>RQWH01000015.1:0-1271193 GCA_003934905.1 Neonectria sp. DH2 | reverse complement strand
TGCCAAAAGCAATAGCCTGTACAACACATTGAGCATTTTTGAGTAAGTGCATTCTTCCCGAAATACATCATTTTGTAGATTTAAACAAACTAATCGAATGTTCTATAGCGTGTATATTGCGGGTCGAGTTTTGAAGCGCCTATTCTTACAACATTCTGACAAGGTCCAAGGACAGCAGGCTCTATCCCAAGAGAAGGCTCGACTTATCTACGAAGCCCTTGAGGTCTATCCTGCCATATACCAGATCATTCCCGACAAGGCAGTGCGATCACGTATGAACATCTGCTTCAGGATCAAGGGTGGCGAAGTCGTCGAGGCAGCATTCTTAAACGACGGTGCTGCCCTAGGACTGACTGGGCTGAAGGGCCATCGTGAGCTGCGCGGAATTCGAGCGAGTAATTACAACTTGATTTCTCTTCAAGGTGCAGAGAAGCTTGCTGAGCTCATCAACGTTTTCGCGTTGCAGTTAGGGATATCGACAGTAGAGTGAGTTATCTTTTAACTATCGAGTTGAGACATGGGGGTAAGGCCTGTAGAAATATCTATCCATAACCAGATATTATGAAAATCCCAAAAGAATATGATTTCTAGTCATACCATTAAACACCTCTGCCAACACGCCTTGTGCTTTGCTGTTTTCGTTCCATTGTCGCGTCGTGTGGTTTGCTATATAAAGTTCCAATAGCTTTTACTGTTGGCTCTACCTACAAGTGGTCTGATAACAATTCTCCAAGCGCCAACAGACAGATAACACATGGCATTATTTGAGGATAGTGTTTGTTTCCGGATCAGTTGAGGTGTTCAAATATGTGTTCCAGGTCGCTCGCTACATTTCCATCGGGGATGCTCCAAGTACCTGAATGCATACTGAGAACAGCAGAATATTCGGGAGATTACACCTCCAGTCCTCGACCACATGGATCTCCTCATCAAGCCCCTTAATATCAACTTGCATAAAGCATGATTCGTTCCGCCCCGTCTCGGTCTGTTGCAATCGGCGTATTGCCGCCGGCTCCGGCCCAAGTCAAGTCCCGAAGGCAAACCTTCTTCCGAGTTACCCCTCTTCGAGACCCTCTTCGCGGGGCATGGATAAGGAGAACATGGGCCCCAATTGGTGGCAAGCGGCTTTCGTGATTCTCCGCATACCGGGTTCAGCTACTAGGTAGATTAGCTGGCATGGGGTAACTGCCAAGGTACTGTAGTAAGTGAATGGATGCACATGGATATGTAATTGGTCCGCTTCCTTGGATGGGAAAGTGCCAGGTACTCAATACGCAGCGGTACGAAGTACATGTAATATAGTCAACGGTATAGTGAAGCGCAATAAGTCTCCCCCTCATTGCAAGATAGTATTAAGCTGTGTTTCCGTAGCTTTCGGGACATCGCTTGTCGGCCGATTGCGCACCGAGCGCTACCCTGCAATTTGCCCTGTCTGGTGATCTCCCCGCGTTCCTGGCCCGCGAGCGTCCCGAACATGCACGCGGCAGAATATGGCAACATGATCTACGGTGATTGGGTGATTGCTTGCGCGAGGTTGCTCGAACATGTTCCCCGGACGGGCAGCGAACATAGACAAAGCCGGCCAACAGGGCTCGTTATGCTTTCGCCCGAGGGTTTCAACTGGACGTAATAGGCGTGGAAAGGGATGGCGCTACCTCCTGACAGAGGTTGTCACATAGCAAGAGGGCAATGCTCCGAAATTGCGAGTATTCTCATCGACTGGGGAGTTTGCGTCATCGACTGTGAACGTCGTTTATAAAACCGACATGCATCGCCGTCAACATGAATACAGACATTCCAATAAGCACACTCACCGGCAGAGTCTCATAGGTCATTGGGCCATCTTTTCCCCAATCTAGTTATTGCGACGCTGCTACATAATGTCGCCGTTAGCTGCATGTCTCCTCGCCGCGTCGGCCCTCTTTGGTTTTCCAGTTTCGGCCGCGACTGGGAACTCTAGCACCTCGTCAGCGACTGTCCATTGGCTCGGCGAAAACCCAACATTGCATTCAGGCACAACGTTCGGACTCCCGTGGCCACGTGGAAAGCACTGGCCGGGATCTACCAAGTTCTCCATCTCGGGCACCTCGGGCCAGGACATCAAACTTCAGTCTTGGGCCACAGGCTACTGGTCCGATGGTTCCTTGAAGTGGACTGGACACGCCATTCCGGGCCTGGACTCTCCATCTGAAGAGTACACCGTCAAAGCGACAGCATCCAATGGCTCCATTAACTCCACTGCTTCGGCTCGAGCCGACGACACAAGCTCTGGAATCGTTGTCACCGAGTCCTCGGGCGAGGTCCAGGTCGATACCGGAAAGATCGTCGTCACATTCCCCAAGACTGGCAACGCCGTTGTCAAGGCCATTGAAACCAAGGACGGCAAGAAGGTCGGCCAAAACGGAAAGTTGGTCCTGCATTCGCAATCTGGGGTTGCCGATACTCCAGACGCTCGCGGAAACTCGTCCATTAACTTCTACAACTTCGAAAGCCACATCAGCGACGTCTCGGTTGGAAAACAGAACTCCGTGCGCACCCTTGTCACCATCAAGGGAGATCACCAGGCTACGGACGGCTCTTCCCATGATGCATGGCTCCCGTTTGTGCTGCGATTCTACTTGTATTCTAACTCTGAGTCCATTAAGCTTGTCCACAGCCTTGTTTTCGACGGCAATGCTACAACTGACTTCATCTCTGGGATCGGGCTGCGTTTCGACGTTCCCCTAGAAGGTGAAGAGTTGTACAATCGCCACATCAGAATTGCAGGAGTTGACGGTGGTCTTCTTAACGAGGCCGTACAAGGCATTACAGGACTACGCAGGGATCCTGGTGCAGCTGTCAAGACTGCCCAGTACGATGGAGTCGAATTGCCCGACCTCGCGACTTGGGACACGCGAGTTTCTTCCAGGCTTCATTGGATTCCGGCATGGGGTGATTACTCTCTCAGCCAACTCTCGCCCGATGGATTTACTCTGAAGAAGAGGACCAAGGCTGGACAGAGTTGGGTCAATATTCCTGGCGGAACTCGTGCTGAAGGACTCGCCTACCTTGGCGGAGCGACCCAAGGAGGCCTCGCAGTAGGACTCCGGGATTTCTGGAAGCGCTACCCCTCTGGCCTCGATATTGCCGACGGTACATCTGACGCCGGAAGCATTACACTGTGGTTGTATAGCCCATCGGCACAGCCTTTGGATCTCCGTCCATACCATGATGGCTTGGGTCAGGACGGCTACGAAGACGAGCTTGATGCATTGCAGATCACATATGAGGATTGGGAGGATGGTTTCGATACGCCCTATGGCATTGCCAGGACGAGCGAGATCTCACTCATTGCATTCGACCAAACACCTTCCCGAGAGACCCTGTCTACGCTGGTCAACTATGTCAACAATCCTCCCGTCTTGGTAGCCAAGCCTGAGTACATCAAGGAAACACAGGCGCTCGGGTCTTACTGGGGCCTCCCGGATACCAGCAGCGATTCCGCAAAGACTCTAGAGGAACACCTCGACTTTCTGGCCAAGTTCTACCAAGACCAAGTCGAGCAACGCAGGTGGTATGGGTTCCTTGACTACGGAGATTTCATGCATACCTATGACACCGACAGACACACTTGGCGTTACGATATCGGAGGCTACGCATGGGACAATTCCGAGCTCTCTCCTGACTTATTTTTCTGGCTCTACTTCCTCCGTACTGGCCGGGAAGATATTTATCGATTTGCTGAGGCATTGACTCGACACACCGGTGAGGTCGATGTATACCACATCGGCTCCTGGAAGGGCCTAGGAACTCGTCATGGAATTCAACACTGGAGTGACAGCGCCAAGCAAGCCCGAATCTCTCAACCGCAATATCGCAAGTACTTCTACTACCTCTCAGGTGGTGACGAGCGAGTTGGTGAGCTGCTGGATGAACTCCTTGATACGGACAAAACGTACGGAATTCTCGACCCGAATAGAAAGGTTCGCACAGACGGTTGGACACCAACTCCGAACTCAACCGTTGCAATTGGTCTGGGAACGGATTGGTCTGCTCTCGCAGCAGGATGGCTCATCGGATGGGAGCGTCGAGGACCACGCTGGGAGGAATCAAAGACGAAGCTCACAAACACGATTAAAGGCATAGCTAACCTCACGAACGGCTTCGTGACTGGTTCTGGCCTGTACAACCTCGAGCTTGGGACCCTGGGGCCACCTCCCGCCGATCCTCAGAATCTTGGTAATGTATCTGTTTCTCATCTGTCAGCTGTGTTTGGCCTCCTAGAGGTTGTGTCAGAAGCTATCGAGTATTACGGCGATGCGCTGCCTGATGGTTTCAAGGATGCATGGCTCGACTATTGCTACTATTTCGGGGCGTCGGCAAAAGAGCAGATCGCACGGTACGGCATTGGGTTTGGGAGCCTGAACCTTCACCAAGGGCATTCACGTCTGACGGCTTACGTGGCCCACGAGCTGGGGAACTCAACAGTTGGACTTCGAGCTTGGAATGAGTTCTATGACACTGATGGTTTTGCTCCAGATGCTGCATGGAGCACTACCCGTGTGAATGGGAGCGACGTGCTAATAGCGGTAGACGAGGCGGCCTGGATTTCTACGAATGATGTTGCTCAGTATGGCTTGGCTGCTATTGAGAACTTAGCATTGATAGGAGAGTCACTTGATAGCTATCTATAGAGACTTGTTTAAAGATTAAATAAACACTTTCTTATAAAGAGATAGTTATTAGTTATATATTATTTATTAAATATATAATAGAAAGACAAATAATATAAAAGATATAAAAGAATAAACTTATAAAATTAACTTTTAAATATTCTTTTATTTATAATAGTTTTTAATAATATATTTATAAAAGTTAATTTTAAGCTTAATTAAAGTTATAAGCTTATTATAAAACTTATTATTACTATTAAAACTACTATTTAGACTATTATTTCTACTTATTTATAATTATACTAAATAGTTATATATTTCCTTTACTTAAGCTTAATAGAGGGATAAATCTTTAGATTTTAAACCAATTATTAACTTTTACTCTTTTTAGCTTCTTAGAACTTTCTTTATTAAATCTCTTTATATAACTTTATAGCTAATATTAAAGATAATTATAATAGGATTCTCTTAGTTTTTAATATATTACTCTTTTAGCTATAGATCAATTAGAATAATATTATTTATTAATTATATAATCTATAATATTATTATTAAAACTACTATTTAAACTATTATTTCTACTTATTTATAATTATATTAAATTATATATTTCCTTTACTTAAGCTTAATAAGAGATAGATCTTTAGATTTTAAACCTAATTATTAACTTTTATCCCTTTTAGCTTCTATAGAACTCTCTTTATTAAATCTCTTTATATAGCTTTATAGCTAATATTAAAGATAATTATAAAATTCCTTTAGTTTCTAATATATTATTCCTTTAACTATATATTAATTAGAATAATATTATCTATTAACTATATAATCTATAAGATATAAAGAGAATTATATAGCTTCTTAAAGAACTCTTTCTTTATAATAATAATATTATTATTCCTTTCTAGCTTTAAAGTTAATCTTTTTAAAAAGAGTTATTCTATTATAATTTATTAAGTAATTATTATATTAAGCTTTATTTCCTTTTATAATAGGATATTATAGCTAAAGACTATTAATTAAATTAATTTCTTAAGTCTAAAGTAATTAATTATAAGCTATTTTATATATCTTAGGCTAGACTTTTAAGTTATAATTTATAATATAGAAATAAAGCTTAAATATTCTTTTAATTTATTATATAAGTTATATAATACTATTGAAACTACTATTTAGACTATTATTTCTACTTATCTATAATTATACTAAATAGTTATATATTTCCTTTGCTTAAGCTTAATAAAGGGATAGATCTTTGGATTTTAAACCTAATTATTAACTTTTACCCCCTTTAGCTTCCTAAAACTCTCTCTATTAAATCCCTTTATACTTTATAGCTAATATTAAAGATAATTAGATTCCTTTAGTTTCTAATATATTACTCTTTTAGCTATAGATTGATTAGAATAATATTATCTATTAACTTTATAATCTATAAGGTATAAATAGAGTTATATAGCTTCTTAAGGAACTTTTTCTCTATAGTAGTAATATTACTATTTCTTTCTAGCTTTAGAGCTAGCCTCTTTAGAAAGAGCTATTCTATTGCAATCTATTAAGCTATTACTATATTAAGCTATATTTCTTTTTATAGTAGAATATTATAGTTAAAGATTATTAATTAAACTAATTCTTTAGGTCTAAAATAGTTAATTATAAGCTATTTTATATATTTTAAGCTAGACTTTTAAGCTATAATTTATAGTATAAAAATAAGACTTAGATATTCTTTTAATTTATTATATAGGTTATATAAGAGCTTATATATATAACTTAGTAAGAACTTACTTAATTATAGTATAATTTAAATAGTAGTTATTTTATATAATTAGTAGTATAATTATTATATTATATAAAAGGTTAAATAGAATATAAAAAGATAATCTAGAAAGTATAAAAGCTAGGCTTTTATCCTAAGGGGTTTTAGCCTTTTTAAGATTTAGCTTTTCTAAGGTTTAGCTTTCTAAGATCTAGCTTTTCTAAGATCTAGCTTTTTAAGATTTAGCTTTTCTAATTGATTAAGGTAATAAAACTTATATTTAAACTTTATAATAGAAACTTTATCTCTTTAAGTTATTATTATCTTAAGCTTAAGTATTAAGCCTATTATACTATTATTTTTTCTATTTTCTTTTATACTATTTAACCTTTAGTTTCTTCTCTAAGTATATACTACTAAGAACTATTATATCTAAATAAGTTATATAAAAGCTTATATATATAGTTTAATTACTATTAAACTACTATTTAAACTATTATTTCTACTTATTTATAATTATATTAAATTATATATTTCTTTTACTTAAGCTTAATAAAGGAATAAATCTTTAGATTTTAAACCTAATTATTAACTTTTATCCCTTCTATTTATTAATACTAAGAATAACTATTAAGCTTCTTAGAACTCTTTCTATTAAATCTCTTTATATAGCTTTATAGTTAATATTAAAGATAACTATAGTAAGATTTCCTTAGTTTCTAATATATTACTTCTTTAGCTATAAATTAATTAGAATAATATTACCTATTAACTATATAATGTATAAAGTATAAATAGAATTATATAACTTCTTAAAGAACTTTTTCTTTATAATAGTAATATTATTATTTCTTTCTAGCTTTAAAGCTAGTCTTTCTAAAAAGAATTATTCTATTATAATCTATTAGATAATTATTATATTCAGCTTTATTTCTTTTTATAATAGAATATTATAGTTAAAGACTATTAATTAAATTAATTCTTTAAGTTTAAAATAGTTAATTATAAGCTATTCTATATACTTTAGATTAGACTTTTAAGCTATAATTTATAATATAAAAATAAAACTTAAATATTCTTTTAATTTAATATATAAATTATATAAAAGTCTATATATATAGCTTAATAAAAGCTTATTAAGCTATAATATAACTTAAAAGATAATTATTTTATATAATTAATTATATAATTATTATATTATATAAAAGGTTAAATAGAATATAAAAGGCTTAAAAAGTATAAAGGTTAATTAAGCTTTTATTCTAAGGAGTTTTAGCCTTTTTTTAAGATTTAACTTTTTAAGGTTTAGCTTTTTTAAGATTTAGCTTTTCTAGCTAATTAAAATAGTAAAACTTATACTTTAACTTTATAATAGAAACTTTTATTATCTTAAGTTATTATTACTTTAAGCTTAAGTATTAAGCTTATTATATTATTATTTTTTCTATTTTCTTTTATACTATTTAATTTTTAGCTCTTTCTTTAAGTATGTATTACTAAGAACTATTATATTTAAATATATAGCTTAATAAAAGCTTATTAAGTTATAATATAATTTAAATAGTAATTATTTTATATAATTAATAGTATAATTATTATATTATTTAAAAGATTAAATAGAATATAAAAAGATAATTTAAAAAGTATAAAGATTAAGCTTTTATTCTAAGGGATTTTAGCCTTTTTTAAAATCTAACTTTTCTAAGATTTAGCTTTTTTAAGATTTAACTTTTCTAAGATTTAGCTTTTTTAACTAATTAGAATAATAAAACTTATATCTTAACTTTATAGTAAAAACTTTTATTATCTTAAGTTATTATTACCTTAAGCTTAAGTATTAAGCTTATTATATTGTTATTTTTTCTATTTCTTTTTATACTATTTAACCTTTAGCTTTTTCTCTAAGTATATACTACTAAGAATTATTATATTTAAATAAAATAGCTTATAATTAATTACTTTAAACTTAAGTAATTAATTTAATTAATAGTTTTTAATTATAATATTTTATTATAAGAAGAAATATAACTTAATATAATAATAACTTAATAGATTATAATAAAATAGCTTTTTTTAAAAGGCTAATTCTAAAGTTAAAAAGAAATAATAATATTATTATTATAAAAAAAGAGTTTTTAAAAAGTTATTTAAATATAATAGTCCTTAATAATATATATTTAAAGAAGAGGCTAAAGGTTAAATAGTATAAAAGAAAATAGAAAAAATAATAGTATAATAGGCTTAATACCTAAGCCTAAGGTAATAATAACTTAAGATAATAAAAGTTTCTATTATAAAGTTAAGGTATAAGTTTTACTATCTTAATTAACTAGAAAAGCTAGATCTTAGAAAAGCTAGATCTTAGAAAAGCTAAACCTTAGAAAAGCTAAATCTTAAAAAAGGCTAAAACCTTTTAGGATAAAAGCTTAGCCTATAAGGCTTTATACTTTTTAAGCTCTTTATATTCTATTTAACCTTTTAAATAATATAATAATTATACTATTAATTATATAAGATAACTACTTTTATCTAAATTATACTATAGCCTAATAAGCTCTTACTAAGCTATATATATAGGCTCTTATATAACCTATATATTAAATTAAAAGAATATTTAAGCCTTATTTTTATACTATAAATTATAGCTTAAAAGTCTAGCTTAAAGTATATAAAATAGTCTATAATTAATTACTTTAAATCTAAGAAATTAATCTAATTAATAATCTTTAGCTATAATATTCTACTATAAGATAAAATCTAGCTTAATATAATAATAGCCTAATAGATTATAATAGAATAGCTCTTTCTAGAGAGGCTAGCTTTAAAGCTAGAAAGGAATAATAATATTATTACTATAGAGAAAGAGTTCCTTAAGAAGCTATATAACCCTATCTATACCCTATGGATTATATAGTTAATAGATAATATTATTCTAACTAACCTATAGCTAAAGGAGTAATACATTAGAAACTAAGGGAATCCTATGGTTATTTTTAATATTAGCTATAAAGCTGTATAGAGGGATTTGGTAGAGGGAGTTCTAGGAAGCCTAATGGTTATTCCTAGCATTAGTAGACTGATAGTAGTAGAGAGGGCAAAAGTTAATAATTAGGTTTAAAATCTAAAGATCTATCCCCCTATTAAGCTTAAGCAAAGGAAACATATAACTATTTAGTGCAATTGCAGATAAGTAGAAATAGTAGTCTAAATAGTAGTTTTAATAGTGCTTTAAAAAGTTATATAATCCTATTTATATCTTATAAAGTATATAGTTAATAAGTAATACTATACTAACTAATCTATAATTAAAGGAATAATATATTAAAAAGTAAAAGAATCTAATTATTTCTAATATTAGCTATAAAGCTATATAAAGAGATTTAATAGAAGAAGTTTTAAAAAGCTTAATAATTATTCTTAGTATTAATAAACTAATAATAATTATTATAAAAGAAGTAAAAGTTAATAATTAGATTTAAAATCTAAGGATTTATCCTTCTATTAAGCTTAAATAAAGAAAATATATAACTATTTAGTATAATTATAGATAAGTAGAAATAATAGTCTAAATAATAGTTTTAATAATACTATATTTAAATATACTATTTAGTATTATAGTTTTATAAGTTAAATTAAATACTATATATAGTAAATAATAATTATAGATAAATTATTTTAATTTCAGTTTATAATATTTAATAAACTATTCTATCCTTAATACTTTACAAAGGATACTTATCAGCTATGTTATCATACTCCTTCTGAGTCAATTGAGTAACAGATCCATGCTTCAAGCCAGTGGGGAATTTGGATGTGTCCGAAGCCACCCAATCTCCCGATAGAATATTAGAAGACTGGTAAGGGACATACTGGGTGTAGTCATCGAGAAGAAGGTGGTAAAGACCCGGGGTTTGGTTGTCAGCGAATGACGCCGGACCTTCAAGTGGACTTTCGTCACGAACGTATCCTGGAATCCGAGTCCACCTTCCAAACAGCCCGTTTGTAGTTGTTTCTTGGTACACCTGGTTGGTAGTCTCGTTCTTAAGAAACCTGACAAAGGCACCTGGTTTGCCAAGATACTGGAATTCCTGGTCAATCAGTGGGGTGGTTGCAAGGGCCACGTAGTCGGCTGGGGCACTGAACGTGACGAAGTCCTTGGTTGTTGCGTAGCGGATCCGGTCGAGGTTTGCCGTGCCCGTGTGATCCGTGTCTGAGGAGTCGTACAGTCGGGAGGCCCAGAAGACATAATATTGCTCAGTCGCGTCATCCCAGACGGCAGATGGTGCCCAAACCATACCCGCTCTATCCCCTTCGACACTATTGAACGAAATATATCAGTTAAAGATACCTGCAAATAGAGGGGGAATGCATACGTTTGTAATGAAGACTCGGACCAATCGACCAAATTGGAAGATCTCCAAACAACAATACCGCGACTACCTTTTCTCGTAGCCCAGTCCCACGAGAACCCGGCAGCATTTATGTCAAGAT
Organism: Neonectria sp. DH2; assembly: GCA_003934905.1. Taxonomy (NCBI): domain Eukaryota; kingdom Fungi; phylum Ascomycota; class Sordariomycetes; order Hypocreales; family Nectriaceae; genus Neonectria; species Neonectria sp. DH2. The sequence goes on along the minus strand of RQWH01000015.1, from coordinate 1,260,294 downwards.
CTAGGTGAAAATAATAAGACATTGATCACTTTTATGTTATCAAGCTAGAGAAACTCACCAGTCGCGATTAAGAAATACTCGGATCTAGCAGAGGAGGAGGCGAGGAAGATATCCCTCACACCCTTTGTACCAACGGTTGAGGCAAGAACTGAGTCACCGCCATTTAAGAATCTGAAGTTTGATGCACTGTTGCCATTCGAAAGGTGCCATTGTACTTGGGGGTTGGCGTCGCTGAAGGTTGAGATGAGATATCCCACGTAGCTTGTGTTTTGGCGAGGCGTAGGACTGCTAGCAACCGAAGTAGCTGAGAATACTACAGTAAGGATTGATGGTAGATGCATGTTGAGAAGTTGTCGTCACTCTCCACGTAGAGGCCTTCCGTCGCTTGATTAACCACAGTCGAAGAGGGAGCAACCGGCCTTAATAAGGACACGACTGCCAGGATCTAACAACCAATTGGTAAAAGGGGTCTGGGTTTGAGTACTGTCTGAATCAAACATTTGGAGCCAGGCACTGATGTCTTTGGTGCGGTTACAAGAGATGGCTCATTCTGGAGATGCCGGGGTAGCACGGCGCCGAGTTGCGTCGCCACACTCGGAGGATCAGCAGTCTGGGGAAAGCGTCCGCAGATGATTGGCGGGGAAACTAAATAAGGATATAGTCGATGCCCGGACAAAAGCCTAATTAGGATGTACAATCGACGGAGCTCGTGTCTGACATGGAGTCATCAGACATGGAGTCATCAGTGGGAAAATGATGGCATGGCCATCCTTGGCCGCTCAGAGCAGCCCCAATCACAGTAAATGTGTGCCTGCGTACGGTGGCACATTAGCTAGGGTATGCCAAAGGTGCAACAACCCAAATATGAAAATCTAAAAACCTAAAAACCACAGTTCCCTACCCCTCATGTCCCTCTAAAGCCCCCTGAATTACAGGGCCACTGTCTAAAAGATACTAAGGCTAAATACCTTATGTTAGTATGTTAGTCAGTCAGTAAGACGGTTGAACGGTAAAGACTATGAATTAGACTTTGTTAATGAACATGTGGATTCTACGTTTGGTTACAGTAACGTGTACGATCAGTGATTTAGGGAAATTGAAAATCCGGGATTTGGGTTGTTGCACCTTTGGCATACCCTAGCTAAGGTGCGACCGTATGTGCCCTTCTTTCAGTGGGCGCTACCCTACACTTTGCGAGCTGAAGGGAAGGAATTGCGAGTGCTATGTGCATTAAAAAAAAGGTTATCGCATAAAATGGTCGTTCAATTCTAGATGGGTATCGTCAAATAGTTTACAGCTTGGCAAACACGCCCTTGCAAGCGCCCTTGCCGAGCTGTACCAGGGTGCTCTTAGTCCTCATGTAGGCCCGGATTCCTTCGATACCGTTCTCCACACCGACACCGCTCATCTTCCAGCCGCCCACAGGCATCTCGGCAGGAGACTCACCCCAGGTGTTGATCCAAGTGATGCCGGCGTCGAGCTTCTTGATAACCTCCTGGGCTAGGCCAACATCGGATGAGACGACGCCTGCGGCCAAGCCCATGGGCGTGTCGTTGGCTCGGGCGATGAGCGATGGCAGGTAATCCTCGGGATCCATACCATGGGTCTTGTAGGGTAGGATACACATGACGGGACCAAAGATCTCCTCACGAACAATGCGCATGTCGTCGGTACAGTCGGTGAAGATGACCGGTGGTACCCAGAAGCCGTCGGCGGTAGGCAGCGTCTTCTGCGCGTCCAGAGAGCCATCATAGAGGACCCTGGCCTTGTCGACCGTTTGGCCATGTTGGATGTACATCTTGACTTTTTCTTGCTGCGCGGCGCTAACCATGGGTCCAAAATTGGATTTCTCATCTTGGGGTAGACCCATGCGGATGCCTTCTCGGCATCTCTCAGTCAAGGCTTTCTCAACTTTGCTCAGTAGAGTGTCGGGAACGAAAACGCGAGTTCCGTTTGTGCACACCTGGCCAGTAGAGAAGAAGTTGGCAACCATGGCAACGTCGGCGGCCTCATCGACGTCGGCGTCGGGGAGGATGACAAGAGGGCTTTTGCCACCAAGCTCCATGGTGATGCCCTTCATGCCCTTGGCAGCTTCGCTGGCGACCTTGCTGCCCGTGCTGACCTGGCCGGTGAAGCTGACCTTGGCAATGCCGTCGTGAGCGACGAGCGGAGCGCCGGCACTGAGGCCGTCGCCGTAGACGACGTTGAAGACACCAGGGGGCACGCCGGCCTCGACGTAGATTTCAGCGAGGGCGTTTGCGTGGAGAGGCGTCACCTCACTGGGTTTGTAGACCATACAATTGCCGGCGGCGAGGCACGGAGCCGACTTCCACAGGGCAATCTGGATAGGATAGTTCCAGGCACCGATGCCGGCGCAGACGCCGAGGGGCTCGTGGCTGGTGAGGACAAAGGCATCGGCGCGAAGGCGGGTGTGGTGACCGGGGAGGCTGCCAGCAGCGAGATGGCCATAGTATTCGAGGACGTCGGCTCCGGTGACAACGTCGACAGTGGTGGTCTCAGACAAAGCCTTGCCGGTATCGAGCGTCTCGGTGAGGGCGAGCTGGTCGTTGCGTTCTCGGAGCAGGGCGGCGGCGCGCAGCAGGATCTCGGCACGGCGAGGAGCCGGAGTCTGAGACCATGCAGGGAACGCGGCTTGGGCAGCGGCGACGGTATCGTTGAGCTGACCTGGGGTGGTGGTGTAGATGGTTGCGAGCGGCTTCGCGGTGCTGGGGTCGACCGAGGTGAAGGTGGACGCGGAGGACGAAGATTCCGGTTGGGGCCGGCCCGAGTGGAAGGTGTGGATTTCGGTAGAGAAGGTCATGATGGATTGCGTGTGATGAGATATGATGGGGAGAAGAAGGTGAAGAGGAGGAGGAAGAGGAAAACGAGGGAGGAGAACCGGCCTCAGAGAAGGGTGGCACACAGTGTTGTGAAGATTTGCCGCGCCGAGGACGATAGCTTAAGGTACGACCGATGACGATAGCGGAGCGTGTTGCAGCGAGGTACGTACTTGGCCTTGGAAAGTACGAATTGAGTAGCAAGCGAAGGGGGTGTGATTACATAAGAGGAAGTTCAGCTGGCAGACAAACACACTGGGACCCGACCCGATTGATCTAGGGGAGAGATATGGTGAGATGCAACGCGACGCGGATGGTGGATGCGATGGAGATTCGATGGACGTGGCGATGGAGATGCGATGAGGTACAGAGACCTATGCACTAGTCTACTAAGGTAACTTTAGATGTGGTGGGTAGCAGGGGCAGCTAGGACCAGAACATGGCCCTTGCAAAGCATGAATTGATCAATGAAAACGGCCGAGGGAAAAAATCAGGGAAGCGCCAAATGCCGAACGCGCTGGCGGCCGAAGTGGGCGGTGGGGCTGAAGGAAGACTTGGATCGTGAGAAGTACGAGGACACCGGGAAGGATGTCGAGAAGAGGAAACAGAAGCCCAGGGCTGAAGTGGTACTAGATGGATGATGGTTGTTGGGATGGGGGCAAGGTTGATTTAGCTAACGTTCTGAACTATTCAGTTCCCTGCGGCATACTGATACTGGCTGAAAAACAAGGGTGTCATGTGCTAGCCAAGGTTAAAATAGAGCAAGGCTTGAGAAAGGAAACATACCTAAGTAGGTAGGATACAATCGCTGGAAGTTGCATCAGGTACCCTTCATACTGTGTGCTACCCTTCGATTTTACTTTCTACCAGTAGAGATATCTTCACGTAGGCGCATTGCATCCCGTCCAGGACCGGCCCGGGGGTGGGTGGGGGTTGGTTGGGTTGCAGCCACGCAGGGTCAGACCACGGCACCTCGAGAACCCGAACTGCTGACGGCTGGAAACGGGAAACAGCAAACGGGAAGAACAAAAGGAAAGAAAAAGAAAAAGCTCGAGAAACCATCAAGCCCACGTATACAAAATGTCACCTGGAGACGCAACACGGAGGCCAGGTGGACTCCAGCATCCAAGTCCGCTAAGGAAGGCTGACAGCGCGGTACCAGTGACCGCTAGACTGCGGGGTCGTTTAGTGGGCTCTCACGTCATGCTTGGTACCGGCAGCCCATTCACACATACAGTGCGTATTGCACCTAAGATGCACCATATTGCCCCAGGCTTGCTTGCCGCCACAGCCAAGGCATAAAAAAGACACAGACAATCGCCTACTGCTGAGGCGAACTTACCCAGAGGGACCGAGCTACCAGTTGGAACATGACCAACGCCGGGTCGAATTTACGTACTAAAGTCAAGGTGTTAATTAAAAGAGAAAAGAAAGGAAAAAAAGAGGCTTACGAATGGATACAAGACGACGAAACGCCAGCAGACAAAACAGGCCCGAGTAAGAAAATCTACGTACCGGCTGTCCTCTCGCTCCCGCTGTAAGGAAAAACAAACACCCTTCCAACCAACCGACCAACTACAGTCGCTCAAAACCACCAATGCCCGCTTCTCCCAATGTTCGGCAGATGGCTGACACATGGCGAGGTACACATCCAAGGTGAAAAAAAAAACCCCGGCATGCCCCTGCACCAGCAGAAGCAACTGCAACAGTAAACTGCAACTGCAAGACCCTGCCCAGGTCTTGGGGTCCTGGCAGCCTGGGATACCCCCGGCGATCCATGTGCTGGACGAAGTAGCGAAACTGGCCAATGCTATCGCTCAATCCAGTTCGAGCGGCTGGTGTATGAGTATTTCCCTCCTTCTCTCTGTGAACCCTCAGTCGCCTCGGCATGTACGTACTTCAGGCCTACGTGGTACTGCACCGTCATGAACGGACGATAATCGACCCCAACTACGGATAACGGCGGGGACTTGGCGGGTCTCGACGCCATTGCGGCCGCCGGTTCACACCGGTGCGCGCTCACGACGCTTGGGCGCCTACGATACGGTGCCGCCAACAGGCTAGCCGGGGGAGGGGGGGCGCTGCCTACGTCACTTGCTGTGGGCGGCTGGCTATCCTGTCAAGGTGAGAGAATTCCCCCTGCTCTCGCCAACGGCCACGGCCACGAGCGTACAGGGAGGAGGGAGAGAGGCTCCAATTCTTACCTTAAACGGGTATCTGGGCCTATCTAGAACCAAGCAACCAAGCGGCAGTGCTTTGATACTGCAGACCGGAAGGGCAATTGCGGAAGGGTACTTCGTACATGTACGGCATAGGACTGTATCAATGCCGAATCCGTCATCTGAAGGTTGCTCTCCCGTCGTCTCGGCGCCTCTATCCTCATTCATCCACGGTCAACTCCGTCGTGTGCCTGATCCCTCCCTCCCGAAGAAAAAGCACCATCTTGGCCTGCGCCTCGCAGCGACATGATTGCGAAACACAAGATGCAAAAATACTATTCTTTTGCCTACTATCCACTAGTAGCTTATGCCAGGCCAACAACAACGGGGGTTGGAGCAAGAAGCCCCGGGACACAGTGCGGGTTGGCCATCGCGCGGCTACAGCGGCGAGCACGGCGACGGAGGCCCAGGGAACGGCCAGAGACGGCCACGCCCGACCGCCGAGTAACGATGCAGACGGCGCCCACCGTGGACCCTTGCCGAAGAACCGTACGAGGAGAGGATCCGTGCAGAGGGTCCGTTCGGCTGGCACTTCGGTAGCTGTTTTGTTTGGTACTACCGTGCCGATGGGGGCGGGAGTTGATTGCGTGGGCATCTGGAATATGGGTTCTCGCCGCAAAGGTTCATGATTTGACCAATTGACCAAGGTTCTGTCGTATCGAGTAGCAATGTGTTGTACGGATTACCCTCACCGGCCTGTACGGAGTACGATGTAGGGGGTTCCTCCTCAGATAAGCAGCTTCTGTTGTACTAATTCCGCCGGGCCCTCTCGGTCGTTCTGCCGGGCTTAGATGAGACATAACGGGAGAGACAAGAGGAAGTTGAAGATTTCTCTTATTGCGATTGTCTACTCCAGCACTTATTACCGGCCCTTCATCGCCTGTGAGACCGATCTGAATACACTGGCGACTTCTGTAATCCAATCCTATCGGTGAATGTCGGTGAGAGACTTTTTCCTTCCGCCCCGCCTCCGCCACCGTCGCGTCTCCAACTCGATCCTCCGCCGGGTTTAGCTTGGTGTTGCTCCACTCTCCACTCGGAATCGTCGCTCGCACGGCACCATTGTCCTCGTCTCCTTCGCCATCATGCTGGCTGGCACTAGTTAATGTGGTGCGTCCCTCGGTATGTACTTCGTATGAATAGCTTGGGTACTCGCTCGCACTAGGCTGGCTTAGTACTGCAAGGTACCTGCCGTCCTCGTACTGTGCTGCTCTCAACCATCGAGCATTGCTTGATTGCAGGATTGTAGTCCGGGATTGCAGCCATCGATCGGCCCCGGGCCCCCCCACCTTGTTTGCGTAGAGTCGATTCTTTCAAAACACCCAGTCCAGCCTCGTCTTCACTGGAATCCCTTTTCTTCATTGCTACTCATCCTCCTCCTCTCCCCAACCTCCAATCCCCAAGCCCCAATCCCCAATCACAGGAACGCAGCAAGGTTTCCTTGAACTGCACACATCAGCTGGACTGGTCATCCCGTGATCATCGAGGTCATCATACCTATCCCGCTGTCCATCCACCAAATCTTCTCATCTCCCACGTCAGTTCAACACTATGACCACCAACGCCCTGCCTGCTTCCGCAAGCTCCGCCTTCGACTATATCATTGTCGGAGGCGGCACTGCCGGCTGTGTACTGGCCTCCCGCCTGTCCACCTACCTCCCCGAGAGCAAGGTCCTGCTTATTGAGGCTGGCCCCTCCGACTTCGACCTCAACAACGTCCTCGACCTCCGCGAATGGCTCAGTCTCCTCGGCGGTGACCTCGACTATGACTATGGTACCACCGAGCAGCCCATGGGTAACAGCCACATCCGTCACTCTCGCGCAAAGGTCCTCGGCGGTTGCTCCTCCCACAACACCCTCATCTCCTTCCGTCCCTTCAGACACGATATGGACCGCTGGGTCGCCCAGGGCTGCGACGGCTGGGACTTCGACACCGTCATGCGTCATGTCGACAACCTGCGCAACTCCATCACCCCTGTCCACCCCCGACACCGCAACCAGCTGTGCAAGGACTGGGTTAAGTCGTGCTCCACCGCCATGGGCATTCCTGTCATCACTGACTTCAACCACGAGATTGCCGAGAAGGGCCAGCTGACTCAAGGAGCCGGCTTCTTCTCCATCTCCTACAACCCCGATAACGGCCGCCGAAGCAGTGCCTCCGTCGCCTACATCCACCCTATCCTGCGTGGTGATGAGCGACGACCTAACCTAACTGTCCTCACCGAGGCTCACGTCTCCAAGCTCATTGTCGAGAACGACATCGCCTCTGGAATTGTCCTCACCCTCAAGTCGGGCGAGAAGCACACCCTCAAGGCTCGCAAGGAGACCATTCTCTGTGCCGGTGCCGTTGACACTCCCCGTCTCCTCCTCCACTCGGGCATTGGTCCTCGCGCCCAGCTCGAGAGCCTCGGCATTCCTGTTGTCAAGGACATTCCTGGTGTCGGGGAAAACCTCCTCGACCACCCCGAGAGCATCATCATGTGGGAGCTGAACCGCCCCGTACCCGCCAACCAGACCACCATGGACTCGGATGCCGGCATCTTCCTGCGCCGTGAACCCACCAACGCCGCCGGTAACGATGGCGACTCCGCCGATCTCATGATGCACTGCTACCAGATCCCCTTCACCCTCAACACGGAGCGACTTGGATATGACCTCATCCCCGACCGCTATGCCTTCTGCATGACCCCTAATATCCCTCGTCCTCGCTCCCGCGGCCGCATCTATCTGACCTCGGCCGACCCCAGCGTCAAGCCCGCACTTGACTTCCGTTACTTCACCGACCCCGAGGGATATGATGCCGCCACCTTGGTCCACGGCATCAAGGCTGCCCGTAAGATCGCCCAGCAGGACCCTTTCAAGGGCTGGCTTAAGCGCGAGGTCGCTCCCGGACCCAAGGTACAGACCGATGAGGAGATTAGCGAGTACGCGCGACGCGTCGCGCACACCGTCTACCACCCTGCTGGCACCACTAAGATGGGTGACCTGTCCCGTGATGAGATGGCTGTGGTGGACTCTAAGCTTAAGGTCCGCGGTATTGGCAAGCTGCGCATCGTCGATGCCGGTGTCTTCCCCGAGATGCCCACCGTTAACCCCATGGTGACTGTTCTGGCTGTTGGAGAGCGCGCAGCGGAGCTTATCGCCATGGACGAGGGCTGGAAGCTTGAGAACCGATCCCGCCTGTAAGCGATGGCGAAAGATTGGTAGTTTGTCACCCGATTAGGCCGGCAGGGTATGGAGTGCTGGTTCATGTATCATATAATATTGCCGCGTCGGCGCTTATAGCCGTATGCGGACCAGCGTATTATGGAGGTAAAATAACGCGAGATAGCGATGTCAAAGTTAAGACGTTCCGGATACACTGCGTGAGCATTTGAGTGTGAATGCAAACTTTTGTGGGACTATTTGTGATGAAGTCGCCACGAGTGAGATGCCCAATAGGGAGAGCTTTGCCCTGGGATGGTATTGGAATGGCCATTCTCGCGCCCCACGTAAGCTTAAGCTTCGGGGAGATAGGAAGACCATCGGAGGAACTGCGGGTGATGGCCATTGATTATGCGGTAAATTCGACCGTCGGACCTGTCTGAAGAGCATACGGGCGAGGGTGCTGGCCGGGAGTAACGGGCCGACAAGGAGGTCTGGGCGGAGAAGCCGAGAGTCTGTGCTTGTGAGCTGAGAACCCTGTTTAATCTGGAGAAGCAATAGTTAGGAGAAGAGGCGGCGTTGTTGGTCATGGAGAAAACCAATGTCAAGTTGAGCTGAGTTAAGCGGACAGTTGTGTTTTGGAAGTCAGCAGGTTGGGGCCTGTTCCAGGAAGACTGGATGACGGATGGATGAGGTTGCCGGCGAAGCATGGGACACTGGCTACAGATGGCGTGCATTCACGATCCATGCGACGTTGTTCTCCTCGCATCCATGAAGGCCCCCCTGTTCGATGCGTGGGATTGCCTTTCGGATAATCTCGAAATCGAGACGGGAACAACGACAGGTAAGATCGATCGGGAAAGAAGAGTAAAGATGGGCCAAGGGGGTGTTTTTGGCAGGTAAGGGACGGATCGGCCGACGATTAGACCTACAACCTCGTTCGCTGCTGGATGCGCAGAGACTTGGTGGTCAATAACGAGCTAACGGTACTGGCTCGAAGTTAGCGACATGGAGGGCCGCGGAGCCGTGCATCCATCAGCATGGGATATGGTGGGGAGGGAAGGATTGTGAGGGGTTGCTTGTGGGGGGCTGACCGGGAATTTCGGGGCGGAGGCTCTTGGACCGAAGGCGTTTGGTTGACGGATGTCAGGGCCGACAACTGCTGCAAGATCCACTTGGTTCGGTGTCGCATTGTTGACCCAAACCGACCGACTAACGACTAACGAGGGGCGTCGTGTGTTCAAAGTTGAAGACCTCGCGTGAGTGAGGGCAAAAGGGGTGCCCTTATAAGCCCGGTCCGTCCAGCCGCCCGTCAATCTGGCTGATCATCCATCCAGCTGGGATGTGTCGTTTGTCGAGATCATAGCAGGAACTACGGCGAGACTTATTAGGCCTGAGCAATATCATCAGCTGGTTTCTCCATCCTTAACCTCGAACGGTATTGTTGTTCGGTCGACCTACACATCCATCTCTTCTTCCTTTCACTCGTAACCACGAATCCCCCACTCCGAGCCTCGATTCTTGCCGTCAATCGCTGGCGAGTCTTTGTTCATAGTGAAGTGCTGGGATCTTGGTGATCAGCTCCTCCATTCACGACGCAAGGAGCAACAGTCGCAGCATCAGGACCAGGACCATGGCGACATCCTCAGTCGACCTGCCCCCACAACCCGAAGAGGAGGCCACACAGCCAGCCATACTCGATCGTGCCCGCGGCTTGGCGTCTGCTATTGGTGCAGCTGCAGTGGCGGTGGCAGGGCATCATGGGCTGGGAGACGTCGTTTTGGGAGGAGAAGGAGTTTATAGAGCTTCCGGAGAAGGAAAACGAGGGGATGGCGATGGAGACAGAGAAGGAGGAGACAGACGCGAGACGGAGGAAATGGAAGGCGTGACCTCAGAGCCGCTAACAGCATCATCGGAACCAGAATCGAATGAAGCAGGCAGCGGAGGGGGGTTCTTTCCAAATGAGACCGATTTGACAGGCCGACGGGGCAGGAGCGCGCTCTCCCGTTCCCGCCCACTGACAAGCCGTCCGGATAATACAAGCCCCCCCTCGTACCATCCGCCCACCTCCAAAGCCACGCCCACCACTGCGACAGTAACGGCAGTAACTACAACCGCGACATCCATCGCACATACACATGGCGGACGAATCACCAAAATCCGGCACCGACCAACTGCATCAGCTTCCATGACCAACCTGGCGGCAGCAGTGGCAGCAGCAATCGCGACATCCAAGGCAGCGAAAGCTACGCCTGCGGCAGCGGCGCCAGCAAAGACAGCGGGCTCAGGAGCATCGACAGCCTCCGTACTGTCTAGAACCATGACCCCACGAGCTTCGACTCCACAAGCGGCGACGGCGAAGGCGATGGCGGGGACGACACCGCCCGTAGTTGCGTCTGCGACAACGTCGTCAATGCCCTCCTCCGTACCCGCCAACATGACCGCCGCCACCGCCGCCGCAATTGACAATGACGCTCCCGTCCTCTCCTTCTGGGGCCCAAAGCCCGTCCCTCTACCCTCGCGCTTCGCCCGAATCAAGCGCAACCTCATTCGCGGTCACGAGGCCGAGCTTGAGGCGAGCTGGGTCCGCCTCATCAATGCCCTTCGTGCCGAGGTTGATCACATTGAGGCTCTCGGTGCTCACTTGATCCCATCCATCGAGTTCGCCGACATAGACGACACATCGCAGTCCGCCCGCTTCGGTCGTGATCTCCGGCGCTACGGCGTTGGTGTTATTCGAAAGGTGGTCCCGAAACCTGATGCTGACATCGCCGTGCGTGAGACGGTCCAGTACCTCAACAGCAAGAGTCGCATCAAGGCCCAGCAACATGACCCCGCGTGTTTCGACTTCTTCTGGACCCCTGCCCAGGTGCGCGCTCGCGCTCACCCTGGCGTCTTGACCGCCCAGCGCTTCATGATGAACCTCTGGGAGACCAGCCCCGACGACCGACTCGTCACCCGACTGCCCATTACCTATGTGGACCGGCTGCGGGTACACGGAGCCGGCGAAGCCCGGCCCCACGACCTCAACGTTCCGCCGCTCGAACCCCCACAGTCGGCCGATGACTGGATCAAGGCCCTCGAATCCTCCGCCGGCATCATCGCCCAGGTCGACAACGGCTCCCTCGAGCGCTGGGAGCCCGACGGCTACCAGCACGCAGGCACCTACAACCATGTTTTCCATGGCCGCTGGGAAGATCACGACCCGTGGGAATGCGCTAGCCGTGTCTCCGCCACCATGGATCTCTACAACGGCTACGGCGCATGCACTATATTTCGCATGTTCCAAGGCGTCCTGGCACTGTCTAACGTAGAGCCTGGCATGGTCCGACTTTTGCCGTCCCCCAAGCTCGCGACGGCCTATTATTTACTACGGCCATTCTTCAGCACCCGGACTCCACCCCCGGACCTCCGCAGCGGACCTGAGTGGGAGGCATATCTTGATCCAAGCAACTGGAAGCTCGAGAGAGATCCTGATTCCATCATACATGGGGCTGTTCCAGGTCACGCTCAGAGAATCACCGAGCACTGGCATCCCCATCTTCATTTGAGAGGAAGTATGATTACTCTTCCCACCCTTCAATCCGGCGACTACATCTTTTGGCATCCCGACCTCCCATACTATCTCTCGAGCAACAACTATGGCCTCAAGACCCCGAGCGGCATCAACGACAATGTCAGCATGCTTTTGTATGTGCCGGCGGCCCCTCTAACCCAAACCAATGCTCTTTACCTAGCTCGCCAGAGGAAGGCCTTCCAACGGGGTCATCCAGGCCCCGATTTTGACTCTACCGGCTTGGGGGCTGTGGTGGAAGACGCCGATACACGCCCTGGTGAGAAGGAGATTGCCGAGTTTGGTGGTCCTGCCGCCTTGCAGGCAATGGGCCTGGCTCCCTGGGAGGTTGCTGGGACTCGCGCCGGCACACCACCCAGTGACAGGCCCAAATCCAAGGACGACGATCTTGAGATGGAGGCTGAGGCCGAGACGAAGAGCTTGACAAGCGCCTCATCCGCCTCGCATGCCGAGGCCGAGGTCGTTCGCTTAGCCAACATTATTCTCTTTCCAGATCGATCTATGCTTGGGTATTCCGTCTAAGTAGCCACGAGTGGCCCAGTGTTCGTTCACGACCAGGTCAGGGCACTCATGTTGGACCATACAAGAGACATGTGTATATAGAGGGCTGGGGCATATTTTGCATCAATCTGGCGTTGACTGTTTAGGCCTTGATGGTTCTGGCCCCTCATGGGATGAATCATGACATTGATCCTTATTACATAACTCATGAATCTCATTTCCAATAGCACAGAACGCCGTCCCCTTTATACTTTTCATCTATATAGTAATATCTTCTAGCCTTAAGACAATTTCCGAGACAATTTCCCTTGCATCGTCGCCTGATACTTGCTGACGAGATCCAAAAACTCCAATGTCGAGTCCAGAGTCTTGGACTGAGGCCTCAATATCCACTGCCATCTATGACATAACGATATTAGTCTCTCTGCTAGTGAGATAATAGTGGTTGAACAACTTACTGGGTAGCCCTTCTTGACTATATTATCCTGCATCTGCGCATAAGATGCAAGGAGAGCAGGCCCATTGCTAGAGTCTCCCACCGCTCCATCTGATATCAGCTTGATCCGCCCAGCACCTGTCTCTGGCTTGTTCGGGAGACTAAGGAAATTCACGAAAGATGTGATGTTAACTCCAGTCCAGCTGTGAATTTCCCAGAGACCGACGTCTGTTCGGCCCTCTGAGGTGATCAGGTGGATGTCTTGCTGAATGGCCATAGCCACGTCAACGAGCGACAGAGCCCTGGGCGTTTCCACCCTCAGTGGGACCAGGTTCAACGTCGGGTAGGTGGGCGGGAGACCATGCCCCGCGGCTCGATTGGCGAGGTAGATGCCAAAGGTGACCGACGCGACATTCTCTCTCCTGGCGAGTACCTTGGCGTATGCTGCTAGGAACAGAGACTGGGTGGAGATTCCAGACTGAGCAGCAGTCTTTCTGATGGTGGTCAGGTCAGAGAGTGCAGACTTCGCAAGGTATGACACTCGTTCTTTCACATCGCTTGGGAATATACGCTCTGTAAGTGATGGGGTGCCTTGTAGGTACTGCGTCCAGAACGCTCGTCTGGCCTCGCGGGCATTGTACGATACCTGATTGGCGGTCCACTGCCTCCATTGCGAGATGCCAAACTCGGCGTTCACATCGGCACCACCTAACAGATCCGAGAACCGCTGCAAGAGAGCCGGGAGACTGACTCCATCATAAAGGGCATGATGCAGTCTCAAATGGAACGTCCACGACTTCATCTCGTCTTGTTCCACCCGGGCCCTTATCAACGGCTCAAGCAAGTGGCCTTTTTCGTGACTGTGCGTCGTTGATCCCAATGGAATGCGATGGTCTTTGAGAATCGCCTGCAGGAATGGAACCTCTTTGGAATCGGTGGCAACAAAACATGTTCGCAGAAGTGTCGTTTCAGATACGAGTTTGTCCCAGGCCGCCTGGATGCTCTTTAACTCAGTCGGGCCCTCAATGATGAATGGAAATTCTGGGTAGAAGACACATCCCTCTGCATTCTCCCATGCGCTCAACATGTAGACTTGCATTGGAAGAGCTGGGAGGAGCTCAACCTGATCCTTGGATACGCCAAACTTCGCAAGAAGCTTGTCAGTCTCGACAAATTTGGGCACTTCCCAAGACGGGGGGCTTGCAGTAGTCTGTGTTTTGCTACCGGTAGAAGTGAACGCGATCTCGGCCATGTGGGAAATGCTAGTGGCTCTGATGAGATCCTGGGGACGTAGGTTGATGCCCTTTTTGCCGAGAAGCGACGCCACCTTGATCGCACTGATGGAGTCGAGTCCGAGGTTGTAGAGATTGTCGGACTTCCTGATTGACGTGACCGGAACACTCGAGACTTGGTGAAGTGTTTGTCGGATTTCCGACGTGGTCTCGTCCCATGTTTCGCTCTCATCAATAGACTCTTCCACGACCGTAGAGCTCTCGGGCGAGACGATATCCTTGAGCAGGATCGATGCCATGCCACAAATTGAGACTCCTTGCTCTTCAAAGGACAGAATGTCCGATGCGTCTGACGTCATCAAAAATCGCATGATTGCGTCAAGGTTCCTGATCAATGATTCAGGACCTTCCGCCAAGCAGTACTCGGGTTGGCATGCAACTCTCCAGATGAGACTATCGGCCACCGCTTCAGCCTCAACGCACACGGGGTACTCAGTCGCTGATGATCCTCCAACTGACTTCAACATCGGGTCAGTCGTCTCATTTCCAGGTGATCTCTGGAGGATGAAAAGAGTGTTGAACAATCCGAGCCCATCGACATTGGCAGCGAGCTGCGCTTTTCGAAGGGGGTAGTTTTGGAACTCGCGAATGTCTCCCATATTTTCTTCCAGGTACCGTAGGAAGGCCGATGGGGATCCATACAGAACACAACGCAGCGCGACGGTGTTCATTGTCGGAAACACGAGATTCTGGGCTTCATCAAAGTCGCGACCAGAGACGACGACTCCGAACGTTACGTCGAGAGTCTGCATCTGCTGGGCTAACATGATAGCCCAGCAAGCCTGGCACAGAGCTTGGAGGCTAATGGATTGTTGCTTGCAGAAGGACATGATCTCTGAGAGACGTAGCGTTGACGGTTGCTCTCCTCGTTGCAGTTCGGTCGTGTGCTCAACACCTCGAAGCTCCTTCTTGGGCAGAAGTGTAGGCGCGGCTCCCTCCAAGTATTGATTCCAGAAATCCTTTGCGTCTGAGCTCTCAACGGCTGTGACATGGGAGAGGAATGAATTCACGGAGGCTCTCGGCGTTTGCTTTCCATGGTAAGCCGCTTGGAGATCTTGAAAGAGTAGGTTGAGGGACCACCCATCATAAAGAGCATGCGCTATTGAGAGAACAACGAATCTCTGAGGCCCAAGTGTGGCAAGCGTCAACTGGAACAAGTGGTTTTGTGCTTTCCCGTCCCTTGCCAACTCCGTTGCTTTGGAAGTGATGCGGTTGACGTCGCCGAATTGATCCAAGCGGACATGCTGAATATCAACGTCGGATGTTTTGGACACGATTTGGCAGTACGTCATGTCTAGGCCGTCAACGGCAACCTCGAAAAAGTTCGTCCTCAAAATTGGGGAACGATTGATGACTTCCAGCCACGCGTCTTGGAGAACATTCGTGTCCACAGAGTCAGAAATTTCGAGGATATCGTGGTTGTAGTACGATTCGAAATTGGACTGGAGCATCCCGGCAACCATTGACTCTTGAAGGGGCGTAGGTGGGAGCGCCGTTTCAATCTTCTCCAAATCGACACCTGAGCTTTCCAGGTACTGCCATAGCTTGCTCTTTGTGTCCTGGAGTGAGCCATTGACGTTGGTGGCATCAGTGCCGGTTGAGATTGACTTGTTCAACTCTTCAATGATCTTGGCGATTGATTGACAGCGCATGATTTGCGAGGGTGCTAGGTAAATATCTTGTCTCTTGAGCTTGGCCGACAGTTTGATGATATCAATGCTGTCAAGTCCAAGCTCTAGTACGGTCACCGATTCTGACACGTCTCGGGATGAAACATTGGCGAGCAGAGCGATTTCCAGCTGCACCACGAGAGCCTTCTCGGTCCACTGGAACTCCTCAACCACTTCGGTTGGGGTACGGACAGTCTCGACATCTTGGCTGGTCGTGTTCTCTTGCCTAGTTCCGATTGGAACATCGCTGTCTGGAGCCTCTTCCATGAAAATGATGTTTTGCTCAAGCTGGTCAAGCAGCTCTTCCAACTTTTCAGGTGTGGCTATGTGTCCTTGCGCAACGAGAGTAAATCGGAGGTTGCCGTCGCGTGAAGAAACAACTTCAAGAGCAAGTGGATAGTCGGGGCTCCCGTGATTGTCAACAACCTCCCATGGTAACGAGCCTTCGTTTCGAGGTGTCTCAATCTGGAAAGCAAAGAGATTGTCGAATAATGCCTTGCCGCCTGAACACCACTTCTGAATATTCTTCAGAGGAACATGTTGGAAGTCGAGAACCGCCGTGTTGAAGTCGTGGCATTGGCGGATGAGCGACGACCAGGTCTGCTTCTGGAGGGGCTCGGAGTGGAATGGGACTGTGTTAAAGAGCGGACCAACTGTGTGCTCGATGTTTTCCAGCTCGATCGCTCTGCCTGAAACAATGACGCCAATAGTTGCACGGCTTGTCAAGTAGTTCTGAAGTGTAGCAGTCCACAACGCCAAGGAGACTGCTTGGAGGGTGACGTTTTGTGAGGATCGCACCGGCTCGAGTGCCTTTGCAGGCATTTCTCGCATAGCTGTGACGGAAATTCTCTCTGTTTGCTGTCCGAGATGTGGTACCGGCGCGAAGGACCACCCTTGGAGGTGTTCCTCCCAGAATTTCCTGCAGTTGACGTGTCTCAACAGCGGGCCGTGGCTGAGCGCCTCCAAGAAAGACGGGCCAGATGCTGCTTCTCTGCCGCTGTACTTTGCCATCAACCTGTCCATCATGAGATCAAAGCTGTTACCATCGTAAAGGGCGTGGAAGATATGGATGACGAGTCTTCTGGAATGGGGAGTTGTGAGATATGTAAGTCGTAGTGGCGTGGCGATGAGCAAGGTATTTTGTTGGATCCAATCCTGCTTCTGTTCTTCTAGATACTTTCCAAGATGTTCGTTCTCCTCGAGAGTGTGTTCCTTCCAAGCCAGAGACATATTTTTCAAAGCCACCTGAATAAAACCATCTGTTGTTGGGACAAAAGCCGTTCTGAGGATCGCTTCCGACTGCACAAGCTGTTCCCACGAAGTACGTAGCAGCTCTGCCGATGTTGTTTCTGCAAGCTCCAGATGAAAAGTGTTGAAATAAACATCCTGCAACTCGCTAGTCATGGTACGAGAAATGATGCCTTGTTGGAGGGGTGAGCAGGGAGCGATGTACTCAATATCTGCAGGCTTCACGCCGAGTTCACGGCAGACAACACCGCGATATCGGTGACCACATGCCTGTATCGATTGCTTTACTTCTCGAGTGAACTTGTTCTTCTGGGTCGTAGAGGTCTTTGCCAAATTGTTAGCAAGGTCTCCAATGATTGGATACTTGAGCAGAAGAACTGGCGAGGCGGCCTTGAGACCTCCAGCCCTCAAGAGAGCCGAGAGTCTCAGCGCAGTGATCGAGTCCACACCAACATCGAAGATGCTAGTCGACGAAGTCAAGTCTCCAGAACTTATATCACTGAACTCGGCTAGGACTTCAATCAATTTACCCATAGTCTCAACAGCAGCAGTCGAAACAGGTGTCGCAGCGGCGTGAGACAGCTCCATCAGTAGCTCGGGTGAGAGCTCGCCGAATAGCTTCTTAAGTTCCTTGACCTCAGCTTTGTTGTTTGAAGAGAGTGGGATGTACGGGAGCGAGAAGATGTAGGTCGGTATCATGTAACCTGGAAGTCGCGCGCGGCAAGCCTCCTTGGCCTTCGCGCCTAACCCTCCATCATCTGAAAGGACTTGAAGGTTCCCGCCCCTTGGATTCTGACCGACAACGAAGGATACAAGCACATCCTTCCCACTTGTCCCATGTCGAGTCACAATGGTGGCGGTATCTTGGATCTCGCTGACGCCAGTGCGGATGGCATGGTTGATCTCAGCAATCTCAAGTCGCTGTCCGCGTAGCTTGACCTGGTCATCTGCTCGACCAAGAAATTCAAAGCAACCATCATGCAGCACTCGGACGAGATCTCCCGTTCTGTAGATTTTCTCGCCGAATTCTTTCAGGGTAGGAAAGCGCTCCTCTGTGAGTTCGGGTCGGTTCAAGTAGCCCTTGCCTACCAGCTTGCCTGAAACGCACAGCTCACCAACTCCACCACGAATGACTGGAATCTCGGTGCCTTGGCGAAAGACGTATGAGCCAACGTTTGGGAACTGTTTTCCAATGTTGCTCGGCCGGCCATTGACAGGAACGCGTTGATACATGGTCACGCCAATGGTTGCTTCGGTGGGCCCGTAAGCGTTGTAGATGACGGCCTTGGGTCCCCACACATCCAGGATTTCCTGCTTCAACTGCTCACCACCAGTAATGAACACTCCACGACAGAGACTTGGGACCTCGTCTGGGTGGGTGAGACGAGCCAAACTCGGGGTCAAGTCAATGTGTGTGATATCAAGTCTGTTGATCGTGGAAGTCAGGTCATCCAAGATGAGATCCTTGGGTGCTGCAACAACAGCAATGCCTACCGACCAGCTCCAATACTGCTCGAGAACAGAAACGTCGAAATGTAGTGCAGCAAACTGTAGCCATCGGGAGTCGGGATCCCAGTGTCCCTTGAACAGCTCCTGGAAGGCCATCATTGCCTGTACGGCGTTTTCGTGCGTGATCTCGCATCCCTTTGGCGTGCCTGTGGTACCTGACGTATATAGACAATAACAGGTATCCGAGGGTGCGATAATTGGGTTGTATGCAGGCTGAGGTAGTTCCAAGGCCTCAAGAGAGGTGTTGTCAATAGTAATGACCTCACACTTAACCTCGAAATCCAGTGAGCTCGGGTCCGTAGTCAACAGGCAGGGGGCTTTGGAATCCTCGAGGATGAATTGTTTCCGCGCCATTGGAGCAGTCGGATCCAAAGCCACAAAGGAACAGCCTGCCTTCAGGATGCCAAGGATAGCAAAGTACGCCTCAGGGCATTTGTCAAAGTGAATCGCCACGATGCTTCCGGGGACAGCGTTCTCTTTCAACATGTTTGCTACTTTGTTTCCCATGCAATCAAACTCTTTGTAGGTCCATTCTTGCTTGATCGGAGTTTCGCCATCGAACCCAGACACAAACTCGAGAGCTGTCTTGTTGGAAGTGGTGATTGCCCCTGTTTCGACAAATTGGTGAAGGAGTTGAACCGGAGCAGCGATGGCTGGCGACACTGCTGGAAGTATCGAATAAAGGTGTGGCACCTTAGTACAGATGTCATCTTCCTGGCCGGTTGGATTGCAAGCGATATGCGTCAAAGACAACTCAAATTGCTCAACCAAGAGCTTTGCCTGTTCTTGAGGGAGAACATCGCTGTAGTAAGTTATACTTAGACGGAGTTGATCGTTTTCAACCGGTTCAATCTCTAGGGAGACAGGGTACTCAACCATCGCCTCATCCTTGACTGCTTTCCAAGGGGCCACGGGCGATTCTGCAGTATCCATCTTCTGGTAGGCGATGAGAGTGTCAAAGGTGGTCCCAGATGGGTGGCCGAGCCATTTCTGAACCTGACTAAGAGGCGAAAACTGATGTTTATGGAGATGTTGGTTGTACTCCATCATGTACTTGACCAGATCCGCATTCGACGCGTTGTTGGACGCCACGATCGGGACCGTATTCAGGCAAGGAAATGGTGCGTCCTTCGTATCGTCTGTCGTTCTACCGGATAGGGCAACCCCAAAGATGACAGAGCTTTCGCCCAAGTAAGACGCGATCACTCGCGTCCAAGCAGCCTGTATGGTGGCCTGAATGGTGATATTCGAGGCCTGTGTTGCTTGCTGTAGGCTGGAGAATGCCAGAGATGATATAATTGCGTCCGCCTTTACGACACGGTTCTCAATACGTAGAGGAGTCATTGTGGGAAACTTGTTCACGACTGCTTGACTCGCCTTGGCTTCCCAGAACTCCTTCTCCTGTGTTTTCCCCTCCAGAGACTTGCATAAAATAGTGCTCAAAGCTGGTTCGATCTTGGGGAAACCGAGGGCTCTTGGTTTCTCAAAAACCTTGAGAGCTCGTCCAGCATGAGATGAAGCGATGAAGCATCATAGAGAGCGTGATGGATAATAAGGTTCATGCCGATCTGACTATCCTTCTCAACCATCACGACTTTCCAAGGTGGGAGACGTAGGGAGCCATGCATGGCATCCACCATGTCCTTCTTTTGCTGCAAAAGATCCAGACCTTGACTCTGAAAGGCTCGTATCATCTGCAACGGGGGCTCTGTCGATCCTGGACGGTATCTAACCATTGCGAATGAGGCATCTCCATGGTTGACGGGTAGAAAGCCGGTTCGAAGCATCGGGTGGCTAGTTTGAAGAGATTTCCAGGCCTCTATCAGGTTTTCAACCTTGACACTCTGATCCACGGCGTAGTGGACTGCATTCAGGTAGTGATCTCCATTGGACTGGATGAAAGATGCAATCATTGCAGACTGAACTGGTGTGCAAGGCAGTATCGCCTCAACCTCTACATCAACGGGCAGGTTTGTTGACACATGTGAAGAAACCTGCTTGGAGAATTGATCAAAATCGTACACACGATGCGACTCTGGGTCTTTCTTCGTGGAGTTCTCCAGCAGCTTGGCTGCTATCTTGGAAGAGGTCGGGCATTCGATCACATCAGATGCTGAGACATTAAAACCCTCTTGGCGCAAGATGGACGCGATCTGAACCGCATTGATACTGTCCAAGCCAAGTTGGAAAATGGTTGTCCGGCGATGAATCTGGGATTCAGCCATCCCGGAGAGCCGAACGAGAACCCGACGGACTTGGGTTTCTAGCTCACTCCACTCTTCCGTGCTTTCTTGAGAAGGAGCCGTTCCTTCAGACTTTTCCTGCCGAGGCTTGAGCGCGATCAGACCAGAACTGATGGCTGTTGGAAGGTGATCTCTGTCCATAGGAGTTGCATGAGGTGAGGTAACAGTCGACTTGAGCAAGAGCTTGAATGCTTCTGCTAGAGCTGTTGCGACGTCTCCCGTCACTAGACTCATATCGCGATGAATGTTGATGACCAAAGAGTTCAGACTTGGACATGGGACAACCTCGCAGACCAGCGGGATATCCATGTCTCCAGAATCACCTTCAAGGGTCCAGACTTTGCTGTCGATGTCCTGTAAAGGCTTCTGAACGAGTAGAAGGGTGTCGAATAGATGTCTGCCCGTCCGGTTCACTTTGCGCTGGATGAGGCGCAGGGGGGTGAATTGATATGCCAGAAGCTCAGTGTTCAGTCTCTGCAAGTACTTTGATATCTCAATGTTGGTCCAGTTGGGAGAAAAGTCGGCTCGAACAGGGATCGTATTGAAGCAAGGGGCGATCAGTCTGTCAAGGCCTTCCATGCTCAAGGTTCGACCACTGACGACGTTGCCAAAACAGACATCGGGGCGGTTATGTGCCATGGAGAGCACATTTGCCCAGCTGGCCTGGCAAACCGCCAGCAGTGATGTTCCGAGATTTCGTGTTCGTGTTTGGAGCTCCGTGAGTGGGAGGTCTAGAGATGTCGTGTGAGTGCATTGATTCATCTCACTGGTCATAGCAGCAAAGAGATTTGATGGACGGTAGCCATGGAAGTGTTCAAGCCAGAATTGCTCAACATCGCTAGGCAGTTCCATTGCTGTCCGGAGAAACTGCTTGTATGATGCGGGCGGCGGTAGCTGGATACCTCCCGCCAATGCTTCCACTTCTTTTAGAAGTCGTTCCATTGCAACAGCATCATATAGAGCATGATGGCAAATGAATGAGAGGAACACAGACCCCCTGTATCGCAAAAGAGCAAGAGACACGGGAGGCTTGTGAGAGTCGATTGGGTCCGGGAGAGTTTTGAGGTGTTCCTGGACAGCGCCATCAAACGACGGCTCTCTCACCTCCAAGTTCATCCAGGGAATGTCCCACTCCTTAAGAATGACTTGCGCGATCGCTCGTTGGGAATCATAAGTGGTGATGAAGCAAGTGCGGAGGATATCATGTCGTTGAGCCATAATTTTCCAGTAGGACTTGATAACCTCAGGCTCTACATGTAGGCGCAGGAGGATCCTGTTGTAGTAACTTCTCTGGCCACGCGAAAGCATCGCCTCTTGTAGAGGCATACACGGCAAAACGTCCTCAATAATCTTGCCCTGCTCAGCAAAGGTGTTTCTCACAGAGTCGACAAAGGCTGAAGAAAAGAAGTTCACAAGATTGGTCTCGCCCTGGCACTGAGCATCTTCCGAGAGATGACGTGCAAGCTGTGCAACTGTGGGATGTTGCAAAATTTCAGACACAGCAACTCGTCTCTCCAGTTGAAGTCCCAGCTCGCGGCTCAGGTGAATTGCCGATATAGAGTCCACTCCCAACATAGTAAGCGGGGTCCATCTTCCGACATCTTGTCTCGAAGACTTAGTTGCGCTGGCGATAGTTTCGGCCACGACTGATTCCATTGAGGTCCAATCGCCATCGTCGTATGCATCATGCAACAAGCCCGAAACAGCCTCGAGATATTGTTGTCCAAGGTTCTCAAAACAAGCACGAAGACGACGGTGATCAACCTTGCCGCTGGGTACAAGTGGAAGGGTCGACACAGGTACCAGGTATGAGGGGACCATGTAAGCAGGTAGTCGGGATCGCAACAGCGCAAACAGAAGCCGATGAGTGTCAGAATCGACCTCGATCTCGCGGAAATCAGAATGCCCCATCTGTGGCACGTAGAACGAGACCAGCTGTTCCGTCGCGGTCACCTCCCGCTGAGCTAGGAGAGTTGCGGCAGAGCCCGCCAGCCCAGTGGACGTAGCGGCGCTGTTAATCTCACTGGTCTCTATCCGTTGCCCTCTGAGCTTGATTTGGTTGTCCATGCGGCCAAGGATCAACATCGATCCATCGGCTAACATTCGGCCCATGTCACCCGTCCGATAGAGACGCCCATATTGAGGATGTTGAACGAACTTGTCCGACATTAATGCAGGCGTGTTGAGATAGCCCTGGGCAACTTGAGAACCACCAAAGCAAAGCTCTCCAACCCAACCTAGAGGAGAGACGTCAAGGCTACCAGGTAAAAGGACAAATGCTGAGGTGTTCGGAAGCGCATGTCCCAAATGTCCAACATTGTCGTCAGAGGCCATCTTTTTGATGGTGCAAATGTTTGTCAGCTCGGTTGGGCCGTAGCCTTGCCACAGCTTGTCCTGCCATTTGTCTAGAACGGGTTGCGTCAACGGCTCACCGGCTGTGACGATGAACTCCACACTTGGAACGTTGCGAGGCTCAATTAAAGATGCCACAGTGGCCGTCATGCTCAAGTGTGTGGCATCGAGCACCCGAATTGACTTCTCAAGGTCTTCGAATATAGTGTCGTTTGTTCCTGAGCAGAGACACATTCCCATGTGCCATGTGTAGAAAATTTCGAAGACAGACACGTCAAAAGCTTGCGAACAAGTTTGCAAGAGACGGCCTTGAGACTTTAAACCAGCTGGGTATGTCGATTTGAGAACTGAGAGGTTGGACATGATGCTGTGCTGTTGCACAGCCACGCCCTTGGGAACGCCGGTGGTGCCAGATGTGTAAATGATATAGGCCAGTCGAGATCCATCAGTCGGAACATTGAGATTGGTGCTTGGCAAATCGTCCAAAGGGGCAGACTCGACATCTATCGAATAAATTCCATAGACATAGGGGAGAATAAGAGACGAGGCATGATCAACGAGGCAGTACTTGATTTCGGCCTGCTTCAAAATGTCCTGAGTACGAGCAGCAGGGGTCGAGGGCAAGATTGGAAGATATGCACAGCCCGCTTTGACGATGGCTAGTATGGAGAGATAGAGCTTTGGCGACTTGTCCATGACTATCGCAATCACTTCTCCAAGCTTAGCGCCCTGGTTTCTTAAATGCCGAGCAAGCTGATTGGAAGAACTGTTCAGCTCTTGGAACGTCATTGTCGTGATTTGGCGTTCCCCGGAGAGTTGCCAAGCGAAACAGAGCGCACTGAGAGTGGGGTTTTGGGATGCTGCCACCTCGAACCCCTTCGACAGGTCTGATAACTCCTCACCAAACTCGGGAGCAGTGTTGTAAGTCGACAAACGAGCTTTGAAGTTCCGCTGTGTTGCTTTGATGGCTTTCGCGGAATTCTCAAGGATGAACAGACTCATCGTTTCAAACTGTTCAACAACGCGCTCGACGAACGCCGAAGGAATGAGATCTGGTCGATGCGTCACCTGGAGAATGAACCCGTCTTCTGTTGGTTCAATCTCGAACAAGACTGGGGCTTCAAGGCGATCGAGATGTCGAATTTCTTTCACCAAGTTGTGGGTGCGTGCTGAGCTGTCCAGAGACTCTTGAAACGCAAATAGGACGTCATAGAAGCTTTCACCGGGCTGCAAACCGGCAAGCTTCTTGATTTCCGCCAAGGGAAGCATGCAATGCTGCATTGCCTTGCGATTACTGGCATGGATGCTGTTCAGAATGTCCAGGTTGCCAGTCATGGTGTTGAAATCCACCCGCAAAGGAAGAGATGCAATGCAGGGCCCAACAATCCTCTCTATCCCTGCAACGGGTATCGTTCTTCCGGATGTCACAGAGCCAATGAGAACGTCCTGCACTCCGATGATCCCACTCCAAAGAAGAGCCAATGTCGCTTGGAAGAGCACTTGAGTGCTACAGCCTATCCTCCGAATCTCCACGTCGACCTTCTGTTTTGGGATAGCCAACTGGGTTCTTGTTGAACTGATCCGATTTGATCCACCAATTTGCTGACCTAGTTTGGGAAACGGGACTTTGTTCCAGCCAAGAAGATGCTCGGTCCAGAATGCCCTTGCAGCATCATCGATTTCCTGATTTCCGGGAGCACTGTAAAGTCCGACAACATCCCGGAAGGGCGGGCGAGGTGCCACAGAGCCGGTAGACAAGAGGGTAGATAGGTCTGACAACAGGATATCCATTGACCAGCCATCATAAATTGCATGATGTAAGTGAATGAGTACACGGGGTCCCGCAGTTTCAGACTCGCTCTGTATTTGAATTCGTAGTGGGTGGAGATAGTCTGCGGGTTCCGAAATAGCAAAGCTGTGGTGAAACTCGTCCACAACGCTGACTTGCCGGGCGTGAAGATATTTGAACAGGACCGACACGAATCGGTCGTTCCACGTTACGAAGCCAGCGCGAAGAATCTCATTCCGCTGCGCTAGTTCTGAGAGAGATGTTGATAGATTTTGTGCTGTATATCCTTGTGGAACTTGTAGCTCAATCTCGTTGCAATAAGCTGCAGAGTCTTGCGCCGTCTCGGCCAGCATAGCCAACTGTAGAGGCGTGCAGGGTATCACATCTTCAATCAGCCCGCTCATTTCTTGCAAGGCTGGGTTCAGCGCCATGATGCTGTTCAAATCCTTGTACAGACTGGTCTGGTTTGCCGCAGCGTTGGGAGACTTTTCAGTCGGCTGTCGTCGAATGGCAAAAACAACATCGGCGACCGATTTCATTACCAGTAGGCTTGTGGAGTTCAGATCAAAGTCGAACTCGCGAAGAGTCGATGCCAGCTTGATTGCCCTGAGAGAGTCGAGGCCAGCCGATGCAAGAGAAGTAGTCCGGTTAGCTTTGAAATTCAAAACGTCGGAGACAATACTGATGACTTTTGCCTCAAGCTCGTCCGTGGGCTCCAAGTTCAGCAAGTCCTCTGCTAGCTCTGTCCTTCGTTGTTCGTGATCGGCTTTCATTGTCTTTCTGTCAACCTTGCCGCTTGGAAGTCTTGGGAACTCGTCCATCAAAACCACCTCACCCGGAACCATGTATTGAGGGAGCCAGTCTTTGCACCTTTCCAGGACAGTTTCCTCGGAGATTCCTGAATCGACTGCACAGAAAACCACCAGGATGGAATTCACCACTGCAGCCACTGCACTGTGGCATCCAGATGTTCTGAGAACAGCTTGTTCCACCTCACCAAGTTCGAGACGCTGACCTCGAAGCTTGACTTGGCCGTCTGAGATGCGACCAAGGCACTCTAGCTTTCCGTCTAGTCGAAGACGAGCCTTGTCTCCAGTTCGGTAAACTCTTCCATATGATGTATTTATGAAAACTGCGTTTGTTTGCTCTGGACGGTTGATGTATCCGGTAGCAAGTTGGTAACCACCGACTGCGAGCTCGCCAACCTCACCTAGTGGTAGGACTTTAAAATTTGGTTCTAAAGCTTCGGGTCCTGCCTCTTCAACGATGAAACAGGAAACGGTGTCAAGAGGTACACCGATGTTACCGGTTGAGGAATCGGCCGTGAAAGCTGTCTGGAGAGTGCTGTTTCGGTATTAGCGCTTGAACTGCTTTAGTAGGGATACATTACATACCAGTGAATTGTAGCTTCGGTTGGTCCGTACATTGCCCACAACATGCTAGGCTTGCTATCATCCCCACCAAACTCCTCCACCACTGGTGCGTTGAGCATTTCACCAATGGTTAACAGAACTTTCAGACTCGGAGCATTCTCTCGCTTCCTAAGCAAACTCCCAGCAACCGTGGGGGTGAGCTCACAGGCGTCTACCTCCATAGTTCGGAGCACCGCAGGGAGGTCGTTCAGCATCTCGGCCCGGTGAACGGAAACGAGAGTGGCTGCCCGAAAAAGGGGAAAGAATATTTCAAAGACTGAAACATCAAAGGTTGGAGCTGCGAACTGGAGGAAGCGGGAAAAGGGGGGGATATGTCTATCATGGGCAAGGAGTGCCTGGGTTGCGGCATCATGGGAGAGACCAACCCCTTTTGGGGTGCCCGTCGACCCTGATGTGTACATGACATAGGCGAGGTCTTCAAGGGTAGGCTTTCGATGTTCCAGTTGTGGTTCTGAAGATGGGAAACTCAGGCAGTCTTCCTCATCCATAACTATGATGGCAGTGCTGACGTCCTGAGGAATTCCAGATAGTAGTTCTCGAGATACCACAACCACAGCCGCATCCACATCTTTGAGGATGAATTTTACTCTCTCAGGAGGTGCATCAACGTTCAGGGGGCAGAAGGCTCCACCGGCCTTGAGGATGGCTAGGAGGGAAATGTAGAGGAGAGGAGATTGGTGAATGAGGACTGGAACCACCAAATTTCCTTGGACAGAGCCCGCGACTCTCGTTATGCGCGTTGCCAAGGCATCTGCTGCTTCGTGAATTTGACTATAGTTGAAGGAAAGTCGCTTGTTGTTTCCCATATACTCCAGTGCCGTGAGTTTGCTGGGAGGGCTGACGAGATGGTGTAAGAGGCTCGGACCGAGCAGCCTCGAGGCCTGCTCGTTGAGGATGGAGAGACCGGTGGTATCCATGGTGTTGTGTTTTTGCTGCTAATCAGAGGCACGGGAAGAATGTTGGTAATGGACAATACCGGAGATGTGAGTGCGCTGATGACGGTGAGTGTAAGGCGAGAGCGCAGGCGACATGCGGCGACGACGATAGTGCCAACAAGCAACAACCACAATAGCAACGAAAATAATAGGCCTCTGCATGCAGAAGACAAGGCCCTTTTGGGGAATATTGCAGTAAGTCATGCGCCTCTTTCTGGGGCACAGGGAGTCGGCAACCACGCCATTAGGTTAAATTGAGTGGACCAATATCAGGCTGCTTCTACGTTTCCACCACGCGGGGCCAAGAAGCCTGATGGACGGGTGACAAGGCGAGTGGAGGAGACGACGGCCGCGAATGGGGATGAAGGTAAAGCAAACAGTCGTCAGCTATGTTTGAATCGGGGTCGTGATGATTCGTCCGGACGGCGTAGTTGGAGGTTGCACGGCGTGGCTCGCTTCATCGGGGGGCGTGCAGCAGCGCGTGGTCATGGATTTGGCTGTAGCCTGTCAGCGTCGAGGAATTACTCAGCGAAGCTCAGCGACGACGACGACAGCGAATGAGAACGAACGGGATTGGGCAGCGAGGAGGTGAGAAGTGGGAAGTGGGAAAAGGAAGGTAAGACATGGCACATCACCAACAGGTTGGTGCGCGGATGGTGTGAGCCGGGAACAGTTGCTTTCTTTGTCGGGTGGGCCGGTGTGTCGTATAGTCGTGGGGAGCGTCACGGCGAGGCTGGGATGAGCGTGGGATGGTGGCTTTGGTGGCCTGCCGCAGCGGATTTCGGCTTGGGATGAACCAACAATGGCGTCACGGTTTACCGCCTTGTACTTCCATCGGAGCTCGTGGAGCACTAACGCTACCGGTGCTGTAGGGAGGTCTGGACTGGGTAAAACCAGCGCAAGTCCAGAAAGGCGGGAGGGTCCATCTCGGACCCATCTCATGGGCGGTTGGACCTGTTGGCTCCCATTTGGGCAACCTGCTTGAAGCCGGCTGGCCTAGGATCGATGAACCAACCCCGATCAAGGAGACTAACCCCTGCCAGTTCCAATGCTTTCACGTCTCAAGGGTTCAGGGTCTCTCCACGGCGGCCAAGGCGGCTGGGTCGTGACATGCCCTTTTGCACAAGAGAGACTCCGTTAACCGGTCCGTCAAAGCTTGCTTGTCTGGACGTTGTGTGGGAAAGAGTGTAAGCGGCAAGCGAGAATATGGCCAGACACGGCGCGACTAAGAGCCTCCCCAGCATCTTGCAAGTATATCGGCCGTAGCCTCTTACATGACCCGGTAAGCATCCGTCCATTGCGGGGCTCTCGACCACATGGCTATACGATACTGGAGGACAGCCTCATCCCGTTGGTGTCCATGTTGGTGCCGCAAGGAGCCGAGGAGCCGGGAAGTTTCGAGATTCTCGGCTGCAAGAAGCAACGAAGACCAGCGTGACGAGATATACGACGAGGAGGGTGTATGCGAGATGACGATAACGACAATGATACCCTCACGGGAGTAGGCTATCAGCCATGAGCGGCAACTAAGCTAGCAGAAGCAGCGAGAGACACAGCAGTGGCCGACGCGGGAAGATGAGGACAAGGATGAGGATGAAAGTGAAGATGATGATGCACGGCTTGGGTTTGAACTGGTCTTAGTGGGCACCTACGTGCCGTACCTACATGAATGGATGTTTCGTGGTGGGGGATCAGTGCAGGACCGCGTCACATCAAGGTGCGGCACATGGCACGGACGAGAAGTGTGAGGGGGCGTAGAGAAGATGTGGTGGAGGATGAGTGAAATGACACGAGGGCGTCGAGGGGGAGTAGGAGAATGACGAGAGTGGGGAGAACGATGCCAAGAGCTGGTCGGGACGAGCCGCGGGGAAGCGAAGCGCAAGGAATAATGACCGTAACAGCGACGAGATGGATGGACCGATATGGTAGATCGAAGAGTCATGGGAAGGGTCAGAGGAATGAAGAGAAGAGGGGAAATGCACGGTAAGCGACAAGATGGCGGCGTGCATTCGGCTACCTAAGGCAGTGATGCGGCAGCGTTTATGGTCTCGTGGTGATTGCGGAGGAGGTGTTTCGGAGGTGAAGCGAAGCTGGGGTGTCGTTGCCGACGTGCGCGTAAACGCGTGTGAAGCATTGGTATTGGCATTGTCAATTCACTGCGGGACGAGGATGAGGAGTGCGGAAGCGGGATAGCTGCGCTGTCATGGAGAACTGGAGCTTTGCAATGACTGTAAATGAGTAGTGCGCCGCCGCTCGGGATGGGACGATGCGGGCTTTGGGAGGACCAGACCATCGCCATGGTTCCAAGGCAAAGGAATAAGGCAGAAGGCAGAAGATAAAATGTCATATGCAGGCAGAAGGCGGATTACGGACAGCGGATTGATGGTTGATGGCGATGGCGATGGCGATGGCGATGGCGATGGCGATGGCGAAGGTGGATTTCAATGGCTGAACGTCGATGGCGATGATGATGAATATCTTAGTGGAGATGGGTGATGGGTGGTGTGGGCTATGGCCCTATGGGCGTGGGACAGCGTGGGCGTCGTGGGGGGTTCGGGACGGAGGGGAATCCACCGCCGTCCGGCCTACGAATAAGCAGTCCTCGATGCTTGGGTCCTAGTAGTGGAGGTCAGTTAGCAGGGTTGGCAGGGTTAGCAGGGCGAACAGCGCCTAGCGAGGCCGAGCGAGCTCGTAGCAGTTGGGTGCGTGCTCTTAGAGTAACATGTGCAGTTTGGCAACGCCGAGCATGGCCTCCATGAGCTCCCTCCTCACCCCAAGGGCGCACCCAGTTTGGTCGGTCAGCCAGCCAGTCTAGCAGCCGCAGCCGCAGTAGCAGAGACTAAGGTAACTTAGCCAAAGTCCCTAGCTTGAACGCGGCCCGCTTGCTGCGGCGTGGGAAATGCAAATGGGTTGATAAGGCCTATACTGAGCCTAAACTCCGCAGCTCATCCCGTCATATGTGCGAAGTGCTCGCTTGAGTAAAGTCGCTTGAGCAGAGCCACGGCGAGTTGCGCAATGAACGTTGAAACGGGTCTCCTCCTTAGCGGGCCAGGGGTTCGCGATGTCGTTTTACACTTTGCAGCTCACCTAAGATGATTCGAGGTAAGGCGGCTTTACGGTGAGGTAGCCATCGCCAGAACGAGGCTAGAGTAGGGTCTTGCACCCAGCGAGAGAGAGAGGGACAGACACGCGCCGCCTCGCACACCTCCTCGGAGGCAAATCTCTACCGCGTGTGGAACTCCGATGTGGATCGTCCCATAACCTTCTGTACGTAAATCGCCCCTCTCGAGAACCACCTTTCCCATTTATGGAGGTGGCTTGGTTCGTCATATTGGACGAGGCCGACGGATTAGAAGTCGGAGACCGAGCAGGAGGCAGGGTGCCTAGGGCGGACAACACGAAGTGAAGAGGAGACAACAGTACCAGAGAAGAAGCAAAACTCGATGCCGCCCTTGGAAGTAGCAGGGCCCAAGCGGCACACATGCACGAAGGGTACAACTTACAACAAAGAGCCAGAGTGTCCCGGCGTTGAGGATTGGGGACGGGCACTAGTGGAATCGATGGACCGATATACTCGTGCAGCCATACCTAAGACTTGCACCTAAGGTAAGTTCGATGCTCTAAGGCACGATGTACGTACCGCGCAACTTCTCCTGCAACGTCGTTCAACTTCCGTCCGCCAAACCTAAAAAAGAGGAAACGCCATCCCAGCACACGGGATTTGCTCAACCACTCTGTGGGATGCGGCGCCGAGCGCCCAAGCTCCGAGCAAGGGACAAGGTCGTGCCATGTTTGCATAAACACGCACGATGTGCCAAGTCTTCCCGAGGTGATAGTCAACGTCCGCTTCCGCTCGATAGGCCAGCCAGTTCTGCAAGCAGTGTCACAGATGTCGGTATAATGTATGAGCGGAGTTTGTTGTAGGTAGGGGACCTTGCTTCCTGGGCTGAACAAGCTGACGGCCCCCCGGAAACCAAAGGTGAGACCAGTCTCCATTAAAAAGACATCCAACGCCAACGAAGAAAAGAGAAGGAAAGAAAAATTTTCTTCTTTCTTAACCCCTCGTCACTAGATCGGTACCTGGAAAGCGAAGCAGCAGCGGCAGGGATACCAGGGCGGAGCTCCTGGCCAGGCATTAGACAGGCATCGGAAGGACCCCTGGTTTCTAGGGCGTCTTCCACTGTGCAGGCGCCGTAGTGCATACATGGGAGTCGTAGAATGGATAGAAGCACTGAAGCAGTGTACCCCCTAGGCCGTACCTCCAGTAGGTGCATAAAACTTGGCGCCAGGCGGCCTGCTAATTCCTTAGATCTTATCAGATCCGGTTTATCAGATCATCAGATAATTCCCTCAATCTCCACCCGCCAGCCAAAACAACACCCGCCCATCTTCATTCACGGCCCCCTAGGCTAGCCGCCCACCTCACCCCTCGGGGCTATCCCCCGGGCTGCTTCAAGTCATCACGCCGGCCGTCTGCGGTCTTTTTCCCCTGCGGAACCCTCCCCGTCTTCGCATGACAACTGGGATCGGCTCCGATGGCGTCGGCGACGGTCCCTGTTTTTTTCTTTCTTTCTTCCTCACGCTTCTGCTGCTCCAGCCAGTGTGTTCTTCTCAGGGTTCGTGCGAGTGCCGCCATCGGCGGCGGAGGCGCACAATGGCGCATAGCCCAAGGCGTTTCGCTCATGAGCCGTACGAAGTACGTACTGTTGAAAGTGCAGGGTACGAACTCCGTCCGGCCAGTGGCCGAGCTTGAGCAGCATTCCAGGGGCCCGAAACCAGGATCATAACCTGTACCGTCTAAGCCATTTCCAGCCCGCGGGGTTTCTTCTCTTTTCTTTTCTGTTAAAGTTCCCTTCCCGACTACCGAGGAACTAAACACTACATGCCGCAGGACAACAGTGCACGAAGTATTTGCCATGTACCATGTACAGCGTGGAGTGAACCCACGACCAGCCCGTGAGCCCACGCCACGATGTTAGGGCCCGTAATCCATCACCATGGTCTTGTCCTTGTCTGGATGGACTGTCCAGGGTGCTGGCGCTGGCGTTGGCGCTGGCGCTGACACTGGTACCACTGGCGCCGGCACCATCCAGTTCTTTTAGGCGGCCCTGGTCCATTCGCAATCTTATCTGATCAAAGATCATCCCCGAGGTCGCTCCATCGTCGCTTTCCTCCATCGTGTGGTTCGGCGTGCTTTTTTCTTTCTTTTCTCCCTCCACCCGTTTCTCGTGCCCCCACCAAGGATGACCCATGTGTTCCGCTTGTCTTCCGTAGTCCAGTGCCCCCCACTCCGCCGGTCCGGGTCCTCGAGGACCCAAAGGGTCAAGATACCCAAGCTTTCGCGCATGGCCATCCAGCACCACAACCCCACTCGTCAGCAGCAGCAGCGACAGCAAAGGCGGAGCAAGAAGGTGACACAGAAATTTCCGCGGGTGAACGAGAATGGGCATACTGTTGCTGTATCTAGAAAAGGCATGGAACGAAAAGCGAAGGGGGGGCGGGCAGAGCAGGACAGGGATATCCGGAGCGGAGCGAGCAGCTAAGACAGGCCCGGCAGAAGAGCGAGCAAATGCCACCCGACTTGGCAGTGCAGACTGCAGTCCAGGATTGCTTGCACCTAGGACGTGCGACAATGTCTCTCAGCCGCGCATGTATGGACATACGGGTTGTACATAAGTGACTTCCTCGAGTAAGTAGGTACTGTATGCGTCCTCCTAGTACGTAAACAGAAGTATGTGTGCTATGGATGAGCGTGCCATGTCCTCTATTTTTGGCCAAAGGGAGGGTAGGTGAATGCGTAGACGTAGTCCCCGAGCTCAGTCACCGATGTTTCCCAACTGTTCCCTGTTTCTTTGTAATAGTTTGTAGCTACCAGCTTAGGTACCTAAGGTATGGAGTCATGGCTCACAGAGCCAAAGCTCTTGGGCCACGGCACGCCTCCAGACTTGTGGCGGTGGCGGATATAGCATGTAAGTAGGACAATCCATCTTTGGCCCGTCTCGGCCCATCTTGGTCCATCTTCGCCTATTCTGACTACAATGTACAACTGCCTGTAGGTTTATTTGAGGACGGTCGTTCAGTCTAGTGATGATCCCTGGTAACTGACCCCTCCTCCGTCCCGTCTCATCCCACTCAGTGTCGGCACATGCTCGCGCCAAACGCCATATCCGTGCAGGGCCCTGGAGAGGTTTGGGGAAGGGGTCGGTCCCGGGCTACGACGAGTTGGGAACCTCTGGGATGCCACGAGCCGGTGCGATGCCGTTCGGAGATGACGGGTGGGCTGCGTGCTTGCAGCGAGCGGCCTTCTGGACCTCTCACTCTCTAAGTAGTCTTCAGTACTGGCGAAGCTCTGCAGCTGGGCACCTCTGGAACTAAGCTACGACTAATCAATCGCTGTACACAGTACTGCGTTCTGGCCTACTCCACACGGGTGCCGCGCTACGGGACTTCACGGTCTCCACGGACGCCTCACCCCTCCCCTCCTTCATCTTCGACCCGTCCACGAGGTCTGCCATGGCCGTGGCCTTGGCTGCGGAGGCGTCAACTGCGCGACATTTTCCCCCCTTTCCCTTGTATACTGCTTCTGGCACTGTCGCTGGGCCGCTGGGCCAGTCAGTGGCCCCCAGGGCGGAGCATTGGGGTCCCAAACAGGGCGTGGGCTAAAGGCTGAAAGTCGGCTTGCATGAGCATCATAGGTCCCGCGAGCATGCGTCGGCTACGAGCTCCCGCCATTGGGAACTGGTCTGGTGCCATGGCATCGGCATTCTCCCGTCTCTTCCTTGCCTTCACGGTTTCTCGGCTCTTTTGGGGGTCGTCTCTCCTGGACTGTTCTCGTCTCGTACGTGGCTCCATCGCCCTTTCTTCCCACGGCCCGCAGTTCAACATCTAGACAGAACAAACAAGCTCATAGAGTGACTTACCTCGAGCAAGGTATACGTACGCTCATATCCAACAATCCACATCTACAGTACATACACATCCACTGTACCGTACCTTAACTTACCAAAGGTGCAGCAGTCCTGTGCAGTGGACTACGTAGGTAGTACGTTGACGATGATCCATCGATCTTAATCCGCTCGCCCCCCTCCCTCCTTCCCCCTCCTTCCCTTAACCACACACCTCCACCTTCCATCATCCACTATCCACCATCTACCATTCACCATCCAATATCCCACCTCCTCCATCAGCATTCAAGCCCACGCATCCACGCACCCACGCATCCACACATCCACGCACCCACGCATCCACGGTATGTACAGACGTCTTCCTCTGTACTAACCTTCTCCATCCAGTCATGGTTCTGGCTCCCCACGTCCGCGCCGCCGTTCCTTCCTCCAGGCCCATCCTCTCGGCCTTGGCCGGCCGGCAGACAGAAGTTACAGAACGCATCCAGACCGGGTCGGCTCTAGTACTTCGTGCTCTACCTAGTTACGAGCTGCGTCCCGGCTAGTTCCCAAGTCCAGTCCCCATTATCCACACCATCATCATCCATGTACCTGTATCGCGTCGTGTCGTCGTTCCCGCAGAACGCCGCCGTGCATCTTGCTTGCTTGCTCGCTCGCTTGCACGCCGCCCACCCAGCCTCGTAGCCCGCGGCGTCTCGAAACCAACGACGGCTGATCCCTCTCAT
Source organism: Neonectria sp. DH2 (assembly GCA_003934905.1). NCBI lineage: Eukaryota > Fungi > Ascomycota > Sordariomycetes > Hypocreales > Nectriaceae > Neonectria > Neonectria sp. DH2. The sequence goes on along the minus strand of RQWH01000015.1, from coordinate 1,225,482 downwards.
GCGGTCGTCTAGTTTTTTCTTTGCTCCGAAAGAGAAGCGACACGCATAGCCGTGGCCAGACTAGCTGAGCCCGGTGTCAATGCCCCGAGGGCTAGGCTGTAGATCCCATCCCCGAACGATTACAAAATGCCGATGCCGCCCACCAGCTTCTCACCGTTCTGCGTCCGACTCCCTCCCCTGCTCTTGTTAACCAAGACTCGACTGCCGATACAGACATCGAGACATATATCCTAGTTCTTTTCGTCCAATTGTCCGCATTGCCCCCCTCCACCTCCCAGTTCGACACCCCCCTCCTGTTTCCCGTGCTTCATACCTATTCAGGAACAGCCCTACGAACTTCGTCCACGACTCCCATAACCCCCAATCGCTGACCCTGCTCGACCCTCCGGTGCTGCAACCTACTGCCCGTATCCAGAACTGGCTACTTCCCGGGACAAAAAGCAAGCAAGTCGTTTGACCTATTGCCCGTTCAACCGGTGACCTCCGCCCCGGCCTCTTCTATATATTCATCGCCCTCCTCCGAGAACCCTATCTTTCCTTATTGGGCTGCAAGCTGCTGGGACCAACGACCTCGACGACCATTTACGACTACTATCACACAAGTTGATACAGTGGTCTTGCCTACCTTCAATTTTATCTTCACAAACAACCTTCATAACAGCCCACCCCGTCGCCATCATGACTCCCCATAGCGAGGTTTCCCTCAGCGGCTCCGAGGACGCCGGCCTCCCCATTCACACCAACGGAACTTCCAACGGAATTTCCAATGGAAAGACCAACGGAGCCTCCAATGGCACCGCCCCAGCCGTCTCCAACGGCATCTCCAACGTTACCACCTTCAATGGCAGCACCTCCAACGGCACCAGCATCCCCGGCCTCAAGGTCCACAAGGAGCGGTCCCAGTACCTCGAGGCCTCTCCCCTCGACTCCGAGTTCGACCTTGTCTGCGCCGGTTTCGGTCCGGCCTCCCTCGCCATGGCCATTGCCATGAACGATGCCATTGCCGCCGGCCAGAAGCTCCGCGCTGACGGCCAGCCCCCAAAGGTGCTGTTCCTCGAGAAGCAGGCCGCCTTCGCCTGGCACGCCGGCATGCTGCTGTCCGGCGCCAAGATGCAGATCTCTTTCATCAAGGACCTGGCTACCATGCGCGATCCCCGATCCGAGTTCACCTTCCTTAACTATGTTCACCGCAACGGTCGTCTCATCGACTTCACCAACCTGGACACCTTCCTGCCTGCCCGTGCCGAGTTCGAGGACTACCTCCGATGGTGCTCCTCCTTCTTCGACCACGTCGTCCAATACAACAACGAGGTCGTTGCCGTCACCCCTGTGGACCAGGAGGCCGGTGCTGTCAAGATCTTTAACGTCCAGGCCCGCAATGCCAAGACTGGCCATGTACAGTCTTTCCGCACCCGCCACGTCCTGATCGCCGCTGGTGGCCAGGCCTCGCTCCCCAAGAGCCTTCCCATCAAGAACCCCCGAGTTCTCCACTCCTCCCAGTTCGCCACCTACGCTCCCAAGATCCTCAACAAGACAAATGCCCCCTACCGTGTTGCCGTCATTGGTGCCGGCCAGAGTGCCGCTGAGATCTTCAGCAACGTTCAGGCGCTATATCCCAACTCCAAGACCTACCTGGTTATGCGCCAGGAGTTCCTCCGACCCAGTGACGATTCACCCTTGTGAGTTATTAACCCGCCCCCTGGCAGACCGTCTCATAAAAGCTAATCGGATCTCTCACAGCGTCAACACCATTTTCAACCCCGAGTATGTCGACAATGTCTACCCCAGGTCGGCTGGCGCCCGCCAGAGCTTCATCGACGAGGTCCGCGCGACCAACTATGGCGTCGTGCGCCTGGGCCTGATTGAGCACCTCTACGAGACGATGTATGAGCAGAAGCGAGTGATTGGTGCCGACGAGACCCAATGGCCTCACCGCATCCTGGCCGGTCGCGAGATCACCAGCGTCGAGGGCAGGGGCGAGACGCTCGAGATCCATCTTCAGAAGATCCACGACGTTTCTCTGGACGGTTTCGTCGATGCTGCGGACGAGGAGGTCCTGGAGGTCGACCTCGTCGTCGCTGCCACCGGCTACAGGCGCGACGCCCACGTCAACATGCTCAAGGATGCCTGGACCCTGCTTCCCAAGACGGTGTCAAAGCGCAACGGTCCCCAGTACACCAAGCCCGTAAATGGCTGGAACGTCGACACGGAGCAGGGTGAGCGCAAGCTGGCCGTTGGCCGAGACTACAAGGTCAAGTTCTCGCCCGGCACCGTTGCCGAGGGCTCTGGTGTCTGGCTACAGGGCTGCAACGAGGGAACTCATGGGGTAAGTTCACACCTCCACACATCTCATACACCAGTTCATGTTTTGCTAACGCACTGTCACAGTTGAGTGATACCCTCCTGTCTGTCCTGGCAACCAGGTCGGGCGAGATGGTCGACCAAATTTTCAAGCAGTAGAAAAATAACGAATACATGAACTAACGGGCAGTGTATAATGTAGCAGGGGCAGCGAAAAAAAAGATGGAAGAAGTGGATATTGGTCTCTCGAGCCGCGGAAGACGCGACCTCTTTTTTGCTTTTACCCATACGCACGATATCAGCTTTCAGAACGGCGGAATTTCTTTGGTGTTTGTCTTTTCCCTTAGATACGGTTAGGGCCCGTGTGGGCGTACAAAACAATTCAGACTAATATTGTCTCTCTCAATGGATGCGCACTTTTTCTCACTTCTTCTCGACTGGTCCCCTCACTCGACTAAGATCCCACATCACCTTCTTAATTCGGCTTCCATTGACGTGAAGAGGTCGCTACAGTCGGCCGGATGGTTACATCAGACCGAGATGCTTTTGGTATACTACGTACATGAAGCCCGATCGGGAAGATATCGGCTCATGGCAGGGTCGTGATGCCGGTGAGCCCCGGCGTATCCAATCCGTCAACGGACAGGGAGCGCTTCCGCTCATGACACCTGACAGCGGCCGTGATTGACGCCTGTTTCAGCCATAGCTGTGGAATACGGTACCACGGTACAATATGAAGCGCATGCAGATAACCGGAGGCGGGTGAGAGACGCAAGGAATGAGGTAATAAAGCTGTGAGCGCTGAACTTAGATGCGTCATGTAGGCAGGGCATATCGACGGCCAGAACAACACGCCGAGTCGTCTAGACTCCAAGCTACAAGAACCCAAGGCGTTCCGGCCCAAGGCTCCAGGTACTTCGTACATTACCTCCATTACACCGCGACATAGTAAGTATACGTACTTCGCGCGCACATACACACAAGTTAACGGGATTCACAGGGAATTTTTGATGCCATGGTGGTGGTGTGCTAGGCCGAAACAAGTGGCTCGCCGATGTCGCCCAGCCAATGTTGGGCGTCGAGAGTCGTCATCTCGCAGACCGAGGCATGAGAATGGATCTGATGGTGCAAGAGACGGGGATTGTCGCCTCTAGCGCGTTTTGTAGGAGGGGTCCCTCATGTTCATGCAAAATTAATTGGTTGAGTGGTGGTTTGGTGAGTGAATGACTGATTGATAAAAATATAAAGCTAGTGCCACACGGTTCGCCTCGGGGTTATGCTAGGCTCCGGGTGTTTTTCTTGAATATTACCGCGGGAATATTTCTTCATTTATCCAGAATGCCTGTGTACTAACTTATGCATAACGTGTCTGTTCCTTAATAAGCGAACTGGGGGGCGTTATTACCTCACAATGCAGGCAGGAGCCAGCTAGAATTATATGACCTCTACCAGCAGGTCTTGAGGTTCCAGCTGTCGTTGGATAGATATATCTGCGCAATAACTACGCCGTGATGAAGTAATGTATGAAGCAACCGGCATAACAGTGGTCTGTGGACGGATGCTAGGTGCTATTTCTTAGTACAGTCCGTCCTCATTTAGGCCATTCTCTCATCCCTGGAACTCCCTGGACGAATCCCTGGAGCGCTGGGGCGACCGGGCAGCAGGCGGCCTTTCTCCATCACGCACGTATCATAGTTCCAGATCTGCCTTACCTTACTCCATGTTGCCGCTACCCCCAGCGTAAGCCAGACTGCGGTCGTACGAACAACCTTCCGGCAGGCAAAGAACGCTACGCATACGTAAACGTAAACGTATTCGAGTGGAACGGGACGATGCTGCGGCTCGACGGCGATGACTCCGGCCGCCAGCCGCCTCACCCGCAACGGCTGCCCGTCAACCCGCGTCGTCACAAGGTGGCTCCAGAACGGCGGAAACGCGTTGCGACAGCGTAAGTCAGAGTTTTTCTTCTTGAGTCTTGTTGATGAGAGTCTGGAATCTGGGGACTCCTGAGGTTTAGTGAGCTGTAAAAAGAAAAAGAGAAACCACTTTATACGTCGTTGTGTTGTTTGTATCTAACACGGTTTTAAAACTCTCAAGATGCAACGCCTGCAACGTCCGCCGCGTCAAGTGCTCGGGCGACCACCCATGTCGCCAGTGCCGGTCCTCGTCGCGCGACTGCGTCTATCCCGTGGCCGTGGAGAAGGTCTCGGTCGCGCGCGCCGAGCTAGACGACCTGCGCCGCAAAGTCGACGTCCTGGAGAGGGCGCTGCGGGATACTGTACCCGACGCCGCGAGGCGCCACCAGCTGGTTGCTTTGCTTGCGCGCGATGGAGAGAGTGCGGCGGCGAGTGCGGCTGGAGATGCGGCGACGACGGCCACGGGGCCTTCGTCCGCTGGGACGCCGTCTGCTGAGCGGTCGTATCCAGGCACGCCGTCCGCTGTTGAAGCCGGGATGGTCCCCCACCCAGATCATCACCAGAGTCAACATCTGCAGTCAGAGTCTCAGTCTCACCACTCTCAACCTCAGCTTCATTCCCAGTCCCCATCTCAGCCTCATTCCCAATCACTATCGCAGCTTCAGTCACACCCCTCTCGGCCCAGAGCAGCCGACGACCACCACCGCGAGGAGGAGCAAGCATCAACCGAGGGCCGGCTTCTCCACGATCCCGATGGCCACGCCCGCTTCCTCGGCGAGACCAGCGGCGCCACATTTCTTGACTATCTCAAGGAATTCATGAGCACCGTCTTCCACCTGGCTTACCACGACAGCCACCCGGGCGTCGACGGAACCGCCTTCTTGTCCAGCCTGGGCAGATATCAGACATACGACTCCCGCCCGTTGCACGAGCGCCATGTCGACCCGCTGTGGTTGCCCTCGCGCCACGGCATGCTGGCCATGCTCAGCGAGCTGCGATGCTTCATCCAAGACGGCAACGGGAACTGGCCCGGCGGAGGCATCTACTGGTGGGGACAGATGTCGTCCGTCCGGGCCTGCCATCCATGGAATCGGAACCCCACGCCGTCCGTCGCGATGCATGTCGCCATCTCGCCTTCTATCATACAGCCTTTGCCGTGGCCTCTCAGGTTTCTACCACGCCGGCCCAAGCCCCCGAGCCACAGACGGGCTTGAGCGAAGACTACTTCAGCCGAGCTTGTCTGCTCTTGGGCAATCCGCTCGACATCACCCGCTTCACCATCAACGACGTGGCGGCATTGGCGCTGATGGGCTTCTACTTGATCGAGATGAATAGACGGGACGCCGCCTACATGTATGTCAGCAATGCCATGCACATCAGCATCATGCACGGTGCCCACCGAGGGTGGGTTGACGAGAGCGGCAAGAGAGTCTTCTGGACACTCTATGTACTCGATCGTTGGTTGAGCTGCTTGATGGGCAGACCGCCCACCATTATGGACGACGCCATTCGTCTTCCCCTGCCTTGCGATGCCCCGTAAGTTCGCTAAGACGGTGTGTCCTTCATGTAGCAACATCCACATGCTAACCGTATCGCGTAGCTCTATGCCTCCAGCCGCCGGGTTGAGGGCACATGTTGAACTCTCTCGTATCTCGGGTCACATTGTGTGCAACACGTATCGCGTGTCCCCCTGGGAGAACAAGACGGGGGGGTCGGTGAGGTACGTCGAAGACGCCATCAGGATGCTAGACCAGTGGCTGGAAGGTCTACCTCCGATCCTCCAACTCTCCGGCGATGGTCTCAGTGATGACCCCGCGTGCTGCTTGTTGCATATGGGATACAATCAGGTAAGTTCGACACCGTTTCCTCACAGAATTCATGACCCGTCCCAGAATCTACGATTAAATCTGCTCCTTCTAGCTCATCATACTCACCATCCGCCCCGTCTTCTTCGCCGCTGTTAAGAAGACATTTGCAGAGCGGTTGGTAACTCGCCAATCATCGTTAAACTCGCACCCCCAGCTCTCCCACCTGAGGCGATGTGTTGTCGCTGCAGAACGCAACATCCGTCTCGCGCGCCACATTCTGGCCCTCAACCATCCCAGGAAGCTGCTCCAGGCAGGCCTGCACTTCATCTTCAACGCGGCCATCTGCCTGATGCTGCAGCAGTTGATTTACATGAAGGATGTGGCTCCCAAGGACCCCCATGCACGGGATCACGATCTCGAGTTTGTGATTGCTAGGTTCGAGGAGGAGAGCCGCGTGGGAAGCAACTACGGCAGAGACTGCGCAGCCGTCCTCCGGGACTTGCGGGTCCTCGTCCAACGTCTTCGGGCACCCGTGGATCAAAGTCTGGAGAGTGCCCGGCCGAGCGAGTCAACTGCGCACGCCGCATCTGAGGCGATGGAGATGAATCATCCGTGGCCGCAGAAGATTGGCTCCGAGGCTCTGCAACATCCAATTCATGTCGAACAGGGACATACGCTGTATGAGGAGTTGGTCTCTTGGATTGACGACGATTGGCAACCATATGGGGCGTATTTGATATGAATGCGGTGCAGTGGTGAACTTTTCTGCTTAACTGACACAAGTAAAGCTGGAATATTTTGGGTCCCGAATTAATTGCTGTCAATCTTAAAGAATTGTGTAAATTAAACGACTAGGTTATGTCTTAATCCCCCTAATGCCTTGGCCGTGGTCTGGCTGTACTCGAAATTGAGAAGAGTTCAAATTGGGATGTACGGATTGGTAGGGAGAGAGTGGCGGTGATGTCAGTAGGCAGTCAGGTGATGCAGCCGCCGTGGCAATGGAACCTCAGCAATCAACAACAGCACATGCATCACTCATCACTTCATTTCCAACACTCTCACTTTACAAAATGGCAACACGAGGGGCCTGTTCCACGTCGTTATTATTCAATCGCACTCGCGCACCTCAGATACGCGGCTTCTCGACAACCATGTCCCATCTCAAGAGCCGCGCTGTTGCCGGCAGCTTCATCTTCAAGTTCCCCGATGACGATATCACCAAGAAACCCCAGGTGGCGCTCTTCCGTAGGAGCGGCAAAGTTTCGACGTATCAGTCAGTGGCTGGTTTATTTTTCTTCTTTCGTTTTACTTAATTCGGCCCTTTATCTATCATTCCAGTGGTTAACGACAGTTCGCAGGCACAAATACGCGCCCGTCTCGGGCAGCGTCGAGGAGACCGACGCCAACCCACTAGCTACAGCCTGGCGGGAAATGAAGGAGGAGACTACTCTAACAGCCACGTCTTTACGCTTATTTCGACAGGGCAAGCCATACTCGTTTGTTGACGAGTCCGTGGGCAGAGAATGGACCATCAACCCGTTCAGCTTCGTCCTCAAGTCGGAGAAAGACGGCGGCCGCGGTGAGGCAGGTATTCAAATAGACTGGGAGCACGAGGGATATGACTGGTTCTATCCCGACGCTGTCAACGAATCAGATGACTTCCAAGGCGTCCCGCGCATTCTAGAGAGCTTGAGGAGGGTCTGGTTCAATATTGATCTCGGAGACGACGCCGGCAGGGTACTCGGTGACGGTTTAATTGCCCTGCAGCGGGACCACGAGAGTGGTGCGCATCAGTTGGCATCAAAGGGACTCGACATTTTCATCGACGTCATCAAGAGACTTGACACGGACTCGCGAGAGGTGTGGTGGAAGAACGCAAGGTTGGCCGCATGGCACTTGTGGAAGAATGGACGGGAGAGCATGGGTGGTGCCGTGCTGAGCGTCATCGTCTCCAGCTTGGCCATTATCGAGGAGAAACTCCCGCATGGCGATTCCTCTTTGGAAGGGTCGATGGATGGCATTGTCGAGGCGCTCAAGCAATACGGCCGGCAACGACATAATACCAGCTCCCGAGTTAGCGCCTCACTTGGTGACTTCTTGGGAGCGCAGTTTCCCGGGGCTGAAACACTCAGAATTCTCACGCTCTCGTCCAGCTCTACGATAACATCCGGTATCACGCATGCTCTGAACCACGGAAAGGCATATCTGGATATCCGAGTTCTCGAATCGCGTCCTTTATTTGAGGGCGTCAAGATGGCGGGCGCGATAGCGTCGTTTGCCGACAGCAACTCCATCAAGACGAACATCACCGTATACACGGACGCCAGCGTGGGCACCGCTGCCAAGGATGTTGACCTCGTCCTCGTCGGGGCGGATTTAGTTGATAAGACAGGGAATGTGAGCAACAAGTCAGGTTCGTTGCCAGCAGCCCTCGTAGCCAAGCACGTCTCGCCGGGGGTCAAAGTCGTGGCGCTTTTCGACAAGGAAAAGGTGCTGCCATTCGAGCCCCCTGGCCAAGAGGAGGATGACCCGCGCGAGGTTATTCAGACATGGGAAGAATCGGGAGACTCGATCCAGTCGAAGACAGACTCCAGTGCCCGAGTCGAGGTGAAGAACGTCTATTTAGAGTGGGTGGCGTCCAGCTTGGTCGATCACTACGTGACGGAGGACGGGGCGACGACTGTGAAGGGGATTACCGAGCGGGCTGAGATGGTGCGCAAAAGAGCGGACCGGTTCTTTAATGATCTTTGACGAAAATGGGTTGGGCAACCTGCAAAAAGCAACAACTGGCGTGACTACCCTCCTTTTTAGTCACATCCAGAAGTCTGATAGTTAATAGATCGTTTCACCTAGGAGGCGCTAGATCAATAGTGTCAGCAGAGGTCATCAACCGATGAGGAATGCTGCGTCCGGCGGTGTTCTGGAACGCGACCTTGACGGATCGAGAGCATTGTAGCTAGACTGGGCTTGAGATCGATTTTGCGTGAGAGGATGAAGAATGCCAATTTGTCGACATGGTTAGGCAGAAGACATCATATCATATCACATTACGCGTCCCACGGCCGTTAGAATGCAATGCAATGCATGCATGGCTAGGGACCTGGGGTGCGTCAGCCTTACAGCCCTACAGGGGTGGACATCAGGGAGTGTGCATCGGCACGAGGTCACGCTTCACACGTTCACACGTTCACACCTCTCACCGACGCGAACGGACGGCGTTCATGACTCTGTCTCAAGGGTTACGACTCGGCTCAGGGATGATGACACCCATCCGAAGACTCAAGTGGACAGACCAGACTGTACCCTGTGCTTACGATGATGCCGCCCAAGACTCGAAAGCCCAAGACTAGATCCCCGCGCTAATTCCACGCTGGACCATCGCCGGGCTGAACGCAACGCCCTCGCCGTCGTCGATGCTTCCCCGAAAGCCTGTGTGCCTCGTTCCATGGCCCCGGAACTTGGAATCTGCCTTGTCTATGGCTGACGGGTGCTTGGCGGATGACACCCCCCGCAGAACCCGACAATCCGGATGGCTAGCAAGCTGCAGCAAGTGGTGAAACTGGTGCAGGTTGTTGTTTGACAAACACACCACCTTCGTCATGTCGGGTCAGGTCAGGTCAGCGGGCTAATTAATACCGGCGTCCCTGATTCGATTCGAGGCTTTGTTTGGGCCGCATCCACTACGGGCGCTTGCAGAGTCCAAGTTCTAAGTGCTACTTTACCCCATACACGATGATACCAAGTGTCCGCGTGCCCAATGCCCTGCTAATTAACATGACGCTCGCGGGTCGGCTTCCTCAATGGCCCCGCTTACGAGAGGAAGAAGCAGCATCTCCTACACCGACATCCTGGGAAGCCTGTCCTGCTCCTTCAAGCGAGGGCATCCGAAGGAAGGCAGCAGAGCGTCTCTGCCTGGGATGGGATTCGTCCGAGTAGATGGACCGGATACAAAACAGCGTCACTGGCTGGGCCATGCCGGGCCTTGACAACGAGACCTATCCAACGTTTATGTTTTAACTCCTGCTCGCGAGAAACAATCAAGCCTTCTGTTTGTTCTAGATACAACAGCCCTCACCGACTGAGATCGCCATGACCACGGCCGTGACCGACCAAGAGGCTCAAGGCTCGCTCCCCAAAGCTCCGACTGACTTGGACCTCACCCGGACTCGAGCCCTCAACCGCAAGCTAGACGTGGCCTTGCTGCCGCTTCTGTCGCTGCTCTATCTGTTCAACGGCCTGGATCGAGGCAATGTTGGCAATGCCGAAACCCAAGGTATGCTCACATGCTACGTACTCGACTTCCTCTGGAATGTCTGGCTGACGACAACCAGGCTTCACTAGGGACATTGGCGCACAGCCAGACGACCTAAACGAGGCAGTCTCGCTGTTCTTTGTGACCTTCGTCCTTCTGCAGCCCCCGTCGGCCGCAGTGGGCCGCTACGTCGGTGCCCGACACTGGATCCCCATCACCATGGTAAGTTTTAGCAGAAGGGGACCCGCGATTATACGTAACAGGTTGCCTAAGACATATCTCCCAGTTTGCCTGGGGCCTTGTGACCATCGGCCAGGCGTTCATCAAGGGTCGCGGTATGTCCAATCCTTCCCAATGTCGGCTTTGCTCCGTCTAACTCGGCCTCAGGGGCACTCATCGCCACGCGGTTGCTCATCGGCGCATTTGAAGCCGGCTTCTACCCAACGGCTGTCGCATACTTGTCCTCGTTCTACACTCGCTTCGATCTCTGCGTGAGGCTCGCCCTCTTCTATGGCCAGTACGCCATCGCCGGTGCCTTTTCCGGCTCCATCGGTGCGTTTTTGCCTCCAGGGTTTCCCCTGTTCATCCCCCCGCCCCTAAACTGACCAGCCTGAGCAGCGTACGGCGTCTTCCACCTCCACAGCGGGCCGCTCAAGAGCTGGCAGTACCTGTTCATCATTGAGGGCGGTCTGACGTGCGTCTTCGCCATCGTCGCCTGGGTCTGGCTCCCCGCCGGCCCCGGCACCGCTTGGTTCCTCAGCCCGGACGAGCGGCGGTTCGCCGTGGAGCGGATGAAGCGGGACACGGCCGCCTTCGTCGAGCACGAGTACGGCGAGGACGGCATGGAGAAAGACCGGCTGCGGAAGAGGGATTTCGTCGAGACGGCCAAGGACTGGAAGCTGTGGTCCGTCCTCGTGCTCAACATCTGCGCCAGCGTCCCCAGCGGCGCATTCCCGGTGTTTCTGCCTCTGGTGCTTCAGGGGTTAGGATATGAGTCCATTCTGGCCAACTTGGTGAGTTGTTTCTCTCTCTCTTTCGCCCGAGTACTTTGAAACAAGTCTAATCGCTGCATCTCCCAAGATGACCGTCCCCCCCTTCGTCTGCGGCGCCATCGGCCTCTACATCTTTGCCCTCAGCTCCGACCACCGCAAGGACCGCGGCTACCACATTGTCGGCGGCATCCTCGTCGCCATCCTCGGCCTGATCCTGACCGTGACCGTCCCCTCGTGCACCGGCAAGTACATCTCGCTGTGCGTCCTCCTCTCGGGCATATACGTATCCGCGCCGCTGACGGTCGCCTGGCTCAGCGGCAACACGCCCGAGCCGGGCAAGCGATCCCTGGTCCTGGGCGTCAACGGCTTCGGCAACCTGGGCGGCATCATCGGCGCGCAGCTATACCGGCCCCGATTCGCGCCCGATTACCACCTGTCGTTCTATGTGACCATCGGTTTCCTCGTCGGAGCCGGAGTCGGTTATCTGTCGTATCGGTTCGTGCTGGCGGCTGTAAACAAGCGGAAACAGGCCGTCTTAGCCGTCATGAGTGAGGCAGAGGTTGAGAATGAGCGGCTAGACAAGCGGAGATATGCGGATAAGAAGTTGACATTCATGTACGGGCTGTAAGCAGGCTGGTCCGCCCCCAATTGTACATGTAGTTTATTGCCAGCCGCCCTTGGAGCAATTACAAACTTGATGAATCATGACTAGACGTATCATGATGCATCCTTGGCTTCGTCCATCTGCATATTCGCCAGCTGGCTCTGCAATCCCTGTTTCCCTACCCTCATCGCCATCTCCAACTCCCTCTCTTCCTCTCTCAACCGAGCTTTGCTCGCCGCCACGCCCTTCTCACGCTGCCTCCGCTGCTCCTCCACCACGCGATTCCTCTCCTCGAGCGCCCGCTCACGCTTCTCCCGCGCCTCGCGCTGCTTCGTCCTCTCCACATCATCTTTGACGGCGTCGAGGTCCTCGGGTGGTGGGCCCAAGTTGCTGACGTAGGCCTCCACCAAGGGATCGCGCACCTTGGGGTCGAGTGATATGTAGCGAGCGTCGATGAGAACTTGGGTCGGCAGCCCGGTTGACAGTGACTTGTTGTTGAGCACGTGGATGGGCTGGGCCTTTAGTAGTGTGTGTAGATCGGATTTGAGCGTCGACTGGGGCATCTTCAGCCGGTTAATGTGCTCGCGATACGCCTTCTCGCGATCCTTGTCGGACAGATGCAAATCCTTCATGGGGGGTTCCTTCTTGTACTTGCGCTTGAACTCAGGCCAGTATAGTTTCGGCGTGGCTTTTTCTTGGAGGAAAGCCATGTAAGCGATCCGCGGGTCCTTCTTCTCCTGTCGAGCCCTCTGCTCCCTCAACTCCGCAATCTTCTCTCGCGACCACTCGTCCCAGCATTCCTTGCGCGCCTTGGTGGTTCCCAATGCAGTGTATCGCAAGTCGTCTACGATCTTGCCCTCCTCTAGAAGTTTGTCCCAGGGGCTGTAGGGGTTGATGCTGAAGTCGTTGAGAAGATCCTTGAAAAGGTACTTGGCGTCGTCTTCGGAGAAGGGTACGCCTTCGGCGCCTTCGGGCCAGTTCTCGGCGTTTCCGTCATCGTACTCCCCGGGTTCCAAGCCATAGTCCTCGCCCATCGCTTGCAGTTGCATGGCAATGTCGGCTTCCGTGAATTCGGGCGCTTCGTCTTCTTCAGCATCGGGGTCCTCGGTTCGTTGTCGTTTGGATGGATGTCCCCCATTGTCATCATCGCCTTCTCCCTCGTCATCGGTGACCTCGACCTCCTCGTATTCACTGTCGTCATCTTGGCCGGCATCAGGAGGCCCAGACGCGGGGGCGCTGGGCAGTGAAGGACCGGGCGTTCGTTCCGGCTTCTGCGCTTCGTCCTTTTTCTCCGAGTCTCCAGCTGCCTTGCCACGGATACGGGCCTTATCAAGTTCCAATATACCGGGCATCAACTTCTCTGGAATGCGCCAGTAGCTTGTTTTCTTCTCGGGGTTGTAGACAAATCGTCGCGAGTACTTGGTGTACACCAGGACCCATGGCTCACAGCCTGGGATAGGCTCCTTCTTCCTAGGCTTATCGACCGGCTGAGGTTTCGGTCGGCCCTCATATCCACCGCGGCCTCCTCCGCGACCTCCACTATAGCTACCACGATTATGCTGGTCCTGGGATTGTTGCTGAGCGGCATTGATCTGGGCCATGTAGGCATTCGCGACATTGGGGTCGGCGAGAGACGGCACAGCGCCATAGGGAGAAAATGCGGGCACTGGGGCGTACGGGTGCTGGGGCACAAGGTCGGGCTCGACTCCGGGCCGCTTGTATGTTGACTCTTTGCTCGCGGCGTGATAGTAGTATGTGTGGCCGCTCGGAGCCGTGTGCTCGCTCCATCCTGGAGGCAACGGCGCCACAGCAGCCGCGGAGGGCTTGTGGGAGGATTTGAGCATCGCGGGTGACCACAGGCTATCGCATCGATGTCGAATTGTGTCGGGCTTATGGTATTAGAGAAGGGAGGCGGGTTATGAAGTTGCGACTAAGGATTTTGCTGGTGTTGAGCGACGATCCTTGGTTGGTTGGTGTTGAAGTCTGGCTTAGGTAGTACAGTAGCTTAAAGAAATGACGGAGCGTAGGCCAATGGCTAGTGGGGCAGCTCACCTACCCTATACCTTCGAAATTCCGAGCGAACAGTATGAACTGAGTTTAGTTGTATGAGTTTGTGAGCAGATATTACGGTACAGAAATGGAAACAAGTGAAATATTAAAACTGATACATATTTTTCCGTTACTTGTTTGTGAGCGATCAACGTAGAGGACCTCATTGCGATGTAACGTCTATCCCCCTGGCATCCTCCGCTTGCGCCCTCCTATTTAGGAACACATTTCAACTACGACCGATACCTCACTAGACTTAACTCTTCCAAGACCAACGGCTTGATCACTGCCATCAACTCGCGCAAATGGCATTGCCGCAAAACCGATGATAATCCAATACATACATCTTTGAGCCTCTCATTCGCCTCACCGTAGACAGCACCCGAGATCCCGAGACTCCTTAGCCTACTCAATGTCACGCGAGACCCCGACACTGCACACATCATCGCATCTCCGGCCTCACCTACTCCATGGCACCAGCTCATAGCGGCAACGTGGCCGGTGGGCCCATCTCGTTCTTGAAACGGTACTGGAAGGTCTGTCCGCCTGGACTCATCGTCGCCCGTCCCTCTGAAGCGCAGCTTGATTGACGTTGACACCGACATAGACGACACACGCGCCCGACTATGTGGGCTTCACGGTGCTGTTATGCGGATGGATCCTGGTAAGGCCGCACTCTCAATGCCTTAGCCTGGCTTCATTGTTTCTGACAAGGGCCCTTCTCTTTCCCTGTTAAAGATAGTCCTTTTCGTTACGCCATTTCACCGGATGTTCTTCGTCAATGACCTCGCAATCTCCTATCCTCACGCCCTTAACGAGCGTGTCACTGTTGGTACGTCTACCTAGCTCTGCGACCTCATCGCTGGCTGCAGCTATTTAAAACAAGAACATCTCACCATTGAAAACAGTCATGAACATCGTCTACGCCCTCTTTGTCCCACTAGGTGCGCTCATCGCCTACAACACCTGGGCGCGGTCTTCTGCGGCCAAACACGAAGTCACCTACCTGTCCTTTGCAATATCCGTCGTTCTCACCAACTTCCTCACTGACATCGTCAAGAACGCCGTCGGCCGGCCTCGCCCGGACCTGCTGGACCGCTGCAAGCCAGCCCTGGGAACCTTGGCCAACACTCTTGTCAACATCGATGTCTGCACGGCACCCAACGGCCATACCCTCCAGGACGGGTGGCGCTCTTTTCCCTCCGGCCACTCGTCCTTCTCTTTTGCCGGTCTGGGGTTCCTGAGCCTCTTCCTGGCTGGCCAGCTCCACGTCTTCCGGTACGCGGCTGGCGGACGGGATCTCAGCCGGGCGCTGTTGTGCCTGTTCCCACTCATCGGCGCTGCTATGATTGCCATATCGCGATGCGAGGACTATAGACATGATGTCTATGACGTCTGCGTCGGATCTGTCTTGGGCATGACCGTAGCCTACTGGAGTTACCGGAGACACTGGCCGCGACTTTCCAGCCAGCGATGCGATGAGCCTTATCCACGACCGGGAACGGACACTCAGCCGGGCTGGCAGCGGGTTACGGATGACGAAGAAGCTAGGGCGGGCGCAGATGTAGGGTTTGAGATGGATGAAATGCGAAATGTACGACGCTGATACCGGAGATTAGGCATGGTAACCCTCGTGTTGCAAGTTGGGAGTGAATGTTGAAAGTTGGGGGTTAACTTAGATATTGCACTAGGGCTCGTACTGGGAGTTACTCCCGTGGCGAAGCCGCGCTGGACCAGATCGTTTGGTCATTCCATGATATTATTGTTACAGGGGCAATGTAGGACGGCCTGGGTCCCTCTCCACCCTCTATCAGAAAATTCTATTGTCTCTACTTGTCCTCTGTCTCCTCAGTCTTGGCCAGGTCGTGCTCCTTCAACAGCGCTGTAATCTCGTCGGCGCTCCACAGCCTGTGGTAGATCTTGCCGTCCTCGGTCTGTCCCACCGTCGCAAACTCAACTGTAATCGCGGGTTAGCTAGCCGTCTCTCATGATGGAAA
The DNA here is from genome assembly GCA_003934905.1 of Neonectria sp. DH2. NCBI lineage: Eukaryota > Fungi > Ascomycota > Sordariomycetes > Hypocreales > Nectriaceae > Neonectria > Neonectria sp. DH2. Next base: position 1,209,563 of record RQWH01000015.1, on the reverse strand, counting down.
TGGTGGAAGAACTTACTCTTCTCGCTGCTCAGCTTGGTCGAGTCCATGGTCTTGCTCAGCACCTTGACGGCCATGCCGCAAGCCTCCTCAAGTGTGCAGTCCTCCTTGTAGTCCTGCTTCAACAAGCTCTGTGCGCTTGCGTTGTTGGCTCCCGCACTCGTGGCCTTCCAGCCGCCGTAGTTGCCCGAGGGGTTGCTGAGGTAGAGCTGGAACTGTCTTCGAGGGTCCCAGCCAGCGTAGATGAAAGACACACCGAAAGGTCGGAGACCACCATGCTGAGTGTAGCCTTGCTTGAGATCGCAGAGTCGGCGGACGAGCTGCTCGCAGGGGATGTCTTCGTTGTAGGTGAGGAGATAGCGCTGGGCTGCTTGTCGGGCGTAGTTAATGAGGATGTTGGCGTCGGCGGTCATGCCTGCGACGGCGCAGATCATGTTGCTAGAGAAAGACTGTCAGCAGGCGTCCACTGAAGCACTTGGCGAGATAAGGGCGTGGCGCACTCGTTGAGGATGTAGAGCTTCTCTGCCGAAGTGTCCTGCTCCAGCAGCTTCGACGTGACCTTTCGTTCGGCGGCCAGGACGATGCCATCCTTGGCCAGGATGCCAATGGCGGTACCGGCGTGGGAAATGGCTTCTAAGGCATACTCAACCTGATACAGGCGGCCCTCTGGTGAGAAGATGGTTGTCTATGGAAGCGGTCAGCGGGGGAAGCTCGCATATCGACGCTTGGGAGCTGGAGCTGTGGCGGGGACACGCACTCGGGAATCGTAACGGCGAGACATGGCGAAGTCGGGTCTAGAAGGGAAACGGAAAATTGATGCAACGGCAAGCTCTGGACGAAATGCGTGGAATCGTGAATAGTGGAGGAGAGCTGCTGTTGTGGACGGGGATAGATTTGGAGTTGAGATTCGTTACGTCGTTGCAAGTGAGCTCCAGGCACAGCCGCGCCGCGTTAGCTCTGGTTGCTGGCTGGTTTGTGCTGGCTGCGGGATGGATACCTGAGGTTTGAAGAAAGCTACGTACCAATCTGGCTGAGCTGACAGGACTCGAGGGAGGATGCAAGGCTGACAAGGCTGCAGATGGCGGGGCTTGGCACCGTGGCGGCTTGAGAAGTTCACCCGAAATTATTCCGAGAGAGTAAGGAAGGCTCTGACTAATCACACCAAACCCGATGGCTCCTCCCAGAACCTCCGAGAGGCGGGGATTGCTCTCTCATGATTCAGGCCAAAATGCTACCACAAATCAGGCATCCGTCGGTGACCTGTCAAATGCCAAAACGGTACGTACCTGCCACATCTGGCCTGCATTGTCGCACTGTTGAACAGTGCTACTGTGGAAGCGGTAGGGTCCGTGCGAACCACATAGCGCCCGGGAAGCCGCCAACCCCCCCAGAGGCTCCTGCTGTTATGGACTTCCGCTCACTAATTCGAACCAAGGGAAGGGCAGGTATTCGTAGTGCCGAAGTTTTCGTCATCTCCGCAAGCTTCCCCGTCCCCTTCGCAAACCTCCTCCTCACATCATCGCCACCACCGCCAAACCCCACGACCATCTAAGACGCCTTCTTGTCGCGAAACCTCCTGCCCCACGAGAACTGATATTCTCTTTGTTCACGTCCAGAAAGGATTGCATTAAGACTTGGCGACCGCGCCGACTTTGACGTTACACAGCACTTCTCAGTCGTATTTGTCGCTTTGGGAAGCGCACGCGACGGCAATTTATCGCCCCCCACCTGCTTGAGCTCGTTCCCGTCACCACCAAGCGCGTCCAGCCACCTTCAACACAACTTCCAAGTCGCGTATTGTTTGCCGGCAGCTTGCGCACCTTGTACAAGCCCCGCGACAGCCCATCGCAGTTCCGGCAACGGCGGCATTCGCTTGCCTTCAACGCTTTCATCAGGAAAAAAACAGTGGAGGAGACATCGACGCGGATTTTGGCTGGGGGAGGCTCGCCGTGAACTAGTCGTGACCTCTAGAGTTGTCTTCCACGTAATTATCCCAATGTTTGTCTGCCCAGACAGGCCATCTCGCGCTTCGTTGCAACAGTAGACGTCGCTTCTGTCCAAAGCAACACCTTCGCCACCCACAACGCCAGTATCTGCTACACGCCCTTCCATTCTAGAGCAGCACTTCCATATATACATTACACATCACCATCATGTCTGGTAAGCGACAACTGCCCTTCACATCGTCTCCGCATGCGCTTTTCGCGGGTCACCACACGCCCCGCTGTCGTGCATACCAGGAGCACGACGACGAGACAGATCGAACTCGCACTAACAGAACTCGTCTAGGAGAAGCCGAACCGCGACGATCAGTGCGCGCCACCAAGGGCCAGCACACCAAGTCGTTTGACGAACTCGAGCCTGCGGCCGCACCCAAGCGACGACAGACCAAGAAGACCAAGAAAGCCAAGAGCCAGGAGGCCGAACAGGAACAGGAACAGGAGCAAGGACAGGGACAAGAACCAGGACAGGAGCAGGAGCAGGAACAGGAACAGGAACAGGATGACGACCAGGACGAGGAGATAATCCGCTGCGTCTGCGGCGCGACAGAACAGGACGAGGACTCGGGCGAGGCATGGATCGCCTGCGAAAGTTGCCGCGCTTGGCAACACAACGTATGTGTCGGCATGTCCTCCTTTGAGGATGAAATACCAGAGTACTACTGGTGCGAACAATGCCGACCCAACGACCATAAGGAGCTTCTCGAGGGTATCGCCAAAGGCGAGAAGCCATGGGAGGCCAGGAGGAAGGCCCATGGGGAGGAAAAGAAGAAGAAGAAAGGCGGTAGACGGGGTAAAGGCAAGCGAAATAGCGACCCCAAGGAAGAGCTCGACAAGTCTGCCAGTACCAAAGCCAAGCCGTCGCCAGCGCCCGATGCTGGCAAAGAAAAAAAGGAGCCCGCCTCGAAGCCAGGGAAAAGGAAGGCTCGCGAAGATTCTCACGACACTGAGGGCAAGGTATGTTTACTCCCCGAGCTTGGTATGGATTACGCTCAAGTGCTAACTGAAAACTTGTCTAGACCCCCAAGATGCGACGCGTATCAGAGAATGAGGCGGTCCCAGTACCTGCCAGTTACACGCCGCCTCCAGACCTCGCCAAGTCAGTGGCAGACCTGCCTATTGCACGGATGGGACCAGCGAAGGCTCTCATCAAGTCTATCAGCCATGTTCTGGGAACAATGCAGAAGCAGGGTGATCTGGAGCTGGACGAAGGAACCTCTATCGAGTCAATCTCTGAGACGTATTCTCTCCAGATTGAGCGCGCCGTCTTTGACACGCACCCTGTGACCAAGGGACAGAAAGAGTACAGCCAGCAGATCAAAACTCTTAGTTTCAATCTCAAGAACAACCCAGAGCTGTGTAACGCGCTCGTGGGAGGGACTATGTCCCCATCGGCCCTGGCAGTTATGACGTCAGAGCAGCTTGCTTCTTCAGAGATGCAAAAGCAAACGGCCGAGATGAAAGCGAAGGCCGAAAAGCAGTCGATCCTATACACCTCGGAGACTGGACCACGCGTTCGGCGGACCCACAAGGGCGAGGAAGTCGTGGAGGATGAGAGCTTCGTGAATAGCGATCCTCTGCCTCCCCCCCCGGCCCGCGCCGATCGGCCACGGTTAAGAACGAGCCGTCAGGAGGAGACCAGGTGGACCTCGCCTCGCACCCGGCGCAGCATGCCGACGGGGGACAGCACTCGCCTAGCAACCCCAATTTCGACATCACCAAGGTCTTCTCAAGCGTCAAGTCTCCGATAGATACGCAACACCGTCGGCCATCGGCTCCCGTGGGTCTACCGAATGGACCGGGCGTAGATGCCGATGTCGACCGAATGCTCCAAGAAGAGAACGAGTCACCACCTTACTCACCGACAGAAGAGACGCAAGACCCGGACGTGGTATGGCGTGGCTCATTGGCGATGAGCTCCATCGCAGACTTTCCAGCGACGGCCAAGCACATTGGGGGCGCCAACTTTGTCGCAGTTGGTCCGTGGTCAAAACTCATCCCGAAGCGCATGACGGTGGCTGGGCGTATCACGCAGCAGAGCGCCATCGAGTATCTCTGCAGTCTGCGGTACAGTAGCCTGACGGACATCATCGTCATCAACATCACCCCAGTGGCACCGGCAGCCCATGCTGAGTTCAACGCCCTCATCGACTACTTTCTTAGTAAGAAACGGTATGGCGTGGTGGGCGACAAGGTTGTGGGCAATGTGCGGGACACATATCTCGTGCCGGTGCCGGCTGGAGAGGACAACTACCCCGAGTTCATGCTGAACCTGGTGGATAACAAGATCCCCAAGAGCCGGGCGGAGCCGATGCTGTTGGCTGTCTTTGTCTACCGAAACGACCCGGAGCAGCTGAAGCAGGTCAAGGAGTCAGCCTCGACGACACAGACGGAGGCGAACAGTCCCGGGACGCCGACGCCGACGGGCTACGGGCATCGCAGCAACTCCACGGCATCGGTATCAGGACCGTCCTTCTCGCCAGCAACACCTCAGGCACCGCAGGGAGCGTTCCAGGCACAGCAACAGCCGTTCCCCGGTCATATGCAATCGATGACGCCGGTTCCCATCCCACAGCCGCCTCACACCCGACCGCAAGCGGCGGCGCCGGCAGCACCTTCCGTACCGAACGTAACGCCGGGCCAGATGTCGGAGGCGCAGAAGTTCCAGGCGCAACAAGCCGGGCAGATCATGGCCCAAGAGGTACTCGGTCCGCTCATCAATGTACCGACGGTGAAATTCCTTCTCCCACAGGCGTTCCAGATGACACGCAGGGAGTGGGAGGTGATCAAGGTCCTCTATGAGCGGGATCCCCGAGCGAGAGAGGATCTAATACACCTAGGGTCGCTCCTGGAGAAGGAGGGCGGGGAGAAGAAGGCGACGGAAGCGGGACATGCGTAGTAAAGACGATATGGCAAATAAGGAGGATTGTTGACTGGTGCTTTCAGCTTTTGCTATCTCGGCGCCTTTGCCGTCATGTTGACGAGCGGGTGCGAATGTGCTTGGATTTATTATGATGACGTGGGCAAAACTGGCAATGATGAGGCGAATGAAAGTAAAGGTCATCATCTACGGTTGGTGGCTGGACGGAAATCTTTATTCTTGATGTTTTGGCGGAGGTGCGTTTGTATGTAAGCCTGTCAACTGGGTTTAGTGTGACGATGGCATGTCAAGCTGAAGCTGAAGCTGACCATGAAGCTCAAGCTTAAGCTTCAACTACACCTATTCGCGCAACTACGGTGCTTCCTGCGACCCACTAGTCTAGTTTACTTGTGCAAATGTTTACGAATATGGCTACTATGTACGGAGTATATCTATATGACATGTAATTTCCTTGATCCTTGCAGTGCATAGTTGGCACGCGGCATCGCCATTGTTCCAATCCATTTACAGAACCGGAATCTCGCTAACATTTGCCGACCAACCCAGCCAACCAGCCATCATGCTTGCTTCGTGCCCCTCTCGATTAATATACACTTTGCGAATAGTAGACGAATTAACCCAACCCCAGCCAGTCTGCGCCTCGCCCCAAGTAACCGTGAGGCTTAGACCTAGCTTCTGTACGTATTGCAGGGTGCTGTGCCACAACGCAACGCAACGGGCATGAAATGAAGCGGAACACGCACCCCCCACATTGGTGACGCAACAGACCTGGTAACTTGACCAAGAAACTCGGAGCGAAGCCCAAAGCGCAGTTTGGCCTTTTCCTTAATTGCCTGTACTCCAGCCAGTGGTCTCTATCCAAACTTGCCATCTCCATCTTTTTGTTCTATTCATCCATCATCAGTCGGGAAGTCCATCCTCACCTAATACTCAGTAAGTAGCCCCCCGTCGCTCCACTGCTTCCTCTGCCCCAAATACTGACTGCTTCCATCATTTAGAAAACCACCACCAACCAAACCGTCCTCTTCCCCCCCCCAATTGCTTCAGCAACAATGGCTTGCGGATCCGCCCACTCCAGCCTCGTCAACCGCAACGGCCCCGGCAGCGCCGCCACGTCCATCGCCGAGAGCATCGTCAAGCCGGCCGAGGCCACCGGCGGCAGGACCCGCTGCATCGAGTGCGGCGACTACGAGTGTTGCTGCATCCCCTGCACTATTCTGTGAGATGACGACGTGGGAAGCTCAAGAGATGAAAACATGAGGAGGTTGAGACACGATTGATTAGGAACTGAGTCATTTGGGGAGGCTGGAGTTGCGGGACATGACTGGGCGTAACCGAACCGCTTCAGTGCGGCTGTTGGGCGTCAAAATGGAATTGAACGTATCATGAGTATTTTTGTGGTATACAACAGGCACTATGCGCCGTCTTCTATATGTCTTCCTTCTGTGCTTCATGTCCTAGAAGCGCGCCCATCATTCAGAGCGCCAATGCTGTGGAAGCTGTCGAGCGGTGTTGCATACTTTTTGCTCCGCGTTTTAGTTCCCATCCCACCAGAGCGTAGTAACTCGTCTAAAGGTCATGAGCTGAGAACCCCCAAATGTGAACGTGTCTGTTCTAAGGATATCTGGGGGGCCAATACCCACGATACCGTATCCACCACGTTGTATTGCGCGCATAATCCTGCCATCAGAGATGGGGACTCAACCCCCAAGTCTCGTTGCATCGTCGGTGGGATTTGCATTAATTCTCGGTTCATTCGCGGCACTGCCATTTTGAGAGCTAAGTTGCCAGACAGAGCCAGCATCTTCGCGACGCTTTCTCAAGCAAGTAGGTTTTGGGCTTGACGTCATGGAATAAAGGTATGACCCAGCCCCTCAGCAGCAGGGTCACTGTACCGTTGTGGTGAAATCTTTGGTGTGTTTGAACACACTCCGCGTCTTATTAAGTGAAAAGGGCATCCGTCGCAGCCCAGGCGTCCGACTCCCTCTCCAGCGCCGCAGCCTCCCAGTCCCCATCGTCCACATCCCCAAGCACTGTGGGAACTTCCGGGACACTCAGACTTCCTAGTCCATCCAGCACGCGCCGGGCCTTGTCCACCTGGGTCCGGATGGCCATGGTCTCGGTGCGGGTGCGATCAAGGTGCTCCTGCATCATGGCGATGGCCGACTCGCGGGCCTGGTGCGGGCGGTACTCGTTGAGGATGTGGTGGAAATTGATAAAGAGCGTTCGTAGGTCCTGAACCTTGCCCTCAGCGTGCGACGCATTCCGAGAGAGGGTGCCGGAGAGCTCGAGGAAGTTGAGGAGTAGGGATTTGGCGAGGCGCTTGAGCTCGAGGGCGCGGTCGAAGTGCTTGACGTCTCTGGAATCGGACGGGGCGGTGGAAGGGAGGTTGGTGATGCCCTGTTCTTCTAGCGTAGGGAGTTTGTCATCGAGCTGCGATGGGAGGAGGCCCAGTCAGCATAATGCGCAGCAATCCATCCACGGACGCGGACACTTGCTCAAACGAGGAGCAATGTTGAAGAGTGGCATCCTACCATGTACTGGTCACCAAAGACCCTCCAGCGCCCATCGGCCGGCTCCAGTGGCGGTTGGAGATTGATCAGCTCCTCGGGCAGGTCGGGGATGCGCGTCGTCGCCGGGTCTCCGCCATGCTGCTGAGCGTGCGTCGCCTTGAGCTCCTCAAGCCGGGCGAGTTTATCGGCGGTGAAGTCCCTCCAGAAGGACGGCGGGTTGGGGAAGGTCGAGGCGAGCGTGTTCGACTCCTGCTGGTCGGCCATTTTTCAGGCGTCGAGAGGATGTCACCTCATGGAAGGTTGGCTGAACGTTGTGAGGTGTGGTTGAAGAATAGATGGATGACGTCCCTCGAGAAACAGGCGGCGCTGGTAGGACTGACCCGCCGCGATGAGAGACGAGACGAGACGGATGGAAACGTCGCAAAAGAGGATCCGCAGCCCCGCAGCCCTTCGTTTCTTTGGCTGCCGAACGTAGACCTAGTGGACAACCGGCAAGTGAGTAGGTAAATGAACTGAGACCCTTGTCCCTTGTGGGAAAGACTCGGCTCGCGTCGACGCTTACGCCGAGGATTCACGTAGAGAGCGAGAGACAGGCTGGGAAGAGCGATAAGAAGAAACACCTAAATAATAAAAGAATTGGAAGTGGCGGGGTATTATCTCTCTTGGTTTCCCGACGAAGGGTTTGGGTTCTCTGGCTTCGTTTGTTCCGAAGAAGATCCTGTGTAGCGAAAATTAAGCTGGTGATAGTACATGGACCTCCTTCAACGTTCAGTTTAGGTTGCTGTGCTGCTCTGCGCCGGCTAATTTTCGGACACCACTCACCTACTGCCGCCCGTGAGAGACAGTCTCTCACTAACAACACTACTTCCTTTCTTGATGCTTCTTCGTCTCTCCTCATATTCATCTTCTTCTTCCATTCCTTCTTCTCCTTCTCCTTCTCCTTGTTGCGCTATACTCAAAAGAACCCCCCCCAAAGAATTCACCTCAACCTCCCTTCCGCTGCCGTCAATTGGCACTCAAAAAGTCGACCTTTTGCGTCCTCGTCCTGCTCCTCTCCCCTCCTTCGACCTCGTCTCTCCCCATGGCCGACGTCCGATCTCTCCTGCGCCAGCAGCGCGCTGCCCGCCGCATTGAACACCCTTACGCCGCGTACTCCGAAGCCGGCAAGCTGCTTTGCACCCTCTGTCACGACCTCGTCAAGACCGAATCCCTCTGGGACGGCCACGTCCAGAGCGACGCCCACAAGGCCCGCCTCCTCAAGCTGCGAGCCGCAGCGCAGGCCAACGGCGGCCGCGAAACCCAGACACAGACGGCCCTGAAGCGGAAACACGACGAAGACAAGGATGACGATAGCGGCAACGTCGACATGGACGATTCCATGAGGCGGAAACGGAGCAAACCAGACATGGCTACGGCCTTGCACGTGGACGTGGACGGCGACAAAGACCAGACCCTGACGCCGCCTCGGTTGACGAGGAGGACCTCTACAACGCCGTCCCAGGGCATCGAGCTACAGATCCCTTCACGGCCTGCCACGCCCGCCTACCGCGATGGATCCTCAGGCTCCACCCCCGGAGGACAGCCCGGCAACCACCTGGTAACCCAAACTGCCACCACGACCAACACTGCTTCTTTCCCCTCACGGCAGCCCAGCAGTCTGGCCGCCGACGAACGACAAACCCAACACATCGACGAGACCGAGTGGGCTGCCTTCGAGGCCGACATCGCCGCCGCATCAGCCCCCTACGATCAGGATGCCGTCATCTCAGCCCCAGCCATGACCACCTTGGAGACCGCCGCCGCCGCCGACGCCGAGGAAGAGGAGGCTAGGAAGCGGAGGGAGCAGGCCGACGTGGATCTCGAGGACGAAAAGGAGGAGGCCACCCGCGCACTCGAGGAGGAATTTGAGGAGATGGAAGAGCTCGAGGCCCGCGTGCGGCGCCTCAAGGAAAAGCGGGAAGCCCTGCGGAAGCGAGGAGAGAGCGTCGGCCAGGAGGCGGCGCCAGCCAAACCCTCAAACATAGGCAAGGAGAACTTGGAAACCCCTATGGAGGAGGAAGGCGAGGAGGAGGAGGACGATGATGACGATGATGACGACGACTGGGACGGATTCAGGTTCCGTACCAGCTAGGCAGATCCCTGGGGGATAAGTGCCTCTGCGAGAGAGTGACGCCCAGAGATGGCCCCTCCTCATGTATAAACAACACAAAACCTACATAATGTATCATACAAAACAACGAACTTGGCTGTTTCGCCCTGGCCGCTCTGTGGTATGGTCCCAGGAACCGCATGCTCCGTGGGCTTTCCAGTGGTATCAACGCATACCAAGCCGCCAGGGCTTAGCAGTGAGGAAACAGAGAGAGGATACCAAAGTTGACTAGAATTGAGAAAACCGGACGAGACAGATCAAACTGTACCGTTGACCAGCATTCAAAGCACGATATCACATCTCTTGCGCCTGCAGTCATAGTGATATTGTGCCGCTAATATCACGATCATCACCGTCACGATCAACGTCACGATCACCTTCACCATTGTCGTCACCGTCACCGTCCCATCACCATTGTCGTCACCGTCACCGTCCCATCACCATCACCTGCACAGACTTACCCAACAGCCATGGCCGACTCCTCGCCTCGGCTGACGCGCTCCCAAAACCTGCGCAACCTCCACACTCGCCCTATGCCTCGACTCTCTTCCAAGCGTTTGACGCCTTCCTCGCGCTCTCTTACCTTACCTTTCCACTTGGACGCGACCCACTGCCTCAGTCCATCCTTGACCCTCTCCTTCTCGATGGCCATTTTCTTAGCCACTAGCCCCGGCGCAATGTGATGACCGCTGAGGCCAGGTACGCATTCCTTTGGGAGAACACATCGATCGACCAGACACGCCGCCGAAGGCCGGGTTGCTAGACGGCGAGATAGCCTGATAGATACAAGGGACCGGGCCAGCCGTCGTGATACAACTGACGTATGTGTCAAGAAGATGTGGCGGGAGATGAGTTCAGCTAGGGATGGGCGCGAGGGGGACCAGAGAAGAGGCGGGAGAACAGAGCGGGTACGGCGAAGGCGGTAGTAATGCAGAACGGGAGTTCGCGAAATGCTACGGAGCAAGTGACTTGCCTACGTCTCTGTCAGTTCTGTGCCCAGGGTTCCCAAGGAAGACTCGGCCTGTATTTCCGTGCCAAGCCAAGTTGGAGGACGTTTGCAAGGATAGGAACCACAAGGGCTGTGGCTGAGCTGTCAGAAAGGACCTACCCTTGACGTCGAGAGGAGGTCGCCCACATCTAAGAAGCCCAAAATGTGAAAGAGAACCTCATTTGGTAACTGCTGGAGATGGAGTGGGCTGGAGGGGCCCCCGTTGAGGCTGTGGCCAGGACCATCATGCCAGGTCATGGAGTGATGGACAAGGCGGGCGTCAGCATCTGGGGGGGATGGGAGCGCTATCTCTTGAGAGAGCATGGGGACGATGGGGGCGATCGAAAAGACTGCAGGTTGGGCATCAGCGGCCGCATCAGTCGCAAGGCTGAAGGTATCTGTACCCGGGGCTGGGCTAACACTACCTACCGGGGCTATCTGGATAATGTGATGAGAAAGACCGACGGTGCGTCTGCGAGATGAGCTGGTCAGTCCGGGTGGCGGCAGGCTCCTGGTAAATTGAGGCCTAGGCGCTGCAGGCGACGAAGAGAACCGATGGCGGGACGTGACGGCGATGTGGTGGGACAAAGCAGACGAGGTGTCGTTTTGGGAGGTATGAGGAATGATGCAAGAATGTCCTCATCCAGTTGAGAGTGTGACGGCACGAGAGCGAGTGGCAGGCGTCGGGCGGCGACAGATGTTACGGAACCCGTTACAGGTCCGGGTCGGCAGTGAAACGGAAAACAAGGCCGGCTCCGGGAGGCCCCAGGATCGGTGTTTATCAGCGGGAACTTAAGAGGCAGCCGAGGTCCAGACTCCCGAGGGCCAAAAGGGTAGAGGGGCCTTCGAGATAGCCGGATGAGGCAGACAGTGACAAAACACGACACGGGCGGCGCGTGAGCAGCTCGCAGCGAAGGAGAACAGAGGTCGCGATATGTGGTCGAGCTTAGTCGACAGGGCCGCGGCCAGGTGAGAGTATGACGGCTAGTGGAGCCCGGGAGTAGGCAGCGGGCGAAGATCGCGAGATGATATGAACCGGGGACGTGACCGGGACAGCAAAAGACAAATACGAGATGCCTGGAGACTCGAGGCGTTGGTGGTGGCGGTGACGCCGCTTGGCAGAAGGTGACGTTTGCAGAAGGTGACGTTTGCAGAAAGATGTGTGATGGAGAGAAGTGAAGTGCGAGTGAAAGCGACTTTCTAAAGCCCGATACTGGCGGTATGTATGTAAGGTACTTGAGGTAGCGAGGTGGGTATAGTAAGTATATAAAATAGGCAGAAGCTCGGGATTATGGAAGTGTTTCAAGTCCGTTTCCTCCGTCTACCTTGTGGAAGAACGAGGAAGAGAAGGCAGAGGCGATAGACGGCGGCCGTGCTGGAGGCGAAAACAAAGAATCTCAGGCTGCCAGATTAGGGATGGGGATACAAAGTATGGATAGAGCGTAATTTGGTAATAGGTGAAGAGGCTTTAGTCCAGGCAAACGGCTTGGGAGTGGTTGGCGCCTGGTGGAGGTGCAGTAGGAGAGTCGGGGTGAGGTGAGGCCAAGTGGGGGAGGGGGACTCGAGGGGATGAGGAGCCGCCAGCGCAGGCGGGTGGACAGACAGGTGGGGTAACCAAGTCCATGCTCCTTCCAAAGGTACTAGTAGCCCTGTAGGTAGGAGGTGTTACAAGCCATAGCATGGAGGTGCCAGCCAAAAGCACGGTAACAAGCCTTAATTGCCTAGTCCGGATGTACAGGGCGTGCTGATGTGGGGGACATAGCGGGCAAATAACCAAGGCAATGAACAGCAGCCTAGCAGGCACCGACATAGTCTAGCACATGTTCAAGAGTGAGTAGCATTAAATGATCCAATGGATCGCGATCATACGCAAAAGGAACGAAATGTACAAAAGCATGTTGGCTACCATATTACTACTGTAAGTGTGAGGCAGGGATAAAATGGTCTTATGTAGCAGGTACCTCTCTTTTCCCCTCATAGTAGTTGCGCCACTGGCTGTGTTGGCTGATGGTATTATCACCTGTCGGGGTGCACTGAAACGCCAACCAGAAACCTCGCTGAAACGTGCTACTAACAAACGCCTAGTCGCATCGCCGAAACGACAACCTGTCCCTAGAACTAGCGACTATTACACAGATCCTTGAACTTGTCTCTCGATTGTGGACCATCATACCACTTAGGACGAACAGTTGACTTGGGATTTTAAGGCGAGCCTGTTTGTTCCCTGCCCTCGTTTCCAAACTTCTCATACAACGCAATTCTGCGGGCGCGACCTACCGTGTGTTACAATCTACGTTAGGTACGGAGAAGTAAGGTACTATACCAACATCTTATACACCATCCTCATGCAACCCTCTCTTAAGAGTCCCAGATCCTGCTCGCTTGGCGGCTTTACTGTTTCGTCGAACATTTTTGAGCGCAAAGTCTCACTTATAACGCAAAATAGCCTCCCTTGTCGAATGTCGATGGCGATAATCAACTGTAACTTGGTTGTTTGACTCAGGCTGTGGACCCTCCCATCTACATTGGGTACTCAGGTATTTGCCAAGGCTTCCCATGTGACTGTGGGAAGATACTGTCGGTTGCAATCAGATCGGTAGCTTATCTGGTCTCAGTGGAATGAGCTGGCTGCTGCAGGAGTGACTAAAGAGCGGGAGATTGGCCCGATGGCACAGAACTGGACAGTTGAATTTCGTGTGTGATAACGGCTCGGCATTCCTGTCTCTGTTTTTCGTGTCATGGCCGTTGCAACTTTGCCGCCGGTGAAGACGGTGGCGCAGGCCATGGTGGTGGAGCTGGTCCTGTCCGGTTGAAGTTTGGTTGCCGATGACAGGCCCAAGTTCCAACGTTCAGCCGCTTCGGTGCCCCATCACTCCGTCCTAGATTGATCTAGATCTCTATTACGGCATACTGACTGCTGGAGTCCGCAAATGGAAGTCCGAAATCTCGTTTAACGGCTTACACCATGTTGTTGCAATTTCTTCGGGCCTTCTAGTTCCTAGTGGCGTACGATGTTGCGATGCATCTCTGTGTCTTGGATCCTCTGTAAAGTTTGGCAACTGCCCTGTGTGGATGGTGGAGCTGGATTGTGTGCCTGGCGGTGTGCATCCATCCTTCCTTCCCTCTTTGTTCTTTCCGAGGCTTTTCTGAGGACGCACTTGCCCGGCCCTACCGGAGACCACCCTCCATCTGCTCCTTCCGTAACTGTTGTTGTTGGCCTTACCAACAACTTGTGACCCGAGCTGCTAAAAGAGCCACAACAACAACACTAACGTCCAGGTCAAAGTAGTAGGTGGATGGGTAAGACATCCTTCACCGATCGTCGTCAACCGGACAACAGCACAGCAACAAACGCCGACCAACAGATCGTGAAGATGCTGTGACACACTCGCCACCAGCTTCCCAAAGTGATAAACGAACAGAGACACGACCCACCTCGCCGCTGGCTTCATGCGTGGATCGACGACGCTGCCGCTGCGGCACTCGCTGCAACCACATCTCCACCTCCGTCCATCTCGGGTTTCCCACCCGGGTGCAGGAGCAGAAGTCGCACAAGCCGTTGGCGATGCAGCCTACTGATACCGCTGCTGCTGATACCGGCATGATTAGGTATGCAGCATGAGGTGCTGTAACTCATCCTCTCGTATTGACTGTCGTAGCTTTTCGTACCTACTAAGGTCCTCTCTTTCGGGGCCATGGTACCTCCTTGCCTCCCTACTCGACTCTCTCACAAGCTTGAAGCACCCACATGCACGTCCGGAAAGATCACAGAGGCAGCCCACTAGCATCGTATCGCATCACACCAAATCACATTACATCGCATGTCGCGGTTTCTCGCGCCTCATCGCCGCACTGTGACAGTGACGCTGACGTGTAAATGGAGTCCACCCGAAACTCTGCGGCCATCTATTCAGGCCCGAGACTGAAGGGTCAAGGCCTAATGTCTGTAGGCCCCGGTTCCAGACTGTAGCCCTAGGCTCTACCACTCACTCTAGGGCCCCATCTCGACGGACGGGTCCAGGATGCATCACGCGCATCCATCACATCGCCTGTTGCACCTTTTCTGGTGGCTCTTGTCATTCCTCTGTCGCCGTCTCGCCTCGCCTCGCCCCGTCACGCGTCTCTTTCTTCGTGCTCTTCTTCCGGGGAAGGCTGCGAGCGGCCCATTGGATGACCCAGAGTGGTCCTGTTGGCAGACCGCAAGATTGTATTCTCCCACGCCTCTTCCCACACAACAGTGACCTTTGCCTCGATCTAGCAGCCATTGGGCCTCAACCATCCTGGCTTCCCTGGCAGTCATCAGGCTGAACGGCAGCCTGACTTGGTCCTTCTGCGTTGGCCCAAAGGTTGGCCCAAGGTTGGCGAATGTCGTTGCCCTTTTCGGCTGGCTGCTGCGCGGCTGGAGACTGAAGTTCGACCCCTTGACCGTCGTCACTATCACCGATGCGCCACGCCTCGGCCGAGACATATATGCCCAGCACTGTAACTGCCTGGCATCTCGTTGATACTTCCAGCCTGCAGAACCTGACGGTCCTGACGGCACTGACGGGGGAGCTCCATAACCATGCTCCACTTGTGACTTGACGGCCTTGCATGTAGGCCACGCCTGGTCGTGGCACGGGACCATGGCACGATATCTGAGCGCCTGGCAGCCTCGTTTCTGCCGCTGCTTCATGCAACATCTTGTCGGCTCGGCGGTTTGCCTGTCAAAGCCATGGGTGTGGCCGGTTCCCGCTCGTGTCCGCGTCCGGTACTCTCGTTACGGGTTGCCGTCACCCTGCAATAGCAAGCGTTGAAGGAGGCCAATATCCTACATTTCACAGCAGAACCGTTTCCCTTCTATTCCATCTGGTGGGCGCGGTGTGGTCTGGTCAGGTTGGTTCTATCGTCAGTTGTTCACTCACTGCAGTGACTGCACTACGAATTGCGCGCCGTCGCCCTTGCTTGGCCGCCAGGATGGCCGCTCACGATGATCCTGGCACGCAGCCAATCATAATGGCAAAGAACCGCCCATGCGGCGACAACGGAAACACGTCTGCCGCACGGGAAGGTCTAGCCTCAACCCGCTTCAGCCCGCCCCGGCCCCTGGCGCGGTTCCTTGTCACTTGGCTCCCCCACACGCCTGCCGCGCTGCGATTCGACGGCGTCGTCCTGTCTCGGGCGACGGGCACGGGGCGCTGGGATTGGGGCTGGAATTGGAAGTGGATCCTTTGTCGTCGACCTGCGACCTGCGACCTGTGACCGCTGGCGCGCGGGTTCCTTCATCACTCAGACGACGCGCCTTGAGGCATCCCGGACGCCGAATGACGCTCTCGCCATAGGGTTGACGGGGTCCACGCTGGCCAATTGACAATCCCTATATGCCCGTAGGCTCGTGAAAGAGATCGGATTTACCCCATTGGCCCCCAGGTACGATCGGACGCTTCCGCCCCATTGTTCACGAACAGGCTTCATGCAGCACTTCTCAGACACATGATTTACCTACAGCAACCCAGGAATCCGGTTCAAGCTGGAACCCGTCAAACTTGGCCCCTTGGGTCTCTCAATGGGCCTGGGCTCATTGGGCGCCGACTGTTTGCGGAATTTTCTAGCCCGTCTCCATCCGACCGTAGCGCGCCTCTGCGCCTCTGCGCCTTGACGTCGTTATGTGCATGCTTGCGTTTCTCGTCGTCGTGAGGCCGCCTTGTCTGTGGCCTTGTCCTTGCAATTGAGCCGCGCTTCTACCTCGCTAGCCCCCGAATCCTGGCCCCGCGTGCGAGAAGAAGATTGCTGATCCTCCCTTAGGCTCTTGGCTGCGTGCCCTGTGTGCCTTCTGTGCCCTGTTTCCTCGTCCGTCGCCCCTGGACGTGCCTAGTCGGAGGTGCCGAGTCACTGACACTGTCGGCCTCCGTCCCCGTCATGCCATCGCCGTGGTTACTTGGCAAAGTTCAAACCCAGATTGACTACCTAGGAGCGGGCCGGCCCGGTCATCAAACCGGGCCGTAGCGAACATCTGGTCCTGTCCAGACTAGGGGGGGGGCTAGGTAACTAGGTCTTCGCCTATGATCCATCGACGGCGCGTGGCCACACAGGCTAACAGGATCTTGAAGGTTTGATGACCACCACAACAATACATGGTCTCCAAGACGGCCACACTCCTTGTTTACCTTGCTCAGCCTGCGGCCATGACAAGCAAACCGACCGTGAACACCCCCCCTGGGAAGTTTGCGTTTCCGTCCTACCGCCACCTACACGAACATGGACACACACATACGTACGCACGCACGCGCACTGGCATCCGCGCCCGCGTACACGCACACGCACATGCCTCTCACTCTCGCACACATACATGAATACATACCTACATACATACATACCTACATGCGCAGACGCACACACTTTGGCACAACCCAGCCACCACCGTCGATACTGAGACAAGTAACTCGGCTGAGCCCAACAATGCCCAACGCAATTCGAAGAGTTTCTGCCTCTCGATCCTCCGCCCCCTCCTCCACCCCAACTCTCGTGATCTCATGCGGGCCGTGAAGTCATCACAGATGACTCGATCCGCCCAAGACGCAAGCCTTTCCCGAAGCAGAAGGCCAGCTCATCACTCCCCGGATGCTCCTCGATGTTTCCCCGCGAGCGAACCTTTGTTCCAGTCGTGTCTAGGGGGGTCTGGAGCTGCCTGCCGAGTAGAATGTTTGAGTTTGAGTGCGCTCATGTCTCAATTGGGTCAAGAACTCGCCATATGCACCGTGAATGGTTCCAGACCCCGTCAATACCATGCTGACTGACTCTCTTAGATCGTACGGGGATCTGAGCTCTCGGGCGACTTGGATCAGGAACATGTTGTGTTACGCCTGGTTTGGACGTCATTGCTGGGCGAGACATGCAGCGACAGTCCCAAGTCCATTGACGGCATAGCATGTCTCTATTCATATACTCCGTGCGAGGGGTTCGATCGTATAACCGGGACCCAAGAGCCAGCGCTGCAAGATATTCACTAATGCTTCGTTTGAGTCTGAGTCTGATAGTCGGAGCTGGTGATGAAATCCAGAGTGATCCATTCCCAGGGCGATTCAGGTAGGTTGCCAAAATAGGAGGAGACGTGCGGCGAAGCTGATAGCTCCATTGTGATAATATGCTCATCTGGCGCATCATCACTCGATCAGGGCTCGATCACAGGACCAGGTACAAAGCCGTCGGGCAGAGATGAGGGAGGGGCATTTAGGAAATGAGGCGGTAGAGGATGAACGGGGTATATGAAAGGTGGCAGAGATGCTGACAGAAGTGCACCTGGCCGCGGCGGACATTGTCACCCTGATGGGGATGGGGAAACGATGAGATGCAAAGACCGGGCTACCAGGAGGACCAGAGGGGGGATGCCACGTTGATCTGGGCCATGTGCCTGGCCCAACCGGGGCTGGTTGCTCCCAGGTTTGCTTTTGATCGTTGACGACGATGACAGTTGACGAACACAAGCCCCCCCGAAGAAGCCAATGATTGAGTGGCGAAGGTTCTGCCGATTCATGTGAGCCGACAGCCATGCACGAAAACCATGCAAACACCCTGTATTCTTATCTGTCGCCGCAGTAAGGCCTTGCAGGGAAACGCAAGGACGCTGGGCAGTCGAGGTTCTGGTCCGGGCTGCTCCCCGCCGGGCCATTCTCCGCCAAGGGAACAATCAGCCTCGTTGTCGTGGGACGCTAATGCATGAACACCATGGAGAAGAGCCCGACGGAAGCCATTTAGCTATGGAATATGGGGATGGGTCGTTGGTCGGTCAATTAGGAGCAGGTGAGTTGAGTCCCCGCCCCTTGCTGGTTGACCCTGACTGGGCTCCGGGGGGCCACGGCACGTACTGTGCGATCAACGTGGGCTGCTGCAGGCTGAGTTGTTCCAGGCTGGGCTGCGATCCTTTTCACAGTCCGTTGAGCGGGTGGGCAGACGGACGGAAGAAGGGACGTCGTGACGACGTGACGACGTCCACATTTGGCGGAGCGAGCAGTGTAGATGTGACACTCCTGAAGAAAGGGGGGGCCCTCTAAGTTAACGGACAACCTTGTTGTTGGAGGATTGAGTAGCCCGACCGGAATGGCGAGGAAACCTCAGGGGAGACAACTTTGGTGATAGCTCCTAGGATGTGGCTTCATCCTGGCGAGCCCCATCCATAGCTATGAGTTTGTGCTGCAGCTCGGTGGCCTGTCAAGACGACGTGTAAAATTTGATAGTCGAGCAAGATACTCTGTAGGGCCGTAACGGCGAGGCAAGGGGGATCTGATGGCAATGTGGAGATTTGTGGCATCAAACGTACTGAAGACAGCTGGGTGTCTTGACAGCAGAGTTGCTGAATAGACAGAACAGTATCGACGGACATGATGGCTCTTAGTCCGACGAGTCGGCCACACTCGCAGGCTCTGTCGTCGCGAAGCTTTTGCACAAGCCGCAAGCAAGCACCGGCCTGGGAGTACAAGCGTACAAGCAAACGCACGAGCAAAAGCACACGCGCACTCACACGCATCCGCACACGCACCCGTCACCGCACCCGCAGGAGTGCCGCATGAAGGATGCATGAGAGACGCAGGAAGACGCAGCGAACCACAGCCCTGGGATTCACCGAAATCGACAGCTGGGGAGTCCAGATGCTGAGCGGTCAGGATCCCCTTGTTTCTTGACACTTGTCCGTCCTCGGGACGAACCATGAGGCCCCACAGCGGCCGCAGATCGAGGCACCCCCTTGTGGACGCCGTCGCCATGCTGTACAGCACCGGACTGGGCTGGACGCTTGCGAGGAGGACGAGGAGGACGAGGAGCACAGTGAGAGCGAAGAGGCCCGAAAGGAGGCCCGGCCGAGGCCCGCAGCGGGAGAGACACCCAGGGGGCTCCCCTGGGCAATAACACGGCCGTCTATGTGACCCGAGCCTAGTCAGCGAGTTAGTTACTGTACGCTGGTTGTCTGCATGGAAACCCCGTACGTAGCCCCCGCACCTCGTCTTGCTCTTCCGCCACTGCCTCTCCAGGTCTTCTTCCTCTCCGGGCCTCTCCCACCGTCGACCCCTAGCCCTAAGATGCGCGGGTGCGTGTAGTGTGGACAGGGACAGGTACGTCAGGTTGGCAAAACGGCGGAAGACGAAAGAACGGTTCTCCACGCCCAATGACGGAACATGAATGGAAGATATCTCGCTCGAGAGCGGGGACACGGGCGGACTGACAACTGCGTGTAACCCAGTCTTGGGGAGCGAGCAGGCACCGCACAACTATACAGCTACACACGCCCCCCCTCGCTTTCTCTGCATTCCCCGGCGGGCTTGCCGAGGAGTGCCTGTTTTGCCTCCGTCAGCCCTGCTTCTTTGCTGGCCAATTCTGGGTTTTTCTCCCTCTCACTTCCTCCCTCTGCAGCACCGCGTGGAGTAGCAGTCAGTCAGTCGTCTCGCGGTGTGGGGTGAGCAGGGGATGCCGTTCGCCCCGTTGCTGGCTGGGGGGCGTATGCCACCTCGGCCATGTGTGTGTATGTATATGCGAGAGAGAGAGAATGTGTGTGTGTGTGTGTCTGTGTGTGTCTGTGTGTGTGTGTTTTCGAGGAATGATCAACGTGGCAAGCGGCCACCGGGCCTCACAAGAACTGGGCCAGCGCGCAGTCAACCATAGGTTGAACAGTTTGGGTAGGAAGAGGGGAAAAAGAGGCGGACTCGGTCTCGAAAAAAGAAAGCAAGAAGGGTAGGGCGGATAGAAAAAAAGAAGGGCAGATAATAACAAAAAACAACAAACAATAACAACATGACAACCACGACCACGGCCACGACCACGACACACACAGTCATGTAGAAAGGCTGACTGGTTTAGGCCTAAGGTCGATATCTGCTGCAGGGACTCCGAGTAAAAAACCCGTGGCCACGACGCCACACACCTATTTCCAGGGCCAGGAACGGAAAAGGTCGACCCCCCGGCAGCACCAGCAACGGGGGTGTCGCATGGCGGGCGGGAGAGGGGACGAGGGGAGAGGGGAGTGGAGGGGGCGTGTGAGTGCGTGCGGATTGTGGTGTGGTGTGAATTGGCAATGGGGATAGGGATTGGGGAGCGACATACGTAGGTAGTATGGGGCATCAAGTACGGATACCCAATCCACGTATCCAAGTTGCAAGCCCTCTTTTATCCCGCAGAAAACAAGCAGCAAGCAGCAAGCAAGTAACGAAGGCGGCATGACGATGAGTTGCGCTCTGCTCGTTGGCCCGTGTGAGGCAAAACGGCTGCTTGTTGGTCGCCAAAGTCCCACTGTGGGATTGGGAAGATGTGATGGGGTTGGGTTGGGAAGGGGAAAGGTTGGATAAAGGGACGACGATCGAATGGTCCGGGGCCAAGTATAAGTTGGCTACGGCATCCCGGAGTTTGGGCAGACAAGACGGCCCCCCCATTCCCATTCTTACAGCCAGAGCCACCTGCCAGCAGCAATCAAAAGAAGAAAGAGAGACAGAAAGAAAGAAGACAGAAAGAAAGAAAGAAAGAAAGAAAGAAGCAAGGTCAACTGCAACCGCAATAGCAACAACTGGCCCCTTCCCACAAGTGGAAGAGACAACGACAAGAGGAACCAACTCACTTCACTTACCTCGACGTCCAAACGAGGGATTGCTGAGAAGAAAAACTAGCACAACGCCATCGCCATCGCCATCACCATCACCATCGCCACCACCATCACTAGCAGCAGCAATAACAAACACACTCTCGCTTGAGCCTCCCCATTGCCCTGCACAGGAACAATCCAACGACGGCATCCCGCTTCAACTGCCCCTCCTCCCTTTCCCCCCTCCGGAACCACGGCACATACGTCGACGCCGCGACTACCTGGACAAGGCCTTCTACATCTGCCCGGAAGGGAAAGAAAAAAAAAGGGCAACGCTGTATTGTCTAGCATCGACAATCCGGTTCTCTGTGGTTGTACGTCCCAGTGCGTACGTGCGTGCGTCCGAGTGCGTGCGTGCTGTGTGAGCGAGCGAGAGAGAGTGTATAAGCGTATGTGGTGAGTCAACTTCCCCCCCAAGCCAAAGCAGACAAGCAAGGTCCGCAAGTTCAATCACAATCTCTGGTTTGTCGTTCCTCCGCCGCCTTCCTCGCGACTCCCCTCGCCGCCCCCCTCTTCCCGGGAAGAGGGGCGCAAGCTAAGGGAGGGTAAAAAAGCGCCGGACAGGAACGGCAGCGGGAGCGGGAGCGGGAACGGGAGCGGGAGCGGGAACGTGGTGGAGAGGGGATAATCCCGGAACGCCAAAAGACGGGGGACGGCAAACCAGCGAGAGAAGGACAATGGAGGAGGGAAAACGAAGAAAAAAGGTCGCTTGGCTAACCTGGGTTTCGTTACTCGCCGTGCAGACAGGAAACCGAAAAAGAGACCAGAGAAGAAAGAGAATCTCGAACGACTCGAAGCGAAACCAAATCGAATTCGAGACCAAAAAAGCGAAAGGGAAGAAAAAAAAACAAGACGACGACGAAGACGAAGATAAGCCGAAGGCGAGACGAGACGAGACAAGGCGAGACGAGAGGACACGGGCGAAAAAGCGAATCCAAGCGAAGCGCAGCCTGCGACGCAATCCGTACATCTCGGTCTCCTTCTCCTCGTGGCTACTCCTGACTTGGCTCTCTGCGTTGTCTCTCTCTCAGTCTCGTCCGGACATTCTTCTTCTTCTTCTTCTCCTCTGTTTTCTTTCCCTCGCCTTTCCCGCCCGTCCGCCAACCGACCGACCTAAACCACCTCTTCTCTTCTCTTTTCTTCTCAGCCATGTGCTACTTCGAGCAAACCCGTTGGGCATGCGGCTACTGGCGCTGGGGCCATTTCCGGCAGCAGTGCAACAAGGAGTACCGGATGGGTGAGACGTGCGGGCTGAAGCTCGTGTACGAGACGCGGACGGAGCCCGACGTGTGTAAGCTCTGCCACGACACGGAGAAGAAGCAGCGCCGGTACGACAAGATGTATCGCGACGTCCAGCGGTGGCAGCGCGAGGGAAACCGGAGCGCCACCATTGAGCGGACGTGCGGCGAGATGCACGATGTCATGGGGCAAATCTATCGGATGAGGGAAGAGCACGACCATAGGCTACAATCGTTGGGACAGGTATGATGAAGCATTTTATTTTTGGGAGGGGGGGAGGCAGGAAGACGGGGAAAAGAAGAGGAGAACGAGGGGGGAGGGAATAATAATAATGCCCCGTGTGTGTTGTGTGTGTGTGTGCGCGAGGGGAAAAGGGGGGCAATAAGGGGAGGGGGAAAGGAAGCGGTCATGATGTTTACCTTTGCTGCATGACGGGGAAGACAAAGAGAAGACAGGGCAGGACTTGACAGGATGGAACAGGACGCGAGGCAGGATAGGGCACAACAGGGCAGGACAAGCCAGGAAAAGAGAGGACAGGACATGACAAGACAAGACAGCAGAAGAGAGACCGGTTGGGCTAACGAGATGCTTTCTCTCTTCCTTCTAGTGACGACAAATACCCAGCGGTAGCGGCAGCGGCAGCATTCAATCACCTTCAGCGTTCATCAGAGGCAAGCAAGCACGCAAGCATGGAATGGAAATACAGCATCAAGTGGCAACAGAGCATCAAACCGCCGACACCAAACCGCAGAAGTGGGAGGAGGGGGAAGCGGCTTCACAGGACGCAACAGACGCCTGGAGATTTCATCGACTGAGCAAATATAGAGGTGGGCACCCATGTCGCAAAAAAAACCACACACACACACACACACACACAATACAACCTCCGGCGTTTCTCTTTTCTCCCGTTGAGATGAACCTCACGAAGGGGAGGAAAGCAAAGGAAAGGAAAGGAGAATGACCGAAAACGAGAACAAGAAAGAGACGAGACCACGAAGGGAGGGGGTAAATGGGAAAACGCATTATGCAAGAGAGGCGAGTCGGGGAGTGTATGGGAGGGATGCCAATGGGATGGCGTGGTTTTTTCTCCTGCTTGGACCAGTTTCTGCTTCAACATGATATTTTTTTCTTCTTCTTCTTCTTCACGACTTAGCGATGGAAATCCGGTCCTTTTCTTGTCTTGCAAGAGGCGAGACAGAGAGAGTTGCATAAGAGAAAGACTTGGGGGGGGGGGGGGGGGGGGAGGGACAAAAGAGTTGGGAATGGGCCTTCTCTTTTTTCTTCGTTTTTGTATGATGGGCATCAACAAGGGCATCGGGTAGGGATAGGTCTTCTGCCTTTTTTTCTCTTCTTTTCTTCTTCATCTGTTCCGTAGGTTTTTCTTTCTGTTTTTGCACTCCTTTGAGGACGGCCTTCTTCTTCTTTTTCGGACTTCTTTTTATATTTTTCTCTCTTGTTCCCAACCCCCAAAGAAATTCAGCAAGAGAAATAAGATTCCCATTTTCTGGCTCGGGCCCTAACCAGTGAGCCGAAATCGAATCGAGAAAAACACACACGCACCAACGACGGCATAAGACGGGGAGGGGCAGTGTGCATGTGTTGGGCGGAGCTTGGAGACGCGGGAATGTGGGCCAGCGGCATGCCAGATGATCAAGACGGGCTTCTACTTGCGGCACGATGACGAGCTAGAGGCGACGAGCTGGGAAGCCCGACACCCCCTCGCCGCGGTAGGGAAGATGCTACCGGGTTTAGGTCCGGCTGGGAGGTCCACGGTGGCCGAGATGGGAAGCGAAGCGTCGGAGTCTTGGAGACTCGGAAGAGGGGAAGCGAGCGAGGGGTCTGTACGTCGAGGCAGCGGAGTGGCGGGGGCGAAGGCGGAGACGGCGGTAGTCTGGATAAAGGCATCGGGAGGCACTGAGACACAGGTCGGGAGAGTCAGCATGTCTGGATGGGCCGGGCGTAGGATTCAGCGTCGGGGGGAGGAGGATAAGGAGTCGCGAGCAACAGAATCAAGTGAGGAGACCGTCGTGTTTTTCCCTCACTGACAATGCAGACGCAGCGTAACCGTAACCGCAACCCCTTCGACGGAGCATATCCCTTGCTTATCGGGGCTCGGGGGGCCGTTAGCCAGCCAGTCCCAGGCCAGCAAATGGGTGTGGGATGCCGCGATGCAGGTGCGGCGGTACTGTAGTACCAGACAGGCCAGTGCAGTTGGGCTGGACCATGAGGTCCCGGGGGAAGTTCTCTAGCCGTTAGACTAGGTAAGCATGGCTCTCCGTGGGATGGTCGAATTGCGTCATGAAGGGGTAAGGGAGCAGGTAAAGCGGCCTCTTTTGGGCAGTTTCCCTGGTGCTACCTAGTCGCCGATTGGACAGAAACATGCTGTATGCGAGGAATCAATGGCCGTGTCCCCAGCATCGTGCAGAAGCAGGCGGTGCCTCGTAACTGAGGGCGAGAGGATGGAAAGGGTCGAGGGTGGAGAAAAAGAGGGCTGCCAGGGTTTGCTGAAGACGATCCCGGGCAGGCAGTGAGCGACTCTGAGTGGCTCTTGGGGTCGGGAACATCCATAGAGGACGGACGGGGCCTGCCTTGCCGTGCCTTGCCTTTGCCTTGCCTTGTTGCTGCATGCGTGAGTGTGAGTGTGATGCATGTCTGCTGCATGTCTGCGGCGGTTGTCTTCTTTCGGTGGGTGGGTTCGATGGCGCCGGTTCTCGAATGGGGAACCAACCGGTTCTGAAACAGAGAAGGAAAGATAGACGGCCAGTTAGACAAAGAGGGGCGCGAGAAACAAGAGAGAGAAAGACGCATAGGGCGAGCAAAGTGGGTTACCAGAGAGCGTCAATGACAGAGGCAGCAGAGAGAAAGAGAGAGAGAGAGACTGGCGCGGGCTCATTTGTCTGTCCGCTCTTTTGTGGCCTTTCCCTCTGGCCCATCTGCCTTGCCTTGCCATGCCCTGTCTTCAACCATGCCCGCCACAAGCCCCTGCTATCCAGCCCCGACGCAGACGCATCTAGTGCCTGGAGTGCTGGCGGGGATCGTCCGTCGTCTGTCGGACTGGTCCTTGGCTACCATCTGCCGGGGAGAGAGACGGGTCCCGTCCGTCATCCCAGGATACTGTGTTGTAATGCCCCGGGATACGACGCCAGAGATACAAACACTGTGTGCGGGTGATGGCCAGGACACAGTCGCCCCATTTCTCCAACCTCCAAGTACGGGAGAAGGATCTGGCATGGTCGATGGTCCCGTCCCCAGCGTCACGGCCCGGCCGAAGATGACCAAGGATGGCGGGCGGCCCATAAGTTCGTTACTAAAACCACCCAGCCACGTCGACCCAAGCAGCATCCTGTCGAACCCATTGGGCCTCTCTTCCCCAGCCAGCCAGCGAAGGAAGTGCCACCCCCTCCCCCCTTTCACCCCGTTTGGTACCGCGCTGGCGGGCTACAGAGAACCAAACCCAGCCCTAGGCTTGCCAGAGGATCCAGCCTCCAGGGAAATCCCGAAGACTTGGTAAGTGGGCGGGATCGTGGTCGCAGGCCCCAGGGTATGGTATGTGTCTCCCACGGGATCCATGATCCATCCGTCGAAACCCTGCAAACAGGGCCGGCTGGGCAGCGGGCAGCGGATGGACCCATGCACGCCGCCATCAACGGTGCGAGCCGAAGCCGGAGAAAATGAATCTAAAACGAGGGCCGACGGCAAGCTAAGAGCTAGAGCGCCGCCTCTCTTCCTCTCGCGAGTCTAGCGTTGGGGCCTCCCCACCGCGAGCGAGCCGGGGCGTGACCAAGTGCACGTGTCTGATGCTAAATGGGCGGTGATAGTAGTGGTGGTGGTGGTGGTGGTTGCAGTGGCTGGTTGTTGCTTTCTGTGGGAGCACAATCCTCTAAACATTCTGCTCTATGGGCTTCTCTTCTGCTCCATTATGGCTTTGTGACAATGAGAAGAGAGCAGGCGAGTCAAGAAGACACGCAAGATGAGACGACATTAAACGAGGCTGGGTGATTCTGTGTGATCCTGGGTGATCCTTGGCAATCCGGGGTGGGTTCCTTTTCTCTCTCTTTCGGGATTAGAACCATGTAGGTTGTTCATGGATGGATAGTGTAGGTAGGGTTGTATTTTCCCTTGTTTGGCCCAGCTCAAAAGGAGAGAAAAAATTATGTGACATTCGATTGGTGTGTCTGTTTTGTAAAAGTCCACTCTTCCTGCCCACATCAATCAAATAAAAGATTTTGGTCACCGCGAGTTTTTTTTTTAAAAGATAGTAATAAAGGAAATGACCCCGGTCTGGGAAAAGCTGCGCCGCCCGCTTGTCGTTGCCAACACCAAGCCTTGTTCATCCTTCAGTGGGGAAAGGGAAAGCCAATGATTAGTCGTGGATTTGTTGTATGGTGTGTGGGTGTGTTGTTGTTCATAAGGGATGCGTGAGTAGGTAGGTAGGTAAGAAGAGAGTTCGTCGGCATGATCCATCGGGTAATTTCGAGTGAGTGGCCGGACAGACGGAATTGGATCCGTCAAAGTCAGACCAGGGGTGCAAAAACGAGTAGGAAAACAATGAAGAAAGGAGGCCAAAAACCGAGGTGCTGTGAGCCCATCGAGCTCGTCCTTCCGCTACAACGCAAGGAACCGGCCGTCTCTCATATCCTCATCCTCGCTTCTCCAACCCTCTGCCCAGGGTTTAACACGTTTCTGAGAGGATCCCGATGGCGTGAGGGGCTGTTGTTATAGCAAGGTCGGCAAGGCAACTGCACGGAGTATGTTATCGTCATCATCACTGCATAGCGGCGGCGGCGTCGGCGAATGTCCCCACAAGTGGCCCGTCCTCGGTGTCAATGGTCTTGATGCTGGCCGGTCCGTTGCGTTGCAACTCAATCGTCTCCTCCTCCTGCAGCCAGTCGACCTTGACGCCGGGGGAGGGGACGTCGCTTTGCGTGTTGAGTTTCGAGACGAGATGCTGGTATCGAGCAAGGCGCGCGCCCTGGCCAGCATAGGCGAACGGTGTCGATGTCCCGCGGGCACCGTTCTCTTGTGGAGCGATCTCGAATATGTCCACCATGTTGCTGCAGCGAGTCAAGTCAGTCTCGCCAGTTCTTAACACAGCCACTCGGAAAGAGACGTTGCAACGTACTTGGATGTCTTGGCCACCACTCTCTGAAGGGCCTCGTTCTCTCGCTGGACCTCGAGGGTGTCGTTCTCGCCCGTCAAGCCTTGGTCGCCAAAGCTGCCATATTGCATGCCGTTGGCGTCGTCGTACAGGAGGCGGTCCGCCTCGTCCTAGTACGGCCGTTAGCTGAAGGTCTTTCCCCATGGTCTGACTTGCACTCTGGCCTACGCACCTCATCGTAGGCGTCGCTGTCGCGGCGCCCCAAGCATGATGCGCAAGCTCCCATATTAGGCTGGCGACGCGGCGCGGTGGTGCATAGCAGTCGGAGAAGGGTCTAGGTGGATGCAGCAGTGGCAATGTGTTGCCGGTCGTCTGAGATCATGCCCGAAAATGAACGCTTCGGTTAGCCTGGTGCTTGTCCGGTCGTCCAACGCTCGTAATGGGAATGCTCTTGTCGTCCGTCGCGCCGTGAAGCTTCACGAGATTACCTGGTGGGTCCGGGCGGCCGAAGCGCATCGGGTAAACCCCGGACCGTCCTCGTACCAGGCTCCTGGGACGCGGCACGGCGACCAGACAACACCAACCCCATTCTCGTGGAACATTGAGACATGAAGACTTTCCGAAGTCATGGTTGAGGATTGCAACGACTAAAAATGCGGAAGCTGTTCCCCGAAAGACATCAGAAGGATACGTGCCCTCCCTTATCTGATTTTGCCATGTCTCTCGCTTCCACCTAGACGACACTTCCGTCCGCCCTGGCAAAGGGAGCAAGCGGTTTGATAGACCAACCCTTGGAAATCTCGCCTTCCCTCACGATGTCTCCACCGACGTCCCTCTTGGTTAGCTAGAGAGCTATTGTGTGTAAGTGTGTACAAGTGCAACTCCCTGTGTTATTTCTTGCCCGGCTTGCCCTCCGTTATTGGCCAAATAGTTTGTTGGTAGCCATGTCGGGGCATCAGAGTCTATCTCCCTCGCCGCCGTAGCCCGCATATGTTAAGGGTCCCTTTTCCCGTCTCCTTGGTTGGTAAATCGTCCGATAGATTCTTTACTTTGGCCCTAGACTTGTTTTTTTATTGTCTTGAGCTTTTCCCACAATACCCAGTATTCCATCTCAATAGTATCTTGCACTAAGCAGAATGCCCCTTCACTCTCCCTCTCATGCCAAGATCCTTGAGATGGCAACTAGTAGATGGACGCATATAAGTACACCAGCTCTGCATCTCATTCATCCCGTTTCCCTCATCATCGCCATTCTATTTTGATGAAGCCATTCTCATCTCTCTATTCTCCTCAACCTTTTTCCACTTCTTTTCTTCATCCCCTTTTCTACTTTTCTTGCCCTCCCCTCTTCAACAACCACCTTCCGCGGAATTGAGCACCCTTATTCTTCCCGCGTTTACTATTTACTCTTTGTTCGATTCATCGACTTAGCCCAATTCGCCATGCTTCGATTCGCACCCTGGGCCTTGTTGGCCATGGCCCCGTTGGCTCAGGCACGTTTTGACTGGCTGCACGCTCGGCACGATGCCGAGGAGTGCTGCCCTTGCCCGGCGCCTGGTGCGCCTGAGGACTACACCAAGACCGTGACAGTTTCGGAGCCTGCTGGAATAGCGCACACTGTCACGGTTATGGAGCCCACTGGGGCTCCATCCCAGGAGACGGTCACGATTGAGCATGTCGTTACTAACCCTGGGAAGACGGTTTATGTGACCCGTACCGAGGAGCATATCGTGACCAAGGAGGTTACTGTTGTGCATTCGCAACCTTCTGCCAAAACGGTAACCATTACGCTTGGGTCACCGCATCCGAGTGCGGTTGAGCCCGAGGGCAACCACAATGAGGTGTTGACCAAGACGATTGTTATTGGCGGTGACAAGGAGGAGGTTCGTCACAGGGTTATCACAGTCACTGTTGGTGGTGGCGAGGAACATGTCAAGACGGTCACTCTCGAGAACCCGAAGGAAACAGATAGGGTTGTCAAGACGATCAAGACGGTCACAATCGGAAACTCGAACAAACACATCGTCACAATCGGAGACTCGGATAAACACATCATCACCAAGACAGTCCATGAAGACAGCAAGTACTACACTGTCACAGTCGGAGACTCGGATAAACACGTCATCACCAAGACAGTCCAGGAGGACGGCAAGTACTACACCGTCACTATCGGAGACTCGAGTAAACACACTGTCACAATCGGAGGCTTGGATAAGCACGTCACCACCACCAAGACGATCCAGGAAGACGGCAAGCACTACACAGTCATCATCAAGCCCACCCCAAGTGTCCAGACGATCACGCTGGAAGGCGGCAAAGAGACGACGAAGATTGTCGAGGTGCCTTGCACGATTACGGTAACGGCACCGCCCCAGATTGAAACTGTGACGCAGCATGAGTTTAAGACGGTTACGACTACTGTGACGGATTCCCACGGCCAGCCCGACGTCGAGGTCATCATCATCAACATCGACACTGGCAAGTCAACTTGCAAGAATAAGAAGAGCGGATACCCTTGCAAGAACAACTACGAGTATCCCGAGGGCCCAGATGGGTATGTGGTGACTGTGACGGAGGGTTTTGGCCCTGCAGAGACAGAATGCCCGTCGATGGTCGTCTCCACCAGCATTCAGACGGTGTACAACACGGTATTTGTGACTGTGGGCTCTGACAACAATGCGGCGCCGAAGCCCACCGGGACGGCGACGACGCCCGAGGTGGAGCAGCCGACGAGCCGCCGGAACACCCGGGATCGGCAACAACGAAGCCCTCGGTCCGTGCGATGGTGATTTCGGAAGTGAGAAAGGAGAAGTGAAGGAGGCAAAGCGGCAGATACATATGGGGGCACGGGATCAAGAACGGAGAAGCTGGGGTAACTGTCTATTGTGGAGTTAGAGGGCCCTAATGCGGGAGGATGGCCGGGAGAAGAGCCATTTGGTGTACAAGACTCGTTTTGCGACATAATTGTTGAAAGGAGCTGGGTAATTAATAGTAGGAAGTGATAGAGCACCGGTACAGATAGTGGCAATGAGATTGAAATTCCCTTTGGTTACTAAAAAGAAATTGCGAGCAGTCTTATCAAGTTGGGTTGTTCGTCCAGTTGCTGATTTAGTGATAGCTAAAAGCGATTAATGCTGTGGAATTGGAACTGGAACAAGGGAAAGGGAGTAGAATTCGGGAGTTGGCGCAAGAATCTTTAAATTGCCAGCGTAGATTACTTGAGCAGAGCTTGTGTCTCAAAACTGGTGGACCTATGGCGTCAGCTACATAGTTCGTAGGGAGACGGCAGACGATGAAATTCCATCTTTGCAAGGGACCTTGTCACGATGTCTCATGGGATCATGAACGACCAGAGCCTCAGCTGTGCGCACAAGTACCGCCCTCAGCTCAACCAGGTTGGTGACGGAACTAGAGGCTCTGCAGCATGGTGCAAAGGGAGTATACACTCCGCGCTTGACAGTGCGTTCAGTAGATTGACGCGCTGGCTGGAACTATTGGCAATGGATGGGGACGCCAAATGCAGAGATGGCAGAGCTTAGCTAGATCCACTCGATAGTTTAGATAGCATCGAAGCTTCATGTTTATCTGCATGCGGCGCGCGCTGTGGTTCGCTTCGCTGGCATGCAAGGTGAAGTCACTTCTGCTAGAGAAGGACAGTGTAACTTGGCTAAACTGGGCAGGGCTAGGTGGGATTTCGGCCCGATGATAGGTGAAGCCTAGTTCAGTGCGGCAATTCGGTCATGATGTGTGGAGTGGGCTCCGAGTGTGAGAATATCTTACACACGGTGCGGTGCGCCACGAGCTACTTCTCCAAGTTCAAGTAAGCTCTCTAGTTGGTGGATCTACTGAGCTGCACCACGGACTAGCGCAGCCTAGCTGCAAACTCCTTTGCCAGTGGAAGGCCCCCTGCCTGACCTGGGCTGCAATCAATCATGCGGTCGGTCGTCTGGACAATTTCTGGAAGGCCGCAACTTCGTGTTTGGGCTCCTTGTCGTACTTTTGCTGCTCGTATCGAACCCTTCCATTAGCCGATGGAACCAAGCTGCCCTCTGTATTGTGTGGGTCGTTAGTTTGTGTCTCGTTTGCGTAGGATTCCTTTTTTAGCAGCACTGCTGGTGTGCTACCTGCATCTGTTGGTGGTGTGTTGTCAGAAATCCGGAGTGCGACGGCGGAAGCTGAGGCGCCGCCACAGAACAGGCATTGGCAATCCATGTCTCGGGTGCGGCGGGATGGATCTTTGCGGCGTGTCGCATTGCATCTGTGCGTGAAGAGCTGGTGCACATCAAATCGGGCATTGATTTGTTCACAAACGAACCCGGATAGACATCCTCCGTACAGCTACAGCTGCACCTGGTTGGATGGAAGACGAAGACTATGCCTGTTTAGTTCCATCATTGCTTGCTTGCTTGCTTCCTGTGTGTTCCCATGTCTGGTTGTGGCTGTTGTGGCTGAGTGAGTTGGTCCTTTGTGTTGTGCTGCTGGTGGGTGCAACTCAAACAGACCCTAGCTCATGATCCATGATTCATTCCAATGTCCATCATCTACGGAGTACGGCCCAGCCAATCCGTATTCCCGCCCCGGCAAAGGGCCATTGCCCGATCCGTCGCCCTAGCCTCACAAGCCGATCGGTGGCCCCGTCATAGTCTCGACTGAGGCGACCCGCTTGCCTCCAGGGACCGCTTCTCCGAATCAAGCCAGAATATCTCTCGCGCAAGTGGTGAGAGACGCCGCAGACCCGCTATCGAGCGAGTTCGAGACCGTCGCCAAAAAATAAACCCAGGTACGAGGGACAGGCCTGGCCATTTTCTCGGTACGATAGTCTGCCCCGTTAGCGACAAGATCAGGCCCTTAGTTCCGTCCCAGGCGGGCGGTGGTGGGCTGACTCCGTGATCCGTGTCTAACTTACCTTACCTTGATGCGGGCGAGGCCTAGATTCGCAGTTCGCTCCATTAAGTAGATTAGTTCGGTTGTCTGTCTGTCACCAAGCAAGCTTGGTTTGGTTTGGCCTACCAACCTAGTCTATAATGGCCCATGGCCCCTTTCGCGTCACCTCCCTCGTCTCGGTCGGGTTCTGACTTTTGCGAGTTTGGTCTGGAAGCTCCCTTATTACGATTGCATCTGTGCTCTTCCTTCTTTATCTGCCATCTATCATCTGTTGTACCTGCCTCTCTCGTGCTGCTGCGCCTGTCCTTGCCAGCCAGACGTACGCACGCACCCAATCTACCTGTCTCACTCACTCCCTCAGGCCACTCCCACCAACCAGCCGCCTGGGAAGTCTTTAACTAGATTTCCTTATCTGTTCGCCCTCCCGTCTCGTCGCTCTCTTCTCAGTCAATCGGTCCCCAAACAACCGCCGCGATGGCCCACAAAATTAGAACGTACTCGCGGAAGCACATCGTCGCCGCTGGTGTCGCCTTCATCATGCTTTTCGGCCTCCTGCTCTGGCACCAGCAGGATAATTTCCCCGACCGCGTCTCCTCCTCCCTCGACGACCTCAAGCAATCCCCGCCCTTGTTGATTCCCGACGAAGCCAAGAAGCCCGTTCCGAGCGAAGGGCATGGACACCCGCAAGGACAGGAAGACAAGCACAACCAGGATCACAAGCAAAACCAGGATCATAAGCAGAGCCAGGACCACAAGCAGAGTCAAGACCACAAGCAGAGCCAAGACCACAAGCAGAGCCAAGACCACAAGCAGAGCCAAGACCACAAACAAAGCCAAGACCACAAACAGAGTCAAGACCACCAACAAGACGACAACCCCAAGACCGCCCCCACCCAGGATAAAGGTAATGGGACCAAGGAGCGTTTCTGGACCTCCAAGGGCCACCTTCTGCCCAGTGTTTGGAATTACGAGAGGCCCAAGAACATCTCGAAGATCATGGCTCTGGTCTTTTACGGCCGACGCCAACCTGTTTCCATCCTCGATTGCTACTTAAAGGTACGTCCCTTCAATCCCTCTTCACCCCACTCAAGTTCCCGAAAGACCTGACACAGTCAGCGAAACCTCGTCAAGAACGGTGGTATGCTAGATGGTGTCATCTTTGTTGAGCGCACGAGCGATCCCAATGATCTCGACCTACTCCGCCGTCTGGAACAGAGCGAGCCCGCCTACGAAACGTGGCATATTGAGATGGGCGACGAGGACCAGTTTTCTAGTGGCTTTGGCAACTCGTACGACCGCATTGAGGATGACGTCTTGTACATCAAGATCGATGACGATATTGTAAGCTGTCAGCCGAGAGTCATTGATGATGATGCTAACTCTTCCCGATAGGTCTTCATGGAAGATAGTGTTATTCCCTCTATTATTCAGAAGAAGCTCGACCACCCCGAATATTACGTCGTCTCCGCCAACGTCGTCAACCAACCCCTTCTCAGCTGGGTTCACTGGAACCTCAACGCCATCAAGCCCTACATGCCCGAGATCAACTACACATTCCCCGTCGCCAACGCGAAAATCGATTGGCGCACCTCAGGCCTGCCGACTTGGAGGGGCCCCAAGGACTTCAGGATAGACGATTGGGAGCCCTCTGATGACGGCGTGCACCGCTGGCTGCCCGTCAACCAGACCAAGGACCATATTCTCGATAACACTCCAATCGAGCAGACCGAGTACCACCCATATGGCCGGGGCTGGACTGAATGGAAGATCGGCGCTCAGGAGCACTACAGTTTCTTGGAGAACCTCGAGAAGGATGAGCTATGGCAGTACAAGTTCGGCACCTGGGATTTTCAGTATGATCGCATGGGTATTCAGTTTATCGCTATGATGGGCCACGACATCAACATCGCCAAGCCTATCGAAGCCGACGACGAGAACCACTTCTCCTGCACCATGACGCGGGAGCTTGGACGCCGTAAGTTGCTTTTTAATAACTGTATTGACAGCGTGCGTGCGTGCTAACATCGTTCATAGACGCCGTCGCTGATGGCCGAGGCCTTGCTGTTCACTACTCTTTCGGCAGCCAACGCGAAGGTATGGACAAAACCGACATTCTTGAGCGATATCGTGCGTTCGCTCGTGACAACATCTGCGTCAATCCGATGCTATGGTCTCCCGGAAACGACGAGGCAGAATCCTCATAACAGGAAATGCAGGCACTGGTCCGCATCAATTGCGAGCACCGCATTGATTCCACATTATTTCCTTATTGTACATACACATGATGCATCTAGAGGCATGGCGTTTTAGGGGCAAACTGGAGGGTCGGAGTCTGTTAACGAGGTGATCTCGATAAGATCTGGGGACATTACGTCGGAGTTCGCGAATTCGGTTAATTCGCAGAGGCAAGAAGCCCATGTATTTTATACCGCCGTGCGGTGTATAGAGCTATTACACAAGTTCAAACAAGAAGATCTCACAACGGCCGGTTTTACTTGGACGTCTAACACGACTTAAAGGTGCTCTAAAAATCGGAGATCTTCACCCGGGAATCAGGGATCATGTCTGACCGGAAGCAGCCGACGTAGTATTGAAGGATCACGGAGACAGGGATCTGAGGTCGCATCTCCACCCCACTATGCACAAATTCCACCCTCCAGATATTAAGATCCACCAGAGGCACGGCCTTCGCTAGACAAGTACGAAGTACACTAGGTTAAAGAAATACAGGTAATCCAGGACAGTGGTCGGTCATCGAGACGAACGCCTCCGTGTCACGGGAACGTGTGCTATGTCATGGCTTCAAGCCAGTCAGCACTATATCCGTTGACAGACATGGACCACCCCTGACGACATGGCCCTGCGGCGAAAGGCAATTTACACTACTCGCCAACGCTCTCCTAGGCTGCTCTGTGCTTACTTCAGATATTGTTGAGCGTCATCACGGTTTGTCGTCTTAAGTTTGTACCTTGGAAATGCAACAGAGTCGACAGTGGGACCCGTCAGCTATCGGAACACGGTGAGAAATGCATCATGATAGCAGATAAGGAGGTTCTTCTAGCTCTCCGGCATATGTATTCCTCACAGCCGCTAATGCAAACCCGCCAAGACCTTCCTTTGCAGCCCAATGCCTCGATTATCTTCAGAAGCAACGCTAGGACTTACTGATCGGTATCTGCTTGCAAAATCCAACATATGACTGAGTGCCTATAGAGGAGCAACAGGATGTTCAGGATCATTTTGTCCTTTGGTCTGTCTATTCCCACCACACTCGTGAGACAGTCTAATTCGTTCCATCTGCAACTGAGTCTTGCCATGGGAAGAGATTAATAAGACGCGAGAGCTGGGTAGTGCTCGTAAGTGGGCCCGGGTCATTCTGTGCGGACCGGCCCGCTGGACTGGTCTAGATATCGGTACTCGATAGCGTCTTGGCACATCGGACCTCGCACAGAGGCATGTCACAGGAAAGAGTTGATTGGAAAGAGAAAGGGTTCGGTTTAGACGTGAACAAACAACAAGAATTGATCCTGCTACCCTTATCAGCTTGCCAGAGACCCTTCAACTACGAATAATAGCAGCAGCAAGTCCTGGAAACACCACATGTTAGCATCCGTCATCAACACTTGACAAAGCTCCCAAGCTCATCACCAAACTTACTGCCATCCGAACCCACAGCACTCTCCACGAGTATAATGCCCCGACGGGCCCCAACAGTGCGAACACTAAACCCACATAGCGATAACATCAGCAAACACCAAAGAAATATTGGAAGAAGGGGGAGACAACTTACGCGGTCGTTGCAGAGGTCTCCGCCGCCGGTCCCAATGCAGGACCCCGCTGCTCCGCATTCCGGAGAGGCGGTTGCCGGGGCCGCCTCTACCTTGGACACGGTCACAGAGGTGGGGGTGGCCCAGACCGTGGTGGCCAGGAGGCCGATGATTATGTTGGAGACGCCGGTGAGCTTCATAGTAGGTTTGGGTATGATGGTACGGAGGATTTGTTGAGGAACTTGCCGCTCAACCTCCGAGTCGCTTCTCTGCTGGGTAGACTCAGCTTCTTATACATTTGCACCGTCGGAGCTGTCTACAAACTGCCTGTCTGTCTCAACTCGGTATTCGAATTATGCGAGGCATGGTACTGTGCCGCGAAGATGAAGACACAAGGGACGTGAACCTGGCGTTTCCCTTACGTCTCTTGTCGAGCCCTCTCCACCTGAGAACGGGTCGCACGAAAACCACTACTGTCGATCATTATTTCACAGGGCCAATTGGCCGGGGTCGATATATCTTAGGAACGCACTGTCTGAGACGAGTGGCTAGGCGGAATCTCAGTGTCCAACTTTACATTGGTGTCCTTGACATGCGGAAGTCGCATCGAGACTCGTTTCATTGACCAAGCCACAACGATGTCTTATCGCCATCTTCACTATGTCTCAGACATAGCCGTTGAATAGGTAACGACTGATTATCAGCGGGTAGGCGATCGTTCAGCTGTGCAGGTAGAGCTTTGGGCATGTGCATCATATAACAGTTATGTCTTGTGGAATGCCCTCTATCGTAAAAATGACTTGTCAAGACCGGAAAGTCAAGTAAGGGCAGGCTCCAGAACATCCTGGAGGGTAGGGAACTCGCCTCGCTCTATTGCATCGATCCATCTCTCAAGACCCTTCAGGTCAAATCCGTAAGCACACCGATCAACGGCACCCAGAAAGTCGACCTTTAAGGCGCCGTCAGCAACCTCCGTGTCCCAAGCAGGCCGCACCAGACGCATACGGTCCGTGTAGGCTTTCCTCAGCTGCGTCTGTTCATGTTCCATCAGGTGAATCCAGTATAGCTCGTCCTTTCCTTCGTTGTCTAAGTAATCATCCGCGTCTTCTATTCTAGCCGCCTCTGCTTCTTCTGGACTCTCGTCCCCATAGTTATCACGAACTGGTTCCTGTTCCCGTGGAGTCCCAATTAAGAACCCGGGCATCTCAGTAGCTACCCAGTATGGCATTGCTGAAACACACTCCCAATCTATAACGGCTGTAATAGTCCCTTCATCATCAACAAGTATGTTGCTCAATGAGAGGTCATCGTGCCAAAGTACTGTGCGTTCAGGCGGGTTCTGAATGACAGGGAATATTTTGGGTAGCAAAGCGGCGAGCCTCGATGCGACTTTCTGCCAGTATTCCGCGTCCTCTTTTTGTTCTTCATCTTCCTCTTCTTCCGCCACTGCCTTCTGTTCCTGGGTGATGATCTTGATGCAAGAGTCCAACCAATCATGGCTTGAGCGGAAAGGACCACGAGGAATGTCATAGTCAAAGTGCTGACCCGAGAAGAACTGTGTGGAAACAATTCGCCCTGGCGCTAAGCTGGCAACCTCGGTGCTGTCTTTTTGAGAAGCATGATTCAGTGTTCCGATTCCTCGGAGTGATGTGCTGTCTTGCGCAGCCTTGAAAATCTGGGCTTGGTAGTCTGCTACCTGTTCAGCCAACGCCTTCTTGCTTGCCGAGGAAATTTTGCGCCAGCGAGAGTACGCTGACATTCCAGGCATGAGCTGCATCAAGATCCACTCGAACCCAATCTCGTTGTCGGATGAATCATCAAAGGCGATGATGTCTGGTACCGGGACTTCCGTGAAGCAGCGTATCCAGCGTAGGGTGGCCACTTCGCCAGCCGTCTTGTGGTGAGGATCGACAGGCAGAGACACTCGCATTACCAGCCTTTGCTGATTCTTGCATTCCACGAGGTACAGCTTGTTGAATGCACCAGCGGCGAGAAACGTAACCACACAGTCGTCAGGACGGCTGTCCAAGGTGCGGAGGCATACTGCTTTGATCGCATCAAGTTTCGGCTCAGCTTGCCAACCAGGCTCGGAACTCAAACCCGTGTCGTCCCAGAGGAGACCATCTCGGATTGGTTTTACCATTTTGCTTGCTGGGATAAAGGGGGGATGTTGCAGGTTGAAGTTTGCTAGATGAAGGAGGCAAGTCACAGTTGTCTGTGTGTTGTGTCAGAGCAGTGAGCAACTAGCCGAAATTCACCCACACCCATTCCTCACGAGCACACAGGCATATAAATATGAGAGAGCTGAGCGATTAAATTGTAGGGTCAGGGAGATGGAGACTCAAAGTTTCTGCGAGTCTCGATCAGAGGCAATCCGGCGTTGTTTGCAACCCTGCTCTGAGGACTAGTTGGAGTCATCCGCAAGAATGCAGTTACGGGAGCAGTCAGACGCAAAATAGTCACAAGCAATTAAGGCTAGCAGTAAACGCACAAATATCCTCCAGTACTTCTCGCTCCATTATATTATAGGTACCTAATATGTGTATAGTTAAACATGCAGATGCTCTGACATTTAACCCTAACCCCCAATCTCTAAACCTAGATCCAACCTTCCGACATGTGAGTCAGAGTGCCAGCATGGCCTCGTCCGACGCTGAGGCCCATGTTCACTGGGTCGAGTGGCAAAATCTCGCCTGGGATGTAGGCTTGAATTTCCACTAGCAACCGAAGAAAGAGCCGTATCCAGGTTTCTGAATCGTTAGTAGATAATGGGGCATCTAAGCCCAAAACTACTAGAGGTTGTCTAGGTTAACGTCCTAATACTATCCTACTTTATCATCACTTACGTTAGACATGTTGGTTTTGGAATGGGCATGAGACGCAAGGCAAGTACACCCGTTAGCTTTATCAGATTCGAGAGACTCTCCCAGGGCCCTGCCTTTTTACTCTTACACAACCAATCCACACCTTTCGCTCGAGACCTTTCTTTTGGCGAACACGTCCAGCATACCGGAGCCCCAGTCAACGCAACCTACGTCAATAATTACATTACTGGCTATAGCAGTTGTATGGAATACTGCTGCCGTTCCTTCACGTATCGACCTCGCCGACAGATGTTTGGCCCAACATTTATCCCGTCTTGAGCCTCGAGGGTATCGACCAGGCTACCAAACTAGCCCGGTGATTTATTTACCAAGAGTTTACTGAATTCATTTAACCATCATTATGGGTTGTGATAGCAGCAAACCTGCAGGTCTCCAGCCTCGAGAGCGGGAAGCAGCTCTCGAGAACGTCCACATTCACATTTCGCGAAATCAGATAGACTAACACGGCGTGCCCATGCAGCAGGTCAGATACTTAACATGAGGCCTTGCTTGTGGTTTTACACCTCGCTTCCGCGTACCTGGCTCAGCGAAAGCAGCACATTTCTGTGGCCACCAACGGTGGCGCCGTCAACACTCTATACCTACAATCCCGCTCAATGACCCATAACGTAGGAAGGACATAGATGGGATGACGCTGAAGCTAAAAGACAGCCTATCTATAGGTTGATCTCGGAGTTCTCGGAGTCCTAATGTACCAGAATAGGATGACACGATATATCAACTATTGGCAGATCCCACAAGGGCGCCGCGTCTACAAATAACGCTCCCGGCAGAGCCAGGATCCAACGATGATTTAACGGTTCAGAGTAATTTTATCTCTTATTTAAAGCGTTGGGCCATAACTGTGTCCTATCAGCGTCGGCCGATATCCAAAAATTGACAAAATCACAAAGCAACCTTAATGACGAGAAACACCCTTATAGCACACTATTAGCACCACTTCATGGTTTGGACCATTGCTTTCTTCAACTTACATTGCGCGGGCTAGTTACCTCAGTTCCTTATTTAAGCACGCCATGCCCACCACTGGTCAATCTTTCATGGACAACCTGCCTCGTGCGCTTTCTACTTTACAGTATATCCCGTTGACTGCCCACCGAAAGCGACACGCAAAACGCACACACCGCACACGCATTACATTGCCTCTTAATCTTCACCTTCGTCCAAAATCCATTAGAACCCATCTCATCTACTCAAGAGCGCTCAAACATGTCGTTAGTTGCTGATATAGAAGAAAACATTCCAAGCTAGGGGTTAGGTGTTAGATAT
This sequence comes from Neonectria sp. DH2, assembly GCA_003934905.1. NCBI lineage: Eukaryota > Fungi > Ascomycota > Sordariomycetes > Hypocreales > Nectriaceae > Neonectria > Neonectria sp. DH2. The sequence continues at coordinate 1,169,293 of RQWH01000015.1, read as the reverse complement.
CGGGCGTTAGTTCAGGCGTTAGTAAGTACATTTGGGCATTAGGCACCAAGACTCTGCCAGTGAATGCTTGATGAAGGATTTGAATACAATATCGAGGGTTTACCAATTAGTAGCAAGCTTTGTTTACCAAACGGCGAGCACCGAACATCGGCATCGACCAGACCAAACAGACATCGTGAAGACCCACAGGGAACTAACTACATGAGGAATCAGTGATTGGACTCGAGAAGGTTGACTCCCTTTTGGTTTCGTCGTTATTGATCTGAACAGAGCACGAAGACAGCTATGGTTAAAAGTACTAAATCATTTGGGGTAGTCCATAAAACCCCGGAGACTCGAGAGCTTGCGTTATGACTAAGGAAGGACGAGACGAGTATCAACGGCTCGCATCTTGAGAGATATAGTCGGGGCTCATGCCGCCGTCACTTGGCAGAGCGGCAACGATAGACTCAGAAGAATTGGTCATATCGAGGAGCAGCCCTCGTGGCGTTGGCAAGCTACATTGTCTCTAGGGGCCTTACAGTGTACTATCAACAGTATCGTTCGTTGTCCCAATCTTCATGGGCTTTCCCAAGAGAATCGCGTCGCGCAAAGGCTCCAGTGGTAAATCTTCACATCCCATCACAAAGAGCAACTTGGAGAAGGATTCGACATCTTGAACCTTCATATTTGTTCCTCGCCAACCACTCTCTCCGTTCTATCCTAAAAATACCTCAGCACACGATACTCCGGAGCGAGTTGTACCCAAGCCCATCGGCGCAGAAAATCCCCTTCAACGTGTATATACAGGTTCTCCGATGCCTTCTACACCCATATACCCCAGCGGCCTTTATCCATCCACGGCCCTGTGTGGCCGGTATAACGCCTTCAATATCCTACAGTCCCAGAAGCCCAAAAGCCTGGCAATAGTAACAATAAAGTGTTCGTGAAGCGCCGTCCTCGCCTCGTCAGTTCATCAACATTTCCTTCACATTGGTATCACCACATTGCTCCCCAACCTAAGCTCTCCTCACTTAACAGACTCCTGAAAGAATCGACGCCGATAACGAAATGGGCTGCCGGTGCCAGTTGAGCCGGTCGTCGGGTCCCACCATGAACGCTGCCACCTCTTCCACCAGTTCCCACTCGCCTGTGGCCAGGTTCTTCTGCGCCGACCGAAAGATGATATTCGTGCCCAGGTCCTCGAACACGAGTTCGCGCCGCCGCAGTCGCAGCCACTGCTCGGTTTCGTCGCCCTCCGTAGAGTTCATCAACTCTATCTCCTTGTTCTTCAGAGAAATCGCCTTGAAGATACGGCTGTCGCGGAGGGCGTTGCGGATTGGGTACTGCTCGAGTATTCGAATCGCCTCGTCCCGGACTGTGGGATCTCGGCATCCAAAAGAGGAGACGAAGACAGGCCAGGTCCATCCTGAATCCATCGCGAAGCCACAGCTAGCCCGCCGCGAGATCAACGTCTCTGCAATGACATTTATTTCGTGGTACTGTGGTGTGAGCGCCCGGGCATTCTCGAGACCGGCAAATCGGGGCATGGCAGTGTATACGAAAAGGATGAGGTACTCGATTCGGAGGTTGATGGCCTGGAGGTAAGGATCCACGTTGCTATGTCGGTTGTTCGTGGCTGCTTGTAGAAAAGGGTCAAAGGCCTGAGACCACCTCTGGAGCCAATATCTCGACTCGTCGACGAACTTGGCAATTCCCGGTTGCTGCTTGACACTCAACAGCTTCATTTCAAGTTCTCCAAGATCCATCACCTTCGTCAGGGCTAGGCGTGCTGTCGTCTGGGTCAACAGAGGGATGTACTGAACCATCTGCCTCTGCAACAAAGCCCAGTATCCATGTGCCTCGCCTAGTGTGCCAAACACCGGGGGCATTTCTTCAAGCTTGGTGATGTTGGTTAGCTTCGGTCGGAAATAGGGCGAGTGCTTGGTGAAGGGTGCGATGCCTGGTGGTCTCTGCGGGGGTCCTCGTGGAGGCGTCTGCTGCTCGGCCTGGCTGCGTGGGCTTCCCTGGCTTTGCGGACTCGGTAGACTGGTGAGCGGCTGTTGACTGGGCGGCGCACCTCGCCATGGCGATCCTGGCTGGCTCAGGGGGCTTGAGGCCGCCGGACCGGCAGGACTAGAGGCTGGGTTTGCAGAGGTATTGCCGGAGGGCGGCGGCGGTTGTTGCTTCGGAGGGAAGAAGAACTTCTTGTACGAGCCCATATAAGAGCGCGACTGCAGTTCCAAAGGCCTGTAGCAATCCAGAATCTCCTGGACCAGTGCAGGTGGCGCAGGGGCGATGCTGACGAGATCGGGGGCCTTTTCCGTGCAAGCGGCGAGCTCATTGAGCATGCTGAAGCCATGGGTGACGTGCTTCAGGGCGGCAGGTATGTTCCCCCGCTGGGCCTCAAAGCAAATGAACAGCAACGATGACAACATGGCCGTCCGTAGACCCTCCTTGGACGGCTTTGCCTTTGACTGCATCCGTAGAGCCTCGCAATAGTAGACGATGGCGTTGAGGGAGTGCTTGTTATCCATGAGGTCGCCTGTCCCGGAGTCGGGTTCGCAAGCAGCCTTGCGCAGGGCTCCAACAGCCATGGCAGCGTATCTCAGAGTCGGCTCCTGCAAGGTGAGCTGGGGCATCGTTGTGGTCCATAGTCGCGACTGGCCCAGACCGCCGCTGAGAAACTGCACCGAGAGGGACGACCATTCGTCAAAGTAGGCGCGCTGCTCACTGTTGGTGAAGCAGATGGTGTTGACGGGGGGCTCTTCGATGAGGAGGGGAGCTTTCTTGGTGTGGATGAGCTTGGCACTAGTGTTGGGCTTGTTCTTGGAAGTGGATGTCGCGGGAGTCTCGGAGCGAGATGGCCCATCGGCGGACGACTCGGTGTAACCGTCACAGTAGCCTCGCCATTTCATGCAGTTGAGGCAGGATGGTTTGGTTTCATCACACTTTACATGTCGTTTTCTGTGGCCCGGTGCGTCAGCCAAGGTCCTGTCTCGTGTTCTAGGTAGTTAATGTTGTCGAGGGCAACATCCAGATGCCGAGAAGTACCGGGGATGTTGGGAGCTGTACAGCTGTCATGGTGGTGATACTCACTTGCCTGCAGGCTCAGTCAACAACAGTCCCAACCACAACAATACAAATAACACTCACAGGTACTACACCCCGTGCGCGCTCGCGTGGAGCTGCGCCGGGTATGTCTTGTCCTCGTCTCAAGGGCAAAGCGATGGGTGCCGCCACGAGCTGCTGCTGCGCCTGCTGAGCGGCCGGGTGCTGCTACAGGCGGGCTGGAAGAAGAACGCGCTTACAGTCAGCTGGCGTCGACGTTTACATGCGGCCAAACAAGATGGAAGTGGTGACGTTGACTTACTTGGCAGCACTGCCAGTGCGACTCGTGGTGAGTGGGATGGAAAATTGAATCTCCATGTCGGCTCCAAGATGCTGCGTGGGTGCTGCACGTCCATACAACTGCCGTCCAGTTCGGCACTGCGATCAAGGGCCAAGCTAAACTCGACAGTTCAGCAACCAACAAGTCAACCGACCAACAGCGCGGCTCAGGCGTTGGGGAGCTTAGGTTCAGAAAGAAACGGGCGTGGCAACGTGGACAAAGGCGGAAGGCTGCGTCAGCGGCGCTTGGCCTAACGAAACGGCGAGTGCATCTACAGAATGCAGACGACGAGTTCGTTGAGAAATAAGAATGAAGATGGAACGTTGGCGGAGATGAATGCGGTACGAGGCGCGAGCGAACGGGTACGGTAGGCAACTTGTAGGTTCCTTATAGCGGCCTAGTCTCGGAATCTTTGGACAAATCAGCACCGCGCCCTTTGGACGATGGGCGGGTACGATAGGCTGCTTGGTCTCGCTCTCTCCTGAAAGAACCTACAGGAACAAAACAACCAAAAATGGGGGATGAGAGGAAGAAGTGCGGGGAACGACGGGCAGGTGGACGAATAGATCAAGAAACAAGAGAGACAAGATAGAGACTAAAGGTTTGCGTGAGGTATGAGTTGTGTTTGCGGTTGCGGCCTTGGGGATCGGAGCTGGATTAGGAAGAGGCCGGGAACTCGGGTCATGGGATTCGGGAGATGAACAGGTAGGGCGACGGAAGGACGCGACTGATACGGATTGGAGGTGGGCGACAGGGGGAACCGAGCGAATGGAAGGGCTGTGCTTTTCTCAAACGAATGAAACTGGGCAGGCGAGGCAGAACCAGAACGAAACAACGGGGATTGGTAAGGCAGAGAGGAGCGAGAGAGATAGACGGACCGGTGGGTGTGCGTGTGTGAGTGAGTGATAGAACTAGGGAGAGCAACCATGCGCGGCTAGTCTTTTGACAGCCCGAGCAACGCAACGCAACGCAACGCAACGCAACGCAGGTGGCGTGTGTGGCGTGTGTGGAACGTAGAACGTAGTGGGTGATTGTGGGCGAGGGGTCCACCGGGTTCCAAGGACCGCGGCCACTGTGTCCATCCAAGCAATCGAACTAGGAACGGATGGATATTGGGCATGGGTCCGGGGATGGGACGTAGGGATGGACATGGGTGCCATGGGACAGGGTTGGGTTGGGCTGGGCGGGTATTGGAGGGGGAGGACAAGAACGAGGAGAAGGGGGCTGATGGTGATGGTGATACTGGTGGTTGTCGAAAGGACTCATTTTGATGCGTGCCTATGTACCTAGACAAGCAAGCAAAGACAGAAGAAGATTTGCGGATACATGGCAGACGCGGTGGAAGCGGAGAAATAGAGAAACCATCGGGTATCGACCCGATGAAGTCTCTACTTCTTCCTTTTCCTGTAAGCGGAAGATCGACAACGCAAAGGCCGAAACAAGGTCGAAGAAACCCAGATAGAAACGACGAGGGCTAAGAACATGCCATGGCTTAGTCCAATTACCAAGGTAATTAAGGGAGACAAACGGTTCTCGTACATATACAAACTACAAAGATCCCTCTACCATCGATCAATCAAACCCCTCCCCCGGTCCATCGAACTGCCACCATCCATCAGTCCATCAGCCAGGGGCCCTCCCCTCCAAGCCGAAGCAACCCACCCTCGACTACCGGACGCGTTTCCCCGTTATCCATCTTGATATGGGGACCCAGGCAATACCACCAAAAACTCGAACAATCCCCTCCACATCCACAGCACGTACGGCGTAGCACATCGTAGTACGCGCGCGTGGGGGGGCGGCACACTCAAGCCGGCAACCAACAGTCATGATGGCGCCAAAACAGGTACAGTGGCGAACGGCCCCTCACGAGTCAGGGCCTATATCCAACTAGCTCCGATCAAAGGGGCCGTCAGGCATCAGGGCAGTGGGCGGTATGGAGAATCATGACGACATGGCCAGCAGTAGGGCCATCAGTCAGTCGCCAGCTGAGCTCGCCCAGGAAAAGTGCCGGCCCTCCCGCGACGCCCACTGGGCTGCGACGGCATGCAAGTCAGTCTTGAGTGACGAGACGAGCGCGCGTAAATTATGGGAAAGCCGGGGGCTCCTCTCGGGTGCGTCTTCGGTGGGCGCGCCAATCCAACCACCGAAACGCAATCTTCGAAAACCCAGCTGCCCTGGGGTTCTCGACTCCTTGACCACAAACTCTTCCGCCCGATTGGGACTGCCACAGGAGAGTGGGCTTGATGTTGATGCCGACATGGCACGACAGGAAGCGAGCCACCGTCGCGCTAAAACCCACACCAAATCGAGTTGATTCCTTAGCTATGAGTCGGAGGACACCCGATGTACCGTGGTTTTTTTTGTCTTTCTCCTGCTTTCGGTGTCAGAGATGGTTTGGCGTCAAAGGAGCGTGCATATTGCCTATAACCCCCTGCGAATCAAGTGGCTTTGCCATGAGTGCAACTCTCTTCCACTGCGGAGTCTACAAATAGGGACGCTAATAATAACGATTCTACGAGAGCACCAAAGTGCCGAAAGGTCTAGAGCGCGGGTGGACACAGCCTAAAGGGCCATGTTACCGTTCACCCATGCTGCATCATGCACACATCTGCATGCAGCTGCTTCCGACCGGCTGTCAAGCGCCCTTCAGCCTGCATCGACAACCAAGTTAACATGTGCTGGTGTTCCTTATTCCTTCCCGTCTGAAGCCGTGGCTAGCCAAGCTTCAGGCCATCGTCCGCTAGACTACGGGCAGAATAGTCGTGGAGTCTTGCCGAGGCATCCCCATCTCAACCTCCAGTCCAGACTCCAGACTGCATCGCGTGGTGTCAGTACGAAGTACAGTGCATTTGAAGCTCCTCTCTTGCAAGGACAGGCACGCGACAGTACTGAATCACTGTACCCCCTTGACAACAGACAACAGACCATGAGCGCCAGCTGGACACCTGGCGGCCGTCATGCACCTTGCCCGAACATCGCAAAAACTGGATAGGTGTCTGAGTCTTCGCACAAATCACGGCATTGGACCCTGTCTGATGAAGTCACGAACTTGTCTAGTCACGGAGAGGCTAGCAAGTGACGGCCGAGAACCCAATGCCTGCATTTCCCATGAGCTTGTCGAGACCGGACGTGTTGGTACTCTCCGACTCCGTTGGACTTTTCTTTTCTGCATTGCAGGTTGATACTTTTCTTTACTTAGCCAAGTTTTGCTTATCCTTCCCCAGACTGACAACGTCAAATCCTTCTCTAGTGGCATTACACTAGCCGTCCAGCCCACCGGGCTTGCAAGGCACGAAGCAAAGCCCCAATCCTTCAGAACCTGAAACGCGGCAGTGCCAATGTTAGCCGCCACCCTGTCACAGAGCGAGCTGGGACTGGGAATCCTTCCAAAGTCGGCAGTGCAAATCTAAGTAGCGTAATTCGATCGCGTCAGAGAAGTGGGCTCGTATCTCGATGAGTCGTGGGGAGTTCCGCGGCCATGGTAAGCGCTCACACGGGTGGGAGTGCCGGATTGGCAGCTGGTTGGACCGTCTTCGGCAATCTGACGTAACGTCACTTTTCCACCCATGAAAGCTGCCGAATACATCACCACTTTGCTATCTGTTTGAACGAGAAAAAGATAAAGGAAAAGGCAAAAAGAAACATACAACAGTGAGGATTCCCCGGTCGTCACCGACCCGAGTACTAATTCACCGCTTCTCAGCTTGACTAAGGGAGAGCGGACGGGATCCCGTATTTTCTAAGAGCTATGGTCGTATGTGCTTGAGATGGCGGCGATGCAGATCATGAAGCCAGTGCTTTCACAACCACGTTTCTCTTAGAAGAGTCCAAAAAATGAACAAAAATAACATACAACAGCGAGGATTCCCCGGTCGTCACCGACCCGAGTACTAATTCGCCGCTTCTCAGCTTGACTAAGGGAGAGCGGACGGGATCCCGTATTTTCTGAGAGCTATGGTCGTATGTGGTGTTTGACGCCGATGACGGAGCTCATGAAGCCGTGTTGTGCAAAGTCTGCCGCGACGGCCTGGGGGAATCTTGGGCCCATTAAGGGCCAACCGTGTTTGTCTCTACGAAGAATGGCAAAAGATATTTGGCCAGGTCAAGAGACAACCACGACAGGTAAGTGAGCCATCATTTAGATAACAGTTGCCTGCTTATCACAAGATAGAGAAACAAAAGCAACTAGAGCCCGAAACATACGTGGTTGGGCACATCTCTGAAGAGTCGTTTCTTTAATTCATTGATGACGGCTGTGTTATGTGTAACGGTTTCATTTATACCGGCGCAGCAGAGGCCGACCCAAGATTCGCGGAACATGGGTATTTTTCTTTGCTCACTGTCAGCCTTAAACCGTCTCGGCCGGCCGTATCTCTATACGTCAACAATCATACGGGGAGGTTTGAGATGGTGCCTCATACTGGTATGCATTGCCCACACCACATGCCTCTTTGTTCTAGTTCACTTCGTGTCAAGATAGAGATGAGAATCTCAACTTCAACATCGGTCCGTCTACGGAAGACGAGACTACATAGCATTTAATTCAAGGATGGCTAACCAACTGCACTGATACCTACAAAATCTGCAACGAGAGGATTGCTTCTCGCTTCTTTCCTACTTGGCTTCTTGAGTTAAAGAGCGCAGCCACGGAGAAGGCGTTCTGCCTTGTTCAGGGGAACAAAATCGACCCAGAACCCCGCTATATGACGTTGAGTCATTAACAGGGAATCAGCAGTCGCCGGCATGAAACCTTCAACCTTACTCGGTCCTCGATTGATCAACTCAAGCTGGACCGACCGATTAGCATCCTACCGAAGACGTTTCGAGTTGCGTTTATAATTATCGAGAGACTGGGGATTCGAAATCTGTAGATCGACCGCTTTGCATCTTTCAAGACTGTTTTAGAAATTGGAACGCAGAGTCGTCATTGATATAAGACGTGTATGAAGATTTCCTCAACATTTTCTTCTTAGATGCAGAGAACGGCGATGGCGGCTGCTTCTTCTCTCGTGGCCAGTCAAAAGTAAAAGCTACAGTATTCAACTTTGCACTAAGGGTCCGGACAAGCCCAAGCCTTACAGATTTATGCTCTAGAAAGACTGGATGGAGACTCAATTTCGAGCGAGACCTGCTACAGAGAAGAGGGGGCAGTCCAGGAGCGACTCCTTGCACCACAAGTCCTGCACTTTGGACGCAAACAAATCTTCTGTGAATGTCATGAGGCGAATTGCTGTGAGCTTTACCCAAAAGGTGTCTACAATTACATCGACAACTTTGAACTGGAAGGACAAGAGCAGAACGTTCCCGCATTCGAAGCCAAACATGCTTAGAAGCAGCTACTCGACGCCAATGATCGAGGTTTTCGTAACGATGCCTTAAGTAGTTCTTCGTGGACTGGTATGCGGGATGCCAGCTCACAGTCCCGAGTGATTAGCTCGTGGCGTTTTCTGGGATAGCCAATGACATGAAAATGCGGCTGCGAGAGCTGGGTTGTGAGTCTACTGACTATCTCTGAAATATGGAGATGCGAGTTGCCGCAAGGCCTAATCTGGAATACGATAGGGTTCCGGGTCCGGCCGTCTACGTATCGAGCTCCGTCATATGTGATGGGGGCGCCCTCAACGTGCATAGAAACATAGTGGTGGCGATATCCTCCTAAGATCAGTCGTCAGCGCCGAGACTACACCTCTCAACGGTGATGATACGGGACAAGTCAAGGAAGGAGCATTACTCTAAAAGGATAACTAGCAATGGCGAAACTTTCTCGGCTTCCCGAGATGGATTTCTTGGAGAATGTGTTCATCAAGCGATTTGAGAACCCCGAGAATGGAGAGATCCTCGTCAAAAAGTTTGAAAAGGGGGACTCCGTGTACAGTTCGCGTTGGTCGGTATCATTCGATACAAAAGAAGATTTTCGCAGTGAGGTTCTTTTTCACCAACCAGGGCAAGCAAGAACACACAGCATTCACGTGGTAAATTGGTGGTCTAGCTTTGTCTCGCCGCGCCGATGGCCGTCATATTCGAGTCGGGCATCTTGGACTGCATGTTGACACTGAGGAGCAGGTCCACAAACTATTCAAGGGCCTTTCGGAAAAAGAGGTCGAGATTATCTGAAACTACGGCCACTAGACCACGCGATCAATTCATGAATAGTCGGCCCTTCCCTTCTCGTTATCCTCGGGCAGTCAGGGTGTATTGTGTCATTGGTACTCAGTCAAACATGACAAGTCTTGCAATATCGTGCGGGTTCGCTTCGAAGTCGGGAGTTACGAGTCGGCGTGTCATCATGTGCACAGAGCAACATGTCACGATGTTGGTGAGACGAAGGGGTTTATATCGGTGGGTTTGAGGATTTCGTGAGTGAGGAGCAACAAACAGCACCAGCCAAAGGCGTATCTTGACTCCAGCATGAAGACGCTGTGTCTGCCAACGAGTTTTGCATCGATAGTTTGTGTATTTCTTAGGATATATGATATGATTACAGCGTCTCTTCACTCAGCTTGCAGCTTTCTCGAATCATGTCCTCGGGCTTAAGCTCATACTTCGGATTGCTATGTTACTGTACGCTTCCAAGCTTATTGCAAAGCGCCAATCACATTGTGACGAACTGCGGCGGGTAAGATCAGCATCATACTACCATCTAGCAAGTACACAATCTAAGGAGGCGAGACAGATGCAATTAGAAACATGGGAACAGAGTATATCGTTTCGGTGATTGTTCGCCATGCCAGTATTGTGCAAATAGAAGCTCCACTGATGCATATCAGATCAGTTTATTCACTTGATTATGAACATCCAGTGACAGAATTAGGATCGGGCATTGTACCTATCGAGCTTCTTCTAAGATCTATGTCCACGTTATAGTCGTACACGCAATTCACTTAAGGCCTTAACCAGGAAACTCCTTGGAAATCTCCTCGGCGCCGACGGGAGTCATCTGCTCAGCTGTCGTCCAGCTCTCCACATCGATGGGCGCATTCTTCTCTCCCGTCTCATGGTCCTTGTCGAACCCTCGCTCGTGAATCGGATCCGACGCGTTGGCGCCCACGCCCTCAAGTCCAGACCGTTCCTTCTTGCGCTTACCGCCATGCTCCTCCGGGTTTGTCATGCCCCCGTTGGGGCGTCCGTAACCCTTGTTCACATCCGCTGACGTTGCGCCGGCGATGGTGTCCGACGCGGCCGTCGGGTTCTCCTCGGGCTGGTACTGCGACTCGAAGCTCCGGTCCGCGGGGGCGGTGCCGGGAGTGTGTACTTCGGCGTGGAATTCGGGCGGGCCTACTTGGACGCCGGGGGCATGCTACGATGTGTGAGTTGTGTGATTGTGGAGGGGAGATGTGTGGTGGACTTACGCCCTTGGTTGTGAGAGGCTCTGATCGGGGGACCTTGCTAGAGAATTCGCCCGTGGCTGGGGTGATAGAATCGGGGTTCTTGTTGACGGACATTGTGATGGTTGTGCTGAGAGATCTTTCACAAATCGTTTGCTAAATGTTGTTCTTGTCATGGAATGGAGTGAAGTGCCTTATATAAGGTGGCAGATCTTTCCTCTGTCCGCAGATGTATGATGTCAACGCTCTCCCACCAACATGACATCACACTTAAGAAAGACCGCCATCTTCACATTCCGATCCAGATCTCAAGATTTCAAAGTTAGATGCATATCCTACCCGAATGCGTAAGACACAACCGGGAAAAGTAGTCATCATTACTTTAAGTGGTCAAGTGTTGTGTCAACTACCCGGTGAGGGCTGGTGGGGTGTTGTCGGAGGTCTCGTCCCCTTGCCTTCTTGTTGGCTGGCGTAGTGGGTGCGCCTTGGATCGAGGACGTCACACGTGCTTTATCTTGAATCGACCGAATGGAACCCGAAAAGATTGGCATTGTCATGGATATCACAATGACGTGACATTGAAGCTGATAATAAGGAAGTTTGCAAACGGTCATGTTTTTTAGGCCTACCCTGCAGCGCACGTCTTGTGGATATCTTTGTCGATTGCGTTCCGACTTAAACTAAACATCTCAAGCTGTAGACTACCTCAACACTGGAAAAAATGAGCTTTAGAAGCTGTTCACTCGATTACGATGGCGACTTTGAGTTTGGTTCGCTTGGGAAGGCATCACGAGAGTTGTTGTTCATACCACTACCCTGGATTTCTTCAAGATGTTGACCAACAGCAGCCGATTGCGTATTTTCAGCCTTCAAATCAGCCAAAGACAAGAACGGGCTGGCTATTCGGTACGTGGGCTTATCGACTTTGATGACTGCTGTGGTGAGGTGCGTCTTGTGTAGGCAATTGCGCGGCACGCCTCAAGGGAACCGCACAATATGTCAACGTGGTGAGGCGTTCTGGCTTTTTTCCGTAGCAGGGTAATATGACCTGTTGCCTGGTGTAGATGTAGGCAGGTCCAAGATGTTCGTTCAATGACGAGAATTCAAAGGTACTCGGTCGGCAGCAGTTTTCCCTCGAAGTTTCCGAGTGATCTCCAGGCGGCTGAGAATGTTTAAAAGTAGAAAAAGCCACCGGATTCCAGAACCCGGTCTCGATTTCCACCTCGAAATTACGATTGGTGAAAATACCGGTGCCGCCCCCAAACAGCACCGCCTCAAGCGGGCTTTTGAATCCAAATCAAGCGAGCCCCATTACGTACCGTGGCGGGCTTTTAGGGGGATCCTCCCCGGGTTTGCAGGGACGGATCGTCAACTAGCCCGGGCAGCTGAAGAGCCACACATACCGGCTTGCTGGGCGGCGCTGGGCTTATTATTATGCTCACTCACAAGGGGAGCTGAGCTGGGGCTGCCGGACACGGGACGCAGTGAGCGTGACGGCAGATGATGATTGATGGCGGCTGCTGGAAATGGGCTGGGGCGCAGTACACGAGCTATTGACGTCTCCAACGCCCAGATCAGAAGCTAATGGAGAGGGCGGGCGATGGGGAATTGTGGCTAAATGGCACACGGCAGCGGATAGTATGAGAGTGCCCCGTGTGTGATCCGTCATGCGAGATGGATGACCTGGAGTGCACTGTACACTCACTGTGCCGTACAACGGTGGTGCAACCGCCAACCCCTGCTGGGATCGACTCCTTCAGAGGGGACAAGTGTCGCACCAGCACGACAGACAAACAAGCAAGCCGGTTAGCCGTACAACCGTAGACGGACGGGTGGTGCATGTGTCAAACCCTTAGATCGAGGACGACGTACTCCGTACTTCGTATGTAGTCCAGACTGCAATCAGCACGAAGTACTCCGTAGTGGCTTCTAAATTAATCGCTCTTGTCAATTTGCGCCTTCGTGTCCGGCTGAATAAGATTATCTAGAGACACGGCTTCCAGTTCCCGTGGCTAATTGCACACTGCCACATTGGTGGTGAACGGCCACGCGCTGGCTTTCCCCACGGTCCACGGCGCACCTACCACACTTAAGGAAGGTCCCTGGTACGGAGCAACTGCAACATCGTACCAGCTCCATCTTGGCATGGATCCAAGCTTTCCGTTACAAAAGAAGGCCATATTGGCAAGGGACAGTGGAAGAAAACAGTGCAAGGAAACAGTGCAAGAAAACAGTGGTGCCGTGTTCCTTGATTCTTTGAGCCCTTTAATTCGAATCGACGCCCCCAAAACATAACCGGGGACAATCCATTCACAGTAAAACAAGACTCACCCCATCGAAGAAGAGACCCATCGAATTCATGCCATCATCACCACCTTACGGGGCTCCTTTTAACTCCCTGTCTAGCCTTGTTCAATCCTGGTCCTGGGCCTGTCTACCCTTGCACCGTGCGAATAACCTCCGACCGTCGCCCGCCCACTCTGGACCTCTGGCCCGAGCCGTCTTTCCCATTGTGGTTGCTTGACACCTTTCTCAGATGGATGTCGTTGTCGGGAAACAAACAAGGGCGGTTTACCGTTCGGCCTCCCTCACGCCCTGTCCAAGCACACTCCAATTCGGAACGCCCCCTTCCTAAGCCGTCTAGAACACCGTTGTTGACGCTACGCAACGCCGCCTTGGATCGCCATACGAGACATTGCAATAATACGAGCCCAGCGCGGCCGAGCCCGTGCCCGCGTAAAGCACACTCGACGTCCCTTCGGCTTTGTGCTGTTGCGTAAGCCACCCACCTCTACCTCTGCTAGTCCTCGTGTCTGCTCGTTTTGAGGAGGGCTGTGCTCTGTGGTGCATTGCTTGAACCTGTACTTCGTACTCGCGCGCTGCCGGGAAAAGCGATCGCTGATGGGCGGGAACCAACCGTCTGGGGTCCAACATTTGATCCAGAGAGCAGAGCAGGACCAGGCGCATTCGTCAGACACTCGCCGTCCCAGTTCCAGAGTCAGGCCCCGTCCAAGGCCCCGGACCCCCCGGGCCTCCGTGTTGGCCGTCTATGTTAGGCTCTGTTCGGCTGCTTTACTGTCTCCGCTTGGTGCTCAACTGCTGGGATGTTTGGTTGCTGGGCGGAGCTTGGGCTAAACTTGGCACTCCCAGTTGCCAGGTTGCCAGGCTGCCAGGCACTCCCCGCTAGCTGGAGTCTTCTTAGGTACTTCGTACTGTGTTTTCGGCCCGCCTCCGGTGTGCCCTGTGGCTCTGTGCATCCCCCCCATCCCCAAGAAGACCCGCTATTCGCTCCATCGGGCACTGTACATGTACAAGCACGCACTGGCCCGTTGCTCGCCAACGACCTCATCAACAACCCACTTCCTTCTTCCAGCCCTGTTCCTGTTTCCAAAGTCCCGGACTACTCTCCCATCAGCCTCTCGCTTTCTGTTCGTAATTCGCTCTGTCTTGTTTCGGATTCTCTCTTTTTGCATCTGGTGTGCTTTTGTGCTCCCACTCGCATTCGGAGTCGCACACATCACATCACATCGCTGTTGCCCCGCCCGACAGCTTTCTTCTTCTTCGAGGCGGCGCGCCCGCTGCTGAGGTCATCGTCGGCTTGACACAGCCTCCTTCGTTCTTGGCTGCAGCTGCCTTTTCGCCGCCCTGCACTCGACCGCAACGTCAACCGCCGCTATGCAATACCACAACGACCCTTACGAGAGGGAGCCTCTCGACTCCTACCAAAACCACTACGACTCCTCCCCTTCGCGACATCCCGCTCCTCCCGCACAAAGCCATTCACCCTCACAGATGCCCTACTACGACGCTCCTCCTCCGGCGCGGCGTTCCTTTCACCCTAGCACACATCCCGACTCGGCGTACAACCACAGTCGCATGCCGCCTCAGGACAGCTACAGTCACCACTCCAACTCCCAGCACTCCGGCTCTGCTGGCTACGACAGCCCGCGACGCGGCTCGCCCAACCCGCCGCCCCCTCCCCACGGCGACAACTCATACTACAACAGAGGTGGCGGAGGAGCAGGAGGAGGCAACGGCGGCAACGGCGGCAACCAAGGGTATGCTCATCCTCCCTCCCACGGCATCACGCCAGGCGCAGACAACTTCAGTCAGACTGCGTCTGGCGGCATGGCTGGCATTGCTTACAACGTTGCTGACCGAAACCCTCGCGACAGTGGCATGGATGCTATGCGCAGCGCTGGCCAGGTGCCTCCGCCTCCCTCCCGCTCCCAGTATCATGGCCCGCCTCCGCCCTTAGGTACTTACTCGCCTCAATCGAGCTACGACGCGGCCTACGGCCACGACTCACAAGCTGGAGACTCCCACTCAAGCCTGGCCGGCCTTGGTGCCGCCGCTGTGCCGCCCGGCACCCGCTCGCCACACCCCGTGGAAGTTGATCCTTACGCCGACGATCCGTATCAAGGGTACGGTTCGAGACAACCTGTTGGCGCTCATCACCTCGGCATTGTGAATCCTAATGATATTGAGGATGACGGGGATGATGGGATTAGCTACCACAGGAGCCAACGAAACTCCATGCTGAGCCTCCCTCACTCGGACCGAGGAAAGCGTGCTGCCGCTGCCGCTGCAGGGGCGGCTGGTGGCGGCGCAGCCGCGGGTGGCCTTCTGGCTGCAGGTAAATGACGAGCGTCTAAGCGAAGATGCTCCCTAGCTAACTGAATCGCAGGCCATCCGAGAGGCGGCGATTATGATGCAGGTGCATCGCATGAGAAGCCATCAGACTGGATGAACAAGAACGAAAAGAAAAGCAAAAAGTGCAAATGGGCAATCATCATCATTGTGTGCGTCGTCATCGTCGGAGCAATTGTAGGTGGCGTGCTCGGTAGCACCCTCAGCAACAAGAAAGGCAGCGGCGGTAGTTCGAGCAGCGGCGACTCTGCCAAGGAAGACGAGGCGAAAAATGGTGATCTTGGAGCCGACAGTCAAGAGATCAAGGACCTTCTCAACAACGCAGACCTGCACAGAGTGTTCCCCGGCATGGACTATACTCCCATTAACACCCAATACCCCGCTTGCCTGCACAACCCGCCTTCGCAGAACAATGTCACTCGCGATGTCGCTGTGCTCAGCCAGTTGACCAACAAGATCCGACTGTACGGAACCGATTGCAACCAGACTCAGATGCTTATCCACGCCATCGACCGATTGAAGTTGAAGGATGTCAAGGTTTGGTTGGGCGTATGGCAGGATGGTAACGAGACCACCAACGCCCGACAACTCGAACAGATGTGGGATATCCTGGATGAATACGGTGAGGATCCATTTGAAGGTGTCATCGTTGCCAACGAGATTCTCTTCCGCGAGGAGATGACCATCACGGAGCTGGGTACAGTCCTCGACGGAGTCCGTACCAACTTTACCAAGAAGAAGATCAACCTCCCCGTGGCCACATCCGACCTGGGCGATGACTGGACCTCGGCGCTGGCCAAAGACAGCGACTACATCATGGCCAACATCCACCCCTTTTTTGCCGGCGTGACGGCAGACAACGCGGCTAGCTGGACGTATTCATTCTGGGAAAACCAGAACAAGCAGTTCTGGAAGTCAGACAAGGAAAAGAACATTATCTCCGAGACGGGGTGGCCAACCTCGGGTGGAAAGAATTGTGGTGGCTCGACGTCCTGCACGGAGGGCTCCGTCGCTGGTGTAGATGAGCTCAACACCTTCATGGAGGGATGGGTTTGCGATGCCCTCAAGAACGGCACCAACTACTTCTGGTTCGAGGCTTTCGATGAGCCTTGGAAGGAAAGATTCAACGAGAAGGGCAAGGCGTGGGAGGATCAGTGGGGTCTGTTAACCGTGGATCGCGAGCTCAAGAAAGGCGTCAAGATTCCCGACTGTGACGGCAAGTCGGTCAGTTAAGGACGAGTTCACATGATACGATAGACATACGGTGGAGGACGGGGCAGCAGTCCTTTCTTTTTGCATCAACTCGAGGCCTGTGAGAGTTGCGATGGCCATGGGCGAATGGTCTGGCCTGGTTGTTTCGGTTGGGTCTTTTGACAGTCGTCTCTCCGTTTGGGAGTCGGCCCTTTACATGAGTTTCATTTGTTCTGCAGGTTAGTTGACCTGTTTTTCATGGAGATCCCATTGGATACACCCAACGGATGTTCGGGATGCCTTCGGCTGGTATTCGTTCTTGCAACGGGAGTTTGGGAGCGCACGGTTATGGGCACAGTCCTGGTATTGTCTTTTGTAATCATGTAAGGAAGTGCCAGACGAAGGGTATATTTCGGGGAGAAGGGAAAGGGGCAAGAGTTTAGTAAAACTCCTTTTACACACGGTATATAGTGTTGAGGCTTGCTGGCAAGACGGGCAGAGGCATGTGGACGGTGAAAGATGGAGTTAATGACGCTTTGAATCTGCTTTGTGATTTCATGTTTCGTCGAGTTTAACTGACCCGCGTTGAGGAGTTGGCTTTCCTATTGCCCACTATCTATCAATCAATGATGTTCCTCGCTATGCCTATTTTTGCACGTCCCTTTCATTCATTATCGTGGTCAAGTGATCGTGTCCGTACCCTCGTGTCTGTCTGTCACTCCATTCCGTCCTGTACCTTTCGCCATATCCCTCAGCCATGTACCCTGATATATGGCGCTCAGAAAGTTGCCCACTTCATCATCTCCTCATGCTCCGCCAGTCCTATCTGGTTGCAAATCTGGGGCTTTTCCTCGGCACTAGGGCGTAGCTGCATACATAGAACCGAGACGACCTGGGAAACATGCTCGAGTTTGTTCTCGACGCCACGGAGTTGATGGGTTAGATGACAGCGATCGGCTCGGCACGCAGCGAGTTCGTCGTACAACGTGGTGTACTGTCGGCCGTTCTCCAGGAAGGGCGGATGTGTTTCGGGGCCGTTTCGCGACATACCATCGTGGCCGAGAGACGCGGAGTGATGGGATGGATGAATATGTTGGTGGCCGGTGTGGTCGAATGTGTTGACGGGGGGAGTCTCGACAGACGGAAGGGCATCGGGAGCGGCGGCCACAGGGGGGGGAGGGTAGTTGTAGTTCGAATGGCCTTCCCCGTTGTCGCGGTTTAGGAAAGGGTTTTTGTTGGGCATCGGGCTTGGTGAGCGAGCCTCCCGCTTGGGATGAACGGGAGCGTTGTCCATGGCAGGGGAAGCCGAGTTGTTGGCGTGACCTCGGCCGTTCATGGGGTTCGAATAGGGGGTTGTCAGATCTATTGGGATGCGCGACACGGCCTCTCGACCGAGATGTCGCTCGATCATGACCTCGATGTTGGTGTTGCACATCTGCTTGTTGTTCTGGCGTCTACTCCTTCGCATTAGCACTCAACTGGCTTTTGGGTCGTAGAACGAACCTCTTTTCCATGAGTGTCGTGAGGGCCTCGCGGAGCATGACGATGCGCACTGGCACGGCGGCGTCTATGTACTCGTCCCGGCGGGCGGTGCGCTGGCAGCCCTGCCACATGGCCTGGTACTCTGCGTCGCGGGCGCGGATCTCGGCGCGTTTCGAGCGGTTCACTCTGGCTGATCGAGGCATGGTTGTTGTTGTTGGTGTTGGGAGGGGAAGGAAAGAAAGGGTTGGGATGAGGGACGGGAAGAATCGGGATGAATGGGGAAGGGATTTGGTCTTTGGTTACGATGAGATGAATCAATCAAAGACTGGCTGGGTTGAAGTAACCTTTTTGGAGGAAAGCTGTCGATGGGGTTGAGGATTGAAGACACAAGGCTGCTGTGTGTGGGTGTTGTGTAGTTGGCGATGCTTGGTAGAGTTGGGGAAAGCTGTGCTGCGGTGCGTGTGAGCGGTGCGCAAGAGTCTCGAGGCAGTTGTAGAAGAGTCTTGCAGGTGATTTGAATCGAGAGGAAGATTATAACAAAGAGAAACTAAAATCGCACCAGGTTGTGAAATATTGA
Organism: Neonectria sp. DH2; assembly: GCA_003934905.1. Lineage (NCBI taxonomy): Eukaryota > Fungi > Ascomycota > Sordariomycetes > Hypocreales > Nectriaceae > Neonectria > Neonectria sp. DH2. The sequence continues at coordinate 1,150,695 of RQWH01000015.1, read as the reverse complement.
TGAAAGCTGTTGTCAAGGAGCAGGAGGGTGATGAACAATGTTGGGCGCTGGTTAGGAGAATGGAGACGAAAGGAGGCTTTGGTCTGGAGTGCAGGTGCATCTAGGGATGAGAGAGGCGATATTCCGGGTTCCTGTAATAGGTTTACAGTGATTCAAAATGACCTGGAAGGCTGGAGTGTAGATCAACCTTCACCAAGGACAAGCATCCAGTATTGTTCATAGGAGGCATCATGAAATACTTGTCGATTCTAGTTTTCTAGACATCTCACCCTCCACGGCCGAACTGTTGGTTTCCCGCCCCGGTGCTTCACTTGCGACTTGAGAAGCGGGCTTCCAGTATATCGACGTGCTGGAAAAGGCCGAGCCGTGTGAGTCCTGGGGAAACGCGCACTTCTTGTACGTCTTCTCCATCGTCTCCATGTTCTCGAGGCCGTCGGTGTTGGAAAGACTGCACATCACGGCGTGTCAGCGCCAGGGCAATCGGCAAAAACGGGGGCTGCTACAACTCACTCGTCCCAGACGTCCCAGCCGGTGCCGACGAAGATGGCCGGCAGACTCTTCTCCAGCGCCATGGCGTAGATGGGCCGGTACAGGTGGATTCCGTACAGGAGGCAGTCGGCGTCGACCATGTCGCAGGCGGCGGGGGTCTCGACGACCCGGTGGCCCAGGCCGGCGAGGAAGTCCTTGTCGGGCTGCGTGAAGACGGGGTCTTGGAAGACGCAGTCTATCTTGCGGCCCGTGATCTTTTCTGCAACAAAACATGAGTATATACCGAGAAGGGAGTTGGGGGGGGGGGGGGAAGTGGCGCAAACGAACCAAGCTCCTCAACCACGACGAGGAACGCAATCAGCTGGACCTGGCTAGAGCGCTTGGCCTCCACGCGCCGTCGGCGGGATCAAAGGTGCCGACGCCGAGGTTTACAGCGCGCGAGATAGTGCCGCTGCGCTTGCTGTTGGCCGCCACGAGGGCCCGCAGCTGCCGACTGCACGGCTCCTCCTCCTCCCAGCGGGCGCGGAGGCGGGCGTGGTCGGCGGCGAGGGCCGAGGCGGGGCGGAGGTCGGCGGTGCGCGGGGCGACGGACGGGGCTTTGGGGACGGCGCGGCGGCGTTTGGACGTGACCTGCGTCCACTCTTGTTCCGGGGGTGGTTGGGACATGGCGGGTTGTGAGGTTCAGGAGCAGGATTTTTTTTCTTCTTGGCTTTTCTCTTCCGCGTTGTAGATGCTCCTGCACTTGGGTGGGAGGCTTAGGGGCCTTTCTTTGAGATGCTACGGGAGTGAAAGGCCCAAACGGAAAGACTGAGTGGCCATCTTTACGCGGCTGCTTCTATCTACTTGGCGGAGTGAAGTTCCCGTGAGCTTGTCAGAATTTCGGGCCCCACTTCTCGGTGAAGCTCGGTGAAGCGGGTCGGTAAGGGTTGACCTCTCATTCAGACATCGAAACGGCTTGAGAAGTGGGGCTTTCTTACAATCATGTAGGTAGTGAGTGAAGCACCAACAGGCAAACAAACAAATGCTCAAGCACGAGGGACAATCCCTGACCCTCGTCTCGGTTTCTCACATGGTCGACTTTCAGCATCCGCCGTGGCCACTGTCACCCATCGTCGTCACCGCACTGCAAGTACAACCCTCTGGCAGTCTTGGCGTCATCCCGAATCCCACATCGGGCTCTTACAAGCATGAACAAACCAAACCCCCCCAAAGACAAAGCAAGCACTTGCAGCGTGGCAGCCGTGTCACCGTCGCTCCGGCTCGGTGTGCTGACGCTGACGGTAGCGCCGGCACTTGGTGAGCGGTCGTCCGACTCTCCTTTCCCCCCTGCTGACCACGCGTGTGCGGCCGTCAAATGCGCGCAACCCTTTGGCTTTGAGGAACACACTCGGATTCCGAAGGCCAACGGTGTCACGGCGCAAAATACAGGGAAGCGTCTGCTATCACGTTGGGTTAGGCGCCCGGCGGTTGCGGCACGATGCAGTGACGGGACCCGACTCAGGCGATTCTTGATGCTATTTATCGAAATGTCAGTCGATGGCTCCCATGTTCTACCAGCTGCAACACTTGGAGTCTAACCAACGCACACACAAGGGCCCGGGACATCGCCTTCACCACTTTGCTCGAATTCGTGTTCCCCCTCCAAGAAAAAAACCCGCCATCCACTTCCAAAGTGCCACCAAGATACCCCATTGGCCAACCCCGGCTCCAACACCCCCCCAACGGCATGGTGCCGGCGCTTAAGCATGTCCCGCGATGCGCCAACCAGCGTCCGTGACGGCCGTCGACGCCGCCGCTGGCACCCCGGAGCACGCGTCCGTCACCCGTTGGGCGACGCCCATTGGCCTGGCCCGTCGGGATTGCGGCAGGGGTATTGCCCTCCCGCCTGCAGCGGCGTGCGCTCTGACTGGGCGGCTCCGCGCCGGCCTTCGAATCACACTGGGGCTGCAAGCACTTGCGGTTGGAGTGAGCTGTGAGGCCATGCGAGTCGGGCGGCTGGATATGGCCCCCAGCGCCTTAAGACTTGCCCTCGCCCATGCGGCCAGCCCGCGAAGCCCAAGACTCGAACTGAACTCGAACTTGTCTCCTCCTCTCCATCCGAACTCCGGGATCCTGTAATTCAACCAGCGCTCAGCTTGACGCCGACTTGTTAGAAGCTCTCATCCCATTGCCTCCACCGGCCTTGAGTTCTTGACACCACCACCCGCCGCAGCTACCATCGCCGACTCCTCCTCCTCCTCCTCCTCCTTCTCACGAGAGAGCCGGAATTCGAAGCAATTGTCTCTGGAAGACGTCGCCTTCGACCGGAATTCTACTCATCCTCCTCAGCTCCAACCTTTTTTCAAGCTCCGTCTGCTTGAACACTCTCACTCTCGCAACCAACACCCAACAACACCCACCCACCCACCTTCAAGATGAAGTCCTCCGCCCTCCTCACCTTCGTCCTCGCCGCCGTCGCCGCCGCACACAGCGTCATCACCTACCCGGGATGGCGAGGAAACAACCTCATCACCAACGACACTTTCCCCTACGGCATGCAATGGATGTACCCTTGTACGTGCTCCCCACCTTGACTCTTCCCCCCCCAAAGGAAATCGCGCTGACCAAATCTGATCCCTAGGCGGTGGACACAACCTCACGCACAACCGCACCTACTGGCCCACCACCGGAGGCGCCGTCGCCTTCCAGCCAGGTTGGTTCCGCGGCCACGAGACTGCCTTCGCCTTCATCAACATGGGCTTCGGCGACGCCGGCCCGGACGGCGGCCCCATCAACATGTCCAACCCCATGGTTCCCGCATTCCAGATGCTCGGCCCCACCAACAACCCGTTCCCCGGCACCATCTGCCTGCCCCAAGTGCCTCTCCCCAAGAACACCACCGTCAAAGCTGGCGATAAGGCCACCATCCAGATCGTCGAGCTGGCCGTCCACGGCGCGGCGCTGTATTCGGTATGTACACGGAAGCCGATAAATCCCCGCATTTCATAACTAACTCCTTCGGCAGTGCGTCGACATCATCTTTGCCGAACCCGGCGACAAGAGACTCGCCGAGGTCAACGACACCAACTGCTTCAACTCGACAGATATTGGCTTCGCTGAGCTATTCACAATCACCACAAAGGCGTCCGGCACCGACAAGTACATGGACGAATCCAGCGCCACCTCCATCCGACAGATTAGCTGGGCGGGCTGGCTACCTCTGATTGGTACGGGTCTCTGGATCATGTTGTTCGCATAGGCGCAGCGCAACGCCAACACAACATTGCGTGCAAACTGACAATCGGAAAAATGTACATTCGGCATTCACACGGCGTTCATTGGAGGCTTTTGCGGGACGTGGCTGCTCCCATTTTCTGGTTCTTCTTTTTTATTTAATTTATTCCCATGGCAAGAGAGCTAGAGGCCATCTCTTGTATTTTTTAGGTGTTGGGGGAGCTTTTTCTTTTCCCCTCTTGTCTCGTCTCCTGGACCATCATTTCGAAACCTAGGCGAGCACAACATGCGGCATAAACACCTCCCTCCCCCGAGCTTCGGGGCCGGGAGGTGGGCGCTGTATCAGATTACATTGCTCAAGAATGAGCACAAATGAATCGATGATTATGAAAGAAAATGCCCTTTTTTTTATCCCTCATACGTGTCTTCGTCATGTTTGGTTGTCGGATTTCCTCAAACTACGTGGAATTTCCCCATCAACTGGACGGACACCGCAAGTCCGCTGTGCCACGTCAGACAGCCGCCAGCAAGTATCACAATCACAAACGTGATAAAAAAAACATCATCATGAAGCGTGCTGTAGTTGGTATTCATGTTCTTGCGTATCTATATAACCCACTTCCTTGCATTCTTCTCCGCCGTTGCCGTCTCTTCCTCCCATCCCATGCAAGGAACAAGAAGAATGCGGCGGCCATACTCCCGTATTGCCGGCCGGAGGTGGGGTTTCCCCCATCCGGCAGGTCCCCTTCCCGGGTGTGACGGCAGAGCTCATCATCCGGTGTAAGCGCCGGGGAAAACGGGCGGGTGGGCCCTTCTCGTCACAATCACAACTTGGCGGGCTCTTATTTTCTTCTGACACCTGTTGGGTCTTGAGGGTGTTTCATTTTCTTCATCGCGGGGCGAGCTTGGAGCACTCGGCCGCGACGGCCTTGACGCGGTCTTCAGAGGAGCGGGCGGCGGCAGCCTGGATCCACGCGGTGACGCCGAGGTTTGCGGCCGGGGCGGAGGAGGCGGCGAGGAGGGTGCCGAGGGCGACGAGGGCACGGTAGAGAACTTCCGAGTCGGACTGGTCCTTGTGGAGGAAGGCGCCGATGACGATGGCGAGGCGGCGGCGCTGCTCGGGTCCGAGGAGGCGCTCTCGGTGGGCGAGGACGGCGAGGTTGATGGCGACGGTGGTGGCAGCGACGAGGACGTTGCGGTTGAAGGGGCCGATGGGGGCGGCGCCGGAGACGCCGGTGACGCGCTCGAGGAAGGCGACTGTCTTGTCGGCCTGGGCGCTGACAACGCTGCGGCCGTTAGCCGAGGCGAAGAGGTTGGCGATGGTGCGCAGGCCCATCATGGCAGCGTTGTCGCTAGGGGCCTCGCCAGCGGGGACGGACGCGGCGATGGCGAGGTCAAGGAGGGAGCCGTGGACTGGGTCGGAGAAGTCGGCGGCAAGGGGGTACTTTGCGATGCAGCGGAGGAGGTCGAGGCCAGGGAGGCGGTCGGCGTAGGGCCACTGGGTGACGAGGCGGACGATGAGGGGGAGAGCCTTCGTGGGGAAGGGCTTTGAGGACTCGAGGGATTCGCGGAGGGCGCGGAGGATAGCTTCCTCGTCGGGGTTGAAGGCGGCGTCTTTGCGGCCCGAAGAGACCATGTTCTTGTTGATGGTGAGGATCTTGTTGAACATGGCTGGAGCGGGAAAAGTTAGTCATTGGAATCACGGTATAAAGGGGAAATGATGAGACTTGCCTTCATACTTGGCGGCGGAGATATTTAGGTACTCTTTCTGGGGGAGAACCTTTGGCTGTTGGGGTTCGTCCGCGTCGCCTGGGCGGTATCGTGACTCGGTGCCAAAGGGGTCGGGTCCGCCAGACGGCGCAGGCTGGCCGAGGGTGGCGCCCTTTGTGTTCTCGGTGATGAAGTTAGCGACGTTGTCGAGATAGCTCAGGGGCAACTCGTTGTCGCCGAGGAACTTGGTAGCGCGCTCGTAGGGTTCTCGGAGAGGTTGTAAGGCAGCTTTAGGGCGGGCTTGCCGTCCTCAATGTCCACATCAAAGACGAAGTCGTAGGACTGGCCGTTGAACTCGACCTTCTTGCCGGTGCTGCCCACGGCGTCGACGACGGTGCCGACGTTGATCCACTGTTGCTGGCTTGACGACCACGTGTGGGCCGTGACGGAGCCATTGGCCTCGTTGATCATCTGGACCTGGCCATCCTTGGTGCCGGACTTGGAGGTGAGGAACTCCGGGCCGGGGAGCTTCTCCTTGTTGATGCCGCCGACCTGCTGCTGAGGAATTGACGACGACTTAACTGAGTCCTCAAACTCCTTCAAGGTCGCCTGGTCGGCTACCGCATCGGGACGGCGGGTAAAGACACGAGCAACGCCATCGCTGGCGCCGGTGACAATGTCGCCCGTCTCAGGGTTCGCGGCAACAGTCCACACGGAGATGGCAGGGTGAGTGATGGTCTGGACGCACTCGGTTCCCCTCCATATCCTCACCGTTCGATCTTCGCCGGCACTGACGAGCTCACCCGAGGGAAGGCTCGTGAGGCTGTAGACAAAGCTGTCGTGTCCGTGAAGCTCGCCAACCTGCTGGCCGTTGAGCTTCCATAGGCGCAGGGTGCCGTCGTTGCTGGCACTCGCGATGTCGGCGCCGCTAGGGTGGCCTTTGGGTACGCGGCAGAGGGCGCGGACAACGTCGGGGGTGTAGATGGTTGAGCGGGGCGCCACTTCTCCGGCGGTGGATTGCCGTAGGTCGAAGATGCGGATGCTTTTGTCGGCACAGCCCGTCACGACGGTGTGCTCGTCAAAGGCGATGACGTTCCAGACGGCCATACCTTCATGGCCGCCCAGCATGAGCTCCGTCTCCCACTTGGTGGGATTCCAGACGCGGGCCTGACCATCCCAGCCGCCAGAGACTAGATATGTGCCATCGGGAGCCACATCCAGAGTACATACGTTATGGGCATGGCCAACGAGGAGGCGTTCGGCATTGTCGGATGAGGTAGCGGTGGGGGGCTTGACTTCGATGATGGTGTCCTTGCCACCGGAGACGACGAGGCCGTTGGGCCGGTCCTCGGAGGGGGAAGAAAGGCAACAGAGTTGACGTAGTCAGAACCGCGGCTTAGTAGCGTAGCGTCGAAGCTGGGAGGGGAGCCTTGGGCGCGGCGCCATACGCGCAGGGTGCAGTCGCGGGAGGCGGAGAGGACGACATCGGGGGAGGGGAAGGCAACGGCTCGGACCTGCGGTTTGGCTGGTGTTAGCTGGCGTGTAAGAGAGAACGGGAGGGACAAGGCCGTCGTACGTCGGATTCATGGCCGACCAATTGCGCCGACAGCTTGAAGTCGACGACCATGGTTGGCTCTACCACTTTCGTGATGAGTGTTTGTGTATGTATATGCGGGGGGAGAGTGATGTCCGAGACGTAAGGTGACACAGTAACAGCTCACCGGCGAGTCGGCTTCTGAAGGTAAGAGGAGTTGGAGGAGACGGGGAGAGGAAGGTAAAGGGAAGGGAAAGGAAGAAACACGACGGGAGCTGAGAAGGAGAGAAAACAGAGCGACGGTGAATGATTTTCCTTAGTCTAGTTGTTCGGGCAAGGCTGCGTAGAGATGGGAGATGGAAGCTGGTAGATACCTAGTAGAACTGGTCCAGTGTGACCGCCGACTGGTCAGTCAGCTCGGAGCCACAGCGCAGACACAGGTGCGTCACTCACTAAGCACGGCACGTCACCAGCCACCTCCACCTCGGCCACACGTCTCCTCCGATGGTGAGTGAAAGTGGCTGGTGGCTGTCGACTACCCCGCTCTGTGGCGGTGCGCGGAGCACCTTCCGTTTGCGAATCGATCGCCGTTTGCGGGTTTGGAGTTTGCGCTTGCCAAATGAGACGCGCGGGGTTCAGCTGTCTGTGCCGACCTCCAGTTCCAGTTCGCTCCAGTGCATGTCCCTGACTCCTCGACTCCCTGACTCCCTGTCGTGCCCCGTCCCGTCCCCTGGACTGGAGCCAAAATAAACCGCCCAGGCCCAGACCAATCACCAAATTTCCTCTTCATCACCGTCTTCTACCTCCTCTCTCTTCCTTCTCCTTTTTTCTCTCCCTCCCTCTCGTCTCTCTACACGGGGGGACTCTGTTTCACGACCTCGTCCACGGTGCCCCAGATCGATAAGAGGCTCTCTTTCCTCTCATCCCTCACTTGGCTCGCCTGCGCCGTGCTCCTTTTCCGCTTCTCTGCACCCCGCCTGTTGCGACGACACGCGACAAACGACTCACGACAGCACGCCCTTGACGAAGTTCACGACCGTAACGACCAAGACCTCTCCTCACGCATCGCACACATCTCCAACCGAATCCCGCCACGTTCCACTGCTCCGCTACCTGGCTTGTCCTGCCTGCGCCCCCGTCTCCGACACCGCCTTAGCCACCGACCGACCGACAGATATATCCACCGCAACCGATTCTTCGACCGACTCCGTCGCAATGGCCTCCGAAAACCGCCAATACGTTCCCCTGACCTGCCATGGCCACTCCCGGCCCGTCCCCCACATCTGCTTCTCGTCCCTGGAAAAGGAGGATGTCTACTACATGATCTCGGCTTGCAAAGGTTTGCCATTTACCATGTTGTCGCATACCGCGTGCTGACTCAGCATCAGATGGAAACCCCATGCTTCGCGACGGCATCACTGGTGACTGGTATGTGCCCGCGTTAGGTCTTCTCTACAGCCCATCTGACACTCGATAGGATCGGCACCTTCATTGGTCACAAGGGCGCTGTCTGGCAGGCCAGACTCAGTCCTGATGCCTCCAATGCCGCGACTGCCTCTGCCGATTTCACTGCGTAGGTTTGCATGGCATCCACTCACTGCTCTCTGCTCACATTGTCTACAGCAAAATCTGGGATACCCACACCGGCGAGCTGCTGTATACCTTACAACATGACCACATCGTCCGCGCTGTCGCTTATCCCCCTGATAACTCAGACCTTGTTGCCACGGGCGGCATGGAGAAGAAGCTGCGTGTCTTCGACCTGACAGAACTAGCTGCCTCCAACCCTGGAACTCCTGCGACCATTCCTGCGTCGGCTGGTTTTGAGATTGGCGAGGGCGTGCACACGGGCTCTATCAAGTTTATCTGCTGGACTCAGGACCCCAATATTGTTGTCACGGCCTCGGACAAGACCATTCGATGGCTCGACCTGCCTAGCCGTGCCTGCATCCGCCATGAAGTCCTCGATGGCGATATCAAGTCGTGCGAGATGGTTTCATTGGCAGCCGAGTATGCTTCTCCCGACGACATTGGTGGAGGCAAGCCAGTGCTTGCTGTGGCTGCTGGTAAAACTGTCTACTTCTGGGGTGGGCCCCAGGCCATGGACGAGCTCAAGCGCATCTCCCTGCCCTACACGATTGCCAGTGTGGCACTGGACGTCAAGGGCCGCAAGTTGGTTGTTGGTGAGGAGCCTGGCACCTGGGCCAAGGTCATCCGGTACGACGACGAGGTAGAGATTGACACCCATAAGGGCCACCACGGTCCCATCTGGTCCGTCGCCTTTTCCCCCGATGGAAAGCTCTACGCCACAGGTTCCGAGGATGGCACCATCAAGCTGTGGAAGAACTGTGATGGCTTCTATGGGCTCTGGCGTGGTGGAACGGAGCGTACTGCGGAATAGAGAGACACAGAACGCAGCATCGTCTCATCAACATCAGACGGGCGTGACTCCAACCATGCCGCCGGTCCCTTTACGCCACAGAGTAGCCGAGACTCCGATATGAGCTTTGAGATAGTAGGCCATTCGGCTGAGAGCTCTCTTGAGCGCACGAGCACTAGCGAGGACTGTCACAGCAGCACCAACTGGAGAGTCGTCTCCGTGTAGGAGACGGCTACACGTGCACGATGGGGAGGATATGCCGAGTAAGATGTTGGCGACTAGGGGTCAAGGAACTCATGTATTAGACACAATCACAATCACAAGCTCACTCATGGATTTAGAGGGTCGAACACCCATGGCAACAGCTATTACTATAACTAGTTCTCACCTTTTAGATGCTCATACCACAAAGTGTTAGATCAAGGTCAATTCGTTACATATCGATATGGGCTAGGTAGCTACTGGGGCCAAATCCTGTCCTCGGTCAGTGCGCTGAACAAAGGTGGCCCCTGTTCCGGTAGGGCACGAGAACATAAACTGCTGTGTATGAACTACAAGGCCTATCCGTCAGTCAGTTTTTGTTAGCTTGTGCTCTTCGTCGCCAGAAACAATCAAACACAGAGGTATCTCGGCAGACTTGTCGGAAAACTCAGCCTGATCCTCTGGCGGAACCTGGAAGTCTCTGGCGTTCATGTGCGGCGCGTTCAGACGGGGCAGTCCGGACTGGCCAGCCTGGGTCCAGAATACTTGCAGTTCGGTTTGAGTCTGGCTGGATTCCGGGGGCTGAAAGCATTGTACACAGACGAAGGGCTGCCCGTCAATTTTGAGATCGTCCTTTGAAGTAGTCAGCTCTGCGGACGAAGTGAGAGATACGGTGGCCGAGACGAACTCACCCTCGCTGCCAAACGCGTTTGGCTGTGAGCTCCGCTGGCTATTAGCATCGGACAGCTCGTCGTCAGCCCAACTCTCACTTTCAGAAGAATCCAGCTTCTGGATCATCTCGCCCTCATCATCTAGTTCTCTCCTGACGGACGATCTTTTGCTGTCCGTCGGGTTCTCTTGCCATTCAAAGTGGTGCCCGTGCCTCACGTCGTCTTCGTAGTCCATCTGCGCGTCAATCTCGAGATACGGCCTCCGCAGAAAGCGACGATGCCGCTGAGCCGTGCTGTAATGGCGCAGTCTCTGGCTCGTACTTGATGTCGACGGTGAGGAGTCGGCGTCGTCGGGTTGTATGAGGGCGTGGGACTCAAGCTCGGGGTTGCGCACGGGGATGATGGGGGTGTTGTTTGGCTCTGCGAAGTTGGCGTTGAAAAATCCTTTGATGCTGGGACGAGGCATTGTGAAGGTTTGACTGGAAGGTTTCTTTGCTGAGCTGTTTTAGTTGCTGGTGAGTGACGACGATGGTGTTTTCTAGACTTGCTGTCAGGGGGTTGTTGAGATGCTATTGGTTGCGAGCAGAATGAGTGATTTGGGGAATTTAAGTGTTGGTTATATTCAAAACTCTGTTGTAGGTGAATGCTGTAACGTCCTCATATTCCTAGTCGAGATACATAGTTGTGGCTGTTCGTACTAGGGGTATACCATAAAACACATTCTATGCTCGCAGCACACTGTCAAATCGACTACCTATCACAACCTCATACCGAACGAACATGGGAAGACCGGGTCTGCAGCCTCCCCTCTAAAAGTGTACTACTGAACACAAAGTTAATTCCAAAAGTGTCTCTTGCAGTAAACCAAACTGCAGCCTATTGCCTGAAGCTTTATTTGCTTATGTAAAGAAAGCATTCGGTTTTCAACCCAGTTGAAGCGGTATTAATAATAGCCACGGCTGCAAAACCTGATGTAGGCATAAGCGTCTTCAGAATGGGCTCAAATGACGACTCAAAACCTTGATGATTGAACATTACTTAAACATTTATCAAAACACTCCCTAACCCCCCCCCAAGCCATTCATTCCCACCATTCCCCATGCTGAAGTTGCCTTCCTCCAAGTTCTTTAAACCTTGCTAGTCACCTAAGCGAGGAAGTTGGAGCTTGAGCTTAAATCGGCAGGCACTCAAGGTAGCTTGTAGATAGGGTTGAGCCAGAACTGGTCACATAGTACGAATGGACGACTGAGTTCGCTACGCTGTGTCAACTACCCTACACCACTGGTCCTTGCAGCCCGTGCCTCCCCACGTACAGAAGAACATTTCAAAAGTTTAGTCCTAAGAAAAAGCAATTATGCTATTAGCCTTAGGCTAAATACACTAAGTACTTTGTGTTTATGTATTAGCTAAGACCTACTAAGCTTTTAGTGCTCTAAAGGCTCTAACTGGCCTAATATCCTTAAATCTATAGAGGACTTAGTGGATAACTTGTCATCGGCAACCCAGCTTCTATTTTGAGGTATCTGACAAGGATTAAGGGATATGGTGTCTCTAGCGCGGGACAGGACTTTTGAAATGCTCCTCCGTAGTAGAACTATCAATCCTCTACAAAGTCTTGATCAGCGCTTACACTTCGCCTCAGCTGAACAGCCGCTATCCCTTTGGCTGTCTTAAGGCTCGGTGCAGGTTGTGACGGGACCCACGACTGCCCTGCGACACCAGGATCGTGACAGTTAGTACTTCGGCCACAGCCTACTCCGCACCTAATCTCAAGTACTTTTAGGTACTGCTCTCTCATTGGCTGCACCCTTGTAAACTGAATGTACCGAACCTCAAGACAGCCAAAGGGATTGACAGCTTGAACTGAGATGCGGGCCTTGATCTACGGCAAGACTTCTTCATTGGGATGCTGTTCGCTGTTCTCAACATGTGGAATGCCACTAGTTTGTCTCGCCTTGCTGGCGGCTAACCTACAGGTCAATAAAACGTTGCTTTTGAAAGGTTGGCAATACGAAAATCCCTATAGAAAGTGGGAACTCTTGTGGAAACTCGATGTAAGAAGTGTGAAGTGTCAAGACGAGGGAGGTGTGGATCACTGCGGCTCCGAACCGGAGCGTCGCTTCGGGGCCTGTGTGGGGCAAATGTCTCGGAACGCTTCCGGCACCTCCGCGGCAAAAGTCTACCTTCTTTGGGCGCTTGTCCAAGTAGGCCGCGATGCGGGTGGAGAGGGAAGAACAGTCAAGCGACTTTAAAGAGAGTTCCAAGTCTTTTGTGGGAGTCCCGAGGAGTCGAGCGAGAATGCCCAGTTGGTGCATGGGTGGGTTGGGCTTATGCGAGGTGGTTTCCGCTCCAGGAGGGGGAGGATGTAAAGCTTTGGTCGGAATAGGAAGTCTTGCGGATGATCACTTTTGAAAGGGCAACGGTCGTGAGCTAGCAGCGCTAACGACTGGCGCGGCTGAGATGGGAAGGGAAGCTATGTCTTTGAAAGGCACCTAGGGCCAAGGGGAGGATACTAGATGGCTGCACGCTGTGGGAGCGAGACGTGGCTTGTCCATTCACGGTTGGAAGCTATTTCTGAACCATCAGTACTCCGTACCACGCCCATGGTGTCGTCCACCCAGACGCAGGGCGGGACTTGCAGCGTCTCAATGAGCCATCTGAGAGATCTTGACGAGGCCTAGTCTGCGGTCTGTTACCGAACCGCCCCCTTGAGCCGATGGATGGGACACGCATTATCGGGAAGGGCGGGATGCATCGATGCACGGAGATGGACCCAAAAATGACCTTAAGGGAATAACGGGGAGGATCACGGATGTAGGGGCTGTCCTGTCCCCGCCGCCGCAACTTTGGCTTGTTTTCTTTTTTTACTTTTTATCCACTCTGATCTGACAACGGCCTGACCGGTCTGGAGACTGGACCCCTAATGTCGGTTTCTTTCATGTGAGGGCTCACCATTACCGAGCTGTCGGTTGTGAGGCGTCACTTTTGACGGTGGGACTTGAATGCGCCGAGCACCTGCAGGCTGCATATTCAGACGTGTAGGATTGTCGAGCGCATCTGGACGGCTTATATGCTGAATGGGAAGGCGGGAAAGACATGGGGTTCTCTCGGTCTCGGGGTCTCGGGCTCTTGTAACGAGAGGGCACCCCGGAAGGATCTGGGCCGCATGAATTGCAAAGGCAAAAGGGCAAACCCCACCAAACAACAAGGCGAACTCCTCAATCACGAACGCCCGTCTGTGGTTGATTGTGTTGTTGTTGGCCCTCTCAGCTCGGTGGGTCGCCGCAGTGATTTCCTGCCTGTCGGTAAAAAAGATGGGTTTTGGGAGGGACAGGGTTGACAGCTTCATGTTTTTGCCTCCCTCGTGGGTCAGCCTAGCCACATGGATAAGCGAGGACTATCTAGATATGGATAACCACGATGCGGGCGTCGAGGTGAGGGAGGGAGGCAGGCAGGCAGGCAGGCAGGCAAGCAGGGGTGCATGATGCCAAGGCGAGTGCAGAAAAGGAGGACAGAACTGGCTGTAGATGGCTTCGCTCGGGGACAGGGACGAGGGCGGTAATTTCATACTGACATCATGGCATGGCGCCGTTGAGAGCCACTCGTTCGATGGAGGGGTTAGAGAGGCTTCGATTCATCTCGCACGTGCCGCAGCCGCGAGGCGAGAAGGGCCAGTGGGGATGGGGGAGCACTATGGGAGATAATGCCGCTACTGGTTTCTCGGGTGGCGGACGCAGAACGACGGCGAGATTTTGGCTGACAAGGGCGGATGGTGATGATGGCGATGAAGATGACGGGACGGATCTGCTTCACTAGAGGTTTGGAATTTGCGACTATCTTTGCCGATCGGACATGGCCGTGTTGAAGGGCTGAAAGAGGCGATCATCGAATGAGGCAATCTCGATGCTGGAGTGTCGATAGTCGAGCCGTCTGTGCTTACTTGCTTGCTTGAGTTTGAGCTTGTTAGACGCGGGCCGCCACGTCAAGCTTGCCACTACCACTACCAATACCACTACTACTGTCTGTTGGCCAAGGCCCTGCGCTACCGGATTCTGCTCGGGCTCTTCCGCGCGCACATCAATCCCCACATGGACTGGAAAAGAAAGGGGACACACGAATGGACGAAAAGGGACAGTTACGAAATGAGTTGGATGGGAGATGGCGAACATCTGCCGTTGCGATGTCGATGTCGATGTCGATGTCGATGACGATTTCGATTTCGGCAAAAGCAACCTGCACGACGGAGATAAAAGACAACAAAAGAAAGTCCCCCCAGACATCAAACCTGTCACCTCCACAGAACAGGAAAAAGTAACGAAAAAAGAAGCGACGACGCAACGTAACCAAAAGATGGAGACGGGCGCTGGGTGTGTGGTAGGTGGGAAATGGATAGCCGAACCCGGCCCGCTGCGCTGCAGGGCCGTTAGGAAACGCACATGGCGGCCCTGCTCGTTCAGCTTTCAGCCGGCTGGCCGACCACAGACTAGCTGGGGCGGGGGAGGGAAGAGGAGAGAGGAGAGGACCTAGGCTAAGAAGGGAAGCGATCGTCGATGAGGGGCGTGTGTCTTGTCGCTCTTGTGTGTGTGTGTGTGTGTGTGTGTGCTCTACGTACTGAAGGATGGGATGAGAAATATGACAGGCAGCTCGGACCATGGCAGGCGGGAGGCGAGAAACTAGGTAGCTGAACGAGATTGACGACGGGATCGAAGCCAGTAGTGTGTGAAGTAGATCAAGGTCGAGCTGAAGCTCGGGTAGTGAGTCACGACGGTAGGTGTTGGTGTTTTCTCTCTGGCTGTTCACTCAGACGGTTGAGATAACCCTCACACCGCCGTACTCGGAACTGCACTCTGGACGACGGGCATTTACGTCAACAAGAGATCCCGTAGATGGCACGGTTCACACGCGGGTTGGCCCATCGTCGCCCAATTCCGCCGCACAATGGGCGCATTCCCTGTGTCTGAGGCGCCGCTCCCGTCCCGTCACCCGCTACCCGCCGTGCCCATTCCCGGAATAATTTCAGGGAGACCGGCGTCACGGTCGGGATGGAAGCGCGGGAATATCGAATGGAAGCTTCGCCCGTGCTGTTGGTACGGCTTCTAACACCACCATGGAACGGAACCACGGGCACTAGACCGTGGAACAATGACACTACAGGCAACAATGGCACTATGGGACAATGGCCATATGGGCACAATGGCACTATGGCACTGTCAGATACCGGTCACGACTAACAAAGTGCCCCGTCAAGCGTCACCGTCACCGTCGCCGTCACCGCCGGCAGGCGAGAGCCGCCGTTCGCCTGCAAAGGAGGCTCAGCAGACCTAGCACCAGCTAGGAAAACCGTCCCATATGCTGGTTGCAGTTGCAGTTTCGTTGCGCCGAACAATCACATGGGCCGAGACGGGAGCCCGTTTACGTCGGGACGGTGGACGATAATTTCTCGAGATGGCCGCGAGGTATCGCCGCATAGAGTCTCGTCCGGGGGAGTGACATAGCGCCTAACCGAGCGGGAAATTTTCGTGGGGCCGTACGGTGGCCCGTCCGTCCCGGCCCTCTCCGCTCACGCGTTTTCCGGGTGGTGCGCAGCGCGTGGACGATGGGTTTTGCTGGCCATGGCGGAAATGGGCTGTTTGGCCACACATCAGACCACTTTTGACACATGTCGTCGAACGGGGGCGTTTTAGAAGTGCTGTGCGGCACTGCCCTACAGGTTGCACGGCACTGTACTACACTGCACTGCACTGTTGCTGTAGTGAACGGAGCGGCTTTAAGAAAAGTGTCTCCATTCGCAACCCGCAACCCGCAACCCGCAACCAGCGTCCCGGTGTCGTGACGAACCCGCGGTGCTGGGCTGTTTGCCCGGAACGGGGACGTGGGGGACTGGAGGATTCAAGATGATGCTGGCGGTGCGTTACAGTTTCCGATTGGGAGTTTTTTCTCGGTGCCTTTAGCCCTTTCCGAGGCTGCGTGGGATGTTTTGGACTAAGGGCGGTAATTAATTAGTCTTTGTGAGATGGAAGCGTCTTTGTGATGCGAATAAGGTGTGCATCTAGGTTCAATGAAGGCAACGAGACAACGGCCATTTCTGGACTGCAGTGGTTGGCGATTTCGAGATCTTGCCCATAATCACAAGCGTCCTGATTGGCCGCCGAGTGTGTTATCCAGGCTGTTTCCTCTCCGGGGACGGATGCTTCTCTTCATTATTCCCTTTTGTGTGGCTTCCCCCCGTCGTCCTCCCTCTGCATGACTTGCAGCGAGACCCAGAGCCTGGATCTACCGCGTCGTGTACCCTCTCCCCCTCCCCTGCCCGGTAGCTACCTAGTGTACCGGGGCCCACGGAAGGGAAATCTCGATGATTGTGGAGGCGGTCAGTTCGGGAGCGGCGAATGCGGCATGATGGGCAGTTTCCGCGGCGGACGGCGGAGGCGCTTGCCCGCTGGGTGTTGGTGGGATGGGATGGTTTTCGGGGGTCCTAGTTTCGTGATCGGGCTTTGTGTTGTCAAGTTCAGTCAGTTTAAGCGGAGTTTTTGAAAGGGTCCCTGGGCGTGTAGTCAGTTTGCGTGTGGGGGGGATAAAGTTGGCGATGAATTGAATAGAGCTGGGAATGCGTGTAAGAAGAGGCATTGGCGTTGATCGGGGTATTGCTTGACGTGTGTGTTTCCGTGACTACGGTCATCATGGCCTGGGCTGTGGCTGTCCAGCTGGTCCATCGGCGTCGGCGAAAGGGCATGAGAAGGAATTGCTGACCCGGTGGTGTATTGTAGTCATCATGGTCGGCGATGGGTCCTCGAGACAATGGCTACGGGGATTCAAGTCCGTAATCCGTGTACATTCCATTGCGGAAACGCATGCAATTGGCCCGGGATGGTGCTGCTAGTCGGTGTCAAGCGCACATCAGGTACGGATACCGCCTGGTGTGAAAGGAGGGTTGTGTTGTACAACTCGAGGAAGAAGAGGAAGCAGAGGAATGGACGAACAACGGCAATATGAATAAATGCGTGTCTGCTATGATAAGCGACTGTAATGGTCTCCTGTTAAAAAGTAAACAAGAAAAGAAGGCCACACTGATGATGATCCGTCTCCTTATTCTCCCCCTCGCGTCCTGAAAAGCATCACATCACGACCACGAACTTGGCAACAGGTGCTCTCCCCACTGCACAAGCCGCGGCGATGCCGTGCACAAAAGAAACGGAAACGGGCGCGCGGGGGAGGATGCACGGAAAGCGTGCAGCTGTCAATCGCCGGGGGCCTGCAAGAATGATCCCTGCGGGCGAAATGGAGGGCGGCTTTCTCTCCACTGACTGGTCCCCCCGGGGGGATGAGAGCTGGCTGCCGTTTGACTGTGAGGGATGGGATGAATGAATGGATGGATGGATGGATGGATGGATGCATTGATGGTTTATGCTTGTCTCGCTCGGTACATCCTGCGCTGCGAACCAACGTGAAGTCGCGGCGAAGGGACTGTGAATAATGGAATGGATGATTGTTCTGTGTAAATAACCCACCGTGACATGGCTATCCATACATGGCAGGCATCCACCCATTGCATCGGAGCTTGGTATTCGTTCATTCATACATAGTACGTTTAGACTCTGTACATACATACATACATACATACATCCATTCATTCATTCCATCCCTCCCCACGGCGTCTCCCATCCTCATCGGCGATCCGACCTGGCAGGGAAAAGCAAAGCAGAAACCCGGTCTCCCGAATGGACCCCAGAAGCAGAAAAACACACCATGGACTGGTTGAATCCCTGGAAAGGCTGGATCAATTTGCCCATGCCATGTCGAGATTCCCATGGCCCATGCTCCGGTTGTGTGGTGCGCGTGTGTGTGTGCCCCCATGTTCCGCCCACCCACATCCATCCACCCACAGGGACGATGCACACCCTCAGAAATCTCCACCGCACACACACACCCACGGCTTCTGACTTGCTCCCGTCGCTCCGTCGTTGTCGTTGTCGTTGTCGTCGTCGTCGTCGTCGCCTCCCCCTGCCATGCTACTGTGTATGTATGCTCTGCCACGCATCTACGCCTTCACAGCAGCCGTACAGTAGAGCACAGTAGCTCGCAGAGGCAGAGACGGAGAGAGGCCCATCGTCGGACAAGGGAGAAGCCCCGACGAAAGCCCCACGACGACGACGACAACCGGGACGAAACCTTCCCACCGTACACCCTTCGCCAATGCATTCGCTACACCTCGCTCGTACCCGCTCTCCGCTCCTCTCCTCCTGTCCTCACCCCCCCGACCAAAAAACCACGCCAAGCTCGGCACCCCCCGCCCCGTCGACCGGCCTGTCATACGACCGCGGAGCAGATTCATCGGGCGCTCTCGCTGCTCACCTTGGCCTTGGAGGGGGCGCAAAGGGCCCGTCCCTTTTCGCGCCGGCCGCGCAGGGTCGAGCCAGCAAGCATCAGCCAGCAGCAGGCAGAGCCAGCGAGGCCATTCAGGCCAGCCAGGCCAGCAACCTTGGCTTGGCATGCGACGGGGTTCTTGCTCGCCCACGTTGGGCCCAAGCTATATATCGCTCGCCCCGTCTCGCCATCTGAGTGTCTGCCCATCTATCCCGTTGGTGGCCATGCACTGATTGAACCATTCAATACATCACTCGAGACTCTCCCCACCATCGACCGCACCACGCACCACCGACCGTCTGATATTCCAACCACTTGGACTCCTTTTCCTCCTTTGACAAGCCAGCCCGTCACCACCTCACCATCGTTGCCTACTTCCTTAACGACCGCGACCACGACCACGACAACAATAGATTTCCCCTCTTCCTGTCTCAGTCGTCTCAGTCGTCTCATCGTCTCATCCCATCATCATCATCATCTTCTTCCTCCTCCTCCATCCAGCTCTAATCATCTATTACGCCGAGCCGACAATCCTCACCCCCCCCTATCACCAACCCAACTCACACCCCCCTTCTCTCACTCTCAGACACAACCAACAACAACTTGTCTGCACTCATATCGCTGCATACATCCACGCCCCTCGCCTCCAAACATATCCGAGCATCTGAGCATCAATCGACACATCTCAGTCAATCATCGTCTTTACTCTCGACACAATGGCTGACGTATCATTCGACTATTTTGACCACCCCCAGCAGAGGAAACAGGTATGCTCCTAAACCATCTACTATCCACTTGAAACCAATACCCTCCCATTCTCCTGCACTCTCCTGCCCATTCACATGCCCCTCACATACCTCATCGCGCATCTCATTCAGCGATCCCATCCCTATTCTGGCTTGTGCCGTTGCCCGCGACCCCCCCTGCCCACCTCCCCAACTTGCATTCTGGGCCTCGTTTTTATGGCACACATATGTCCCCCTCCTCCCCCCCCTCACCTCACCTCACACCTCACCTCACTCTTTCTCTTCGGGCTCTGAGCGACCACTCAAGTGTATCCGATCTTGACTATCTGTCTTGACTATCGTCTCAACTCTCCCGTCTTGCCTATCCCGTCTTCCAATTCTTATTACCACGTCAACCCACCCGCCCACCAACCCTATATCCTGTTCGTCCTATCCATCCTTCTATCCAATCTCTCAATCCCACCTATCCAGCCTTCTATCTGCACCCACCCGCCATCATCCCCACCACCTTTCCCTACTACCACACACACCAAAAGCCACACACCTTATACAAACTACCTACATACATCGCTTCGCTTCATACCTCTTTTGCCATCACGGCCTAACACCCTCCACAGAATCTGGGCCTTCCCATCTCGCTGTACGACCCCGCCGACTTTAGCGGTGATTCGTCTCACTCTCCCGATTCTCCTCTCTCGCCCGTCTTCGCCAACCCCTACCAGCTTCCCGTCGCCAACGAGTGGGTCAGCTGGGACGACAAGGCCACTCTATCTCCTGATCTCGACACGCTTCCCAAGCAGGAGCCCTTTGAAGGCATTGACCTCTCCACTATTCCCTCCCGGAACAACATGGAGCTCAGCCCCGCCATCAACCCCCACGACCTCTCCGGTACTATTCCGGACGCTGTCCCCTTTGGCCGAGTCGGCTTGAACGACATTGACACTCAGCCTCTCTTCCAAACTCCCATGTCTTCCATCTCTCCTCAGCCTCACCAGCTCCAGAACAACATCATGTCCAACGCTACCTCCAACCCCATGTCCTCCGCCAACATGGCTGCCAAGGACGCTCGGAACCGATATCCTTCGCGGAAACGCAAGTCCTCCGGCTCAGGCAGCACCTCTTCGCGCTCGTCTACCTCGCCGCCTCCTGCAACTCGCCGCCACGGCTCACCTCCCAAGAAGACGGCTCACAACATGATTGAGAAGCGTTACCGAACAAATCTGAATGACAAGATCGCTGCCCTCCGCGACTCCGTCCCCGCCCTTCGCGTTATGGTACACCGATTAGAGCAGCAGGCCCCCGAAGGCATTGAGGACGAGCTCCGTGAAGAGGATCTTGGCGGCCTCGCTCCCGCCCACAAGCTCAACAAGGCTACCATCCTCAGCAAAGCCACCGAGTACATTGCTCATCTTGAGAAGCAAAACAAGGGCCTCGCTCGGGAAAACAACCAGCTCAGGAATCGCGTCGAGGGATTCGAGATGTTGGTCATGAGCCGAGATCAGGCGCCGCCTCCAGGTGTCTGGGCATAGACTGTCCTGGCCTTGAAAAGGCATTGCACACTCCCGCGTTATGAATAATGATATCCTGGGAGTTTTCTGGCGCACAAGAGGAACGGAGGAGAATCTGCAATTTACACAATACTGGCGCACGGAAAGGCGTTGGCCTACGGGCCTTGGATTTACAACCTGAGAAGGAATTCTGTCTTGATAGTTCAAACCAATCTCCAATACAAATCTTTAATATTTTGGTTTCCCGAGGACATTTGAAAATTTGAACGCGCTTGCCTCCCCTATGAGATGCCTTTTGAATTTCTACGAGCAACTTCATTATAATTGGAACTACTTGCAAGCAGCATGGACCGAGATTGACCAATATTAATTACAACGGCGACTTCTTGCTCGTCGAGTCCCTGGGCGACACACCTGCGATCTCCCGGGAATTTGATATCCCCCTCATGCCTTGAACGGGCTGTCAACCAAGCAGACGACATCGGTACCGGTCCTCCAAGACTGCGCCGCCCATGGCATACCGTATGTCAGCCACAGGACCTGGCGTGATGGAGGGTCCACGGCCGGTTGACGTCAGACCACCATGGGCCGGCGCGCTCAGGCGGTAGTGTGGGCCACCGGCTCCCGGAGGGCAGGATCGTTCCACTTCTCGGCGAGACGGTTTGTTCGGCGGGTTATGGGTTGGTGGAATGGCTAAGGATTTTGGAAGTGGTCATGGGGCTTTTTGAGATGGGGTGAGGTCTTCTGGGATGGGGGGTGTGTTGTCTAAGAGATGGGGGAAAGGGGGAGGGATGAATAGATTGAATGCGGCTTGATTGCTAGGTAGAGGTAGGTGCGGTGGCTCTGGATGTCGGTGGAGTCGATGGTTGATATGTGCGAGGGTTGGGTTTATATTGGGGGATGGCTTTAGGGGTTGGATGGCGCAGTGGAAGTAGGGTTGGCTATGACTGATATATTGCAACGAGACACAGACGCTGCTGCCGTGGATGTTTGTTTATTCACGCCTTTATGGTAGTGACAATTACATGCTACCAAGGAGTATGTGGGTGAGCTACCGCGGAAAGAACCCGCTATGGGGTTGGAAACATGACTTATCGAATTTGACAAAACTGATTATTGGGTGCGCTACATGAAATCCGCCGAGATGCGTGCATTGAGGCCACCCAAAGCTAATGCCAGATGATGCATGGCTGTAAGTCTGACTGTCTGCGGGTGCCTGAGGTCCTAGTGCCTGGCGGCCTTGGTGCCTGACGCCACTACAGCCGTTCAGCAGACGGCCAGCCTGTAGGAAGCGATGGTGGGTTGCAGCCTAGGGGTCGCGTTTGGGCGATGTTGCTTCCGGTAATTTGACAAAGAGGCGATTGCATGTGACTCTGGGCTAACTTACTCGTCAATTAGTGGAGGCGGTCCGGTATCTACAATTATGGGGGCTTCGAGCTCGGCAGTGGTCGCTTATCGACTCTGGAGGATTGTTGTTGGCGAGATTGGCTGGTGGTATTCCGAGTGGAGCGTGTAGGTTGTTGTCTCTGCTTTCGGGGGAAAGTACCGGCCGTAGACGGTTTCTGTCTTTTCTCAAGCTGGATCTCAATGCGTAGAGAGAGAAGATAAATGCGCCCGTGGTTGGAGGAGAGAGCATGGAACAGGGATCCCCGCCGGTGCATTTCGCGGGGAAGAAGTATTGGTTCCCCTGCTGCAGTAGCTTCAGGTTGTGCTATAGGACAGAACGGTGGTGGTACAGCGAGACAAGCGCAACAATTAGCACCTCGAAGCGCAGTGCCGGCAGCCTGGCACGCCGAGGAGGAATCTAGCCTAGCCCTGGACTCTCTTTTGCTCCCCGCTGAGAGACGGAGGAAAAAGCATAGCGGCAAGGCACACTCCAAACAGCAAGACGGGATCGACGCAGGGGTCTTTCTGGGTTTGGCGTGGGCTCCCTCGCACTACGCCGTGACTAATGCGACGCCGGGCCAAGGCGTCCTGGGACAGCTCTGAAGTGATGCTGTAAGCAGGACAAGCTAGGACGAGATTTGGGGTTGACAGTAAATGGGCGAGCCAATTATCTCGTGGCTGTGAGGCTTGGTGCTGGAGTTGTTGATGACTCAGGCAGAGTTGTTTGTCAGGTAGGTCTGGCTGAGCCTATAGAAATCCAGGAATCTGCTGGAGGCAGCAGTGGCACTTACTGCTCACTGACTTAGGTACAGGCAGCAATCATCATCATCAAGGCATTTAAACATCACACCAACGTCGTAATTCAATCTTCTCTTTCTGTCTTTCTCTCTATCTCACTACACCATTTCATCAATCGCCTACACCACAAATTTGTTTACCACTTGGCTGTTGAAATCCGCCCTGTAATCTTAGTTCGGCCATCGCTCCGCCACATTCAGCCGCACTAAGTCATCAACCATCCCCTCACATCACGACGACGACAGAACGCCTCGGTGCAACAGCAACAACGACAGGCAGCGATACACGTGGGATTGGCTATATCAACAACGTCTCCCGCCGCTCGTTCGTGTTCTCCATTTTCAATCACACATCAACACCACTCTGAAACGATACCCGGATCGGTGAATTCCCCTGCGCCTATTCACTCCAGTGACGCAGCTGGATCTCCGCTGAGATTCTACACAGCGTCTCATCGGATACCCATAAACGCTTTTCTCACGACCCATTTCCCTGACTCCTTCAAGCAAAAAATTTCCGGAAGAAAACGCCGTCATGTTTTACCAACCCCCCATCGTGCCCCTGCCCTTTTGCGGATGCTTCATTCTTGTCGAACACGTCCGCAAGTATCTCCCCCAGGTCAAGGTCCACGCTCATACTACCATCCTTGACACCACGTCCCGAACAACCCTCACCCAGACCTTTGCCAACCCCAACAAGGACAGCGCCCTCGATGAGATCAGCTACGTCTTCCCCCTCTACGATGGCGTCTCCGTCGTCGCCTTCACCTGCACCATCGGTGACCGCGTCATCAAGGGCGTCGTCAAGGAGCGCCAAAAGGCCAAGCAGGTCTACGACGAGGCTACTGCGCGTGGCGAGACGGCTGCCTTGCTGGAGCAGTCGTTTGAAGCTGCTGATGTCTTCACCACCACTATTGGCAACGTGCCTGCCGGCGGGAAGATCAAAGTTGACATTACCTACCTTGGCGAGCTGAAGCATGATGCTGAAGTCGACGGCGTCCGCTTCACCATCCCCGCCCATATCGTCCCTCGATACGGCTCTGCCGAGAGCCTAGCCTCTGCCGACAAATGGTACGGGGATGATGGCATGTCCATTACCGTCGATGCTGAGATGCCCGATGGTTCTGCCATCAAATCCATCCAGTCGCCCTCTCACCCCATCTCTGTGAGCATCGGCACAACGTCCACAGCTGCTTCTGCAGAACCTTCACTGCGAAAGGCATCTGCAACGCTGTCACAGGGGTCCGCCAACCTGGACAACGATTTTGTCCTTCAGGTTGTTGCTACTAAACTCGGCGAGCCGGCCGCGTTCGTCGAGACGCACCCTACCATCCCCAACCAGCGCGCACTCATGGCCACGCTCGTGCCCAAGTTCAAGCTACCTGCCGAAAAGCCCGAAATCGTTTTTATTTGTGACCGGAGTGGCAGCATGTCCGGGAACATCACCAACCTCGTCGACGCTCTTAATATCTTCCTCAAGTCCCTGCCGGTCGGCGTCAAGTTCAACATCTGTAGTTTCGGATCTCACTTCGACTTCCTCTGGTCCAAGTCCAAGACCTATAGCCAGGAGTCGCTGGACAAGGCTGTACGTCATGTCAAAGGTTTCAGCGCCAACTACGGCGGTACCGAGATGGTGGAGCCCCTAAAGGCGACGTTTGACCGGCGGTACAAGGACATGAACCTCGAGGTCTTCCTCCTGACTGACGGCGCCATTTGGGACCAGGATCGTCTCTTTGAGCTCGTCAATAAAAAGGTTGCCGAGACCAAGGGTGCCGTCCGTGTCTTTACTCTTGGCGTGGGATCTGGCGCGAGCACTGCTCTAATTGAGGGAGTTGCTCGTGCTGGCAATGGCTTCTCGCAAACGGTCGGTGACGACGAGAAGATGGATAAGAAGGTAGTCAGAATGCTGAAGGGTGCTCTATTCCCCCACATCACCGACTACAGCCTCGAGATCAAGTACGAAAAGTCTGAGACCACGACTGAGGAAGACGACGATGACTTCGAGGTGGTGGAGAAAGTCATGGACGCCCTCAGTATCAAGACGCTTGTCGAAAAGGAGGAAGAGGAGAAGCCAAAGGAGAAGATCTCACTCTTCGATAGCAAGGTAGACGACGACGATGATGTCGATATGACCGATGCTCCTGATGTCGACACCAAGTATGACCATCTCCCGACCATCGCCGTCCCTCGCTACCTCCAGACTCCGTTCGCGATTCCGCCCCTCTTCCCTTTCAACCGAACCACCGTCTACGTTTTGCTCTCGGATTCTACTCCGGCTCAGAAGCCCAAGTCGGTCATCCTTAAGGGCACATCCAACCACGGACCCCTGGAGCTCGAGATCCCCATCGTCAACCTGGCTGATAAGGCCACCACGATCCACCAGCTCGCCGCCCGCAAGGAGGTCAAGGAGCTTGAGGAAGGTCGGGGCTGGATCTCTCATGCGAAGGACGACAGCGGGAAGCTCTTGAAGGAGAAGCACGAGGGCCGCTTTTCTGATCTGGTGGAGCGCGAGGCTGTTAGGCTTGGTGTCGAGTACCAGGTCGGCGGCAAGTGGTGCTCGTTTGTGGCCGTCGAAGAGTCTGACGGAAAGTCGAAGGAGAACGACAAGGAGCTGGATAAGTTTGCGGTTAATCGTGCTGACCAAGAGGGGCGTCGTTCTTCCATCAACAGAGTCCTCGTGCGAGGCGAAGCGATGAACAACCTCGTTGACAAGTCTGATATTCTATCCTCACAGTCCCAGGTATTCTACGCTACCTCGAGAGCTCGCAAGTCCGGTGGGGGCTTGTTTGGCAGCGTGGCCGGTGCTGTCAATGCGGTTGGCGGCCTGTTTGGCTCGGGGTCCTCCAGCAGTCGCTCTGGTCCTCAACGTATGAATGCCTCGAGGGGCGGATTTGGCGCGCCTCCGCCTCCGACTGGAGCTTTTGGAGGCATGTTTGGTGGAGGCGGAGGTGGTAGGCGTGGCCCGTTCGCCAGCAAGGCATTTAGTCCTGCCCCAGCTTCAGCAGCGTTGTTCGGAGCTGCGCCATCTGCACCCGGCGCGCCGGCGCCGGCATTTGGCGCTGCCACAGCTTCAGGATCGTTGTTTAGAGCTGTGCCAGCTCCGCCACCGGCACCAGTATGCGAGCAATCCGCGCCGGTCTCGGCCGACGGCTTGCCGCGCCTCTCTGCCCAGCCAACTGGGTTCCAAACAGACGCATCGGAAGTTGTCCAGCAGGAGGGATACTTCGAGGGTGAGAGCCCTCAAAACATCTCCCTGTTTGGGAAGTCAGGACCTGTGGAAGCGTCGGTCAAAGAGAAGAAGAAGAAGAGCTTGGGGAGCAAAAAGCTGTTCTCGTCCGACGAGTCACTTGCGCCTGCAGCCGGTCCTTCCAACCCTCTTCAGGCCCTTACCGACCTCCAGACCTTTGTAGGGAGCTGGACCTGGAGCGAGACGCTCGAGAAGGTCCTAGGCTTTACCAAGGTGGCCGCGTCCAAGTTGAGTCTCCCGGCTGCCGTGGCAAACCACTCTGATCGAGACACCATCCTGGCCACCGCGTGCGCGGTCGTGTACTACAAGAAGAATCTGAAAGCGGACAAGGACACCTGGGAGATGCTGGTTGAGAAGGCCGAGTCTTGGCTGGAGGAGCAGCTTGGCGGAGACGCGGAGGAACTTGAGACGGTTATTGAGGGTCTGTTTTAAGGATGGGACTTTTGCCTATGGATGGATGGATGGATGGATGGATGGATGGATGTTAATTATGGGTTGGGAAATTGGACTTGGGATGGGACTTTTACGGGAAGGATACGTCTAAGGCAAGATTAGGCTGGATGAAAGTGATATACCAAACGAAATAACAATCAAGCTTTTTTTAATTCACTTGAAACGACTGAAGACGATGAGTATTATGTAAGGTGATGCGAGGGTTCTCTCCTTAGGTATTTCTATAGTTAGGAACATTCTACTCCTGAAATTTAAACCGAATTAGGTACATTTCAGTTCTGTAGTTGAATTGTAAAGAAGTACCACCCATACATTGTCTTGTAGATGAAACGTGACAAAGTAAGAAGATGCAGTCGCCATGGCCGTTGATCTTATCTGATGCGTTTTCACACTAAAGATACTCCTAAACTCTTTCAAAGACCAACCGAACGTCTGGCACATCCTAGGACGGCATTAAGTTTCCATGGGGATGCTCAAACAACCAGGGCAGTGCAGAGGTTCTCTCTCGCTCAATTTGGGAATCTCATACCGTGTTTGGACGCGGCCTGCTCCACAAGCTCGCCCGAGCGGCCGACACCACCAGCATTTCATATCCATACTGAGTCCTCAAACATCCCAGCGACCCTCGCTTTGCAGTCTAAGACGCTCTGACTTTTACCACCGCTCGATCATTCCCTTCTTCCGGGCAAGAAACTCAACCTCCCCTCTTCCTTCATCATAGCCTCCGCAAAACAGTTCGGCAATGGACGAAGGAGCTACGGGGGGCTCTTGGGGTGCCTTCACACGATCCTGACGGTGATTCTGACGACCAGGAGCTTGGTTTATAGATATTTGTCCACATGAAGTGATAACAGACTGTTCAACCGAGCCAACAACAGCCATTACACGGACGTCTCCTGCTAAGGCTAGAGCCATAAAAGCCTAAGCCCTTTGACCAAGGTGTAGAAACTAATACTAATATTAATATTAATACGTAAAACCTCACCTAAATACTAATACTAACGCGAAGTGATACTAGTAGTATCTAGGGTGGTATTAGTTAGCACTACTGGTATTTTTGCTAACCCTGCCTTGGCCGCGGTTGGGATCCTGCGGGAGTGTGCGACCCTAATATTACTGACACAGCGAAAAGGTGTATCAGAAGCATCGTTCGTCCACAAATCCACTCTTTGATTCATTTCGATGACTTCCAGGGCTAGACTGGGGCATGCTACTTATTGTGCTGGAGATAGCTGCAGTTGATATGTAGATTGTCTTGTTGTATCCGCTACTCGGCCGGTAGGGTTTACAATAATGCAGACTCTCTGAACTGGGCTGTCAACCAAGCCGCTATATCCAAATCAGCAGGTTGAATAGCATAAATCTCAGCTCTCACAGGGGATATTAGCTATCGAAACACATGACCGCGCCAACGGCGGGAATGATCCACAGAGATGCCAGAATAAAGGGAAATGCAGCTACAACTGAAACCTGCAGTCTTTAAACGCTAGGCAACAGAATACCCAACTCCCCAATTCCAAACATCAACCACCTCCACCGACAATATAGCAGGCAGCCAAATTACCCCGGTGAGAAAGCCTAGGCAGCTGCCATCTCGCAACGCACGCTTCCAATGGTTTTTCGCTGTTGAATGTCTCGTTTCCTCGGCGACCGGCTGAATGCATTTCACCGAGCTAGCCAGGCAGGGAGCGACAGCCACGGCGCCAGCATCAGGGGCACAAACAAGCTCAAAGACAAGCACGGCCAATACTCAATCTCCTCGACCAGGCAGCAGCTATTCCCGAGACCGTCATAAGCAGACCTGCCACATCTAGATTCCTCGCGTCCTCAGGCAAGGTTCCGACAGACATCACAAGCCATGGAGCAGTACCTGTTAGACAACATCCCCCGCTACCACAAGCTGGTCTCGGCCTTCCGGCCCAAGCCCGCCCGTCGGCCCGCCCCCGATGCCCCGGCCCCGGTCCCGGACATGCTCGTCACCGCCCGCCTCCGCCCGCTCCTCCCCGACGACGGCGTCCTGCCCCCGGCGCTCTTCCCGCGCCTCGCCGAGCCGGGCGTCCTGGACGTCCACGAGCTCCGGCAGCCGCCCCGTGGACCGGCGCTTCTCAGGGTATGGAACCCTTCTTTGCTCAGGAGCTTTTACTGATTGTGCTTTTAGTCGTTCAACTTCCAGGTCGACCGCATCTACCAGGCCGACGCTCCCACAGAGGATATCTACGCTGATGCCGTCAAGCCCCTCGTGCCCTGGGCGTGGAACGGCGGCATCGGCACGCTCTTCGCCTACGGGCAGACAGGCTCGGGCAAGACGCACACCGTCAGCCACATCGAGCGCCTGGTGGCCGAAGAAATACTCGGCGGGAGCTTAGACGGCGAACGCAACGTCTATGTGACCATCATCGAGCTCGCCGGCAACGCCGCCCACGGTATGTCTCCCAGCACTTTGCAGGTGGGCAGCATCTGACAGCTTCGTAGACCTCCTCAACTCGCGCCGCTCCGTCTCGGTGCTCGAAGACTCCTTCGGCATCACGCAGCTCAACGGCGCGCTGGAACACCACGTCACCACGCCGGCATCAATGCTCGCCCTCGTCGACACAGCGACGACCTTCCGCCGCACGGAAGCCACGGACAAGAACTCGGAATCCTCGCGCTCGCACGCCATCTGCCGCATCCGCATCCACAACCCCGCGGCCGCGGCCTCGGACGACGGCGTGCTGTACCTGGTGGACCTCGCGGGCTCGGAAGCAGCGCGCGACACCGCCCACCACACCGCACAGCGCATGCGCGAGACGCGCGAGATCAACGCCAGCCTGTCGGTGCTCAAGGACTGCATCCGCGGCAAGGCCGAGGCGGACGCGCTGGCGGGCGGCGGCTCGAAGCGCAAGCCGCACGTGCCGTTCCGCCAGAGTGCGCTGACCAAGATCCTCAAGCACGTCTTCGACCCGGCGACGCAGCGGCCGTGCAAGACGGTCGTCGTGGCGTGCGTCAACCCGAGCCTCGGGGATGTCGGGCCCAGCAAGAACACGCTGCGGTACGCCGAGACGCTGCGCGTGCTGCTGCCCAAGACGACGCCGCCGCGGCACGATCCCAAGTCGCCCATGACGTGGACGAACGCGCAGCTGCGAGAATGGATCAAAGACAACGTAGGATACCGCCGGAATTTCCCCATTCGTCCCTGACGCTGACCCGTTTCTGTGTAGTCGGGCAAGCCCCCGGTCGACGCCGCCGTCCTGGCCCCGACCGAGTCCGGCCCGCAGCTCCTCCGTCTGCCGGCGCCGGAGTTCGAAGCCCGGTGCCTCAAGACACCCGGCGTCACCCCCGAGCAGGCCAAGTCGTTCCGGTCGAAGCTATGGCAGATGCACGTCGACGCCAAGCGCGCACCCGCCAAGCAGCCCGACACGCCCGACGCCGATCTCCTGCTCCGGCAGTCCAGCCAAGATCCCGACCCTAAGGCGCTCTCGGTGCCGTTCAAAGAACGCATCCGGCCGGGCATGGCGGTAAGCTGGACCCCGCCGGCTGGATTTGCCATGGCTCTCCCTGGTATGAACATGGTTGTCGTGCTTTCTCCTGCTCCAGCCGAGGCCAACGGCGTGAGTGATGTTCCTGAATACGCTGTGAGCCAGGGCTACGCGGACACTGAATCCAAACGGCCTCGCTACCTATGCGCCATAGTCACTCCCGCCATCATGTCGGAAGCATACGATTTACATCTATGGCGACAGGTTGTGGTTGATATAGAGCGGATGGACACTGAAGTCTTCTTGGAATATGACGTCGCGACGAGGTATTACTACATTACCATTTAGTTAGCTCAGGTAGAAGCCCTTGATAAATCATAGATCCGCGCATCATGTGCATAATTCGTTCATCATGTGAAAGACTGTATTAATAGCCCGTGAACATTCTCAATCCATCGCTAACCTGGTCATAAACCATATGGATATACAAATATCCCCAAATGCAAGCAAGACTCCGTCACGTCTCTCCCTATGCCAAAAACACGGGCATACCTCTATGCCCATACGTGGTGTATCCAACAGGTACTATCGCTTATAGATGGCATCGCGTTCCCTATATGCTGCGTAAAATGTACCTTCCGAGGTAGTCTCACTTAGCCGGCGCGTCGTTGATGACCAGCAGGCCCGCGTTGATTCCAGCACGAGCAATCTGGTCACCCAAGACACCCACCGTGTGCTGAAACTCCCGCTCTAGACCAAAGTCGGTGCTAAGCAGGGCTTCAAAGCAGACATGGTTTCGTCCAGTGACAATCAAGTCACCGACATTCAGGCGAGACTTGCCCACCCTCTCGCGCGCCTCCGCAACAGCTCTTGCGGGGAGGTTTCGGATCGAGTCGACGACAACCTCGGTAAACGTCACATGGCCCTCCAGCTTCTTTGTTGCATTCTTCTTGGCCGTGTTCAAAAGATCAAGATCAGTTGCTGAGGGCTCGCTAACGACAGTCTTTTGCAAACCCTTGCTAGTCGAAGGATTGCTTTCCGGAGAGTGGTGAGCATCCACATCGTCATCGCTGAAGCTAAAGTGGGTGACGGTAATAGACACGTTGGGGTTGTGGGCCAGCTGGAGAACAAAGAGAAGAGCCGCTCGGTCATCCTTGCCACCGATGAACGGCACAAAGATGCGTTGGTTCTGCCCCACGGGTGTGCGCAGGATGCCCGAGTCGTGCGTGCTGTGTACCGACAGGCCGGTGAAGGCGCTCCGTTGGAGAGTTGGTCGCTTAGACCCACTCGTATCCTCGAGGCCCCGGCTGATGTAGATACCCGTTGTGCAGGCTACCCGCTCAATGACACCCTGGACATAGTCGATGTAGCTTTTGCTGAAGAAACGGTCGGTTGGCGAGCTGGACTCAAATGGAATCAACGAGTTGTCCTCGGCAAGACTACCATGAGAGCTCCATGGGATGAGCATCATGTCAGACCTGGCCTCATCCGCCCGCTTGGAGATGGTCTCCGCATAGGCGGACGTGGGGATGACCGAGACCTGACCGGCTACGGCGACGCCATTGAGTCGGGAGAAAGTCTGGAAAGCTGAAAAAACGGCATCGCGATTAGCGAATTCGTCCAGTTCCGCAGACTGCATGACCGAGGAGGTACGGTCTGTAAGCTCCACTAGGCGAACACCATGGACTTCGAGCGGGCGAGAGAGGAGCTGGCTGGGCTCCACAGACACGACGCTGGGAGGGCCGGTCTCGGGGGTCGAGGTTGGCTCCTCTTCCTTGTCCTTTGTTGGGGGGGTCGAGTCCGATGCCTTCTTGGCTTCGCCGAGAAGGGCGACGAGGTTGAAGAGACCAGAGAGAGCGTCAAGGCGGAGGTGCAGGGTGAGACGGCGGGTCTGAGCCTTGTCAAGGGCCTCTTCCATTTTGTTCTCAGAGACCTGGGCCTCAGTGACAAGTGTGTTACCGTCCCAGTCAATCTCACCACGGCGCCACTTGTCAACCTTCACACGGTACCACATGGGGTAGAGCCATCGGGTCAAGGGCGTAGTCGAGACCGTGGTGACCTATTCTATGATTAACAGGCATTCACTTTAGCGCAGCGAATGGACATACCAGTGCCATGACGACGAACATGGTGAAGGTGCGTTGTGAAAGAATGCCAGCCTGCAGGCCAATGTTCTATTGAACTCAGTCAGCGTTCCAGTCAGGTTTGACGGAAATTGGGACTCACCAGGACAATGAGTTCGACGAGACCCTTGCAACTCATGAGAGCGCCAATGGCGAAGCTCTCGCGCCACAGGCAATGGCACAGCCGAGCAGCAATGGTACCACCAACGATTTTGCCGAAAAAGGCGCAGGCGATGACAGCAATGACGTAGCCCCAGGTTCTACCATCATCAAGTAGGCCGAGGTTCGTGTTGAGACCGGACAGCGCAAAATAGAGAGGTAGCAATAGCACTGTCACGAGATCCTCAATCTTTTCGGTGAGCTTGATGGCGAAACCACCCTCGTGGGGGCAGATCAGTCCTACGAGAAAGGCGCCGAAAATAGCATGGACACCAATGGCGGCTGTCGCGCAATTAGCTTGTGACATGACTCGATCGCACAAAGAAAACTCACAGGTAAACCAGGACGAGATCAGCACTAGAAGTAGCGTCAAACCTGTCATGGTCTGAGAAGGACCATTTTGGATGGCATTGTTGCGGCGCAAAATCCAAATGAAGGCGGGTCGGACGGCGAAGACGAGGAATAGCACCCAGCCGACGGCCGTCAAAAACACGTAGAGGGCTGTCAGACCAGAGGCATTGTTGACAAGAGCAACGCTTAGAGCCAACAAAACCCACCCAGTCACGTCGTTTCCAATTCCAGCTGCGAGGACTGTGACACCGACGGCAGTGCTAAGCAGCTGCAGCTCGGAGAGAATACGACACAAGACGGGGAAAGCGGTAATGGCGAGAGCGGTACCGATAAAGAGGGCATAGGTGCCAAACGACAGGTCGTCCAAGGTGCTCTCGGTGCGGAATTCGTTGTATAGTCCCCAAGCGACGGCGACGCCGAGGCCGAACGGCAGAATCATGCTCGCGAGGCCGACACTGAGGGCGACGCGCCAGTTACTCTGAAACATGCGGGTATCAACCTCGAGGCCAACGAGGAACAGGAAGAGGAGCAAGCCGAGGTTTGCGACGTTGGACAGGACTGGCATGGACTCGATGGGGAATATGTTCTCCTGGAAGCCATCAATGCGCATCATGATGGAAGGGCCCAAGACGATGCCTCCGATGACCTCTGCAATGACACGAGGCTGGCCGAAGTACGAGAGCGGGTAGTGGAGGAGGCGGCAGAAAATGATGATGATGACTGCCTGGACAATGAAGAGAGAGATGGGGTCCTTGGGGTTGTAGTGGATGGGGTTGAGGCCTTCGAGAATGCCGCCCTGAGGCTTTGCGCCCGTGGCAGCGGCCACAATGGCTGATGTTGTTGCTGAAGCCGACATGGTGGCGACTGAGAGGACGACTGGGAGGGATTGCTACTGCGCGCTGCGCGGTTGCGACAGACTCGACGTCAGCGTCGTTCAGGCCCAGCAATATGAGCGAGGGACAGAAGAGGTCGTCTGAAAGATGAGGATGGAAAGTTAGAACAAAGGTCCGAAGTCAGAGGAAACGAAATGCAAGGCGTTCGGTCAGTTTTAACTTTCAACGCAGTAATGGACCGAGAGGAGCTAAAGCAGCGGGAGGGATGGGAGGGAAATTTACTGGGTTGTAAGGCCCAATAATGCTCGTCAGCCGGGCTGTTACAATGGGCCCAGGCCTTGATGGATCATGGATCATGGCTCAAGGGTGTTTATGGGTCTTGGCTCGTGTCCTGGCTGGGGCGCCGCTTAGACGACGAGATAAGAAGCTCAACAGTCGGTGGACTGGGCTGCAGTCGGTGGCCGGAGCCGGTCA
Organism: Neonectria sp. DH2; assembly: GCA_003934905.1. NCBI lineage: Eukaryota > Fungi > Ascomycota > Sordariomycetes > Hypocreales > Nectriaceae > Neonectria > Neonectria sp. DH2. The sequence continues at coordinate 1,116,604 of RQWH01000015.1, read as the reverse complement.
CCGTGATCTTGGGCCGAGCGTGGCTGTACAGGACAGCCTCATGCCAGTGAAGCGACGGACCCGGATCTGGGGGAACGGAGGGTGTGATGGGTGTGCCGCAACCACCGCTAACGAGGGCATGGTTCAGACATGGTTCAGACAGCTTCATGTGCGTACTTCGCACGTATTCGTACAGTAGCACAACCTGCACCCTGGCATCCGGGTGCGCTGCTGCTCGAGGACAAAGTGCAGGGCGGCGCATCCCATCCACGGCAGCATGGGCATGCAGGTGTGCTCATGGTGGCGGCTGAGGTCAACCAACCGAATGAAACAAAGACTCACCCGGATCGCAAGCGGGCGCCGCACAGAAATGGGAGTGGACGGTTCTCTGGGGAATTGGCAAATTGTGGAGGTGTCTGGGCCTTGTTGGACCGGCTCGCATTCTGCGGAGTGCGGACCCTGGACGAGAAAGGGACCACGGGATCAGGCCTGGGCGCTTCGGCGCTTTGAGCGCAGGCAGCACATGGCAGACCATGAAGCCCGATGACGCAGCAGGTCGATCACCTCCATTTGTGGGGGACAGGGAGATGGTATCATAGCTTGACGGCGGCTGCCTCCACCGACACGAAACGGCGAGCAGGGCTAGCTAACGGCGCTTTGGATAAAGGCGTGGGTGGCCCTTGACTTCCTTGGCTCCGAAAACAACAAGGGCGGTGAGGTCTAACGGCGTCTTTCCAGCCTCCAACTTCGCGGCTCTGGCGCGATCCTAGCCCTTGTGCGCGAGGGGGAAAGAGGAGGCGGGTCCGGCGCAAAGAACCTTGGTAGCCAGACGTGAGGGGAAATGGGGTAGGCTCGAGAGGAGCTAGTTCATGGGTTCGGACAGGGAGTTGTGATGGTAGAGGATGGCGTCCTTCTTTGTTTGTCTCAAACTCCACCTGGACTGCACCCACCACTTGTAGTCTCCATCTCAAGCTGCCATCCAGAGCTGAGAATCTGAGACCCTGGGACTCTGGAGCATGTGCTTATTCGCTCCACAACAACGAGCTCCCTCTGCAAGGGTGCCAAGTGCAGCTGAGGTGCCAAGAGCCGACACCATGACTGCAGACGCCATGTGATCAAGCCGCTGCCATCGTGGCCATCCCGGCTGGCGCAGCAAGGCGAATGCTTCTTGTCTTTCGAGACTCAGGTTCACGTTCGCCGTTCACGCGGCCCCCTTCATCGCCGTCGCACTGCCGTATCCTTGGAACTTCTGGGCTTGGTCGGCTGACTGCACTGCGTACGCTAGAACCGGGGTTGGACATTCGGTTGGTTGGATATGCGGGGGATGGATCTGTGCGAGTCTGGCTGACATGTCGAGAGAGTGAAGATGAAAGGATTTGTGTGTTCCATGTGGATGGATTTAATTTAGTGGGTGGCACAAGTGGCACAAAAGGGGATGTAGATTCGGGCCAGAACGAGGCATCCATCCTCGCTCGGTTCCTTCCTTCGTTGATCTCTAGACTGACTAGGCCTGCGTTGCATCCAATTTCAGAGGTCTGAGCTCTGGGCTTTGGGCTTTGAGCGCTGCACTATAGAGGTTTGTTTGGTGGCAGACGGGGAGTTCAAACGGTCGTGTCCTCAAAACTCCCCGACTCCCACCGGTGGCTCTTGTTCAGTGGCGCGTAGGGCGCGTTAGCGCACATGGAGCTGGGTGTCTCATGCAACCCGACCCGACCCCACCGGTTGCAGCTGGCACGCAGGTTGAGGTAACTGGAACCGTCCAGCCGGGAGCTTACCAACTCGTGCAACGAGAAAGTTGAGGTGGGAGCTGGTATTCTCAGAATATACACTCAATCTTTGACGGTGTAGAGTGAAGGATTCGGCCCATCTCGCGGGTCTAGCCTACCGAACTGACGAGCGAACAACACGGAATAGGAGGTTCTCAGCTCCATGTTAAATTCACTAATAACCGGCAATCCCAGAGATGCTGAGATCTGTAGTGCTTTGCAAGCACTCATGCATGTCTCACTGCTCGCTTCACAAACTAGCATGCCTTTACTGCAGTGTGAGTTCTCAACTTACGCTTGTGACCCCATCTCTCCGAACTGCGTCCCCATGGCACAAGACAATCTGACATGCGTCCTTGAGATTAAAATCTTATTGTGAAATGGTTTACGTGAGGAACGATTTGCTTGTCACTTTGAGTACTTCTTTCTGTTCCTCTCCTCGAGGACTTCGAACAAAAAGACTCCATATTGAGATGAGGCGGATACGGCTCACCACGGCACTAATCCTCAACCAGCGATGAGCCATAGTGATTCAAAATGATCGAGATACAAAGTATATTCTGATAGTCAATCTCGAGCAATAAATACTCTGTCCATCCCGGTGAGACAATCCCCCGCACCACGTTCCACAAATGACCTACCCTCTCTGAATAATCTTTCCATCACCCTCTCTCTCACGCCACCTCTTCGAGTCCCTCAACATGGCGGACGCAGCCCATCACGCCCTCGTCTTCGGCGCCACCGGCCTGGTCGGCTGGGCCGTCGTCGACCAGCTGCTCGCCAACTCCGCCGCGCCATTCGCCAGCGTCACCGCCATAAGCAACCGCCCCGTCGCCGCTTCCGATGCCCGCTGGCCTCCCGCCGCCAGTCTGCGCCTCGTGTCCGGGGTCGACCTGCGCGACGACGCCTTGGCGGACCAGTTGCGCCGCGAGATCGACGACATCGCCCGTGTCACGCATGTCTTCTACTTTGGTTAGTCTCTCCCCGACCTTCAGATCTGGATCTGGGGTTGACCGGGGTAAGTCTTCTTGCCGCATAATGACGACCACCTCCGGGAGTGCGAGCTCAACTGCGACATGATGCGGAGGGTCGCTGGCGCTCTCAACACGCTTGCGCCCCGTCTCAAGTCCTTTGTGTACTCGGGCGGAACCAGAGTCAGTGCCCGTGTCTAACCTCCAATGTTCGTGCGCCGCTGATTCCGTGTCCAGGGCTACGGCATCTACGCGCCTAATGGCACCTTCACCGCGCCGCTTGAAGAGTCCATGGCCTACAGCCTGCCCGCCGACTACGTCAAGACGGTAGCATACCCTGGGTTCCGCTCGATCCTCACCGAAGCCTCCGCCGGCCGCGGCTGGTCCTGGTCCGAGGTTTGTCCCGACGTCGTCGTGGGCTTCAGCCCCATCGGGTCCAACTTCTCGCTCGCGCTGCACTGGGCGCAGTACCTGTCGCTGTACGCGCACAACCACGGCATCACGGCCGCAGAAAAGTCCAAGGTCGAGGTCCCCTTCCCCGGGAACGAGCAGGCCTACCGTGCGCTCTTCACGCCCGTGTCGTCGCGCATGCTCGGCCGGATCGCCGTGCACGCGGCCTTGAACCCGGAGTCGTGCGGCGGCAAGATCATCAACATGGTCGACCGCGCAGAGCCCACGACCTTTGGCCAGCTGTGGCCGGCCATCGCCGACTGGTTCGGGCTAGTGGGCGTCGGTCCCTCGGCGGACAACGCCGGAGCGGCCCCGGGGGAGTATGTCGAGGAGCACAAGCACATCTTCAGCGAGGAGGGCCTGCCGAAGGCGCTCGCGGCCGGGGTGGGAGCTGGTAAAAAGCAGCTCGACAGCGTGGGCTGGTGGTTGACGTTTGATCGCCAGCTGAGCGCCGACCGGCTCCGGGCGCTTGGGTTTGTGGAAGAACAGTCCCCGGCGGAGGGATGGTTGGAGGCGTTTGAAAAGTTCCGGTCCGCCGGTATTATCTTCTGATGCAATTGGTAGCGGCGCTTGAATATCGTCAGTCGGAGTCATCCTTGATACCCCAACCCATCCGCCGTCGGAGTGGCCGACAACATCAGACCAACAAAATATTCCATGCCATCTGTCCCAGCGTCCCGTTATTAAGACGCTTCTGTGTAAAACGTAAAACCTGTAGAAAAATAAACCTGGGTTACCGAGCAAAACCCGACTGTTCGCCTCCACCATGCCGGCTTCCCGGCTTGCCGAACACCCTTCCTCACTGCCACCAGAGCGAAGACCAAGGCCTGGTACAGTGCTGAATACAGTGCGACATGGATCAGCGTGTGCGCCAGCTGGGAACACACACAGCGGCAGCCCAGCGGCAGCCCACCACTACACGCCGACGAGTCCGCACTGTGTGTATCCGGGGCAATGCAGGGCGGGCCGGGAACAAAGGAATTCCCCACAGTTGCCCATCTTGGCACGCACCCGCAGCCTTTCAGGTGTGCTTCCTTGCTCGTTGAGGCACACGGGTGAGTATTCATTACGAAATCGCACGCTCAGGATGCCAATGAATTAACAGCACGGTTTTCTTCTGTGCTCAGATCGTTTTGACGATCTCCGCGGCATGTTTGCCATCTATAAGGAACGGGGTTCTCTTCTTCCTTTCCTTCTCCCTTTTTTGTTCGGGTTCCACGGGTTCCCCATCACTCTCCATTAGTATCGTGGGATTGCGGAGGAACAGCATGGCTTTGTCGGCACTCTAGCGCGCGCCCAGACGAGACTAGAACCGTCGAAAGACACTTCGATATTCCGCTAAAAGGCCTTGACGTCACCTGGTCCGATTGGTTTAATTGGAAGAGAAGTCAGAGATTGAGAGAAGAGTGAGGGAATGAGGATTGAGTCAACACCAACCAACCACCATCACGACGAGAGTCACCATCACGACGAGGAGAGTGTACCACATACTTCATACTTGGTACACTACACAACTACATCGGCCTCCATCCATACACTCGCCTACCATGTCCCCCCGGCATCCAACAACATGGAAGGTCGACATTGACCACGTCCTCAACCGCTTTATCCCCCCGCCGCCATGGCATCACATCCCCTACCCCGTCGCCTACTTCCTCGGCCACCGCCGGGCCAAGCCTCGCGACATAGGCAACGTCATCCCCATCCTCTGGGCCTTTGTCGGTGTCTTCTGCGCCATCAGCGTTATCGAGGTCGTCTCCGAGCGGATTCCAGCTTTTAAGGAACGCGGCGCCCCTATCATCGTCGGCAGTTTTGTGAGTTCATCCCCTTGACGGAAGGGCTCCCTCGTATCTGCATTTAGATGCTTCTAAACCTGTAATTACTGTTGCTAACTGGACAAGGGTGCTGGTGCCGTGCTCGAGTTCTACGCCATCGAGTCTCCCCTCGCTCAGCCGCGCAACTTCTTCTTCGGCCAGATCCTTGCCGCCGTGCTGGGCATGGCCATCTGCAAGCTCTTCCAGCTGAGCGATCACTTCGAGGCGATCCGGTGGGTCGGCGGCGCCGTGTCCTGCGCGTCCGTCACGGCCGTCATGGCGCTGACCAAGACGGTGCACCCGCCGGCCGGGGCGACGGCGCTGCTGGCCGTGGTGGACAACCAGATCCTGCACCTGGGGTGGTTCTTCGTGCCCGTTGTCATGCTCAACTGCGGTGTCATGTTCGTCGTCGCCCTGCTAGTCAACAACGTCCAGCGCACGTTTCCCTCGTATTGGTGGACCCCCGAGGACCTTCGGCGGCAGCACGCGGCCCCGGAGTCGGACGAGGAGAGCAAGGGGGCTGTCGCCGAGGAGATGAGGACGGACGATGCTAGCGAGCGCACCAGGAACGATCGGGAGCCGGAGGAGGAGTACGAGAGCCAAGTGGTCATTATTCGGCCGGGGCAGCTTGTGTTGCCCAACCACATCTATATCACGCCTGAAGAGATCCAACTGCTGGAGGAGATAGGCAATAGATTGTAGAGACTTACAGTACGAGTCCATGACGGCCAACATGGGATGAACCAATGAATCAAGCTCAGCCGCCCGAGTGTAACGGTAGCCAGGAACACCCGATGCGATGCGATGCGATGCGGTGCCAAGATTAGCGCGCGGCGGCTGTACGGCGTCAATACCACCACAGCCACGATCAAACCAGGTCAATTGACGTCGGAGAGGCCTCTTTTCTCCCTTCTCTGCGTCAATGAAAAAAAGGGGACGTTGTGGTTCCACATCACTACGCGTCGCCCCTGCGCCGATCCCCACAAATGGCTTCATCCGCATTGCCGGGTTACGCAACACCGTCCGCGTACGCTCTGTCGTCGCGGCCCGGCGATGAACTTGCTGATACGCATCTTCCTTTTCTCTTCTCAAGTCTTTGTCTATAACATCCGTCTCCTTTTTGCCCTCTTCGTGTCTTGTTTCTTTTCATACCAATTTCTTACCCTCGCTTGTATATCACCACTTTTGAACAATCGCAATGCTTAAACACTATCCCCTCGCTCTCGTGGCGGCCTTGTTGACTGGGGCTGCTGCTCAGACCTACAGCGACTGCAACCCTATCAACGAAAGTAAGTCGATCGGCCCCATACTCTTTGCATCTGCTAGCTGGGATGCCCCGTTGACTTTTGCTTGCTATAGCCAACTGTGACTCCGACACGGCTCTTTCGTCCTCGACCTACTCTGTTGACTTCACCGACGGCGCTGACACGGACAACTGGGAGTCGGTTGGCTCCGGCGACGTCGACTACACCGACAACGGCGCCGAGTTCACCATCACCTCACAGGGAGATGCCCCGACCATCCAGACGCAATGGTACATCTTCTTCGGTCGTGTCGAGGTTCACATGAAGGCCGCCTCGGGAACCGGCATCGTGTCCTGCTCCGTCCTGCTCTCGGATGACCTCGACGAGATGTAAGTCCTCTAATTAACCATCCATGTTTCACTATCCTCTAATGAGCAAAACAGTGACTGGGAATGGCTCGGTGGATCGGTAGACGAAGTCCAGACCAACTACTTCGGCAAGGGCGACACCACCTTGACAGACCGCGACACGACCGTCGCCGTGACGGACACACAGGCCACCAGCCACAACTACACCGTATACTGGACCGAGTCCTCGTGCGTGTGGTACCTCGACGGTACCGCAGTGCGCACGCTGACCTACGACGACGCCGACAGCGGCGCGCAATACCCGCAGACCCCCATGCGCGTGAAACTGGGCATCTGGGCCGGCGGCGACAGCACCAACTCCGAGGGCACCATCGAGTGGGCTGGCGGTGATACGGATTACGACGACGGGCCGTTCACCATGACGGTCGAGAGCGTCAAAGTTACTAACTTCAACACCGGCGCGAGCTACACCTATGGCGACCAGACGGGCGACTACTCCAGCATCGACATCAACGAAAGCGACGACTCGGACTCGGACTCGTCTTCTAGTGAGAGCTCATCCAAGACCACCTCCGCCTCCGGCTCGAACTCCGCCACGACCATCTCCGTTGCCACAGCCTCCGGTTCCTCAGCCGCGACTGAGTCCGCCAGCAACAGCTCCGGCACCACTCCCACCTCATCTGGCGTCGCCGTCGTTACATCTACCGCCGAAGGCCTCGGTGGCAGCATCTCGCCCAGTGCCTGGATAATCTTCAGCGCTATTGCCATCGCCATCCTCGGCCACCTTTAAATTGTATAAACCTAGAAAAAGCGGGAGTTTGTGTTGCCGATTTACAATGTCCTTTAGAGTATGTTAGATAGATACCCAGTTTCCATTGATACGATCGTATGGAATGAGACAGTCAAGCCAACGTTGTCTTCAGGGACAATTGAGGTCGGAAACGTAATCTCCCAACTTCAATGTGCCATGTCCAGAACCTGTCTACTGTACACAAAATCTGTAACTGAACCCTTGATGCTGGTGCATTTCCCACACTTCTCGCTGGAACGTCTTCAACGTTCGAGACTTTTTTTGGATGCTTCACTGCTATTCCTTGAACGATGAATCTTATGACCTCGCCTTGTTGATATTGTCGGTGGGGAGCTCGTGACGTTAGGTGACGTCCGTTCTGTGCAAGCTAGGGCTATGAATATCCACCTTGTGGGAATAACGAAGATTTTTGCTTCAGATGGTGCAGGGAGTGTCTTCGGCTTCTAATAGACTAAGCATTGAAGGTAGATCTTGTTTCGATAAAAAAGACTGGAAATGGCGGGATGAAAACCGAACCCGCCATTCTTTGACTATTCTTTGACATGGCTATAGTAGATAGTGAGTCAGGGGCACGCTCATCAGACTGACAGACTTTGCATTTGTTTGGATCGTCTTGGAGCGGACAACCAGAGCTGTAAAGGCAAGAAGCTCTTTCTTTGTTTTCGCTTAGTTGCTTGCTGCAAAGTAAGCTTCGCCACCCAATACGGAAACGTACGTAGTCACCGGGTTTCTGTGAGTTATCATCCAGACATAAAGACAGAGATGGTTGGAAGACACATGCTAGTTTTTCAAGTTCTGTCTTTTGAAAAAACAACCTACGGAGTTCTCTGGGCAGTTTGCATCTAGAACCCTGCTCACAGTACAGAGGAGCATCTCAAAAGTTTAGTCCTAAGAAAAAGGAATTCTGCCATTAGCCCTGGGCTAAATACACCAAGTACTTTGATATCTACGTATTGGCTAAGACCTGCTAAGCTTTTAGCATACTAAAGGTCTTAAGTGGCCTAACACCCTTGAATCTATGGAGGACTTAGCGGATAACTTATTATCGTTAGGCAATATAGCTTGTATTTTGAGGTCTCTATCAAGGATTAAGGGATATGGTGTCTCTAGCGTGGGATAGGACTTTTGAAGTGCTCCTCCGTAAAAGAAGATCAGCCTCAACCTACCACATTGCGAAGTGTATGTCAGGCCATTATTGCGACGAAACGGAACACCAGATTAACTCATTTTGACCTGGCAGCTATCCGTAGGCTGGACGATTCGTAGGTTCTGTAATGTCAATGCCGACCCGGCCACCTCACTCGCATTACATCCTGAGCCTTATACCAGGATGGGCCAACGAGGATGACGTAGCAAACCAAACTGCAACCTGTTGCCTGAAGCCTTGTTCGCTTGTCGAAAGATAGCATTCGGTTTGCAATCTAGTTGCAGGTAACGTTAGTACTTCAACAACATAAAACGTCCGTTCGTCGATCCTCAATCTCTAATCTCACACTTCTCCCTCATCAATTTCATCATTTGTCCTACTCCATTCAGAAACAACTATTCGCCTCTCGACTACAAATAGAACAACCATTGCATTCTTCTGCAGACATCCTCCCGACAATCGCCCTTCACGATGAACCCACCACGAGATTCCATATTGTATCTCTTCCCTGGCAACACCGGCAGCCCCTCACGCGTTGCATCCCGGTTCGTCTTCCGGGTCCATGGTCGGCCAGCTTCAGCTTTACACTCCTCGCCATAGGCCGAGGCGGCGACATATATATTAACTGCATTGATAGATTGGAAATTGCCTGCTCGTTTCTGCTCCGCCCTTTGACGGGTCAGAACTTGCTCTATGGCCGGTACCCGAACAAACCCCTCCGTCTTCAGGACCAACGGCCGGTACCTTCGACGGGAATGAGTGTCCCTGTTTCGCCTTCGTCAGCCAAAACATCAACCTTAGATTCAGCTTTGGTCTTTGGTCTTGGCCTAAGCTCTCTTGATATGTTGTGAATATGAATGGTTACTTCGTTGCTTGGTGGTCAGATATGAAGAGATGATAGACTGATTGGCTAAGTGTTCATGAGACCAAGAATGCCAGGAAAGCAATTCGATGTTGAATTATTAATTGAAAATGGAAGCTTGCGAATTTCCTCTTCCTCTTTCTTTCTAATAACATGTATTCAAGGGTAACACGTCAATGAGTGGTGGGCTCAAGCACTAGACTTCGAGATTCTCAGACCTGCACCGGGAGACCTGCTACACCTGGTTGAGGACACCCTAGATACATGTATTTCAAACGTACTTCACAGGCCGGATAGATCAAGACGCAGTTGAGCTGTCTTGGCCATGCTCCCGATATTCCCATCAGCCACCTATATCATAGCCCAAACATGCCCGGCTCAATCCTGAATTAACTTTGCGCCTCCTCTAGTAACTTGCCGCAACCGTACGGAGTACTATATACGGCAATCCCCACGGAGGAAGAGTACACCAATAGGCCGCCATCTTTACCAACCTAAGCATGCGTCAGAAGTATCGTGGCTCGATTTACTGCACCTAGCAGCGCCTCTCAATGGTCCGCCTGTGACGGCGTAATGGATGGAATGCGACTGACTTTGAGACTATTCCGGCCCCCTTTTAGCACGGCTTCACCCGTTCGGGGTATACGGGACGGGGCTTACCGCCAGCCTCCAAGTAATTATGCTTTGGTGTCGGCCTGAATATATAGGGCGCCGCCTGATAAGCGTCACCTATCCAAATACAGCTCATCGAAGTTATCAGACCCATACAGCGAAGAAGACCTTAGGGTTCTGCAACCATGCATCTAGCACATTACCAGCCAGTGGCCTTCATTACGGCATGTCTCACACTCAACGCCATCACTGCTGGAGCTCAGCAAGGACAAAGGGAAAACAAAGCCGACCCGTATGCTCCTGTTTACACCGAGTGTCCACAAGACTTGACCGTTAGAGATGCATCCGACGTACGTTCAGAGCATTACCAAATCCATGAAAACTCACTGATCGAGACAGGGCCTTTCCAAAGCCGAGAGCTCATGGCGGGAGTCCCGAAGTCAACAAGTCATCCCCGAGCTTCATGATTACTTAAAGCTCGTAGAAATACCCGACCTCGACGTCTCCAACTTCATCCAACAACTCAACTCCAGCAACTTCCCCGTCGTCGGCCTCTCTGTATCTGGCGGCGGCACGCAATCTGGTATCGGAGGCCTTGGCATCTGGCAGGCCTTCGATGCTCGCTATGGTCCAGCGAGAAATGCCCGCACCGGCGGCCTCACACAGATCATGTCCTACATCACAGGACTAAGTGGGGGTGGTGCCGTAACAGTGAGCGCCATGTAAGATCTCTTCCGCTCCATCAACTCCTGTAATACGGCTAACATCAAAAAGCGCGTCGACCAATTTCAGCTCAACCGATGGAATTCGCGAAGCAATCGACTTCTCCAAGCCGTACGCCGAGGGCTCAACCGGGAATGTGAGCGAATTCTTCGATGGCATCTTTGAGAACGCAGGAGCAAAGGCAGAGGCCGGCTTCCCCGTATCCGTCGCCGATATATTCGGGCAATTCTGGGGTACTTGGCTTCCCGAGGGCCAGACGTACAGTAACTATTCAGGTATTGCTCTTCCGGGAGGTGCATTTGCGCTTGGCAATGCACCGATGCCCATCATAGCTCTCGCCGAGGTCATTCCCGGACAGTCTCCGGAAATTGGAAAGCTGATGTATCCCGGGAACAACGAAACCAACGGCTTCAACCTCACCTCGTATGAAATTACCCCATTCGAGTTTGGGAGCTGGCTTGGTGGAAGGGTTCAGGCGTTCATGCCCACTGAGTGGCTTGGGACGGCTATGTCAAATGGGAAAACACAAAACAAGAGTCAATGTGTCCAGGGATTTGACAAGCTCACGTTCGTCCAAGGCTCAACAACCGATGCTTTTACTGCTTGGTTTATCGATGACTTCTACGACATCCCCATATTTGCAAAGCGCGGGCTAGATGCTCGTCAAAAATCATCGGGACAGTCTGACGATATCCCGATACCTTCTGATCAAGAACAGAGTCCGCTCGTGCAACTTGTCGGCGAGACAGCCTCGAACTTTGACCAGACGTTCAATGAGTCTCTTTGGGCTACCTATCCTAATCCTTTCATGGACTACAACGACGCGATGAACGGAGTGTCCGAACTTCTACTTGTGAGTCAACCACTGAAGTCTTGAATCACATCTCTAATTGTAGTTAATAGATCGACGGGAGTCTCGTCGGCGAGACGAATCCAATCCGTCCACTCATCGTTCCCGACCGTCAAGTTGACTTTATTATCGTGTACGAAGCTTCATCCGACGCCCTGAATTCTTGGGTGAATGGCACGAATCTCATTAGTAAGTTTCTGTCAGAGCAGTACCGAGAATTAAAACTAATTTGCCTCTAGATACGGCTCTATCTGCATCCGAGGGCAACATTCCCTTTCCCGACATACCGGATGTTGACACAATGGTGATTCAAAACTTCACCAGGCAGCCTACTTTCTTTGGCTGTAATGCCACGGAGGGTACGCCGCTTGTGCTCTACCTACCGAATTCTCCGTGGTCCAGCTACTCCAACTTCTCATACAGAAAGGACTCGTTCACAGACAACGAGCTTGACCTGACGCTCGAGAACGCGTTTCAGCTGGCAACATACGGAAACGGCATGTTCGACAAGAACTGGCCGGTCTGTTTGGCCTGTGCAGTTATCAACGGGGCCATAAAGCGTGTGGGCATGGAAATGCCTCCCCAGTGCAGTGAATGCTTCAACAGACACTGCTGGGACGGCAAAGAGAGTGCTGAAAAAGTCACTGCGGAAGATTTCAATCTTCGGCTACGATTAAACGAGAGCTTGACGTACCAAGAGTGGAATGATACGGTTTGGGCTGGAAACGGAGATGAGGATAAGAAGGTACCATTAAGCTCTGCAGGCTCTGTCGGAAGGATGAATTGTCTCTCTGGGCGTGACATGTATGTTGCAGTTATTCTTTTATCTATCGTACTCTTGGTATAGCGGTCTCTTAGAATTAAAATACTGGTTTCTTATGTCCAACACCATCGTTTCGTAGCTGGGTTTATCGAAAGCGCAGATGGAATGACAAAATCGACCGACTTTGTCCGATGTTAGCCCAGGTCCGCGGTCGTTTCCATCGCGGTGGATAGTGAGGTCAAGATTAAAAGAGGGTACTTGGATTTTTAGGAATAGGAAGGTTACTAGGGGTATACATGCTTGGGTTGATCCGAACTACTAGAGGCTTCAGGTCCATTCAATCTCTATCATAATTATTGCAATCTACACTTGCTTTTGGATATCTATGTGGAATTTCGGTGCATGATGGTGGCAGCGGCTTGATGGTTAGGGAAGATCAGGGTATCAGCAATGACGACGTTTTCCCTCCTCCCAGCAGCAAAAACAATGGCCTCGGCGATATCGTCAGGCGTCAATGCCTCGCAGCCCCTGAAGCACGGTTAAGAACTCATTCGGAAGATGATAGCGAGTAGGTACTTACGCGTAGACAGCATCGGCCTTGGACTTGTCACCGCCGAATCTAACGATGGAAAACTCCGTCTCGACCTGACCAGGGTCGACGCCAATGACGCGGATCCTTTTGGAAATCAGCTCCTTTCGCAAGCTCTCGGTGAAAGACCGAACAGCGGCCTTAGTGGCGCAGTAAATTGCTCCGCCGACGTAGGGCTCACGGCCGGCGATAGACCCGATGTTGATGATGTCGCCCGCGCCATTGCCGTTGTTGCGCTTCAGCATGGAAGGCAGGACGGCTTGCGTCATGTTGATCAGCCCCGTGACGTTGGTCGCGAACATGACGTTGATGTCTTCTTCTGCGATCTCGGGCGCCTTTGCTACGCCTTTCACCAGACCGCTATGGCTCGTTAGCTGTTGTTCTGCGAGATATCATAGTTGGGTAAGCAGGCAGGAAGGAAGACTCACGCATTGTTAACAAGAACATCAATCTCTTTGAATTCGGCAGGCAATGCGCCCACGAACCCGCGCACCGCATCCGCATTGCTGATGTCCAGCTGGACCGGCAGCACCTTGACGCCAGCGCCGACCTCCTTGGCGATGTCGGCGGCCACCTGCTTGAGGGTGTCGATGCGGCGCGCCGTCAGGATCAACTTGAGGTTGTCGGGGCTTGCGCGGGCGAACTCGAATGCAGTAGACCGGCCGATGCCCGATGAGGCGCCGGTGATGAGGACTGTCTTGCCTTGGAGGCGCTGGGCCACTGCAGATGCCATTGTGTGAATTGTGTTGAAGAGGGAGGTCTGTCGGCTGTGAGTTGAACGAAGAGGAGGAAAGAAGTGTCGTGGATTTACAGAAGAGGTCAAATCTGCAATAGAGAAGCTCGGTTGATATACGAACACAAAGCCGACAAGACTACGAGTTTATGCCGAGTCGGACGAGTCCAGCTCCGCTATGACGCCGGATCCTCACCACATCTGCGACGGACCCCGCCATACTACCCCGCGATGGCTTTTCCGTCGGAGCGCCATGTGCTTTTCCGTGCTTTGCAATCATGAGGAACGGAAGCGATGTAGATCTTGACCAGGGTGACCAAATCCTTAGCCAGGGGTGGGGAGACGGACCTCGCTCGGAGAATTAAGAAGCTGGCTTATTTGGGTTCACGGTGGTAAAGAGGGCATACGAAATGTCACGTCGGAAGCAGATTCACTAAAATAAAGACGCAGTTTATGTATGTGACATGTCAGAGTTACAGCTTGAATAAGTCTTCGCTAAGAAATAAATCGAGATTGCCTAGCCCCGACGACACCATCGAAGCAAACTGCCCCCAGCCGGAGGAGTCGGCGAAGGCAGAACTCGGCATCCCGTCCAAGTCAATTGTAGTCTCTCCTAGTAAATCCGTGTAATTGGTAGCCGTACTGGGACTGCTATCCATCGGCATAGACCCAGTGATTTGAAAACCATTCCCCTGTGAGACGTCGCCCATTACATTCCCTCCGAGGCCTGGGTGCATACGTTTGGCTTGGCGCAGGGCTTCGACGCGTAGTTCTTCTAGAACAAGGCAGTAGCGCTCCGATAGCGATCCTTTCTCGGCCATGGCTGAGATGTGGGATTGGCATCGCGTGGCGGCGGCGAAGTAGGTGCTGTACACCTCTGGCGGCGATGCTCGCTTCTGGATCACGTAGATGTACAGCACAATGGTTGCCGTGAAGGCAAAGTACGCTGTGATCTGTAGTCGGTTAGTTCTTGTCCCTACACATGTCCATATAAAGGCCCGATGGAGCACTAACCCAGAACGCGCCGAACACCTGTTGGCTTTGCGTCATGTCATTGATCGTCTTCACCGTGTCCATGGCAGCCGCCAAGCACTGCCGCACACTCTCCTCGGCCTGAGCCTGTGCATCTTCTTCACTGGCTGCGCTCGCGCCTCGCCGCGAAAGCCGCGCAAGGCTACTCAGCACGAACGGCCGATATGTGAGGATGATGGAATGCCAGTAGGTGAGGTTGAGGACATTCCGTTGCCGCTGGAAGATGGGAACAACAAGGGATGTGCTGAAGAAGTCGGCGTCGAGGAACCGAGCCAACTCGACTCGCCAGTCGCTCAGGTCCTTGGAGATCCTTTCGGTTAGGACCGATCGGCGACTGGCTGAGATGGGTTTGATGGAGTAAAGATCGCGCACAATCTTGCTGTTTATACGAGCAAGCCTGGTTTGTCAGTCGTCGCCCATGATTTGAATGCAATCATCTTACTTGATATGTGCAATTGCAGCAAGCATTCTTGACGGACCCTTGTTAAGGGGAGACGCCGCGATGTGGTCTGTCGTCAGTTGATCATCGTCAACGCAAGCCGGGAGTTCCGTATCAATGTCATCATCATGAAACGACCGCGGCCTTCCCAAAGCGACACTAAGATAGGCGTCTAGCGTATAGGCACACCAAAAGGTTCGACGGCGACACTCGGCTTCAACCACGTTTAACCCGCCCGTTGCATCAGGGCGCCTATTTCTGTTGAGACCAATGGCCAGCGTCAAGTGTGACACGGTGCCAAATAGACTCCAGCAGTGGTTGATGCGGGACTGGGTGAGAAGATAGTAACATTGTGTCAAGCGCGCCTGAACGCTGGTCAAACGTATCGATCCCCTCTCCTTGGTGAGTTGGTTCTCGGCTGCTAGGAAGTATCGCGTGCTGCATTCCTCGTCTTAGCACGCTTGTTTATCAAGGGAGTTAGTACTGACCTTAGGTCTGGTGGTCCCGGCCTGTCATTCTCAGGCATGTACACCCTCGCCTGAGCAAATACCATAAACAGCAAAGCGATCTTGGCCGGAGCGCTATGCGCATCGCGCATAATGCCGAGCGTATCATAGAACTCGACGAACCATTCTTGGACTGTGGGCCGGTGCAGGAACCGGTACGTCGGCATGGCAAAATCAAAGTACCGATCTACCAAGCGCTGAGCGTCATCCCTGGGAAGCATCATGCAGAAGGACGGGTCGAACTCGGGAAGTTGCAGCGGAGCGTCACCGAAAGTGAAGATTGTGCTAGCATGGGAGAACTCGACGGCTTGGTGTAAGCGCTTCTGAACACGGAGCAGAAACGAGACTCCCGATGCGGGCCCAATATAGTGACCTTGTAAGTCAGTCTGGGGCGGCTCCGGGGAAGCTTGCGATGATGCCGCCGCGTATGCTGAAGTCGAGGGTGCCAGATAACTTGACGAGATATCTTGATCCTGTGACTGTAGCCTTGCATCTTGCTGCGTTGCTTGGGTCGACACATCCTCTACTGGGACCAGGTTGCTTCTAGTCTCGACTTCAGACGCTGACGGAATGACAGGCGCCCGACCCCTTGCATAGGCCGAGTTGAATGTGCAGCTAGTCTTTGCCCGGATACAAAACTCACACGGCTGTGTGCCATTGCATCTAATCTTCCTCCTAGGATAGGATCACTGATTAGCAACCCACTCCATAGATGATAACAGCGCCAAGGCTAGGGATCAAAGATGTTGTCACTTTTTGCACCTGTCGCATGCCCGAGTGACTCTCGCCCTCTCCCTGTTCCTTTTCCGCTTCTTCAGTGATTGCGAGTTGCCGTCGCCTGTAGAGGCTGGCAAGGGTTGGCTATCTGAAGACATTTGGATCCGCTGCAGTTCGCTCCGAAAATGCGGAGAGGATAGTTGTCTTTGGGGCCGTTTTTGCGGGTTTGAAACTGAGTGATTTCTTGTCCGTGGTAGAGGAGTCGGAGCAGGATTCAGCGGTTGACGTTTTCCGTCAGAGCATGCGGAACAGGCCGCTTTTATCATTTATCCGTCGGAAATAGCCTTTGCCCGTCCGAGACTAACACATTTCCATCGGGTCTGCTTGGGTTGTTGGTGAATCCAGCTCGTATAATTGGCTTTGGCGACGGATCAAGATGGAGACGAATGTACACGGTACTGAGCTGGTCGTTTCAATGTTCTTTCCGGCATTATCATAATGGAGCACCGGGAAACGTACCTCCTGACCACCATCCAGAGAGCTTTAAGTATCCCGACCTTTCCTAGAAACTCCAATCATCTAACATGTACCCCTCTGCAAGTAACCAATACTATCTTTGAATCTCACAGCCACCATGTCACCCCCTAGAGTACCACCAAGCGGCGTCTGGGCCCCAGCAATCACCTTCTTCGACCAAGACAACACTGACAAGCTGGACACGGAATCCCAAGCGAAATACTACTCCTACCTGTCAAAAACTGGCCTCGCTGGACTTGTCATCCTCGGTACCAACGCCGAGACCTTCCTGCTGACACGCGAGGAGCGAAAGACGCTCCTGGAAACCGCGCGAAAAGCATGCGGACCGTCATACCCCATCATGGCAGGCGTAGGAGGCCATGGCACGAAGCAAGTCCTGGAATTCATCGCCGATGCTGCTGATGCCGGCGCAAATTACGTCCTGCTTCTGCCCCCTGCCTACTTCGGCAAGCAGACCACACCGGCTGTGATCGACAGCTTCTTCAACGACGTGGCCAAGGAAAGCCCGCTCCCGATCGTCATCTACAATTTCCCGACTGTTTGCAACGGCATCGATCTCGACTCGGCGACCATCGCGCGTCTGGCCAAGACGCATAGCAACATCGTCGGCGTGAAGCTGACCTGCGGCGCCGTGGCCAAGATCACGCGTCTGGCGGCCGAGCTGCCATCGGACCGGTTCGCCGTGTACGGAGGACAGTCGGACTTCCTGATCGGCGGCTTGGCGTCGGGGTCTGCGGGACCATCGCGGGCTTTGCCAACGTGTTCCCCAAGACGCTGGTGCGTATCTACGATCTGTATAAGGAAGGCAAGTTCATGGAGGCCATGGAATTGCATAAAAAGGCCGCGCTTGCGGAGCAGCCTTGCAAGGCCGGCATTGCATCTGTCAAGTATGCGGCTGCGCTCAACACCGCCAAGGCTGCCGGGATTGAAGGGGCGGTGGGGAAGTTGGTTCCCAGGCGGCCATATATTGGGCCTAATGACGCTGAGAAGAAGGCGATTGAATCGCAGACTGCAAGTATAGTGAGCATTGAGGCGAGTCTATAGTCAAGGATACATCCATAGATTACAATTGATATATAGAGTATAGTAGGTCGCAATATTGAAGCCACAAATGATCGTACTGAGCATTACCGTATCCGGAAACTCCCGCACCATGCCCCTGACCCATAAAGTGTCTCGTCAAGCATCCATAGTCAACATACTGTCATCGCTCAAGATGATGGTCTTGATTTCTAAGTTGTTCATGGCTGCACGAGTACACAGATAAACTGATGGTCCCCCCCTGGTCAAAGTCGTGACCTGACCCCCTCGGACAACCTACCCTGTCTCTATTAGGTGACCTATCCTAATATACGGAGGAGCATTTCAAAGTCCTGTCCCGCGCCAGAGACAGTAAATTCCTTAATCCTTGTCAGATACCTCAAAATACAAGCTGTATTGCTAAGTCGTCTGGAGATTTAGGGGTGCGCAACAGAAAGCGGTCCGCCGACGGCGTCTGACTCGTCTACCTATCGTCAACGCAGCTCAATGACTCTGTTGGCCTTCCGCAGACCGGCCTGTTGTCCCCAAATGCGGGGATCCGGGGACTCCGCAGCACGGAAATGAAGGTCGGAGGCGGGTGGATCAGCCACTTCCGCGGACCTGACCACGGATAAGACCCAAACACATCCGTTCCGAAACACCCTTGCAAGACCGACGTGACCCCTCAACATTGTGGATCCGTGAACACTTCATGCAGAAACCAAAGGGCCCTTATTCCCCTCTATGCTCTAAGCTTGGGGCCGGAAATCTGCCACAAAGATCTTTCCTATATCCCGAAAGTACGGATCAGAATGAACAGTACTCCACTCGAAGTGCTTGTCTACGGACTGGGAGCGTACGTCACACTACATCACGGGAACATCCCCTCGTTACCTGCAACGGCAATTCGTGCTGACATTCATTGGCTAGAATCGGCTCCTTCTATACCTTCATCTTGAGTCATAACGAGAACGTCCGCCTAACAATTGTCGCCCGATCTAACTACGACGCCGTAAAGGCCAATGGAATCAAAATCACAAGTCAAAACCATGGCGAACATCATGTGTATCCACACAAAGGTCAGCAACCATACATAACGAAGCATCATCGTATTAACCTCTTTGATAAAGTGGTGAGAACCGCTGCTGAAGCAGGTCACAAGTTTGACTACATCGTCTGCGCGCACAAAGCCATAGCTCAATCCAGCCATCCCTCGCAGATTGAAGCTGCTGTTGATGAAAAGAGGACGACAATAGTCATCATCCAGAATGGTGTTGGCAATGAGGAGCCATTTCGCGACAGTTTTCCGGCGGCGACCATCTTATCCTGCGTGGTTTGTCTGCCGTCAAATTATCAAAGATATGTCATTAACTTCCTGACCAGACCTGGGTTGGTGCACGACAACCACAACCTGGCATCGTCACGCACACAAAGTCCGAGGATATGCAAATCGGACTGTACCCAAACAAAGGCAGCGAAGCGTCCACCGAAACTGCGCGACTTAACCAGTTCACGTCGTTGTTGGCCACAGGAAAAACAGTGTTCTCAATCGTACCCAACATCCAAGTGCAGCGGTGGGAAAAGGTCGTGTGGAACGCTGCGTGGAATCCGTTGACCACCCTAACCCTCATGGACACGCACTCTTGGCTCAGCTCGTCAGAAGACGCGACGCCGATGACGAAGAAGGTGATGAAGGAGGTTATCGATGTCGCCAGAGCACTGGAAGTACCGGTTGAGTACCAGTTGATAGACAGACTTCTTGACAAGATTTCAAAAATGCCGCCTATCGGTAGTAGCATGCGGACAGATTACGAGAATGGCAAGCTTATGGAGGTAGACATCATACTCGGCTACCCTGTAAGAAAGGGTAGAGAGCTTGGCGTCAACGTGGCAACCATCGAAACACTCTTCATCATTCTTACAGCCATTAACAAGCGGCTTGCAAATTCTTCAAAGAAGTAGAACTTTAGTTAGAATGAGCTAAATACAGAACGAGATTGATAGGCTCAGTTACTTCTCCTTGCTGATTACTGTAAACCGCACTTTATACGGCAATGAGAACATGACTGACTGCTACGGTACATATTCTCAGTCCCAAATATCCGTCCAGTTGACAAGTTCTCCATGGTTTATTAGTTGTTGAATTGTGTGCCATGAGCCAGATTACTATGGACTAAGCTCATTGTAACGACGACCTCGTGATGGGACAGCTAATGCTGTTAACTCATTCGTGGTTACTTCAAAAGATCTTGCTGAGATGGTCTTGATATTTGTACAAATTGCTCTATTCAGAAGCGTATCCACCAAGATTACCAGGTATTGAACCCATTGTTGTTGATACTGTCCCACACATCGGTAGATCCGCTTTGAAGCAATGCATCCAAAGTACCCGAGCCGCCGGTGACCTATTTCGCAAATATCGTGTCAGTCCTCTTACCTCAGCAAAACGCACGTTCGACTTACCAAAGAATCAAACTGACCCCAACTAGCCATGTGTGCCAAACCACCATCCACAACATCAATCGAACTTGTTGTCGAGTTTATGCCACCGCCAGGTTGATCCCCCCCGCCTTGATAGTCAAAGTCCCGACTGTCTCGCGCTCCTAATCCACTGTCGTTCATGTCTACATTGGCATTCACAGCTCGTTGTCCGTTCATTTGGGAGTTGTGAGGAAGGTTCACATGGCCCAATTCACTCTCGTCCCCAACGGATCCTCCCCCGGCTCGCGGGGTCGATACTGACGCGAGATAATTATTGTTTCGAAGCACCTCAAGTCGCAATTCCTGCAACACCACTCCGTATCGTTGCATCAGCGAGCCTTTCACTGCGATGCTCTCCAGTTGAAGGTGGCATTTTGAAGCTAAACGGAACTGTTTTGAGTATGTTTCTGGAAGCTCTGCCCGTTGCTGGATTGCGTAAACGTATAATATGACGACGGCGCTGAAGCCATAGTAAGGGATGAACTAGTCAAATGAACGGTTAGATTTCTTTCGAAGAGAAACTCCTGTAGAACAAACAAGTGATGCAGGGCAACGTGCGAATAGCGTGCTGTAAAACTCCCCAGCCGCGTCAATGCGGTCAATGTGTTCAATGATTTGCGCCGCAGCATCGATGCAAATCTTGATGTTTTCCTCCATTTCCTCTCGTCTGGATGACAACAACTCGCCATTTACTCCGTAATTCGCCAGACTTGTAAAAGACTTTAGCAGAAATGGCCTGTGAACCAGGATTTGAGCATGCCAAAAAGCGAGTTTAAGAACATCACGCTGCCGGAGAACCAACTTGACAAAAATGGCAGAGCTTCCATCCGTGTCGAGGAGATAAGAGATATGCTCTCGCCATTCTGCCAAGTCACGGGTGAATTTCGCGGCAAGCGTGAAATGTTCTTCGGTCGACCGAGGATGAATGCCGTACAGAGCTCGTAGAATTGCGGCGAGGATCCTTGACAGCCTAAGCTCGCATTAGCATGCGAAGATGAAAGTTTTAGGCAATTGATTCCCTAGACTAAATACTTGAAGCAAAGAGACCAGCTTACTTGATTTGAGCTACTGTAGCAGAAGTTATTGACGGGCCAAGGAGCATCGGTGTAGGAGTAGGACTGAATCGAAGTTGCTCGTCGTCAACGCAAAGAGGCAACTCTTGATCAATATCTTCCTCATGGAATGTCATCGGCCTCCCCAGCGCGGCGCTGAGGTAAGTGTTGAGGTTGAAAGCGCACCAGAAGGTTCGTTTCCTGCACTCCAAGTCAATGTGATCGACGCGGTTCGAAGTTTTCGGATCGACTCGAGATTTCCTATGGATTCCGAGCGCCAGGACGAGTTGTGCGGTGATGCCAAAGAGGGTCCAGCAGTGGTTTAGTCGGGACTGCGCCAAGAGGTAGAAGCACTGTGCTAGCCGTGCCTGAACACTCGCCAGTCGTATCTCGCCTTTTTCCATAGAGAGTTGGTGTTCTGCAACCGCGAAGAACCGAGCACTAAACGAGAAGTTTAGCTAACCAAGATTATTTGAAGCCTTTTGGCTTTCTGCGTACCTTGTTTCGGCTGACTCTGTAATCCCATCTTTTGAATCAGCAGTCAACCGACTCCGGTAGTTGTTGGAGTGCGCAAACACCATGAAGAGAAGGGCAGTCCGACTTCGAGCTGTCTCTTGGTACAGCATCGCCCCATTTGTCTCGTACAATTCCTCCAGCCATGCTTCTATAGATGGGCGATGCAGGAAGCGGTGCGTTGTGGCTGCGAAGTCAAAATACCTCCTCAACATGGATTCCGCAAGAGGCTTGGGCGGCAGAATCGCGAAGGAGGAATCGTGTCCCGGCAACGGCCGATCGCCAAAGTTGAAGATGGACGAGTTTACATATCCCGGAGACTGAACCTGGAGCTTGCGCTGTATCCGCAAGAGAAACGAAACGCCCGACGCGGGACCGACGTAGTGGCCTTGCTGGTCGGTTTGTGATGGCTCGGGAGAGTTGCGCATTGAATGAGCGGCCTGGCCACCACTCACATCGGCCTTACGTGTAGTATCGTGACACGGACTATCGTTAGATACTATCTCAACTGCCGGCTGCGCGGTTGGTGGTGAAGCCAGCACCGACTCTGCGACGGCCGTCGGCGTCAACCCGGAGGCAGCCACGATGACATCGGCGAACGATTCCCTGCGGTCGCCGCCATGAGAGCTGCTCCCTCGGTCGGAGGTGACCTCTATTAGCAACGACGGGTGCGCAGTCTCAGCATCAATCGCAGGAAGTAGTTGACCTCGTCGATGGGCCGCGGTGAATTGACAGTCAAGCTTAAGGTGGGCACAGAAGACACATGGCCAAGTCCCGGAACATCGAGTTTTGCGCCTTGGTCCAATGGTATTAGCCAAGTCATGGACAGTATGGAATAACCCAGGGCTCACGCTTTGCAACGGTCGCACGCTCTGCCCACGCGCGGCCGCACAGGGTCTTCTCTAAGCCGCTTCGGCGGCCGGCCGCGTTCGTCGGGATCGGTCATGCGGCGGCTCCGATCCGACATAGTTGAGGATCCGTCCATTGTGGAATCCGATAGGCGTTACCAGCAATCCGGGACAAAAGGCCGTTCAGGAAGGCGAACCACGAACAAGCAGCACCGTGGGGTTCGAGTCGGGGGAATTCCCCTCTTCCGATAGTAAGCCCAAGACCCGGCAGACGTCTTCCGTTCCTCGGAGTCGGAGCTCTGCCGATCCTTGTCCGCCCTCCCTAGTCTCCATTTGCATCCGCACATGACACGGGAATAACCCCGAATGCAACGGTCTTTTCCATCAAGGCGCGCTACGACATGTTTCCCTGGGCTCGTCCCATGCGCGCGACGGCGATCTCGACCACCCCCCTCTTGCGGTTATTAAAGAGATCAGTCAATTCATTAAATAATTCCTAGCTCTCTAAAAACTCCCAGCCTATCGTGCCCAACCGAAAGCAAGTCCATAACCTGGTACTTGGAATCATGTCTCGACGCGGCGTTATCAAAGATGTCATCATCACACCGGTGGCATTCCATGATATGCCCCTGCTGAACAGTGTCGGTGTGCACGAACCGTTCGCACTACGCAGCATCATCCAGGTCGTCACGGATGATACTTATGGCTTAGGCGAATCATACGGCGACTCAACCCACCTGGGTCGCCTGCAAACAGCAGCCGACCAAATCAAAGGTCTCACAGTGTACGACACAAACGCCATATACAAAATATGCGTCGACTCTCTGGCAGGAGACACCACTACTGGTGGCGACGGTACGGACACCACTAATCTTACCCTAATTGAGTTGACCCCTAACGCCCAACAGGCATGGCGGGAATGGTGACGACGGCGTCTGTTACCGATAAAGTCTTCTCCCCTTTCGAGGTAGCATGCCTCGACATACAGGGCAAGCTGGCGGGCGTACCGGTGAGCGAGCTGCTCGGTGGCCGTGTGAGAGACAACGTGCAGTACTCGGCATACCTGTTCTACAAGTGGGGAGGACACCCAGGCGAGCCTGATGATGAGTATGGCCCCGCCCTCGACCCGGCCGGTGTAGTGAAACAAGCGCGGAAGATCATCGACGAATACGGCTTCAAGGCCATCAAGCTTAAGGGTGGAGTCTTCCCGCCAGCTCAGGAGGTCGAAGCTATCAAGGCCCTGCATGCAGCATTCCCCGGTGTGCCGCTGAGGCTGGACCCCAACGCTGCGTGGACCGTGGAGACGTCTAAATGGGTTGCCAGGGAGTTGACAGGCATTGTCGAGTACCTGGAGGATCCGGCCCCTGAAATCGAAGGCATGGCTGCGGTGGCCAAGGAGGCATCGATGCCCCTAGCCACGAATATGGCCGTGGTCGCTTTTACCCATCTCCCCCCTTCCATACTGCAAAACGCCGTCCAGGTGATCCTATCCGATCATCACTTCTGGGGCGGCCTCCGCAAGTCACAAACACTGGCGGCCATCTGCGCGACCTGGGGCATGCGTCTTTCGATGCATTCCAACAGCCACTTGGGCATATCGCTCGCGGCCATGACCCATCTGGCGTCGGCAACTGTCAACCTCGACTACGCGTGCGACACCCACTGGCCGTGGAAGCCTCGCGACGAGGACGTCATTGTTGACGGTGCTTTGAAGTGGGCCGACGGTGGCTTGAATGTGCCCACTGCACCCGGGTTGGGGATCGAACTCGACAGGGAAAAGTTGGCGCGGCTTCACCAGCAGTATCTCGACTGTGGGTTGCGGAAGCGGGACGACACTACCTACATGAAGAAGTTCCAACCGGACTTTTCCGCCACGATTCCGAAGTGGTGAGGTGAAAGCTGGCATGATGCTGGCAGTAGTAGATATTAGCTGGATATTAGCCTGTTATTCAAATGACATCAAGAAGGCCTGTCTCTTCAAATCTCGTAACTTGCGCCTTAGACGCCCATGTTGTGGAAATATTTCCCTACAGTGACAACTGGCCTAATACCGGACCCATTTAAATATGAACTGATAAAATTGTGGATAGTCACAGAGAAGTTCATAGCTACGTGAAGAAATGATTTTCTGATGAACCCGCTCAAATTATGCGGCATCAGCAACGGCGATTTGTACCTCGTTCTTCATAGGCCGATGGCTTCGTCTCTCACGACCAGGTCATGGGTCTTTAGACTCTAAATCCTTTCGCCCACCGTACTCTCCATTCTCATTCGTGACTTTCCTCAATGTCATTATTAGTCTTGGCTTCAGCAACAATATTCGAGACCATCGGTACGACGTCACTATGCGGAGACCCAGGGTCGGATCTCGAACTACAAGCATCGGAACCACGGTGACAGACATCGGAGCATGGCCGACCCGTTCCGCGGATGAACTAAACTCGAAGTGATCTTCTCCACAGGAACCGAACCTTGCAACCCGGATGAGGTCTCATGATTCTACTAACTCCCTGTCAAGCTCGCAAGTCCCGTGACACGGCGCCATGAACGGAGGAGAATGCGGAGGAAAAACGCGGGGGTGGAGCAGGGGGCTTCCTTACATGCGGGGAAGCAACCTTCGGATGGTGAAGTCAGACCTTGCGAAGACAGCCGAAGAGTCAGGTTAATAATGGGTTGGAAGGATTCTTAGCAGGGGTGCCGTGTTATAAGTATTATGAATGCTACCGATCTGCCACGACCACAACAGTTGATAGAGCCCTACTACAACCTGACTCTGCCATCACGAAGCACCCCTATCTTTCATCAGAGTCTGTCCACAGAGCACCAGATTCTCCAAGCTACAAGATTCCCCATTTTCCGTCTTTGACACGGAGTCAAGAAACCGGCAGCATGGCGAAGAAGGCTGCTACTGGCCATCGTGGCAATTCGACCAGGTCCATCTTGATCGGCCTAGCCATCAGTCTTGCAGGGTAAGTCGAAAGAACCAGACTCAGCCTGAACGTGCCTAACTAACAAACTTTCGCTAGATTCGTTTACGGCATTGACACGGGAATCATCGCTTCGACTATCGCCCAGGACACCTTCAAGTCCTACATGTACGGTGCATCCATGGAAAATGTGGCCGTGAGGGCCGGTATCGTCTCTGGCTACTACGCCGGGTACGCCTTCGGCAGTGCTGGGGCTGCATACTGCATGGACAAGATATCTCGTCGATGGACCTTGCTTCTGGGCGCCACCTTCAGCGTCGTTGGGGCTATACTGCAAACTGCCGCCCAGAACCCGGCCATGATGGTTGTCGGGCGTGCGTTCTCGGGCTTTTCCACTGGAATGGTCTACCCTACTGCGCCTGTCTACTTAGCCGAACTCTCGCCACCAGAGAACCGCGGTTTCCTCGTCGGCCTCAAGGGGTAAGAATTCTTTTTCACCAACTGATTAGGCTAATTTGTGCTAATTAATACCAGTCTGATGAACACCCTCGGCTTCTTCACCGCTGGATGGGTCGGCTACGCAGGATCATTTGCCCATGGCGATCTTCAATGGCGTGTGCCCCTGGCCACGCAAATCCCTCCGGCACTGTTGCTGGCTGTCATGACCATCTTCTTGCCCTACTCCCCCCGCTGGTGTAGGTTATCCCCCTGATATTTTAAGGAGTATAAATCTAATCAAGTTTACATAGTGGCTTCCAAAGAGCGATATGACGAAGCCAAGAAAGTCATGTACTCTCTTCACAGCCATCGTGGTGCCGATGTCATCGAGGCAGAATTTGCTGAAATGTGCAGCCAAATTCAGCTCGAAGCTAACCGCAAGAAGATGTCCAACTTCATGAACCTCTTTACTCGCAAATACATCCGCCGTACTCTGCTGGCCTGCTTGACCGTCAACATGATGAAGCTGTCTGGATCAAACATCATCCAAAACTACCAGTCTATCATGTACAATTCTCTCGGCTACGAAGGTCAAACCGTGCTTCTCATCGGCGCCTTGTACGGATTCATGGCTGTGATTGGCCAGATCATCAACGTCTTCTTCGTTGCTGACCACTGGACCCGACGCACGACTGTCATCTCGGGAAGTTTCGCCCTTGCCATTATCCTTTCCATTTTGACCGCACTGTCAAAGTCTTTCACCGACGGCTCCAACCTGGCGGGCTCACGCGCCGGAATTGCATTCATCTTCATGTTTGCTTTTGCGTACTCGTTCTACTTCAACAGTGTCAACTGGGTTCTCGTTGCTGAGATCTTCCCGCTCGACCTCCGTGGAGTCGGTGTCGGCTTTTCGGTCTTCACCCAGGCTGTGACGGCAATCTGGCTATCTTACGCGGCATCTATCGCCTTCGACACGATTGCATGGCGGTTTTACTTTGTCTTCATCGCCTGCAACGTGTTTGCGGGAAGCATCTACTATTTCTTCCTCCCCGAAACTCGCTTCCTATCTCTTGAAGAGGTCGCGGCTCAATTTGGCGATGAGATTGTCGCTCCTGTGTCGGCGAAGCAATTAGAGTTGGGTGCCCCTGAGGAGAACGTGGCCAACGTGGACAAGTCCAATATCTCGTCGGACCACGTTGAGAACTCGCGGAAAGGATAATGGGCATCTTAGAACTTACAGGACTATGAGAAAACTATATGTTCATTAAGATACCGTTCTGTCTACCTTGGAGACATGGTTTTGTTCGTTTTATACATATTACTTTGCTCCTCGTTCAAGCCATGAAGATTACCATCGTATCACTCATGGGTTTGTATGTGTAGAGGCGTGGTGGACTAGTGGATTTGTTGGTACCAGCCTATGAGCATCTGTGACTGCACCGTAGCTTGGTTGTGGCCAACCCTCCGTTTTGTGACTTGTCGCCCAAGTCCCCGTACAGAGAGAGGTCGGGAAGTAGTATGGAGACCCAGGGAGCATAGTGTCTGTACCAGCAAGATCATACCTATCACTATCACCATCTAGCAAATCAGGTAAGTAAGGTATCTTCTCATACAATTCAAGGTATGATTAGACCTTGACAAACAAGGGAAGTCAGTAGTAAATACGCATTTTAAAACAAACTTGAATCACTGAGATGTGGAGCTTAAGCAATGTGAGGGAGGCACTGTGGCAGGGGCTAAGGGCCAAGTGGGCTAACTGGTTGCTAGCAAGGGTGTAATTGGGCATAAAGAGGGGTAGCCACAAGGGAGGTTAAGAAGGGAAGGAGGAGAGACTTTTTCTTTGGAATCATCTTCTTCGTAAGCAATCAGGGAGACAAGAGCTTCTTACTGCGGAGAGATAAGAGAGATGACCTCTTTAAGCTCAAGGATAAAGTCTTTGCCTTTGTTTACTAAGAGAGAAATTCTATAATTACTACTAAAATTATCACTCAATTCAGGGTTGAACCTCAGTCTTCTACAACGCCAATTGCCAAGCCGACTGCAGACCTCTTCGATGCCTTGCCAATATTCTTTCCTGCTTTCAACTTGACAATCAACCTCATAAGATAATTCCCTATTAGGAGGTACTAAACACTAGATTGCCTGACCACATACGCGCTGTCTGGTGCCATTTGGGGTGTTGTTTCTTGTCCCTTTCCGCCGCCAAAGCACCGTCCTTGATTCACCAAACAACGAACAACTACTACTTATAGTAGTAACTTATAAAGACAACCCACCCAGGGCGTCTGCCACGGCTCCAAAACCGCCATTTTGGCCTCCTCGGCCTCGGCCTCCTCCTCGGCCAGCTGTGCCAGGCTGGGCGATATGGTTGTTGGGGGGGCGGGCCAGGACCAGCTGGCCGCTCGCCCCGGGAGAGGGGAGCACGCTCTGGGGAGTCCAGAGCATGGAAGCACCCCAAAGAACGACCTGGTTGTTGGGGGGGCGGGGGGCAGGTGCGGGCGCGGGCGCGGGAGCGGGAGCGGGAGCGAGGGCAGACTGGACGACATGGTTGTTGCGGGGGGCGCCAGGCATGGGCTGGGCGCCAAGCATGGGCTGGCCGACATGGTTGTTGGGGAGGGCGCTGGGCTCAATGGCTCTTAGGACCCTTCTCTGGCGCCGGGACAAGGCCCCAGAGAGACCTCGTCCCGGGTCCCGCGGACACTCGCAGGCTCGATGGCCTCTCAGGCCACACTGTAATCTAGTTAGTAACAATCGTACAAACACTACTGCATAGATAAGGCAATAGTACTTACCAGGTGACAAAGGCCACCGAACCGGGCGTTGCGGCCGCCACCACCGACTCCAACAGAGACGGGAAGGTTGAATAGTGCGCCAAGCTATAGATGAGTCAGTAGTGCTATTATCATAGTAGGTAAAGTCTGTGGGTCGATCGACGGTTCATGCAACGCATGCGGCATGCATAAGAAGTATGTGGGGTGGTAGAGACAAACAGTGGATGATGTGCGTGGGGTGGCGCTGACGGTGCAAAGACATCCAGAACTTCAGAAGTGTGAACGTATGAAGCCTCGAGCGAAATGAGAATGATGCGGACTCACGGGCACCGTCTTGGCGGTTGGTCCGACCGCTGTGCACAAGGCAGTGTGGTGTGCACTTCCACGTTTGCTTCGTGGCTCAACAGTTCGAAAAGAAATGGAAGAGGGAAGAGAGATGAAAGAGCAAGGGCGAGCGAGGAAGAATTTGGTACAATTAGGGCTTCAGGGTTACCGGCCCTCGTGGTATCACGTGTGTCAACCGGTTCCTTCCCGCCCATCTCTCAACTGCTACGATTGGCCATATGGCGATAGGTCGCATCAATCTCAGAGCCAATGAAGGGGGGCGGATGGCACCTATCAGGTTACTGGAACAAGAGACCTGGACTACATGCTAGACTGTTTTTTATTGGACTTCATCGAAGCTCAGGCAGTAAGTAAACTTGAATTGGTTGTTGTTATCGCAGCATCCAGCGAGGATATCGTCGGTTGCTGGCCAAAGCGAGTGGAACCGACTCTAGGGAGAGAGCTAATCATGGCGACGTACTTATATCACGAATTGGTTGAGGTTCCAATATAGATATCCTAAAAGAGGTGCCTTCCTCGGCAGTAAGTCATTATATATGTACCTATAGTTGCTTAGGGCTCAGTGCCTAAGCTGAGACTAAAGGTTGAAGGGTTTAGGTCTGAGGACTTAGTGTCTAGGTTTGAGGATTTAGTGTCTAGATATGCTAAGGCTAAAAGCTGGGTGTTGTGGCTCTGAGCATACTTATAGTGCCTTTAAGCATAACATGGACCTCTTTGCTCGATGCGGTAGGGCAAATGCACCGGTTGTGATGATAACGAACAGAAGCTCTAGCGGCCGCACTGCTTTACCTGGAGAGCTTCACGGGAATTCAGTACGGCTGGTTGACCAACCCGGCACCGGCCGCTTTGGCAGAGCCCCTCAAAAAAGGTAAGCTCCTCCCTGATTTTTCCCCGACCGGATTGAATCATGGTAACTTTATGGCCATACAGATATGCACCAACCCAGATTGCTGACCTCCGTCGATCGAGTGTATAGAGAGCTTCCTTCCCGGGGTGCTTACAGTCAAAGTACGAATATTACCGCACTTGACAAGCAATTCGTTGTTGGAGTTATACCGCCGAGTATGCTTCAACTCCTCTATAAGCAAGCTCCGTCGAATTTTGACGAGGGAAGGCCTCCCAGCCATGGGAGGAACGCGGAAAAGGATTCAAGTCTACTATACGTATGGTTGTGTCTCACTGGGCTTGACCGAGCTCTCAGAGAAATGCCTCCAACAAGAATCCTGACGGAGCGTCGTCCTCTGGCTAATTGCCCAATAAAGGGGGCGTAAGGGTTATATTAATTATCTACTCAAACAATAGGTACGAAAGCTGACCTTGGACGATGGGAATCACCTTCTCGCGGTACTATGAGTCAGAATTAGTTGAACTCATCTTGACATCTCAACCGAAGTGGGAAGAGCCAAAAGATGTATTTTTAAATAACAAATCAAATGAAATCACAAACATCATACAAGTTTACTGACTAGATATCATTGCCAAGCTCACTCATGTCTCACGGGTTAGTCTTTGTATTGTTCCTCCTTCTTTCCAGTGACTATCGCTGTCCTTCTCCTCTGTTTCTCCACGTTTGCTTTTGCCGTCATCTTCACATTGATGTACCTCGTAATAGATGACGGTGCGAATGTGAATGTGCACGACCCACAATCATATTGGCGATATCACCATTTCAATTATCTCGCTGAATCCATCATACCTCCATATCTCTGATTTCTGCCAGCCTTCTCTGCGCAAGACGAAATGAAGAGGTGACGTCCCTTTAAGTTTTCTGCGCGTTCGTGCATTGCGTCACGTGACTCAGATACCGCACCGTGACACGAGTCATGCGAGAAAACGACCACCTCGGTGTAAGTGCCAGAGCGCAGAACCTGATACGGCAATACAATTACTCAATGGGACGCGAGTACAGTTTCTATGTTCTATTATTTAATTGGTATTGGATTGCAGTGATGTGGGTGCGCGCGGCGGCGATGCTGTGTGGTTCTGAAAAATGCCCACTCAACACCACGATCCACTTCCTCACAGCTCATCACGATATTTGCAACCACAACAGCACGCTACGTTTTGCATATGAATCGAGTTGTTTAATGATTAAATCGATGCTCATTACTGTCTGAGTAATAATTAATATCTACTTGAGTCCACCTGTGCTGCTAAAACCACCCCGGCCTTAAGCCTTCTCGGGGTCCTGGTTCTCGGCGATCTTGTTCTCCAACGCGTTGGGCTGGTTAGTTCCCTTGAAATCAGATCTCGCCAACATGTTCCAATGGTCCTCCTCACTGTCTAAATGACGGAAACAAAACCAGAAGGCGATTCCGCCGACGAAAGCGATACAGGCGACGGTGGTGTAGTTCCAGACCAAAAGAGGGTCGATGGAGAGCGGGGTGAAGGCCTGGCCGATAGCGGCGGAGATGGCACTCATGAACAGGTTCACGCTCATGACTAGGGACTTCATGTTCTCCGGGGCCTTGGAGTAGGCGTACTCGTACGAGGTAACGTTGGTGAAAATCTCAGCGAGACCGATGAGGATGTACGGGAGGCACTGAGCCCAGACGTTGATGGGAGCGGGCTCTTCGCACTCGGCATCGTTGGCATACCAGCCGCAGCTTCCCAGCTCGTAGATGTAGTATTGCATGACAGCAGAGGCGACCATGGACAGAGCGGCGATGATGAAACCGGTGGTCATACGCTTGATGGGGGTGAACTTGATGCCGGCCTTGCGGAGGGCGGGGTACAGAACATGATCGATGATGGGGATCATGATCACGATAGAGATGGGGTTGAGGTTCTGGATGACGTCGTTGGGGGTGCCGTGAAGCTGCATGGTAGCGGCCTGGGTGGTCAAGTTACCGGTCATCTGGTTGTAGGCGAGGAAGAAGACGGGGAGGAAGAGGAAGACCTTGCAGGCCATGAGACCTCGGCGGACTTCGTCGACCCAAGCATCATCGTAGGTCATCCACGAGGGGCGCTCGTCGACGGGGACGTTGGAGGGCTTGGCCAGATCCCAGTTAAGCTTGAAAGGCTTGCACTGCTTCTGTACGTAGATGAACATACGCAGGAACTTGGACAGCACGGAGCCGGTGGGCGGTGACAGCTTGTAGTTCTTCTTGTTGAAGGCGAGGACGAAGGGGGCGATCAGGAAGAGCACCGTAGGGATGAGGAAGGCCAGGTAGAAGGAGTGATACTTCTCAACATAGACCACTTTTGAACCAGGTTAGCAAAGTATTCTAGATTGTTTTGGGAGGGGGTTATCGTACTTCCGATCTGGCCAGCCATGGAGCCGATGTTGATACAAAAGTAGAAGTACAGGAAGACGCGGGTGTTGGTCACGGCAGGATCAACAATGACTCGCTCGCCGTTCTGAACTTCGACACGCATGCGGGTGTCGTCATTCTGCTCAGCAAGCAGCGGTGAGACGTTGGCCTTGAAGAAACCGGTGCCGACGCAGAGAGTGAGGAGGCCCACGATGAAGACACCGAAAGAAGTATCGGCCTTGACGATGACACCGGGAGCAGAGGCGGCGACGAGGATAACGTGGGCGATGGTGGCGATACCGATGGCGATGTGAAGAGTCCAGAAACGACCCAGGCGGGCATCAGCAACCCAGGCACTGGAGGGGGTCGTTAGTAAGAGTTTGATACAGGCAGTTAGACGGTAGGAAACTCACCCGAGGAGGGGCATCACGTAGGCGAAGAACTGGTTGAAGAGAGACAGAGCCTGGGCAGCCTGGGAGCCCATGTTGAGGGCACCAGCCTGGGCATCGGGGTCGGAAGCGTTGATGGGAGCACCAGTCGTCGAGCCCTCGGGCAGCGGCTGGGCGATGAAGTTGGTGTAGAGCACGGAGGAGCCGTAGTAGGAGAATCGCTCGCAGAGTTCGACGAAGGCGATGGTGTACATGCTCCACTTGATGACACCGGAGACACGGCGCAGAGTGCGCAGGTCCTCCTCACTGGGCTCATCATCTTCTTCGCTGGTCGAGCGGAGGTCGTGCAGTATCTCCTTGTCCATAGAGCCCTTGCCGGCGAGCTGGGGGATGCCGCGGGTCTCGGGGTCGACGAGACCGGCCCGCGCAATGGCGTCGTTGTCGAGGTTGATGGCGTTGGTCATGATGGGCGAATTGCGTCCTTGACTTGTCTTGACTTGACGGGAACTACTCTTTCAAGTGCTGTCTTGCTCTGGCCCGGGAGAGGGTTAAGCAGAGGGAGATAAAGAAGAGGAGACCTGGAGAGGGATGGAGACGAAAGGAATCTGAGACAAGAGACGAGAGGGGATCCACGAGGAATCTTATATCAACTCGACGATCGATTAACTGTCCACGGCGCGGGTACCCCGTCGCCACCTGTTCGTGGAGCTCTGAGACAAGAAAGGCAACCCATGGCTGATGAGACGATCCCAGCCAAGACCTGGTCGTACCAGAGATTGGTCAATGGCCTTATCGGGCAGGTCGCCGCACGCGACTAAGACCCGACAAAGAAGGCTGATGTACAGAAGGTCGGCGACAAAAGTCCCGACACCAATTCAGTCCCAGTCCAGTGCAAGTCCAGTCGCGTCTCGTCTGTCGGTCATCAGCATTGGAGATGGGAAATACTGGAGACCTCGGCCGGGGGGTTGTTAGTGGAGTGGGTGGCCCAACCGGCCGGGAACAAGACGAACCAGGGACGGACCCCGTGTGGACCCATTATCCGCCACGGCCGGGGTCGCCAAAGGGCCGCCACGAGCCCATCAAGCGTTTCGGGCCTATTCGAGTCGACGGCAGGGTTAGGCCCAAGGAGGAAGGTGGCAAGACACCGAGGTCCTAGATCTCGACTGTCTGGGTGAAGATGCGTACTGTAGTCGAGATAGGTAGCAGATGTACAGTGGCACTGGAAGTCGTGAGGCAAACTTTGGCCGGAGGAAAGGTCACAGAGACGCTATTGGGCATTGAGCATCAAGGGCGCATCGATCGATGCTACGGAACAAGGCGGGAGACGCTTCTGAGGTCTCTCTTGTGAGATCGAGGTTGCCAATGGGCGCAAAGATCTCATCATGGACACTCAAACCTGTTTAGCGATGATGGTTGTGCTTCTAGAACTTGGAACCCGCTCCGACTCGCTGGTACGATGAAACCTCGCCTCCCGCCATCTGGGGAGAGATAACGTAGGGCCGAAGCGCGACGAGGATCCCAGCTGAGGGCTTCACACCCAAAAGCGTGGTGATTAATGCCAGGCAGTCGATTAGACAATATACGATGCATCATGTGGTGTCACTCGCAGTGTCTTTGATGAATTTCCGTCTCTGGACGGCAGCGTCTCTGGACGGTAGCGCCTGTCTCAGCGCCCGCGCAAGAATGACCGGGTGGCGTCCTAGCTACCGAGGCATGGCCTGTCTCCCGCCCTTGCAACCGACGCCGGAAATAGGCAGGGCAGAGCCGGTGCAGCCAAGAGGGTGTTCTGAACCTGGGATGAAGAGGGGGAGCCGAGAGAATCCAAGAAGCACACCACCGTTCCGGATCCGAATAAAGAGATCTGCGGAGGTCAGGCCGCTTGTGATTGGCTGCGGAAGTCCGAGCGATTGCGATTGGCTGCGCCGGGGGGGCCGAGGTGTGGCGGGTTGTGGCGGGTGGCTGTGGCGATTGATCAACTTGCTACGTGTGTGGCTTGTCTTTCTCTTTTCTGTGCACCGTTTCTAAAGCCATGGCTGAATGTCATCGGGGAACTGTGGTGGGTTTTTTTTGGGTTATCTGGGGGAGGCGAGGGAATGCCGATACAACGTCGCGTTGCCGCAGATGCCGCATGCAGAGGGATCAGCGCGGCAACGGGAGAGATACGCAGCCAGGAAGAAGGGAACAATGAAACAGGGACTGTCCGGAACACGGCAACGACAGCCACAAATCCATGCATGGTGAAGTTGCAGTCTAGAGAAGCCCGGGTTAGGTAAAGGATTGACTGCTGAATTGTTGTCGCTTTCGGAGTTTGACCCCTTGTACTCCGTAGGTGGTTCGCAGTCGACACCATCACCATCAGCACCATCAAAAGGACCTCTCGAACCGAAGCCATCCAGCCTTGGCGATGCCTTGGCCATGACTTCTCCCCTGGTCGGCCCCAGGCCTTTTGTATACTACACCCATGATTCAGCCGCCAGCCGAGCAACCACTCCAAATATCACCTGTACACAATTACAGCCTCCGTACCCCGGGCGAGTAAGAGAAGCAGGCTCGCAAGGCACGTATTTCGGATTCCGCCATCTCACATGTTTCACCCTGCCCAGCCCGCACGCAGCCTCAGTGCATCATCTCCCCTGCACGGCCAAGCGCACCGCACAACACGCGCCGTTGCGTGAGGTGATTCCTCGCAGCACGCAACCGCCCTGGGCACTCTATCGCGGCAGTGCGGGCCTCGCTGTGAATGTAACCGCAACCTTCCTAAACAGGGTTGGAGCTATGGCGAATCGCGCGTACCCCGTCGGCCGCTTCCACCAAACAGGTGTGGACCGATTATTCCCAGCGCGCATGGCGTGTCCTGCGTGGTGCCAACGTTTGGTCTGATCTGGAATTCCCATGGAAGCTTTCACATAGCTGCACTACTGTGCGTAGAGGCTGCACAGAGGGGCAAAAGTAGGCAGAGGGGCAATACTGCAACAGGCGAAAGATGATCAACGGAATGGCAGCGGCTGTCTGGCTTAAGCCACGCTTCGCTCGTCAAGCCATAGTGATGACATTCTCAGCTGCCCATCACAGCATCGCAACGCCTCCGTTCCCCGTCTCCCCATATCCCCACGCATCGCCATTTTACCTGTCAAGCACGTCTATCTCACTTATGACAAACGAGAACGTACTTATGCGTGTTCCCCAAGATGACACGACCTTACTATATCTCATCATGACAAACAGAAACTTCCCCAGCATCCAACTGCCCCATCAAGGCTCTCGCCACCTGGGGTTTGCGGGGAAGACCCGACGGCAGCCGACGCAAGACGAGGGCAAAGGGCTGTTTATCGTGGTTTCTCGTATCGTTGTCACTCAGAAAGTATCTGGTGCGTGCTGTGTCTTGCCAGCGTCTTCCCAGCTGCACCGTAGTCCCCGTACGTACGAGAATACCTTATCGACCATCGTGTAGTCTATCTGGCGCAGAAGCCCTTGGGGGACTTTTGGAGCCCCAATGGAGCAACGATCTGTGCATGTAACCTGCCCCCTCAAGGGCCCTTTGTCTAGCGCCGGTGCTCAAAGCTCAAGCCTCCAGCAAAGGGACCACCCCCGCTCATTCGGAGGGAAAAGAATGGAGACAACATGGGTGCGCGGACCTGCGTGCATCATGGATGCCGTGTCTACCACTCCACTCTCTCTCCCCTGATCGTTGATGGAGCCGGAGAGCCAATATCAACTGCAGCAAGGCCCCTGGGAGAGCCATGCGACAACAGCGGGTCGGAGAGCGGCGGCGTGGGGCGCGGGAACGAGCACGTCCATCGGCGCTGCCCGCCTTGGGCTTTGGGTGTCTCAACTCCATTCTCCAGCATGCGTGCTGCGTACTACCCACACGTACGCGCTGCGCTGGACGCGTTGCACATCGGTCACTTTGAACAAGCAAGATTACCGATATGAAAGACACACGTCTTATTGGCTGATTGTCCTTCATCACTGTGTCCCAGTAGTCTGTCTACCTCTCACTGGGATCTCACATGCCACGACTCTACGAGCCTGCTTCTGCACCTCTGCTTCCTCCACTTGCGCATTCTCGCGGCACGGCAGCAGAGCCGCAGCTCCGATGAGATTGTGAAATACAAGGTACTCTGTTTGCCGTCGCGAAACTTCGAGGTGCTGGGCCTACGTGGTGCATCCCGAAGTAAAGTAGGCTCATCATTTAGAGCCATCGTCGCTACCAAAGATCGGTCGAGAGGTCCAAGGTCGACGAAAAAGTAGACGGGACAATGATAGAATGATCGGACAACAACACTCTTCTGCTTCCTTCCTGCACAAAAGGCAAGGTCGATCCCACCGCCGATTTCCTCTGTGCTGTTAGATTCAAGTCTCGAGGAGGGTCAAGTGAGGTTCGGAACCTGCCCGACCCGTAGTCTTTGAATGTCTTCCCAGTTTCGGTCGGCGGCCCTTTACAGCTATAGGGTATTTTACCTGGAATAAACCACAGTTGGTACCCTAACTGCTAAAGGGAACAGTGGACTTCCAGCCTTTCCAGACGTCGGACTGACAGTGTTTAGCAACCCATTGGTTAACATCCCTGAGGTTCCTGTACCCGAATCGCCCAGTGAACGCTATCAGCGTAAGGACCAAAGGCGCCGTCAACGTTGCCAAGTGGAAATGAGAGGGACATCTGAGAAATAGAGCTGAGGCTATTCGAATTATGGAGACTAGACTTTTCAAAGGGTGTTTGTCGCCTAGATGGAATGATCTACCAGGAGCAGATATCTCGGTGGCACAGGTGGCGACGGTATCACTAGTCGTTCATCGTACTCAACTACATCGGGCAGGCGATAACAGGGCTGACAAAGCCAGAACAACAGAACAGGCCTAAGGTGCCAAGGTGCGTAATTGAATCAAGGTTAGAGCCACAGGCAAAATACTATGGTACAATCCTTCAAGAACAGGGGTCGCATAGCAGTTAGGCTCGGACATAAGACTGGGAATTGCACTGGAGCTTCTGAAGTAAGCTGTGCATGGAACTATCCCTTCTTGAGCGACCCAGAAAGGAAGGAGGGAGCGCCCCTGGCTGGCGTCTTGGGATCATGTAACTACCCTAAGTAGGAGCCAACGTCTTCCCCGTTCTGCATCACGAGACGGAAATATCTCGTCGATCTGTACCATTGGTAATTCACCTTGGTCTACAAATAGTCCAGGCTTGCGCCTGGAGCTACATGGGTCTAATTACCAATGGCTTGGCGGGCAAGCTAATGCACATGTGCTAATGTTGACGATTGGGCTGTTTTGAGTAACGATAACAGTGGCATCCAGTCTCTGGCAAGACGTTACAATACTCAGGGGTTCCATTTACCGAGAATGCTTGACCATCATACTTCAGGTAGGGGCCACAAGGGGTTTTCAAAACTTTCTAAGATGTCAGGTCCAAACTAGACTTCAGGTCGTGGCCTAATTGACCTTGCCCAGCTCTAAGAGTAAAATTGCACGAATAGTGTTCGAGATATTCGTTCCGGCGTATTCTCCGTTTTC
The DNA here is from genome assembly GCA_003934905.1 of Neonectria sp. DH2. Taxonomy (NCBI): domain Eukaryota; kingdom Fungi; phylum Ascomycota; class Sordariomycetes; order Hypocreales; family Nectriaceae; genus Neonectria; species Neonectria sp. DH2. Next base: position 1,078,139 of record RQWH01000015.1, on the reverse strand, counting down.
CGGGCTAGTCTCTTTTGCAGGCCTCTTTGCGGACTAAGGCGTCTTGGGGAGTCCAATCAGTCTTTGAGATGCTGCAACTCAATGGTTCTTTGTCAAGTTGCAGTTTGAGAAGCCTCCATGCCCTTGACAATCCTGTTTCTCGGTAGTTCCTTAACAGCTGATGTTAAGTTGCTGAATGTGGTGGTAGGTGGATACTGTAGGGTACATACGAGTTCCTGTCTCCTTTGTGATGCCGTAATACTTTCTTACTTAAGCTTTCTCTTGACAGCCCAGTTTCCCTCCTGTCATTATACTCCACCATCAATCTCTCAGGCACTAAGCAATCACCATGACCAACGAGGAGACCGTCACGATGGCGTCTGGCTTCGCCGTGGCTGAAAGTTCCTGACAACCTAACCTGGCTGAATTGTTGATTGAACGTGGGATATTCACTCTTTCTCAGAGGTTAACACTAACTACTAACACCTAACCCCTAACCGCTGATCCTAACTGCCAATCCTGACCTAAGTCATAAGTCCATACGCCAAACATTGGTGGGGTACCCCTCTCGAACCGTTCGGCTGCGACGGCATCCCATTCCCTGGCTTCGGCCTCGACTTTCCGAAGCGTAGAGGCTCAAAGCGCAGAGACTCGGAACTCTTGCTACGACGAGGCTCTGGCTTTCTCAAGGTGTCTGGGTTCCAGTGAGGCATTATGGGCAGTGGAATTACGAGTTTCTAAAGTCTGAAGAGGTCGATGTAGGGTGGTGGCGATGGTGATGATGATGAAATCTCTGGCTGGTGGCGGTGGAACGATAATTTCCGACGTTTTGATCTCGTCATCGTTGCGACGGGGGCCTTCCTCGGATGTCACCAACGGCCCCAGGCCCGGATTTTCCCCTTAGCCTCAACTGCAGCCTCTGGCATCATCAAATCCCAACATCCTCATCCCTCCACCCTTCTGCCTCCCGATTAGCCATCTTCCCTCATGTCAACAGGGGCCGATAGCCATAGCGTCCAACCTGCCACCCCCAATAACCATGACGTCCATTACGGCACCCCTAGTAACGGAGTGGTCCACTTTGTTCCTGGTAAGACACCGAGGAGGGGGGAGGAAGAGCAAGAAGAAGGGTCGATAACTGCGTTTTGGCCATCGACGCCTATGAAACCAGAAACTAGAAAGGAATCACTACTTTGTAGTGATCTTCAATCAGGTCGCCGTACGGGTCTTTCCTCTGTTGTACCTATAACAAGTCCCAGTACACACCAGCACCCCAAGCCTAGGTGTCCTCTAAACAAGGGTTCGTGGGCCGTGACTCGGAGCTCGGGGTCATCCGTCACGCCACGTTCGTCGAGTCTAGATATTGCTGTGTATTCGTGACACAAGACAACGTCCGTACCGTGTTGCAGCAAATGATAACAAATATCTTTGTCGTATGATCCTGGACCAGATGCCCTCTGCCGTGCTGCTGGACCAGACAGCTATCGAGGCGATGGAAGAGCACTGGACTGGCACTGTTCACCTGACTCCGACGGCGTTTCCTTCCAAGACACAGTTCTACACTATAGTGCACTAAAGTTGGGGTCAAAACGCAGAGGGAGTGGTTCCTCTATCACGAGTGCTCCGAGGCATCTAGAAACGACGAGATACTCGATTGGTTTCGCAATTCTTCAATGGGTGAGCCGGCGTTCACTGCAGTGGAAGAGAACATGGATGACGATGAGCGCTTTCGGCAAATTCGGCTGCCGCCGTTGGACGCGGGATGGAATCAAGCCCTGTGTAGCTGCCCTGCGCTTGACGAGCTGTTCGAGGATATGTCGGAGCTGCTTACCCAGTGTGCGAAATTCCAGAGTTGCCTCACAGAGCGACGGAGGCTAGGGGATGGGTCGGAGATTCCACGCAGTAATTGGGGACACTCCTAATCTGACGCGGAGGACCTATGGCCCGTCTGTGATAGCTTAGCGTTGACACCTCATGTATGAACGAGGGCATGTGAGAGAATTAGGAGTAGTATAAGGGTTCCAGGTTAGCAGTCGAAAATAGCTCAAGATTGTGAGAAAAGATTACGCGACTGCACCTTCAACAACTTAAAGGCAGTAATATGGGTAAATGGACCCGTGTCCGTAATTAAAGTAATAGCGAATTATTTCTGCGTAAATCTACAGCTATGAACTGTAATCCATTCAAACATTAACAGTGTTCACCCACTCAAGTCTTGACCCTCCTCCTTTGGAAGACCTTGACAGGGTTCTTCCCGCGAAACCTCAACCACGTCGCGAAATACACGACGGCATAATTAAAGACGATGAATCCACAAAAGATACCAAAGTCACGCCAGATGTTGCTGTAGTTAACACTGAATCCACGTCCAAACTCATCACCCGTCGCGTACTGACAGAACTCACACACGCCTCGCGCACCGGTTTGGACGTAGCCGCCAGCCTGTTTGATGTACGGCGCCACATACTCATCGCAGCTTAGGTTCGGCGGCGGCGAAAACAGCGCAAACTCCTCCTCCGTGCACTTGACGGGCTGGTCGTGGATGGCAACGGCCAGGAACGCCTCGAGCAGATAGTGGAACGGCGAGAGCCAGTACATCCAACTGCGCCAGAAGTAAGGCAGACTCGCGGGCGGCACGACGACGCCGCAGAAACTGACGACGAACAGGAAGAACACGGGCACCAGCAGCGACGCCAGAAGCTCGTTGGGCGCCAGCGCGGCGATGGCCTGGCCGAAGCCGACGTAGTACAGCTCGAAGAGCAGGACGAGGAGGAACGCGAAGCCGGAGGTGAAGCCCGACGTGTTCCAGCCGAAAACGCCCCACCACCAGCAGTTGAAGTAGATGCCACCGGCGACGATGGCGTAGGGGATCTCGGCAGCCACAGCGGCGGTCGTCCACGCAGCCCAGCTGTAGATCTTGGCGCCGTCCTCGCGCCACTGGAAGACCTGGCGGGACCTGAGAAACACGGGCTGCAGCTGCTGGATCAGCGGCGGGCTGATGGTCAGCGTCATGAAGATGGAGAACAGGCGGTTCTGGAAGTCGATGGCTGACGAGCCCAGCTTGTAGAAGGTGAAGCAGTTGAAGAGGCCCGTCAGCACGTGCAGCATCATCTTGCCGAAGATGTAGTTGGGCATGCGCCAGTAGGCCGTGAAGGAGCGCTTGAGCACGGCGAGCGTCTGCGTCGTCAGCGGCGTGGCGTACTCACGGTCGTCGGAGAGGGTCTTGGAAGGCTCGAGGTTGCGCCGCTCGGTGATGATCTCTTCCATTTCTCGCGAGCGAGCCTCATGCTGCGACGATTGGGCCCACACGTCGCCCCAGTCTTGGCCGTCGTAGTCCGGGTCGCCGGCTCCGATCGTCTCCAGCATGTACTCGGCCGGGTTCGCCGTCGGAGCGCACTTGGCGCCGCCGTTGGCCTCGAAGTACTCGATCAGCTCCCGGCTGTCGTGGCCGAGAGGGCCGTGGTAGACGACGCGGCCGCCGGATTTGAGAAGCAGCAGCTCGTCGAAGTGCTCGAACAGGATTGCTGAAGGCTGATGGATCGTACACAAGACGGCTTGACCGGCGTCGGCCAATTTGCGCAAGAAGCGGACAATATTGAAGGCTGCGCCGGAGTCAAGGCCGGACGTAGGCTCGTCGAGGAACATGAGCAGCTCAGGCTTGGACGCCAACTCTACGCCGATCGTCAGGCGCTTTCGCTGTTCCTGGTTCAAGCCCTCTCCAACCTGGCCGATGATGGCGCCGGAAATGGGTCTCATCTCTAGGAGGTCAATGATAGTCTCGCAGTAAGCCATCTTATCTTTAACTGGGACCTCCCTGGGTTGTCGCAACATGGCTGAGAACTGTAAGGCCTCACGGACGGTGGCTGTGGGTTCGTGAATGTCCATCTGTTCTGCAAAGCCTGTTGCTCGCTGGAACGACTTGGGAAGAGGGCGGCCGTCGACGAGAAAGTCGCCTGTGATTGTACCAATCTTGAGGCGTTGGGCCAGGGCGTTGAGCAAGGTCGTTTTTCCAGCACCTATGTTGGGGATGAGTTACTATTAGAACTCGCATACATGACATGGACTTACCGGAGGCACCCATGAGTGCAGTCAGCTTCCCGGGACGTACGTAGCCTTGGATGTCCTGGAGAAGCTTCCTCTGTCCCTTCTCATACGGAATGGTGTAGTTGACGTTTCGGAAGGTAAAGATGGTTTCGTTCTTGGCGACCTGTTTGGCGTTGTCATTGTCGCTCATCTCCTTCGACGTGCCTTCGTCGCCTACAACTGGAGGTGTGCGGCCGGACTCCTCATCAACCTTGGCTTCGCCTGTTCGTCCGCCAGTGGAAATGGACTCCTCGAGAGCCTTGGGAACCTGACCCCGCTTGAAGACGGTGATGGCACCGCCTCCCACGTTGGGCTTCATCAACTCCATTCCCACCGCGGTCAGGAAGACGAAGGCGATGAAGAAGGCCCACAGGAAGCCAAAGTTACGCCACAGATGCGCCCGGGTATACGTGAAAGACGCCTGGATGTATGCGGCACCGCTCACAGAAGTCGAACTAGGCGAAGCACCAGCGAGAGCACAACCTTGGTACTGCCGCGATGCGTTGGGTCCTTGGGGGACTAGGAACGGCGCAACGCACTCAAGCGTGAGGCCGGAAAACTCGTTGGCCATGAGACACTCGAAGCCGTACTGGATCCAGTTGATCCACCGCAGCCAACTAAACCAAGGGGGCATGGAGTCCGGAGGGATGAGGTAGCCGGTGTACACTATGAGGATCTGAATGGCGACTCCGGTGAACCGCGTCGCCACGTCCAGGGTCTTGCACCAGGCCGAAATGGCCCGGAAGAACGCATAGGTGACCATGGTTACAAGCCACAATATTAATGTTGAAATGAAGAACTGCGATGCAGTCCTTGCCAAATTCGCCATGAAGTAGATGATGACGTTGAACAGAACGACCTGGATAAAGACCATGGGCACGTCGACAACCGTCTGCGCAATGGCAAACGCCGCCGGGCGGTAGAACGAAAACGACTTGTGCTTTAATAGGATCCCCTTTGACTCGAAAGCAGAAGTCATCTCAGCCAAAGCCAGCAGGGCGTTGAAGAGAAGTAAGAAGAACAATGTACCGCCGCGCGGAAACGCTCCCTCGGCCGTCTGCGGGAGGTTGTAGAAGAGACTGCCGACGATGAGGCCCTGGAACACCAGCCCGCCCCATTTGCCAAACAGCGACGCGCGGTCGCCCGTCATGACGAGGAACTGCCGCTGCGTGCACGCGATGACCTGCTTGTGGAACGGGATTTCGTAGTTCTTCTTCCGCGTGCGCTCCGACTCGTTCTGCTGCCGCTCCTCGGCCTGGAGAACGAGCTGCGACTCGAAGGCATCTATGTCCTCGAGGTTGCGCTGATACGCGCCACTCCGGCGGTACGCGGCGTCGAACTCGGCCGCCGTGCGCGGGATGCGGTCTTCCCAACCTGGCCGGATGCTGCGCTCGTGCTCGTCTGTGACTGAGACGAGGAAGTCGGCCGTTGTCCAGCGCTCTGGACACTCGAAGCCGAGATCGAGGAAGTATTGCTTGGCCGTCTCGGCTGGGCCGTAGTACAGGCACTTGCCGTGGTCGATCAGGAGGACCTTATCTACCAGGTCGTACAGAGTCTCTCCGGCTTGGTAGAGCGAGACAGCGGTTGATGTGTTGGCCATATTGGTCATGGCCCGGATCGACTTGACGTACTCGACCGCGGTGCTGGCGTCGAGGCCTTTACTGGAGTTGTCCCAGCCCTGAACCGACGCGCGTGTGATCATAGCCTCAGCAATTGACACTCTCTTCCTCTCGCCGCCAGATACACCGCGGATGAATTCGTTGCCCACTTTCGTACCAAGGGTGTGCTCGATCCAGAACAGCTTCGTCACGACTCGTAAGAACTCTCTAACGTAGTCAGAGCGCGTCTCGCCCTCGAGCCTCGACTCCTTGCCCGGCGTCCGCGTTTTCAGTGCAAACTTGAGCGTTCTCTTCACAGATAGCGTGGCGTAGTGCAGGTCGTCCTCGGGGTTGTAGATGACCTCCCCACGGAAGTCCTTTGCAATCGTCTCAGCATCGGTGCCTCCGTATGTAACCTTCCCCTCGACGGCTTCAAAACCCGCCCGCTGATTACAAAACGCCTTGAGAAAGGTGCTGCATCCCGAGCCAGGCCGGCCGAGCACAAGAAGGATTTCACCTGGACGCACGCAGCCATCTAGATGGCTGATGAGATCTCGCACCGGAGGTTTGGCGAAAGCTGCCTTGGGGCCCTTGGTCAACAGGTTAATGATTGTCCGCGGCAGCCCGAGGAAGAAGTCGCCGACGGTGGGCTGTAAGCTGGCGCCGAGGCCGACGCCGCGGACGGTGAGGTCGCGGAAGACGACGCCGGTGTGCCGTGTCTTTTCTCCCTCGCTTTGCTCCTGGCGGGCGCGTCCAAAGATGCGGGACATGAGGCGTTCTATCTCCTGCTGCTCCTCCTCGATTTCGGGTTCCGACGCGGCGGTGCGACGGCGGGACAGCACGCGGAAGAGGTCATCCTCGGTATGGGTGGTTTTCTTGCGCTCGAGTTTCGGTTTTTCGTCGTGAGTTGGGATTCTCAGCGGGGCGTGTTGCGTGGAGGACGGAGACTCGCTGGATGTTGATAACGCATCGTCGGTTACCGCGTCGATGTCCCGTCGCTTATCTTGGACATGGTCTCTGCTGCCGGCTGGGATCGTGTCTGAAGAAGTTCGAGAGTGGCGGGGGATGGCGGCTGCATGGCGGGTATCTTGATCCTGAACTTGGTCTCGGGTGGTGGGGACGGTGCTTGACGACGAGTGAGAGTAGCTCTTAATGAATGTTTGCTGTCGTGTATCTTGACCGTCTTGGAATTGGTCTTGTCTCGCGGGGATAGTGTTTGACGACGAGTGAGAATGGCGAGAAACGGCGGTCCGTTGTCGTGTATCTTGGACATCTTGGACTCTGTTCGAACCGGCGGTCGGGATGACGTCTGACGAAGACTGGTAACTGGGGACAAAGGCCGCTACATTTCGTGTATCTTGAACATCAGGAACAGTGTCTCCGTCGGCCGGGATGGCGTTCGGCGAGTCGTGAGCATTCTGGTTGGGGGCAAAGGCCAAAACAATAGAAGCTGGCACCTCGGCCAATCCCGAACGATCTGTGTCAGCAACAATCCCAACCGAATCGTCATGTTCTTGAGCGTCCGTCCCGGTATACTCGCTGACAGAGTTGATGCTAGGCGTCACGGGATAGCCGCCTGGGATATCTTCGTCCCGCGGGGTGACCTTTCCGTCGCTCATGGCGGCTATTTTTGGTGTTTTGAGACCGAGCCAGGAAATCTTGGGAGTTTCGGCTGGCACATTCGGGAGCGGTGCATTACAGCATATTTACACGGGCGCGCCATGGCGCATATATGACGACATGAAAGATGTTTGTTCAGCCACGTCATTCGGCCTTCGGACTTTGGCAATTTGCGGTGCCCCCCCAAAGAGACAATGTCTTTGGTGGTTTTGGTTGCAAGTCGTGGTGATCATGGCGTCGGGCTGTGTGGGGCGCGAGCGTCATAGACTTGGCGAATCCGTCTCGACTCTGGAGAGTTTTAAGATGGAAGCGATCTAGTCAGATGTTTTGGATCTCGCACGCGGAATTGGCGCCGATTACTGGCTGGGTGAGTGGGCAATTCAGTGAGCCTTGGGTGAAGTCGGATGATTAGAGCTGGGAGATCTCGGGAAGAGCCATGTGCCGTACCGCCTTTGCATCGGTTAGAGTTAACTCGGTGTTCCAGACCAGCCGAAGCAATTGCTGTACTGCAGCCACTGGAATCTCCGTGTAACAAATGCGCAAGCAGTGGTGTCGATGGAGCACTGTTTGCAGAAGCCACCCAAAACTGCATTTGCTTATGCGGAAGAGACCGCTGTCACACGCAGCCATCATGTAGAGGCGTGATTGTGGCTGAACCCAGAGCACATGCTAGTCTCGGTAGCTATACCCAAGTCGGAGCTTATCTTTCTTCATCATTTGCCTTTAGCCTACAAGTCAGCCAGCCTCGCTCAAACCGTCGATAGTATTTATACGGGATCAACGAAGACCTCAACAGTCCGTCACATGCCTTAGGAGGATTGTCACACAACTTCACGCGAGCGTACTCGGTCGTTGCTCAATTATCATAATTTTCGCTTCCCTGTCCTGTACAGGCCTAACCACTTGAGCTACATCACCATCAACACTCAAAATGCCATTGCACATCCTCCCAGCCGCTCCTCCTCAAGATCTTCGCCCCAAGGCCATCGCCCCGGTTCTTGGGCTTCACGGAGCCGGTCGCCAGCGCCGGTGTGTCCATCACCATGTCGCCAAAGCCCATCCCCAGCGGTTCGACGTCGTACCCCAGCAACAGGATACACATGAAGCCCAGGATCTCTGCAAACGCCATGTTTCTCCCGGGACACAGATGTCGGCCGCCACCAAAGGGAAAATACGCCGCCTTCTTCTTCCGCTCTGTTTCGATTGATTCCGGCGTTTTGTCCTTGGCTGCCGCTGCGGGCGGTGGAATGAAGCGCTCCGGGTCGAAGTCGGACGCGTCGTCTCCCCAGTTCGCTTCATCATTGTGCGTGACTCCCGCGGGGAGCTGAATGTCGGTTCCTTTCTTGAGCATGTACTCTCGGCCGTCAGGCCCTCGGACTGTGTGATCGGCCATGATGCGTCGGACGCTAACCGAGTAGCTTCTCAGGCGCATCGTCTCCCGGTAGCAACTGATGAGCAAGGGAAGCTGGTCATCAAATTCGGCAATGTTGAAAGTTACGGTGCGTCCACTGCCGTCCTCGTTGTGTGTTATCTTCGCCGCTGCCGCAACTTGTTCCCTCAATCGCAACGTGAGTTCAGGCCTTCCAAGGACGTACAGCAACACCCAGTAGAAGGTGGGTATGGCGTTGACGATCGCCACAACAGGCAGCATGGCTTCTAGCAGCCCAATCTCTTCGCCCGTGAAGCCATGCTTGCGTAGGGCGTTGGCGCGGTTGATGACCAGTTGTGAGGTGGTCGGGTCGGTGAGGTCGTGTTCGGCGGTGTAGTATTCTGACGTGATGGTCTGGAGCTTCTGTCGAGCTTGGTATGCCTTGGGCATGGTGATGGAGGGGAAGAGGGACATGAGGAAGTACGGGATGGATTTCTCAAAGGTCCTACGCTTTGTCAGTCATGTCCCCAACGTCGACGTCGTGAGCTACGCACCACGCTAGCTCAATGAGTGAAGGGTCCTCGTTGTAGGGGTCGTGATCCCCGTACAGCGCCCGAGTCGTGGCCAGAGTCATTATGTCTCGGCACCAAAGATACAGGTTATCTACCTGGAGGCCCCGGTCAAGCAGCGTCTCCTTGCCTGCGTTTGCGCTGTCCACGGTCCTCGCAATACCGCCAACACGGCCGAGGCTAGAGGAAATCTCGGTCAGGACGTGAACATTCATCTTGTGCAGCATTCCGGCTTGGAAGCTGGAATGGATGGCCTCGGTAAAATCGGGCATAAGCTGCGGGTTGGATGCCACCTTGGCAACGGTGGACGGACCAAGGCCGAACGTCTTCTCGGCGAACTCGGTGACGAATGGCTCGAATGAAGCAATCTTGCTGCGCAGGATTGTTTGGATGAGATGCGGGTTAAAAACGGAATACATCTTGCCGTTCAACATGGGGAGAGTGGCGATGTCCAGAGAAGGATTCGCGTCGCTGATAGCATCGTCAGTAGATGCCAGGTGGGATGCGGAGCTCTGGATTAGGCGCACTGCACGATTCGATGGTAAGCGTTCTGGTGGCGGATGATGCCGATAATGTGGCCGATGAAGGGGATCGTGGGTTTGGCAATCGGAGGCTCAAACTGGTCCAGGTGCGGAGACAGCAACTTGTTTAGCAGCGGGAGGACAATGGCGCTGGCCAAAACGACGGCGGCGATGATGCCGGCCGTGCTGGAGGTTCTGCCGAGGAGGTCGGCGATGACGCCCGCGGAGGCGCCGTTGTGGACTGCATTTCCCACCAAAGTCGACGCCATACTGAGGGAAAAGGCAATACACGAGGATGTGAGGGGAATCCTCCGAGTCAAAATTTGCTGGCCATGGACGGGGTTTTGAGTCTTTGTCTCTGACGCGGATCTAAATCACCCTGGCGGTCTAAGTGTACGAATACGGCAGGATGCCCTCTAAGACTCTAAGACGGAAAATTCCAGGGGTACAGCCCAATCACAGACGACATGATGCAAGCGAGATCGATAATACTACCCACTGTCGCTGACGTGAGATGCAATGCGAAATCCGAGCCCGCCAATCACGTCTTGTCGCTTACTTGGAGCATTTTTTGCCTTTCTTCGCCTTCCCTTTGTCTTCTTCCTTTTCTTCTTTGTTTTCTTCCTTTCCCTTCCCTTTCTTACAAGTGTCGCACCTTTCCCGCTCAACCAGCGTAGTCCGCGTGAGTATATGCCTCGGGTAGCGCACTGGATCCTGCATGTACGCGCAAATGCCGTCCGCCAACCCCAACGCGATGTCGCATTCGTCGTGCTCATATTCAGAAGACACCCGTTTCTGGCAATTCTCACAATCAAATTGCCAAAGGATTTGTCGACACATGATGGGCCTGTTAATAGCAAGTCTTGAGTGGGTAATCTTCGTTGTGTGCTGCAGGGTAGTCAAGTCAGCTGGTTTGCTATGGTCCTGTAGACATGAAAGAAAGTAGGAATATATGCATTATTTTAAACTTCTGATTCATTAGTTAGGGCTTAAGTATCAATTAGTTGGTCAGTTGTCTTTTGAACAAATCATCACGCCTGTGTTGCTACACAGGACATAAGCGAGAGTGTGACGAACAGCACGCATGTCAGTGATCCAATGAGAACTAGTAGCTGGGTGTTCTCGTCCCATTGGGTGAGAATAAGTTCAAGAAGGCTCGAACATCCGTAGATAATTATCGAACCTAGTTTGTTGTCAGATTACCCCCAGAAGTCCGAGGCCAGAAGGCGCCCGAGATTCTCGCATCACTAAATTGAATCATGAAGAACGCTTGAATCTCCGCCACTAGGAAATCATTGGCAAGGGGGTGAGACAGTAAACAGCTTCGATCACGTTTGTTTTCATGGTTTGATGGCTATTTCCGATTTGCGAGTATAGATTAATCGAGGATACAAGCAACTCGGCACTTATTAATCGCCTTTCCCCTCATCCCGCGCAATATAGCTCACCTCACAATTGATAACCAACCCCCTCGCCCCTCCCATTATCTACTTCTTCTTCTCCTTGGCCATGCAAGCTCTGCACTCGGTCTTGGAGACATAGTTGACTTTGTCACGGCCTTTAAAATCACATGTGGATGATCTCTGCCCGTCGGGAGTATCACAGCTTGAGCTGTCCCTTTCAGAGACGGAAGGCCTGACTTCTCTCTGGCATTTGTCGCAATTCCACTTGTGCGTGACAATGTAGCACATCTTGGATTTAGGAGGTGATGGAGATTGTGGTGATGGTCACTTTGTCTTAGGATGGCTTGGCTGGACTGTAACTGAGAAGTGTAACTTGAGAGTTGTGTACCGAACATTGTTAGCGAGGCAATCTCGACACTTTTATAGAAAATATGAGTTCTGATTAAGTTGCGAACATCTTGCATGGAACCCGTGAATTGTCTTGTGAGCGATCCATCACGCCTCTACTCACTACCTATGTCTCTTAATTGTAACGTTGAGACACAATTCTGAAAGGTCTCACCGAAGTGATTTACTGAACGAGTAATGACTACACCAATGTACTATTTCGTGTTAGTTTTGTTCTTTCTTCGTTTTATCACTCACTACCTTGATACTATTGTGTTACTAAGGAGCTGAATGTGCGCGGATTATGAAGCGTTGGATAGGTGGTTACATCTGACGTAGGTTTTCTGTGATGACAATTGGATAAGTCCAACCCTCATTGGAATGGCCTGAAAGCATCTCCCACTTTGGTTTTAGTGAGGCCCAGTGAACTATTGAATCTTACAGACAGTGCCATCTCCTGAACCCGACCCCGCATCTGAAGTATGGTATCCATTGTCGCCATTTCGTTTGGAATTGTAACCAAATAAGATGAAGATGCATATACTTTCAGCTATCTTCGGCTCCTCTTAGCCCGTGCCACCACGTACTCTGCTTCCAAAACGCACTGTCCTTGCCCCCAACAACCATACACCACTTCTTCAAGAACCATGGCGCTGCCTCCCAGCTCCTCATATCCCACGGCTGGTAGTAAGGAGACTCCGCCTTGCTGCCCTGCCCTGTCCGGTCGCGCTGCCAGATCACAAGCCCGCCGCGATGGTAGATGTCGAATTTCAGTTCCCACAGGTTGAAAGTCTCCGGCATCATGGCGGATAGCATGATGGCCCGCTCGCGGAGAAACGGTAGCGGGATGAGGTCTAGACTGGCGTCGTGCGGGATGAGCACCTGCGCCAAGGTCGGACGGAGATGCGCTGGGATGGTTCTGGACGAGGAGCTGGGGTTGACGATGGCGGCGGAATACGTGATCAACGCCTCCGGATCGTTGTGCGGCGAGGCGTTGGGTTGGTAGAAGGGCGAGATGTACTCGCCGGAGCAAGCTACAAGCTTGGTCAAGTCGTAACCAAGCGAGAGTGCGTTTTCGAGCACGGCGCAGGCGACGTTGGTGGGTACGAGTCTGATGTTATTTCGCTTGACACATGGGAGGGGCGAGAAATCCGAGTTGTGAGCGCTAGGCAGTAGACTTGATCCTGTATTCGGGGCCGTGTTCTCAGCACTCAGAACATCATCGTCAGTTTGAATTGATGACGTGTTCTCAGACTCGGCCGAGACCGGATCTGTGCAGAATGAGAGGCCAGCTGGGCCCCAGTTCAGATTTAGAGGTTCTGGGAACGTTGGAACCAAAGGCTTGGACTGAATAGCCAACTCTTTGCAGTGGCTGTTGGCTTCGGGTGGTTGTGGCGGCTGCAAACTTGCCTGACCACTGACCTGGCCAGCAATTATGGGACATACTTGTAATCCGTCTTCTACTTGAATACAGCTCTGAACTAGGCTCAGAGCTGGGTAAGGTCCAAGTTCAGGCTCTCTATGCGGCCGTAGCACCGGCTGCTTCCTCCTGTCCCGTTGCTGGGCATCAGCTCGGAGCGTCTGCCGTCGCTCCCTCTGTCGTTTTCCTTCATGCACTTAGTAAACATATTTACAAAGCCACGGGTGGTTTCTCACTGTATGTCTTTTGTGCAACACGGTTCTGTTCCTTGCGAGCCGCAGTCATGACCCGCTTGCGAGGCTGTCTGGCATCGTCGCTCGAGCTTGCAGGCTGAGGTGTAGAAGCCCCGCCTGCCGCGCGTTCTACTGGCATGGTCTTCGCGCGCGCAGTGGGACTGGCTAAAGACCGGAGAAGAAGAGGTGACAAGAAAGAGTAAGCCAGTTTTGTCGAGAGTCGGAATGATGCGCGAGTCGCGATAGTCGCAAGCAACTCCGCCAGGATGGCGTGCCCACATTAAAACCGTAATCACCGTAATCACCGAAACCCGACACCCAAGCGCGGACCTGGAACTGGCTTACTACCAAATGTGGACCAGGAGTTGGCTTACGGGTTGTGAACCAATCACAGGGCGGAGAAACAGTAATCCATCTGCTCCTTCAACCACAAGTCCATCGCGTTCCTTGGAGGATATTATTCATCAAGTGTTTTGAGAGAGGAATCACGTTAGTAGAGTGCTAGTTGCTAGAAGGGCTTGGAGAGTACAAGACCCCAGGGAACGGACTATAAAAGATCTTCCCTCCCACTAATATCAAACCATCAACCTCATCACCAAGACTCAAGTTCTTAACTCCAAACCCTGTTACCACTTCTCAAACCATCTATTTCAAAATGGCCACTTCCAAGACCATCGCCGTCGTTGGTGCAACCGGAACCCAAGGCTCCTCCGTGTCCAAGGTCTTTCTGGGCCTTCCCGGTTGGAATGTCCGCTGCGTGACGCGTCGGGCAGACTCCGACAAAGCAAAGGCTCTCGCCGCTCTGGGTGCCGAAGTCGTCCAAGCCGACCTTGCAGACGAGGCTTCTCTCTCGCGTGCCTTCCAAGGTGTCAATGCAATTTTCGTTAATACGGATTTCGGTGAACTCCTCACGACCTCTTTGGCGGCTGGTAACGACCAAACTGCCAGTTGTCGCATTGCGCACGATACGGAGTTGCGAAACGCTAAAAATGCAGCTATCGCCGCTTCCAAGATCCCAGGTCTCGAGATACGTCTACTCTGCCTTGGGTCCTGTTAGCGCTGCCTCTAATGGGAAGTACACCCGCTCTCTCCATTGGGAGTCTAAGGCCGCGGCAGTCAACTTTATCGAAAAGGAACTACCCGAGCTTGCCAAGAAGACCTCGTTCATCTACATTGGAGTGTATAACACCAATCAATTCCTCTACCCCCAGCGTAACCCGCAGGATGGGAAATACTCACTGGTTCTCCCTGGGTCCAAGGAAACTCGGCTCCAAATCATCGACGCCGCGCGGTCCACCGGCCACTACGTGCGTGCGTTGGTGGAAGATGAAGAGCCCGGCACCAAGCTTTTTGCCTACGAGGACGAATTGACCGTCGCGGAGGCTATTGATGTGTGGTCCAAGGTCTCGGGTGTGGAGGCCGAGTTTGTGTATATGCCCATTCAGACGATCCATGAGCAATTCGGTGTGCCGGTTGAGTTCCTTGAAGCGGCGGCTTACTTGACCGAATACAGCTACACCGCCGGATTGGAGGGTGTCATTACTCCTGACAAGCTGAAGACCAAGATAGAGCTTCCAAGCTACCAGGATTATCTTGTATCTCAAGGTCGTGAGAAATTGCTAGGATCTCAAGATTCTAAGGCGTGATTGAGGAATGCGCCATTGTTGAATGTCAAATGAGTCTCTGCTCCAGTATCAATTAAAGTATTCTTGAAAAGTCTAACTCAGTATATCTATGTACTGCCAAATGAATGTGAATCTATATCTATAAACGCGGTGTCTGTTTGCTTTCAACCTCAGTCGATCAGTTCCGCTTCACGCCTTTTCCCTTGGGCACTCTGAAAAGCCAATAGAGGCCGAGAGCACCGCCAATGTTGAAGAGGACGTACACCCACAAGAGGCCGAAATCTCTCCATCTATCGTCATAGGAGATATCGAACCTGCTCAAAAACTCTTCTGTTGAGCCTATTGCGCAGTACCCACACGACTCGGTGGACGATGGGTTTAGGAGGCGTCCCCCGGCGTACTCTACAAACGGACCCAAGAACTCGCCACAGGTCATGTTTCCTGGGGGAAGCATGCTAAGAACCTCGTTGTCGGCGCATGTGACGTCTGTGCCGTAAACTGCCGTGGACATGATGCCACCCATCAAGTAAGTCCCAGGTGAGCTGCGATACATGAATTTCCAGAACTTTGGCAGGTCGGCGGGGGAAACGCCAACGCTATGAATTTGTTAGCTCTTGGAGCAGATCGGAATTTTCGACTGAAAAACTTACCCGCAGAAGGCGATGCAAAGCATCCAGAGCAGTGTTGCCAAGACACCAGCTTCCTCGGCCGTCTCAATCCAAGTGATAGCAAAATGAGAAAAAGTGCTGGTGAAGAGCATGAACATCCACAGGAAGAGGAAGATTAAGAAGCCGCGGATTTGCTGATCGTCGGAGGTGGTGTTTTGGACGAAGCCAACCGGGTAGTACCAGCAAAAATACATCAATGCTGCCATGAGAGTGTTCCAGGCAATTTCGACGAGAATGTTGGACAAAACAAAGGCTGGAGTAGTAATTAGAACCTTGCTTAGAGAATGTTCGGCCAAAGGGAACTCACTATTCCAACGGTAGATCTTCGAGGGCCTTTCACGTGCCTCATATAGAGATCTTTGAGGAACAAACATAGGCATGATCTGCTCGTTGATGTTGCCAAAGAGAACAAGGTACATGAAGATAGCGTAGAGTTGGTTCTGCAGGCCCTGGATGCTGTTATTGGCGTTGAAGCTGAACCCGAGATACAAGGACTAGGCGTACGTCGTTAGCCGAAAGTTCTATGGTAAGAGATGAAACATACCGAAATGACAATGAGAACAATCTTCGACCAGATGTAGGTCGGAGACCTCCAGAAGTGCTTCCAAGTACGGACAAGAACCTCCCAAAACTGAGTGGAGAAGGATGCAACGAATTCCTGGTGTTGGGACTTGTCTCCAGTACTAATAGAGTCTGCGTCAGGAGAAGCTGTGACGGGGAGTGCATTCAAGCGACCGAGTTCCTTCTTGACGGCTTGGTATTCGGGCGAGCTTCTCCAGACCTGATGCCAGTCGATACTCTCGGAGCCATCTGACGGCGGCTGGATGATCTGCAACATGTACTCGGCGGGATTGGCGTCGTGTGGGCACTGAGGAGCCCCGTTTCGTTCAAAGTATTCAAGAAGGGTGGTTGACTCTTTGCCCAAGTCTGACCGGTTAGCCTCCGTGTATTAATTATATCAAGGGATCCACATACCTCCGAAATAGACAGTTTTGCCGCCAGGTGCTAGGAGCAGAAGTCTGTCGAAGCGCTGGATAAGAATAGACGACGGCTGGTGGATCGTGCAGAGTACTGCTTGGCCGCTTGTAGTCAACTTTTCGATCAAATCGCAAATAGCCCATGAAGTCTGCGAATCTAGACCTGAAGTAGGCTCATCCAGGAAAACGAGCAGCTGCGGACGAGCAGCCAGCTCAACACCAATGGTAAGACGCTTCCTCTGTTCAACGTTCAGCCCCTCGCCGGGAATTCCGACGACAGCGTCCGAGAACTCTTGCATGTCCAGCATGTCAATGACGTGCTCGACGTACTGCAGCTTCTCAGCGCGGGGGATTTCGGCAGACTGTCGAAGAAGCGCGCTGAACTCGAGTGCCTCTCGCACCGTCATGGTGTTTAGGTGAAGGTCTTGCTGCTGCACGTAGCCAACTCTGTGCTGGAAGGATGCGTCCGTTGGTCTCCCGTCGATGTGCGTGTCTCCGCTGACGACGCCCATGGTGACACGGGTCGCAAGAACATCGAGCAGGGTCGTTTTACCCGCGCCAGAAACTCCCTAGACACCGTTAGTACTGGTAATCAGTGGGCGGAGAGTAACCGTACCATAAGGGCTGTTGATACACCGGGCTTCACCCAGCCGTCGACGTGATCCAAAATACGACGGTCGTTGCCCTTGATTTGAATATCGTAGCACAGATCTTCCCAGTGGAAAACAGAAGCACCGGCGGAAAGGCCACTTTGTCCCTTGGTGTTTTCGGTCTTTTCCGCAACAACAGGTCGAATTTGCTGTCCCTCGACATCGACATCACCCTTGCGCTTTCGGTTCGATGGCATTTTGCCTTTGCGGAATACTAGAACTTCGCCCTTGCTCTTTGGTGGCTTTGCGAACTCGGCCGAGACGAGGTAGGTGCAGAAGAAGGCAACGAGGAACAAGCAGAGGATACCGATGTTTCTAAGTCTGAGTTAGCAGAGCTCGTCTAAGTAATCAGGAAGAGATTCGACTGACCTCCACTTGTGAGAATTGTAGTATTTGAACGACATGTTGATGTACCTGTCCCCATTGACCGTCGAGGATCCAGGCTCCGCTCCGATAACAGAGCAGATCTGAGACACAGACGGAAGCGAATCATAACCTGGGCCCTGGGGCACCATTTGCGCGCAGTTAAATTCCCTTGAGTGGAATTCATTGGCCATCAGAGCCTCGAATGCGTACGCAAGGGGATTGATGTAGTTCATCCACCGTGACCAGCCAAGCATGTAGTCAGTAGGTATCGTGAAGCCAGTGTAGATCATCAGGCCAAGGCTCAGAATCGCCGCCGGAACCATGGCTTGGTGGGATGTACGCGTAAGGCATGCGAGTGTGCGGTAGATAGACGACATGACCAGCGTAGTGAGGTATGTGGCCAGACAGAAGAAGAAGAAGCTGCCTGCTTCTCGTCGGAGGTGGGCCATGAAGTATATGAGGATGTTGAAGATAAACATATTTAAAGTTTTATACGGCAGGTCTAGCGCGTAACTTGCAATGGCCTGTGCTGATTGATGGTAAAACGCATAACGATTGTGTTTCTCTACAACAGGTCGTTCAAGGTAGACAGTCAGTACCTAGAATCCATTAGCGGTAATTCCTGTAAGATATATCAACGGTTCTTACCTCGAGCTGGCTGGCAAATGCGTTGAACAGCAACGAGAAGAATATCAGGCCACCGCGGTAGTAGAAGCTCGACGAGTCCGGCGCAAGATTGATGAACATGCTACCCAGCACCACAGCCATGATGACATTGAAAAGAAGAGACGCAATCGTGAAACCGGGGTCCGCCAACAGCCGTCTCCAGCCACGCCACACGGTCAGCGATACCTGCCGAGTATACGAGATGGTGTACGGGGACTTTGCTCGCTGGCGCTTGAACTGCTCGGCGCGGCGGGACTGCTGATACTCCGCCAGCCGTTCTTCCTGGGGGTGGTTCTTTTCGTAGTCGCCTAGTTCTCGCAGGAGGTTCTTGCGTTGCTCGCTGGCTTGCCACCGCTCTGCAAACTCGTCAGGGGTTCGAGGTGCTGTGGCCTCGAAGCCGGTGCGGACGCGGCGTTCCTGGGGACTTGTCATTGAGGTGAGAAAGTCAGGCGTCGTTTGTCTATCAGGACCTGTAACTTGTTAGTCAGGATCCTCGCTCAGAATCTCGGGTTATTACTTACACTCAAAGCCTAAGTTTTCAAAGTACTGCTTGGCCTCGGGGGTCTTTCCGAAGAAGATCTGTCGGCCTTCATACAGGACAGTCACGCGATCGAAGAACTACCACAATCAGTTGATGTCCAGCATTCGCGATGAGAATGACTTACATCATACGCAGACTGCGGTGCCTGGTAGATGGCCACTGCACCCGCCACCCCGAGCAAGTCCGCCTGCAGCCGCAAGTTCTTGCAAAAGTTGATGGCATTCCCACTGTCCAGCCCGCGAGTTGTGTTATCCCAACACTGCAGCTTCGCGCCGGTGAGTGCAGCTTCAGCGATGGAGACACGCTTGCGCTCGCCGCCCGACACGCCGCGGACAAAGTCGTCGCCCACGCGCGTGTCGACGGTGTGGCTGATGCCGAAGATTGCCATCATGACATCGCGCATCATCGTGTCGGCTTCCTCGCGGGTGACGCCACCGGGACGTGCCGCACGGAGTGAGCACTTGCGGCGAAGGAGAGGGTCTCGCCGACGGTGAGATGGGCGAGGTGGCAGTCGATCTCGGCGTTGTAGAGGACGTCACCACGGAATGATTTGCGGATGTGGCTCGGGTCGATGCCTGGATGTTCTGTTAATAATGTTTCTCTGCGTGATACTTATGGGAGCCTTGCCTCTGAAGTTGAGGTACGAGTCCGGGCTGACCTCGAGACCGTCCGTCTCGCCTGCGATGGTCTTGAGTAGCGTCGAGCATCCAGAACCTGGCGGCCCGAGAACAAGAAGCAGCTCGCCTTGTTCAACCACGCCCTCGAAGTTGCGGAGGATGTCGATGCGCCGCTTGTGTCGGTTGCCGCCGACCAGACCAACCAACGAAGTTATAGCATCTAAAGGCAAGTCGAGGACGCTTTTCTGGTGCTCGGCGCCGGTGCTCCATCCGAAGACATCGAGCTTCTGGAAGGCAACGCCCAGGCTTCGAGGCGGCGCGGAGTCGGGATCCGAGTCGGTCAGGTTGATCAACGCCTTCACCCACGCTCGGGGGTCGAAGTTGCTCGATCCAGGGTCCAGCTGCGTGCCGGGCCGAGGACTGAAGGCGTGCAGCTCCGCGTCGAACTGGGTTGACGCCCGGGTGAAGTGTCGCGCAAGCTCCTCGATCTCGGTGTTCATCTCGGGCTGTGGCGAGTCGGTTTTGCTCTTGTCGTAGGTGACCTCGTTCCCCCTGGCGCTGGAGTTATCGTAGGCAGTCTCATTTCCATTGGTGCTGGCGCGAGAGTCGGCTGAAGACGTCGAGTCTCCTTCAAGGCGATTGCCATTGCCCTGTTCAATGACAAGCGCCGTGAGACCGTCTGCCTCGTGCTTCTCCGACATGGCTAATTTCCCCAATGTTGAGCCGTTGGATCGGTAATTCAGCGACTGTGTTGTGAATCCTTGTCTGAGAATGAGAGACCTGATCGTGGTGATGATATAATCCCGAACCTCAATATCTTAAGTAGCAAACATGGCCAGCACAGTCCGCACTCCGCAGCATAAATTCCGCGATGATAGATTGAAAGAATGCGGAGTTTTCCAGCAATGTGGAACAGAAGAAGGAGGCTATTGACAACGGCCCGCAGCGACGAACGGGTTCCGGTCCCCGCGGGCGCAGGGTTACATGAATCCCTCCGCGTACAGGTCCAGAAGAAATCACACCACTAAACGTCCTCCCGCCCCGACGGAGTCGGCGACCAAATGGCGTTTCGAGGTGGATGGGTTCCACCCGGGGCTCCGCGGACGCCCGGGCTCGGTCGCCCGCGGGGGTTTTGTACCACGATGAGATGAATACGGGCGAAACTAGAAGGACTTGCAAGGAAAGCATGTTCGTGCGCGCGTCGAATCGTGAAAATAAGCTTAAATCTCCGCCATTTTATCATTTCGCAGTTTTCCATCTGTGCACTGCGCGGCTTGTCCTCACCTCAAAGTGGGAAAGCGACTTGGCGAAGACTTCAACCCACACACAACCCGGGTTCCGTCAGATCACCCGAGGTGCTGCATCAAAACCGTCACCAGATCCCTGGTTATCTCTGCCTAGTCTTGGCATCTTGGCCGCGGACATCCATCAAGTTTTTTTTCGTGTCCCGGCTTATAACCGGCCTCCTCTGAGTACTTTAGTAACCCTATTGTCTGATCCTACCAAGCAGGGCCCGACACAGTCATCCTCTGACATCCTCACACGCAGTGTGACAGTATCCACTGCTTCAACTCCGAAGGGCGTCCGCAAATTTCGGCAAGTCTTGGAGCAGCCGTTCGGGGTGGGACAATACCAACACTTCTCCATCGGTTAGTCAAACGACGCCACACATCGCGGATAGATTGACAAACCGTGTCCTCCGTCTTCATAAGTAACAAGTTGTGCTCTAGGCACTAACTGCTTCACTCTATTGGCGCTCGCTTCCAAAGGCACGTCGTGGATCAACAGGAGCGGAGCATGACTGGTCTTTTCGAATCGGGTCAACTGCTCCGTTAAGTTCTCCGACGTGTATATCTGGACTGCTCGCTTGATTGCTAGCCCGTCTGCCGCGTCGGAGATCCTCTCGTAGAGTTCAATGTCTTTGTCCAAGACATTAGTTGCTGACCCAACCCCCAATGGTCCAGTGAAGCCAGTCGAGACAAACGGCGAGCGGTGGCTTCGCAAAGACGCGAGAACTGAGTCCCAAAGCTCTCTTGGCGGTGCATTTGGAAACTCTCGCGACGAAACGGGATGCGGGAGTGAAGTGCTGATCCAAACGAATCCCTAGCGTAGTTTCGTTAGTGTGATGCTGACGAATGCTATGCGTGATGACCTGCCTTGCATTGCGACCTGACATAATCATTGAGGGAATGTGCCAGCAGCGTTTCACCGGTGCCCATAATAGCACCTAAAAATATGAATGGACCAGGTTGAACTTTTCCCAAAAGGTCAACAACGTCTCAAGCGAAGACATGGTAGTCAATGTCTCTATCGAGATTCGGGCCTGACCAATCACTCTGCCCAGAACCTCGCCTGTCTGGAGCGATGCATCAAAACCTGAAGGTCTCACAGAGTTGCAGCAGTAAAGGCTCGTACATTCAAGACGAAAGTGGCCATTGATGGAGGAAGACGAAGGTCCCGTTCTGCTTTTCTCCATATTTCTGGTTGGCAGCGAACGGCGGCGGTCGAGTTGCTGGAACTAGATGACGGTAAAATAGCTGTGCACTATCAAAAGAGCTGTTGTATTGAGGCATCTTGATAATCGTTCAGCCGATGGCAATAGTTTGGATGAGAATTGCGACGGCGGAGACAGTCCAATGTCCACTGCCAACACCATAGCCTCTCGTACTTATTAAATAAGCCTAAATACTGGGCTTCGAAATGCTACCCTATACCTTTCAATCATGCCGAACATTGAAATCGTCGCCTTAAAAGCACACTTGCTGCAACACCACGTCAAGTCCGACGGAGTTTATGCACGCCAAGGCCCTCGTTGAGGCTTTCCCCACATCAAGCCGACCAGCGAGATCATCGCCAACACACAGAGCACGCATTATGCCATGATAAGAACGTCATCGGGCTTTTGGTAAATGTTGGATAATGTAAAGATTCCGATTGCCTTAGCCGAGGGTATGTGGCGTTTGTGCAATTGGGAAGGTCAAAGCTGGTCTCGGTATCGCTCGGCGGCCTTAGACATACAAAAAGAGCCCACATTGCCGAGGATTGCTGGCCATTTCGAATCACTGAGAATGAATCTTGCTATTTTCGAAGCCTCGGCCTGTCTCGTGTTTCCATCTTTCGGTATGGAGTCTCAGCCGCCACTCGGAGCAGATGTTTATGTTTCTTCACGACTGCCAATCGCCATTCTTCGGAACGGCGAGCAGAGTCTATTCTCGCCGATATCTTGCACCTTAATTCATGGTCCAAAAAGGCAGTCTTTAGAGATACGCCTATTTCAGTGTTCAAGGCAAAGGACCTCATCCGCTGGACTAAGGAGACCATCGAAGGAAAACAGCTAAAGTACATCTACATTACACACGGACAAGCTTTGGACATTGTCAAGGTCCGGCATATAGATACCTTTAATACCACTGTTTTACGCCAATTGAATGATACAGACCTCAGTCTCTGCGTCTTGTGGTGAATTGATGCGAACCTAATAATCCAAGATTATCGGTCCGTCTCAATGGTCTCGAACCGTCGGCAACTTGTGGGTCGCCCTCGGTCCGGCTCCCTCGGCCCCATTTGCCGATCAACTCCCCGGCTTCCCCAGATTTTACGAGTTTGGATCAATTCTCCGTCGGGCTATTCTGTCTCATTTTCAACGAGGTAGAGCTGTACCTGCCGAGTATCCGTACGACGTTGCAATGTCGGATGGTGAAATATATAAAGCTTTAATATTTCTCTGTAAATGAACTTTCAATCACGATACTCTGAATACTTCACTGCCATCTTGTCGTTGTATCTTTGAGGCCATCACCATGTCGTCCACAAGCACTACCTCCTACCAAGTCCTCATCACCTCCGAGGAGGACAAACCGCAAGCCGAAAAGCGTCGGGCGGTGTACCTACGGCCCTTCCTTCTCTTTTGGCTTAGCTCCTTCATCTTCGAGGTGACGGCTTTGCTGATAAGCATCCCCGCCTTCTCGGGGTTCCGAGACTTCTTCCCCAGATTCATGTGGACAACTTTCTTCTGCCCGCTCGGCGTGGGCGGGGCAATGGGGGGCCTTGTGAATGCCTTCATCGTCGACAGGCACTACGGGAGCAGGGCTGTTCATTTCTGCGCCATCATGAGCCTCCTGGTACTGGGTACTTGCAATGACCTTTGCTAC
The DNA here is from genome assembly GCA_003934905.1 of Neonectria sp. DH2. NCBI lineage: Eukaryota > Fungi > Ascomycota > Sordariomycetes > Hypocreales > Nectriaceae > Neonectria > Neonectria sp. DH2. Next base: position 1,054,696 of record RQWH01000015.1, on the reverse strand, counting down.
AACTTGGATCTTGTGTTTGGTTGGTTTGGCTCCCGGGATCATTTCTGGTGGTGGCATGGACGCTACCCACTCATCTACGCAGCTGGGTTTGGAGTGGGGAAGCTTTTGTTCACCGATGGGGGACAACAAACCCTGGCTGATTGGGGAGTTTAATGCCAAGTCTCGATGGACTGTCACATTACCACCACATGTCACAATGGAAGTACGATGTCCAGTGTGGGTAACAGCAACCGGGTAGGGCGAGAGTTGTGAATCCCTGTAACGCATGGTAGTATCAAATACTGCAGGCGTCTTGGTAACCCAGAAACCATTTTGGCCACCAGCCCTACCTCTTTTTGAATAAAAAAGATAGAGAACATATCGTAACAAGATCTATCGTCTGGTCAAGTCCTTATCGGCCAAATCCGTTAGCGTTCCTTCACCCAACGCCACATCGTTATTCCCGGTGAACCTTGGCACTTCGGCCTTCAGCCGAGGTTGACCCCACAAAGAGCCGCGTTCCCCCACGTGTCGACACAAGGTATCTATAAGAACCCCAGGCCGTGGATCTCCTGACTTTTCGTGAATTACTTGCATGTCTTGCCGCTTGCCATCTATCCAAAGCCATGGCCCTCGACTTGTCAGACCAAGTTGCCATCGAGCAACTCCAGCCCGGCGAGTATGTCTCAAAGCTGTACCCAATCCGCATGGGCAATTCCCAGCCCATCGCGTATGGAGGCTGCACAGCATCTATCGCCGTGAGCGCCGCGTGCGCAAGTGCCCCGGAAGGCCTCTCTTTGTACTCAGTACTCGGACACTTCCTTGGGCCAGCTTCGACCGAGCAGAAGCTCTACTGCAGCGTGACCAACACCAGAGACACCAGGTCCTTTTCGACGCGACGGGTCCAAGTAAAGCAAAAACAGAAAGACGGCCAGTTCCGCGTGTGTCTTGAGTTGGTCGCCGACTTCCACGCTCAGGAGCCTTCGTCGCTTGTTTATTCGGCACCCCCCGCTTCGAATTGGCCGAAGCCTGACGACTGTTCGACCACCAGGGAGCATGCCGAGGTCCTGAAGGCGCGCGGCGAAATTACCCAGGAGCAATTCCAAGATTTTGCAGACTCGTTTGGAGTGGCTGAGTCCCTCTTTGAGACGAAGCATTGCGTCAACGGCGTCGCTGGGCAAAACCTCGCCGGCGCTGCAAAGAACATCATCACGACTCAGGAAGACCGCCACATAACGGCCAAAACATCCGCAGAGTGGCAAAGGGCAAGGAAAACACTTGCATCGCCTGCCCAGAACATGGCGGCCCTGTCCTTCCTCATGGACGGCGCTCTCTCATTCGTGCCTCTCACCCACCATCATCTGTGGTTCGATGACGTGGTGGCTTGCTCAACTCTAGACTTTGCGCTGCGAATCTTCACCACGGATGTCAAGCTGGATGCCTGGCATATCAGGGAGAGAACAACGTCTCGCGGCGGTAGCGGGCGGACATTTTCAGAAGGGAAGCTCTGGGATGAGAAGGGCAACATGGTGGCTTCCATGAGTCAGCAATCGATTCTTCGGCTGAAGAAGGGGTTTCAGCCGTCCAAGATATAAGGTGGTGACGTTTTCAAACCTCACATGTGCGGAGTTTGACGGCATTTGGTTCGGGACATCCCCATCTCGAAAATCGAGAATCGCATGTTCGAGTATGGTCCGAATTCTGCCTGTTTGGGCTGGGTCACATGGTAGATAGAGAAGTTAGACAAGCACAGCGCAAGTGATGTGATAGAGTAGCCTTGTTTTGATAGTGGCGCCGTTAATATTGCCAAGAGGTAAAACACCGCTCCGTCGTACCACGGCTTCACATAGTTCGGCTTCGTCATGTGCGCCACCGTTGGTTGTATCCGGCCCAAGTGAAATCCATAATTCCATCTCCACATATTTATTCGTAGACCGCGATTCCGCCGTGCTCTGAGCAAGTTATCTCCTACGACGTATCACAGATCTGATATTCGTTCTTGTACTGATGCACTTGCAACCATTATGAGACAGTTGCCACGAGGAGTACAAGGCTGTTACGGCGGTGAGCACGGACAATAATATCATGCGGTGGGCGGTGGGGGAAATTGACAGAGGACGGGAGGGCAAAGGTCTAGATGCTGCATGTCTCAAACATACAGATACGACTAAAGCAGTTTCTTGCAGATGCGGTTCGCACGGACCGGTGCCGCTCACCGTCTGGACCAAGACATCTCATGCAATCGTGTCTCTACTCCGCAAAAAGCGAACGTAACCCGAACGTAACCACTTGAGCATTTGTATCCAATCATCGACCTGTTGTAAAGTCGAGCTGAGCTCTATGACCACATGTGTCTCATAGGACAGACTGGAACGCGGCTGTAGGCGGCGCTATTGTCGGCAGAGCATACAGCTTGACCAAACAAGGCTAGCATACTACGGCATAAGTTTTCGTTCAGCCAGCCATTCGACGCGGCACGGGACATGGATGCAAGTAGCAGGCGGGAGCAAGCCGAATGGATTCGATATGCATTCTCAAACCTGAGAATTCTCCCTTGCCTACCGTATGACAAACTAAGTCTCACCATTTTCCATTCTGGGAGGCCAGCTTGCCACAGCCAGCAAGTGACGTTTCTTGTGAAACCTCGTCGTGCCAGATAATCTCGTATCGAACATCCCCGCACTTCGAATGAAATACATATAGTCTCAGCGAAGTCCCAATGTTCTCTAGGAAATGTAGAGACGAGAGCTCTGCTACCTTGACTACCACCTTTCATTGAGAGCCACATATTCCTTCCTATCCTGCAAAACTACACCGGCAGACATCATGGCCACCAAAGAAGCCCTCAAGAACAGCTCCTTTAAGTACCAGTGGGCCCGGCACGTTGCGCGGAAAACACTCCAGGATGACCTGGCTACTGCCAGGGAACTCGTCAAAGATGCAACGTCCAGAATCGACAACCTTCCTATCACATTGGACGGAAAAGAGTCCGTCACCAAGCTGTTGGCAAAACAGAGGACTTCACAGGACTCGGATTCGTCCCACCTGAGCAGGGCAAGTTCAAGGTTGGCATTGTTGGTGCAGGCGTGGGCGGCCTGTTCACTGCCATGGTCTTGGATTGGCTGAATGAGAAGGTCAAGGGGCTTGACATCGACTACGATATCATCGAGGCCGCAGGAGAAGACAGACTGGGCGGACGTCTGTATACCCACAAGTTCTCTGAAAAAGAGCACGACTATTACGATGTTGGTGCCATGCGCTTCCCCAACAACGAGATCATGACGAGGTAAATATCTACTCAACCCTTAGCTCCATTCACCTAGCTCATGATCTGACTCCCGATACAGAACCTTCCAGTTGTTTGAGTTCATCGGGCTGAAGGAGGGAAAAGGCGGGTTGATCCCTTATTATCTTCCCGATGATGAGGACAAGGTTTGCCCTTCATACTTCAACGATGTCAGTTGCGTTGGCTACGTTTGGGGCCAGGACGGTGTCGAGGATCCATTCAGGATCAACACCGGGCTGTCAAAGAAGGATGAAATTCCCAAAGAGTTCGTGGTTTGCCTCCCATATTTAGAATCGTGCTAACCAGGACCAGGCTTTTGAATAAGGACCCAGCAAAGCTTGTTAGTGCAGCTCTGGAAGATTTCATCAAAGACACCTTGAAGAAGTTTGAGAACTCCAGAGTTGAGATCGAGAAGGGTGGGTCTCAAGGAAATGGAGCACAGGCAACAACGCTGTGGACTCATCTCATGCAAGCGGACAACATGAGCGTTCGCCAGTTCCTTTCTTCGTCAGTACACCAAATATCAGGCTTGGCCTAGATGACTAGCCCAACTAATGCTCTACAGGACGGACAACGGGCCGGACATGACTCGCGGTCCAGGGTACAACTACAATACTATTGAATGGTTGGAGACGGTAACCTAGTAAGTCTGCTAAGTCTATGCTTACGATCAGCTCGCTAACTTCTACCAGCGGCACTGGTTGGTATGACCAAGCACTCAGCGAATGCGTCCTTGACGAACTCGACTTTGCCACCCCCGAGCAGAAAGAAGGGGAGCCCAAGCGCAACTTCTGGTACTGCGTCGATGGAGGTGGCCAGCGAGTGGCAAAGCTGATGGCGAAGAAAGTCAAGAAGCCGGTGCAGCTGAACAGTCAAGTCTTCGCCATTAACGCCAACGTGTCCAAGCGTCGGGACCCGAACACATACGTACCCATGACCCTTGACATTAAGCGGACTGATCCCGTCTCCAAGAAGACGGACTTAAGAAAGGAAGACTACTTTGCCGTTCTCAACAGCACCACTCTTCCTGCGCTTCAGCGTATGAATCTCAAGGATGCTGGTCTGCTTTGGGGTACGAAGCAGGCGATCAGATCGCTCGGATATGGTGCATCATGCAAGGTTGCCATCAAGTTCTCCACGCCTTGGTGGCAGCTTGAGCCGTTCAACATCAACAAAGGAGGCCTGTCCCGGACAGATCTACCCGTTCGAGTCTGTGTCTACCCTTCCTACAACATCCCTGCAGCCGAAGAACACTGGGATCCCAACGGATCTTCTGTCCTCTTGTGCTCTTACACATGGGGACAGGACGCGCAGCGTCTAGGCTCGCTGATTTCCCCCGACACACCCAACAACGAAGAACAACTCAAGGCGGTGTTGCTGCATAACCTCGCCTTGTTGCACGCCAACGAGAAGATGCCGTACGAAAAGCTAATGACGCTTCTCAACAAGCAATACGAGACGCATCACGCGTGGGATTGGTACAGAGACCAGAACATGTCTGGAGCGTTCGCGTACTTCGGACCGGGACAGTTCTCCAACATGTGGGAGGAGATCATCAAGCCCAATGCCTTCGGTCAGTTGTACATGATCGGCGAGGCAGCATCCTCCCACCACGCGTGGATTGTGGGCGCGCTGGAGAGTGTCATTCGCGCTATCTACGTCATGTTCGAGGGGCTCAACTCAAATGATCCTGATTACAAGCCGTACACGGAGGTCATGGACTTGTTGAGCCAAGAACCGCAGGAGCCGCGTTCCGAGGGGTTGCCCACTGGACTGCCGTTCTACCCTTTGCCGGAGGAGATGCCAAAGCGTCAAGATTCCACTAAGCGGGGCGTTCCTCAGACGAATGACCCTGCCGTCAAGGATAAGCCTTTGACCTATCCTGCCGCCATCGCGTCGTTAAGCTTGGTTGAGAGTTACTTCGAGTTGGTCTATTCAGCTCAGGCAGCTTGATATTTGAGGGCTGGATTGTGAGTAATAGGGAAGGAGGCATGAGACTCTAGCTAAATTATGTGACTATCGGTATAGAATAGCCTATAGGATCGAGCATCTAACCCTCATCTATGTCATATGAAGCTTTATAAAACCAGTGAAGAGAAATATAATTGTGAGTGTTTCAAATAGTAAGTATATGTCGGTCGAACCTGGGTCTTTCGGAGGGTGTGTTGGGCGGACCTTCAGCGCTACTGTGCGAGGCCTGTGGAGGGTTCCCCAGAAGCACAGCTCTGACGTGAAATAGACATGTTACGTGAGTTAACTCATGGGTGAGTTATGGCTAGGGCGTGACTCATATGAGTAAGTTGAGCTTTATTCAAAACCTCTACTTCCGCTATAGATGCGAGATCTAGCCAGCCTGTGACCTATCGACTTTATCCATATATCTACCACGTCTAGTCGCTCTTCCATTTATCCACTGCCAAGTGGTGTCATTTCATCGTCAACCTCTCCCCAGTCACTATCGTCATCGCTACCCCTCATGATACTTTCCGTACTCCCGGCCATGATCTCGCCTTGGGCACCGGGAGGTGCTTCATCTCCATCGCGGAATGCTGTAGCCGGGATAAAGAAGGCATGCTCACGGTGAAGGTTCCGCCTCTGACATACGTAGCCCATCGGGGTGTGCATGATGTCCAGCGTCTGGCGTCGATAGGTCAGCCACTCTAGGAGAAACTTCAGAGGCTGGTCAATGAACAAGCCGCGCGCTACCGGGACTGCCTCCTGCGAGGACACATTCAGAAGACTCCTCGATACCTCGGTCTCTCGGTCGATTCCCAGCCATGAAATCAGCGGCGTGTACTCGCTGTAGTCGAAGTACAATCGCCCCGCAAGGACGCCAATCTCAATCGACAACCATTGGGGGAACGACGGATTCTTCTCTCGCATTGGCATCGTAAAGTAGGTGAGCGTATTGAACAGCCACATGGACTTCGTGACGGGAGCAGCATAGGTCAGCAACGACACACAAGTCTTGCTCGCGTCGCGGAGCATCGGGATGAGAAGCTCGGCCTCTTCAGGAATGACGATGAGGGCTGTCTCCGTCTCCGCGCTCCAGAGAATCCATTCAACGGGCCGCTGCTTACGTTAGTTAACTGTTTCAACTCATTACCATTGCGGGGGACTAACCACACCATCGTGGCCCTTCTTGGAAAGGTCACTTGCGATACTTCTGGAGAACTCCCTCGAGACAAAGAGCCTGGAGGGGGTCTTCTCTACGCTAAACTTGCGTCCTATCTTCGTCGTACCCAGGAAGTCAAAAGCCTGGATAAAAGTCTCGACTCCTCGAAGCTGTCCGGTATTGGTAAAATGTGCAATATCGGGCTCGAGGCCAGGGAAAGTGAGTGCAGTGTAGTTCACGGGCTTCTGCTTCTCACGAAGCTGTTCGATCTCGAACTCGACTTCTCGCTCCTGCTCCACCTCCTCAAACGCTGACGAGTAGCCCCCCGATGGCTCGAGCTTTTGCTGGCACAGGTTGGCAGCAAACGCCTTCAGGCATTCGAATTCGAGCTGGGCCAGGGATCCTTCGGTCGGGCTGGACTGCCTGGGACCATAGAGCTGCTCAAGAGTCTGCTCCTCGCGCTGCTGTATGACATCTAGAAGCTGTCGCCTGTCTTCTGTGCTATTGAGGAAGTTGGAGTACTTCCACAAGGCGTTAGTGCGCCGACAAAAGTCGAATCCTTGTGCCGTATGGAGAGACATCATGTTCTCATTTGCTTTGCAGCTCTGCTCGAGCAGCCAATACACCACGTCCGCAGAAACCACAGGTGAATGCGTTCGGTCGTCGCTGGGTCGCAAGTCGAGAATGTTCCGGTACACCTCGGGAGGCACAATGAATGCCACGGACTGGGTCGAGCCAAGCTGCCTGAGTCTCATCGCCGCTATGTCCGTCAGTGCTCTTGTCTGCTTGGGGTGAAGTCAGTTGCTAACCTTGGACAGTCTGGTCCTTTGTCTGGCCAAGGCCAAGTGTCACAGCCCCCTTGGCATGAACGGGGAGCTTCAAATCTGTACCGCGCGTGTGTGCTTCATCAATGTATACAACACATTGCTCAAGATTTTCGGCAAATGGACTTGCAAGAAGAGGCACGGGGGCTGTCTGAAAACGGGCGCGGACCATGATCCTGCTGTTATGGTCAAAGTAGACGGCCCCTTGAGCGTCGGGATAGATGTCAAGCCAGGTAGCGGCAAGATCGTGATTCTCCATCTCTAAGATGTGAGCACCCGCATCAATCAGAATGCGTATCTGTTCGCTGCGAAGAAGTTCTAGCAGCCCCTTCTCGGTCAGGTGCCGATCATTCCTGTCGACCGCTTGATAGCACCTCTGGTTCCGCGGCTCCAACAGGTAACTGAGAACGTCTGCGTTCGTCTGTACGAGGCTGGGTAAGTCGTCCTGTTTAATTGTCTGAGGAAGCATTCTCTTGTTATCATTGGTTCCGCTGAAGCCTGTAGTTAGATTCACTGAGGAAGCGTCGTTGGACAGAAGCGGGATGTCCCAGCCTGAAGCTTGAAGCTTGGCCCCAAATTGTTTTGCATGCGCCGGGAATGCAAAGTTGTTCAGAAAGTGGTTCAGCACGCTTCTGTCAAACCTCAGATACGTCCAGAGATCCTCGATCTGGGCCTCGTTGTCCGTGTTGAGTAAGTTCCAGTGCTCGAGGCGGGCCGGTAGCTTACACCCGTGGACTAATCGCTCGTACTGCGTAGGGGGATCATCGGACCGAAGAACGTGCTGCAGGCTTTGAGTCACTTGGGACTTTGTAAGACCGGTCTGGTAAAAGGCGAGACATGTTAATACCAGGGCCGTGTCCGGATGGCCGTACTCTGCAGTCGGCGAGGGAACCCCTTTCGCTTCAAACGGGACCGCGATAGGGGCTCGTTGGGGATGCAGGCCATACTGTACGTTCCATCTCTTTTTAAGGCATACCAGCAATAGACGTTGGGATATGAGGCCTCGAAGCAGGTAAAGGTTCTTTAAGCCGAAGACGTCGTCGGTCAGGGACTCGGCAGCTCGTTCCCAAGTAGACAGGTCAACATCCACGCCCGAAACGATCAAGCCAACGTCCCTCTGAGCATTAACATCGGCTGTGTTCTTGAACTGGAGCTGAGGAAGACGACCTTCGCAGACGTCGCGGACGAGAAGCGCGTTGAGATTCTCGTCCACTTCAGCGCGCAAAAAATGGAGGATCGGGAAGCCTTGGTGCCGCCGCATGGTCTCGATGCCACCGCTGAACCTCGATTGAAGGTATGGAACGTGATCCTCGACAAGCAACAAGAGCTCCTCGACCACTTGCCAACGTTGAGGATGGCCGTCGATCGTCATAGGAGTGCCACTGGGATATATCAGCTGGGTCTTTGCCGAGAGTGTAAAGTCGGATTCATCGAGAACATCGCGACACGATGTTTCCAGCCACCGCTGAATGTCAATCATCCTCTTGGCCAGCTTCAGCTCTCCGTCCACCAGTTGCTGGAGCCCATTCAGCTTGAATGACAGGATGTGTTCGGGAAGACAGAGCATGACACCGCCCGAACTGCGCGTATCTCGATGGATCCGCTGGAAGAGATTGATAGTATCCATTCGCGTCGGTGATCGCCGAGAAAAGGGGATGTGGTGGACAGCCCGACCAACAAGTCCACCAATTCGGCTTTGGATCACCTGCGCCGTTTGCAAGAGAAGAGGACGAGGAACAACCAGCCTACATAGACGGGTCTTATCGGCTAGTACGGCCACAGCCATAGGCATAATACATGAAGTCTTGCCTACACGAGGGAGTCAATTCAAGATGATAGCGCGGCAGGGGGAGAGAAGGGTGAGGACAGACCTTCGCCCATGTTCATCTGGAGAACCGAGTTGGATGAAGAAGCTGGGAGATGATGGCTCGAGCGACGTCGATCTGGGAGGGACGAATGAGCAAGTTGTTGTCAATCTCCAAGAGAAGCCATTCCGGATGGTCGAGGGGCCTCCAGTTTGAATGTGCTTCTTGTTCCTGATCCTCGCGCAAGCGCCTCTCATCCCACAGAGCGTTGCATCGCGCATGCGGAAGAGTCGCTGCAGCTTCGTGATGAGGACCCCATACCGTACCAACCCTGCCTTCATCCCAGGACCGAGCTGCGCACTGTTGATGTCCCTCAGCTGCTCCAGAAGCGCTACCGGAGAAAGGCACGGCCAGAGGCCCCCTGCGCTGAGCCAGGTGGAACCGACGATGCCGTCTGATAGTGAGGCTCGGATCTTCTCCTCGTACTCATGCAGAGTCTGGCGAGCTAGGGTAGCCTCATACGCGATATTCTCGGCGCGTGTCGTCTGTTTAGGCTCACGGAATGTGCTGCGGTCCTGAACCAGGGCCGAAAGCGACATCTGAAGGTCCTTGCCATATTGCTTTCGAATGGTGGTCTCCGATGACGAGACAAACCTCTTGATGATGCCATCAAGCATTGATAGATTGCTCGGCAAGATCGACAGCGCCTTAGAGATCTCGCTGTCTCGCCAAATTCCATTGCTGGTAGCAGCAGCACCACAGGCATCCCGCTTGCCAACCGCCTGAGACTCTATGCTACTTCCAGATCCAGCATCATGTTTCATTAGCATGAGATCTCCGCTGAGACGGGGCACGCTGTATGTGCCTTGGAAATAGGCACAGGCTGGAGTCATCAAACGTATCGGCTTCAGTTTCCATATCTCCTTCTGCCTCTCATTGTGTCCCACAGACTGCTGTTGATAATGGTGTGAAGCTGCCACCTCAAGCCTACAAAGATACGTGGAGAGCTCGAAATTATGCGACAGCCTCTGGAGTTCCGGCCCCAAAATTTCCCAGGCCTTACCCAAGTGGATGTACTCAAGCGTTAAGCCCTCGACCAAACGCTCAAACTCATCAGCTGAACTGGGTGGAGAAGGCCATGCCTCCATGACACAGAATGCTATCTGGGTCGCTTCGTCCATTTTTGTTTTCTCGTATCGGTCAGCAGTCACCTTAGCCTTGTTGCGCGGCCGCTTTACCCAGCCAGGTTGGAAGATATCGTCATAAAGTGGCTGCCTTGCGAGGATGTGCGATTGGATGCTGTCTCGTGATGGTTCCTTGAAGATGCGGAAGTTGCAAAAGGAGGAATGCCGAGGAACTTCAACGTCTCTGAGCACAGTACTCTTGTAAAGTGCAACTAGCCATTGAACAACCTTCATATCGGCTTTGGTGTCAAAGGCTAGCAGAGCGAGTAGGAAGTAGGCATCATAAGCTTGCGACTGGCCACTTCGCTGGCATGCCCGCATAAAGGAGCCCCACGACTGCGAGATATCAATGTCGAGAAGCGCCTCAATATCCAGGGTGAGAAACGCATCTTCGAAGCCCCCGATGTTGGCCCATTTCTCCATGAGAGGCCACAAACTTGTAAGCTTGGGTATGTCCTCGGAATTTTCTCGCAGGGCGCACCCCGTCTGGTAAACCTGACTGCTCTCCTTTCTTGTGCAAGAATGCTCACTGGGGTCGTAAGGGGAAGTTTGCAGAGAGTTCCCCAGGGCCTCGACGTCCGACGGGAAACAGACACGTTCATAGAGCTGTCTGCGAATTCGCCCTCGACGACATAAACGATCAAGGGTAGTCATTTGAGAGTCAACCTGGCAATCTGTCACAGGTCTCTCTTCAAAGACCTCGAGCCTTTGTGACTGAAGTCGGATCAAGTCAACCAGAAGAGCGAGCTCCTCATGCTGAATCGACATGGTCAAGTTGTTGTCCCATTCCACCTTCTGATAGAGTTCTACCCCTGGCGGATAATGCCATCTCTTGGGGAGAGAGATCTGAGCACCGAAAGCATTTCCTGTGAAGAGCCTTGCAGTGGGCTCCAAGGTTGGCTGCGCGCCGCGAGGAGGCAGTGCCGTGCTTCTTCGGTCCCGGTACGGAGTGTCAGGCCATCGAGAAGGGGAAACGAGGTCAGGGCATGTAGAGCTGCCTTGAGATAGAGAAGAAGCGGCTCCGGCGGGCAGTCAAGCCGACCCAGGAGCTCATCGATGGTGAATCTCGCGTAGACCCCGTCATTGGCGATTTTGACCGCGACATGCATCCCCCTTCGCTCCCAATAAATTTTGCCAATCGGGACGAGAACACTCCTCTGTTCAGGATTCACAACATTACGCAGAATGACCTGGCTGGAGAGCCCGTAAAGGGTGCCTGCATCTTGCTGAGGGTCAACCTCAGCTCCGAGCTGCCGACATTCTAGCAATCCTTTGCTGTTGACGAGGAAGCGGATCTCCAGACGCTTCATCTCGATAGATAATGAGCCCTTGCCGACAGGTTGATATATTGTCAACTTGTCTACGTCTTCAAAGTCTCGAAAGATGTTGGTGATTTGCTGTCCGATCTCTGACCTTGGCTCAACGAGGTTGGCCCCTAGACTCTGCCTCCCGTGTCCGGGGTGGCTAGATTGGTTCCGGATGGCCACACGCTCTCTGACATCGAGAATCCAGTTTGACAGTTTCGGCTTCCATATCCGCGGTTTTCGACGCATCTCGAGCTTGCCAGTCTTCAGATTCAACCAGTGCACGCAATCGTCGACAAGGCCAGTAGGGAGATCCCAGCCAGCAGCACTCTTGAAGATGGCTCGCGGGACGTATTCGAGGAGAGATCTTCGGAACAAAGCCCGGATTACGACTCGGCCATTTCGGAAACCAAAGTGTATCTGGTGTTGCTCGACGTCACTGACCAGCTGATACTCGAGGAGGCTTGACGAACGGGTGAGTAGATGTTGTCCACCAAAGAGTTCCTGGATAGCTGGATCCTCTCTCATCTGCAGAGGCAGCCTCCCGAGGGGTCTCCCATCCACGATGAGATGCCCCTGTAGCAAGTGGTAATGCACAACCTGTGAAGCTGTCCACTTGGTTTTGGCAATTTGCGACGTTGCCCACCAGGTGTGTGAGCCGGAGAGCATCTTCCATGGCGAATATGACCTCCTGCCGAGGCCTCCCGAATCGGCCCATGTCTCGTTTATGGAGCACTCTAACCAGCTCTGGTGTGTATGGAACCACTCTTTTATCAGATCCCGCATGATGTAGGAGGTGGACAAGTCTTCGATGAGTAGACGCCTCAACGCTGGACGTAGTTCGTCTAGATTGACGAGCAGGTTCTCCTGGAGGGCGATCGATGCTCGAAAGAAGCGTTGAGCATCGTCGTCACTAAGAGTGCATTCAAGATGCTTATAAGCCCAGAATGTCTGACGGCAGAGTAGAGCAGCCCAGAACGCAAAGGTTGAAGCTTTACGCGCCACTTCGCCGTCGGAGGTCGACCTGATTTCGTTCCGCAGGTGGATTATCCAGCCAGAAGCAATCGACCGAATACTCAAGAGCAGCGTTTCAGCCTTTGATCGAAACTGCTGTGGACATAGATGATAGAGCCGTAAGCTAAGGGTCACAAGTATGCTCATATAATAGGCCTCGCGCCAACTAGACGCCAGAGCACCTAATCGCCCCCAGAGCAGTTCATAGAGTCTCGTGCAGAAAGCCTCATCGTTGAACAGGCTATGTGCTTCACGCAAGACGCCACTCTCCCGGACTGCTGGGCCGGCTTGGAGAGCAAGACGGTTGAACAGCTCCATGGTAGCCTCACTGCTGAAATTGACGTTGGTAGTTCCCAACTCGACGAGGAGGACTAGCCATCGCCGGGCTCGCCCAGAAACTGCCCGTTGAAAGGCAGAGAACTCGTGGACTGACAGTTCGGGGGGGCATCTGGATTCGTTGGCCATGATCTCGTACGAGGAGGGTTTGTAGGCCTCGTCAGGCAAGAAATTCTTGGCGCTGGCGTATGGATCTGGAATGCCCCTTGGAATCCAGGTACCCAGCAGATGCTGGAACCACGGAACCTTGGGAAGCTGGTCGGCCCAGAGACGAGACGAGGTATCGTAGTAGGTGAAAGCTGCCCCAAATGGGAGGATGACCTCAGCCGGCCCCTTTGGCAGCTTCATCTTCCCGTAGTGCGTTTGCAGAAAGGACTTTTTTTGTGACGCTAGAGTTATTGAGTTCTCGGTCGTCGAGAACTCTTTGAGCTGGCTGACATCCTTGAAAAGTAATTGGGGTGCACCTTGGCTGGCCGAGGTTACTTGGCTCCCCAGCATATACAGCTTCCAGACCGCTTCCCGGTATGCCGCGAGATACCTTGGCATGCGCAGTTCAAGGAGAATCGCCGCTCGTTGGGCCTTCTGCGTGCCTGCGTAGGGGTGCGGGAGGAAATCTTCGTGAGCGTTGATCTTGAGTCGGTACCGGCATCGCTTCTTCCAGCACTTTGTGCAGCCACGAACATCAATCCGTCCATCCGGAAACAGAGTGCAAGTACATTTCCGACTCTGCATGGCCTGGGTGAGCTGATCGTACTGTCGTGTCAGGTCGGCGAGCTCACTTTGCTTGCGCGATCTCGAACGCTGCGACGCGGCATCGATCTGCTCGGCGAGGACAATCATTCGATTTCCTGCCTCAGTTGAGTAAACAAACCTTAGGGGGAAGGAGTTGTTCTCTCGGGGATTGCCAAAGATGGTTTCGTGATCAGTGTCGTGGGAGTTAATGCGGGCGTCAATGTACTGCTGCACTTTGCTAAGTCGTTCCATCTCTTGCTTGGTCTGCAAACAAAGCACATCCAGCGCACTCGGGACAAACACTGGGTGGAATGCCTTGAGCAGGGAACATGCTGTAGTCGCTGCCTTGTCCATACGCACCCACAGCTCAAACAGCTTGAGGAGGTATCGACTCATCAGTATCGAGTTATCCACATACGCATCTCCGACTCTATCAAGAAAGAGCTCGATGCTCTCGGCGAGTTCCGTGCATCTTTGCTCTGGAGATGATAAAGAAGATATAGCGACACCGTCTGTTATGTTCGCCTCGTGATTGATGAGTAAACTGTGCCGTGTTGCAAGCTGATTGACCTGAAAGACCGTCCCTTCCCTCAGCGACGAAAGGTCAACAGGCACATCACGGCGCGAAGAGTTGAAGCTCTGGGATAACAGCTGCAGAAGAACTGCGCGGCTGTTGTGTAAATTCAGGAACAGGTCGCTCTTGGGAGCGCGAAGGGGGAGGACCGGGATTCGGCGGACGATGCCCCTTTTATACTCCTCCCACGAACCGATGACACGATGTCTGGCATCGGCCACGATGGCCCCAAAATATCCGCTACTGGCAGCGAATAAATCGTTATACGCTGCGTTCAGTGGCCCTGACGCAGAAATCTTCTTCGACTCCAGCTTGGCGAGGCGACGACAGAGCTTCGCCTGCAGCATCAGCGTCATCTCCGGGTGCAGCTTGCCCACGCAATCCTTTAGAAGACTGGCCAGTACCGCACACATGATGAACTTGTAATACACTCGGCCCATCGCCTCGTGAGAGTCCTCCAACAGTGTGGACAGGAGCCGCCCGAGGGTAACGCGGAGGACGAGCCAGTACGGCGAGCGCCTCCAGGGGATCTCGGAGGCATCCAGGACGACGTCGTCACGAACTCGCTTGCGCAGTCCACGGACATGCACCGGACCCCCCAGCCCCTCGAGTAGGGACATGAGCATCTCGCTGATGAGGGCCGGGTTCGGGCAGTCGCGGATCTCGACGACGGACTGGCCCCCCTTGGAGGCTCGCGCGGCAAACCGGTCAAAGGCCTGGGAGCTGGCCTGTTCGAGGAACTGGGACAAGTTATCCAGAAAGGACTCGTTGCTGAATTCGCTGAGTGGGACGGTGACGGCCCGGCTCGGGAAGTCCCAGGTGAGGGCATGGTCGGCCTTGAGAACATTGGAAACCGGTGCCGCGGCCTGGAATTCCTCCACGATGACGCCGTCAGTGCTGCAGGAGAGGTCAGATATATGTGAATGATAAGCAGAGGGGAAGTGCGGTGGACGTACACAGGATCACGATGGAAGATCAGAGCAGCATTCTGCGATACGACATGGAGGCCCAGCCACACACTGTGATCGGAATCTTTGACGAGTTCGAAAGCCTTCAGAAGATCATCCCGATACAGAAGACCCCGGTTCAGGTCTCCTGTGGCCTTCAACGAAGTCTCTAGCGTCCGCCAAACCCTCGTGTCGCCGACGTCGCGAAAAATAACCAATGCATTTTGTAGCCTTTCCCCGAAGCTCTGGGCTAGGGCGATGTTGTCACCGTCGAAGCTCCGTGGGAGTCTGGGCGGGAGCACAAGGTGGTGAAAGAGAGTCTTCAGCAGGAAAATCTCATCCGTAGCCATAGTTTCGATTTGCGCTATGGGGCTATAGACACAGGTGGAGAAAGATCATAAGAATCATCCGGATCCGGCATATATAGGGCCGTCAACGTAATGTGCCCAAGGCTCCCTCATGATACGCAAGGAACGGCCTCCTGCATGAGAGAAGAGGACACACGCTACTGCAGCCGCGACGGTGTAATCACCAACGACGTGACAATCTTGGCAGCCTATTGGCTATGATGCGGTATGGGTGTGATAACTCACCTCGAGCCACAGCGCTTGATCGGCCGAATAAGGGACCCAGTGCTCCTTGTGGGATCGATCAGACTGAGACAGATCTGGTGATGCTGATCAGGTGAAGGACAGCCTTGAATGTCGAGTTCCCTGTTGGGCGTGGTCTCTGCTATTTAGTTGTACAAGTCACGCTTTTATTATTATTAATTAGTATTTCCAATTCTAGCCTGTCAACACAATTCTTCAACGTGTTGAACTGGCGTAAAGATCGTAAAAGAAAGACTTCCATTGCGGCCGTAACGACTGGCCACACCGGGCCTCATTTCTTGGCCCTACGTGTCAGCGGATGTATCGAGGCGCGCGACCGCATCCTAGTCCACCTGCTTGTTGGGTATTGATACCTAACCCAATGAAATCAGGCATCTATCTGGCATATGTATATGTCCGTTCGCCCTGCTTTTCAGGCCTGACCCTGCGAATGGGCGGGCTGCAGCCGGTCAAACAAGCCGTCAATGGCGTCTTCGCCACTGGTTTTTATCGAAACCAAAAACGGCAACGGATCGACACAAGTTTCTTTTTCTAGAGAGGTTCTTGATTCTCCTGCTCCGCGTCCAAGTCATGCCCTGAGAGCTTTGGAAGCTGACTAAAGGGCACTCGAGTGGTGCTACAGATGTGACAGCAATGATCCCTAAACTAAGGCCATTTCTCGCCTTTGTCTTCAAGTAGAAATAAGAGACGTGTGGGCCGAACTTAACTCAGGTATCTTCCTATAGGACCATATTCAATTCCAGCCCTCTCAATGAACCTTAACCCACATGTCATCTAGTTGTGGTGCAGTATGTCCCGGGGTGCGCGTCTTTCGACTCTTGGCGGGCCATCCATTCAGAAGCAACAGCGATAAGCGTTTCCCCGGTGAGAAAAACAAAAAGGATGACGAACACTCTGCATGGTTGTTTTAGTGTTTCTTATGACCTATTGAGCAGGCTTTTCTAAGCCACAAACGCACCGCAGGTGACACGAGAATGCCGTGATAAGCCAGTAAAGAAGGGGCTTGTTTCAGCCTGATTGTAATGTCGTCACTTGCCTTCAGCTCAGTCCAAGATCCAGAACCTGCGTTCTTTTGATAAAAACTTGTGGTACTTAGCACTCGGTCTAGCAACTTGCGGAACGTATTGGAACCAACTAACCTAGAGAGGACGAACCACTATCGCAAACCCGCTTTGACGAAGGTAGAAAACAGTGCCTAGGCCGTCCTACGTATGAGGTGGTCTCTGTGTTCGTAGGAGGATCTTGCTACAGCCAAGTATCTGTGTTTAGTATGTGGAATTGTCAGCAGTGGTGGGAGACAATGCTCGGCCCGATATGTATTCAGCAAGTTTGAGAGGACTTGAAGTTTGCTTCTTTACTTCCGTCTCATAGCAAGCCATTTGATAGTAATTCATTGAAAGGCTACACTCCATAACATCGACCTCTTTGAAGCAATAATACGCACTAGCAATACGTGGGGTAGTGACAGCATTCAGTGTCATAATTACCCAATCCGTCTTGCGTACAGACCGGATGATGGTCCCCGCACTGACTCGGAAACGATTCCGCATTTACCCCAAATTCTCCCCTCGACAATCTGCTGTTGGTGTGCAACGACTTGCTCGGCACTTGAAGGTTAGCACCGGATCTCCTCGGTAGCTTGTGTCGGGTTGAAGCGAGCTATCACGGAGTGCAAAAGGAAGCCATGTCCAATGAGTTGGTACAAGAAACAGTACTCGAGACCCCCAGAGATCCACAGATACAGAACAGTAAAAGCTCTAGCTCTACAACGCAAGAAAATGGCCGACTACATTCTTTATTCCTACTTCAGATCCTCTTGCTCGGCTCGGATCCGCATCGCGCTTGCCCTCAAGTCGATCCCGTACGACGTTGTGCCCGTCAATCTCCTCAAGAATGAGCAGCTTTCCGACGAACACCGGGCTCTCAACCCATCCGCATCTGTGCCAATCCTTGTATCTCGAGAATCAAAGGATAATCCCTTCAAGATCGGACAGTCTCTCGCGGCACTGGAGTACCTAGACGAACGACATCCCGAGGTGCCTCTGCTTCCGCCACTATCCGACCCCGCGGCGCGAGCATTGGTACGCACGCTGGTTGACATCATCGTCGTGGATGTCCAGCCGGTGACCAATCTTCGCATTATGCGCCGTGTGAGGGAACTGGGAGGAAATGCAGAGGAGTGGAATCGCCAGCTGATGAGTGATGGCTTACGAGCTTATGAAGCCGTGGCTGAGAAGTCTGCGGGGAAATATTCAATGGGGGATAACTTTTCTATGGCAGATGTTTGTCTTATTCCTGCCGTTTGGAATGCGGAGAGATTTGGTGTTGACATTTCGCAATTTCCAACCGTGGAGCGGATTGCTGGGAATTTGAACAAGCACCCAGCAGTGATGCAAGGTCACTACTTTAACCAACCGGACACGCCAGAAGAATTGAAGAAGTAGACTGATAGTTGAATTGGTAGTTTATGTAACCAATGGGCAATGATTTAATAAACCCATGTTTCTACTTTTCTGTCTCTTGGGGAGAGACTTGGCACGTTCAACTGTGCCACTAGAACAATGGAAGGGGAGCTTGAACAGTCCCAGACACCTCACCAAAACCAACCACGGCATCTCCACTTCCAAAGGAGCCGCGGATTACCAGAGTATCGCCGTCCTGCAAGAACTTGCGCTCTTCACCTCCTTCCAGCTTCAAGGGAATCTTTCCGCCCTTTGTCTGTTCCAGAATGCTCCCTTCAGTACCAGGCTCCGTGCCAGAAATCGTGCCCGAGCCCAACAAATCACCAGACCGCAGGTTACATCCAGTGATGGTATGGTGTGCAATCATTTGCGGCCATGACCAAAGCAGGTTCCTAGAATTTGTCCGGCTGATGGTGGTCTTGTTTCCCGCGGCGGCTAGATGTCTTGATTAGCATGTCTTGAAGTAGCAATCAGATACGAAGGCTTCGTGAACTTACTAATGACGTCCACTTCCAGGTCAATTCCCAAGACGTTGTCCTTTAAGTCTTGCTTCAAATAGGGCAATAGCTCGGTGTCATTAGCGATGCCGGGACCCTTGGACGCCTCAACCGCATCGGCGAGGACCACCCAGGGACTGATACTAGTGCCCATGTTCTTCGCAGTGAAAGGACCGAGTGGCACATATTCCCAGGCTTGCACGTCTCTGGCACTCCAGTCGTTCATTAGAACGTAGCCAAAGATGTGATCTTCCGCATCGTTCACCGAGATCGGTGCTCCGAGTGTGTTCTCGCGACAGATGAACATCCCCATCTCCAACTCAAGGTCCAGCTTTTCGCATGGCGCAAGGCTCGGGGTTTTGTCGCCCGGTCGTAGGATCTGGCCCCAGGGGCGTCGTATGGGAGTCCCCGATGGCACGACGCTGCTCGCTCGTCCGTGGTACGCCACGGGCAGGTGCAGGTAGTTGGGCTGCAGAGCGTTCGCAGGGCCGCGGAAGAGGACGCCGACGTTGTATGCGTGGTTCTTGCCCGCGTAGAAGTCCGTGTAGTCGCCAATGGCCAGAGGAAGATGGTTCTGTACCTCGGATCGTTTCAAGATGGCCGAGCTTCGGAGCTGCTCGTTGTCTTTGAGCAGCTTCGCGTGTTTGGTGTCGGCGGCGAGCACAGATTGGAGATAGCTGCGGGTTGCTCGATGGAACGGGCGACCCAGAGCTGCGAAGGCGTTTAGAGTGGTCGACTCGAAGCAGCTCGCGTGCTCTGAAATCTCTGACGATGCGGAGAAGCCTCCCCCGTTCGAGAAAGCTTTGATATCAATGACATGATCGCCGACGGCAATTGCGGGCCTGGGAGTTTGGTTGGCGGCTGTGGAGATGATGCCGAAGGGGATATTGGCAAGCGAGAAATGCGAGCCTGTTGCGATAGGCAGCCAAGACATGGTGGCGGTTGGTATTGGTCGACCTGGTCTCTTGATTCTATCACGATTGAGTGAATGAGAGCACAAGAGACAGCGGCACACTGAACGACGTCACCCACTTGTAGTCGTAGCGCAAGCCGGCGCAAGCCGAAACCACGGGCCACAGGCCGAGTGGGGCCGGGCGGAAATCCACCCGCACGGCAACTGTTTTAGGCCTCCCGAAGCCGATTCCGAGAGCTCAGTAATTGGGGGAGCTTCTCCGGCACAAAGCACATGCGCGGATTGTTACATGTCGGTTTAAGATTGATTCCGAGAGCTCAGTTCCGCACCAAGCGCGCATAGAACGGGACGCAGGTCGCTTCAAAGCCCGTGCTGGACGATCATTTTCTCGGGTTCCCCGCCTCGGGATTCCGCGTCAGTATGCGAGAACCGAGAAACGATGGTGTGGCTCCGAGTAGTTTGGGGCCAAATCTACATTATGGGTAGTAGATATGTGGATGGCGATGCTAATTGCGCCCGGCGTAAAAGTGAGCGTACCCCGCAAGGACCCAAGAAAATATCGACGTCAAACGCCCGCCTTTCACCCCCAACCACAAGGAGAGACGAGGATTGAGACCGACCGTAGATGATTTGGTTCTTTCACTCATAGTCTTAAATATCTCGTGAATAGTAAAATACACATTAAGCCCCCGAATCTCCCTTTTATTTATCCGGCACCAGTCAAGTCGACCTCTGACTTCGTGGACATGAGATACCAGTGAGACCAAATTATATAGGTAGCTTGTCCGTGAATTTTCCCATGCTCAAAAGCGTATGCGCATTCCAGCACTCATAGGGCATATTAGGCTGACCACCACGCTGCTATAAGATCGTGGTAAGCCTCCAGAATAGGTGGGGTATTCTCCATACTCATATCAAAGGTATGCTCGGTAAGGATTTGTCGGCCCGATGGATAGCACAAGTTATGCAGTGGCTGGTCAGTGGCGAGACAGTACGCTTACCGGCGCGTAAGTTGTAGTGGATAATGCTGGAACTTGTTTCCGAGCGTGCTTCGATGTGCTCGGAGGGCTTACTGCCAAGCAGGAGACTGAGGGGAGGCAATGGAAGTGTTAAGCTGAGGAGACTGACGCCCAGGACACTCAAAACGGATGTAGATAACACTAGTCCGGCTGTGCCTTCAAAAGGAATTGGACACGTGAGAAAACGCGCAATCCTTTTTGGCTATATGCACCATTTGAGCGACCTGCGCCGAAGACTATGGCGAGGCAAACTTGCAGCAGTACAGCCAGGCTAGACTACATGATGCAGCGGTAAGGCGCACCATAAGGCTTCCCCCGCTTCCTTATTAGAGTTACAGTGTGCCTCTCCCAAGAGTTCACCTAATCGTGCCTCGAGATCCCCTTCAAAGCTGTTGACCTCACGATTTCGCCGCCTTCCATCGTCGCTAACATTGCGGGCATCGCAACCGCGGGCACTGCACTCTCCAAGGCCATCTACGAGTTCATTTCTTCAACCCAGGGTGCTTCCCGGGAAATGGTAGAAATCGCACGTACCATCGCTGACTTGTCGATAATACTGGGCGAACTTCGTCGCGTGCTGAGGAATGGCGCCGAGCTATGTAACCGCAAATATGTACGGCGTATCAAGTCCGCAACGCGACGAATCTCCAGGGTTCACGATGAAATTCACGAACTAATGGATGAACTCGAGGGATTTACAGGCTTCAAGTGGAGATTGAAACGATCCGAAGTCCAGCATAAGCTTGCTCGGATTGAGAGTTACAAGACGGGAATTAACCTTTTGCTTAATGTTCTAGTCCTTGCGATAACGATAAGAAAGCAATCAGAGTGAGGAACCCTACACCAGGTGCTCAACATTGACTAATGATTAATTAAATGATCTTAATTAGGCCATTAGACTCACGAACCCACATCGGCGATCAACAAAACCAAAGACAAAACCAAGGACAGGACCAGGAACAGGACATCCATCTGCTTCGCCAGCAATCTGAGAACTTGGCCTACGCAGCTCATCAATCCCTTGTTGATCTTTCGGAAAGCCAGAGTCAACAGTGTGACACCGATCTCGAGCAACCGAACGATGCCTGTTCCGACCAAAACGACGAAATCAGTACTCAGCTCCAGGTTCAGGTGTTCGAGCAAAGGTCTGATGACACAGCCAATTGGCTCTTTGACCTTGTATTCTCGCCCTACGCCCAGTCATGCATGGATCCCAGCATCCAGAACTCGACGAACTCGCCCTCTGACTCAGCAACGTCAGACATTGACAATAACGCCCAGGAGCAATCTCCCGATAACAACGAGCCCAGTGCAAGCCGCAGCACAGTAATACGAAGTCTATCAGGAATGAAAATGGCCATCTACGACCCCGGCACAGCCTCTTCGCTCGTTAAAGAGCTCCTTGCTGACTGGACAGTGTTGACGGAGAAGGAAATCGAGAGCGTCACGGGCGATAATCAGAGCCCAGAGCAGAAACAAGCCAGGGCTTCCGAAGTATCGCAAAAGGCGGAGGGGATCATCACTCTTAAAGACGCTGTTGGTCGGAAGTACAAGTTTCCATTTTACCGCGTCAAAGAATACGAGGTAATTCAGAATCTTTTGAGACATAGAAGAAGAAGCTGCTAACGATCTCAGAGCATGTGGAAGCTAATTGAAGCTGCCTTTCGTCATGTTGACATGATCGAGCCACTTGTGCTCAAGGGAAACTTTGATCTGGTAGGCCCTGATGGTACAATAATATTGCCAGAAGTCTGGGAAGATATGATAGAGCCTGGAATGGTCATTGTAATGGCTATGTGGCTAGTGGACAAATTTCCAGGACAAACATCATCGCGACAGCAGGGACGGCCACCGCAACAGCCACCCATGCCGCCCATACCGCCCATGTTACAGTCATCAAGTGCAACGGAGCCAGCCAAGATACTCAAGGCAAAATGACCCCCAAACAGAATCTGAGGATTGCTTTGCTAAAGCGGCTCCAAGCCTCTGAGCGGAACCTGAAAAAGGCGATGGGTGAGAAGAAGTAATTACGAAGAATAGAGTCGCAGATCCAAGACTGAGCTACGCAATGTCGCAAGAGAAGAGAAAGAACCACAACTGCTGGTGAGGGGGTTAATAGTCGTTCGTATCGAATAGCTAGACAGGTATAAAGAAAGCACTTTAAAATGCTTCTTGCAATCACACTTCATTGATGCCAACTTTTGAATATGATTGCCCTTCTATCGATACTCCCATTAATAGCCCGATGATCTATCCAATGCACTTTTGGTATATGAAAATCAACCGTTACGCCGTTCCCAATACTTTTATGAATCAATCCTCCTAGAACACTTGATATTGAACGCCAAAATGTACGATTGGCCTCTCTCGTTCCGATCTATTGCTGCCTCCAACTTTTACTTAGTCGAGCAATGCTAAACACCAATGCGCCTGCGATCAGTGCAGCTCCGGTCGCTGTATGCTTGGGTTAGTAAGTGTGTCCAAATGAGGAAATTCAGTTCCAAAAACTTACATATAGTGAACGCCCATCCAACGCCAATGCCGTCTATCATTGGTACGACGCCGCCAACACTTCCAGCGGCAAAGGTGTATTGGACGACATATTTTCCACTTATCACTGCGGTTCTGTATGCAGGTCGAGCCTCTGTTCCGGAATTAGCAAGAATTTCTAACTTTATTGCGGCTATTAACTCACCGGCCGCATAGGTGTTGAGGCCACTAAATGAGGCCATGAGTCCGACTCCTTGGATGAACGAACCCACAATGGGCAGAGCCATGCCTCCCACTTCATTATTCACACTCCAACCGTAAAGCAGCGTCCCTAGAGGTAACACCACTAGTATCGCTGGGAGACTGCTGTTCAATCTATCCTCCGGAAGTCGTAGGCCATTTCGCTTGCGGATGTACCTCTTAACCATCTGATCAGACAGTTTGCCGCCAAGGGTGCTACCGATCAAAAAGCCAGCGCCGGGGGCGAGGTAAAACAATCCGCTTTCCAAGGGAGAAGTGAGGTTGAATCGAGGGTTGATGACGCGTCGGACGGAGCTCAGCACGCCGTACTGGTTGAAAGCCAACAATCCACAAGCGATGTTCTGGAAAGGTCAGCGTACAGCCAGTTTGTGTTGCTTTGGAATCACATACCGCGAGAAGAATTCTGGGATAGACGAATTGACAAAAAACATTCATCGGGTTAAAGGCACCGGCTATCTCCTTCCGGGTTCTTGGGGGCGTAGCCTCGACTGCTTTGGGGTTCCCGATTTCACTAGCTCTAGGGACGAACAGGAAGGCGAGAATCAGACCCAGCATTGACATGCCCGCCTCAACTCCATAGATGACTCTCCAGCTAGTAAAGGTTGCGATGATGCTTCCCAACAAGGGTGCTGGGATGGTTAGCCACGGTCAGTTGTGCGGGCTATTTGACTTACCAATCGTGTTTGCACTGACACAACTGCCAAGGAAGAACCCCACTGCAGTGCCGCGGACGGTCTATTCGGTTGTTAGTGTCTAATTGATGATGAAAAATGATGTTGATAACTTGCCGGCTCGAAAATGTCGGCTAGGATCGTTTGTCCAGCAACTAGGAAGAACGGCCCCGTGGTTCCGCCGATGATCCACAGCACCGTAAAGCACGCCATGTTTGGTGAGAGGGAAGCCCCGATGGAACACGAGCACAAGACGACGTTGGCAACGAGATACGTTGTTCGGCGGCCGATAATGGTGCTGATCGGTAGCCAGATCAGCCCAGAGAGAGCCATGGCAATAAAGACGCCAGCGTTAGCCGTGTTGATGTCAGTTACCTGAACGCCGAAGGTAGCGGCAATCTCGACTGTTGCGGGCATGATTGCGGTGCTCCAGAACGTCATCGGAAGTGGCATCCAACACACGACGAAAAGAATGACCCATTTCCTCCAGGACGGTAGCTCTATCACGTCGTCGTCGATGGCTCCCACCGGAGGGAGAGGATCTGACATTGATTCGGCCGATGCCAGACCGCCGGTTTTCGGTTGCGCCATGTTTGAATCGTTCGGAGATTGACTAGAGGGGTGCGGGGTTGAAAGAGAGGTTGATGATTGTTTGTTGCCGACTACGTCAACTGCCGCGGCTCAAAGATGCAGTTCGAAGAAGCGGTTTTTGCACTGAAACCAGAACATATATATCAAGAATGCCCCTGAAAAAAAACCATGGAATTTTTTCTTGTCGTACATTATGACGGTGACGATAAGTGGGACCTCGATTGGCTTAATTGCGAGGTCGGATATCGATCCCGGTGTTGCGACTTCAACTCGAGGTTATTCCCGGTGGTCTCGTCAAGAGGCCGACTAGTAACATGGAAGAAGCCGACGGAGCAAAAGCCCATTCGCTCGGCAAGGCAGCGTCTCGCCGAACCGGAGGGGTCTGCGCTGACTCATCACCGGACAACGTCACCTTTTGCCGAAACGACGTCGGCCAAATCCACAAGAACTCTGCAAACGAACACCCGTGTGCACTGAAGGATCCAATCGGCACGAGACCCAGCAATCGGAGTCAGCGTCGTTCGAAACAGCAGCGTGCGCGACCTCCGACCGCCGGGCTGCAGCTCCGGTTTTTGTATCTGGTGCTCCGTGCCTCCGGCGAATACAACACCTCACCGCCGCGCTCCTCCACCGAAGCAAGACAGCGATAAGCGGTGCAAGAAAATGTCGCCGGCCATGAGCATGACGTCGCCCAATGCCAGTCCCCGTGGTTCAGTCACCGCGTCGGATCCAGACGGGGGCAAGGATGAGGTTGCGTCTCAATCGTTTCCCAATCGCCGCAGGCCGCAGCGAAGAACAAAGTCAACAGCGTCAGTATGAATCGGAGCAGATCCATCATATATGTAGAGCGCCTACTCACTGTGTTTTTCTCGCAGGTGCCGCAGGTGTCATTCGCGCAAGGTCAAATGCTCGGGCGGTTCTCCCTGTGAGAATTGTACACACGCGGGCAAACCTACCGAGTGTGTCTACCCTCGAAAGAATCGTCTTGTCAAAGTAACCCAACAGTACGTTCCACTCCCCGTCTTTTGAATTAGCTGACCAAACAGGTACCTCGATGATCTTCTTGCTGAGAACAAACGGCTTCGCAATCAGGATGAGGCAAGCCAGGCCAGATCCGACTCAACGTCGAAGGATGTCTCAGTTGCTTCTAAAGGCCCTGCAGATGGCCCATCCACCATTCAGGCGCCCTCGCTGGAGGCACACCCTTGGTTCTTTAACATGAACATTCCCCATACCCCCATTTTAATCGGAGAGGCCTCAGATGCCGCTTTCGCCACGCGTTTCCGCCAGGCAATCTCGGATGCGCGACACAACCATCTCCCCAGAATCAACTACCCGACAGACGAACGACTGCTCGCGCTCTCGGACGTCGACTGTTCTTTTCCCTTCCCGTCGCGAGCGCGGCTGCTGGTCAACGTCGCGCTCAAGTATGTCACCCGCTGCTACCACATTGTTCGCAGGAGCCAGATCTTGGAGGGGCTCGAGCAGACGCTTCAGAATCCACACTCCAGCGACTCTTTGTTAAAGAGCAAATTGTGGGCTCTGTTTGCGATCGGTGAGATGTATTCAACGAGAACTGCTGCAGTGGAGTCGAATTTCCCCGGAATGCAATACTTTGCGAGAGCGACCCGGGTTCTGCGGATCATTAGCGAACGACCGAGGATCGACGCGGTCGAAATAAGGCTTTTACTCGTAGGTTTCTCTCCAAACTTGATTGCATCGCCTAACCATTCGTTGCAGTCGTTTTACTCACTTGCCTTGAACCGCCGCTATACTGCATATGCCTTGGCTGGATCCGCAGTGCGGTTATCCGTCGTCATGGGCTTGCACCTCAACGTCCCAGAATCACAACTAAGTGACCCAAGCGTGAGGGAGCACAGAAACCGCGTTTGGTGGACAGCCTACAGCTTTGATCGGATGTGGGCTTCGAGACTAGGCCATCCTGTCGCCATAGAGGATGAGTTCATCGAAGTTGACCTTCCATGTGACCCGGTATTAACAAGTGGTCATGACGACTTCAAGGATTCGGGCTATCTCGTCGCTAGTGTGCGGTTAGCACGTCTTGCGGGGCGAATCGGGTACTCTATCTATAATAGGAACCCCCAGCAGACATCATTATCCCAACGTGTCCAGGAAGCGCTGAAGGATCTTCGCAACTGGGTTGAGGAGCTCCCGGCCCACTTACACATTGAACCAAAGGATAACTCGGTTGAGCCAAGCCCAAAGCCGCTCTCACTGCATCTATATTTCAACCAGGTAAGCCATTGCCCTTTACCATAGAGATTCTGCATACTCACAGTATCAAGTGTGTGATTAGTGCTACAAGACCTATTCTACTGCATGTGCTGCGGACGCATGTGGCCACCTGGGACACGCAACCCAACACAGAGCCTCAAGTTCCAGCCTCTGCAATGACATTAGCCGAGGCATGTGTGAGATGCGCCCGCCATTCGTGCCGCCTTCTCATCGAGTGCTGGATCGACGGATCATTTGCCACGTTCGACTATTTCTATACCCAATACCTCTTCTCTGCCGCCACCGTCCTCGCCATTTCCAGTCTCCTAGATTGGAAAGACTGCCGAAGCGACAGAGAGCAGTTTGAGTCCTCGGTCCAGTTCCTGGAACAGCTCAGAGAAACGGGCAACTTTGCCGCCGGGGAGTTCTGCCAGCACACTGACGCCATGAAGATCACCATGGCAGGTGCCCAGGCGCGCAGGGGAGATTTCTCGATGCCCGGAACTACTCCCGCCTTGATGGATAGTTCAACTCTGGGCGCGCTCGACGTGGGGCAAGCGTTCGCGGGGGCTACAGCGACGGCGGGCATGGCGCTGTCGGAGCCTTCGTTGCAAGAGTTGCTGTCGCAGCCGGTGCTGGATCTGCAGTTCATCAACGCCTCGATGTACCAGGATGGGTCCCAGGGTCTGTACTGGCCGGACATTTCCCCTGAAAGTTGGCCTTCGGATCCCTGGGTGTCTGGGTGATGTTGACGTTCTGAGCAAGGGGTTCGTTCTAACCCACTGAGGTAAAATGTAGTCGTAGTCGTGTACATAGCAAAGGCAAGGAGGACGTGGTTGGTAGACTGGAGGGCCATGGGCGTTATGGGCAACTAGCCACAAAAGTATTACAGAGGCAAAAAGGTGGCGGAAAATGGAATTGCAATTGGAAGTTTTTGGGTGCTGGTAGGACGCAGTCAGTATTGTCATTCAGTTTCATAAGCAATACAGATCTTGACCACGAAATCATATCCATCTTGAATAACACGCCTAAGCAAACATTTCCAATTGAATAAACCGGGACAGCTCTAACATCAACCGAGAGTCCCCAGAATGTCAATCGACCCTAACGCACTACACTTTTTTGAAAAGCGCCACAAGTTGCCATCGGAGCTGCGACAACTCACGCTTCCGCTTCTGCTTTCACTTCACTGCTCAAGTTAGTTTTCATACAAGCCGAGAACATTACCAAAGAATTGGGTGCACTTACGGCTTCTGGCCGTATGTAACGTGGCTACATCGAAATTAGTGACATGGGCCACAGGGTAGGGAGAAGCACCTCACAAGTTGAAAATAGCATGAAAGTCGCTCCCCTTCAGCTCCTTCCGGACCTTGGAAAGCAGAAGCAAAACCTCCTCTTCAGGCCATTTAAGAATACCGCAGAATAACCGAAGCGAGAAGCCCTCGAGCCCTTCCAAGGTCTGCGCGAGGTTGCACATGCCAAGGTCCTTCATCCTCTTGTCCTTGGCCCACGGGCCGATGGGGATCTTGAACAGCTGGTGCTTGACGTTCTGGAAGCCCGCATCCTGGACCCACTGCGCTTGCTTGGGGCCGGGGCACGGTTCGCGCTGCAGGGTGCGTGCTGCGCCGAGAAGGGTGTTGATCCAGGTGAGCGTGCTGTGCTTGTCCGTCAGGCTGCCGTCGTCGGAGTAGTACTGCAGGTCGTAGTCCTGGAATTCGGCCCAGCCGCCGGGCTTGAGGTTGCTAGAAACAATCAATCAGCGTTTCTTCATGACTGCTGCTTAGTTGCGGCACTCACTCGTAGATGCTTTTGGTCAGTTTGGGCCAGTCCAGAATGCAGCAGGCCATGTATCGGCAGAAAATGAAGTCAAAGGGAGAGTCGTGCATCCATTGGCTTTCAACATCATCGACTTCAAATTTGACATTTGGCGGGACCCTAGACGTGGATTAAAGCGTGTACGCAGGTACGGGTTGATTAGTTTCAACATACCAGGTTGGCTGGATAGGGCTCAAGTCGTTTCCCAGAATCTACTCATCGAGTAAGAAGCATTCCAGCATGAAATAACACCAAGCCAACTTACTTGGGCGTTCGGGTGGGCATCACCCATCTCAATAGCCCCTATGAGTACAATGTCAGCGGGGGAATGACGAAGTGGGATGTTTGTGCCGCATACAAATGCCGGTCCCCGTTCCAATGTCCATGACTCGGTGAAGGTCGTTTGCCACGAGCGGCGCGAGATACAGCCTGTCTCCGATGACCTTTGTCATTAAGGCGTGGTTGAGATCGAGCCGGTCCATCTCCGTCTACGGAGTATCTCATTAGCCATTTGGGCAATTTGAGCGATGGAAACTTGGAATTACCTCGTCATTTGGCAAGATGTAGGCTGGGAACCGTCAGCAAAGGCAAGACTGGAGAATGCGCTGGGGGCAATTACAGCCGCCGCGGAATGCATGATATCGCCGACCATGTTCATACGGATAGTCAACGACGCTCGAGGTCAAAGAAGCCGTGTACGATGACCTGGCGCCGAGCTGGTGAGCGAATAATCGCGATTGAGTGAGGGGTCACACATGGTTCCACACATACAGTTGACTGTCGATTGTAGAATCAGCATCAGATCCCGGCGCCTATAGTTCATGTTTGTGAGCATCCTGACACGGCCAGACTGGCGCTCACCGACTCACCGTGTTGTCGACTTCGATGTGGGGTTCTGTTTCTGGTTCTGCCATTGTTGATCACGACGCGCTACAGGGAACCGGCTTCGATGAAAGGTAGACTAAGGGGTGGCCGTTGTGGGGAGAGAGGGGTAAGAGAAAAAGCTGCCAGTCATGGAGCGCAATAATGTCGACGTGTGTGGTCTGATTTCCGGAGCGGTGTTTGCTCGCACTACTGCAGGCAGGTCTGAGGCGTTGCTATTCGGATTATGCCAAGGCTGGAGTTCGGTAATGGAGATCTTCAGGGGTAGGATAGTTATTCACTTGATCTTTCGTCAACCATTTGCTCGTAACTGCTGAACGTCTACAGTCTTGGGCTGATTCTTGGTACGTGGGTCGGACAATAGATCTCGTGTTGGCTTACAAGCACAGGGACGCATGTGGCCCGTGGAAAAGCCTCAGTCTCGCAGGGGCAGCCCGTCACCAAATATTTCGTAGACCACGATTTCCTTACAGACTCAGCTCACGAAAGATGAAGATTCAGCCATCAGCAGAGTAGATGCTCGATTTTCCGTTGTTGCGGGTGGAACCGCCAGCGTGCACCACAACGATTGATGGATGTTTCACAGTCCAGCACGGCCCGTCCCGGCGTGGCAGCGCGAACACATGTCCATCCTGACTGCTGAGTTCATGCACCGGGTCTACTCTTCTCCGTGTCATATTTAGTGATCTGCGCTCATTTAGACTTATTGGTGAAGATGGGGGAACATTAAGGTCAATAAGGTTAACATTAAAGCAAATGTTCAGCGGCTCTGGTCCAAGCTGCGAACTCTGGTTCTATCGACTAAGCCGGAGTGGGATGAAGATGTGTACGGAGATAGGATATATGTCCGTCTCCCTCTTCATTTAATCTGGACGGGTTGTCAAGATCCACGTCGTAAGTGAACCATTCCCCTTACTAGCCAGGCGGAATTAGTGCACAAGCGGGCAATGCCAAACAGTCAGATCCCGAAAATTCGTTAATCCGACAACCGATGACCGATGACCGATACCGAAAGCGAGCCCGAAATGGAAATAGCCTCATGCTGGGCAAGCTTAAATGAAGCAAAATTACCCCGGAGTGGAGCAGCAGGGTAATCCACCTTGCATTCGGTGCATAACTTGCGGGAGTAGTGGGTCTCCAGACGTTCCAGCCAACCCCATCCCACACAGTGGACCGCGCCACTTGCATAAAGCCCGCCCGGGAGCTCGTCTTCCGGGACATGCTGCATAAAGTCGGCGCCGGCCTCCTGAGCGCTCGACGAAATCCCCGTGGACGGCCGGGTTTCGGGCTGCTCCAACGACCCGGTGCGCCCTGTAATAGGCTGGAAGCACAACTTGCACGCCGGCTGAAGCAATTTCCACTCGGTAGCGTTCACATTTGTTGCCGGACGCCGTTGGGTGGTCCTATTATTCGTACGTGGGCGTCTACATGGGGCCATCAAGTCGAGGCATCACTGAGATTTGCTTTAAAAGGCTCCCTGCCCCTCTGCAGCTGTGGCTTTCTACAACTGTCAAGTACTACACCATTTCCCTTGCTTCTACATCACCATGGAGAAGGCTGCAAAGACCATCAAGCTCGAGGACTTGGCTCGTCCCGAGAGCCAACGGACCTTGACGCCGTCAGAGGGCAGCTTGACCGACCGACCGCAGACGACAGACGAGGAGGCTGCGTGCCAGGTAGAAGCGAAGAACGAGACCGATGCCTCAGCTCCGAACGACGACCCGAATGCCATCGGGTGGGATGGCCCCAACGACCCGCAAAACCCCATGAACTGGACGGAGAAGAAGAAGTGGACAACCATCGGCGCACTATCACTGATGACTCTATTAACGTATGTCCTATCCTTTTGACTCTTTCTATCGGTGCCTGCTTGCTAACTCATCTCCATAGTCCTCTGGTTAGTCTACCTTGTGGCTATTCACCTCTTCCCTAGCTAACCATTTACAGGGCTCCTCGATGTTTGCCCCTGGCGTCCCCGACATCATGCGCGAGTTCGGCTCGACCAGTGAAAACCTTGCCACCTTTATGGTCTCCGTCTACGTCCTCGGCTTCGCCTTCGGCCCCCTGTTGGCCGCCCCCCTCAGCGAGATATACGGCCGAGCGCTGATCTTCAACGTCGCCAACGTGCTCTTCGTCATCTTCACCGTGGCGACGGCGCTCAGCCAAAACATGGGCATGATCATCGCCTTCCGCTTCCTCATGGGCCTTGCAGGATCCACGCCCGTCACCAACGGCAGTGGTACCATCTCCGACATGTTCCCTATCGAGCAGCGAGGCAAGGCCATGGCGATCTGGGCGATGGGGCCGCTCTTGGGACCTTGTGTTGGGCCTGTCGCCGGTGGCTTCATGATCCAGGATGTAGGCTGGAGATGGGTGTTCTGGGTCATTGCCATTGCTGTAAGTGGTTCCAACCCAGCGTCTGACGTGCACAAGACTAACTGGATCATAGGCTGGCCTCATTTCCGTCGTCTGTTACTTCGTCGTCACCGAGACCTTCCACCTGACCATTGTTCAGGCAAAGGTCGACCGCATGAAGAAGGAAACCAACAACCCCGACTTGTACTCCGCATTGGAGGTGGGAAAACTCGCCCCTAAGGCCAAGTTCGAGCATGCCATCATCCGACCCATGAAATTGCTCTTGACGCACCTGCCCGTCTTCATCATATCGTTGTACATTGCGGTCGTGTACGGAATTCTCTATCTCATGTTCAGCACATTCACCTACGTCTTCGCCCAGCAATACGGGTTCGACACTGGTATCATCGGCCTGGCGTACATTCCCACCGGACTCGGCATGTTGATCGGCACCATGGTGTTTGGTGTCCTTACCGACATCATCATCAAGAAGAAGATGGCGACCGGAGAGGCAACAACGCCCGAGGACCGCGTGCCGATTTGGTTGACACTTCCCAATGGACTCATCATCGTTGTGTCGCTGTTCTGGTATGGATGGGCTTGCGAGAACAACACCCACTGGATCGTGCCGATGATTGGAGTGACGTTCTTCTGCTTTGGCCTCATGGGCATTATGGTCAGTATCATCACTTCTCTATCGGCTACAACAGCTAACCCTCCTACAGATGTGTCTTCAAATCTACCTCATGGACGCATACATCTCATATGCCGCATCAGTAATCGCTTCCGTCACCGTTCTCCGATCGCTTGCCGGCGCAATGCTGCCTTTAGCTGGACTATCAATGTACAATGAGTTGGGGCTGGGCTGGGGAAACAGTGTCCTGGCGTTCCTTGCGCTGGTATTGGTACCGGTGCCCGTCATTTTCCGTTTGTATGGAGCCAAGATTCGTGCCAAGGCGCCGAATAATTTGTAAGGGGAGATATATCTGATATTTTGGCGTTAATCTGGAGGGATCCCAAGACTGG
This sequence comes from Neonectria sp. DH2, assembly GCA_003934905.1. Lineage (NCBI taxonomy): Eukaryota > Fungi > Ascomycota > Sordariomycetes > Hypocreales > Nectriaceae > Neonectria > Neonectria sp. DH2. The sequence continues at coordinate 1,021,768 of RQWH01000015.1, read as the reverse complement.
AGCACATAGACATCATTCGTGTTATACCACGATGAATAGATCAGCGTATAAGCTAGTGCTTAATTTTTAGACAAAATTGCAAACAATTTTCTTTTGTCGTCAACTTGTATTCGTGTGGAAGAGGGAAAATACCAATGGGCCAGATAAGCTCAGCTACGAAAATAATCAGGGTGGGCCGCGTCAGAGTTCTGTACCAGGGTTAGGATCAGGGGTTAAAGTAAGATGACATGGTGCAGACCATCTCGAGCATCGGATTTCATTCCCAACCAGGATAGCGAGAAATTATGGTACCATGTGAATGTCAAGTGAGCATGGCATTCGAAAGGCGTTACTCGATTGTTCTGGCCAAGTTAGACTTACTAACAAGCATCAGTATACCCCTCACGAGCGGATCCATACAAAAGCGCCCCTGTAAGACATGACTGGGGCTAGAAGTTGGCCGTTGAAGATCCCTCACAGAGAGTAGTTCAACTGGAAGCGTGGCCCACCGCGGTAACTGGTGACGTGACAGTTAGTGCAAACGGTTTCAGGTGGCGTTACGAGTGATAAGTGAATAGCTAGAGCTCTACAAGTTCATGCGTGTCATACGAATTTCGGAGTTCGTTCGGGCCCCCTCACGCCACGTCACCCGCGGTCGGTCTTGTTGACTAGCGGACTTGGCGACTTCGACTCATCATGTGGGAACCGATGCCTTCGTCCATGGAACTGATAGTAGCATGGCCAGTGACACCCAGGACATTGTGGAAAAAGAAATCGGGGAAACTAGACCTGGATCCCTTGCTTTGGAGTGGGGATGATCCCCACGGCGTAATGCATCAAGCCCACGAACACCGATCGTGCAGGGAAACCCCCGAAAACCGGTAATTGATGTTGTGGATGATTCTAGACCGTGGGATACTGATATTTGCCGCTAAAATGTACATTCACCGACTCTGTAAGAACGCAGATGGTGAACCAGTTCCGGGCCGATTATCACAAGATCGCCTCATGGCTAACTCTCGTGTATCGTAACTAAGCGAAAGCTCTACCATCTACACAAGGGAATCTTAGGGACCCGTCTTAGGTAATGTACTCGTGGGGGTCTCGGGTCAGTCTTGTCAAATCGGGCGAGCGTGTTCCGGCCTCGGGATCAAGAAGATGTGGAGTCTGCGTTCCCAGAATTGAGAAAACCCAGCCAGCGATCACGAAGTGGGTTGGCTCTTCAGCACCGGGACGTCGAACCATTCCACCATTGGCGAAAAAGCTGCGGAAACTGCTAGAGTGGAAAATGATTCAACGTAGTCTCACGTGGATGGCATGTCATAACCGAGGTAAAAAGCAGGAGAGCAGTACCCCGTTTCCCACGCATTCCACCCGGGCAGACACTCGACTGGACGAAGCGGCTCCTTCGCTTTGTGTCGATCACGGTTTAACCCACACAGCCAAGCCCTGGCCCCGACGAACTGAGCCCACACCAGGCTGATGTGGACGCTACGCGTGTCGACAAAGTGCTACGACTGGGGTCTTGGCGATGGGGCCCGGACCGGGGTCCGCGTCGACGAACCAGCTTGTGCGGATCTGATAAGATTAGATGGACACTCACGGACTCTGGGCATTACAGGATTTTTCCTGTCGGAGGTGGTGTGACGGGTGTAACCGATCTCGGACTGGAGCGGGGGGGACTGAGATATAAACACCAGAGCTTCTGGCTGTGATGGCGAGCCCGAGTCTTTGACAAGCCAATTTAAACCTAGCAACGATACGACAAGCTTGAAGCGGCGAAAAATGGCGGCCGAAGATCCTAACATCACGCCCGAGGTTTCGAATCCTCGGACTTCGGGCGACGCCGAGAAGGCAAGCCATGAAGTCCATCACTCTTTGAAGAACACAGAGGTTCTGCGACAGTCGTGGTCTCACAAGGACCTGATCGTTGCATTTACTGGGTAGCCTTGCCTTCGCTGGCTTTATTCAGTTCAAGCTTGCTAACAGGTACTTCTAGTCTGTTTGCGACGACATTTATCATCTCGTTCTTGAAGTATTCCACAAAGATCTACGATGCCTACGCCACCAGCTCGTTCCAGAAGCACTCGGCCCTGACGACGGCCAACGTCGTGGGGACCATCATTGGCCTTGTTACGTATCCGATCATGGCCAAGTTCTCCAACGTACGACACCTAGAGAAACAGCAGCCGCTCGAGGGGATCACGGTTCTAATGTTACGACTAGGTATTCGGTCGCGCTGAAGGTCTTACCGCGTCCATTTCTTTCTTGGTCCTTTCTCAGATCATGTACGCCGCTTGTCAAAATATTGGCACCTACATAGTAAGCCTAGCTCGCCCTCAAAACTGGTACAAGTGTTGACAAGTGTGTATCTAGGCGGGAGGCATCTTCGAGTCCATTGGCGACACCGGATACGTCATCATGCAACAAGTCTTCATCGCGGACACAACTAGCCTACTCGACCGAGGCCTCTGGTCGTCCCTCCCCGAGTCCATCGCCTCGATACCTACGCTCTACCTGGGTTCTATCGTTGGAGATAGTGTCCTCAAGCACTCGACTTGGCGCTGGGGCTACGGGATGTGGGCTCTCATCATCCCGTTCTGCGCTGCACCACTGATCATCACCTTGTTTGTCCTCCAGAGCCGAGCTAGGAAGAATGGATACCGCCGAGAGAAATCCTGGGCTACGGGAGACCAGTCTCAGGGCTTCGCCAAGCGTCTCGCAAAAGTCCTCTGGGTCGATTTCGATATTCTCGGCGCCTTCCTCCTCACCATCGGCCTCGGCTTGGCTCTGATTCCTCTGTCGCTGACGGGCTCGAGGAACAGCGATCGGTGGGATCAAGGCTCATACATCGCCATGCTCGTCATCGGCGTGTTTGTCGTGGGTGTCTTCCTCCTCTGGGACGCCAAGTTCGCCAAGGTGCCATTCATGCCCTTCCGCATGATTAAGGAGCGCACCGTCATTGCAGCTTGCATCTTGTCCATGCTGGATTTCTTCCATTATTCTTGCTTCACCGTCTTCTTTCCTAGCTACCTCCAGGTCGCCGGCGGGTTTTCCCCGGGCCACTCCACCCGAATTGAGTAAGATCATCGTATGTCCTCTGCGCATACTGGCCGCTAACTGAGCAACTACAGCAACTCGCTTCGGGTGTCGTTCCAGATCGCTTCGGTTCTTGTCGGTTTGCTGATGAAGTACACAAAGCGCAGTCAGATATACGTCTACATCGGCGTGCCCCTGGTAGTCCTCGGACAAGGTCTGCAGATCTACTTTGTCAACATGCATGGCGAGAGCGCCAACGAGGCTTCGTTTGTCACTGCAAAGACCTTGGTCGGTGTTGGCCGCGCGTTCTATCAGACCGCCGCGCAGGTCTCCATCCAGGCCATTGTGGCCAAGGAAGACGTCCCTGTCGTTACTGGAGTATACTTTGCAGCCATGAACTTCGGAGGTGCAGTAGGAACTAGGTGAGTACTATAGCAGTCGTAGCATTCGAGGCTCTTACTGACAATCTCGCAGTGTGAGCGGTGCCATCTGGAACAACCTGCTTCCCAAGAAGCTTGCCAAGTACCTTCCCGAAAACGCCAAAGACAAGGCCATGGCTATTTATAAGTCGATCGTGATCGCGCAAAAGTTCGAGAAGGGCAGCCCTGTCCGGGCTGGAATCGACAAGGCGTATCGCGAGACTCAGCAGCTGCTGGCTATTGCCGCCACGGCGGCCCTGGTCCCTATGCTTCTCGTCATGTTTGCGCTCAAGACCATCGACCTTAGTAAGGAAGAGGGAGTAAATACAAATGAGAACAAGTCGACTGACGACGAGGCGGAAGTTGATAAGGGTGGAGTGAGGGAGCAGACAAAAAGCGAAAATTGACAACATTTCGAGCGGCTCATTGTCGCCAGACACTGCATAATTACCCTTCTTGATATTACAATTTCTGTACGCATTCAGAGCCTGAAGCCTTAAAAAACAAACACAATAATAGGTACTAGAGATCCTGATCATTGAGAATGGTGAGCTTGGATTTGATTGCCCAAGGCCTAAAGTGCTGCGTGACAGCTTTTATGAATGCCAGAGTATTTGGATACAAAACTCAAGTTCAGTAAAATTCCCTTCTGATCGTAGAGCTGAGCTACTGCCTATACAGAGCTGTAGACAAGGGAAAGTGAGCCGGCGCGATCAGATTTCAAGGTTTAATGACTTAGCGTCGAGCCCGAGACAGACCGAGGGAGCGTCCCGGATTTTAATCTACTTAACCATTATTCAAGTGCAAAGCTCTGCATTGATATATAGGATTAACATGAATATGTCTAGTTTGCTCTTATGCTATAATTATGTGACGGTCCGGTCTAAGCTAGGGGTATAGGGTAGGCCCAGGAGCGGTTCCAACCTGTATTCTATCTAAAAGGGCGCCCAGTTATAGATTGTCCTGCGCATGGACTTGTTCCTCAAGGAGAAGAACAGTCTTAAACAATAACCACAGACTGTGGCCGCGGTGGTGAGAAATAGTTGCCTGTCCTAGGGAGGCCGTACAAGCAAGATCCACCATCCGGTTCACCAGGAGACTTATCTCTAGCACAAGGGCAAAGTGGTAGAAATCACTCATTAAGAGATCAATGGGAATACTGCCAAACGGCTTATTGGGGCAGTCGCTGAGGGTCTGAAGATGGCAGCTGGCATTGAACAGAGTGCCCCTCCCCGAGCATGCTCACCTTGTCGATCATGAGAGTCAACTTTGCTTCTATATCCATTTTTTCGCTTCTGAAAATATTGGAGGCTGCTGTTTGCTGCGAGAATGATGGATGTCCAGTCTGCAGGCCGATTGGAATGTCCTCCTACCGATCTGAGCGGCCGCACTGCCTGATGTGCTGGTAATCTGGATAAAATGTGGTTGACCTCTACAGGTGAATAAATTCTGACAATCCTAGACTTTCCCAGTACCTCCTGGACCTCTGATGTACTGAAGATGTTGACCAGTGGAGTTAGTATTGGCAATACACTTGTGCAAGAATCGGCACACAAGTTGAAGTGCCATGCTCTACAGATCGTTGAGCGTATACTGCATCTGACACTTGAACTCCATCTTCATCAGAGTTGAAGTGGGTAAGAGAAATGAGAGAATTTTCGCATTGATTCAGCTAATCCAGCTGTTGGAAATCCGGGAGAGAGGCCAGTCAAAGAAGGGAACGATTGTGGTAAATTCAGACTGTAATAAAAAGAAAGCGGGGGCTAGACAATACATCACGGAAGATAGTATGCTAAACACTTAAGTTGGGCATGATCATACTACTTCATTCTTTCTAGCCTAACCCAGATGTGGAGGGTTGCTAATACGCGGGTCCAGATCCTTAATAGCCATGCCTTTATTGCTTCCCAGAGCTGTATGAAAATTTGGAAGCGAAGCTAACCCTGCGCTCGTCACACGGCCGCCATATCTCAATAGTAAAAGAACTAGTTGATATGCATCCCTTGGTCTGGTTTGGTCTCCGATCTCGAAAATGTTGCCCTTGGCGCCAAAGGCAACGTCAAGAGGCGTCAGTCCAGTGTTGTCAAGTGAATTTACACTGGCCCCTTTTCCTAGCAGCATAGAGGCCAGTCGAGGATCTGCTAAGTGAAGAGGCTTGCAGACACCGTCGGGATTGGAGTCAGGGCTTCGAGCCGGGACGTCACAATCGGGATCTTGTCCGTTGTTCAGAAACAGCTGGGTCATTGAGAGGATTGGTTGAGGTGTAGAGTTGTTCCCACCAACGTATCCTTCGTACAAAGCCCTGCATAGCAACTGAAAAGGTGTGTGATTGCGGTGTATACTGTCTAGGCTTGCCTCAAACCGTAGAAGTAATAATGCCATTTGAGTAATATCGTCGAATGAAACCTCGTTGTTGTCAGTGTGATACCTATCCCTTCTACGTAGCAGATTTCTCTTCTTGAATAGTGGCTTCGGGATATAGTTCTCCGTGTCGAGTGTCCTTCTGACGACGTCGTGCAAAAGAGTTGAATTGTTGGACTTCTGTAAGCCCAGCATCTCTCTCACAAATGCGGGCTCGTCGTTTTTCAAAGATGCCTCGACATAATTCAAGAGATTAGTAACAGCGCCAAATGTCAAGGCGGAGCCATATAGTCCGTACACGTCGTCCTCGTCCCGAGCAGGGGTAAATACATCTTCTGATTCCGCCTCGTCCAAAAGATGTTTTTGATTGACTCCAGTTGATGCTTCTGCACGTGAGAAATAGTGCAAGTAAGAAAACCATTTTGGAAGTCGCGGACTGAACATTGGGAGGGATTTGTAACGAGGTGTAAGCCATCGTCTCCTTTCGACTGCCAGTTGAGCAAGTCCATACTTTGAAAGAAATGAGTATCCGTTTTGGTTGAAATAGAAAGCCTGGTCACCCAGAAGGTCGGAAAGGCCAGTCTTTTGTACAAATTCTTTGACCGTGCGATGCATGAACTCAATAGAATCACGCGCCACTCCGCCATGTACTGTTCGTCTTCTCTCCAGGAGACCGCCACACCGACTGCTAAGTCGGCGGTCTTGAGTATCCGCCGGTGGAGTGAGTTCCAATCCTATGCCATATAAATTGCTTATTTGAATGCCTGGTGATAGGTCACTTTTGTCTAGTATGATGTCTGTGTAAACGCTCATCCAAAATGTCCACGGCTTTGAGGGGATCTCGTTGATGCAACTGGCAAGGCTATCTTGTTTAGCACATGATAATGCTAGCCAGAAATCATAAGAGTTCATGGGTTCGTCAGATCGCAATGCTAGCTCAAGCATTACATAGGCATCTAGCCGGAACTTCTGCGGTACCTTTTGCAGAATTCGTTTGTACTTGTCTTCGAGTTCTTGTTCGGGACTGAGAGATTGGAGTTTGCCCAGAAGGTCTGAGATATCCTCTGCGCCATCTCTGCATTCTTCCAGAAGCTCGTCTATTGTGAGTCTCAGCCATAAGAAGACTCCCTCGGCTCGATCTCGGAGAGATTGAATGAGCTCCGGTCCCACAGGCTCCTTGGCTTCGCAGTCTCTAGCCAATAGTAATGACATGCGGCGGTTGTCCCCGAATCTCCCATTGATGTACGTGAGAACATCGTTTTTGGTATAATCCTGGATTCTCAACCCTGGAAATGATCCATAAGCATCCAAAAACGTGTTGTAAGGGCGGCTAGAGAGGCAAATCCTGATTTGTGTGACTGAATCGTGGGACAAGTCAACCATATGGTTGAGAAAATCAACAACAAAGTTGGCTGGCTCCTTGCATTCATCCAGAGCATCTAGGAAGAGAACGATGCTCATTGCGACTTGATGCTGACTGAGAATCAAGTCCAATGCTTCTCGAAGATGCTCAATTGACCATTCCCCTTTGCATTTACTGTGGACTGGCGCTATGCATTTCCCGAGTGCCGGTTCAGAGTTGATACACTGGCTTAGAATGGCGTAGAGAAGGCCCTCGATTGACTTTTGAAGCTCTGTGCCCGGATCGTAGAACGAGAAAGAAACATATATTGGTGAATTGCTGTCGTCGGGGAAAAGCTGTCCCATCTTCTCCTTGTAGGTGTGTGAGATGTATTTCATCAACATCGACTTGCCAGAACCTGGTTTTCCGCTGACCCAAAAAATGGGGTGGGCTGTTCTGAGCCAATGCAGAAGAGGCGAGTCGTTTTGCCAGATCCAGTTGAAGGTATCCTGGTACGGCAGCCGGAGGCTATCAAATCGATGGCGAACCTCGATATTCCAGACATTGAGACTGTGTGCCACTTCATCCAACACATCTTTAACTTTGTCAGCTGGGTCAAAGAGGATTGCTATAGTTAGAGGCTGACCTGGGTCATCATCAAACTCTGGAGTCACGTTGTGACCTAGCCGCGGGATGTGTTCGCTGCTTGCACTCCGATTTAACGAGTTCAAGGTCGCAACTTGAATTTGTTCAACAACATGCTGTCTAATAACCTCATAGACTGAACTTCCTGCTGAAAGTTTAATCATATTTGAATGAGTATCGTCGATTGGATGTCGATCCTGATCAGTTGAGCCGGACTGAATGGCAAAACTGGCATTGACCAGAATGGCTTGTGGCCCTGAATTGTCCCATTGACGTGTCAGAGAGTTGTACTTAGTATATTAGCTCATATATTAACTCTGTGGCAAGATCTTTGACTTACCTCTGCAGTCCCCGACTGGCACGTCTCGTAGAATGAAATGAGTCGCACGGGTTGCGAACTCTGAGCGTTCATGTACGGTGCCAGGCCTGCAATTTGTTGATCGAGATTTTGTAGATATGCAGAGCCGCGAGCCAGCTGAGTGACAAAATTGTGGTTTGGTTGTCCTCTGATCATTGGCATAAAATGAGAGGTCTCCATCCCTTGATTTGGAACACCAAAGAACATGATTTCCCGGACATATCTTAAAAAGACATCGTTATGACGTGCCAGAATCCGCAGGGCAGACTTCAATACAATACCACCGAGGCTATGGGCAAGGAATATCACCGCCTTTGAGCCCTGTGTCCGGTCCATTGTCTGAAGTTGATCAACGAGAGTTCTGGCCACATCTTCAATCGATTGAGCCGATTTGTTATCGATGATTCGTGTATCATATCCGTACAAGACGGCCCGGGTACCATTGGCGTCTGTGGGTAGCTTGTCTCTAACCCAGGTGAAGTGTGCGTGCTTTGTATCTGCCCATGAGCACAGTGGGTGACCATTTAGTCCATGAATAAAGACACAACTACTATAATTAGTCCCAGTGAACTAAATGATGCCTTATCGATTACTTACTCAAGGACATGATTGTCTTTGTGGACGTCGTTGAGAGTAGTAAAGCCTAGAAAGTGCGTATCAAGTTGTATCGTATGACGACCATCCCGCGTTCTGATGGTCCAAGCGTTTCCTTTTTTCAGCCAGCGTGGCAACTCGTCACATTCCAACATTATCGTGGCCGTTTTAGTGGAGTCACATGAAAATGAGTCTCGAGCGAGCGAGAGGACTCGTATCTTGTCATACGGGCCAAGGCTAGGCTCAGTGTGTGATAGCAAGCCTTTGAGGCTCTCCTGTGTCTCTCCGGAAGGAATATTCTGCACGCGAAAGGACAAATCTTTCGGGTACCTGGGCAGTAAGCAATCGTTTGCATCTTGAGCGAGTTCGTCTGAATCAGAGGCTGCAGAGACTTTAGCTACTACGTTCCAGTCTAAGAACAGAAGGGATTTCACGAAGTATTCTCGGTACCTTCAGAGTCTCTGCCGACCTCAGCCAACACAGCTTTAGCATATGCGGCTGCCATGGCTGCAGCATAAGGTTGCCATTCTTTGTTCTTGTGTGAATCCCCATAGTCACAGACTCCTCGAATGACGCCAACAGGAATGATGTTCATCGTCCCAGCCGCCTCCATCTCGAGACCAATGATGTTGAAAGTATCTCGAAATTCATTTCGCGTCATGCCATACTTCATCAGCGTGTCTCCAGATCCTATCGGGCCGTACCAGACTCTCGTGCGCTCCGCATTGGGCCGCGATGTCCTGGGTACGACCTTTTCGACTCCGGCCTCATCGGTCTCGTGCAAGACATCATTTTCCTGGCCGGGGTCCAGGAAATCTCCATCACTATGCTTCTTGCACTTCATCGTCTCGTAGTATGGGAGAAACAACCTCCATTCGTCGGGCTCTTCGAGTTTGATTCGCCCAATTATTGACCTGACAGCGTCGGCTGTACTGGCAAGAACATGACCATCGCGAAGAAGATTGAATCCTTCCTTGGTCTGTTTGCCTAGCTGATAGGCGATAACTCCATCGGTGTTGCCTTCAGGCAAAGCGACCAAGACATCCCCAAGGCGGATATCACGACCTTTGGGCCAAGCTTGACTAGAAGGTCTCGGCAGGCCGGCAGCCACGCCAACCAGCAGCCCAAACCAAATGTGGGTGAAGATCTTCTTGACCTGGCTGGCAAGGGCGGCAGCTGATTCTGTGCCATATTCTTTGCCAGCCGGTAGGGTCACGATGATGATGTTGAGGCCGCACATCTTGCCAGGGACAAAGACGTAGTCGTCGCCTCGGCCCATGGCGAATCGGCCAGTGTGCCTTTCATCTAGCATCTCCAAAGCCGCTTTCGCCTCGATGGGAAGGGGGGCGATCCAGGCGATCTCATAGTCCTTTGGGTTCAACGGGGGCATGATCGCCACAATGATTTCTCGGCTCAATTGAAGAGAGCTAGCATATGGATAAAATAATCATTCAAATGATTCTGACGGAGTCTTGGACATTGTATTATCTATGCTCGAAGGAGAAACCCCGCACGTAAGTTCGTGGCTTATTGGGTGCCTCACTCTTGGGGGCCATAGCCAGTCAACCAATGATCCGTCGGAGAAGGCGTTTTCTAACAAAGTGCAACAAAATCCGAGAACGACAAAATGGCGCATCAGCTGATGTTCAGCTCGTCAGGTGTGTGGTCTTTCTCAGCCTCAGCTGCAGTCTGGTCGCGAGATTGCCGGTACTTTGGTAGTAAAATAAGAGATTTATAAAGAGTTTAAAAACCTAAGGAAAACAAAGTCTACGTAAAGTATCTTAATATTTTATATAAAGACTCTAGCCCTTAATCTTAACCACAGGCTCTAGCAGCATGGGCCACCTAGGAGGAGCTGAATCCGCAAACTCCCCTTGGTCTATTAGTATCAGGACAGTGCTGCCATCATGACATGCGGGGTCCACACGGATAGCACTTCCGACTCGGAACCGCTGCCGATCGTCTATGGCGCTATCCAAATCACAAGTTCACTTCCCCACTCGCCTTCCTTCACATCTTCGAACGAGCATTGTCAAAATCAGATAAGAAGCCTTTAGAATGGCCCAAGTCAAGCAATATCATCTTTTCCCAACGGATCTCATTCCGAACTCCCCACGACCTCTATTGCACTACAAAGGTGTCTTGGCCAAGAAGCCCAACAGCTCCCACTGCGACCCGGCCGAGGTTTGGGACATGTTCAGCCAGAACGGATGGAGAGTCGAGTGGATCTTTCGTTACGGGCCGACGCAACAATCGCACTACCATTCCAAAGCCCACGAGTGTATGGTCGTCCTTTCCGGTACCGCCACCATCCGGTTTGGCGTAGCCGATACGTCAGAAGACCTGGAAGAGAACACACACGGCTCGGCCTGGGAGAAGGGCGGGGTCGAAGTGGAGGGAGAAGCCGGCGATTGCTTCATCATCCCGGCGGGCGTGGCGCACAAGACGTACAATACCAAACCCGACGCCGAGTTCAAGCTCTTGACGCCGGGATCGGGACACGGGATCGAAGCCGAAGACCCTAAAAAGGCGTTGTCCGAGATTGAGCTGTCTGGCTACACCATGATGGGAGCATACAATGGTGGCGACTGGGATTTCGTCATAAACGGTGGGGACTTTGAAAGGGTGTGGTCTGTCCCAAAGCCAAAGTATGACCCTGTTTTCGGAGATTCAGCCCAAGGACTTTTGAGGACATGGCGTGGAAGTGGAAATACGCAGTCTCATCTGTAAGAAATATGTCTATGGTCAATAGCTACCATGTAAATACCGAGTTCAAGCTCTAACTAATACGATGACTTGCAATACGATATGGTGGACGCTTACCTAGAAAGGTTGTATTTCCTCAATGCGATGATACTGTCGATTGGGCCAATGTGCAACTCTGACGTGTCCCTGCATCGACTCAACCTTGTCGGAGGCGCAGCTGAATGCGGATGCCTACTAATGTCTCAACACTAACTAAGGTCACATCATTGATACATGACGTCTTTCTTTCAACTTCTTTCAACGCCGGTGTCTGGTGCGCGCATCTGCAAACTCTCAACCTATTTGCGCCCACTCTCGCAAGTGGAACCTTCCGATATGAGACTGCTCAACACCGCATCGCTTGAGCTAAAGGAATTCGTCGGCTTGAACAATCCCCGTATGCGATCCTTAGTCACACATGGGGAGAAGAGGAGGTTCTTTTCGACGACATTGAGAAAGGCAATGCCACCTCGAAGAAAGTCTATGCCAAAGTTTCCAGCTGCTGTCGGAAGGCAGTTAATGATGGTTTGGACTGGGTTTGGATCGACACGTGCTGCATCAACAAAACGAGCAGCGCGGAGCTCTCTGAAGCTATAAACTCCATGTATAAATGGTTTGAGAACTCTGCCATCTGTTACGTTTATCTTCAGGATGTAGCTCCAGCATCAGTCGCGTCGAATGTTAGGTTTCGGAATCTGAGGCCCCGCCGCCTTTTAATAGCGAGGCTCACCCTCGGAAATCAACGTTACTCGCAGAGAATTCGCAAACATATCTCACTCGCTGCGCGCAGGAGGGCCGTCGCCGAAGTCTCCAGAAGTCGGTGGTTCAAGAGGGGATGGACTCTCCAGGAACTCGTTGCCCCCAAAGTCGTCGAATTTTACAACTCGAAGTGGGAGGAGATCGGAACCAAGGGAAGCCTCGCATCTCAGATATCTACCATCACCCTAATACCTGTTCGGATCTTGCACGGCGAGAACCCATCTACATGTAGCATTGCTGAGCGCATGTCGTGGGCATCGGCGAGACAGACCACAAGAGAAGAAGACCTGGCATATTGCTTGCTGGGCTTGTTTGACGTCAACATGCCTCTGCTGTATGGCGAAGGGGCAAAGTCCTTTATTCGACTCCAGGAACACATTCTAAAACAGGAAGAGGACTACAGCATTTTCGCGTGGACGTTACGGCACGACTGCGGAAGTTCACTCACGGGTTTCCTGGCGTCATCACCTTCTGAGTTTGCAAAGGTTGTCCCTCAGAACTTTCCGCTCCCGACCTTGGGTGGAGCTAACCCGGTGGCCGAGTCCACCGGCGGACTGAACTCGTCAAAGCCATTCGCGTTTGTCAATCAGTTCGAAGAATTCGGCGCAAACTTATCCCCTGGAGAAGGGTATCAGGTTCTATACATAAAAAGCTATGAGCGCCTGCGCAAGCACCACTTCCACAACTGCCCCGCCGATGAGATACCCCAGGAACCACCCGAACTCACCAGCCGAGGACTCCGTGTCAGCTTCCCAGTAATGCGCCCCGCAGATCCTGACTTGCCAGCCCTCGCGTGGATCTATTGCGAAATCGACAACAGGCTCCTATGCATCTTCCTGCAGCAATCATCAACGGATAGTCCTCGATTACTAGGCCGTCATTCATCACCCTGGCTAGTCAGTATCGACAAGTCCTTTCTTCCCCAATTCGTTCTTACAAAGCTATCTCTGCATCCGAATGGGCAGCTAGGAGAGGAAGTTCAGCAGCCTAGTTCTTCAAATGCTTTGCTGGGCCGCATCCGGGTGGTAGTCACGGAGACAAAAGAATACGTCACTTCGCTCGTCTCGGTGAGAACTTCGCATCAATGGGTCTTAAACGAGTTTTTCTTTCTTGGCCAACCGAATTTGATCGGCGACATGTGGTTCAAGTACACCCACAACGGGCAAATTGGTCATTTTGGGGTCCGCTGCGGCATCCGGGAGGGGCGTCCCCAGTGTTGGATACTGAGTTCTATAGCAAAGGACTACAACTCTTTTCTGGGCGAGAAAGTGGGCAACTTCTCAAAGCAGCACGAAAATCAGATCGCACAAGAGATTCGCATGTTCTCTACGTCCTCGGACCGTGCAGCAAAACTACCTAACCCAAGATTAGACACGATCCTCTGGGCTGCCATACGTAGGAGTCCGACGATTTTCAAAGGATACACATTGGTTTATACCCTTTCCGTGGGTGTATGTCCTCTTGATAGGTGTGAAAGTTGGGTCACGGGGTGTTTAGCCGGCTAGGAACAAAGAGCCCTGAAGATTAGGCGGATGCAGAGGTCAGCAACGGTAGACTAGTTGCTACTATCTTTCTGAGACGGAATCGGCCGAGGCTGAAAGACCTAGTAATAAGGAAGTGGATAGTGAAATAAGGGGAGTAGCATTTTTCAAGTCATGAGCGTCTGGACTTCAATACGACACGATCCCAAGTTCTTTTCGCCAAATCCTCATCTAGGAAATTAGGAGGGAAGACAATCAACGCCAACCGTCGCCTTGCTTCACCCCATTGTGTAGTGCCAGTCTTTCCGATCCACCCCACAACAAGATTCTCAAACCACAGCTTCAGGGCGTGCAAGCCAGTTTCTTTAGTGCACCTACGCTTCGCTAGGCTGAAAACCCCGGCGAAAGCCCTCCAGAACCAAAAGTCTGATGCTACCGTGTTTCCAGACTCGATAAAATGTTTTGATCTATCAAGATCTTTCTTGAGAATGAAGAGAACGCGCCGAAAAAGTCGAATTTCAAGTGGTTGGCCAGCATTCCATACGTCTAACACGGCATGCAGGTAAAGGCCAAGAGCTGAGGATGCTCCCGACCATGAGGCCATCATCTTTCCTGAAACTGTGCTTTTTGGCAATCCTTTCTCATCCCCGGCCATGTATTGCACATGTGAGTTGACAAATTCACGAAGCAATCTGGTAGCAGCGCCATCGAGCCACATTTGGTCTAAAGAGTCCCCGACGTCACTGCCAGGCGGCGAATCCCCTTTGAGTCTCAGATGAGCCAAATCTGTGAGCTGTCTTAAACAATGGATTATTGGGAAAGCATCAATGTCCCGGAACACAGTACCCGGCGGAGGCGTGGTGAAGAAAGCGGGAAACAGTCTCATCGCCTTCAATCTGGTTTCTAGCCCGCCGACCTCTTCTTTGTGCCACTTGTGCATGAGGAACTGTACTTCGGAAGGATTCGGCTCCGTTTTGTTTCCCGGGAGCTTGATGCTGTCGACGATATCTTTCAATCGAGCTTTGACGCCGTGCACGAAGTTGTATGCCCTGAAAACGCTGTTAAGTAACAGAAACCTGCCAGCGAGAAAGTGGTACATACAACATAAAATACCTGTCGGCCAGTTCGTCTTCTATGTCTATTTCTGGCTGAGGGTTGAGAGTGAGAGGCTTGTAGAGGTCCATGAATCTCATTAGACCGTCAAGATGGGTCTCGGCAGTGACCACATCGCCTAGACAGCACTACGCTGGGTTATTGGCTCGTGAATTTCTAAAATAGGTCGGGTTCGTACCTCTGAAAGAGCAAGCGTGGAAATTTCCTTCACGCACGCTGTGGCCACCTGTGAGTTGGGGGCTTTAAGCCATCCATTGACAAGGCGCAAGGCCTCAACCTTGTGGTGAAGAAATGTCATCTCGAAGCCTTTCATGTGGCCAACGTTCCAGGTGTAATGTATCCCTGCAATAAGCAGGGAGTTGCGCAGCCCGTCTGGGTTTTGGGCTGCAAGGGATAGACTGAACAGGCTGCTCAGTGGATTGCCGCTGCAAGAACAGGGAACAGCGATACGTACCAATCTTTCCGTTTATGCGTGAGGCTAAGGCCAGAAGGATCTTCTGCCTTGCAGACTTGAGATTGTCAATATCTACGCCATCCGTGCCGGGGGCATTAGTACTCACAGTAGAGTAATAGTTCTGTCGATTTGAATGGCATGCTATTTGGGAGGCACTGGAATGGGTCCACTTGGGAAGACACCGCCATTGGCATCTTCAGGGTGCGAGGTGCCCAAGGTTGATGCTCACCCGGAAGGAATCTCTTCCTTCGCTCCCGGAGAGGGAGCCCGGGGGGGGATATTCGCAGGATCTGTCTGCATTGGAACAATTGGTACTAATGGGAGCCGGTTAGCGAGTCTCGTCACCCCACGACTGGGCAGCGGTCACGTCCCTGCCAGATGGCGAGACGCTGTAAGACGGCATGGGGCGTGACAGCTCCGTATATTCGACCCAAAGAGGAAGCGCTGTGGGTTACTAACCAGATTGGCTGGTTCTCGTCGCATCTAAGGTGCTTCTGTCTGCAGGTAAGACATCCTGTGCGGCTCCGAGTGTGGTAGCTTCGGGATCTTTGCACAACGCCAAGGTCAACCACTTCCCCTACGGGTGTATGATTACTGGAAGCCATGGGCTAGGAACTGTCTCATTCGATATAAGCCGGAGGGTCTCAAACGGCCGTGATGGGAAAGAATGGCAAGAAAAGTGGCGTTGCCGTCCGATTGAAAGTTGAGTCTGTCGGGCGGTGCAGAGACACAATTTTGTCAGATTCAAGACACGTCAGCGCTAACTTGGGAGAAGACCCTGGTCGACGCACGACGTCCATACTCCCTAGACCGTTTTGGGCCGAATACTCGGGACCCTTGTTCTGTGACGTGACCCAGCGAGTTCGACAAGAGTACAGCAAGAGCTCAGCGTTGAATCACTACTTAATACTCTAGGAATTCGATAAGTTTTAACATAAAACTACAGCTTTCTTCTTACCATTTTCTCGTTGAACTCTCATTCAATCTAATCTTAAACCATCCTCCAACAACCACCACGTTCAACGGACTTTCGGCGGTCGTAAGTGACCTCCCAACAGATCCCGGATATATCGCTTGTAGTCGACAAACGGAAAGTACACAATGAGCCCTACGAAGCCATCTCTCCCCTTCGACCCGAGCTCTCGCAGAAAGAAAAGTCCGTTCTAGTCTGTGGTGGCTCTACTGGCATCGGGCATGCAATTGCCAGAAACTTTTGTGAAGCCAGTGCCGCCAAGGTCGTCATCTTGAGTCGCCGTTCCGAAGTTCTACAGCACTCGGTGTCCAAACTCCGTGAGGCCCACCCTGAGACCAATGTAGTTGGCCATACATGCGATATCTTCAATCAAGCGGAATCAAAAGCTATCTGAGACAAGTTCCAAGATGGCTCCGTCACCTTCGACGTTCTCCTATTGAGTGCCGTGCATGATCCGGCGATGAAGACCATTCTAGACCAGGGCACCGACAGGCTTTGGCAGGACTTTGAGGCGAATTTGCGAGCGCCTCTGCACCTCATCGAGAGGTTCTATAAACAGCCTAACCACTCTGGGCAAAAGGTAATGTCCGCCATCAATCTGTGTATGTCATTTTCCAGGGCTGAAAGCCACCGCGAATCTAGTACTGTGTCTTTGTGTCAACCCAAAACATTCACCGATGGGACAGCGCGCCCCAGATGCCCGGGTGCCAGCTGACGAAGAGCTCCTCCACCTGCGTGCTGCAGCAGATCGCACGGGACACTCCAGCAGATGTGATGCAGACGCTCAGCTTCCACCCTTCTGTTGTGTTCACGGAGGTGGCAGCCGCAGCTGGGTATACAAGAGACACTTTGCCCTGGACTGACGGTAAGCCAACTATTCCGATCACTTCTCAATAAGCAATGCTAATAATAGTACCAGAAAACCTTCCTGGTGGGTTCGCTGTCTGGGCCGCCTCGCACGAGGCTCGGTTCCTCTATGGCCGGTTCGTTTGGTCTAACTGGGATGTGACCGATTTGGCTTCGAGTAAGGTCAAGGTTGGAGTGAAGGGTCCTTAGATCAAGGACCTGGGAATGGTGGCTCGGCAGGCGCCTCGAAGGCGTACCAAGATACCTTTGAAGATCCAATCTTCCCATTCATACCCGTTCTCACTTGCCAATCTGAGCCGCTTGATTGATCAAAAACTTCGGATTATCATTGACTAATTTTCGTATTTAATGCGAACGATTTGCAATTCCCAGAACGTCCGGCCTGGCTAGCTAACCATAAATGGCTCTCAGCTAACGACTCGGAAGCATTACGTCTCTTGCGAATTTTGAGCATTAGGTCAACGATTAATGGAATGATGACGTTGATTTGCAAGATGTCTATGTTATGCATCAATTTAATGCGGATTTCTAATCCGTCATTAGACATGGCAACCCGGGAGTACATTTTGAGTGATGTTTAACTTACCCGTGTAAACTTTTAAGCGGGCTCCTTTCGGAGAACTTGTCACGCGACTAGCGTTCTCACACGAGAAGAGAACTGGACGCTAAACTTTTACAGCAGAGCACTAGAACACTGACGGAATGAAGCTAGACAGAAGAATGGCACAGAGCCAACTACCGGATGACGATGCCGCGGCTCGCCCAGCAACGAAATCGCCGACAACGGTAAAGACCGAACTCGGCGATCGCTTCGGACCTCCGTAAATCCGTAAACCCGCACATCCGGCCAGCGACATAAAAGGCCTCGGCGTAACGACTGGCTTCAAAGCTGCATCTGGAGTCTGCTATTTTTGGGTCTCTGTTCATCTTGATTGATAAGATTAAAGAAGAAGTGTCAGATTACCCCACGGACACCATAATCTCAGCGTCAACATGGTTGCAGCACTCAAAAACGTCGTCGTTCTTGGTGGCTCCTACGTCGGACTGGTACGTTCGGATATTCCCCATCTTCAGTCCGAGAGCTAACGCGCGTCCCCAGGCCGCGATTAAGGAGTTGACGACCACTCTCCCCAAGACTCATCGGGTAATGAAAACTTCAGCCAGGGCCATTCCGCGAGGTGATTTGCTAATGAAGAGGTATAGGTCCTCTTGGTGGAGCCGCACAGCCATTTCCACCATTTATTTGCGTTTGTGAGTAGTAGACCGACTGTTTGGAAATGCATCTGCTGACCTTCAATAGCCACGATTTGCCATCCTGCCGAATCATGAGCACAAAGCATTTATTCCCTATTCTGGGGCCTTTTCCTCGGCCTCTGATCCCTCCCAGCACTCAGTAGTAAGGGCTAGAGCTGTTTCACTCGCTTCGGACCATGTGATCCTCGATAGAGACTGGCAAGGGTCTAACAAGCTCCCCTTCGAGTACTGCGTTGTCACGACGGGCACGCATCTTCCTGCCCCCGGATCCATGGAGCATGACGAGAAGGCCTCGTCAATCAACTACTTCAAGACCTACCAGCAAGGCGTGAAGACGGCCAAATCGATTGTGATTGTGGGTGGCGGAGCCGTCGGTGTGCAGATGGCGACGGACCTCAAAGAAATCTACCCTGAGAAGAGCGTCACTCTGGTCCACTCACGAGATCACCTCATGCCGCTCTACCACCCTAAGATGGATGAAATTATCAGGGACCGCTTCACTGAGCTCGGAGTAAAGTAAGAACCGCCCTAGCCTTCTACAATGCCCTACAACTACTAACATACAACCAAAGCGTCATCACTGGCACCCGTGCGGTGGTCCCTCAAGATGGCTTTCCCAATGATGGAACCGATTTTGAACTGGAACTCAAGGACGGCCGCAAGGTCCCTGCAGACCTGGTCATCACCGCGACGGGCCAGATCCCGAACAACCAGTTTTTGGACTCCCTCGAGCCCACCGCCGGCACTTCGCTCCTGAACCCCACGAATGGATTCATCAAAGTCCTTCCGACTCTTCAGTTCCAGGATCCCAAATATCCCAACTTATTTGCTGCCGGTGACATCGCCGACAGCGGGGCGCACAAAGCAGCCCGTCCGGGTGCTGGTCAGGCCAAGGTTGTTGCGGATAACATTCTTGCCATGATTGCGGGTCGTCAACCGAGCGAGAACATCGTCGTGTCACCTCCTGCTATCCATCTTAGTCTCGGCTTGGTAAGTCGGAGATTTTGACGATATGCTAAAACACGGTCGCTAATTGCCTGATAGACGAAGAACATGATTTTCCGAAATCCCGATACCAAGAGTGGCGCAACTGAGCCGGTTATCAATATGAAAGACGAGTAAGTTCCACGCAATGAGACGCCGTAGGCTTGAGGCCTCATACTAACTGAATTCAGTGGAGAGGCAGACATGGGAGTCTCCCGCGTTTGGGAAAGACGGGGTGTCAAGATCAGCAGGGCCGAGGAGTATCACCTGTAAAGAGGGTAGATCTGGCAGTTTTGGAGAGACACATTAATTAGAAATAGCGAGAATAGACCCGACGGATTTATGAACTGGATCGAAAGAAATAACGCGGCTACAATAACCCGCAATTTATGGCTGAAAACTGCTGAGGTATCAAATATTAGTGGTTGTATGAACACTAGGATTTTTGATGGAGTGTTCTAGTCTCTTGATGACAGTCCTAGAGAGAACGTCAAGTTGACTAAAATTATTCCAAGTATGCTCATGGTTGTATCAGGTTGACAGTTACTAGACCGGCCGGATCAAATAACGATGGCTCTGGTCAAAGGGCTAACACCAAGGCATTGCACTAACATCAGGATTCATCTCTTCTACTCAGAAGCCCTTAGGTATTCCGCGCTCTATGTTCATTCCACGAGGTTTGTAGTGCACTCACGGCCGTACTAGTCGGCCAAGCATGCTCGCTCTCCAACGTCGACAGGAGGTCAATTATCGCCGCCTGCTCACCGGCATCATGGAAGTACTCCCGCACATGGAGATTCCCACGCCCGCGGTGACCATTGCGGCCTGGAACTTCTTATCCCCCAAGCCCAGGGCACAAATTCGTCTCGTTGATTGCCTCAGTACCTCCTCGAGGGCTTGATACGCAGCGGTAGCCCCTATGCCGATTCGCTGGAGCTTTGAGTCGTGGACCGCGAGGACGATGCGAGCTAATTCCACATGTTGCAGGGCCATGATCTGAGACTGGTTTGCGAACCACATAGTTGGGAAATACTGACCCTCGCTTGGGTTCCTCTCATTGAAGTACAGGGGCGCGAAGTGCGGCGGCGGTCTCTCATCCCAGTTCTTCTCAAATGCCTTGAGTGCATTCCACTGCTCCGACCTTGTCCTCCTGTCCTCAATGCTGAGGCTGTCTTCGTCGCTGAAGCAGAACTTGAGAACGTGGGCGCACCAGAAGATGATGCGATTTGTCCAATCGTGGTCGTCGGCTGCTGCTACGTCGTCGAAATTGGCATAGTCGTTTGCAGCTAAAATGGGCAGTCGGAACGGCCGGCGGTGGATAAGAACCGACCAGATTTCCTGTCGAAGAGCGATCATGCAAGCCGAATGTCTCAAAGACGGCATTGAGACGGCAAATATGTCTCGATCTCGGGGTGGTTGGAAGGTAAGGCGCCAGAGCCCAGAGGACTGCTCTTGCTGGGCTTGGAAGACGGCTTGTACAGCTGTCGAGAATATTTCGCTGTCGATGCCGGTGAAGTGTGCTGGAAATGTCAGCAGCTAGTCCGTGAGTATCTATGACGAGTCTTACTGTCAACCTGCTCGTGGTAGCGAAGAATAGTGATTGCCGTTAGGGCGTCGTCGCTGCAAGAACTTGCAGGGTCTGCCGATACATCCATGAGATATGATATGCACTTGTTGTGATAGTGTATTGCCGATTGCTCGGTGAGGTCCGGGAGCTGAACCCCGTTGTAGTTTACAGTGCCGCGGTGGTCTCGTCGAGAACATATTTGTGTGAGATATCTCGCCGATGCGGTGCAGATGGCATTCAGGAGCAAGGGACTGTACATGGCACGGACAGGCACCACATTAAGATAATGGTGGTCTCTGTCACTAGTATCAAACTGCCAAGGGCTAGTTAGTAGTGTCGAAGCTAGGAGGATTGCAACTTGGGGGTCTTAGATGAACTCACAGACATGGCTAGCCTCTCAATGAAGCAACGCACAAGACATCCTTCTTGCAGATTTAGGGATGGTGCACCACTTCCACTAGACGCTCCCCATATTGACGACGGAGTCCCATGATTTGAAACTGAACCGGGCGGAATGTGTTGATGAGGTAGGCCATTCGCATAATACGGAAAGCCTGTATGAGAGCTCGCACTATCCCCAGATTCCGTCGAGGAACTGGTTGGGCGTCTGTGTTGCCGGACGGGATGCAAACCGGGGTCGAAATATAGAGGAACTGAGACCTTGTCGTAGATTGACTTGGTTGTCGTCGATAGCTGAGAAATACTTTCGGATTCGTCTATGCGGGTACTGTCTTGGATGCCAGCATACATCAAGTGTTTATCGCCATGACTTGTAGCTGGCGACTCTTCTTGCTCAAGCGCAGAGGACGACGCATCTTGTTCATTTTGGCCTGGTTGCCCATATCTAGAGAAGGATTGCAGCACTTCGGCGGCAGCACTTAGACTGCTTTCTTGTGTCTCGTCTGTCGTGGGTGTAGATTTTCGAGCCGTACGATTACGGGCGCCGTCGGGTTCGTGGATGATGGACAGTTGGTTTTGCGATTGCTCTGTGATCCATCAACTTTCGAGGTCTCAGGCCAGTCAAAAACCGGCCACGCTTACTCTGAATTCCAGTCTGGATCCAGGTCTGATTGGGGTCAAACTTGAAGGTGTTCTGGGACGCGATCAGGCGCTTGACTCTGAATTGCTTGGCTATGCGCACACAGCTGGTGGATGCCTTGTCGCAGTTGGTGCAGGGAGTTCCGCCGTCGCCTGCTTGCTGTTAGACACCGCGGTGATAGGGGCGTGGAGGACGGAGCCTACATTTCAGATGTTTATCTGAAGATATGCAACATGTGTGAGTCTGTGTCGACTAAAAGAGTGATAACTGAGAAGAACTCATGGAGAACTGACCTCGGCATTTGTCGCAAGGAACAGTACGCGCGCGGGGTTGCGGAGCCATAGGAATGGTGGAATTAAGCAGATGAGACTGCTTCGTGCTTGAACCCGGAAGTGGAAATGGCCGATTGAGGAAGTGGTTCGCCGAGCTGTCGACAAGGGGCCTTCTCGCATTATGAACAAAGATGACTCGATCCACAGTTCCCCGCACAGGGCTAGCAAGCAGCAATCCCAGGCTTTGCTTCACGCTACAACTACAACGAGTTAGACCTGACTCGTGCTGGATGCACCCTAGTTGTTTGTGCTTCGTAATGCTGTGGACCATCCATTCATTCTTCACTACTCCTCGATGTGCTAGCCTTTTCAGTGGCGTTGTTGTATGCCTTTCGTACTTCCTGCTCGAGGTCTGCGTCTGTCTTGAACCCGATGCTCAGCAACTCATTGTCCACATGTTCAAACAACGCGCCGTAGCCTTCCCCAAGGACAGCCCGGGCGAGGAGCCCCATTGAAGACTCCATATTGATAATGCCCTTGGCATCTTTCCCATGCGACCATTCTTATATATCGACTTTGCTCATGGACACAGGCTTCCATTTGCTCATGGACACAGGCTTCCATTTGCTCACTGGTGCAATCTTCTCGGTGATGACGAGAATCTTTCGCTGGGTGGTAACGCTGTCTTGGACGCGCACGACACGGCTACGGGTCTCGTCATGATGATGGACACGTTGATGACGGCTTGGCCGTACCCAAGGAGGTTGGAACAAATGCCTGCTAGGATGTAGCGCGGTAGGTTGCAGGCTCTGACTTAGTTGGACGGAGTTAATGAGAATTTCGGCGATGTAAATGACAATTCATGTATAAACTACTATATAGAAAGAAGAATAGCTTGGGGAGCGTTGTGAAAGTACTATGTACATGGTAGATGTTGAACTTCTTGAACCTAGTCCGACTGTTTGTCAACTCCTACGTGGTAGCAGCAGGCGCAACTACAGCAGTAACCTGATACTTGGGATCAGTCCAAACCTCGTGGTCGATGCGTCGTCGGATCTGCTCCTCCTCTTCAATCAGGTTATCGCCAAAGAGCTCCGAAATCTGCTCCAGAGACTTCTTTGACGTCTCGGGAACTAAAAAGAAGGAAAATATGGCTGCGGCGACACAGAAAACACCGAAGAACAGATAAGTGCCCCACCCCAGCTTGATCATCATCTCGGGGACCACAACGCCGATGATGAAGTTGGCGAGCCAGATCATGGCTGTGGCGGCACCGACGCCCTTTGCGCGCTTGGAGCTCGGGAAGACCTCTGCGGGCAGAGTCCACGCAAGAGGGCCGTAAGAGGCGGCGTAGCAGAGAACGTAGATGTCTGTTGAACATATTGTTAGCGGAGACCTTGGGCAGTGGAGGACAAGCATCAAGTGGGAGCTTACATATGAGGGCGACGCCAAACCATCCCATAGCCTGGTTCTGGTCCCATTTGCCCTGGAACTTGGCCACAACTCCAGCCATGATCAGATGGGGAATCGCCATGGCAATGCCTCCTCCAATAGCCAACTTGCGGCGGCCGAATGAATCGAGGTACAGAAACGTAGGGATACCGGCCACGAGCTGGCAGATGTTGACCATTCCCGACAAGATCAGGGCCATCTCGCTCGACTGTCCCAGTGCGGCAAAAAAGGTGGGAGCGTAGTAGACAAACGCGTTGATTCCGGAAAACTGCTGGAAGAAGGGAATCCCGAGAGCGATGGCGGTGCGCCGGAGATACTTGGGGCGAAAGAGATCCGCCCACTGGTGCATCTCGGCCTTGAACGCGTTGTCCGTGGGGTGCTCGCGCCTGATGATTTCCTCCTGGAAGCGGACTTCGGAGAGAATGCCCTTCCACTCTGCCTGGACACGCTCATCCGTGGCAGGCACTCTGCGGAGCTTGCAGAGCGACTGCAAGCTGTCGTCATCTCGGCCTCGCATGGCCAGCCATCGCGGCGAGTAGGGGAAGAAGTGAATGCCGCCGCCAACCACCAGAGCAGGGGCCATCTGGAGGAGGAAGGGAAGGCGGAAAGCCCACTCGCCAGCAATCTCGCGCGTGCCGTAGGTGATCCAGTAGGCAATGATGGCGCCGATGACGATGCTGATAGCCTCAAGCACAAGCAGAGATCCTCGCAGGTTGGGCGGGGCGATCTCGGAGATGTACAATGGCGCGCCCATGGCTAGGGTTCCGACACCGATGCCGCCGATGGTGCGGCCGGCCACGAGGGTGCCGTAGTTGTTTGCGGCAGTCTGGATGATGGCTCCGACGCAAAAGAAGAAGGTCGCCACGGTCAACGACCACTTTCGAGAGATGCGGTCGGCCAGGTAGGGGAGAAACAAGCATCCAACGAAGGCTCCGAGCTCGAGCATGCCCGTCATGAAGCCGACGTTGAAGCCGTAGCCGGGGGCTCCGGGGGCTGTCTCAGGGAAGTATTCGTGGAACTGTTCCATGACTAGGATGATGGAGATGACTCCCTGGTCTGTTGAGCGCAAAGGTTAGTCCATGATGAGAACTGCCACAGGATGCGAGTCTTGCATACCGTATCCAAAGGAGAAACCGCCGAACGAAGCTAGAGCCGCAGCTCCAAGCACGTATGGCGAACGCACAATGCCACTCAGGCCATTGGAGTCGTAGGAGATGAGAGCTGCAGACTGGATGGGAACGTCGGCATCCTCGACTTGGCTATCTGCTCCCTGGGAGTTGTTAAGAGATTCCTTGGTCTCCATATCGAATGTGAGACGGATGAACGGAGCAAGATGTTACTTGAGTGTATAAAGAAGAGCGGGTGATGATGAGCTGCTTCGGAGTCCTCGAGTCTTGGAGCATGGTGTTGTAGCCCTTTAATAGTTTTCGGTCAAAGGACGTCATTCGACCTTCCAAGGATAAGAATGCAAGGCCTCCTTGCTCGTCCACCACTTCTGATTTCGGCTACGCCACGAAACAGGCGAAAAGCGGTTGACCTCTCCGCATACCCCACGGGGACGGCCACCTTAGCGCCTTTCCCTAAGCTCCGGGGAACTTGCGGACGACACCTGCGCTAAAAGCCTGGCCGGCCGTCGTCTTCAATCTTGCTCACAACACGAAGCGACCCGATTGGCTTCGCGGGGATGCCCCAGCACACTTCCCCACGGGGTGATGTGGTCGGGTTGAATCTGGCCTGCGTCCGGCGAGATGTTGCCTCTTTGGGCGGTGGCGTTGCGATGCCCCTACTGCGGGGAGACTGATCCGACTTAGCTTCAAGTTCGGGGCTATCTTTGTAAGTTTCGTTCATTGGACCGAGACACAGAGAGATGGTTTGATAGCAGACGTTTGGCTTTGAACAGGGTCTAGATGCTTCCAACGCGCCCGTGTCATCGGCTGACCGTGGTCCCTGCTCTTGGCGTGATGCCTCTAAGCTGATGAATAGGAGATACCACCTCGGTGAGCTCCCCATTCACGGAAACTCGGCGTTGGTCACTCGTTTCAATCTACAAGAGGGAACTTAGGACCTGACGGCCTTCTCTGCGAGCGCATAAACTGGAAACATGTGCTACAAGGGGCATCGATGAATGGTGTAGTCATTTTGTAATTAGTACACGAGCTGGAGCGTGCGTGAAGTTATCATTGAACGGTCTGTCAACGTATTTGAAAATTTCCAGCTTCTACTAGGCCCGTGATAGTGGTTAGACGACAATATCAGCTTGGTTGATCACGAGTTACATCCACGTCTTAGCAAAAGGCAAAAGCGTAAGAGTAACAGCATTTATCAAATCAAGTCTAACAGAGCAGCCATTCCGGCGATAACATAGCTCATGTCATATATCCCAAGCAGCCTATCTATCCATCCAGCCTTCACCGTTTCTCTATGCAATCACCCGTTTCCAAATCTTCACCGGCAACGCACCGCAGACAATATTGAAAGCCTCAGTGCGCTGCAACTCAAAGTCAGGACTCGGCAGAGCAAACTCGTAACGGTGTACCAGCGAAGCCAGAACAACAATCTGCTCCAGGTACGAAATGTTGCGCCCGAGGCATCCTCGCCCTCCGGTGGAGAAGGGGATGAAGAACGGCTCCATGCGCTTGCGCTCCTCGACATCTAACCATCGATGCGGGTTGTAAACCTCGGGGTTCGGGAAGATCTTGGCGTCGTGGTGCGTTGCGTACGCAGTCATGTTGACGCTCGTGTCTCCCGGGATCCATTCGTCGAGAATCTGTGCTCCATCGGCAGGCGTTCGGCGAGGAAGGCCGGCAGACGTGGGCGGGATGATTCTCAGGGCCTCGTCAATGCAGGCACGCAGGAAGGGCAGATCCTTGACTTTGTCGTACGGGGCGATGACCTCGTCCTCTTCAAGGACGCTGTCAACTTCCTGGCGCAGCTCCTTCAGGTGTTGCGGGTGCTTGACGAGCAGCTCGAGAACATGCGTAAGTGCAATGGCAGTCGTGTCCGAGCCGGCGTTGATGATGGCGCTGATTTCGGCCACAATCTCACCCCACTCGAGGTTGTTGGGGTTGCCGGCTTTATCCTCCATCATACACGAGAAGAAGTCATCCAGCTTCTCTCCGCCCTGGTGCCTGCGGAGTCGTTCGGCAGCCAGGTGGTAGTATATATCCTCGGAAGCTGCGCCTTCCTCCCAGAACTTCTTGTACTTGCTTGGGATTGTCTTGGAGAGCCACTCGATCCACGGCCAGAGTTTGTAATCCCAGACAAAGACAACCTGTGCCTTGGCAGACTGGTTTTGCGAATGGCGATAGCGACCTTTGTAGCGTGTGCCGTCGCGCCTCTCTGCCACAACCACGTCGGTACCGGTGTCGAGAAGATCCATCTCGGCAGAAAGAGAGATGTAGTTGATGGCTTCGATAGTCCACAAGTTGATCCAGTGGTTAAAGTCGAGGTTGACGTCAGCTGGGTCTGGGATAGTGCCTTTCAACGGGAGCGTGCACTTCTGGTCAAACACTTTGAAGAGCCGCTGCGCCGTGTAGGCAACCTTGTACTCCCAGTTCTCGAGGTTCTTGATGGCAAAGGCGGCAGAAAGCAGACGTCGCTTCCGGGAGTGGTCAGCTCTATCGACGACGTCGAACAGGTGTCGATGGGTTCCTGCAAGCACCACATAGTTGTTGTCCTTGACGCACTTCGTATTGTGACCGTAAATTGCTTTGATGGCGCGAACGTCACCAAAGACAGGGAGTTTGGCCCGATTCTCAAAATTGGCTCTCCAGTCTTCTTGTGGGCTTCGCAAAGATCCCTTGAGCGAAATCCTTGCGCCGCCAGGTAGCAGTGCCGGAGATCCGTGAAGCCAGACAGAAATGCGTAGTTGGGATACTTCCGAAGACCCTTAGGGTCGTAGAAATAGCAGACGATTGGTTTGATGATAAGGTAGGCGAACGCGGCAAACACCACGGCACCGAAAGCCAAGTAGCCCAGCATGATGAAGAGGATATCAAAGTCAAAGAAGACTGAAGTTGAAAGAAAGGCAGGCGGCGAGGCCGAAGGGAGTTACTGAAGCTTAGCTGACAACACCATGCATCGTCTGCGGCGGGTTCTTATACGTAGGTAGGAGAAGAGATAGAAAAGGGCAGTTTAATGATGAGATCTATCAAAACTTTCTTGGGGATATTGAGGGAAATAAATTCGCTTTCACACTGGCTTTCTCTTCCCGCGGGGGAAAATACTGTGTCAAGACCTGTGGAACCGGGCATCCTATTCTGAGCGTGGGGAAGGACTGACATAGCAGGAAAAGGAAAGACATGCTAACTCGAGGAAGAAGGCAACCGCCGAGTTCGACGCGATTGGCACTCCATTGCAAGCTCCAAAACAATACCAAGGCTGTGGCTGTCATGTTTGACCAATGTCTGATGTCTGTCGGTACCCCTCAATTGAGGTCATTCGGACGCGCATTTTGAACATGGTAATCCACCTAACAGTCCGAGGTTTTGCTAGTTTTTGCTAGTTTAATAGGAGCTTCAATTCGGCGAATGTATTCCTAATGTGGAACCAGGCTATCGCAGACATCACCGAGAGCATGCGCGGTTGCAAAGTTCGCCACGCTTAGCACTAGCTCGTTGATTTCGGCGAAAACCTTCCCTTTTGGGACTGCGCTGGTTACTGGGATGCCCAACGACTTTCAGTGAGTTCTCTGGTGTCGTGAACGATAGCCTCTTATATGATAAACCGAATTGACTCTCATTTAAAATCTTAGTATAGGCAACCCAGCCCATCAAGTTCGACCTCGTCGGATACCTTTCACATCTCCGACATGGCCAGTTCGTTTGCCCTCTTGGGCTCTCAGTCCCATCTCTGGAACGATATTGTCCAGTCAATTTCCAAGACCATAAGCCTGGAAGACTTTCTGTTGCTTCCCTTGGTCGCTCTCGGCTCCGCATTCGTCATCAACAAGGGAAGCATCTTTCCCAAGTCTGATCCCTACCGCTATAAATTCTTTGAGCGACCTCAGCAACTCACAGGCGGCGTCGTCCAGTCCCAGAGCCGGTCGCGGAACATTGCAAATCTAGTCAGTCAGAGCAATGCCGACCTGGTGGTCTTCTGGGGATCTCAGTCAGGAACAGCCGAGGGGTTTGCGCAACGCTTGGCACGCGAATCTCATCAGCGCTTCAAGCTGAAGCCCATTGTCGCGGACTTGTCCGACTACGACGCCGAGTCCGTTGCTAGTATCCCGGGGTCTACCTTGGTCGTCTTCGTTGTTTCTACCTACGGCGAGGGCGACCCGAGTGACAATGCCCAGGAATTTGTCGGCTGGATGAACTCCACTGTCAAGGCATCCCTGGAGCACATCAGGTTTACTGCTTTTGGGTGCGGCAACTCCAACTATCTCTTCTTCAACAAGACCGTAGACGAAGTCACCGCAGCCATGGCAAAGTTCGGCGCAACCCAGATCCTCCCAACTGGCAAAGGAAATGAAGCGACACGCACTACTGAGGAAGATTTCATGGACTGGAAGGAAAAACTCTTTTCCACCCTGGTTTCTGATCTTGGTCTTTCCGAGCAGGAAATCGGATACAAGCCTCTAGTCGACGTGGTCGAGCAAATCTCAACGCCCTCGGACCAGTTGCATCTTGGCTGTCCGTTCCAAAAGGCAGCATCGAAGACCGTTGTCGGAAGCGCGGATATTGTCTCAGTCTCCGTCATTTCAAACAGGCTGCTCACGCGTTATGTCATACAAGACAGAGCCTGCATAGAGGTGACGGTCGACTTGTCCGCCCATGCCCAGGTCAAGTACAAGACTGGTGACCACATCGCCGTGTGGCCTGAGAATCCCACAGAAGAGGTCGATCGCCTGCTTCATATCTTGGAGATCGAAGTGAAACGGCACATTCCTATCACAATCACTCAAAAGTCCGACTACGACGACGTCACAGTGCCCAGTCTCACCACCACGAATGCTCTTTTCCGGGCGTACCTGGAAATCTGCAGCCCCGTCCCTCGAGAGACTGTCTTAGCATTGTCTCTGATGGCTCCAAGTGCCAAGGTCAAGCAAGCTCTCGAGACTATCAGCAAGGACAGGGAGGCCTACGCGTCATTCCTGGGGAGTCATCATGTTACTCTGTCCCGACTGTTGGAGTACGCCGTGAACCTCGATCCTACCATTTCATGGAGCTCGTTGCCTCTATCATTTGTGATTGATATGTTGCCGCCCATGCAACCTCGCCTCTACTCAATCGCCAGCTCGAGGATCACATCTCCCCGCGCCATTGCCCTGACGGTGGCCGTCAAGCCATCGACACTCAGTGGGAATCCCGATGCCGTGATTCCGGGCCTCAGCAGCACATACCTTTCGACCAAGAAGCCTTCTGACAATGCGCCTACCGACACGCCCAACATCTTCATTCAAGTCCGCAAGTCAACATTCAAGCTTCCTGTAAACTCCGCAACTCCCCTGGTCATGGTGGCCGCAGGAACCGGCATCGCCCCGCTCCGAGCATTTTTGCACGAGAGAGCTCGCCTCAGCTCAGTCGGCAAGCAAGTCGGACCGATGATTCTCTTTTTCGGATGTCAGAACGAGGCCGACTACTTGTACGAGGACGAGCTTGCAAAGTTCAGCTCTGGCCCGTTGGCTGGGAAGCTGGAGGTCGTCACTGCCTTTTCCCGCGCCGAAGACAAGAAGACGTATGTGCAAGACATGGTTCGATTGCGAGGACAGGACGTCACCCGGATGCTTGAAGACGAAGACGCCGCGTTCTATATCTGCGGAGCGGCGACTATGGCAAAGGCGGTTGGCAATGTCCTGAGTGAAGCAACAATGGAGATTCGGGGGTGGTCTGAAACGGAGGCTCTCAACTGGAGGGCAGCTAAGAAGAAAGAAAACCGATGGTTCGAGGATGTGTGGAGCTAGATTCATTTCCAAAGTGCGAAATGCTATCAGGATCGGCGTGGGGCGATCGGGATTGATATCCATCCGAGGATTACAAATGACGGCGAAACTTTTAGTGCTAACGTTATCCATTTACACGTGGAACAAATTATATAATGTGAGTCAACTTACAATCATGAATTGAGGTGAACACAAGAAACACTCATTAATTGTTTGCATCATTTCTCCCCTGCACCCACCAAACTAGCAACATGACGTCCGCAAAGAAGATTCAACCCAACCAAGCCCGGACAGTCCTCGTCACCGGCGCCAATGGCTACATCGGTTCTGCAATCTGTCGAGCCTTTGTCAGAGCTGGCTGGAAGACATTTGGCCTGGTCCGAAAGGCCACAGCTACTACGGAGCTGACGCTTTCGGAAGCAATTCCTGTTGTTGGTACCTTTACCGACCTGAGTTTCCTCGACGCCCTGTACGAAGAGTCCCAGACCTTCGACGCCATTGTCAGCTGCACAGAGCAAATACCTGGCTACGCCGCGCACTTCGCCGAGGTGATGGGCTTAGTCCGTATCCTTGCTGAGAAAAGCAACCAGAATGGTGTCCGGCCCCTAGTCCTTTGGTCATCCGGGTGCAAAGACTATGGCAATGGAGACGTTGATGGAACCCCCGGTCTTTCTCCTCACACAGAAGATTCGCCGCTCAATACCCTGCCATTCATTCGAGAGCGGACGGAGAGCTGTGTGCGGGTCTTTGATTACCCCGAGCTCTTTGACGCGGCTCTCCTGCGTCCAACATGTGTCTTTGGATACTCGAGCAGCTATTACGGCGCCATGTTCGATTTCGCAGCCCAGGAAGCAGCGACGGGTGCCAAGGTGTTGACGATCCCCGGCAACCCAAACAGCATCATGCATGCCACGCACATCGATGACTGTGCGGAGGCATACTTGGCCCTGGCAGAGCACGAGGACAGAAAGAAGGTGGCAGGACAGGTATTTAACATCTCCAGTCACAGATACGAGACGTCGAGGGAAGTGACGAAGGCATTGGCCAAGGAGTACGGGTTTGTGGGTGGTGCTGAGTATATCCCGGTTGAGGAGGCTGGACCCTCGTTCCCCGCTGGGCTGCACTCTGTCTTTAGCTTCAGCCAGTGGGTTGGGGGGGATAAGATCCGGGGGGTGACTGGATGGAAGGACAAGCGGTTGCTGTTCTCGGAGAATGTTGGGGTACATCGACGGGCCTATGAATTGTTGAAAGAGGGTGGGCATGATAATATCAAGGAGATTCAGAGGAGGATCGAGGGGGGTTTCAAGTGAGTACAGCCAACTTGAAATTGGAAAGAAACCTTTGAAATAGCTATGAAGACAAGCGGAAGACGCAATTGCAAATGTCAGGGGCACACAATCTCCCGGTTGTCAACTCCAGATTTCAACCTATATCAAGAGTCCACGTAACTAATCCAGACGAGTTTAACAAATGTGAAGCTGGTCTAAAACGACCCAATGATACAGCACACTCCAACTATAATTCGGTGGCGGTTGATAATAATTGTGGTGTACTCTCGCCCCATACTCTAAATAAGCCTTGCGAGTAATCCGACCCAACTAACTGTCTGGGCATTTTGATCGTGACATTGAGAATTTCATTATCCAGGACATCTTTATAGACCAAATAGAATGTGGTCGTATGTGGCTGACTCTAGTCAGCCACATAATACAAGTTCAAACATCATCGACCCCGCTCGATTTCGCCATGAACCACTTCTTTCTTCACTATTTATCAGCATGACCAGTAACGGGGACGCTCTTTCACCATGGTTAGTATCTCTACATCCTACGCCTGTACACTTTTCTCCCCAACTACTAAATTCGTATGTAGATCGAATTCTTTAGCCCCGATCAGATATCTGAGTTAATGGAGATCTTTTCTGTTTTTGTAATTCTTCAGTCAATAAGTATGTAAACCAATCAAACTGACTTGGACCTATGATAGGGAAAGCATCAATGTGCAATATATCTCTACTATATAGCTCGTAGTCGTATCATATATAGCTTGTTTGGATTTCCTGGTATTATTGAGAATACTCCTCTCGCAGTAATTTGCAACAACGCTAACTTGGGGGAAGCCTCTCGGCTGTAATGTCACGAAATATAAATACCAGCGTTGACGAAGAGCGTGAGAAGACGCGCAAGATTTGAGAAAGAAGCACATCTCACATGTGTTTTTGTTCTAACTTCATGCAGACTTTCTACCGTAATGTCACTCGAACAATTTCTAAGGACGAGCTGCGCAAAGTACTGAAAGATTTTGGAGATGATCTTACTGAGGAAGAATTAAATTAACTATTCAAGGATGCAGATAAGAACGGTGACGACATGCTTACAATGCACTTTCTGGAGCTTGTTCAACAAGGTAGCAGATGAATGGCTTATACAAGCCGCAGGGAGCGACTCAGAGCAACCTGGTAATGACTGAGCGCTGAAAGAAGACCATATGCATACGTGACCTTTATATTCGATCACCTAGGCTAAGTGGAAACATCCTCTCCACAGATATCAAAATCTTGAATACTATTCTAGCCTATTGTCTTGCAGCTGTATTCAAGCAGAGCAAGGGGACGTCAAGAGTGGTAATCCTCGTTGCTTAATCTCTTCCGAGCCTTGCTCTTCCGTTGGCCTCCGGGATACCTAAAATATAACAACCATGTGAATTGAGCTTGTCCTAAAACTTAGTCAAGTGTGATTTCGCTCTTTTGGTACCCATATCTAGATAGATGGGCTCGGGGAGGCATTCTACGCCCGGTGGCTTGACTGCGTTCAAGTTAAACTTATCAGAGGTTTCGAGCGGTTTTGTTTCCGCGAGCCCACACATAATTGTAGCGGTCAAAGGTGGGAAGGGTACAGTAAAGAAACATGATTGGTTAGCGCATTGAGGTCACCGCGGATCGGGCCGCTCAACGTGACTTTCACGCCACTCAGAACACAGCGAGTAATCCGCAATGAAGTAGTTCAGGTAGGGGCTCGGTCCTGTCTTCCTTTTTAGTGATAGAACAAACCTAAAAGGGTAAATCTTTCCCGAAAAGGTAATAAATCGCAGACACATAAATAAAATTCCGCGCTGCCGGAGAGAATACCGCCTTTGGTCAACCCGTGTTTCCTTAAACGGGGTACTCCCGAGCAAATAGGAAGCATTACCGGCGCTCCCTTGTTCCACCAAACTGCCCATTGATACGTATGTACGAAAATCCAAGCAAGCGCATTGATAAATGGAGAAGGCCCCGAACGAAATCTCGCGGATCGTTGTCCCCGCTTCGGCTTCCCCTCCTTCGACATTACAACCACGATTGCCCACACTTCCCGGCGTCCTCTACTGTTCGGAGTTTTAAAAGCATTAAAAATTCCAACCATTCAATTTGAGCATCATGCAGGAAGACCATATTGTAAGTAAATTATTTGACCCTCCCGTTGAAATAGAGTGTTGACGATAGAACAGACAGCAGATCCGGATTACGACTCGGCCTTCGATTTTGTGTGTAATCTAGGTCCTTCGTAGCCTAGACCTAACTGATTGGAAACTTGCAGTCACTGGAAGAACCGTCGACATCATCATTACGCTCAAGCTTGCTTGAGTTTCAGGAGGAAAATGGCCGGACTTATCACCGTATGAGTGAGGGCAGTAAGTGTGTCAAGAATCGCCAGAGAAGAGCGTGGACACTAACATAACTAGAATACATATATCCGAACGATGATGTACGTTGTCTGAGACTTTTGAACATGATCGCTAATTTGTGTCTAGAGGGAAAGCGACAGACTTGGTGAGATGAAGAGCCGCAGATCGTCATACCTTCCGCGCTGATAAACGGGCAGACTTGCAGGACAGTTTATACGTAATCACTTTGGACGGAAAAAGATGGCTCAGTCCCGGAGCCGACACAGCTAAACAAGTCCTGGATATGGGAACCGGAACAGGCCTTTGGGCCATGGAATTTGGTAACATCCTTCTGGATACGAACCACAATATTTAGAGACTGATCCATCACATAGCCGATGCTAACCCACAAGCAGAGGTGCGTTTGCCGAGTTTTGATGCCGATGAACTAGCCTAATATGCACCTAGGTTATTGGGGTTGACCTCAGTCCCATCCAATCGTCATTGTCTGTTGTCGCCCGATATTTGTTCCCCGTCAATATAGAGGATTCTAACATCTCCAGCGTGCCCCCAAACTGCAAGTTTGAGATAGACGACCTTGAGAAGGAATGGACTTGGAAGATCCCGTTCGACTATGTCTTCAGCCGCATGATGACGGGGAGTTTTGCAAGCCCAAAGGCGATGGCTGAAAAGGTCTTTGAGTAAGTGTATATTCTCCCAGGCCTTCCGTACCCCCAGCTACTCATAATGCATATTCAGGAATTTGGCTCCGGGAGGCTGGTACGAAATCCAGGACATCCAGCTGCCCGTACTGTGTGACGACGGAACCCTCGACCCCGAGACATCACCGACAATGAAGTGGCAAAAGGGGCTCATTGAGGGCTCCAAAGTCCTAGGCCGCCCACTTGGTATTTCCGATGAGAACAAAGACCTCCTCAAGCGGACCGGGTTCATTAATGTCCACGAAACCGTCTATCGATGGCCAACAAACAGCTGGCCCAAGGACAGGAAGCTCAAGGAACTCGGGAGATGGAATCTCGCAAACTTCGATGCTGGCCTGGAGGGTGTGAGCCTCGCCCTGTTCACCAGAATCCTGTCCTGGTCCAAGGAAGAGGTCATGGCACTGTGTGCGGAGGTCCGAAAGGAACTCAGAAATCCCAAGGTTCATGGGTACTGGAAAGTGTACGTATCAGTTCCAGATTCGAGAATTCATGTGCTAACACTCACAGCTACGTTGTTTATGGTCAGAAGCCAGAGGCGACGAAATAGGACGACGAGGCAGAGGTGCGAGTGCAGTGAACCAGTACGATGCAGCCTTTCTAGGCGGGCCATAATGTCAGATCTCCTAATTTTGATGAATTGAACGTTGGGTACTCTGTGGGCAGGCCTTGATCCTCAGAAATCGTCGCTTCGGTATGCGCCAGGTAACCATCCCCGTCATCAATTCGACCGTCAGAGTCCCTTTCGCCGAACTACCTGCAGTTTCTCATCCAGACAGCCCACACATTGCAAGTATGACGGTATCAGACTCGGTCTCAGCATTCACGTCACCAAGATAGCCCAGCTTTCCATCTCCAACACTTGCGAAGGCGACTGGCGTTTCCCCGGGCCTAGTCACCGTTTCAGGGGCAAATACCCTCGACTCAATTCTGGAGTCCTCGATGGTGATGTACAAAGAATCGGCGAGCGCAGCACGACTAAAGTCTTGCAAAATAAGAGAAAATAGGCTATGGTCACCTCTGTGCATAATTGCAATGTTTTGTCTATTGAGGAGAGTCACCCGATTACCATTCACGGGCTCTGTGTGCGTGGCCGCTATTTTGGCTGCTTCTATCTTCGTGCGTGACCTCGACCTGATTAGAGACCACGATGCCAGTTGTCGGCACTGTGTCGCCCGACACAGGTCTTGAAGA
The DNA here is from genome assembly GCA_003934905.1 of Neonectria sp. DH2. Lineage (NCBI taxonomy): Eukaryota > Fungi > Ascomycota > Sordariomycetes > Hypocreales > Nectriaceae > Neonectria > Neonectria sp. DH2. The sequence continues at coordinate 985,633 of RQWH01000015.1, read as the reverse complement.
AACCTTGAAGTTCTGCATCTTCACATCGTCAACTATTCGCTCCTCACTGCCGTTTAACGACATGTTTGCGGTAATGGGGTTCGCAGTGGGAGGCCCCCGACGACTCCGGCTTTGCTCGCCGCCGCCGCCGCCAATTGTCCGGAATCCAGATGGTGTATTGTACGTCTTCTGAGAGGAGCGCATCACGGTTCCGAACAGCGGGGTAAGCCACGTCCTGAAGAGGGGGAATAGTATGGGGAGGTTGGTTGTTATCACTGCGACAAAGGCCTCCCGAGTGCCCCATGAGCCAGCAAGCTGTGCACCGTTGACGGGGTCCTGTGGATGGTGACTTATTAGGGAAGGGCAGTAGTTGAGTGTAAGACCAAAACTCACCACCAAGACGAAAACACTCTTGAGAGTAGCGCAGACCAGAACAAAGATGCCCGCACCGAGAACAATAGTCGATGCTATTTTCTTTATAGTCTTCAAGCTGGATTGCCACAACATGGGGACGGGTATAGCTATTAGGTAGATGTCGGTGGAGACGTTTGCAGCGAACGAGACCCAGACGACGGGCTTAGATACGGCAGCTTGGCAGGAGTCTAGGATCCGAGTGGTTAGTTAAGAAGAGAGCAGCCAGGTCAATGCAAACACATACTGCCAGGGTCTGGGCTAATCTGCCAGTACTTGTTGAATGGCCGGCATCCCAAGAAGATTGCTAGGATGGAAGCAATGAAAGTGGCAATGACAAGAACGAATCCAATGTGGATGCGGATGCGATAAGGTCGACCAAGACCATCCTGTTTGCGCGTCAGTAACAGTATCTGACTTTCAGGTGATTGTACGGGTTATACCGTAAGTCGTGTGTAAAAGAACAACATGGACAACTTGAGCGACCAGATCAAAGCCGAATAAGTAGCCCATCCAGCAACTTGGATCTTGGAGCCGATAACCCTACATAGCATGTGAGTTACTAACTACATCCACTTCAACTGGAATAAAGCGCACCTGAATTGGTATTCTTGATCGTCGGGGGATAGTGCGAATCGCTGGGCGTCGGTCATGCCGTTGTTAGCAAGGCCTTGAGCGACATTTCCGATGCTGTATGCAAGATTCGCTTGGACGGTGTAGAACATCTGTGAAGGACTGGTATCAGTGACGAGTAAGATTGGCTGGTTGAGGGATTTGGGGAGACGGACAACACCAATCCACATGAGGTAATCCTCGGCACGAAGCCCTCGAAGACCTGCAGCCCTCAGCCGAGCATACGTTCTGAGCAGCGTCGACGCAAGACCAATCGCGTAGAGCGTCCAGGACTCAATGGTAAACTTGCGAAAGGCGTCCGCAGCAGCGAGTGCCGCCGCATCGGGGGAGCCACCACTTGACATTGTTCCAACGGTAGTAGATAGCTGAGCTGACGGGCACTTCTTTAGTGCGGCGGCTTAGAGGAACATTGTGGAGGGATGAGACATTAAATGGGTAGAGCCAAGAGCAGTGTCGGGTCACGTTTTGTTTTGCATTCCCCTCCTATGTACATGACCAACAAACAAGAAGACCAATTGTCTCAGTCTGTCACAGTCTTCAATATCGGGAACCCTGCACTCCTGCGTCGATAGCCGGGGAAAAGGATGTATATTTGTGTCAGGGACAGGGGCCGGGCGTTGATGCATAGATCTATGTTAGACAGTGAGACATCCTTGAACAAGGGGGCAGCCGGCAGACCAAAGAGGGCGAGCCGGATTGGAGCAACACAGGCTGTAAAAAGAGGGAATAGTAAAGGGGAAACGGGATGATGGAATCGGCGCCAAAACCGGTAAGAATCCTTACACATAGCGGCATGTGCTAGATAATTATGTGCCGTGCCGAGTATCGCCAACGAGGTGCCGTGGGGTAGCATCACCAACGGCATTACCGCAACAGCCGCACCAGGAACGTCGTAATCGACCCCTGCCCAGTCGGCACACTAACCAGATATCCCGCGTACCCGGCCGAGAGTTCCCCGGTTGAGCCTGCAAGCCACATGCATACAGGCATTTGCAGGGCCAACATCATGGCCGCCAGGCATTGCAGACAGGGTTCTGCAATTACCGTCCCTTGACGCCATTGAGCCATTGAGATCGCAGAATGTATCACAGGCTATGCGGACAGGGATGAGAGTGGCCTCGGGGTATACTGCCAAAGGAGGTTGCAAACCCCTCAACACAGGTTAAATACTCTTTGCACCCTCCTCAAACGGTGACAGTCACAGTCGCATCGACGCCAGGCAACATTCATTCATTGGGCGAAAGAGACCAGAAAGTTACTGCAACTCTGCATTTTCCAGAATCCCTTGTAACCTTCTTTCGTCCTCTCTCTCTTCCCAATGCATTGGTTCAAGACCGAGGTGCTCACGGCGGTTGCCGCCTGGGCCTTGACCTCAGCCTGCGCAAGTCTGCCCGTTCCACGCGATGCGCTCCAGGGCACATGTCCGAGGTCGATTGGCGACTTGACCACGCTCGTAGAGAAGCTTTCCAACGCCACCAAGATCTACTTCCCCGGCTCCGACGAGTTCACAACCGCGACGACGCGATGGTCTGTACTACAAGCCCCCAAGGTGAACTTTGTCGTTGTTCCCGGCACGGAGAATGACGTTGTGGAGACGGTAAGCATTTCTATGTGTGCTCGGACTACTTGGTCTGTGGCAAATGGCTGCTGATGATATGGTCTCTAAGGTGAAATACGCAAATGAGCAGGCGTTGCCTTTCCTCACCTTCAACACTGCCCACGGCGCCATCACCACCCTGGGGAAGATGGACCACGGCATCGAGATCTACATGAACCAACTAAGCAACGTCAAGCTTGCTGAAGATGGGCAGACCGTCACGATTGCTGGTGGAACCAAGTCTAAGCTCGTCACTGACACGCTCTGGGCCGCTGGAAAGCAAACAGGCAAGACTTCCGTCGTTAAGAATACTTGATGCGAATTATTCTAACCTTTAGACAGTGACCGGAACCTGTGAATGCGTCAGCTACATGGGTCCTGCCCTTGGTGGTGGCCACGGATGGCTTCAGGGACACCACGGACTTATCGCCGATCAATTCGTGTCTATGAACGTGGTGCTGGCCGACGGCAGCTTGAAGACCATCGATGAGACTTCTGACCTCTGGTGGGCGATGAAGGGCGCTGGCCACAACTTCGGCATTGTGACTTCCCTCACTGCCAAAGTCTACGACATTGAGCACACCAACTGGGCCATTGAGACGCTCATCTTCAGCAGCGCCCAGGTCGAGGAGGTTTACCAGGCTGCCAACGACCACCTCCTTGGGAAACAGCCCGAGGGTGTCATCAACTGGTCTTACTGGCTCAACAGTCCGGATGCCGACCCTACCAACGTGAGTAACGCCATAGTCTTTCGCGTGAACGTCGACACTAACCATCGCCCTAGCCCATCATTCTTTTCTACATCATTCAAGAAGGAGTCACTGCCGTTGACGCAGACATCACCAAGCCCTTCCACGATATCGGGCCGCTCTCCATTGAGCCTGTCACCGGAGATTACCGCGACCTTGCTGGATGGACCGGCATCGCTCTTGATTCTCCTCCATGCCAGAAGGACGGACTCGTCAACCCCCGCTTCCCCATCTATCTCGAGTCTTACAACGTCGCAGCCATCAAGGAGGCGTACGACCTCTTCTCAAACGAGACAAACGGAGACTCCCCCTTCAACGCTTCGCTCTTCATGCTGGAGGGTTACTCTACCCAAGGTATCGCAGCGATTGACGATGACTCGGCCGCCTTCGCTTTCCGGGACCAGCACCTTCTCCTGGCCCCGCTTATCACTTACAAGCCTGTTGATGCGGCACTGGACGAGAAGGCAGCTGCTCTCGGCGGCAAGCTTCGCAACATCATCCACGAGGCTAGTGGTAAAGCGGAGATGGGCGTGTACGTCAATTATGCCTTCGGTGACGAGGCACCCAAGAACTGGTACGGAAGTGCGCAGTGGCGCCAGGACCGTCTGAAGTCATTGAAGACGAAGTATGACCCTACGGGCAAGTTCAGTTTCTTCGGCCCTATCGCATAGATGGCTGCATTTGGCCTTGAGTTGTTCTTTCACCTGGTAGTTAGACGGAGAGAGCATAATTCATACCACCATTAAAGGACAGGATGGATAGACGAACTGATTTACCATATTGCGCACAATTTGGAACGAATAATTCGACTAGTATATATAGCATAATTGCAAGTAGTATAGCGCAATGAAAAAATACGTCCACCATACGTACTACCAGTCCATACCGTGACTTGTAAGTGCAAAAGCCGGGTGTAAGGTCCTCTTGTCCATGGCTTCCGGCACACGCATCACCGTCAGTTGACACCGTCCCTAGCCCAGTGTAATTTTGTAGCTTCCTTCGTCATAGTGCCGGTGAGCTAGGAGGCGAAATGCGGCCAAATACCCCAAAGCGCTTGATACTCCGTCCTCCACTCCGTCCGCCCAGAGCAGATGTAAACCCAGATCCCGGAGATTAGCAAACCACACCCTGAGACCTTACATTAGGAGCCCTGCACTATGGCATACACCCTGTATTTATGACTTGTGTCACGTAATCTATATTAATGCTCTGTTTTAAGCGTGTCCGCTATGCCAGGGCAAAATCCTACCTCGCGACGGATAGGTCACAAGCCGATCGGATCCGCGACGCCCAACTGGAGTCTTTACGATGGATCCCCAAAGCGGCCCTGGACCGAGCCGCGTTACCGTTACCGTCGCCACACCGTGAATGGCGCTGTTTTCTCCAATTTCCAGGGACCTTCAATCGGGGGGGGCTGTATCCATAGATGACCTGGACCCTGTAAATCTTCTCAGATACCGATGCCGGCCGGACTAGGGTCGCAGGGTTCTGAAGCACGTCCGCCCCAGCGCCGAGGGAGGGACTGGTATATGGATTTACTGGCTTTACGGTGGACGGCATATATGATCTATTCGGCCGACAAGGCCGCGACCGTCATCCCGGAGAGCCAGTGCTTATCGCTTGCTCACCACATACCCTAGGTTGCTACAAAAGGGCGTATGTTAGGCGGGATATCCCATGAGATGGGGTTTTCTAACCAAATGAAACCCGAAATCAATACACAAGGACCTCGCTTGAGATGTGATATGTGTTTTTGGTGAATGCATGCGAAGTCATAGCATCGACGACGACAGATGATGGGTAGCAGCTGCAATCATTGGCATTTGAACCACCACTACGAGCGCATCCCTGGGCACTGCATCTGCCATAGTATCTTATTTTCTTACTGAATATCTTTGAAGCAAAGTATAAAAGACGTAGGGTGGTGGCGGCAGACGCTGTCAGTGCACGCCCAATTTCAGGAGACAAAGGCTAGCAACCCTAAAGAAAAAGAACGGTAAGATAGGGAACGGACCCATCAAAACCACATTCAGGGTCAGAGAATAGTTAGATGATAGCATGTTTTCTAAGAGAAAAGATGCCCAAGATAGAAATAGAAGGGAAGCAAAAATGTGCTGCGACAGCATAACTAGAAATGTATGGCCATGAGAGAGCCCTGAGGCCTCGCCACATCAGGCATCTGTGTAACTGCTATCAAAGCAAGAGCAACAGGCTAATACAGAGTCATTGTTTGAAAGCAGATATTCGTAAAAATTATTCGGTCAATTATAGCCAGCCGCTCTATTCAAATCCCCGTTCGGCCGAGATAGGTCGGGATTAATCTGCGCAGTTCACCGACATGACTAGTCGCCTCTGACCATGTTTTTCACACCTGCTGCCCACAATATATGTAACTCTCTGGCCATTTTACGTAGGCCGGCAGTCAAGAGTCGACTCGGGGCCAATAGGACGTTGAACAAGGTGGCAAACAGCCGGATACTCGGATATAACTCTTCAACTTAGAATTTGTGTCTCACAATGCCCCATTATAGGGATTCGAGGCTACCCAACTGCATGGTCATCGGGCTTAAGGCGTTTCATTCTTCTTGGATAATACCCGAGTAACGAGCTTAAAAGCAATCGCATTCAGCGATGGTTCGGCTGAGAATCAATCTGAAGTTTGCAACCCATCGAAGGACTTTGCATCGTTTTCTGTTAATTCTCCTCGACGCAATGGATTCAACCAATCAAAACCTCCATGTTATCATCGTCGGGTGTGGTATTGCGGGACTTGCTACCGCCCGCTTCCTGCGAGAACACCATGATGTGACCATCTACGAGCGAGCTGGGGCAGACGCAGCCACAGGTGGTCATGGAATCAGCTTGTTCCCTAATTCTGTCAAACTCCTAGACAACATCGGGTTTGATCGTGAACGAGCGGGTGCCGTGGTGTGTGGTGGATACCGATCCTACACCAAAACCGGAAAGATGAAGACCGATGTGAAGGTCGACTTCTTAGACCGCTACGGAGCGAACAGTCTTACAATGAAACGATCTGACTTTAGGGATGAACTGTACCGACTCGGAACTGCACCAGCTGCCGAGTTAGGCATTGCGGTCAACGATGTGAAGACAGTCTTCCATAATGGCGCGGTCGACCTCAATCCCGAGACTGGCGAAGTCACTTTGGCAGATGGAAGCAAAGATGTGGGAGATGTTGTAATCGGTTCGTTACAGTTTTCTTTTGTATCTCGTCTCTGGAAGGTCCTGTAACCCAGGATCACTTCCCAGGCAGCGCCCGTCCGTCCGGGACCACGCTGACGCTCCCGAACTCTAGTCGCCGATGGGGTTCACTCACGCCTACGAGCCCACGTTCTCGGAACCGACAAGTATGTCGCCAATAAGATGGGCCTCACCTGCTTCCGTCTTGTTATCTCTGCAGACAAGACTATAGAGGTCCTCGGCAAGCTACCTGACTGGTGGGAGCCTGAGACCGGCAAGGGCAGAATCTCGCTCCTCGAAGCCGAAGACGGGACGCCACGATTCATCACGGCATACCCGTTCCGTCATTTTGACTACATGAATCTAGCGTGCAACTTCCCAACGCGCCACAACCGAAGCTCGGCAGCTGCATCCTGGTACGCCGAGGCAGATCGCGGTGAGCTACTGGAGATATTCGGGGACTTTGGCGAGGACATTGTCAAACTCCTGAGGTAAGTTACAACCCATGACTCGAAGATTGTCGGCGGAATTAACCAGATTCCATACAGAGTTGCTGACGATCTCAAAACGTGGGATCTTCAAGATCTTGACCCGTTGCCTACTTTTACCAAAGGAAGATCAATCCTTGTCGGCGATGCCGCACATGCCATGTCAGTCCTGCAGGGCCAGGGGGCGAATATGGCTGTCGAGGATGCCGAGAGCTTTCGACTTCTGACTTCCAATGTGGCCAAGGAAGAAGTGCCTGTTGTCCTACAAAAGATCGATAGCATAAGAAGACCAAGAACGGCGCAGGTTCTCGCCGACACACGTCAAATGGTGCGTGAGATATCGATTGAGGAACGCTTTTCTAAGATGGACTTCAACATGAGCTACAGTGGCATTAATGATGCCACGAAAAGGCTGGCGATTGTCGCGGAACAGTAGCGGATTTCAACATTGTCACGCGTATACTACGTGTTGATCCAAATATGCTCGGCGCTACTAAGCAGAAAGATAACGCAGTAGAGGCTAGAGATTGAGGGTATGAAAATGGACTATATTCAACGAACAAACGGACCTTCATAAACCAGAAAAAAACTTCTTGACGGTGCCAGTGCCATCTTGTAGATGTGACAGGTTTTGGGTCCTTGGATTCCTGGATTCTGGTACTGATGGTATACTGCTTGTATTTGAGATGTTAGCTAAACTTATGAACTGAATGTCCGTTCCCGAACTACTCTTAGTTGACTTTGAGCCGATCAGAGGAGAGCTGTTTGTGAAGCTGAACCAACCAAGGTAACTTGATGTGAACCTCCCGTGGTAACCATTTGAGCTTGGGCCAGGTGCACGTGCAAATGCACTGCGGCGCTTAAACGGGTAGCTTTTTCAATCAGACACATACACAGCGAGGCACCTCTCCTAATCGTGGCCATATTCATCTTCCATGGTGTCTTGTCTACCCATTTCTCCTGGTTTCCATCAATAACATCAAATATGGCAGCCATCCTCAAGTGGGCGAGAGGTTTGACGCACAGAGTGCCTTTAGTCCCACTACGCTTTCCCACCTCTGGCTTCAAGGTTGTCCAAGACTCGGTGCTGTTGGAGGAGCAGTATCTTGACGAGTTCAAGGCCGGCCAATACTACCCCATGAATATAGGCGATGTATTAGCCTCTAGATACCAAGTCATTGGGAAATTGGGCTTTGGCACCACATCAACTGTGTGGTTGGCTCGGAACCTCTTGTACGCGCATCAAGATACCCGATATTTGGTCGAACTCTCAACCTAACCAGATAATAGGAGCCATGGCCACGTTGCCTTAAAAGTCTATACCCGAGACCAGGGCGATCGAGACGAGTTTCGACTCCTCGACATCATCAGCAAGGCAAATCCATCTCACCCTGGCTACCCCCATGTCCGAACGGCGCTGGACATATTCGAGCTTCCCCGGCCGGGAGGCGACCATTACTGCCTTGTCCAACGGCCAATGTGGGAAAGCTGGAAGGATCTGCTCCGACGAAATTCCAGCGGGTGCTTTTCAGAACCTCTTCTCAAGGCCGGCTTGAGGCATCTGTTCGCGGCCCTTGACTACCTACATTCCGAGTGCAAGCTGGTACATACAGGCAAGTCTTACTGATGACCACTCTTGAGCTATGTATTGGCCTCTGACACGTTTGATCAATGCAGACATTAAGGCAGACAATATTCTTCAAGATATCGCAGACCAGAGCATATTGGAAGCGTTTACGAAGGCGGAGCTTGCCTCTCCTTCGGCCCGTAAATCTGTTGGTGGCGCAACAATTTATGAATCACGACTGTTCGACCTGCCGCGAAAATTTGGAGGCCCAGTGCTAAGTGACTTTGGCGCTGCGGTTCAGGGAGATCTGAAGCGCAACCATGACGCGCAGCCTGCGGTGTATAGGTCGCCAGAAGTAATGCTCAAAACCGAGTGGAGTTATCCAGTTGATATCTGGAACGTTGGTGTCATGGTACGTTTCTGTCGTCTCTCTACATGGGCGATAGCTGATGTTGATGACCAGATATGGGATATATTTCTAGGTGGACACCTCTTTTACGGCATTGACCCCGACGAACAGGAATATACGACTCGCGCTCACTTGGCCGAGGTGATTGCGTTCCTAGGCCCGCCGCCCCTTGACTTGTTGAGCAGGGGCGTACGGAGTAGTGAATTCTTTGCGGAAGATGGTAAGATTGCGTGTGAATCCAATGCCCTCTTTATGTCTATGTGCTAAATTTTGGTGCTGCGCAGGAAAATGGATTGCGGACCTGCAAATACCGACGGGACCGACCCTGGAAACTTGTGAGGTATTTCTTGAAGGTAAGAGCAGAGAGGGCTTCCTACATTTGGTAAGAGGGATGCTGCAATGGCGCCCAGAGGACAGGAAGACGGCGAAACAACTCGCCCAAGATCCATGGATCAATTCTTGAGCTGGCTCAACGTTGGTGGCGTTTCGACCAGGAGTGACTCTTGAAAAGATGCCGTGTGATTGATCAATATTTGAACCCAACAGAACTATATGCCATTCAAATGAGCGTAAGCTACAGTCAAATTGGCAGCGTGATGTTCAACTGTGCGAAGAAAATGCGTCTATTTTCGACCCACTGTCCCAGTCTCTCTCGCGCGCGCACACCCCAGGCGAGCATATACGGATTAATAATACAAACTCGCGATAAATTAACAAAGCAGCCTAATCTTTTGAAAGCACCAGCATCACTTGGGAACTTTATACTGAAGGCTGATTGCTTGATTCATTGTCGCATCAACTCCAATCACGTACAGCTCGTACGGAAAATATATACGTTCAAAGTAAAACACGCTCTACGTGTGCATATATACAGAAACGAAGACACGGTTAGACAGCGGGCCAACCGCTAGAGAAGTCGATGGTGTTCCAACCAAACTTCTTCTGGCCATCGGCATAACCGATTCTGGTGTCCACATAGTGGTAGTAAAGGACCTATCCATGGCATCTCATTAGCATCAACACGCTTCAGGTCTAACAGTGCAATGGGTGAACTCACCGCTCCGTGTGTAGGGTCGTTGTACACGCCCTGGCCACCGGGTCCATAGACCCATCCATGGGTCTCGAGCACGACGGAACCGCCGCCGCTGGCGCAAGACTTTCCATTCTTGTCGACGAATCCACCGGTGGCAGAGGTAGATCGGCAAACCATGATCTTATACTCCTTGCCAGCAGCAGGTCTATCCGCGTCGAAGCCGCAGCACTTGCCCTGCGAGTAGAACAGGTAGTAGTACTTGCCGTTCTTGTACAGATACGGGGCTTCAATGGCCGTCGTTACAGGCTCATAGACCAGCTGAGTTGAGCCACCACCGCTGGCCGCAGCAGTCGGGGTGTCCTTCATCGGCACGGTGTACAGGCCCTTCCACCAGCTTCCGAAGTACATGTGCCATTTGCTCCCATCCTTGAAGACGTTTGAGTCAATGGCATTGTATGACTTGGAACTGTCGGAGCGCACGCCGGTGGCGCCGACGTCGGTCCAAGTGCCCACGTCCATGGAGGAGGAGCGAGCTAGACCGATGGCGGAGTTCTGCGAGCCAAATGCGCTGACAGTGTAGTAGACATAGTACAGGTTGCCGATCTGGATGACGTCTGGGGCCTGCAAGTGCGTGAGTCTTTATTACACTAACAGTGCATCAACGGCTTGCCACTTACCCAGAGATCCTGGTTTCCGGGAAGGTTGATGACCGAGCCCGAAGGAAGCATAGCACCCTTATAGGTCCAGGGCCCTTCAATCGCCGGCGCAGTGTGGATGGCAACGCGTCCGCCGGTAGAGAAGCGGAAATATGTGCCGTCCGACCGTCGGATGATGGACGGGTCGTGAGCATTGTTGCAAACCCCAGAGCAAGCCTTGGGGTTGGCGTAGCCGAAAACGCCACTGGACAGAGCCAGGCCGGAGAGGAGGGACGATATCTTGACCATGATGACAGAGCGATGACCGGAGGAAGAGCTGAAAGGTTGGTAGAAGCAATGTCAAGAATACTAACAGCCAGAGTTAGAATCCTTATAGGGCCTTGGTACCGGGGTGTTCGGAACTTCGGAGCAACTTGTCCCTCACATGGTATTAGGTATTTACACCCTTGACAAACCATTAGGCGCTTCAACAAGTCCAACACCAGAGCCGGAACTCACGGAAACTCAAGAAAGTCGCGTGGCTGCAGGGGATCTCTTCAAACGACGCTCCTCCCTTACTGTCCTTTAATCTACCAGTACGAATTACATCCAGACCGGCTAACATTTTTCCGCCGTGGTCCCAACGATTTGTGGGGCTGTTTGTTCCATCTTGGGTCGCTGATCCCTACAAGCGCGCCATTAGACTCGGCTCCTTCACCACCATCCGACAACGGAAAAACTACCAAGCATTTCCTCCTATAATTAACCGCACAAGGCTGGTAGTGTAGAAGCTTGGACAGCTCTCCGGAAGGGGAGCGCCGAAGGAACTACGCTCAGGAGGCTGTTCACTGCTCTTGATTACCGGGAAAATACCAAAGACTGCACAGCCCACAGGGGACAAAAGGCTTCTTTTGTGACCTGCCGCATAGGTCTATGTACAGATGGAGGTAAAGTGGTATGAGAAACAGGAGTTATAGGCCCTTGTGATGATATCAATCGAGATCACAACCTGGAGCGGTGTACAAGTCAGGTATCATCTCACACAATATAATACGTAAGGTGCTAAGGAGACTCAGCAAAAGGGAAATCAAATCGGCCGTTGAAAAGAAGCTTTTTATCATTGTGAGCTGTGATAGTAACACCGAGCGCAAGAGGTTTAAGAGAACTGGTACCAACCTCGGGTAGCATGATGGTTCGACTAGTGATGGGCAGAGAACATGTGTCAAATAGCCAACAAGTTGAAAATAACATACACCTATATATTCTAATCATCGCCATGTGGTTTGTGCTAGAGATATGCTCTGCAACTCTCCTCCCTACTTTTCAATAGTGGAGATCTCCCATGGCCGCCATGATGGCTCGCGTTCCAAAGGCAGACGATGAAGTTCTTGTAGTACTCAGACGTCCGCTCCATGAAGGGTCAAAATACATGACGAGATGAATTACATCTACTGTAAAATGAATAGAATAATCTTGCCAGATTTCGTGACCAGCAGGTGACCAAACACAATAGGATCGCCTTCGCGGCAAATAACTTCATAGGTGCTTCAATGCTTGCAAGATTCAGCGGTGCTTTAACAGATAATCTTGAATTAATCAAGGACCCAAATCTCCTGGTCAAGTTTGCATTAGTTAATATACCGCCTACATGATCAGTGATCATCCAATTCACGGTTGCATTATTCCTTGCTTATCTGCTCAATGAGCCGCTTGCTGCCTCTCAGTCAAATACTGTCTTCCCAGCGGCGTACACTAGCTCTTGTTTTCCTGTTAGGTCTTGCCTGAATCGAAGGGTCAAACAATAGAAGAAATTGGCTTTGTCCATGAGTCTTGGGCTCCAGTGAGACATTTTTAGAAGACAACGTTGGAGAAACTAGACCAGTCCTTGGGTAGGCTTGGTACCAGAGGTTTTAAACAGAGGGGTGAAATACACGTCACGGAGAGGGTTTAGTATGCATGCAATTTGATGGTTCTCTGGCTTGTACCGGTGACAGATAGTACAGCTTCTGAGTGAATATGGAACGGCTGTATTCCTTGCAAAAAGCCAATGCACTGATTGAGGTAGCCCAATACCTGGCATAGTGGTTTTCTTTCAGGTTGGCTCAAGTCCGCGCCTACGTCTTTAACAGTAAGTACAGTCGACGTCCTTCCGCAAGCTATCCAGGCAATACTTCTGGTGCATCACGTGGACCTAGACGAGTTGAGCGTCTTCACCAATACGCTACCCTGGATCAGCTTTGACAATTGCCATTCCTTGCATTTGCGTCTGACATACATGATGATCCATGGTCAATGCTGAGGACAAGTTGATTACAGATGAAAGCCATATCATTGAACTGCATGCATGAGTTGAAGATGAAGCGTGATTTCGCATTACATTGGCTAATGCATGTGTTTCAATAACGCGTGTTAACGTATTACTGTAGGGTGAAACCCTGACTCTAGAGTCTAGGAAAACATGGGGTCCAAACGGCGTTGTTGAACTGAAGCTCCAAGTTAACTTCGACGGCCTCCTGTCCAAAACGTTCGATGATCTTGCCGATCTCGATGGAATAGCAGGACGATATCAGCGAGCACTGTATTCGAAGCTTCAGCTTGTTAGGTTTTGGGGGTTGCAGCCACTCATGCCTCCTAAGTTCAATCAAACCTCGACTTGAAAGTTGAAGTAACGATTTCGTGGCAAAATAGCTCGACTACGCCGCCAGGATTCTAGAATAGGCGGCCCGGTCCCGAGCATCCAGCCTCTCAGTAGAAACAGCACACCACAGACTTTCTAGTTGTGTGGAAATCCAATTAGAGCCTAGCACCTTGCTTATTCCGGCAGCCGATCTAGGCCTAGGTCTCATTGTTGGCCCTTCTTGGCCTAGACTTCCTTCCCTACTGCTAGTCAAGGCAATAGTCTTCAGCTCTTTGCCAATAGTCTGTCTCGTGCATTAGCACCATGACATTTGAGTAGACCTGGACCCTATCACAGACTCTTGAGGCCAATTAAATCCTCTCCGCTTCCAAGACAATGTCTCACCTGAACAAGCTAGCATCGCCTCGTGCTTGTTTGCAATAACGAACAAGTTGAAATCCTGATCTATAACTCAGATAAATCCCACACGTCTGTTTTAACTCAGACCACAAACCAGAGTTTCATCTATTGCCTAAAACATTTTACCATCTTTCTCATCAAAACAGGCCACAGTGATGGCTCCCTACACTATGAAGATCAATGTTGTCAACAACACCCAATATTCCGTCTTTCCCATAGGCGCAAGCACACTAGATGGTCTAGACGGCCAAACCAGCGTCGGCAAGCTCACCGTAGGCCCACACTCTGCCGGCGTAGTCGAAATCTCCAAGAGCGGAGGTGTCGACGGCCTCTTCACTGCAGTGACATGGTGGGTTGGTGCAGTGCACTGGGCTATAAAGAGCCAGTTCTCGGTGTACGCCGATATGCCGGCTGGTTGGGGTGAGGATGCAAGGGTTATCATAGATGATGTTGACGGTATGAGCTGGGACCAATTCGAGCACAGCGGGCCGCAGTCTCCGGGAAATAATCATCACTATGCACTTCGTTGCGACACATACAACTACCCAGATAGCTTTGATCATGACGGCGTTCGGGTAAGTTGCTTCATCACCCGTCTTGCATGATGTGCTGTGCTGACTTTGATTCTCAGGTTCAGATCGAGCGCATGGCTCTTGACTTTCCCAACTCGGAATGTCGCGTTACTGTCTCTGAGTAGGTTCCCAAAATGATGGCATCGAGAAACAATGCTAATTTGGAAAGGATTTGAATACGGTAAATTGCCAAACAATGGTTCTCATCATTGCAATGAATGCAAGAGGCAGCCGGTCATAGTTGCATAAGATTTAAAGCGGAGATTAAATAGAAAGATTCAAACCTCAACTTAAAAGCGATCTAGCTTTTATAGAAATTTTCGAAAACAACTTCTTAAAATCCAAATGCGAGGGGACCAAGGCAAGTTGAATGGCAGATGCTTGGTCAGGCGAGGCACAGAAAGATCCTAGCCAATGGAGAAGCCATATATCAGTAGCTACCCAGCACTACCCCGTTCATTACAAAAGGTAGCCTAACCCAAGACCAAAGACTTGCCAGTTTGCTCGTATGGAAAACGTAAGAATATAATCCCCGTCACGGTAAAGCAGTGTCGCTGATATCTAAAACGGGACGGCCGTGTTTAGACCAGCAAATATAGAAATCAAGGCCTGATGATCGCATTCCCAGTGTTTTACTTTCATCAGTGTTCAACAGTCGAGGTCTTTGCAACACTCAGAATTTCATTATAGCTATAATGAGGTCGTTGATCTTTAGTCGCCTTTTCGCATCAGAGCTTCCCAAAAGCCAATTACTTTCTCCTCGTCCACGAGTCTGTGAAGAAAGCAGATGGTCCATACGGAATAGTCCACAGGCAAGCCCTAATTTCCTAAGTCCTCCCTCATTTACTGCAGGTTGATCTCCACAGGCTGGCGCGGCTCTATAATGATCACGTCAGAAACTGAACATCCGCAAATTATACGCAAACTTACCATGAAGGAGTGTTGCATAGAGGTTTCCATCCAAGAATACCAGAGGCGCGCCTACGTCAACGCCATCAGTATGGAAGCCCATCGCCTCATCAAATCTCGTATCCTGTAGAACATACCTTCAAACTCCAACTCATAAGAACCGTGATTCGGCTTAGCATAAACACGCCGGATCCTATCATCTTGGCCCGAGCCAGCCTTGAACCAGAAAACACGTTTCGGCTGAAGACTTAGGTCTTCGATGGCAGAGCGTCCCAGGAACCAGTTGCCAGACTGAAGACGGCCGTCTCTCAGTGAGAAAACTGCCGCTTGGGAACCTGCTTGGGCCTGGATTTGGTTCTCATCACCCTCAGGACTCGCTACTGGCCTACCGTCGACGGTGATGGTGAAAGGGGATTCAATGGAAGCCATAGTGGTTGGATGTAAAAGTAATGTAGGGATCAATAAAAATCAATGCAGGAGAAGATGCTGGGCAGTCAATTGCTGGGGCATTGGGCTACTTATATTTCAAGGATTTTCTCACACGTTGGCTAAAAGTCTTGATCTAGCAAGCCGCATTACCATTCCATTCAGCTCTCCGAGGTCGAAAAAGCAAGCTCAGAAGTAATCTAAGACATTACGTCGATGGCGTCCTCGCCAATATGTCTTGTGCCACTACTACGAGCCGTGTGAAGAGGGGAAGTGAGACTCTGTAAGGGAAGAGTGATACATTTAGGCGAGCGGTAAAGGTACCACATTTGCTTAAACTTGCAATTTTAGTGGCCCTAAAACTTCTCTAAGTAGAAGAAAATCCAAATGGAGACTTCTATTCACGTGTCAACTCCACGGGGTCGCGAGTAGGTGTAAGTTGTGTACAGTCCTCTGACGGTCCTCTGAATAATTTGGATCTCGCCCTATGAGGTTTTCATTTGTACATTTGTGAGACACTTGCCGCCTCATTTCGCCTTTTTCGGCTGATGCCGCAGTAAGACGTGAAACAAATGACACCTTGCATGCCGGGAAACTAGCGCCGATGGAGCACGCCGCTGAAAATAGCCATGATCAACAATCTGAGGCCAGCTGAAAAGAAGAAGATCTGGCGGTCAGTGACGTGGCTGATTCAGATTGATACCCGCGTTCCCGTCCGGCGGCTCCTTAGATATGCGGCTTCCACACGTGCGAGCACACCGATCGCGATAGTGATGTGCCCTTAGAAGTGACGAGTCTTTTGGTGGCGCTTGTCCCGCTCAGCCCCCATCTTTTAGCATAGCAATGAATCCAGGTAGCCATTCCCGTGATGTTTGGTGTCTGACATACAGTCTGCGTGTCTTATACATTCCTACGTATCATTCTGGTTGTCTCACAAGTGTCTATGTCGCAATGGCAAAGCAAATCTCCCCATCCGACCTCCACAGTGTGAGCTCTCCTCCCCGTAGATCAATTTACGATGGCGAAATTCTATCTAATTTGTTCAGAAAGTAGTCATTTGCATACTAGCTTCCTAGGCTTGAACTACACTCTTTGGTCACTGGCTTGGTGGCCGTTAAATTAGTCAGCAACAGTTCAACTCTTAATGTCGTCGTAGACCGAGAAGTACTCCGGCTGTCCAAAAGCCTATGACTAGTTACTCTTAACTACTTACCCTCAGCTGTCGATGCCAGCCAGAATTCCGACTACAGTCAAGGCCTCTTTGACGTTCTTCTTTAGAGATATACTTTTCTGAAAACGCTTGGGTTTGTTTCTGCCCTCGATATGGAAACCAGAGTCGAGCCTCGAATCTGGGTCTCTTCTAGAGTAAGATACAAGATCGGTTGGTCTTCAAATATGATGTAAACGGTTTGAAAAACGAGCTCCATTTTATCTTAAGAACAAAAATGAGATTTGGATCAAAGTGAAAGGCGAGCATAGCAAGGTCGGCACGTTTTGAGATTATGGCAATCTGAAGATTTAACGATCCAACAAATCAACACAGATTCATCGGCCCGAATAGTGGCACTGACCTTACGTCACTATTAGATGCGTGTCTGATCCTGACTCTAAAGCCAAGCAGGTGAAGGGCAGTGCTTGTTTCGTGTTTTCCATTGGTTAATTGATCGACTGTGGCCCGTGGGGTTACGAATTACTCCATAGGTTCAAGAGTTGTAAACTAGCGAGTAGCGGCTCAGAGAAAGTGGGTATTTACGTGAAACTTCTGAACAGCATGATGTTTCAAACGTCATGCCACAGCTGATATATGGGGCTGTACCTGAAGGCAACCACGTTTCAAGCCTCAGCCAACCGCTCAGGGCAGCTATATCCACAAAACCACCGACTTGGTATTTAGGATACCACGCAGCATTGTTGTTCCAATCTTGGCGTAAGCGACATCCCTGGGATTAATGGAGAATTGCCGACTTACCGATCGAGCAACAACTGATTGGAGCATCATCGACATTTTATACCTAGGACAGTACAGGGGTACCAAGGAAGATGAAGCACGACGAGGGTGGCCTTTTAGATTAGATGAATCCTTTCCCTAATCATCAGTAGTAGGCCAACCTTGTTCTCCCTGTGGAATCTGTTGTTGATCACGGAACTCATTCCCCTTGAATCTGCTAGACGTGGCGTAGGAGTGAGGGCACGTCCTCTACATGGTATCAAGCTGTAATGCACTCACGATCCTACGATCCACCCTTTTGTATCCATAACGTATGTGCTGTCAGTAGATCAACTGGCTTCGAAACAATCTTGTGGCAATTGCTAGCCGAAAACTGCCTTGCAAGGCTCACATCACAGAATCCGAAGGTCCAGATCAAACATCCTAAGATGCCATCCACTGAATCCTTCGAGCACCGTAACGTGGTATTCAGTCCGCATAATACTGCCAGGTAAGGAATTCAGCTACAGGAAAGCCGTGATCGAGGAACTACATAAAGCCTGGACTTCCAACCTGAACAACTCCCCTCATCATTATTCAGTACTCAAATACAAATAGCCAAACATCCATTCTCACTCCCGCATCTTTCTCCACATCAACACTCGACGAAAATGGTTGCTTTCGCCTTCATCTCTCTCTTCGCCGCCCTCGTCGTGGCTGCACCTGCACCCGCGCCTGGTGCTGAAGGTTCCAACCTCAACAAGCGTTTCAACGGTGGATGGTGCGGTGTCCACGTCCATACTTTCAATGGAGAGAACGAAAGTGGAACCCATGAGATGAACGTGTTTGTCTATGACGCCAAGCAACAGTTGATCTGGTCCAAGGAGAGCATTTGGGGCAATGGACTACTCCTCGCTGAGAGCGAAGGACTCCCCAATGTGCTGAACATCAACACCTTCGGATCTGGCGATGATGTCGTAAGTTTCTCGCGATCGAAACATCTAGCATCGCTCCTAGAGCGATGTTAATCGTGGATGAAGGATATTTTGCTAATCTAGTCTCAACTATTGCAGGCTACTTTCACGTACGGCGATGATGCTTGGGCAAGTGGCAAATGGGATAGCAACAACGGTCGCTGCTCGGTCGGCAAGCAGGACAGCCCTTCCCTAACGTCTACGACAACCACGATTGATTTAGACTGTGGATTCGCATGCTAGGGGGTTTCGTGCGAGAATAAAAGGGCTATTTCTTTGTAAATACATGAGGTTTACCAAATACTAGACATTGTCATTTACCCGCTCTCCCTCTTCTCTTGGACATTTTCAGGGAGAAAGCCGATAAAAAAAATATGCATCGCGAGCAATCGGAGCAACTTAAGAAGGGTGATGAAACTAGGAAGCTTTTCAATATCAAGGCCGCACAGTAGAGCAATAGGCCCACCGAACTGCATGCCATTTGTCAAACGTGTATTTGCTTTTCCTACGCCAGCGGGGGAATTCAGCCCCGATGATCTGCATACCAATCACGAATTGTGAACAAACCGTACCAGATCTTCGGCACTTAAGAATACGCCTAAAAGAAAAGCCCGCAAACTGTCTCGAGGTGGCCTCGTTTTATAGCGCAACGTTTTTGTCATGATTAACCAGACGGTCCACACTCAGTTCAACGGTTAAATATATCTGTGATTACTGTTGAGGCACATTGGATCGCGGCTCGTCATAGCACACGAGCAGGTGTTGTCATATTTTTATGACTAGGCTCTCACTTCATGAATTGACAAAGCCATCTCCTAACATCATTCTGTTGAATCAAACCTCCTCTTTCGTAGTTGCTCCAATAGCGGCACCAGAGGTCGGGATCAAAAAGTTACTCGCTTGCACTTTGCCGTTTGAGCCCCGTGCAGCCTTGAGTGTCGAGGGGTCAACGCTGACAAAAGAGCTGTTCGACCATGTTGTTCCCGAGTTCCACGAGTTACCAGACGCTGTCACAGAACTGATGAGGCTGACTTGGGCGGAGCCAGTGTTGACAGCGGCAATGTTCGCTGTCATCTTAGAGGACGAGCTCCGCATGTTGAAGCCAACGTCACCGTTGTTCCATGCCGTGTTGCGCTCGAAGGTCAAGGATCCCGGGTTTCCATTGTCGATGAAGCCCTTCTTGAAGTTGCTGAAGGCGATGGAGTTGCGCACGACGTGGTTCGCGGGCGGGTTATCGGTGATGCCCAGCTTGAAGCCGTTGCCGTCGCCTTCAAATGGGCTGAAACCCCAGCGGTTGTAGCCGTTGCCCCAAGAGTATACTTCTTCGAGAGTGACGGGAGAGCCGAACATGTAAAGGTCGAGGCCGTCATCGACGTTGTCCCACAGGCGAGCGTTGCGCAGGACGTTGCCCTCGCCCGAGCCCGACTTGCAAGCGAAGCCATCAGCACTCTCTCCGTTCTTACGGGGATCGCGGTTGCGGTAGGAGTCAAGGTTGAGGACCGTGTTGTTGGACGAGGCGCCTTCGAGCTGAAAGCCGGTCTCGTAGTTGTCGTGTGTAGAGAGACCCTCGTAGTAGTTGTGAGAAGCATCTCGAGCATAAATACCGTAAGGGCCATTAATCAGCCTAGATATTGTGTCAATATTGGCTATTCATAAAAAGAAAAAGGGAAGGTCTTACTCTAGGTTGTAAAAGGCCCAGTAGCTGGCATCCTGGATGTGGAAGATGCCTCGCTCCTTGTTTGGCAGAGCTTCATCAAGATCCTTTGGAGTGCTAACCAATGTCAGTTGTTGAACAAAGTAGCAGTTTCTAGGGCCAATTCCAACTAACCCAGGCATATTCTCTCCATCGATAATAACTTTCTCACTCTGGTACGGTCGGACCGAAATCGGCGACGTCCTAGTGCCGCTTGTGCTGACTTGGATGTTGGCCGAAGGAGCATACGTGCCTTTACGCAAGTAAATCGTGTCTCCAGCTGCCGCGACACTCACCGCTGACTGGATGGATCCATAGGGCGCGCCAATGGTTCCTGATCCGGTGCCTGTAGGTGCAACGAAGATGTCGCGAGCAGTGGCGCCGCTAAGGGCAGCCAGGAGAACAGCCGATGTAAACTTGAGGCCAGGCATTTTCGGAGATATGTCAAGGTCAGCTACGGTTGCTAGAAGCTTCTTGAGGAGTTTCAGCGAGGACTAGCTTTCTATTATATTCGCTCTTTCCGCAGGGTTGCCAAGGTCAAAGGCTATTACTTCACTCAACAATCCTAATGAGGCGGATGTGCCAACCCACTTCGAATACCCGCAAGAAGGCGATTCCACCAATTGCGTCACCCTGTCACCCTGTCACCTTGTCACCACCGGGTGTGTTAGTGGTGGGCTTTTGACTGCCTTTCAATTATTCGGAAACACCTCTGCCGAGTGAAACGGTCAGGGGTTAGACACAATCCTGGTTAACTCTGTGAAATTGATGGCTGATGAGACTAACAATTGTTTAAAAATAAGCATTATTCAATTCAAA
Organism: Neonectria sp. DH2; assembly: GCA_003934905.1. Classification (NCBI taxonomy): domain Eukaryota; kingdom Fungi; phylum Ascomycota; class Sordariomycetes; order Hypocreales; family Nectriaceae; genus Neonectria; species Neonectria sp. DH2. Next base: position 964,574 of record RQWH01000015.1, on the reverse strand, counting down.
TGTGCTTCCAATCGCCCAACTCATCGACATATCTACGGTAAATCTTGATTGACTCTGACACCTTTTGCACCTCCAAGGCTTTCTCCGAGTCGAGAATCTTGGTCGTCTTACAAGGCTGAATTATTCGTGGATATATTCCAATACGCGGGAATAACGTCCCACCCCTCACCAAGCTCCGAACTTCCGGATTTCCGGATTGGGTCTCACCCCTATCCAGTCTGCCTCCAAGCTAGGACTCTACCACGTAACACGTAACGAGTCGGTCTAATGAGTGGGTTCTGACGTACACAGCAGGTATTAGGTCTTCTGGTGCAGCGGCCAATGAGTATTTCGTAGTTGTTTTGTTGCGACCCCCAGCCATCGCCCGACTGCAAGGTACTCAAGGGGTACTACTCTCGTGGTGCAGCTTATCACGCCTTCTTGGCACAGTTGTCGGCGACTAGAGTCTAGAAATGATGAGAAAGCATCATTGACAGACGCGCAATACAAGTGCGAACCTTGGTAATAGTTTATAGTCTTTCCTGTTCGTTCTGAACTTGAGTACGGCTCCTGGAGGTTCTCTGCCTACCACCGTTTGCCTGCTCTCTTTTCCACTTCTTAGCACTTATCGACGGGCTTGGAGCGAGCCGCGTTTGTCTAGTAGGCTTGGTAGTGATCCAGTTCTTGTTTCCTCGCTTGCCCAAACGCACGCTTTAGGTGTGATCGCCACCACCCGAGTCAAAAATAACGATGACATGGGAGTACGCCGTATCCACACAGGCGGTCACTAATAAATGTCATAAGTTCAGAGTCCAGAATTGAATATGAGTGCTAGGAACCTTATTCCTTGGGCTATATCCCCGGGTCTTCGTTAATAGTAATCGCACACAAGCGCCCTTGTCTTCATGAATGGGCCGATATAACGGAAAGTTTACACTTCTCGAATGAGAAGAATTTCTCATAGATTAAATCAACTTCTCTATAAAATCCTCTAGCTTTTACTTCATCAACCCTCACTCGTAGAGTTGCTCTGGTCCTTGTCGCTATCTTGGTTTCGAGGAACATAGCTGGCTTCTTCAACAACCGTGGTGCCTGATCTCAATCCGCGGTACACATGGCTCAGTTGCTTCCACCCGTCGATGATCGGATAGAATCCCGCAATAAGCATGGTTATCCAGACCCAGATGATAGCCACAACGAGCCAGGCGACGAAGAATCCCTTTCCAAACACGTACTTGGACGCGTACATGGGAAGAGGCCTAGTATCATCATGTTAGCATTTCGTCAGAGCTCCTGCAATTGAATTGTCGCTTACCAAAGAACCCAGTGCCCCAAGAATGTTGCCGCGGACCACACCGCTGCGAGCGTTCCCCAATGCTTGAGTCTTGCCTTGTCTGCAGTGTAGCTTGCCACCTTTTCTTCATGCGAAGCCGCCTCCGTCGGCGCATTCGCAGTCTGGTCAAAGGCAAGGCGTTCGTTTCGGAGATCGGCCCAGTCGTAGTTGGCTGGCTTAATCAAGGAAATGATGATTGAGTATACGCCTGGACTGAAAGCAGAGGCGACAGTTCCGTAGACACAAGGAAGAGTCTGGCCAGTTGAAGCAACACTGATCTCTCCATACAGAGATGACGCAGATCCAAGCCACACAGCGATTCCGGTAGCGAGGCCCAACAAAGGCGAGATAACAGCAGCGGCTTGAGACTGCTTCTTCCACAGAATTGCAAAGACAGTGGGCATAATTCCAGGACATGTCAAAACACCAAGCATGTATAGTGTCCAGCCCAAATCGACGTTTCCGTAGTACAGCGCCGTGGAAAATGAAGCCGAAAATAGTCCGAAGAAGACGACTCCGAAGTGACTCCACCGAATCGCATCACGATCTGTCGCGGCGCGGTTGAAGTACTGACGGTAAATGTCAAAGCTGATAATCGAAGACACCGAAATGACCTGGGCTGAAATTGTTGATGTTACAGCCATAAAGGTGATAAGAAGGACGGCCACAGCACCACCTTTGCCCGCAAGCGCGATAGCCGCGTAGGGCAACACGAGGCCATTCGAGATCTCGACGGTAGACATTCGTCGAGGAAACGTTGGAAAACGCTCGGTACCTTCCAATCCGAGGGCAGCGAAGCTCATCAGCGTTCCGAGACACCAAGGGATCGCGAAGTACGCAATGCCGCCAATAATGTAGCCAGGAACCACAGCTTGGGGAGCGGCGCTGAAGGCCTTGGCGAAGAAGCCAGTGTCCATAATGACGAGACCAAAGTTGGCAAGCACGTGAATAATGCCGAAAAGAATTGCCTAACACATGTTAATAAGTTCTAAGAATTCGATCGGGTCGGAAACAGTTTAGCTTACTCCTTTGCTGGTCATGGTCAGGTATGAGCCATCTTCGTTGCCGACTACGGGATGCGCTTTCCCTGCTTCGACAATGAGATCGTAAAGACCTGCTGGTGACCCAATTTCCGGGACTGTAAAAGTCTTGATGGTGAAGAAGCAAATGATGATGGTGATGACGAAGGTGTGGAAGTAGTCGGTAAGGAAGGTAGCCTTGATGCCTCCAACGAAGGTATACAGGACGACTCCAACCGGCAGTAGGAAAGTCGCTGCGATAATGTGCATTCCAGTTCTGATCTGTGGTCAGCCCTGCTGAGAGTGAGTGGCCAATGTTGACTTACAAAGCGTTAATGGCCGCACTGGCACCCAGCAGCATGTTGGCAATGGCGATGATGTTGTTGATGAGGCACAGAGCAATCCAAACAACATGACCGGGAGTTCCATAACGGATTCGGATAATTTCAAGTAGCGTATGCGCTTCCGGGACTCTCATCTTGCACGCAATACCCAGCAGTGAGAAGAAGACGATCATAGGTGAGCAACTGCAATTGGAGTGAGCCATTGTGATGCAGTATATGGATTATCACGGCTGCAAGACTTACCCTGCCGCAAACCAGAACGGTCCGGCGACGCCAAAGTTATAGCCGACGAGTGTACTACCGAGCATTGCCGTACTCCAGAGCCATGAAGATATGACCGCAGAGGCGGTCAATCCAGTTCCCACGCTTCTGTTTGCCGTCATGAACATCTCTGTGGTTTTGTTGTCCTCGCCAACAGTCTTCTTGAGGACGTGTGTGGCGAAAATCATGATGAAGGCAATCAGAAACCCAATGGCGATGACGACGGCATAGCCGGCGGACTGGGGAAGCGGCGGCTCGATAATGCCATCGTCCCTCTTGTCTAACCACGTCATTTCTTGACTTATCAATCAGTTCGTAGAGCGAGTCCACGAAAACGGATGCACGAGAAAGGCAGGAGGAGACTGCAGTGCATAAAGTCGGAGAGAAAGGGGAAGGTCTGAGGGTTCCGACTAATATTTCAAGCATCTCTTCCAATGCCAAGCATCTCCATATATTGTTATCGAGAATCCTTCCAAGCGCGTCTTTCCGAGCACGCAATAGGTGCATGGATATGGCGAGATTGCGACATCGCGACCTCATAGGCCTAGTCAGGATCATGCCATAGGGACTATATAGTCATAATCCAACTAGTAAAGACCCTAGAACTTAGCGCTTATCTAGTTTTTCAACACCAAGATAAGACGAAAGAAACGATATTGACTTTGTGTAAGTCTGGGCTTGCCGAAAGCCGATTTCATGAATGCGCCTCAGGAATATTCACGCAGTACGGTAAGGATAAAGGAATTAGCCGCGACTACCGAGGTTAATAGCAATGCAAGCATGATATAGCATCAACGAAGACAATTACTACAACGGGCAGTAGGTCTCATGATATAAGTCTGGGCACAAGTCCTCTTTAATCTCCAAGTTTTAATCCCGATATCTCGAATAATTACGATTCTCCACAATTCCCCACGATTCCCCCGCTCCCCGGCCTTCTCGCGGTAGTGAAATCTCCTTCTGTTCTAACATTCAAACCACTAAATATAACTCGGCCCACCGTTCGTGAGGCCGAGGCCCCTAGTGAACGCGTATGCTCAGGTAAAGCATGCGTAATCCTTCACAAGTACGATCATGATTTTTTTCTAAGTAACCAGGGCTATGCGTTGTCCCTCCTGCCAAGCAAAGAATTGGGAAAGGAAGACACATGTTTGGCGAAGGAAGCATGGCGACTTGCAGTTGAAAGTCGCAAAACGCGTTTCTGGGGCAATATTTAACTCGGTGTTGAAGAGCTGGGGCTCAAAAAGGAGCCACCAAGTATTGATGAGTAAACTTTATTCTCTCAGAGACAAACTTTCAAACACGGCATATACTTCATTATATATAATAGGGCTTGGGGGGGCACTTCTCGTTCCTCTAGGCATAGTCAACCGTGTGGGGCCTTGAAACGAGAACTCGCTTTGCCATAGAATATTTTATCTAGAGTCTCAGCCTCCTTCAAGGTTCCAAGTCTTGGCAACTTCCATGGAAGAATCGAATATCTGTGGCCAGCTCAATGCGCTCCATTTCCCAGAGTCCTCCAAGGCCTCAACAAAATGCTTCAGTGCCAGGACTGTCTGGTTGGCCCATCTGTCTGCACTGACGTACCCAGTGCCGGTAGCCATCGGTGTCATCAAAATAGTCGATATTTTGTCGTCTGGGCTGTCGGAAGCGGCTCTGTTGTGCTTGTCTATGGCGCAGAGTAAGCTCCACGTGGTGTCGTAAACAATCTCCCTGTCCCATCGCACATTCGTAGGCACCCGCATGGTAGGGCAAAGCGCCAGGTATTTGGTCCCCCAAACATTCCTCGATCGCTCCAGGAAAGCCTCGGGTATTCGGACGATGGTGCAGGTGCCTGGAGGGGCAAAGCCTCGCCACTCGTCGTAAAGTGCTTCTTGAGCGACGCGGGTGAGGGCCAGGTAATCGTCCCTGGGTGAAAAGGCCCGCGAAATGGCATCGTCGAAACCACCGTCTAGCCTTCCATAAGAGTTTGCCGGTGAAACAACCAGGTCGAACTGCGCAGAGGAGGGCAACGCAGAGAGCGCGCAGTCGTGGATGGTTACCGAAACTGAAGTCCCCAGGCTGTGAGCTGCAACTGCGTTCTCAAAGGCAGCACTGAGCTCATCGTCAATGCAAAGCAAGTGGATGTGCGGGATTTGTGTCGCGGTCGGCATGATGATCAGAATAGAGGTTTACGTCTTGTTTTTATCCTCTTGATACTGCTTTCACCAGATGATGTTGGATAAACGCTCGTCTTGGAAATCGTTCCTTGGAGCGTCAGCATCCAGCGGGGTCACATATCTCCAGGCAGCAATGACACGTGTCGAGGTATTGAGCGGTCCCCAAGATGTAGCGTAGCTGAGATCTACAACGTGAGAAGGACGTCGCATCTTTCAACAGATGTCAAGATTTGCCAAGTATGGCCGCGAGTAATACGTGGTCACTTGTAATATGACCCCGATCTAAACATTGTGGAGACTTCATGCTTATGCAAAGCAACGCCGCTTGTGCTCGGCAAATTTAGCACTGTTCAATCCCGGCCAATTCATCCCCCTCCATTGTGCCGTTAACTTGGATCGACCCAGCTATCTATACACATTTACATATATGCATATCCGTCCATCAAAACAGTCTTGTAAACAACTCGTATCCCAGCTCCTCATCTGCCACAAAGGCATTCAGCGTCTTATCTCCCCAGCGCATAGAGTGAACCAAATGTTTGGACCGATCGCTCTCATCCTCACCAAATCTGAAGTGGGGGTAATCCTCCATCTGCGAGAGTTTACTTGCGCCCAATGATGAAAAGTACTTCCACGGCGCCAAATATTCTCCCGCCTCCTGTAAGTATGAAATCCAATTACTGTCATTATCGACATTTCTATCCATCAACTTCAGGAGCCCGCTTAAGTTTGAAGGATTGGCGTGGGCTACGAGTTCTCGAAGCGGCAGAACATGCTTTGGCTCAAGCGCATGATTTGTGCACTGGCGGTTCGTGAGGTCAATGTGTTTCGGGATGGCAGATAACAAAAAGAATGTGTCCGACTTTGGGCCTGCCGCAGCCAACAGCAGCTCCAGGACCAGAAAATCTGCTTCCCTAGCTGTTCTGTTCAAGACGGCATTGGCCAGGGCAATACTGAAGATCATCCACACGGTGCCTGAACTGACAACCTCGTCGCTAGAGAAATCTCTATAGAGCGGTACGCGCAAATAAGGCGAGAATCCTCGCTGCAGCAGAGCCTTGACGGTCGTTGCCTTGCCACCCAGTGCCGCGGCGAGGAGAAATGACAGGCCGGTGGTTTTGGCCTGTGAGGATTTGTTCTCTGTGCGGATCGTGTTGAGAATCTGCGACGGTTGTTCAGACACCCAGACAGCCCAGTGATCAAACGACATGTTTGCCAGTTCTGGATGGTCGTTCCGTTCCTGCCAAGCGCTTAGGCAGATATATCTCCTTTGGAAAACAGGTAACCCATCACTCTCGCAGTCCATGGCTTTCTTGAAGGCTGGCAGAAGGTTCTGAGGGACACTCCATTCTTTTGGTAGGTGAAAACTGGTCAATGAGACATATGCCCGACGATGGCGAGCTTCGACAAACCATAACGGCGCAAGGCCAATGCGTAAGTGGACTTCGCCGTTTTCAAGCCAGGGGTATTTCTTGGCGACTTCTTGGATGTAGTTGTTGTGGAGGATATAGTCTCGGACTGTTCGGTGATACAGCTTGACGGTGTGCCCGTAAATGGGCAATTTTCCGAACTCGACACTCAGTTCGACTAACCCTTTCGTAAGACCGTCCAACTGAGCTTCTGTGTCCTCTCTCCTCAGCTGGATTTCTCCTTTTGAGTAGGGCATCATGTCCCAAGATGCTGGAAATGACGGATTTTCCCACTCATCTATCCATGATACGGCGAGGGCACTTAAAGGCTCCCGATTCCTGGCGATGACAAGAAGCATTTTGGATGCTGTGAGCCTGTCTGAAGGCGGCAGAGAAGCCAGCAACTTCTCGTATAGATCACTCAGCTCCTTTGGGAGGGCGTCAAGGTGCTGTAGCATAGCCCGAAGATTGACGCGACGACTTGAAATAGTCACATGCAGCGCGTAAATAACGACTCGTGCCCAGAGGAAGACCCCTTCGGCATTTTCCACCACTCTTTGGACTAGATCCAGGTAGCAGTCCTTCACAAGATGAAAGTTTTTGTGGTTGAGAAACATATTCTTGCAAAAAGTGTAGATATCCGATGCCGTGATCTCATGGAGTTTGATGCGATGCGTCTTCGAAAATTCTTCGTTGAACTCTGTATGGGGCCGTGAGCTGGCGAGAATCTTGACATCGTGGTTGGTCGCCCAGAGTGTGAGCTTCTGTGCCAAAAGCTCGTGGTCCAGCCTGTCTCGGCCATCCTCACCGTACTCATCCAAGCCGTCAACTAAGAAACAGAGCCGGTAACCGGCTGGCAGCTTCTCAGAGACTAAAGCGTCAAAGGCACTCTCAATGTTCTCCGGCTGAAAGTAAAGCTCTTCAATGCAGTCCTCCGCCCTAGTTGTGGAAAACTTCTCGTAGGCGTCGGAAAATATCTTGGGGATCAACTCCGGGCACTGGAGCAACGTCTCAAATAGAATAGAGCGATAAAGTCCCATCAGCGAGTTCTGCATCTCGTCGCCGGCTCGCCAGAAAAAGAAACAAGAGAAAACCAACGTTTTCCCCTTCGCCCACTGCTGCAACTCTTGACGAGTACGTGGATGTTCCAGTAAAAGCTTCATCAGCGTCGACTTGCCTGAGCCAGGCTTGCCTGATAAGTGAAAGACGTTGTTTTCAGATCGAAGCCACTTTAGCAGACGCGAACGAGCTTGAGCGCGGAGGGGATCAGAAGCACACGCCAGGTCTTCGTGCTCATCCAGAATCCAAGTGTAAGTTCCAGCCTCGGCGGTTGCGACCTGTCGTCTACGATTGTAGATCTGCGAGAAGAAGAGTCGCTTGAGGACTCTCATCTCTGGAGACGGACCCATTGTGCGTTTTAGGAGACCTGTGAGGGCTATCTCGACGGAGATGGTTTTATTCAGAAGGGCTTCGGAATTCCAAATATTGGGAGAGTGTTTTCTGTCAGGCATGGCAGATGAAGGCTTCTTCGTTGTATTTGCCATGGCTATCAGAACGGCAGAACTCTTCTTGACTGATGTGTTTAGTGACCTGAGTTGAGCTGTGATGTCATTGTTCTGATGACATAATTCTGTTCGTAAACTATCAAGTTCAACCTTTACTGCGAATTGTCGTTCGCTGGAGGTCATGTCAGATGGCCACAACCACTGAGGATCGAGATTCTTAGAAAGGCACAGTCGACTTACTTCAACAGTACTTGCATACGCATTATGAGCTGGCTGCGACTCATGTTGATCCTCCTCTCCAAGTCGTCGACTTGGCCTCTTTTCACCAGAACCAGCACCGCCCGTTTGGCTTTTCCCGCTGAGTTTTTGATCGCATCTGTTCCCCTTCTCAGGTTTCCCCAACTTGCCGCGGTGCCATCATCATCTTCAGACGGCGGTTGCAACTTCTTCAAGATTTGCATAAGTTCAAGGCCATCCTTTTCGGTTTCTTTGGCAATAGCCTCAAGGGCATGAGCATGATCTGAGCCTTCCAGCGGGGCCCGTTCCCTGATACGAGAGAGAACTTCGTTCATATCCCCAACCAACTTTTCGGAACGTGTATTGTCCGCTGTTGAACCCTTGTCGAGTACTTGTCGGATGACCTTGAACGCTTCATGCGTGAAAGTGACGAAGCTGAGAACGCCGGACGCAACACCAATGGCGGCGGCCCACTCCATGGCTACGGACCTAATGTTACGGGCAGCGCGAGATACACGTTAAACCGAAAGATTAGTAAGTAAATATGCTGTGTTGATTACCGCGTGAGAGACACCAACGGAACACGACAATGAGGAAGTTTGATGTTCGACATAGACAACAACTGCCTCAGAAACCCCAATTGAACCTCATTGAGCCTTTTAGTCGTGGCAGCCCGTGATTCGTTGAAATTGCACAGCCTGACATTTCTCAGCTGCAGCGAGGGAGCCGTCTTAAATTTGCCCGAGCAAAAGTGGCGTTGCCTTATATAAGCAAGAAGGCTAGATTTGAGTCGCAGACTATGGATTGCATGCAGAATAAAAGACATTCAATCTCCAATTACAAGGTCGATATATCCTCTAACCGAAATTCCTATTCTGACTTCATGAATGGGTGCTTTCTTTTTGCTTCCCTCAGCTTCAAGCAAGGGCATGGCTTAACAGGCTATGACTCCCACGGTTCAGTGAGTCGACCGACTTGCATGCTACACACTTCTGACCTTCCACGATAGATAAGAAATCATAGCAAGCAACCCTTCCTGAAGTCCATCGCTAAGCATTACTGAGTCGATAGTCTATTACCGCTCTCTCTTTGCGGATGCTGCACCCTGTAATCCACCTCGCAATCACTGAGTTTGAAAAGAAGGGAACGTCCTACTCCACAGTTTCCTTGACTCTGCCCACGACGGCGTATTCAACCAAAGGTTTCGCGGACTCAGGGCCAACTAGACAGGAACCCCTTCAGAGGAGCCCGCCCTAGTAGATCTCAGAGAAACGAGCTATACAGAGTGAAATATACAAGTCTCATGCAGCAGGCTACGAAGACGGTGCCTTGGAGGTTTTACGTCGAGACTATTACGGGTGAGAAGAAGGTCTGCTGGGAGAGGTGACACGTAAGGGATTCGAGACACATGCAACTTTTTGTGAGGCTCTAAAGGCGGCCATCATATGCAGGCGTCTCAGATGCCACAAGAAAGGTCCCAATCCGATCTAAGTTGGTTCTCGTTACAAACAACCTTCATCTGCCAGCAGCTCCAGGGCCCCGAATTCAATGAGACATTGCTAGAGAACGATCAAGTTACCTTTTGATACACACAGCTTGGGAGAGAACCTAGGAGTAATGAGCGTATTTCCAAAGAATAAGCTCTTGAATATCGAAGTCAGTTCTGTACTAGAGCCATACAGCTAGCGCATCAGTATGGCAGTCTGTGGCTTTGTACGACACTCGTGGATATTCTCACAACAGTACTTAATCATCACACTTTCTTGATCGTAGAAAAGTTCGGGGAGTGCAGAGTATTTCGCTATTATTTTAGTGGGTCGTGTAACCTTTACCCTTCTGCTTCGGACATCGGGGTTTAGTAACGGGGGGCTACAGTTTCCCGCTCCGTGTGAAGTGTCCACTCTGATCCATACTCAATACAACGACGGGACTAAACACGACACAAACCCCCACTTTACACATCACCTTGCAGTCGTTGAAATCTAAGTTGAGTGCTCTGCTACTCTACTGCCTTTGAGCATGTAACTTCACCTGCATGAGCTGCATTGGCAGTCAACGGCATCCATTCCCTTGTTTCTAATTGAAACAAGTCACAAATGCAATCAAAACATTTCGGCAGTTGTTCATAGACCAGTGAAGAATGCCTGGTAATGTATAACGAGGGCACTGGGCCCTTTGGAGACAAGTATATTAAGTCGACACCTCGCCATCTGTATTCAATAATTCATCACTATCAACCTTTCTGTATATCAACAGTTCAACATAGCCTTGAACCCCCATAATTTTCGAAATGCTGTATCCGATTTCAGAGAAGCTTTCAGCTCCTAGCTCTAAGCTCTTGTTGGTATCCTCCCTGCTCTTAGGAGGGCTAGTGCGTTACCATAATACGAAATCGCTAGAAACCAACAATGCTGATCACAACTTTCTAGGCTATCAGCTACTATCTCATCCTCTTGCCCATCTACAATGTCTTCTTCCATCCGCTTCGGAAATTCCCTGGTCCAAAGCTATGGGCAGCCTCACCCCTTCCTTGGTTGAACACATATGTGAAAGGCAGAATGCATCAAGTCTCCTTGGCATTTCACGATAGGTATGGTCCAGTGGTACGAGTCGGGCCAAATGAACTCTCCTTCATCAAGCCAGAAGCCTGGACCGCAGTTATGGGCCACCGCCGGCCTGGACAGGCTGAGAATGGCAAGGCGCCGTATTATCGCAACGATCAAATCCATTCCATCGTCGGTGCCGATCGTCAAGATCATACACGTATGCGCCGACTCATGTCCCACGGCTTCTCGACTGCCTCAATGGTAGAGCAACAACCATTGATCAGACGCTACATCAATCTCTTAATCCAGCGACTGCATGAGAACTGTGAGGGCGGAAGAACACCCGTGGACGTCGCTGCCTGGTTTAATTACACTACATTTGATATCATCGGTGATTTATCGTTTGGGGAATCATTCGGTTGCCTGGAAAATTCCGCAATGCACCCGTGGGTTAGGCTCGTCTTTGCAAATGTGAGGACTATGGCTATAAGAAATGCTTTGAGCCGCTTGCATTTCGTTGACTTTCTCCTGCCCTTGATGGTATCGCCGCAATTGATCAAACAGGCTGCAGATCATGCTCAGCTCACCAAAGACAAAGTGTCTAAGCGGCTGGCATTATCAGAAACACGGCCAGACTTCATGCAGAACATGGTGATCGGAAAAGGCAGACTAGTAGGCATCTTGGAAACTTTTATGCACGGTAGACAAGTCTGCTAACATCAACTTTTAGTCAATGAGCCGCGAAGAAATTGACAAGAACGCTGAAGCTCTCACCGTTGCGGGGTCTGAGACTACAGCAACTACTCTGGCAGGCGCGATCTATATGATAACAACACATCGAGCAGTCAAGGAAAAGCTAGAGGCTGAAATTAGGTCGTCATATACTGATGAAGAAGAGATCGACCTTCTAAACGTTGCAAAGTTGCCATACCTTGGGGCTGTGGTGGAAGAGACGCTAAGGATGTACCCCCCTGCGCCAAATGCGCTTCCTCGGGTAACACCCCCTCAAGGAGATGTTATACTTGGAGAACCAGTCCCCGGAAATGTGAGTCAGCTACGGGTGTTTTTTAACTAGAAATTTGTTCCAAGGGGTTCCAGGGAAGCTTACTATGTCACAGGTTGTACTCGCCGTTCCTCACTGGGCCATGTACCATAGTGAGAGCAACTTCAAACGCCCCATGGATTTTGTCCCGGACAGATGGCTTGGTGATCCTGAGTTCAGTTCAGATCGCAGGGACTGCATGAACGCGTTTTCTTTCGGCCCGCGCAATTGCATTGGCAAAAAGTAAGTGACACACATGACCTTTCCGCCGTTGAATAGTAATTATGGGTTCCTAACACGGTTTTTAGCCTTGCATATGCTGAGTTGAGAATGATTCTTGCTCGCGTGATGTGGAACTTCGATGTCAAGCTAGCGGACCGAAGCAGTGACTGGATGAACCAAAGAACATTTCTTGTATGGGAAAAGGAAGGCCTGTATGTTCACCTTACACCCAGGGCGTAAGGTCCGAAAGTTGGATTCCTAGCGGTGGAATGCAGTCCCTTAGTGCCTCAAGTGTCACGCACCCGAGCGCCAAAGTGCACAGCATCCGCCCGCCCGGAACCAGCACGGCCACGGGGACCAAATCAAGGATTCCTGGCTCAGGCCAGCTCAGGCTGAAGCAGAAGCGCTCATTTCGGGGAAGGAAGAGAAAACTCTTTGACGTCGGTTTTGGATCGTGTGGGCTGTCATACCAAGTTGTTGCGTCATTAGCTGGTAATTCCCTTTATCCCTCAACAGCGAGATAATCAATGTTATCATGGTTCATTGGGTACAAATGCGTCTTTCAAATATTCTCTCCTATTCTCAACGTAGCCGCTTCTTCCTATTTCATTCAAAGTATTCATACTCCAGCAGCCACCGCTTCTCTCTCCCCTTCTACCAACAGCTTTCGACTGTTGATCCCAGTCTCAGCGCAGTTGGCTATCACTCCTTCAACTCTTCAGCGATCTCCTCCAAAAGGTCAAAAATCTTGTAACGGAGCCGATGCTCTGCTTCTATAGCAATCCAGCAAGTCAAAACGATTGCCTCTTCAATCAGATTGCCCGAATGCGACCCTCCAGCGTTCATATTCGGGCTGTCCTCTCCGCTTTTGCCCATGTCCCAGCAGTGTGGTTCATCTTGGTTTGCAACAATCGTGCCGCCGCTACCCAGTCCAAGCCGCTCTTGCTCGGACAAAGTGGCCTTGTTGTAAGCCGCTGGGTAGATGTGAAGTGTGCCAACCAACGACTTCTTCTTGTTTGGAGGAGCATCGGTTCTCTCAGACGCCCGAAGTGACGCCCAACGATCCTTGTTGATTGTTGCAAGGACGTTCCTGTCTGAGTCAACGAGCTGCGGTAACGTACTGTTAGCTCAATTCCAGAAGGAGCGAGTCGTAGTTTTACGACGAGGCAAAACCTACCTTCATATCATGCGATACGCCCTTCCAACGTCGGATCCAACGAGGTAGAAACGATCTCGTCCCACTCCACCGGTACTCTTGTCCAGCAAGTTCCCATTTGAGCTTCCTCCCAAGGAAGCCAGTCCTCCGCATCTTCACGGCTATGACAAGGCCTTGGACGTCCTTCACATCCTCCAACTCCCTTTTCGGGGGCTTCTCCTTCATTCGAAACCTTTTTCTCGTCCTTTGCTTGCGTTCGTAGCTCTTCCGATCATGAACCTTCCTTTTGTTTTCCAGAACCTCTTCGACCCCGTCGCCCAACTCCATTTGGAAAGAGTTCCACATGCCCGTCCGCCGGATGCGGGCTATGGCCTTGCTAGTGGGCGTGTACTTGGGGTTGTCGCCCCGGTAGAAAATCGGTTTCCATGTGTTGGCGTGCTTGTGCGGGATTGGATTCGTCACGAAGTAGTGAGCCTCCTCGGAGCTTGACGGTGTGAATAGGTGCTTGCGACCGAATAAAAGGCGGCGGTAGAGTTGCAGTGTCTTTGTAGGATGTGGAAGAGAATCACCACACGTGGCTTGCTGGCTGGTACTTGCATCCAAGGTTAAGCCCTCATGGTTATCGCAAAGGCTGGCCATTTTGTTGTCGGTTGAGTGTTGCATGGAATTGTCGATGGGACCTACCCATTCCCGTTGGTGGTATTTATCACCACTGCTCGTGTCACCGTCGCTGACCGTCTGGATCGCGAAATGCGAGAATACGAAATACGGGTCCAGGCCATTAGTTTTCAGCTTCAGCCGCAAATCAAGCCCGGTGTAACGATTAGGAGCACGTACCAGTCCTTCAGTGAAGCTTGGAGTTTTGACTGGACGGAGCGAGTGTGATTGAGATTGCGGTTGCGCCACACAAGATTAATAGGTCCAAGGCACTAATTGATGGACTGCACATTTACTCCTTGAAGCTTAACGTCGCAGTTCTCTGGAGCTTACTCCGCACGGGACGGAGCGATTGCGCCACATAAGATTAATAGGTCCAAGGCACTAATTGATGGACTGCACATTTACTCCTTAAAGCTTAACGTCGCAGTTCTCTGCAGCTTACTCCGCACGGGACGGAGCGATTACTCTTATTGCTGACACCGTTAGACAAACTCGTTGACTAAAACTACACGTCAAAAATCAAGCACTTGGGCTCTGCAGCTTCTTTTCCTGCAGCATCTTACGATCCTGCTCCTGCAGGGCAACCGTCTTCTTCGTGTACTTCCGTCTGTCGATGCTCGGAATCCAAAACGCAGCTACGCATCCAACTATGCCAAACGCCATCGCAATCAGGTATGAGAGGTGTGCGCCGTCGAGATATGCAAGCTGGTTGCCCCGAGTGGCCGCGGCCCGGATCTCGTCTGTGATATCGGGGACGGCGGCGTACGCTGCGTCAGTGTTTAGTCGAGCGGCTGCGGTAAGTCCGGCTAGGTTCGTGCTGTTAAACCCGAGCCCAGCCACCTCGTCTGATACTCGACTGGGGAGAGCGGTTGTGTAGCGGTTGTTAGTCACGCTGCCGAAGATGGCGACGGCGATAGCACCGGCGATGAGACGGGCTGTCCCAGCTAGACCAGCGGCTGTTCCACTGTGCATTGCGTCAGTGCGTGTTCATGGACGATGAAGCAAGTGCCTCTGAAGTCTCGGCTTACATGTCATTCTGATCCACGATTCCGAAGCCAACCAGCACAAAGCAGTTGAGCATGACAAGGGCCGTAGTCATAGAAACGATGACGGTCAGAACCACGGATTTGACAGGGTTGTCGATTGTTGAAGTCGACAGGGCACCGACGCACGCTGTCTGGAGGGCGATGTAGAAGACGATTTGCCACCGCTGATGACCCAGTCTCTTGCTCCCAAGCACCGCGATTCCACCAACTGCATCGGGCCAATGTGAGCAAGGCATCAGTAACAGGGAGTGAAGAAACGTACGAATGGTTCCTAGGGGAACGACCTCTGCATACAGGCCCTTGGAGATCTCGTCGGTCGCGTAGAGGAGTTGCGACATTCTTGGCCACAGTGTAGCGTTGGAGTAGTACTGCATGCCGACGACCGACATGACAATCATGGGCATGGTGAAGCTAGGAATCTCAGTAGGAGCCCAGAGAGGTTTCGACCGTCAACTTACTGTCGAACTTCTTTGAATAGGCGCGCCGGTAGCAGCGGCTCCTCTATGTTCCCATACGCCTCGTAGAAGCCAAGACTGACGAGGAGTAGCAGTCCGATAATGATTGGCGCAAGCGTAGCCGCGCTCTTCCAAGGGTAGAGGGTTCCGCCCCAATTCACGCCGATGATAAAGAGGGTGCAGCCCGTGATGAACATAGCCAGTCCAATCCAGTCAAACGACTTGAGCAGGTCTGTCTTAGTTCTTGTCGAGCTCGCATGCTTGGTGCGGAACGAGGGAGGATGGTAGAATGTCCAAAGGAACGCGGTGTTGAGTGCTTGGAAGGCGATCATCAGATAGTAGGCGTTGCGCCACTGGCCGGTGTATTTTATGATGACCCAGGAGATCAGCGGCATGAGTTGAGCAATGATAGACGAAGCGTCGAATAAGCCGATGGTGACCATGCGCCATTCATTCGGCACAATCTCCTACAAGCAGGCAATCCCAAGTCAGCTCTATCCACGCGTGGCATAACTTGACATCAGCATCTCACCTGCACAGCGCCAAACGCCATCTCCAGTAATCCGGCTCCTGAACCGAAGATGGCCCCGGAAGCAATCATCTGGCCGATGCTCTGGCCCGTTGCGCCGACAATGGCGCCGACGATGAGCGTTGCAGCACCGCAGATGAAGAACCAGCGTCGCCCGAAGATGTCGGACAGGCGTCCGCCAATTGTGACGAAAATGGCGCCGCCGAGGTTCCAGGATATCGTTATCCATGTGTAGGTCGAGTCTGGGCCAAGGTCTGCGTTGATGAAGCTTAGAATCGCTGGCGGGATGAGGAGGGTGAACAGATAGGCGTTGTACGACAGTGCCATTGCCTTTTGAGATATCATTTATTAGCGCCGGTGTAGCTTCGCACGCAGGAAGATAGCATCGGAGACTCACGGCAACGGCCATGCAGCTTCTCCATGTCATGCCAACCTCCTCGCCAGTATGTTGCAACGCCGCGACGATATTGTCGGTTCCATTGCCATCATCTCCATCCTTAGAACCCATGTTTCCACTGTCATCATTATTGACAGGCTCGATGAAGTCGGCGTGGGTGACGCGAGTCTTGTCGTCAGCATCTGCAGCCATGTTGCCGTTTCTTTCGGAACTAAGAAAGAGAGGAGGAGCAAGCGAAACCGTTTCTTGAGACGTCTCGGACTGTACACCTAATTACTGGAAGGTGTTGTGAGCGGCTGCCTTGTTTAATAAGCTCGTGAAGATCCCTAGGGAAAAACATAGCCGACATGCCGCCCTGCCTGACAACCGCCCTAACCATGTCAAGCATACATGCCTTCCCCCGCTTCACCAATCCAGCAATTCCTCTGGCAAAAGAAGTCCGTTTGTCTATTTGGCCGGAAAACCTTGACGTTGCCCGCATAGAGCTGTCTGCAATGGTCTCGCCTGCATCGCGATTACGACTACACCCGTATGGGGCATTGGCCATGAGTGGATCAAGGAATGAAAGCTCCAAAGGAATGGCTTTGACTAGGGCATCACCTAGGCCTCACTATTAAAACGCGTTGGGCTTTCCAAATTTGTACTTTAGGTTTCTTTGCTCGACCCAATGATGGTTTTCCATAATCACACAGCAAATAGCTGGTTTAGTTCAACGAGTTGTTTCTAATTGTCGTTTTGTTGAAGAAAAAGAACTTCGGATAGTTTTGAACGAGAGTAGTATTTGTACTCGATTCAAAATTCCAAAGCCAACCTCTTCTAGTAAGCATGACGAGCAATTAACCACGTACGACGTTGTGGGGTAATGAAGCAGGCCAGTCGTTGCAACTATCAAGAGGTCAATCAGCTTATGAAGTCTGCTCTGTCGTCAACCAAGTGCTCGATGGCAGCCCCGAATGCTTAAAGCATGGGGAACTTATCTCGACGGAGGGCTAGTAAACGACGTGCAGCCGTTCATCTCATCTGCATTGTATGCGGAGTAGATGTTTACTCAAACTGCGATCAGATGTAGGTCAGTGACGCTACCCAGGCCAGTGCGGTCAGTCTGGTCGATCTTCATGACGTAACCGCTAGGGAGTTTACGTTGCCCGGAAGTCGGAACTCAACCATGGGATCCTGCTTCAGGCTAAACTCACCCTTCAGCTGCGAATACAACTTCCGAGCTCGTTCACAAGGGTCAGTTCTCGCGCCCGCTCGGATAACAGGGATACTCATGATCCATGCTCGAAGGTTTAGAGTTGTTGGTTGCGTCATTATGCTTGTAGACTTTCTGCGGGTGTTTATTTCCGAAGCAATGCGACAGAGACGTATCTTCCCGTTCCGGTGGATTTCCGGGTAACGGTCACGGCCCTTACACTTCATATGTAAATTTTTGAACATTAACTACAGCCTAAGTCCAATAAGCTGACCAATGGCTTGCGCCATTGTTCTGGTGCGGGTGAGTCTACTCCCGACTTTGTGACCTGCGCGGGATTGGTCAAAGATAAGCTATTAAGCTATGAAAACGCTACTATTGCGGCCGATGATGCAACAATAGAAGAAATGAAACAACACATCAAAAGAAATACCAAATAGATGAGAGTATCATGAGCCTGGATGTGGTCTGTTCGTGGCTGTCCGTGTATCTGCCAGACGTTGCCTTGCATTCCCCAATCAACAAGAAATGAAAGTTGTATGCACCAACGTTAACAATAAAAGAAGACGAGCGCGGTATGGCGCTGCGAACATCCACCAGACCGAATGAAGACGAAGATGATGCCGAGTTGGACATGAGAAGCTTAAGAAACGAGCTGGTGCGTCAGGGTCAAATGAAAGAACCAATCAATGCATGGGTGCCGTTGGAAATGTTAAGACGTTTGAATTTTTTAGATACTCTAATTACACCTACAGACGATCTGCCCCATTCGTAAATCTAGTAAACAGCCTAATTATGCTTCTAGACGCTTCATAAAATTGATTAATATATGCTAGCTATTGCATCGCCGCGTGATGTTCAAAGCTTTTAGAGGTACTATGTACAGCAAAAAATACAGCTTTACTCGCCCTTGGGCTTCTTGATGATTTCGCCCTTCTCATCTACCAGGCCCATCTCCCGCATGACTTTGATGGAGTCGTGGATAGGGTCCAGGTCGGGCTGAGGGGCTCGGTGCGAATCCCAGTAGTTGTCGGCCCAGGTGAAGTACTGGCCGTAGTTGACGGTGAAGTACATGTGGTGCAGTGTGTGGTGGGCCGGGCTGTTGACGAACTTTTCCAGCCAGTGGCCGGTGATCATGTCGCCGTCGTGGATGAGGATGGTCCAGACTTGGACCATGGCGAAGAGGACCAGGTAGAGGTACTTCTGCATTGGGCAAATGTACGGGAAGATGCTGCAGGCTGGTTAGAGAACAGTGCATTTTGCAAGATAAACCAGATGAGTACTTACTGGTAAGGGAGGGATTGGGCGAATCCATCAAGAGGGTGAAAAGCGATGGCGGCCCATGGCGTGGGGACTGGAATGGTCAGTTCTTCTGGTTCTGCAAAGGCGGCCACGAGGATATAAATGGCATGACTTACTAATCCACTTGTGATGAGGCTTATGGACATATTTGTAGATGCTGGGGTGGTGCTCCAGGCGGTGAATCCAGTAGATACCGAGGTCGTTGAACATCATGTACAAGAAGGTGGACACTGCCATCCAGGCCCAGCCATACTCTGCGACATCGGTGTACAGCAAGCTGTAGCCTCGCACCTCGCCGAGGAAGATGGGCAGGGTGAAGAGCGAGATGATGGGAATGGCCGTCAACGACGATTGGATCTCCTGCCGGATCTGGTTCTTCAGGAAGCGCGGGTGGTACTCCAGGCGCTTGTCGAAGATGAAGCGGTACGACAAGGACGCGGAGATGAAGTAGATTGTCGCGGCGCCAATTGCCGCAAGGAGGAACAGTGAGAAACCTTGGCGATAGATGTTGTCCTGCGGCAGCGAAGACTCGGCCGACGAGGGCCAAGCGTGGTCGTCGAGCGGTGACTCGGTTTGCGTGGCATTGGAGAATTTTAGCGGAGGGAAGACTTTGGCGTAGGCCTTGTCGAGCACCAGCCAGTCGGCGACCTCCAGAACAGCGTCCATGGCGGGCGAAACGCAGAAGCGACAAGGAGAAGAGACACTAGAAGCCCGGGTGAGGTCAATTGAGGTTGAAGTGAGCGTCAATCTCAAGCACTCATGTCGGCCTGTTTGTGTTTGAAAAAAAGAAGCTAAATCAATCGAACGGGAGGTTTCATTTTAACACAAAGGGGGTTGATTTCCAGCGCCGAGAAGCTCCGACATGGGGTACGGATACGTCCGTATCCGTAATGAAAACACCGACTCCGCTGATCGGGCGGATGTGGAATTGGGTGTGGAACGTGGATGTGGGAACTTGGATGCGCCGGTTTCGGCTGTGATTGGCTGCGGGCTGTTTCTTGGCAGATCTGGAGCTCAACGCCCAATCCGAATACGAGCCTGCATCCGAGATAAACGGTTGGGGCGTCAGGGATGTCCGGTCAGGTCATGTGACCCCGTGACGTGTTCAGCCGTGCAGCTCAACGTGCTGTGTGTTGTTTGCTATGGATCTTGGTGAGTCCGGGAAAGAAAAGCAGAGGTGCAGGGTCGTGGTCTCTTATACCAATTCATAGATACGTACAGACAACGATTCGTGGTGATAAGATTCACGGTCAAGCTGGTGGGTCCACCATTTCCAAGGTGTGAAGTATGATTGAGGTCTCACTCATTACTAACGGAAATTCGCCCGTGCCATTCACCTTTCTACCCATTGCCATTGCATGAAGCAAAGCCGCGATAATTCTATGTCGTAGGAATGTCATAGCCTCTTGCTGTAGAAAACCCCATTCATTGCAACCGTTCATCAATAGCATGCAAGCAATGCCTCCCTTCAACAACAAAAAAGTAGCCTCAAAAACGACAGGTCTAGGGTGGTAAGAGCTCACGTGACCTGGCCCCACGCGCAAAAAGAAAAGTTCTAACGAACTCCCTCGGGAAGGCTCGAACTTCCGATCTCCCGATAGTCAAGTGATAACAGTCGGACGCTTTAGCCAACTAAGCCACGAGGGATATTAGATGATTGGATGACTATTGAGGCAACATTACTGTATAAATAGACTCAGTTTCAGGAATAAACCATTGAGTGCTTGGATGGTTCACTCGGATTTGCTCGAACCGTCGTCCTAAGTCAATGTTTCGTTCAAACATTTTTACCTGCAACGCACCGTACTTTGCTATAAATCCCCGGAACTTGATGTTACATCTGCAATTACCGGATCTTCATTGAGCTACTTCGTGCACTGGGTAGAACTGAGGCATGGGTTGAAAGTAGAAAGGTTGGCTTCGCTAAGCGTCATTAAAACCCCAATAGCGGTTGCGGACGTTGATTGCTATCCATCAATTCCATTTTTATGTAGTACTATTTATACAGAGAATTGTTGATCGATGACTGCTTCAGACTGCCTCCTCAATAACTTTTGACACCAATAATCTAGGATCAAGTGTCTAGATGTGGCGACGTCTTCTGGCGGCCTTGCAGGCGGAAGAGCCAGCGCGGGTTGCACTCGTTGTGGTCTCTGAGCCAGACTCGCTGACTACGGGAGCTTGGGAAGCCGAAATGACGGCAACCGGAGTGGAGGTGACGATGGAGGTGAAGGACGCGAAATCGATGTCGAGGGTGCTGGAGACAGCGACTGAAGGTGTGTTGGTGGCGACGATGGTGTTCTCCTCTGCAACATCGGTGCTCTCCACGGCGATGCTGGTGCTCTCCACGGCGATGCTGGTGCTCTCCACAGCAATGCTGGTGCTCTCAACTGCGGCAATATCGCTCTCAACTGCAACGACGGAGCTCTCAGCTGCAGCGCTGGTAGCCACCGCATCAGCCGAAGAAACGACGACAGCAGCGGTCGTCTCAGCGACGGCAGCAGAATCACCGTTTGCCATCAGAGGGCTGATGGCCGCAACACCAGGGTAAAACGACGCACGAAGAGTCGGGATGGCGATGGAGGCAGTCAGACCCAGGCCGACCGTAATCTCCCCGGCCATGGTGGCGATGGAGTAGTCGCTGACGGAGCTCACCGTCTGCGTCGTGGTAAAGGTCGACGTCGGGTTGCCGGCGTCCAGGCACGCGCCGTCGCCGAAGGCGTTGTTGCACCAGTGCTCGACGTAGTCGCCCGCCTCGGTCCACACGTTGAAGTCAGTCACGGACATGTCGGTGCAGGGCACGTCCGGCGGGCAGTTGAGCTTGATGGGGCCGCGCTGGTGGCCGTTGAGACAGGTGCCCGCCCAGCCCGAGAAGGTGAAGTTGGTGTACAGGATACCGTCGCCGTCGATGGGGCTCATCGACGACCATGTGGCGTCAAGGTCCAGCGTGTAGGCGTTGGAGTGGCCGATGAAGTTCTTCAGCTCCACGTTGGCCACGGTGCCGCTGCCGCCGTACGACTTGAACATGTACATCTGGTTGGAGTTTTGCGTGTAGACGTTGTTGTACTCGACGTCATGGATGTCTAAGCGAGTCAGCATGCCTTAACTATCGACTCCGGAGATAGAAGAGGACTCACCAGTGTCGGCGCCGAGAGATCCCATGGCACAGCCACCAGACCAGTTGCAGAAGACGTTTTCGATCAGGATATGGTCGGCAGGGCTCTTCACGGTAACGCACTCGTCCTTGTTGCTGACTTCAACGTCGTGAATCCAGATGTTGGTGCTCCAGACGCTAATGCCATCAAGACCACCGCGGTTTCCGCCGTGGATGACCACGTTGTAGACTTCTCCGTCACTGCAAGTATCCATGGCAAAATGGAAAGCGGGAGCTAGAACGAGTCAGTTTGTCATCGGGAATAGCGTTGGAGATCTTACAGTCAACGAGAGCGACGTCGTGGACCGAGAAGCCCTTCACGTCGTACAAGCGAAGAATACGAGGGCCATATTCGTCCTCTGAGATTTGTTAGCGTCATGACATGCAGTGGGTTCACATCAAACCAAGGCTTACTCTCGTGGAACTCATATCCGTAGCCCTGAATGGCACCCTTCGAGTTGCTGCTGTAGAGCTCGAAATCAGTCATGTGCTGGAAAAACAGCATGTTGCCGCCGTCGGTGCTAGGTCTTTGTCAGCCAGGCCAGTAAATCGAAGTCAACTTGTGTCCTACCCAATGCGGTAGATAGTACCGTCCAGGCGGAAGGACATGGCGTCTCCAGACAGCTTCAGCCACGTCGACAGTCCATAGTCACCCTCAGGGATGTAGACCTCGCCTCCTGTGCTGCAAGCCGCCCAAGCATCGTTGATGGCCTGGCTGTTGTCCGTCGTAGCATCTGCCACGCCGCCGTAGTCCATGATGTTGCAAGTCTTGACCGCCGCCTTCGCAGCCCGGGACGTGAGAGGGCCGACGGAGCCACTGAGCTGCGCAGCAGCTTGGAGGCCGAACGCCGCGGCAATCAATGCCGACACGCCGAATCGAGCCATGATAAAGAGTGATAAAATCGATCGGGGTTAGAAACGAATGGAATGGATGTGCTACAATACAATCGTAGACACAAAAAAAGACTAAAAAGAGCGGATAGACCAAGGAACGAACAAAGACAGAATGAGAAACACCGGTGACAAGAGCGAGGCCATCTCAAGCAACACTTTTATACAGCGTGACGAACCAGGCCGTGGCTCAGGTAGAGTAGGGAGACGATGCCGACAATCCGGTGCGACAAGGGTAACATTTTAATTAGCGATGAGCTGACCACGGAGCAAATCAACGGCGGACGTTTCCCGAAGAATCCAAAGCTCAGGACAGACGCAGGGGTGTGAAACTGTTGCTCCCATGCCGCGGCTTTCTTTAGTTCTTCGCTAGGGCCGCGACGCGCAATGGTTTAGTGGGCCGCGAAACCTGTAACCGGAGATAATAATCCACAAATGGGTGTCGTTGATCGCCGAAACAACTCGTAAGGACAGTGAGTCTTGGCGAATGTTTTGGCGAGCCGAGCCGATCACGAACCACTCTGTTGGGAGAAGATAAAACAGAGCAGTGGTGGAACCGATATGAGGTATTCATCAATAATAATGACAGCTGACTGCTCAAGGATGAGGGGGAAAACGTTGTAGTCGCTGAGCAGCCCTATGAGCTTTTATGTGGGTAGGAGTCAAATGCGCCTGCAACTCAGGATTTGGCTGTCACAAACAGGCAGAGTTGGAACTGATAGCTTGTTGACTTAGGGCTAGAAGCTAACGTCGAACTAATGAGTATCAAAAGGGCTTCTAGAAATAACAAATTTTGTTACTCTACTATTAATTCCACCACACCTAAATCGACCCATCCCACTTCCCGCTCTCATGGCTATCACGGAACGGAGTTGGCAGTTCTCGTATAGTAGATACCGCCATCATCCATCTGTAGACTTTGCCTCCGAGGTTATTCCTTCGCTGGCTATCCGATGGTATCCACGGTTTAGGTCCGGAGACAGTCGGCGATCGTCTATACTCAATATATTTATGGAACTCAGATGTATCTGTTGTAGCTTAAGGAATGGTCAGTGATAGTTTACTTCAGTACTGCATTCACAGTCGGGTATATTCGGTCGTTGGATGGCCGACATGCTCTCGAAGCAATGGAGGATAGGTATGCAGCATGGGCAGCTCTCTACATTCTCCTAAGCCTCATCTGGCTCACCACCTTACCTCTTTATCATTGCCCCTTGGGTGCTTAACCACAAAACATCTCAACATGTCAATCACCATGTCAATTCCTTCGCTCCCCAACCAACACCGTGCCCTTATTCTTGACTCCATTGAAGAGGGCTTAAATGTCAAACCAGTCCCTACACCAAAGACCGATCTAGGTTACACTGTTGTCCATATCGGCTCTGCCGCAGTTGTCGCCTACGACCGCGAAGCCTACAACGGCGACAGGCATTATTCCTATCCCAAGGCCCTGGTCGGCGGTTCTAGTGCTATTGACCATGTTGCAGTTGTCGGGCCTGACGCGACGACTCTAACACCTGGCCAGCTTGTATATATTGACTGCGCCATCCACGGTCATGGTAACCCTAACGCTCTATGTCTATATCTCACAGCTGTCCATGGTGGCGACTCGGAAGGCAGCAGAAGTTGATGCGGGAGGTCTGGCGCGATGGAAGTTTTGCTGAGTACGCCAAGGTGCTGCTGGAGAAGTGTATATCGCCTGACGAGGAGAAGTTGCGCAACGATCTAGGCTACTCGATTCAGGAATTGATGTACATCTGCCATCTGATCGGGGGCTTCGCGATATGAACGTACAGTCCGCTGAACCGCCCTCGTCTCCCCCGCGACCGGGGGGTATGGAGGTGCAGGCGTCCAGATTGCTATCACCCTGGGAGCAAGAGCTATTGCCATAGGCTGTAACGAACGAGAGTTGGCCAGAACGAAGGAAGATATTCTCAAGGGCATGCCACACGCAAACATTAAAACTCCAAATTGACCCATGACGAGATGGCAGACGCCGCTGCCCTGAAAGCTCTGGGTCCTCTGAATGCTGTCTTCGACCTTACGCAGCCGCAGGGTTCAGAGTCGTCCTACGCCCAGAGCGCCATCGATGCTCTACGTTACCGTGGCCGCACTAGTGTGATGAGCTTCAACCGAAGCCCAATGGATCCTTGGATGGTCGTAGCAAAACACATTGCGATCAAGGGCAAATTGCTGTACGAACGACCAGACATGCTGCAGTTTAAGAAGATGCTGAGCGCAAGCCTGGTTCCTCGGGGCAAGGACTTTGTGGATGTGAAGACATTCGGCTCGAAGACTGGAAAGACCCGCTTGACGTGGCGGCTACGCATACTGGTGTTTAACCCTCTTGAGAAGGGATCACCGCTGGGACACAGCAAAAGTTGACTAATGTAGCGTCGTGTCGATCATACAAAGTCACGATGTGCTGACCGCAACGCAGGAAAGCTTATTTTACTGTGTTTGGTTATCTTCGTATCTAGCCGTGAATATTTCGAGCTTCCACAATCAGAATGCCGATCAATGGATAGAAAGAAGTTGGTCATTCAAGCCGACCTTAGACGCTTGATGGCAAGCACGATCGGCATATTCGTCGGCCGCACAACCAAGTAAATGGGAGCGCACCTACGATCCAGCTGCCTGGGAGATTTGCCTTGGCTTGCATTTCCCACCTAGTCAAGGGTCCAATGGCTACGATAGACGAAAGGAAACAGGGGAAACATCGTCTAGTCCGCACACACCAGCCCCCGGTGACAGATCCCTTCTTGTTGCTTGGTTGCAGTGATCCTGAGTAGATCAATGTGGGGAAGGCTAGTAAAAATTAGCGCAACGTTAGTGTAGAAATGCCGCGTTTGCAAACAAGTTCCCCGTTAAACTTGAGGTAGGATGCCATTTGCCTGAAAGGAAATGGCCCCCATTTCGTCTAGTTCCTATTTGTTCAGTGATCTTCAGGGAAGGTCAGGCAGTGAAATTGGTGGCTTACCTTGCGAACAATATAGAGACGCCACCTGACTCGTGGCAATGAGAGCCCTTGAAATATTCTCAAGTTAAGTTCACAAATAACGTCATCAGGGTCTCCAATCCCCGCATGGTAGCGTTCATGAGCTCGGCATAGCATGTGCAGATCGCGGTATTGGGCCTGATCTCTGAACTAGGCCCGAGTAGATGGTTGTCAGCCCTTACGCCATCTTCACTGGGGGTGCTTATCCCAATTTTACGGTATTGGGGGAACGTAAAGCTATACCTGGAGAACAAAAGACCCTTCGATTGTCCAAATTCTTAAAGGTCACGACCTTTCATAATTCCCCCGTTGTGTACGGGATATTTCAAGAGTCCTGGCCCTCGAACTCATTTCCAGTCAACAATCCCTATTGCATTTTCTGCCCGTGTTCCTAACTGTATCATGGATATCGCTTCTATTTACTTTGGGCTCTTTCTGGGCATCTTTCTATTCACTGTTGTCAAGATCGTACACCAAACACGAAGCATATGGAAACGCACACGAAGCTTTGCCAACGTCTATCTGTATATGATATGGCTGGAGGCATGGGTGAACTTTGCCTTTGCCATCATGACTTTCTTATACTTAAGTGATGTCATTCCTGGAAGGTGAGTACTGGTCGCTTAGCGCTCGCAACAGGGTCGATACTAACAAGTATCCTAGTCTTCCTTTCTTTTTAGCAACTGGTAATACCTATACAACTGTTACTTTGTGAAACCTCAGGCTAATTATTTGTAGTGGCATTATGGTCTATTCAGACGCAACTCCTGCCACAAATCATTGCCAACCGTGTCTCGTTGATCATGATCAACAAACGTCAAGCCAGGAACCTCAAATGGGGACTCGTGTGCATTATCGGTTGCATCAACATCGGTGTCTGCTACATATGGACTACAGCACAGATGGAATCGGCGACGCCTTTTCAGGTCAATCTCAACCACGCGTTTGAAAAGGCCGAAAAGTCCTTCTTCCTCTTGGTTGACTTAGGGCTCAACGTGTACTTCTTGTATCTGGTGCGCTTCCGTCTTATTGCAGATGGGCTGAGCAAGTACTGGAGATTGTTTAATTTCAACGTTGGAATGGTTGTAATTTCTACGTCGATGGATATCTTGCTCCTCGGTTTCTTGAGCTTACCGAACACTTACTTGTGGGTTCAGATTGCTGCCATGTTGCACCCTTATTATTTTGACGACTGACTGACTTTCTTTTACAGATATGTCCAGTTTGCTCCAGTAGCATACATAGTCAAACTGCACATCGAGCTTCTTATGGCAGTCTTGATCTCGAAGGTTGTTCGAAGTGGTGCTGTCGGGCGAGGAGATGGCTGGCGCATGAGCAGCAGTCATAAATCCAACCCAACCAACAACATCACCTCTCGTGTTGTCATCAGTGGCGGCTCTGCGTTGCCAAAATCGGGCAACAAATTCTTGAACAGGTTGGGAAAGGGTACGCTAGATCAAATGAGCAGCTCTGGATCAGAGGTACATCTCGCTACATATCCCGTCCAGCATAGTATCACAAAGACGGTTGAAACTACGGTTGTTGTCGACAATGATGAGGACAGTCAGAGCGATAAGTCATAGTTGATGAGTTTATGAGCAGAACCATGTATGGATTCGGCTAGAATGGATGTACTAGGCATGAACGATGATTCTTCCAAGGTAGCCTTACACGTCGATGAGCAATGTCATGGCCATCAGGGGATTTTCGACGGCTGTCAGCTAGAGAACCGAGGAATCTCTTCATAGTATTCATATATCATCCTCACCTTCAAGTCTAATAAAATATTTACTCATCTATAACCCACCGCATAACTCGTTTTACGACATTTAGCCCTTCCGATTGGTCTCGCTAAAATATAGCAGACCTGAGCTCGGACTAGGTGCCTTTCGTTCTGCTGTTTTCCTGACTGATAGTCTCTTCCCCCACCCATATCTCAGTTCTCTTCTGGATACCTGGCTCTAAAGGTATATCACTATTATCGCTCCTTGACGGGGAAGGTGGTCGATTCGAGCGGATAAATGTTGTGGTGTGGTTCGTGCTGTCGACGCGATATCCGCTGTTGATGTACGCTGCATTGGACCCAGACGCGACGTAA
Source organism: Neonectria sp. DH2 (assembly GCA_003934905.1). Lineage (NCBI taxonomy): Eukaryota > Fungi > Ascomycota > Sordariomycetes > Hypocreales > Nectriaceae > Neonectria > Neonectria sp. DH2. The sequence goes on along the minus strand of RQWH01000015.1, from coordinate 936,640 downwards.
GAGGAGCCGTTGTTTAAATTGCCACGTCGGAAAAAGAAGACAAACATTGATCGACCGAGGGCAAGATTGGCGCCGATGATACCGAGGTATAGTTCGAGGTTGGACCAGATGGCGGTGATGGCATAAACCCCTGGGAGCACGATGATTAGCGATTGGGGACCGCACTGGGGTATGCTTTCACTCACAACTCAAGTCAGATGTGACGATACCTAGAGATGTTGCACGGGCGATACCGAAGCCAGTAGCCCTAGTGACAATATTAGTGAGAGCAGACCACACGGGAGGGGTGGACCAACACTAAACCCAGACTCATCAAGGCCCAGACAGACAGCTTGGTTGAGAAGGGGAGCCTGACTTTCCATATGACAAGGAGAGGGAGCAGCGAGCATAGTATGTCTGTAACAATAGAGTATGCTGATGATTCCAGTGTTAGGGGCGGGTTGCTCTTCATATTCTCAAGGGCCGACAATACCAACTTACAGATAGTAACGTAAATCCAGTAGATCCGAATTCGTGCATCCCAACATTTCCCGGCCCCCGTCCAGTATCCCTCCACGGGGTCGCACTCAGCGAGGAGAATAACAATAGCACCGAAGTTTGTGAGTACCAACCCTGCCATGATAGCCCACGAGGTGTATCTGGACCAGTTCGAGTTTTTGATCCGTAGCAACAGGAGCAGGATGGATACTTTGAGCAGACATATGCTCGCAAAGAGAAGGATCTGGGCAACCCACCCGAGCATGTTGTTGTTGACATAATCCTCATTTGGGAGGTACCATCTATGCCTCCCGTTGCCGATCTTCACTTGAGCAACTTGGACAGCAAATCTTGCAATACCGAGTCCAGTAACAACAACGATGGTATAGTCATCCCACCCTAGGGTGTGCATCGAAAACCGCACCCAGATGCGTAGGCTCGTTGTGATGATGACGAAAGTGATGAGCGTGGCCGACACTCCCAGCAAGATGGGCCCAACGTTCCTGTCCGGGGGTAGAGGATCTGGCGGAATAACGGTGGCCATGGCGGGCTGTGATCGTCGAGAGAGCGAGTTGAAAAGTTGACAAAGTTATCAATCTGCTGGTACCAATGAGGAGTACTAATGAAGGTTGAGATTCATCGACGGGCCGCCCACTCGTCCATGGATCGGAGAGACCGACTACCCTCCCCGGGCCGATGGTGGTAAAGGTAATCATCTAGTAGGCTCGCTTACGAGCCTCGCGGGTCCTACAGTGGGGTTCGAAAGGTTTGAACCCAACTTGAGGCACCATGCCGTGTCGGCTCGCCTTTCTAAATTGGGCTAGTATCTCGTGCCACTTTATAGGGCGACGTTGTCAAAATACAGATAAACTATCATTGAAAGCGTCATACATGGTAGATATATATATATATGGATATACTCCATGTCATATTTCTCTACTACATCTCTGACTTAAATCGAGTGAGCTCTACTCTCACCCGTACCTTGACTCTTCAAGCGGCAGAGCGATGACCTCTGAATAAAAACTAGTGCTATGCCTCAAGGTATCATTTGGGTTCAAACCTACATAGTATTGCATGTCACTGCATCAGACCCGATTCGTCTGCAAGATTGTGTCAACTGTCACATATCGAATAGCTGTATTCAAGGGTCCTGGCAAATGCCGATGGAGCTGTTTGTGTGACAACCAACAGCGTCAGAGCTACATGATCCCATGCTAATCTGGGCCCCTGACTGTGCAGGGTGAGAGCTTACCACCAACAGTTCGTCTGATTATCCGCTGACAGGTGGACTATCTGGGCATCTTGTCCCAGACCGGATTAGTGACAGGGGGGGTTTGGTTCAGGTGGGATTGGGCAGGGACATGCCCTGGTCTAGCGGATACACCAAGGTCTAGCTCCCGCTAGCTTAAAGTTTAAGCCCAAAAGATAACTGCAGCCGGCCTATCCGCCGGTCAAGGTCCCCAAGTTGGAATGTGAAGGCGCATGCCCCGACGGTTGGTCATTCTCTTCCTGTACCTAGTAGGGCGGTTAATTGCTCACCGGTTGAAATTCCAACTCGAGTTAGTTATTCACGCAAACGGATGACAAAAAAAGTCAAAGTCACCTTCCCATGTCTAATGGCCGGGGTCGCTTCCCTCTCGATGCACCTATGCAGAGCGACGCGTATCCGGAGCATCGTGTGGTCGTCAGGGGAATGTCCCCTCGACGGCGAGTCTATTGGATGCTACCGCTTTTTTCTTGGCGACAAGGGCTCCAACTCCTTACAAATGAAGCTGCATCCCACCATGTGTGACGCCCAACGCACAAGTGCCAACCCGGACTGAGCTTTTAACTTTTCGTATCACGCTCGGTAATCCGCAATGGCGAATATGCTTGCGAGGTTGTATTCGGGGCTTGCCTGTGCCGCAGCTGTACTTGCAGCCCCATCGTCTCCCCCGTTGACCTACGACTATGTGAGTTGAGATCTGGCACGTCCTATGTGTTGCACCTGAAACTGGTGGTGGAGAAATCTCGACAAGGCTGAGTTCTCTTGGCTGACACTCCTGATCTGAAGGTTGTTGTCGGCGGTGGCACTGCAGGCGTTGCTGTTGCTGCTCGCCTTAGCGAGGGCCTCCCTTCAGCCACGATTCTCCTGATCGAGGCCGGGCCCGCTGCCTTGGACGAGCCCAAGATCAACATCCCAGGCATGAAGGGGTCGACCCTGGGAACCAAGTACGACTGGAACTTCACCACGGTGCCGCAATCCGGCGCCAATGACCGATCCTTTCCCGCCAATCGCGGCAAGGTCTTGGGTGGAAGCTCCGCCATGAACCTCATGACCTACGATCGTGCTGCTGCCGCCGAGTATGATAGCTGGGAGGATCTGGGCAACCCAGGTTGGAACTGGGCGACCATGATCAAGGCCATGAAGAAGTCCGAGACCTTTACCGGCAAGAATACTGCTACGTATGGTTCTGCCGGCGTGGGTGATAGCGGACCTGTACAGGCCGTCATCAATCGCGTCATTCCAGAGCAGCAGAAGACGTGGATTCCCACCATGAACAAGCTTGGAATCAAGAAAAACCTCGAGTCTCTAGGCGGCAATCCTCTTGGTGTCATGTACCAGCCAAGCAGCATTGATCCAGCAACTTACAACCGTTCCTACAGTGCCAACGCCTACTCACCCATTTCCGGTCCCAATTTGCAGATCCTCGCCGACACCATAGTGGCCAAGGTCAGCCTGGTCAAGAAGGGCAAGCAGCAAGTCGCCACTGGAGTCGTCCTCCAAGACGGAACGCAAATCAATGCACGCCGCGAGGTTATCCTTTCGGCTGGTTCGATCCAGAGCCCTGGCTTGCTAGAGAGGTCAGGAATTGGCAGGAAATCCATCCTCTCCGCTGTTGGCATCAAGCAGATTGTTGACCTCCCTGGTGTCGGTGAGAATCTCCAGGATCACCTCCGCATCATGAGCTCCTACCAGCTCAAGCCTCAGTACACCTCCTTCGATATCCTCCGCAGTAACCCTCTCGTCGCTGCCGAGCAACTTGCGCTCTGGCTACTCGGTAAACTTTCTTTGTACGACTACACAGGCAGCGCGTTCACCTTTACCACTTGGAAGCAGGCCATTGGGGACGACAAGAATCTTATGGCTCTGGCTAAGAGGGCAGTTGCGAAGGATGCCAGCAAGGTCGATAAGAAGAAGCTAGAGTTCATGAGCGACTCGTCGATCCCCCAGTTGGAGGTCATCTTTTCAGACGGCTACACTGGAGTCAAGGGCTATCCAGCAAGCACATCAACACTCTTTGGCAAGGGCTTCTTCACTCTCATTGCTGTCGTCATGCACCCTTTCAGCCGAGGAAGCATCCACATCGACTCAGCTGATGCTGCAGCAAAGCCCATCATCGATCCCAACTACTTCGGTAACGACCATGACCTAGAGGCTGTCGTCCAGGCCGTCAAGTACGCCCGAAAAATCGCCAATACTGAGCCGATGCGGTCAACATGGGAGAGTGAATATGAGCCTGGCCTGGATGCAGTCCAAACAGATGAACAACGAAGGGAGTACGCCAAGAAAACCGCTCTCAGCATCTTTCATCCAATCGGTACCTGCTCCATGCTTCCCAAGGCCGATGGAGGTGTTGTTGATCCCAAGCTACGAGTCTATGGTACCAGCAATCTCCGTGTCGTAGATGCCAGTATTATGCCGCTACTCATTTCCGCGCATATCCAGACGGCTGTCTACGGCATTGCTGAGATTGCTGCTGGAATCATCATTAGAGATGCGCATCACTAGGAGTGTGTGATGAGTTCAAACGCCTTGCTGAGTTGGTTCCACATCGAGTGTTGTGGTGGTAATAGCATATTCGCTGAGCACCAGTGTACATATTTTAGTTCTAATCAAACCAGAATATCAGCGTGGTTTATTTCGAAGAACTTATTTATTATCTTCGTCGCGACTTCGGTCACTAAGTAGCCGGTCAAGTGGTACGTGCTTTTAATCTCCCTCAAGTTCAGTCCTGTTACTTCAAATATCATGAACTCTCTGTAGATAGTATCACACGGTCCACGTGCAACTGGCCATCGTTCGACACTCAAACTGCCGACGATGAGGGAGCTTCCGTATGGCCCAATGCACTCTTGATGGTGTTTCTTGCGCTGCCCACCGCGACTAAGCCGGCTGCAAATGCCACGGGCTGGACCTCGTATTCCTATATGTCAAGAGTAGGTATGCGGAGACAGACGGAGGCTTCCCACCAGAGCTGGCTATCCAAAACCCGTCATTCTACATTCAATTCTCGTAACAACAAATGGCCTGACGGTTTCAATTTACGAAATTAACAACCGCAGAATGCATATGCATGAATGAAAAGTAATTACTAAGCTGAGTACTCTACAGCTTGCCTACCTCGTGTCGTCTTCTCGAAGATCTGTACTTCACTCTGTCGCCGCGGGTCAGTGTTGAGATAACCGACTGGCCTGCTCGAATACTACCCTGAGGTGGTACGGCTAACGATACTCGTCCTCCGTCTGAATATCGTAATTATCGGCCAAGATGCTCACATAGTCCAGCGCAGGAGGAAATTCGATGGACCAAGGTTGGAGAAAATGGAATGTCTGCACCCAGGTGTATTGAAGGACCCCTGTTCCCTTCTCGACCATGTCCTCCCAATCCCATGGGTGACCCGTGTTGAAGTTGGAGCGGAGAAGCGAAGTTTCGTTCCTCAAGTGCTCCATGGCTTCCGCAAATCCTTCCTCGACGAACCCCTCTTTGAGATGTGGCAAACGAACCAACAAGCCGCGTTGGATAGACGCCTTATACGCCTTGTGCCAGGCGATGTCTCGGTGGACGACTTGCTGAAACAGGTCGGTACAGAAGTCGATATCGGGGTCTCCTTCCAAGACAAAGGTGAAGGACTCGGCGGGAATGCCTGCATCAGGCACGGCTAGGGCGTCAAGCAGCCATTGAGACAAATCGCTAGAAAAATACATACCCAACATCAAGTTGCGATGTTCAAGGTAGTTTGAGAGTTCGGGGTGGCTCGGTTCTTGTAAAAACCATGCCACCTTGTGTGGTAAATCTTGTCGAAGCCTTATTTTCTCAGAAATGCACCTTATGACGTTGACACGGCGCTCAACCCGGAGTCGCGGGTTCTCCCTGAAGAAGGGGGCCAAGCCTTGGGCATGAGATGACGGATCGCCCGCGGCCCAGAAGTCCTCATGTAACGTCACGTTTCGGATTTGGAGACGCTGGTCGACAGGAAGTTGCCCAAGAAATCGAATGGCGACAGCCGCCGCGGAAAACCGAATCTTCTCCCGGCACCGAGTCCCTTTATGCAATGGGTCATAGGTGCTGGTTGAGTTGTATTTGTCCTCTGGCATGTAGGACCACGGGTCCACGACTTTCCAGGCCACATCGGCGTCGAGGAGGCTTGTCACATGGGCCAATTCTGAGCGCGAGGGTATGTCCCAGAGGTTGAAGCCAAGATCCAGAAATTCGTGGGCTGGATGCCTGTCTACCCAGTGCGGAAAAGTTTCGTAGACCAATTTGGCGAATTCAACGGGTTGCTTTTCCGCAAGGAGTCGTAAAAGATAGAATGTGGTCCCCTGAGTCGCCCGCACGCCACAACACGAATCTGACAGGGGACAACCGGCGTTCTGGTGCCTAATGCTCGGATAATAAGTGGTGCCACCGCGGCCAAAAATAGAAATCCAAGCATGGGCGGCGGATGATCTGGGGTCGCGAAGGATGGTATCAGGTTCCCCGGGTTCGATTCTGTCCATATTCGGGTTTTGTTGGTGGCTCGTCGACAACTCTTGCAATCTCAACATGAAATGCAGGAAACTTTAGGGCAAGTTGAGAGTGCATTTCGGGAGTTATGAAGGGCTCGAGACATATCACCATGTCCGCCGCTAGCAAGGCGTAGAGTATCGTGACGTAGTTAAAGCAGCCAGCTAAGGGCATCCAGTCTCGGCGATACACAGTAGAGAAGTGGACGGTATTGAGAGATAGCGGCATGCCCTTTGTATGTTTGGCAATCGAGCGGCAGGTGGACATGAGGGCGAGGTCGATAGGGTTGCCGTTGGCGGTAGTGAGCTTCTCAGAGTCGCCATTGAAAACGTATCCGCCATTGGCCGTGAAGTAGTGGCGGAAGATTTGCACCTGCAGCTCGAAGGGGAGGGTATTGAGGGTTGTCTGAGGAGAAGACATGGCGTTGGAGGGAGAGGGAGTGTCTCTAGCTGATATCCCGTTAGTGGAGGGATAATGCTTTGGTGGAGAGAGTGGAAGGGAGACGAAATGAGTGGTTGAGGAAGAGATCTTTCGACCGATTGATTGATTGATTGATTGATTGATTGAATGGTTGAGCAGCGAGTGAGTGAGTGATTGATACTGGCCTCAATTGTCTCGTGTTGGTGATTTGTGGAATCCTGTGGCGTCGGCAGATGAGGATGGATGGATGACGTTCCGGACTCTGGAGCCGGGGGACAGGGGTTTTTTTATAGGCACTCGCTACCAAAATGGAGGGGCAGGGGATGAGTCAGTCACACGCTGCACCCGGAAAAACCTGGACACAGGCAGGCTTCAAAGTTTAACCCTATATACACCAAAGACACTTTTCCCTGCAGATTAACACAGCGTAGCATAACAGCTCATGGGAGAACACAAAAGGGTTTGTGGAGTATCACAATTTATTTAGATATAATAGTCCTTGGTAGCACACACCTAGAGAAGGGGCTAAAGGTTAAACAGTATAAAAGAAAACAGAAAAAACAACAGTGTAATAGGCTTAATACCCAAGCCCAAGGCAACAATGACTCAAGATGATAAAAGTTTCTGCTGTAAAGTTAAGGTGTAAGTTTTGCTGCCCCAATCAGCTGGAAAAGCTAGATCTTGGAAAAGCTAGATCTTAGAAAAGCTAGATCCTAGAAAAGCTAGATCTTGGAAAAGGCTAAAATCCCTTGGGATAAAAGCCCGGCTTGCAAGGCTTACTAAAGGTTAGCACCATTCAAAAGCAAAAGCGGAGAGGATAGAAGCCACATACTAACCTCTGCGCTTTCCAGGCTGTCAAGGGTCAGCAGCTTTCTCAACTTTGCAGAGGGGATACAAGTCACATACTTACCTCTTCGCATTCCATCCGACCTTCCACACAACACAACGACCACACCACCAATCACACAAGATGACTGCTTCTTGTCCACCAACTATAAGCAGTTGTCCATATGAATTCAGGTGATAAGGAGTGCTTACCCTTCCGAATCGCGCTACAGCCCGGCGAGCCCTCGCCAAGCTACACCCACGGGCTCTTATACGACCTATATGGCCTATTTCAAGCACATCCAAGCCTCATTTCTAAGCTGCAAATTGCAGCTCAAAAGTCTGGCCTACAAGATATAACAGAGGTCAAAACCGATCAATGCCCTAAGGCTAAGGAATTGGTCCAGTTGGCAGTCTTTGGTTGTCATATCCTGCTGCAAGATGAAATCCGGCCTGATAGAGCAATAGCCCAGTGGATTGCAATAGAACAGGTCTTTCTAGAGGGGCTAGCTTCGAAGCTAGAAAGGAACGGCAATACCACTGATGCAGAGAAGAGGTTCATCGATAGTCTGGAGCACCTGGATCGCAAGTTTTAGAATGAGATACTTTAAGATTAACGAGAGCCTTACGATGACTGTGTCTCATGGGTCATGCAGCTGATGAGCGACGCTGTGCTGACCAACCTGCAACCGAAGGAGTGACTGGGGAAATTAGTGAGATGAAACCCTCATAATTTTGACTTGAACACGTACTGACCTGACCGCCGCATTGGAAAGCGAGAGAATCCTGCTGCTAGCCTTGGTTAGCATACAAAAGCTGGTTTGCCCTTGGCTTATACAGACTGGTCATCTCTAACATCGGCCACGAAGCTGCTAGGATGTGCTCAGTTATTTAGTAACTTGGGCAGAGCAGGGACTTACGAACCGTGGAGGGATTTGGCGGAGGGAGTTCTGCTGATGCCGTCATTCGTTAGCAAAGGGAAGATATAAACCGACTCCTTGTGGTAAGCTGGGAGTCCTGTAACATACGGAAGCCTGATGGTCGTTCCTAGCGTCAGCGGACTGACGATGGCTGTCACTAAGCAACTCAGCTGTGACAAGGAAATTGAGGGGATGAGGTTAGGTTAGATACTTACTGGAGGGGGCAAAAGTTAATAATTAGGTTCAAAATCCAAAGATCTATCCCCCCGTTAAGCTCAAGCAAAGGAAACACGTGACTGCTTCTAGTGGTCAGCGCATGGCAATTATATCAAGGTCAAGACTTACTTCAGCGCAATCGCGGATAAGCAGAAACAGTAGTCCAAACAGTAGTTTCAACAGTGAATTTCTCAATGGTTGCATCCTTCAGAGGACTATATCCCTCGATGAGGGATTATGCCCTTCAATGAAGGGTTGTGCCCCTTGATAGGGGACTGCGGTGCCTTTCTTAAAGGAGCCAAAGTCTGTCGTCTATCAGGTGTTTTATCCTCCGAGGTTGTGAACCGAGAATACTGGCGCGGCCATACGAACTGGTCGAGGTTGAAAAAGGCAATGGCCCAGTCCGCGGCCACGGCGCCACTTTCCGTCATTAACCTCTTGAAGTCGGTATGTTTGAGATTCGCTGCCAAGCGGGTTCTCGCGGCACTGAGATCCTTGCAGTGGACAAACATGTGGAAGACGGTTTGCTTGGTGTGTCCGCAGGAACAAGCCGCGGATGGTATAAGCTTGACTTTAGAAAGATAGTCATTCAGGCCAATGAACTCGGTACGGCATTGAAGCAGCATGGTGCTTTGAGCACGGGTCAGGCCCTTGTAGTACCGAAGGCTCTCTGGGCCCCAGTGCTCATCCAAGGCAGCAGGACGCTGGCGCTGTTTGTGCCTCGCGGCTCGATCTCGGCGGTAGGTGTCCCAAATATCGGCGGATACTTCGTTGGCGTCTTGCTTCGCGCACATGACGATGGCTCTCTTGCGCGTCTCTGGGTCGAGCCACTTGGTTGCCAACGTCTTTGCCCCGCTCTTTGGGTTCTTGTTCAAGTTGTTCTGGAGCAGCTGCCTGGATCGCAGACACAACTCTCGTGCCTCCTTGTTAAGAAGCTCGTACGGTGAAGTCATGGGAGCGAGTTTCTTACCCGCCACGCTGGTTGGGTCAACGTACGGAGACGTTGCTCTCACCTCGAGCGACTTGGCCCGCTGGGACAGTGCGAGCCGGGAAAGGAAGACGTGGATGCTCTCAATGTTGAGTTCTTTCTCGAGCACTCGGGTAGCGCAATTGCCAAGTGCGCCAGATATCTTCTTGAGGCAATCGTATTGCAGACGGTCTAGCTTGCGTAGGTTGCTGCAGCTGAGCTGCCAATTCAGCTTCTGGTAGCGGCTGTGTACAAACCATGCACCACAGGCATAGGAGATGATAGGTCGGATCTTGGCCAAGTATATTCGTCTCGTGGTCTCCAATCTCAGGCCCCAGATGGATCCAGATATGCGCTGGAGGTGTCTCATCTGCCTCAGCACCTTGCCTTTGATAAGCGACAGGTGGGCGTCCCACTTCAACTGATGGTCCACTTCGACTCCGAGGATCTTGAGGCTGGTTTTCAAGCAATTTTTGGAGCCCTGGAGCCCAGGGATATCGGGCAGCAGCTTGCAGTCGTCCTCTTTGCAGCGGGGGGGCTTGAAATGCATGACGTTGTACTTGTGTGGCGAAAAAGTGACACCAGCTGGCCCGGCCCACTTCAAAATGCTGTCGTGGCACACCTTCAGCCCGTTGCAGTTGTCTCGATACTCGAAGGAGACGGCCACCAGATAAATGTCATCGACGTAGGCGTATGCGTCAATGGTGACGAGTCCGCGCAGCTGGATGGTGTTCTCGAGAATGGGTGCGGCGAAGAAGAGAAAGAGAATAGGCGAAAGAGGCGATCCCTGGGGGATCCCGATGTTGACAAAGAAGGGCTCGGTGGTGCTGCCGGGCATCTTCAAGACGGTGCTGCGGCTGGAAAGAAATGAGTGGATGAGGAGGATGATCCACCAGGGCAGGTTCTTCTGTATCAGGATTTCGAGAAGCTTGAGGCGATCGATGTTGTCATAGGCGCCTGCCATGTCGAGACCCATTATGGTTGCCCTCTTGTGCACCAGGGTCACCTTCCTATGAAACTTCCTCATACTTTTCCTCGACCAGGCTTTGTAAACAGTCCCGATTATGCCCTGGACGGCGTGGGAGGTGGACTTTCCGGGGGCACCATACTGCGAACGAGGGAGGAGCTTGTGAGCTAGGGCCAGCTTCTTGAGGCGTTCGGCCACGATCTTCTCGAACAGCTTGCCAAGGGTCAACAGTAGGGCAATGGGGCGCCAGCTCTTGGGATCGCTGTAGGTATTCTTGCCTTGCTTGGGGAGGATAACGGTGATGGCGTGTTTAAAGGCGGCGGGATGGTGAGAGAGGGTCAGGCAAGCCTGGAAGAGGCGGGTGAGATAGGGTACGAGCTGAACGCGAGCCATCTTGATGGCTTCGTTGGCCATTTCGTCGTCGCCTGCAGCCTTCCCGGTTGGAAGCGCTTGGATGGCTCGACTCAACTCGTCTTCGGTTACAGTCTGGTCGGCGCAGAGCTCCTGAGATCCCGATCCCTCGGCTGGATTGGTTGGGAGGGGGAGCAATGGTGCTACATCGCCGTCGCTGGTTTTAGGCCACATGCTGTTCCTCAGACAGGTGCCCTTCTCTTCCTCGGATGTGTAGTAGTTGATGCCATCGTGGGAGAGAGGCGGCACGCGACCTTTATCCCTGGGCTGACACATCCTCTCACTGCATCTGGATATTTTGAAGACTCCATTGGGCGTCTCGGACGTTGCCGATACATGCTGGCGGTAACTGTTGCAACGCTCCTTTGCGTCATCCCCTTGGCCCTGTGCTCCAAGAACTTCGGAAAGCTGCTGCTCCTGTTGCTTCTTTCGGTGCCGAGCTGTTTGGCTCCGCGTGAGTGGCTTGGCCGTCCTGCTGGCCTCGTCCTGCAGTTGGGTTTCCACTTGTACCACGGCAGCCTTGGAGGACGGTGCTGATCTTGGTGCGTAAACAGGACGCGTGGGCACATGGCTTCGAACGGCAAGCATGGTGGCATCAAGGATGGCGGCGGCAAATGCATCGACTTGCTCATGCGTCACCAGTTCACCACACACGATCCGTGCCAGGGCGGCGGCGATGGTGCGCTCGTAGGTCTTCCTGGGTGTCCTGCGCCAGCAGTAACGGGTCTTCTCGTCTCTGAAGAGCTTCGTGTCCAGCAGCGTTTCAATGGGGCGATGATCCGATTCCGGCAACGAGGCAAAACCTATGATGTTGCAGCCCAACACGCTCGAGACGATGGCCCGGCTGACGAAGGTAAGATCGATGCACGACCTGGTGCTGTCCAGTTTAGTACCGCGCGTGTATGTCACGGTGCCGGGCTTCGTGAGGCATTTCATCTCAGACTCGATCATCCCTTCATGAAGCGCATCGGCGTCTTTACAAGTTTGGGTAGGCTTGAACAGGGGACCACCCCATTCCTTATGGTGCAGGTTGAAGTCGCCGACGACGATAGGGCGCTGGCCAGTAGTCACTTCGTGGATGAAGTCCTTAATGTTGGCGTGCCTTTGTTGATTGTACATGTTGTGAATTGAATACTGCCCTTCAACCGTGGACAGATTGAGGGTGGCGCTGAACTTTTCATTGACGCCGGCGTGGTACATGACATTCCATCGATCCTTTGGAATCGTCTTGTGAACATAGAAGCATACCATGACAAGAGGAACAGACTCAAAGTCTTTTTCCCCTTTGTGATTTGCTGGGTCGTCCGTCTCGGTGAGCGGTCTGGCCGCCCGGAAATCCACCACGTAAGGGTCGCAACTCAGCCATGGGAGTGCTGAGGGGGGATCTTGGACGGCGATGACGTCGGGGCCGTGGCCCTGCAGTTTTCTCGCTTCTCTGAGAATGAGTCTCATTCTCTTGTTGCAACCCTTGACGTTGACTTGCCAGAGCCTCAAATGAGAGTCCAAGATGGCCGTGACATAGTCCTTCAACTTCCCCTGTTGCTCCATTCGGTCGTGGCCCTTGAGCCTCGCCATAGCAGTCGACTCTCATTCGCGACTGGAAACCAGAGCAGGGGGGGTGCCTCGTTGTCCAATGGGGGACGAACGAGCCTGATATGACCAGAGCTCGTTGTCAGATGACTTTATGCAACATGTGTTGGGACAATTGCCACAAGGGCCAGAGCAGTTGTGGTCCAAGGGGAAAACAGAAGACCCGACCACCATGTGTGGTGACCAAGAGGCGAGGAAGGAGTGGCCCTGAAAGCTAGATGTTGAGGACAAAGATGACAGGCAGAGTGAAGAAGAACAGGACAAAATGGTGTGGCGTGGTGGTGTCTTGTCTGAACGAGACCAAGAGATGGTCCGAGGAGGAGGACGCGATGGGCAAGAATGAGACGCAGGAGGATGAGACGGAGATTGTTGGAATGAAGATGAATATAATGGCACTCGCTCCTCCTATCTATATGTCATCTGCTTCGGTGGCCAGCCAACAACAAGCCCGATCATTGTTTGTCAACTCGGAGACCTCCTTCGTGCCCACTCAGTCAAATTCCGCCACGGAGTCTGGAATCGACAACCAGAGTTCGAGATCAGCCTCCAATTAGAGCATGCAAATGCGAGGCCATCAGCCACTGCAATCTCTTCCAGGACGGCATGATTCAATTACGTAGTATTCGGCGTAATGTATCACGGTCTGGATCTCGGACATGCTTGATGCCGAGCGCCACGAGCTGGTCGTTGATCTTTGCATGAGCCTACAATTTCCACATATGGCCCTTGGGCAATCCCAGAGTCGCAATCGAGAACTACGGCAGAAACGGCCGGAATCTTCCCCGGATTGCGAAGCTGGGACACATGGGGTACCTGGTGGGTCGATGGCAAGTCGCCATCTCTCCCCCTTGCAACATCCCCTTCCCTGAATACTGCAGGTGAGAAGCACGGTCTTTCGATAACTTGGCCAACATCATAGTACTTGCTTCCAGTTATCCAATGGCTGGTGTGTCCCGGTTCCCAAACCTGCTTAGACCCATACTAGACTCTCACCGGGCAAGCCACCTATCTCCTGAACTGTTTTTTAGGTGGTGGAGCCAGTATGATCTTTCAGAAAAAGCAATGGCTTAATGCAGCCAACCTGGAAATGTCCCCTAAGTGCTCCACCACCAGTAGAACAGTCAAGGACTGAGCTGAAACAGATAGGACTTGGGTGGCTGAAAAAAATGCAGACTAGATATTGCTTTTGTATGTAGTTACGAGGGTACCTGCATTTCAATATGTTCCTTGCTTATCCTGGACAAGACAGAACTTTGGTATTAACCAATAGGTTTGTTATGGGGTATTAGGCTCCAGGTTTTGATTTATGTATGTATGATTTATTGTGGTTCTGGGGGTGAGCTTAGAACACCTGGCTGCTGTGCTTAAAGGAGTGGTGTAATGTAGGTCAGGTTGTCTACGGCAGCACAAGAAGTGAACAGGGTGGCGCGAGACAACTGTAGGTACATCTCGTCCATGAGCGACTGGCAAAGGAATATTACGATATACATGGCTAAACTACCGCACTCTCCCGCAACAACACTGTCATTCTACCTTGCCGCCGGCTCTACAGGTGAAGAAGCTCTTTATCCCGAGCGACTCGGTTTTGAGCGGATGCTTCGCCCTTCAACGTCGATTCGGCTGTACCACTTTCTTCCCCTGGGATACTCAATGTGGCAGGGTCCCTGGTGTGATGCGGACTGTCTTGTACTTTTTGAAAACCTCAATCAGGCGCTGCATTGCCAGCGCCAAATCCCGATAGTCGTGGCGGCCAGGCTTGACGACGATGCTCTCGGAGCTGGCCGTACGAACAGTGTCGACCCCCCCGAACGTGGTGCTGAGGGACTTATCTGTCATGCTAGAGGAAATGGCGGCGGGCTCGGGAGGGCTGCGGCGGGTCTTCTTTGGCGCCGGCAGTTCGTCGTCAGACTCGGGGTAGTCAAACTCGAGGTTGTCAGACTCGAGGTCGTCAGACTCGAAGTCTTCAGACTCGGGGGGAGGAAGCCCTTGCTTAACAAACTCCCAAGCCTCCTTCTCGTTGGAGAAACTTTTGCCTAAAGGCCAAATTCAAGCCGTCAGCTTACTGTATTCTCACGATTAGGGGCCCTCATTCATGGCAACTACTTACACTTCGAGCCCTTCTGACCCTTTATAGCGTCTTCGCATTCATTCCATGTGGTGAACACGCCAGTCTTCTTGCCACTTTGCACGGCGTAGAACTTGGCCATGGTTAAGTGCCGTCTGGATATGGTAGGCAGTTATGGAAATGGAGGAGAAGTCTTGTGAACTGAAAGACACACCGAGGCAAAGAGAGGTAACAGGTTGAAGTTGGGTAGCGCAATTGAGAATGGTAAGACTGTTGGGGAAGAGAGGTTTGATAACGACCAAGCCTGCATTGGGAGAAGTTCATAGGACTTGTGCACCAACACGCCTCGTCTGTGTAAGCGCATCATCGAGCTTTCGTTTCTTACAGCGCGTATACGGTGAAAGCAGAGGGTGCCACAACTAACCACCCGAGCTGCAGCTTCCATCACGTTGCATACCAAGTACGGAGTAATGCAAGTTGGAAGCCACCACCCCTTATGCACCTTGCAGACACCCACACAGGCGACGCCAACTTATCGCGACCAGGGTATATCTTTCTGTTGTTTCTTCTTCTTTGCTTCTTTCCAGCCGGACTTGTTTTCTATTTCTCGCTTGCTTGGCTTCCTTTCATTGGCTGTTGTGGAACAGCCCTCTGGCAGCACACCGGTCATAGCGTGAGGCCGTCGGAGCGATGGTTATGCAGGGGTAGAATTACTGTACAGTAATTATTCGTACTCCGTACCCCTAGGCTCGACCTTCTCTTTGACCCCTCGTCATGTCGCGTCCATGATCAGATCTTGATCTAGACCCCCGATCTTAATCAGGAACTATGTACGTCTGCAGGTCCCAACCAGCATCTGTGGGTCTTCCACACATGCTGCGTGGGGTAATGTTCCAATCTGCGCCATCAGTCTCAGCCCATGCTTCCGTCCCTACCTTAGAATGCAGCCCAGGCCAGGCCAGGCTGCTGGCCTGAGCGCACTCCAAGGTTCGTGATAAATGTGCCTGAATATCCAATCCCGGATGCAGCTGCCAGATCAGTCGTACGAATGTACCATGGACTATTGCAACTAGTGGACCGGTGAGCTCGCTTGCATCCCTCCCCTCACTCTTACCTCTCTAGCGTCATGTTCAGCTTCGTCCTACTTCCTAGACATCAGACCCAAGCACCATGCTGCGTATCGCGCCTCGCGCTTCAGAGTTAATCTGTAAGTGTTACAGTGGGCTCGGTGGCGTTTCTGCGCCACACATTATTCACAAGGATCGGGGGTCAGAAAATCCAACGGAAAGGTGGAGAGTTGTGTGGAAGATGTAAGAATTTTGTTGTTTCCTTTTCCAAGTCTGAACCATACCGGGATGAGCTCGGGTTTTGCTTCGCAGATTGAATGTACCTTGATAGAGTCAGCTGCGAGGCGACTCCTGTTTTGGAGAGTTTTCCAGTCCACAAGAAAGTGGGAAGTCATAAGTATGTAGTGCTTCGTTCGCTCCTTTGTTTCTCCTTGAATGTCGGCGCAACCATCTTTTTTCATCAGTCCTTGCAACTCACCTGCCAACGCCAATCACTTCAACACCGTACTTCCATTCATTTCCCCACTCTCAATGTCTTTGCCTTCATCTCTATCGACGTGCCTTGCCACGACCCATAGATTGCTCCCTCACATCCGGAATGCGCACTCCCCGGCCTTGACTAGACGGTTGATGGTTTTCAACATTGCCCTAGTGCATGCGTTGATACACTGCCTTAAGCTCCACCCTGTCCTGGATGAGGATTCAACGCATGGCTCCCATGTCACGGTAAAAATGTTGGAAGACTTTGCGGCCGCGAATGAACATGTCTACCAGGTCATCTTGAGATACAATCTCACTCCACATGATTATGATGTGGCAATGGAAAAGGGGCAACGTGGCCTCCGGGACATCCTCATTTCCTTGGGTGGTTACTGGCTTTCTATTGTCAAGGTCGTAGTCAGACAGCATCGTGATGAGGGTCCTTGTCTCTTGTTGACAATCCAAGGCGAAGAGGCTGAAGATGAAGTTCGAAATAACCCGCATTTGATCGGAGAATCCTGTGGGTTCTCGAGTCGGGGCAAATTCCTTCCACGGCAATTTTATGTCCATATCGTGGGCTTTCCTGCTGGACAGTACACGGAGCAGCACCATGACTGGACAGCCCTTGTTGCACGATACAGCTCGTGGCCCATTGTCAAGGCTTTGCGCAAGCCCGGCGGGAAACTCATTGTGGAGATATCGGAGGAAGCCACAGCTGTGGAAGCGTGTCGATCGGGCTTCACAACGGAGAGTCGGACTTTTCCAGTCGTGTATGCTTCCCCCTGCACTACATCTGAACAAGGGGGCTCACTGACATTGAATATCCAGGCCATTCGCGATTCAAGCCATCCCGGTGTTTTGTTACAACTGTCAAGCCCCAAGCCACTATCAAAGTGCCTGTAACAGTGCAACCAGGTGTGGTAAATGCTCAAGGGATCATCACACAAAGGAATGCCCACGAGGCACTGAGCTGAAGTGCACCAACTGCAGCGGAAAACATGAGGCCTGGAATAGCCGATGCAACAGCAAGGCTACGCAGCGGGAGCGCCAGAAATCCAACTACTATCTCCAAAACGGCCCTTCATGGGCTTCTAAGCTGGATACTGAGGAGTCTACCTCGACCTCGGAGGAACCAGCTGATCAACCGACGGAAGACACCACTACTTGTCAAGTGCTCCAGGAAAGCCACAACGGAAGTTTGACTACGGCATCCTCTTCCCCCTCGAGCACCACTCCTTCGAGAACCCCATCCTCCTCGAGCACCCCTTCCCCGGACACAGTCCAGAAACAGCGGACTACCGGCAGGCCGAGTAATAGTATTGTACTCCAACGAGCCGCCCAAGATCCTCGGCAAACTGTCCTCACGTTCCGCACCCTGACGCCGGCTGCTGATGAGATGGCTTCTTCTTCGCCTAGTAACCCAGTGGATACGGGGATCGCGAATGAAGATGGTATCAATCCGCACGAGATTGTTGAGACTGAACCTGAGCAGCCCGATGCGAAGGATGCTGCATCTTCCAAACTCAGCCCGGAACAGGACATGCCCACGGCCACAAGAGTGAGGGAAGGGGAGATTGCTAGATCTGGGGCAGGCTTAGATGCTCAAGGCGAGGAGCCCAAGGAAGCAACTTCTGCGCACAAGAAGCCAAAGGGGAAGAGGAACGAGCGCGGTAACAACCACAGCAAAAAAAGGAACGACGACAACCACAACAATAACAAAAACAACAAGACCAAGATAGGTCAGAAGAGGAAGAGAGACGGCAAGAACTTCAGCAACAAGAAGAAGAACGACGACGATGATGACAAGAATAACAGATGTTACGGATTTTGATGCAGTTGGCGTGTACTCAATGAGTTTATTGACTGTGTGGTTGAAAGGTCTCCGCTCAGCTGTCATTATATGCTCTAGTTTTGTGTACCTAATAGACTATGAAACTCCTCAATGAGTCTCTGACTCATCAGCATAATCTGCCCATTTGATAAGATAATAATTATTTTTCAGGCCGGACTTGATTGGAGATAGTTGGTGGAGCGGAATTGCTCTTGGGCCTACCACGCTTTATTCTTAGAGCCTGTTTCGATTTCCTTGCTTTGCCTCAGTGGGGCTAACTGTATCAAACCCTAGGCCAGATTGGACTGAAGATTTAGCTGTGTTTGGACTCATAAAGTGGCAGCTCAATCGTGGGTCTACTTTAGATCTAAGCACAGCTGAGGCTACTGCTCAAGTTATTAGGTCATCCATTTCACGGATTTGCTCTCGTTTCTCGATTTGTCGTGAACCCCGCATGGCGGTGGGATGGCCAGGTTGCATATCACACCATGCGGCCACTACCCCAGTTCAATCTCTGGCGTCTGGATTCATCTGCGTCACCCTCAGCTTCAAGTTAGTTAAAAAGAACGACCCAACACGGCCCCAGAGCCTGTCTTGAATGGGCTGTGCAGTAGCCCGTGCATACCAGTCAGGCGGAGGCTTCGTCGTAACCCTATTCATAGAATACGAAGTGCCATCCTCCCCAAAACTGGCCAGAAGGAGACAGGGGTATTGGTGGCTAACCAATCATCTCCATGTTGCTGAGGGCAAATTTAACCCCGCAAATCGCGAAATACTGGAGCCTAGAACCAGACCAAGGATATAAAAGCTGACGTTTTTCGGCGGCCAGAGATGTGTCCAGATACAGCTGTATAACTCAGTCAAAGGCAGTCCTCTCGCCCTATTCCTCATTAACATCCTCCTCCTTCCCAATTCTCAGGGCAAACCGAGATCCGGGCAGCCACCAACGATGACGCCTACACCCCCTGTGACGGGCTTCTACCGCTTCTGGTTCACCGACTTCGACCCCGTCTTCTCCCTCCTATGTGTCTGGGTGAACGTCTTTAAACACCAATGGTGTATCAATCTCTTCGCCGACAATCCCATCGATAATTATTTGGGTCCTCTCACGTTTCAAATCGCGGGCGGCATTGCAGCAATGGGGTTCCTAGAGGGCGTTTTACTGCGACAAACAAAAGATATTATGGTTTGGAGGACAGTCCAGATCGCAATCCTTCTTAACAACTTATTCTGCGTCGGGGGCCATATTTGGTCTATGAAATGGCAAGGTCGGCTGATGATCCCGCCATACTTCCCGAGGCCATTAATGCAGGAGGACTGGGCATTTTTGACGTACATGGTGGTCACCAGCGCTTTCAGACTCAAGTTCATCTTGGGGATTGAACCAAAAGAGTTGCCGGAGGCAATGGCGGGCCATTATCACGATGAAGAGGAATGCGATGGAGATTCGGTGCCTTCGCAGAAGTACATGTTTGAAGTCAAGTCGGAGGGTTCAGCTGCCGGATCACCTTTCTCGGACTGATTGAAGTGTTGATTTTGGCTATCATACCTGATCTAAATACTCCTTTTTACGGCCTATACGTCGAAGAATAAAGAATATGGTGGATTGTCAGCCATTAGCCCTTAATGAAAGTTACATCCATAAATCTCTGTTTTAACGAGGTTGCTCAACTTAAGATGGACTTCGTTTGCCTGGTTTCTGAGCGAGTCGAAGAGGGCTTTAAATATTTTTCACGAGTTCCCTGGTGAAGTAAACTACTGGATCTGCTCGTGACGGTCATTGATGAAATCTTCGATGGCTTGATTTAGGAGATGGAGATGATTTGACTTGTAGTTATTCATCTCCCGACATGAGCCTAAAGGTCGTAGAGTTGTCGTCCTACTAGATGAGATACCAACAACCTCCTGAACTCTCCATCGGGTTCTTAGTAGAGAAATGCCCGTTTCAGCCTCATCCTACCCCGAACTAAGAATCTTGAAAAATGGCAACCCGGTTGAAGTCCTGTTCAAGTTCACCATTGCTCAACATCTCACCACGAGCTTTTGCCGCCGACTATGGGAGACTGGTAAAGGGACACCGATAGCGACAAGTTATATCGCTTGAAAAAGACCAAGATGCTTCGCCGAAGTCCTTTCATGTCTGTCTCGGAGCTATCAAAGTAACAGCAGCCCAAGCCAGCCTACACTCCCTTGGTTGCATAGGAATTTGGTGGTAACTAGCAGAGCAGCCGGGAATGCCCTGAAGAATTTACTCTCACCCTTGGAATCTTAGTGAGACCCCTCATCCCACCCTCCTACTGACAGTCAGCGTCACTGTCAATCGCTGCACCTTGACGCCACAGACTAGCAACGCGGCGAGGAGAAGGTGAGGATACGTCATACTTTCGTATTGTGATAATCAACATCCAACTTAATGCTTCAACAGATACGAGCCGAGAACAGATGAACCACCCTCCCCACCCTTATCCTTGATGGCCCGCTCCATGACACTCATCAAATGTTCCAAAAGCCCAGCATCAATTCCGTCGTCCCTCGCGGCCTGTACGATGTTCTTCACCCCGAGGTACTGCATCCCGAGCGAGTTGCCAGCAGCATCTTCAAAGCTCTCTGCATCCCAATTTGCGGCCTCGCGCCCAAGCAGCGGCACAAGTGCCGCCAAGAACGGCACGATACTGCCCGCCATTGTGGGCTGGACCTTCACGTCATCGGCCTCTTTCTTCAAGATTGCCATCGCCAGATATCCGCCGCTCAGCATTCCATACATGGCTGCCAGTGCAGCAACATCATACCGCGCCGCAGCTCCGATGGTGGGACCCAGGTAGACAGATTTGCCAACGGGACCTAGAATTCCCTCAATCCCCTCAAAGGCGGTAGCATCTTCGCCGCTGACGACTAGAAAACTGTGCGCCCCCCCGACCATCTCAGGGGTTACCATGATTGCCGAGTCAAAGTACTTGGCGGCACCTAGCTGGCGGATATAGTCCTGCATCTCAGTGGCCTGCTTGGGTGTGCCATTTGCGATGTTGATGAAGGTCTTTCCGCTGAGGGCCCCAGCCAGGATCCCAGAGAGCACGGTGTAAATTTTGTCATAGTCGAGGAGGAGTGTAGCGATGATGTCACTCTTCGATATAGCGCAGCTGAGGTCGGGCTCGAAGACTGCGCCAGCGGAAATTGCGGTTTTGACGTGAGAGCGTTCAGCAGTGCGATTCCAGATTGTGACAGCATAGCTTTCTTTTGCGAAGGATTGGGCAATGGCGGACCCCATGTTCCCAATGCCCAGGATGGTAATTGGCTGTTTAGAAGTTGACATCATGAAGGGGAGGTTAAAAGATGGGAGGCTGAACGTGTTCGTAGACAAGTAGACTGAGGCACGGCGTTTGGAGATGGTCACTCCGGAGCTTTTTCTTGATTGCGAGTCTGTGGTTGTTCTGCTTGACCCGACCTACATATCGTAGATGCCATATGGGCATATTTATATTCATCTCTATTACTTGTCTAAACCCAATTTCATCCAGAGGGGTCACGAGCTTGCAAGGCAACGCACATGCGTAGTCTATCTCGACCTACCGTAAACTCTCTAGTAGCCTAAGATGTACCATGTTTCGTGCCAAACTAGCAAATAGGTTATGCTTAAAGTGAAGTCATCTAGATGAGGGGTCAAACCCCCCACACCGAATGTAGATGCAGATTGACTATGAGCTGACAAATCTGACTAGAAACTGATGCTTGTTAAGCAACCAGCATACAGGTTCCTTATGGCATGGATTGGCCCAACCTAGGCGTTTACCCTTACTCCACCACACGGAGACTTTTGACTGCTTATTGTACAGTAATCATGTAGGCCCTTCTGTAATGTCGAGGCTTGGCCTTCCCTCATGACTCCTCGCCGTGATGCCAATAAGACGGCGTAATAGGAGGCCCGACTCATCAAGCGCGCAGCAACCGCTTATCATCATTTGTAATAGAGGATGCTGCGGTCTCCCATTAGCTATCACGGTGTTTAAGGCTGCTCAAATCACCTACAGCAGGGACATCAATGACCTTCTTCCTATAAACAGTTCCAGCTAGGTATCCTCTGCCTTCCCAGATCCGCCCCCAACGGATCATTATCTCTTTCAGTGGGCATCACCTCCACAGCCGTACATCAGCCCGATATCCGCTGATGTCGGTTTGCGCATTGCACTACATCAGCGCAGAGTCTAGCTGCTGGTACCTAGCTCGTCATCCCGACCGATCCTTGTGCCGCTGCCCTTGATCGGCCGAGTCGACGCCTTGTTTCTGCCCGCAATGGACTGTCTTCGCCCAACCGTCGTCGTAGTCCAAGATTTCCGCGAACATCTCTGCATAGTCCAGCACAGACGGTTGGTCAACAGCCAGAACCCAGCGTAGGCGTGAACAACGGCCTCGGCTGTAGCGGCTCGAGAATCGGGAGTCTTGTCGCGTATATCTTCAGCCCTCCGGTGGTATCAGCCCGGCCGCATTGCTACTTCTAGCTAGCGTCTCTCATATTGTTTTTTGCGTTTCATTTGCTACCAATAGCCGTCGCTCACGTGTTGTCATACTGCAATGCCATAAGGAACCTCCCGTAAGTGTTTGCTGGACCTCTTGTCAGAAACTGGCAAACACACAAATACTAGCATATTAATCCTTAATGCCGCTGTAAATGAACAAAAGACTACACAATAACATTCAGATGCAGATTCTACGGTGCCTAATTAAAGGAAGTTGTCAAGATGAGATTATTTCTTCCCAAGAGTAATTATCATACTTGTTTTGGCAAAATAAGGTCGCCTCGCACATGGCTCGTTCTGCTGGACCGGTCGACGTCACACTATCATCCACCTGAGAAGGCTACCGGCATATTTCGAGAAACAGGAATGGATTTTGGGTGCTTGAATTTTGTCTTTGAGATTATCGGCATTGCGTCGAGACGAAACTCAACTGACTTCTTCCTCTCAATGAAAATGTCTGTTTCCATTACCCTCACTTCTCTGCTTAACTTCAACTCAGCCTTATATGGCACGTCAGCCTCTAGCAGCGTTTCGGCCTGCTACTCTCCTTCCAGCTAAGCTTATATAGGCAGGTCTATTATATCTGCGAACCCCTATTTAACAGACCGCCTCTGGCGGATGAACGGCCGGGAATAGGTCACCTTATCCTCGCATCAAAAGTGGAGACGAATTGAAGGCCTGTCATGTCAATCATGTCAATGTCATTGGCGCCCTTGCTATGGCATGATTCGCCATATTTTCAATCAAGCAAACATTTAAATCGCTATTTCCTGTACACTAAAAAGAGCCCCATCAGCACTCAGCCTTGGACTTTATCACCAGAAAGAACGCACCTAACTTCACCACCTCGGCGGACCAATTAAACCACCACCAAAATGACCAACGGCAACCTCAAGTTCCGCATCGCAACTCTCGATGATGCGACGCAACTTCAGCCAATGGTTGAAGCCGCGTTTCGCGCCGAAGACAGCAGAAAAGACTGGACGGCGGACATGGTCCTTTCGGATAATTTCCGCATCAATATCGAGGAAATAATCAAGAAGATCGCCGACCCCGACAGCGTGACCTTAATGGCCACCGACGACAACAACGCCCTCGTGGGCTCGATTTCCGTCTTCAGGCGCAGCCCCGACGTCGCTCGCTTGTCCTTGCTTGCGGTGGACCAAACTTACCAACGCGGCGGTGTTGGCCGTCAGATCCTGGCCTATGCTGAAGACTACTGTCGCCGGGTCTGGAGCGTCAAGACGCTGGGCTTGAACGCCCTTTCGACGCGTGAGCAGCTGATTTCGTGGTACACACGCTGTGGCTACCAGAAGACGGGCGAGACGACGCCGTTTCCTTATGACCGGATGAAGGGCAGGGTTCTGCCGGAGGGCTTGAGGTTTGTCGAGTTAGAGAAGGATGCAAGTACAGTTCCTGTTGCAGCTGGGGTCGTTTAAGTGAGCGCTGCTGGTGAGGAGCCATTTTCAATTTTACAGCTCAGAGATCTTGTTACTCTACGCGCAATTTTTCTTTCACCAGTGAACGACTTATGCGGTGATATTGCAGCTTCAGTAGTTGTCCGGCTTCAGAAAAACGAAACCTGACCCATCGTATTCGAAATCGACTTATGATGCTGCTTGAGGTTTGATAATTGATCATTGGTTCCCAAAACTGACCAGGCTTTATTGTGTCTGAAATCGTTGCTCGGGGTAACGTTTATGGTTCATGTTTGATTGAGCTGATTCTATTGAAAGCGAGACTGTCACGTCGGAACATGGGATTTAGACGTCTAGATTTGTGCTAAGTAGCATGGGATCTTCTCGATGCATGGGAGATACGGGTGAAAATGCAACTCTACTAGTGCATCGGATATGATCTCCTCATATATGGTACTTTCTTAGGGCGACCTCTAGCCTTCGAACGCCCTACCTGGAAGTTTCCTTCTTAATCTCCTACTGCGATCATTGGGATTTGTAGTCCCATCATTGTTTCTAGCTTGTTTTATAACCACCTAACTCAAATCAGAATGTTGCTAGCAAAATCTCGCCCTTAAGGCTACCAAAGACTAAACTCAATTCCATCCCAAGGAACAGACCCTTTCATGTCGAGATAATCCGTCACGATACTGGAGTGAGACGGCCGCATGAAATGGGCTGAGGAAAGCTCAAGGTCCTTTGAGTCCAACACCGCTATCTACTATATCCCTTCACTTTGCTGAACATGCTTACTTTGTTATCACTAAAAATGCGCCTAGCAATATTAGTACTGCACATTGCTTTGAAGCCTTTCACAACCTACTAAACGAACCGATTCCCCCAAACCGAAAGTCATCTCTGTCACCCTCCCACCCTCTTCATCGGCACGGCCATTCTGACGCCCTACAACACCGGCAGTGGCCTGGCCATCCGTGAAGCGAGCAGCCCCCTTAAAATCCTGATCGAAGTAGCACCGACAAGCTATACGGAGAGTTTGTTACCTATGAGCTCAGCGGCCTTGATCCGCAGCTCAGCGGTACACTTGTCGAGGGTGTCCTTAATGGGGGTCAGAATGGGTTCCGTGCGAGAATTTGCGCTGGATGCACGCCACTCGACGGACAATTTGTTCACATACACAGTCTTAACAACTGGAAAGGGACCCCAGGTACTAATGAGTTGAGTTGCGCCAAATGAATCTTTGTGGGGTGGGAGGTGATACGTTTTAATCCCCACTGTGTGCCGATAACGTTATCGATTATGAATCAAAAGCTCGTGTGTCGGTCTTAGAAATCAGCAATGATGCGACCACCTCGACAAACTAATTGAACCATAAAAACGACCAGGCCGACTACTTTCTAAACTGAAGACAGCCATATCTTCTATCTTCCCACGATTTCATCATTTTTATCTACACTTATATTTGCACAATGGCTGAACCGATTCCAACAACCACTATGCAGTGGAATGTCATAGGCCTGGATGGTTTTGATTCCTTGAAATATACAGAGAAACCTGTGCCTGAGCTCGGCGATAGCCAAGTCCTAGTCAAAAGTAAGTCTGTCTTTCTCCACCGGTTGTTGTCTGGAGTGTCAACTAATCCATACCCACAGTCCAAGGAGCCTCCCTCAACGTATGCCCCTGCACCTTCTCATGCAACTAACGTTGACTGAAACTCGGTATAGTATCGCGACCTAATGATCCCCCATGGGAAGTACCCCTGGGGCCTCAAGTCAGATGTCGTTCCCGGCTCTGATGGAGCTGGAACCGTCTTGGCTGTGGGTAAACACGTCACGCGTTTCCAACCTGGCGATAACGTCGTCACAATAATCAATCAGCAGCATCTTGCAGGATCCATGACTCCCCTGTCAATACAGTCTGGTCTCGGAGCCTCAGTAGACGGTACGTTCCGCTCTGTCGGAGCCTTTGATGAACAAGGGCTAGTCGCAATGCCCAAGGGCCTAAGCTTCACTGAAGCTGCGACACTTAGCTGCGCCGGATTGACTGCTTGGAACGCCCTTTTCGGCTTGGTTGGCAAGCAGCTCATCGCAGGCCAATGGGTCCTTACTCAGGGCACTGGCGGAGTAAGCACGTTTGCCATCCAATTTGCCAAGGCCATCGGCGCTAGAGTAATTGCTACTACAAGCTCCAGCGAGAAAGCCAAGCTTCTCGAAAGGCTGGGCGCTGACCATGTTATCAACTATCGCGATACCCCCGAATGGGGTTCCGTTGCCAAGGCCCTCACTGGAGGAGTTGGCGTAGACCTTGTCGTCGAGGTTGCGGGCACCTCAATGAAGCAGAGTATCGCCAGTGCCAAGCTTGACGGAACCATCAGTATTATTGGTTCGATTGGGGGAGAAGTCAAGGAGCAGCCTGGTTTGATTGATTGCTGGCTCAACCTTTGCACAGCTCGGGGCGTGTGGGTAGGCAATCGACTCCAGATGGAGGATATGTGCCGTGCTATCGAGGCAAATATAGAGAAACTCCGTCCCGTTGTTGATTCCAAGGTCTTCACGCTGGGCCAGCTCAAGGAAGCGTATGAGTACCTCCAGTCAGGCCGTCACCAGGGCAAGGTTTGCATCGAGATTTCTTAGATGCAAGTAAGCGGGCTCACTTGTAACTTGTTACCACCGAAGGCTCAGCAAAGAGCGTGTGTATATATCATTAAAAGACATGGGTATCGACTGCAATGGCCCTCTAAGGATCCTACGCTCCCTTTTCATCCACCTTCTCTGATTCTCTAGGGGTGATATTCCCACTGCCCGTAGAGCCTTCCGCCTCGTGGACTGTTGTGCCAGCAGTTTTGAAGGACCGGGATCCCGACAAGTCAAGATAGATGTACTTTGCAGTTCGAATGAGAGTCTTCCGCCCCTCGAATACTGGGAACAGGCCAACTGCGATGAAGGAGCAGAAAATCCAAATGATTCCAACACTGACCCAGCCGGTGAAGAATTGCTTGGAAAAAATGTACGCGGTGCCGTACATGGGAAGCGGCCAGAGGACGAGGAAGGCAATAGTCTGAAAGTGTGTGTTAGCATTAATTGACAATGGGGCTCATCAGAGTACTTACCATGATAATAGTAGTTATTTTGCTGATCTTTCCAGCTCTGAGCAAGTTCTTCTGCTCCGCAGAAGCCTCAGCCGTGGTCTCGGAGTGGCCTCCAGTCGTGTTCTCCAAGTCGACACCAGCTGCGGCGGCAAGATCGTGATCGTCTCCCTTGCGGATATCCATCATGCTCTTCCAGTCGTAGTTCTGGGGGCCCAGAGCGTAGGTCAGAATGGGGATGAAGATGAGCGGGGAGAGAAGGGCGGTGACATTGCCCGCCAGCATAGGGTTGTTGGACCCGGTGCAAGCGACGCTGAGAGAACCGCACTCCTTCTTAGCCGTAACCAACCAGGCAATCAGGGCCGCAATCAGACCCAGAACAGGCGACAAACTTGCAGCCCATTTATTTTGCTTGGGCCAGATAAGTGTCAGGGTAGCCGGGAGCACAGCGGAGGAAATGATGCATCCCATCATCACATAGAGGTAGCCCATGGAGATCCCGGCGTAATAGAGACCAACGGAGAAGCAGGAGATGAAGAGCGCGTATGTGACGACGATGCAGTGGGAAATCCAAATGAGCTGCTTCCCGGGGGCATCGGGCTTGATGTATGTGCGGTAGAAGTCATAGGTGAAGATGGACGAGACGGCAATCAGCTCTGCCGAGGTTGCGCTGGTGACGGCCATGAAGATGATGAGAAGAGTTGCCACGGCACCGCCCTTTCCGAGGAGAGCCACCGCTGCGTAGGGAAGCACGAGACCTGCGCTGACTGCGGCGTCGGACATGCGGTCAGGGTACGTCGGGAAGAGAGGGTTGTTCTCCAGGGACAAAGCTGCCAGTCCCATGGTGGTTGCGGTGAGCCAGGGGATGGCGAACCAGGAGAGACCGCCGATGAGATAGCCCGGCAGCGCGTGAACTGGCGAGGCGGCGATGGCCTTGTTGTAGTAGCCATTGTCCAAGAAGACAGTGCCGAAGTTGCCGACGATGTTGATGACGAAGAAGATGGCTCCCTCCTTCGATCGCATTGTAAGGTAGCTTCCATCGGCGTTTCCAGCAACCGGGTGGCGCTCCGCTGCAGCAACGAGGGCGTCGTAGACGGCAGCGGGAGATCCTAGGGTGTCGGAGGTCGCGTACGTGGTCAGGGAAAAGAGAATGATGATGATGAGCAGGATGAAGGTGTGCGCCCAGTCGGTGAGGAAGGTGGCCTTGAGACCTCCCACGAGAGTGTACATGACGACGCCCAGCGGCAGCAGGAAGATGGCGGCGATGGTGTGCATGCCAGTCAAGGCATTGACCGTCGCCGAGCCACCGACAATCAGCATCAGCGAGACCAGGATATTAGTGACCAGCCCAAACACCATGAAGACGACATGCGCGATGGTCCCGTAGCGGGCGCGGATAACCTCCAGGAACGTATGGGCGTTCGGCGCACGACGCTTGAGCTCAATGGCCAGGGTCGCAAACAGCAGGATCTGGACGGTGGCTCCGGAGGCGTACCAGAACGGCCCGCTGACGCCGTAGCGATAGCACACGCCCGAGGACTGCAGCAGCGTGGCGGCCCAGGTCCACGAGGAGACGACGGCGGAGCCGACGAGGCCGGACTTGACGGTGCGGCCGGCCGTACTGAACATCTCGGACGTCTGCAGCTCGGCGTTGTAGCGGCGCAGGATGAAGGTGGTGAGGATCATGGCTGGGAGTGTTAGTGATGGATGCACCAAATTATATCATCGGTGTGGAGCCCTACCAAAGGCAAAGGCAAAGCCAAGGCCGAGCACGATGCCATAGCCGTAGCTCTGATCCAATGCGACTGTAGCCGCCATGGTGGTGACTTGTCACTGCACGATTCGACTGGCCTGTTTTGGTGATGGCGGCGGATGCAGTGGATCAAGCAATTGCAAGCGGTATTGCCAAGTGGGACTGTCTGTAACTTGGAGGAACAGCCAAGAAGCCCCGGATCTTGGCGGGTCTTATGTATAAATTGCTTCTACGACGCAGCATTCCTACTGTCCTGTGCAATTTTCACCTTGTCCAACTGTCGATCCTCCTCTGTGATAAGCCGTGTGCTTCCATCTGCCGTCGGGCAGCGCCTTATCACCGCCCTAGAGCCGTGACAAGATGTTTTATTGTCCGACCGCAGAGATAACGCACTGACGGATCCCAACCTCACGTCCGTATGCAGTCTAGCCGAACCCATGGGGGTCGAGCCAGAGCCTACACGGCTTCCCCCGGCCGCCGGCGGATCCCCGGCGGCCATGGTTCCAACTTCCCGGATGCCTCATTGGCGGCAGCCGCTGCAATGGCGCTGCGTAATCGTGGGGAAGAGAGCCGGTGTCGAGTGTGTCGATAAAGCCCTGGCAGCCGCGATAAAGGACGTTTGTGAGTGTCTCGGTCGCTGCATTAATACCCTCACCTCGCCGGGTCGCCCAAATGACTAACATGCCTGAGGTAATCCACATCCTTCCTGTCTATCACTGCGCATATCCCTACGGAAAATACAAGGGACTGGTCCAGAATGAACCCCTCTCTACCAAATCCCCCAGATTGTCACCCACAGTGGCTTCTGCACATCCCAGCCCTCTGCAGATGTGGGGGGCGAGACCGACCCTCCAGATTACTAACAAACGCTCACCTTCGATAACGAGTGAAGCAATCCTGATTGCATTACCACATGAAAAACATTCGCTACAGTGAATGCTGGAATCTTGTAGCGTGTGGCGCCTTTAGCTCGCCCATGCTCAATTCAGGCCTTATCACGAGCCAACGAAGAGCTAAGATGGCTTCACCTGGACCTCGACACCAGCCAGAGCTGCGATGGTGACCTTTAGCGACCGAGTCAAAGGATCACGTTCAGCATGATCAACATTCGAGTCACATTTGGTCGGTGATCAAGACAGCCGCGATTCACATGGGATTCCGACTTCATGAAAGACTGCCGGTGTTATTCTCATCATTTACATCGTTGAAAACCTCATCACTCGGCTTGACCGATCTCTTCCCTCGGCGGCGCACAGGTCTGGCCTTTCCACATCTTACTCTGCAGATAACCTAACCACTTCCGTAAACACCACATCCACCTAACTTTTGACATGACTGCGGCTTACACGAGACCTCCGTCTTTTATCAGTGCTATCGCATCCCTCTACCCGAGGCGGTATAGTAAGAACCAGTAGTGCGCAGTCCCTCTTTCCTGCAATCAAGCATCTCCGCCTTCTACTTGACCTGTAGATGTGGTTACGTTTGATGTTTCTAATCTTCTTATTACGTGGTTAGTATCCCTCATCTGGGAGGCTGGAATACTCGACCAACGCAAATTTCTCACCCAAGTGGTCAGCTTTGGTCCGTCGTTTGTCGTGATTCTAGCGTCAGTTATTATCACGCTGCAAGCCAACAAAATTGGCCTCATGTTGAGTGAGACTATACTTTGTTAGGTTTCATACTACTATCTGCGACTTCACATTCGGCACCCTTTCTTTGTTAAGTGGTCCAAGTCGTCTACGTTGTCATCAGACACGAAGAAACAGCAAGACAGCCACTCAAACGCAAGAAAAGGCTGAACAAACAGCGCACGACAGCAGTTGTCTGTGATAAGCTGTAACGCGATTGCTCAGTTTTCAGAGCGCCCAAGCTTCATGAACGACTAGTTGAACTAGCTAGGCGATGATGAGGCAAGTTTATTGATAGCATTATGTCTGTCACATATTTTCAGTGTGACTTGAGTTCTAGAACTCAGATTTGCTCGCCAACTGAATTATTTTTCTCTGGGCAGAATTGAGAAGTGGCTCCCATACCTATATATAACCTTGTGGCTAATGGGTAAATATAAACGTAGCTTTACCAACAGGAACAGCATCAAGGTGCGTCCTGTGGCTTGCTATGTCTGGGTGGATTGAGTCACGTGGACCACCGTGATGGACTTGCACACATGGTCAATATCTCGCCGCCAGTATTGACAAAACTTATTTCAACCTTGGGCAGCCGATAATAGTCACCAACTCGACTCTACGATAGCCTCGACCACCACCCGTCTGAGCCATGAGACTGGTCAAAATCAACTACAGCGACGTAATCGCCGACTGTGAAAATGGTCCGTCCTCGAAGTTCAACACCTGCTTCCACTCCATCGACGAGATTGACCTCCCACGCCCATCCGAGGCCCCGTACTCTTTTACTCGCTGGCTCCCCTTGATCCTTCGGACGCGAAACCTCGATGCTGCGGCAGTGCAAACAGTCCACCTTTCCCCGTCGCAGACTAAGCTCCTCGTCGATGCTGCAGCCGGATCCATCATCACGGGCGAGCTGAATCGTGCATACGAGGAGGACATCCGGGAAGACGTTGTTCCAGCGTTGTCGGCCCTTCGCTTTCCGGCCGAGGGCCTCTTTATGCGCTTGGATGGGTGTTCGCCCAAAGATGGAAGACGTAGAGTGCCCGGTCGCCTGTCACTGCACTCCATCGACGACATCCTCTTGTGTTTGACAACGTCTCAGAGGGCGCGAAACGACATGTTGAAGAGCCTCGAGGCTGGTGCTACAACAACCAACGTTACTTTTCTACCATTCAATGACCGCATGGAAGTAAGCGCGAGTATCGAGTATACTGCTCACCTGGAAAAGGAGCCATCACTGCAGTTAGTCAATATTGCTGGCACAAACCATGGGCTTTTTCCAGCCTACAATCCGCAGAAGTGTCCTTGATGGTGGACAGCATTTGGGAAGGGATCACAGGGATTCACCAACAAATTCTCCGCGACCTGTATCCAAATGACGAGCTGGACAACCTGCTGCTGAAACAAGGCTACTCGTTCGATGTGTTCTACGACGAGGATAGAGGAACTTCGGAGCTCGTTGAGCTGAATGTTTTTGGTGCTAGGAGTGGGTGCGGATCTTGCCTGTTTCACTGGATTCAGGACTTGGCTTTGCTCTACGGCAACGAGCAGGAAGTCGAGTTTAGAGTTGTATGGTGAGAGCAGAACTGTACTTAATTACTTCCACCAACTTTCGATTGTCTAGACCAAGGGCCGGGTAATTGCTTTCACTTCGAAAGTCGAATTCCCGACCGAGGCGAAAAGCGCCGCGATTGACTGGCGGGCGGGCAGGAAAGCGGAGTCTTGAATTCTTATAGCTGTGGCGTCGAATTTTCACTCATCCACCTCATCCTAACACAGCCTTCGTTGCAAGATTATGAATCCCCTCACACTCGATTTAACAGAGGTTCCAATTCGCCACGCGGATTGCTGCCTCAGCCTGTCCTCCAAGCTACTGGAATCCTTGACTACCATCTTCTTCAGCGGCGAGCTTTCGGTTTCCAGCCATCCGCGAATTGTGCTGTCCATCGGCAGTGGCACAGGATTACTCGAGGCGCTGTTGCTCGCACATTTCCAATCAAAATCAAAAGGCCCAGACCTAGAGACTTCAGGACATCTTCTCATAGAGGGCGTGGAGGTGCATCAGCTTGGGTCCAGTGCTCCTGCCAACAAATATCTACCTGAGCAAGCCATCAACACGGTTCGCGGAACATGGCAGATGTCGTCGAGGCTGCAGGATGACCATGTGTCTGCGTTGATGTTTACATATCCTCGCCAGCCGTCCTTGGTGACTCAGTATCTGCAGTCTGTTGTCAAGATGAAGCTGGGCATCAGCGTTGTCGTGTGGCTGGGTCCTCTGGCAGACTGGGACGAGTTCGAGCCATGCTTTCGGGGAAGCGATGGAAACAACGGAGGCGCATTCAGGCTGGCAGAGGTAAAAAGGGGGACTGAAGCTGGGCTGGGTGAATATGAAATGATGGCTGTCTTGAGAAGATAGGTATTTCTCTCATTCAAGTATGCTATATAATACATTACAAGCCTGACCTTGACCATCTGCACTATGCATACAAATAGCTGGCTTGGCTCACGGTGACTCCCAAAATCTACGCCTGCAATGCGGCTTCGCTGAGCGATGAGCCACTGATTTGGCAGGCCATGATCCAACCCGTCTCGGTATTGGACATGGTGCTTATGTGTAGACTGTAGCGTGGCCAGCCGCGTGGCGTCCCTCATGTATGGTTCGTGAAAATGGGGTCGTCGTGCGTTGCCCATGATGGTATCTCGTGGTTCCAGCCAGCAGCTAGGACCATAAACCTCTCCGATTGAACTTCTTCAATTGAGCTACTTACGACGGAGATGGCGATAATTGTTAACGCCTCACATACTTCCACTTATTCAGCCCTGGTCGCTGTTCAGCTCCTCCAGGGGCCACTGCATCGGCTCCTGCCAGAAGCTCCCGAGGTAATCGGCGATGAGACGGATCAGAAACGCGCCGGCATCACCAACGATCCAGGATCTGCGACACCGATGAAGCAAGACGCCGTAGTGGGCTAGAACAAGCAGGGCCTCGGGGCGGTGTTTATGCAGCGCATCAACGAACTCGGCCGTCAACAAGGTAGGAAAGGCAGTTGCCGCGTGGACGGTGTGGTCGCTGGATAGGTTGGCGTGGATGTTGAAGGCCCATTGCAGGCTGTGTGCAGCACTCTTACAGGCGGCCACGGTGGCTGGGCCTAGATCGGAAGAATCGATGAGCCTGGCGAGTTGTACACACTCGGTGCCTCCCTCAGTTACGGCCGCTTCGGCCGCTTTGATATGGGCGAGGAACGGGCTTAAGCTCGTCTCGATGTTGATGCGGAACTTTAAGTCGATGACGGTGCGGACGCCCCGATGTAGATGGACGGACTCGAGAAACCTCTCCATGAAGATGTGGTAGCTGGCGCGGTATTGGGGATGAGAGAATGTCTCGTATAGCACATGGACGCTGAGGAGGGAGGCGAAGACGAAGCGCGGCATATAAGTCTCGTCATAGCTATCGCTGGCGAGGTGGTGGGACTTGCGGTTGAACCACATGAGGGCGCGAGCCTGGAGTTCGGTGGCCGTGTGTCGATGAGCGACGGCCTCTTCGGGCGAGATGGTGGCAAGGTGGTCGGCGGAAAGGGTGAGGAGCTGATCTAGGGCGTAGGGGGCGTCGTGGGCCCAGGTGATGGCGATGTCGACGATGGGACGCATCATGCCGAGGCCGAACGGCAGGCCCGTCTGGGCGTGGTGGAGCAAGACGAGGTGTTTGGCGGTGAAGATGGCTTCGGGGAGAGGATCCGGAACCGACGAGGATGGGGACGGGAACGAATCGCCGAAGAAGTTGGTCATGGACGGCAGCGTCGGCGGCGTGGCGTCGGCGAGGATCATGTGCAGCAGCGTGCCGGGCTCTGGAGACTGGGTCGACGACAGCAGCGTCATCGGAGGAGGCGGATGCGGATGCGGATGCGCAGGTACGCCGGAGCTGGAGCAGCTCTCGGCCGGGCTCTCGGCCGGGCTGTTGGCCCACGCCGGCGCGGGGGGTTGCTGCTGCTGGGTCCGGGACGGCGCCGATACGGGGGCGGTCGGTGGGTACACGCAGGTCCGCTCGCTGACGGCGCAGTTGCTGCAGGCCGGGCGGGCACTGGCAGCTTCACCCGCCGACGACGCGGTAGTAGACGCGGCGGCGTTAAAGCCCATATCGCACTTGATGTGCCGGCGCTTGCATTCCCGGCAGCCATTGCGCGACTTGCGATGGGCGCGCCGCAGCCTGGGGCCGGAGCCGGAGCCGAGCCCGGCGTCGTTGGTCTCGGCGGCGGGGGACATTTTGCAAGGGGGGGGGCAATCACGATCCAGGGGGAGGTTTCGTCGAGGCGCGTGTCATCAGCAGTGGCAAAGGCTGGTCGCCATGGTGGTCTTGCTGATCTCTCGGAAGGGGGCGACGTCTTGGGGTTTCGGAGACGCGGCGGTGATATTTGATGCTCGGCCAACGCACCGGGGTTTGCTGGCTTGACTCTCGTCGGGAGGACGGTGATTGTCGGTTGATACGATGCAGAAAGCGAAAGCGAAAAGCAAGCAGAGTTCGAGGCCTTTGCGGTTTGGCGTTTGGGGTCGTCTAGCCTTATTCGTGACGCTGTCAGCCTAGTATTCATCAACAAAACATGAGATCCACGCATCGTCGCCCTCCCATTGGTGGGCGTTCGGAAGTCGGCATGTCGCTTGGCAGTTGACCTCATCAGTCCAGTTGCCCCTGTGTCACCGGTGCGCCTTGCGCCTCACGCCTTGCGTCTTTAAAGCATCCCTTTTCCTCGCTCTAGACAAAAGCCACGCCTGTTCCATCCTGCCCTATCCAGAATTAGCAGCGATCCCTGCTGTGTCCACCACTTCGGGATGGAATATCCAGGGCAGGGCTGGATGGGTACGTCATCCACCTCCCTGTTCCATGTCTCAGCCCACCTGAATTGTATCGGATGCATCACAACCACGTTCTGAATGGTAGCAAGGCCATGAACCCGGAGATTGGGGTCGTGCAAGGCTGATCTGTCGAACGAGAGACGCGCGTCCATCCTCGCGGCGATTCAGCCTCGTTCACCCCGCCTCATCCGGGCCGTCCCCTGCGAGCCATGACCCAAAGATAGCATGCGCCCACGAGGCCAAGTTGTTAAGTGCCAGATCCGTAGCCCGGGATGCACTCGGTTTTTCGGAAGGTGGACCGCGTTGGGACCACCATATAAACAAACCATCCTAGACGACTCCTAGCCCCAGGTCTTTCATCTACGCCTTCACATTATGCATAACCGCGTCCCTGTTGATGACAACGTCCCTGAACCACCCCACGGGCACTGGCTAGGCGAGTAAAGCTGCTCCGCGCACAAATTCGTCAAGAATCGACTATTGAAGTCAGTATCAAGCTTCGGGCAAAACTTGGAGCCGGGGAGTTGGACGTCTCCATGAGTCCTTCTCTTGCAGCCACCGCGAAATGTTGCCATTTCACCATGTAGACATAGACATAGTCTAGAACTCTAGATAAGCTACAAAGTTTTAGCAATGAGTCCATTCCCATAGCCAGCCAAGCAGCAGTGGCATTTGGCGAGGACTCACCCACCGTGCGGATGCACCGGAGATGGAAAGCCCAAACCGGGACCAAATACGCGGATGCTCCGAATTTGCCGAGCTCAACCTGTTGCTATTTTTGACTTGGACGTGCCTGGGCTTGAATACGCGTATACGAACATCCGACATTCCGCAGGGCCCCTGTTCAGGCTCTTTCGACGCTCCATTCGCCCCTCCAGAAGACTTCAGACTGCCTCAATTCAAGCTCCGGGGCTCGTCACCTTTTATAATTCCAAGACTCAAGGAAGTGAAGCTATCTACTAGCGCACACTCTGCTCGAGGACCGCGTATAATGCTCATTTTGTGAGTCCGCATATCAATCAGAACGGAGGCAGTGGAGTAGTGACAGATGTTGGTGTTTGGCATGATTGGCTACGCCTCGAAGGGCCATCATCGAGCGAGCAATGGAAAACTGAGTTCAGGCCGACCGGTATGTCTAAGAAAATGTGCCTGGCTGGGGCTTTGTGATAGCTAAGATGACCGGCTTTTCAGCTAGGGCTGATCGTGGACAGGATCTCTATTCAATTTCAAACTTGTCGCTTGTAGGAAAGCAAGAGCGACGCAGTGCAAGGATATACTTTCACAAGCCTACACAACCTCATCGCATTGTCAGGTGCTGCTTGAGAAGAGCAACAATAAATCAAGCTTACTCATAGATAAAGAAACCAAGATTTCTAGAACCGCTTATCTATAGCAGCTGGTCTCGACAGCAGGCGTGTCACAATAGTTACAGTGAGGGCACAGGTTTAGCAAAAGTGAGCAAACACAATGTCATGTCAAATTTCGACGTTGAACGTCTTATATTAGGTTGAAATCCCCGGCAGCACTAGGGGCAGGTACTAAAGCTAAGCTGACATCGACTGACATTAAGTCTATAGTTGGAATCATCTATAGTTCGGCGTCTATGTACATGATACGCCACAGAAACAAATAGTAACGTGTTTGTATACACTATACATCTTAGACTCGGCAGAGACGGCCGTTCTGGGTGGGGACACCGTCGATCTGGCCGGTGATGTACCACTGGTCGCTGCCAACACCCTGGGCGGCGTAGAAGAGACCGCTGGGGTCGACCTGGTTCTTGATGTCCAACAGGCGGGCGTACTTGGCGGTGCCGTAGAAGGACTGCTTGAAGTTGGGCTCGGTGACATCCGACTCGGAGGCGTAGGTGCCGCTGCCGGGGGTGACGTCGCGCCACGGCTTCATCCACTCGTTGGTCAGCAGCTTGCTCTTCTGGGCGATGACGTCCCACGAGCTGCCCTCGTCCCAGCTGATGACGGAAATGGCGAACATGGCCGCGCCGCGCCACGCGGGGTTGACGGCGTTGTCGGGGTACGGGCCGGGGCCGCCGGTGATGCCGAAGCCAATGAGGTTGCCGCCCTTGTCGGAGAGTCCCTTGAGCGCCTGGAAGGTGGCCTCGTACTTGGTAGCGTCGACGAAGTTCTCCTTGGGGAACAGGCGGCCGGCGGTCTTGGAGGTGGTGCCGCCCACGAGCTCGCGGGGGAAGCCGGCCTTCCAAGCAGGGTAGTAGCTAGCGTGCTCAGACTCGGTGACGTCGAAGGTGATGCCGAGATCAGCCCAGATGGCGAACAGAGGAGCAGTCAGGGTGTGAAGCTCAGCAAGAGTGTGGCCAGGCGCGAACCAAGGCACCAGGGAGAAGGCCAGCGTGTCGGGGCCGGTGTGCCAGATGTTCCAGTACTCGTAGTTGCCAGCAGCGTTGAAGGTGGGGATGGCCTTCCAGAAAGCGCGGACGGCCAGCCAGAAGGTCTCGTGAGAGACGGTCGAGCTGGTGCTGAAGGAGAAGCTCATGACAGCGGCCTTGATCTTGGGGAAGGCCTTGACGGTGTACGAGGTCACAACACCGAAGGTGCTGCCACCTCCACCGCGGAGGGCCCAGAAGAGATCAGTGTTCTGGCTCTCACTGGCGGTGATGAAGCGACCGTCTGGGGTGACGACCTCAATGCTCAGGATCTATCAAGGGGCAATGGTTAGTGAACTATATCTTGTTGTAGTATCGTCAGACGGGAAGATGCTTACCTGATCAGCACCCATACCATACAGGGGGGAGAGAGGCGAGTGGCCACCACCAGCAAGGTAGCCACCAGCATATCCGACACTCATACCCTCACCACCAACAACAGTGACACCATACTGCTCAGCGGCGGTATAGACCTCAGCGCCAATGACACCAGCACCGACCTTGATGGCAGTGCCGGAGTACGTGGCAGTCTTGAAGGTCTTGTAGTACTTGATGCTCTTGAAGCGGTGGGTCCAGATGGAAAGGGCACCGGCACCAACAGAGCGGCCGTTGAAGTCGTGGCCAGTGTTCTTGACAACCAGGCGCAGGTTCAGCGCGCGGGCAAAGTTGACAGCCAACTGGATATGGGCCACGTTCTGCGCGTCAATGACGTACGAAGGGAAGCCTCCCAGGCCACAGCTACCCGAGGGGTTCTGCGAGGGCTGGC
This sequence comes from Neonectria sp. DH2, assembly GCA_003934905.1. Taxonomy (NCBI): domain Eukaryota; kingdom Fungi; phylum Ascomycota; class Sordariomycetes; order Hypocreales; family Nectriaceae; genus Neonectria; species Neonectria sp. DH2. The sequence continues at coordinate 898,230 of RQWH01000015.1, read as the reverse complement.
ACGTCAGGCCCTCGTACAGGGGCGACATGACCGAGGTTGGGTCAAGGATGCTGCAAAGAGCGTTAGCTGCATGAACCCGGGAAAGGAGGCGTGTGACTTACTGCAGGGAGGAGTTGGTGAACTGGTTGAGCACGGTGGTGCAGCGGGCGGCGTTGTAGGCACCCGAGTCATCGTAGCAGGCCGCGCCGATGGGGACCGTCTTGATGAGGTTGCCGCCGGTGACGAGGTTGAGAACCTGCCAGATGATGGTGTTGGGCCACCAGGTGTCACCAGGGAAGACCTTACAGCTGGGGCTGGAGGCGGAACGCTTCCTGGTTGCCTCGCCCTCGTCAAAGTACAAGACAGTGACGTTGGTGAGCTCGAGGTCGGTCAGGTTGGCCAGCGCATCGGTGGTCAACTGGATCTTCTCCTCGGGGAGATAGTCCCCTGCAATAACCTCGGAAGGCTCGTCCAGGTTGTTCTCAGTGGCGTCTGTAAGACATGTTAGCAGTGTGACCCTCCCTGGGATACGAGCCCGAGCCAAGCGGCTGGGACTGGGAACTTACCGACTTCCTCGCCATCGACGATGATAGTCTGAGCCACCACGTGGGAGGCCAGGAGGGTGACAAGACCCCCGACCAAGAGGCGTCGGTTGAGCTGCATCGCGTCTGCCGTATGAAACAACCCAAGAGAGTGCTTGTGTGTAGCGGGAAAAGAAGGTGGGAAGCAACACGTAACGGAAGCTTTTTGATTTGCCAACACTAGCCTTGAGGAACCTTTGGTGAGAAAGGATCTACAAAAGGCGGCCGGGGGGATCAGGGACAGGAGCAGGCGTGATGGGATCAGAGATGAGAGAGGAAACAGCCCGCTACGAGCGTATATAAACTTCCCACGTGGAGTTCGCCCGGGAACCATGGAAGGGAACTCGACTCGGCAATTAGCTCGCGAGCTCAATATTCCGTCCGAGGATTCCCCCAGTCCAACAGCAGTTTCAATAGTCTCGGAACCATGGACTCTTTGGACGTCTGCTAAGCACTATGCCCCCGTCTAGACCTCAGGGCAGAGCAATGCGGTGGAGCAGGACGGCATCGCGGCCTCGCTGCCTCAACCCAAGTCCCTGGCCTGGCCTTGTCGCAACCCAGGTCGGGTAATTAGTTAATGCTGGGCCATCGTGGCTCGCCTCCTCTTCCACATATGCCGCATCTAGGGCACCCTTGCCAAAGTTGCCATTGAGAAGGATCCTTGTAGATAGATGTTGGCTCAAGTCGGACCGGGGAGATGACTCGGCGGCTTACAAACGAAGGCAAGATCTCCATGCGCCATTGCACGCACCATGCGGAATTGCTCGTGGTCCTGCATGTGAGCAGTGCCGGCTTCAATAGAACTATTGTTATAACATGCCGCGTCCCCCCTCGCTCTAGCAGCCTCTCCCCTCCGCAACCCTTCACTAGGGACGGCGTAGTGTCGTTTACCGTCCGCTAGAGGCAGTCGTCGGCCGCTTTCTCGAGTCCTTAGCAGTAAGCTTATGCCGTGGCGTCCAGTGGCGTCCACGTCGCTTAAACGCCGCTGTCGGAACCATGGAGCCGGACCTGAAGAAGATTCCAAAGGGCTTACGCTTACGTGCCTTGAGGACAACTGCAAGAGGCCTAGTCTGGTCCCCAGGTCGGTTGCCGGGGCTTGCACCCGTGTGATAATAACTCAGGGGTTCTTCACTCGTCTAGTGTCTAGTGTCTAGTGCGATGCGAGTCTGCGGTTGGGAGTTAGCACGACCAGCCCGGTGCAGATACTCACCTGCCGCTTCTGCTGGTCCCGAACCTTGGCGGATGCCGTGCCTGGTTTAACTTGAGTAGCGGCGTTCCAGAATCGGCCAACGCGACCAGCGCAAGCAAGCTGTGAGATGAAGTGGGGACTGGTGCAGGCCGGCATGGGAATGCGAATAATTTCCCATGTCGTGAACCTGGCAAATGCCGCAGTCCGCCCAGTCACTTACCGGCCGGCCGTGGCGCCGTGCCTTTAGCTGTCTTGACCCGAGCGGAGCCAGCTGAATGCCCATCTTGCGGGGAACCGATGGGGGACAAGAAGAAAAAAAGGGACGGGACCCTCCCTCTCTATTTTGCGGGGGGATGATCAGATCTGCGGCGGTCTGGCAATGGATAGACTGCGGGCGGTGGGCTGACAACAGGCATATCATCGACGGGGGACGCTGGGAAGTGAGATTTGGCAACCATGTCGCATCTGGATCGTTCAGGCAACAAAAGCAAAGCAAAGCAAAGCAATGCAAATCTCGTTGGCCTCCTCTCCTTTCCCGCCGTGCAAACCCGGTTTGCAATCGCAGGCCATGCGTACGCATCCTTGTCCCTGCTGGAAGCTTGATCCCCACGCCGTCGCTGCTGCCAGCTAACCGAGACCTTCTGTGACGCTCTGTGACACTGTGTGGCTTGCTAGGTCGACGCAGGATGCTGTCGGTATGTCAGAAGAATCACCAAAGGGACCAGAGAGTTTGCGCCGCGTGCCAAGACACGAAGGCTTCGACCAAGGACCTAGCCGCAGCGAGCTAAGTACTCGTCTAGCCCAGACACTCGACCCTCTCACTGGCCCGGCACCCCGGAAGATGCCTCTTTGCCGGGCGTTGGTCCCCTGAGGCTTTGCCTTAGCCCAGTGCCTAGCGCCGGGGAGCGGATGCTCGCGGCGTGGCTCCGCAGCATCTGTTACATCGCTGCATCGATTGCATGCTGCAATCTCGGGCACCGACCGTAAATCTAGGCCTCCAGGGGAGTAAAAGACTGGCAGACTGGCAGACAGACAGACAGACAGATAGACAGACAGGGAGACAAACAGATAGGCAGAAGACAGTTAGAGACGGACAGAAAGAGTCTAGAGCACGCGCCAGCATGGAATCCACGGGACCCAGGACGTGCGTGCCGGTGCTAGTAGCGTCTACCTAACGTTTATTCTTTTCTCTCCGCGGAGAGCGCGCATACAAAGCCAACCAAGCGTGCGAATCGAACATCCCTGTGCCGTGGCTCGCTGGTGGCTGACGAGTCAATGACCCTACTCGTGCTCCCGAGCGCCAGACTTCGGCCAAGTTTGCAAACCCAGACCATGGCTTCGTCGTGGCGGCGAGCTATAGACAAACCAGTCCTTCGGATCCCTTCCGCTGGAAGCAGACAGAAAGCAAAGGGGCTCGGCTCGACTTGGAAACCCGCCCTGGAACCCTCGTCTAGACTGTTGCCGTATCCAGACGCAGACATCGCCATCCCTTCCCGTAACGGGTCGTGTTCCCAGGAGCTCAGACTCGTCTGCTATCTGCTAGCTGAGATGACACCGGCCACACTAAATCCAAACAAGTGTCGGCCTCGTCGCCCGCTCTCGCGTCATGGTTCATAAAACCCGAGCACGGAAAGACGGGCAGCAAAGTGTACGTGCGCATATATATGAATTCCGTGGCCCACTTCAGGGTTCCTGCTCCGGCTGGCCATTTTGCGAGCAATCTGGGAGGTTACGAAACGAGAGACACATAACACATCCTGTGTTCTGTTCCCACGTCCTGTCCGCGGGTGCTCTGGGTTGTGTCTTCGCTTTCAGGCCGTCCGTCGCCCTTCCACTCCTTTACCCACCCCCTCGCCTGTTCTCCTTCGTAGGTCTCCGTTCTTTGTCACGAAGGAAAAACAAGGCGCAATGGCTGTCCTCGAGTACATCACCGCCCACACGGGCGTCGCAGCCGTGGGTGTCGGCGTCAAGGCCCGCTGGATCCCCGTCAAAGATCTGCCGACGACTCCCCTCCAGCAGGGCGCCGTCGCCATCATCTTCCTCATGACCTTCCTTGCCTTTACCGTCTGGGCCATCCGCATGTATTCGCGGGTAACCACCAAGCAGATCGGACTTGGTACGTGCTCAAGTCAGGACGAAGATCAATCCTGCTTCGGATCTGATCGCGCAAGACAAGCGGCACTTGGCTAACCTTCCCTACGATCTCTAGATGACTGGCTTACAACCGCCGCCATGGTTCGTCAAAGTTTCATCTCTTACTTCCCGTAGCCGTGCGCTGATTAGTACCTGCAGGCCTTCTCGCTGGCATTGGTTGTTCCCAACTACATGTGTAAGGCAAGCTGAATCTCACGATAACCTCACGTCGCTGACACTCGCCCGCTCGCAGTCTTCAAGTACGACTACACCGGGTTTCCTACCAAGACCCTGCCCGACACTTACGACGTCGAGCCGGTCCTGTTCTGGAACTGGGTCATGCAGGTCCTCTACAATCCGATCCTAGCCTTGATCAAGTCCTCGATCCTCTACTTCCTGCTCCGGCTAGGAGGTCACCGTCAGAGCATCCGTTGGACTATCTACGCCCTCAACACCTTCAACATTGCGCTCGCGATTGCCATTTTCCTTACTGTCCTTTTCCAGACCATCCCGATCAACGCATACTGGGACCTTTCCATCAAGCGAACGCGACAGATTGACGGACCCATGTTCTACATCTCCACGGCCATCGTCACCATCGTTACTGATTTCCTCGTGCTGATCATTCCGTTCTGGGTTTTCCTGGGACTGCGAATGCGCCTTGCCGCCAAGATCGGTCTGATTGTTGTGTTCCTTATCGGTGGCGTGTCAGTATACCCAGAACTCTGCGACAGTCTTGAAGAGTGTGGTCTAACTTTGTTCGTGTAGTGTCACCGTTGTTGCCATCGTCCGCGTCAACGAATTGCGCAAGAAGTTCTACGACAACGATCCCAACTACGACTCGAGAAACACGCTCGGAGACACGTTGAGCAGCATTGAAGTCAACCTGGCCATCATCGCCTGTTGCGGCCCTGCTCTCCGCCCGCTATTCCGGAGAATGTTCCCTGGTCTGTTTTCCAACAAGAGCAGCAACGACAGAGACTACAACACGCCGAACTACGGCACTGGTACTGGCGGAAGAATCACGGTTACGAACGGAACATTCCCTCTCAAGGACATGCACACTGGCAAGACCCATACGGAGATCCGCGGCCACTCACCGAATGAGAGCGAAGAGGAGATTATGACATACAACGGCATCATCCGAACCACAGCTGTAAGTAGCTTATTTTGCATCGCGCTGTCGTGTACCTGCTTGCTAACCACCAATAGGTCAACATCAAGTACGACCAGGCGACGTTGGACGGCGGGGACTCGAATAACGACTTCCCAGATCCTGTGAGGCCGCGTTAAGCTTAATGAAAAGTGGATAATCCTCGATTCCTTAGATCGATAGTCTGGAGCAGTCCCCGGATTTTTATGGAGGACGGTCAGGCGTAATTTCCCCCGCATTGATCGTCTAGCTTGTTGTCGCACAACGGGCAGCACGGTGATGCTATGCTATGTACATTATGATGAGGAAAAGTCTGGTAGAAGCCGTCAATGTGTATGACGTAGAATAATTATAATTTTCTCAATGCACGATCTTATACCCATGTTAATTGTCATGTCTGATTCTTACAGTTACGACTCACGACTCACGAGAGCGTAAGTCGCGTCTCGTCCTCGATCCGTTCCACAATGAAGATATCATCATGTCCTTCCTTCTCTTTACTTGATCGTCATGATGCTAGCCATTACCTAGATTCTCCCTTTTTGGCTTCATCAACCGCTTATCGGGAACCCTAATCCTGATGGGATATAGCGAGTCCCACCTGCTTGAGTGGTGTCACGTGGTGATAAACGAAGATGACGGCCAAGCAGATCATTTGCGAGCAATGCGATTGGGTGTTAGGAATAGAGTTAGGATAAGGAATACTAACTAGATGTTAGGGACAGGGCTTGGGTGACAGGGTTAGATCATGTAAAGCTTTGATAGAAAATAATGATACAGAGAGGTGTGTTTTAATGTTTCTCTCCGATCTCGATTCAGTTGCATCAAGTCATACAAGTAATCAGTCTGTCATATGGTTAGAAAACAAGTCACTCATCTACGCCCATTCGTTTTGTTAACTCATAGTTCAAACCCTTCACATGTGATGTTGTTTTGTTGTGAGAATAGGCCCTTGAGTTCGTTCATGTGTTGCGTTTGGTACCCTGTGCTGATGATGGTGCTATCCTAACACCGCCACTCAAATATTTGCATTGCCCATATATTCAAACAGAAGATCTCGGCCTTAATACAACACGGCAGATTTTATTTCCAAGCGACGCTCTATTACACTCGACCTTTTGTGCCTGTGATGGTTCTTATCTTTTTCGCGGTCTAGCTCTAGGGTAGGCCACTCTCGAAACACGACTCACCTCGACCTCGTTTAAAACCCGGGGTCTGCGGGTCCCGGTATCTGCGTCACCAACAGGCCTGATAAGGCCTAATCAAGACACGAAAGCTTTATCTCTTGGCACTTCGAGGCTTGCCCCCGGCCTAGGGCGCAGCAGCGAATCTTGGTTGACCGCTGATAAGCAGCTTGGACCAGTCCGAGGCCGCCATTCGCAGATTAGGTGTGTGTTGCTTATCTCGACTCCGATTCACGCCTAGACACCGTGCTTGTGTCTCCGCCTCCCAATGCCTTTCCTGGCCTGTGGGGCGATTTAGAGAACATGCCAAGCAAAAAGACGGTGTTGTTGGTCGGTAAAGGAGACTTGGGCGAGGTTGTCTGAGATGTGTACGACGCGGACGAGACCAGGTATAAGTATCCGGCTTCCCTGCGTCTCTTGGCTTGTTCCCACCTGACAGCATAAGTGGAACAATTCAAGTGGACTATCCAGACATCCTCGGTCGATCAGGACCTTCAAAGCCAATTGAGGCTCGGAATACAGCACTTCATTAAGACCATCATGGCGGAGATCACCCCCGTCACCGAGTGGCCCGACTACGCCGTCGACCCTCAGGGAGGCGATCCCATCACCCAGGACCTCAATGCCCTATACGACAAGGTATGCCAAGTTCGACTTCATACTCACAGTCGAACCCCGGGATATAGCTGACGAGTTGAACCTCAAGGGCGATCTATGCTGGCTGCTGGTATGCACCATCCTTTGCTGGCAGATCACCCCGGCGATTGGCTTTTTATATGCTGGCATGCATCGCCGTAAGTCGGCCATGACCATGATCCTGCAGTCGTTGTTCTGCGCCTGCGCCTGCGGTATTCAGTTCTGGGTCTACGGTTACTCGCTGTATCAATCTCGAACCACGAACCCGATCCTGGGCGATCTTTCCCTGGCCGGCCTCCACAACGTTCTCGCTGCTCCGTCGCTTGCCAACGCCGACATTCCTGACATCCTCTGTACGTCACATCGACCCCTGGGAGTGGTATCGCTTCTCGTGGCTAACCATAATTCCGTGTAGATGCTGCTTTTGGCTTCACTTTCGTCACGGCCACCGCCATGATCTTGGCAGGAGCTATGCTGGAGCGCGGCAGACTCTGGCCCAGCATGGTGTTTCTTCTTTGCTGGACCACATTCGTCTACTACATGTAAGCAACACCCACCGCCCCCATAGAATACACTTGCTGATGGTGTATTTCCTCTGCAGCCTCGCCTACTGGGAGTGGAACCCTAGCGGCTGGCTGTTCAAGCTCGGCCTCTACGATTTCGCCGGCTCTGGCCCCGTGCACATCGCCAGCGGCTTCGGCGCCCTCGCCTGGTCCTTCATGCTGGGTCCTCGCCTCACGGACAAGGCGGCCGAGTCCAAGAGGGGCGGCGTGCACTTCAAGCCGCACAACCCACTGCTCATGTGCATCGGCACCGTTTTTATCTGGTTCGGCTGGTTCGCCTTCAACGGCGCCAGCACCGCTAACCTGAGCCTGCGATCCATCTACGTTGTCGTCAACACCAACCTTGCGGCCTGTGGCGGCGGCATCGGCTGGGTTCTGCTTGACTACATCTACACCAAACGGTTTAGCTTAACCGGGTTCTGCTCTGGCATCATTTCCGGTCTGGTCGGAATCACCCCGGCTGCGGGCTTCGGTAGGCTCTCCCTGTTGTGCCACTGTGATTGACTCACTCATGCTGACTTGTCCCAGTTCCTGTCCAAACATCGGCGCTGATCGGGTTCCTGACGTCAATTGTCTGCTTCTACACTGCCAAGTACAAGTACCTCCTCTCGGTCGACGACGGCCTCGACATCTTTGCCATCCACGGCGTCGGTGGCTTCTTCGGTGACGTGCTGACGGGCCTGTTCGCTGCGCAATTCGTGCCCGCTCTCGATGGCGTCAGCGGCGATGCGTACGCGGGAGGCTGGTGGAACCACAACTGGCGTCAGCTCGGTCTGCAGCTCGCCGGTGCCACGACATGCGCCGTGTGGTCCTTTGTCATCTCATGCATCCTGCTCTTCATCATCAACCGAATCCCGGGCCTGCACATCCGCGCCAGCGAGGACAGCGAGATCAAGGGTCTGGACTTTGCCTATCTCTCCGACATGGACTGGGAGGATCAGCTTATGAGCGACCAGAGCATGACCATGACCGAAGGCGTTGCGCGGGGGTCTGGTTCATTCAAGGGTCCCTCACCGGTGGTTGAGGAGACCAAGAAGGATTGATTAGTCGTCGATGGTTTTAGTGTAGCGACGCGGATTGGCGTGACGCCTATAATTATTTATTGAATCCAGGTTCATATCTTCAAACTTGCAGCTTCGTAGCACGTGAAGCGAGTGTGAATTACACCAGAGTCTTGCTAGGGGCATGAGGGCTAATGCATAAGGTATGATGTAAAATCACTAAAGTCGTTAATTATATGTATGTATTTCGTCAGTGGCTGCCTTGCAGCCTATTGAAACAGACAAGCTTAGGCATGCATTGATTTGAGCTACGAGTAAGCAACACTCTCACACACAGGCCTCCTGGAGTGGCTATAAGCTATAACAATAGAGTATCGGGATCTGACAGGCCTGCCCACTGTCGTCCAGCCGCACAACAAGCTTGTTTTAGCTGCATGGCGAAGCCGGGATCCACCGGAGCCGCCGGATTTCCCATCCACGTCCAGCACCGTCACGTTGTGCGACTTGTGGCTCTCGTCTTGGGCTCAACGGGGCCCGGTGGTTGTCTCTGGAGTCTGGACGAATGAAATCTTGCCTGGAATGAATGACGAGCTCATCCGAGGCTTCCAGGCCCTTGTTCCCTCGCCCTCATACGAGCGTCGTTATCACTGCTACGCCCAAGTGGGGGTGGTGCGGCACCTCCAAGATTATCTGGATTTGGTTAGCATGTCCAACACGCCGCGCAAGGATTCAACCACACTCACAATCTCGTGGCGCATCTCTATCTTCGCCACGCCCAATCATCTGCCGCGAGATGCTGTTGATCTCACGTCGTCGTCAACCATCTCCCCCGCGTTTCGTCCCAGCGTCTAACCCGAACAAGTAACAGTTTCCTGGCTTTGAGTTCCCGTGCCCCCCTTATCCTAACATGCCCTGCTTTGGTCGTGATAGACGGCGGCCCTCTGTAGATTGGCTCGTCTGGCAGCCCTCTGTTGAATCGTATCTTTTGGTTGGCTCGCTCCTTGCTGTTGGCAGTACGCATAAAGAAGCTAGTTGCTGTCTGCTCATACGATTACGTTCCTGAAACTCATCCGCCGTTATCTCCACCCGCCACTAACCACCATGCTCGTTCTCTCTGAAATTGCCCATCTCAGCTTGGGCCCTGCCATTCTTGGCGTTTTCTTGTGCTTGGGCGCCTTCTCGTTCGTCTACGCCCTAGTCCACAACCGGAAATTCTTCAGCCAGATCTCCTCCCGTCTGGCCTCGACGTCTAAGCCCACGCAGTCCAAAAAGGGTATCGAAGCAGAATATGTGAAGGTATTCCCGCCTTCACAGCGTGCAGAGCTTCCCGGTGTCGCCCCGGGGCTGTCTACTCTCAGCACACTCGACTTGTCCAGGGCGCCGAAAACTGCAATTCTCAAGTTGGACGCCGACTACCGAGTCGCCAACCCATTCACCTTTGTGTTCAGCGGCTTCACTGTCGGCGAGGTTAGGGGCCTAGGCAACTTTCCCAACTACGCAGCACTGTCTGGTGTTCCTCCGCCATCGCCGGTCAATAACTTTAACATCGATACTGCTACGGCACGACCTTATCGACCATTCAGATGGGCCTACCATCAGACCATGTGTATGTGGCAGCCACCAATTTCAGAACACGAGCTTACACATGATTTCTATAATGCAGCCTACAAGAAGCTGGAACCTGACTTTTGGATCGAACTTGAGAGCACCTACCGGGAGCGAATTCGACAACGCCAAGACCTCTATGCCAAGCATGGTAAAGCGGTGCTGCAATCACTGCCCGGCTCTGAGCTGGCTTGCAAAGAGCTCATGGAAATGGTTCTGCAGTTCATCTGTCAACGATACCCCCAGCAATTCGAGGTTATCGGCAACACTTTCGTGAATCACATTCTTGGTACCAAACAGGATCTCGGGGAAATGGACCCCCTTGTTGTCCTCCTCAACAACGTTCCTGAAGATTTTGCGATGACGCTGCGAGACCCCGATACCGGCCGATATGTTCTGCGAGCTGGTGTTATTTGCTCGTCCGTTGGGTGGAAGCTTGAGGAGAAGATGGGGCTTGGGCTGCCTGCCATTCATCGCACCGTTCCCGATTACAAGGAGAAGATGGAGTTCAGCATGGACCGGTAAGTCTTCAAGTGACATATCCACCAAGCAACTGAACACATTACTGACGTGTATGTAGCTTCTTCACCAAGATGCCGGCTGGGAGCCCAATCCAGAGAGGATCTTGGGGTCTTGAAATCGGGCAACCGCTTTACCTACCGGCCGACCATCCCGATTTTAGCCACCGCGAGACCCAGAACCCATCGTTGAAGCCCGAAGATCTCAACCTGCGCGTCGACTGGCAGACGTTGCGCCGGCTGCCCCTTTCTGGCGCCATCGTCTTCAGTTTCAAAGCGCTCTTCACCCCCCTCTCGGAGTTTCAAAACGAGCCTTACATCCCTTCCATCGTTCTCAAGGTTCTCAACGAGGGCAAGGAGAACCTCATGAAGTACAAGGGCACTTGGCACGTGGAACACGTGGCGAAGCCTGCCTTGGAGAGATATGAGAGGTTTCAAATCGAGCAGGGCTTGATAGAGAAAGACTGGAACGTTCAGACTTTGGATGAAAGCCCGTTCTTCCAAGGATGGGAGAGGAAGTGGAGATTGGAATGAGTGACCGGGGGTCATTCGAAATGAATTTATGATGAGATGTTGAAATGTATTGGGAGCATACATCGTTCAAGGTGGCGTTCGATGGGATGTATGTTGATGATATAATGTCAGTACTGTGTGCACGACATTCTTGAAGAGTGAACAACGAAGCGCGAGAAGAGAAGAAAGGAAACATGATATTTCAAATCATAATCACAAGTGATAAAGGCCGTTTGTAAAATAACTTTTGTTGTTTTGCCCCCTGTGAGGCAATGTCTACCACAATCATGACTAGTTTGTTGAACAAGCTGCAGTGGCTTTGCCGAGTCATACTCCAACGAGCGATCTATACTCTTCGAGTACGTAATCAATAACATAGTTTCGGGCACATATAGGAGTCAATAATCGATAGCAAAGACGGATAGGTCAACAAGTGTGGGTATGTGACTGGTCTCATGTTCTCGTTGATTTCCGTACCTAGATACACTATATAACGCCTATCTCATTTGAAAGTAGGCAAAAGATGGCGAATACCCCCCAAAGCACCTTGTCCAGGTAATTCCCAGTCCCTCACAACCAACGTGACAGTCCTATCCCATTATCGTTTCCCAGCCGTTCTCAATCATAATATCCATCCAAAACACCGAATCATGCGAGCCGTCGGGACAGTCCACTCCAGGAATAACTGAAGACAGCGCATCCATCTTCCTCCAGATTTCCTTGACCACGAAAATGCACTGCCTGTGAGGTTTCGGCGGAAGCAGATGGGCCAGTGTTTCCAAGCGGCCCAGAACCATACCCCGAGCACGCAAGACCTCGACAGCCTTCAGAGACATCTCCGGCATAAACTCGCATGCGCCGTTCTCAGCGCATTGCGACTGGAGCTCAGCAGGTAGACCGGTCTCGGGGCCTTTCGATTGCGGCACGCGCAGCTCACTGCCGCAAGCAACGAGCAAGAATGGCTGGAACGCACGGGTCCCGGACTCAACGGGGACTTGCTGAAACAGCTCTAATATGTTTAGAGAAAACATGGTGAGCCAGCTGCCGAGGTCGTGACGCGATGGGTTGTGCGCTGAATACCCCCTGTCGTTGTCCCAGGGCGTCGCGTGGCGGCACACAAGGTCGAAGAAGGGCTGGATGTCAGGAGCCAGGTCTGAAGACGGCGACTGTAAGCGTTGCCAGAGAATATCTGGGAAGATGCGGTAGAGTTGTAAAAGGCCGACGAGTCTGTATATCTGGGCCAGCTTGACCAGGTGCTGAATCGGGGTGTTGCCGTCCGCTGGGTTGATGATTTGGTCCTCGGATGGAAGAGACAGTTGCAACAGACGACCTTCAAGCTCAAAGGCCTTTATGATGCTGTTCTGGAGCCGGTCTATATGGCCCTGAGTTATGGTGACTGGCAACCGGGCGTGTTGCCTTTGTGATCGGACGAGGTGGCCGATGTCGCAGAGAACCTTCTGCACCTCGTGTCCAACGCCAGTCCAGGGATGAGGAGCCTGCATATTAGCAGAAGGGAGCTGTACTGGTCCCAGTCTATTTCGTTAGTCGTTGCCAGATAATGGTTGTGAAAATCAACTCACAGTGGATTGGCCCACATCTGATAGGACCCCATTCGAAAGTCATCAACGACGTACGACAGCAGCATTTGCCAGTAGACCAAAGACTCGTGAAAGAATCTGTAGTTGTTGCTGTTCTCTAGAAAATACGCTCTCGCTGTTGCCCTTTGCATGCGGTTCTGGAAGGAGTTGAAGAGCGAAACACCGCTGTCTGTCGGATTATGCCAACTAGCAGATGCTCCAATCATCAGCAAGGCCAACAACGAGGTCTCGTCGCAATCATCGTTGGCCATCAAGAGGGCAACCGTTTCCCGGCGGTACTCCTTTCCTATAGGCCCGAGGGAGGGATAGAGATCCTCCAGGCCTGTTGCAGCCATGCTCTGCATCGCGCAGTAAATAAGACGAGACTGGCCCCAGAGGCGTCCGACCAACGATCGAAAGGGATTCATTCCCCCGTCGTAGACCGAGAAGCTCCTAGCCGTCTCTTGAAAGTAAAAGTCGGAAAGTATAGTGGTGGAGTCGGTGAGTCCGGCTAAGATGGTAGAAGCGAGCGGAGAGACGAGGGTTTCCTCATCGTCTTGCCCGAGCTCCTTGACCTGAATTGATTTTGGGCTATCCAGAGGAAGAAGATGAATTTCTCCATCGGGTGACTCTTCAGGAATGCTCTGTTCGAAGTCATGGCCTGCGTCGATGCGGAGCCACGGCATAGACTGGGGATTTTGTTGTCCCCCGACAGCCAGCATTTGCTGAGACCCAGGAAAGGCAAGCGTTGCCAGGTCGCCGAGCCAGTCGTTCACATCGAAGTGCGAACCGCCCATACGATGAATGGAAGGAGGAATCAAGTCGCTGGTCGAATCCGCGAGGCTGTCTTCGGCGATGGATATGAGGTTGTCTGAGTCTGCAGGAAGCATGGATGACCTCGACGGACTCGATAGGTGAGTTTCCTGAGGAGTGGCTTCATACTCTGAGTGAAACTCATGTTTTCTGGACCATTTGATGACTTTTTGATAGCCGGGGCATTGCTTTCTGGCCCTCACGCAGCGTCCACAAGCGGGTCGCTGCTCGTCACATTTCATCTATGTTTGAGTTAGAGACCGTTATGTATAAAGAAATACATGCGATGGAACATTGTCGGATTGACAATGTCCCTGTTTATTAAACTAGGTATGTAATACGGTACGTACGTGCTGGCTCTTGCATCTTGTACAACCACTTCGAGATCGCGATCCGCGAGGCATGCTGCAGCAGCGTGGAGTGATGTCATGGGCGAATCCGAAACGAGGGGGAGGACTGATAGACGGATGCTATGGGAGGACGAGCCAAGGCAAATAGTACTGCGTTGCACAGCACCAGCGTCGTCCTCCTCTGGCCTGATTAAAACACCCTGGGTCTTAGATAAGGGGCAGAATAGCGGGGAGCCCAGGAGAGGGGGCAAGTGAAGAAGAGCAGAGCAGCGACAACGGCAGCACGAGATAAGGGACAGACTTCGTCAGAGCAGCAAAGTGTTCGTCCTCGTCCAAGGTCGATAGGGGCCTTGCCTCATAGTTGATAATCCCTCGGGCTGTCACTGGCCCGGCTTCTGGCGGCCGTCCGCTATCTGCTTCCCCACATCGAGGCCCAGGGATCGTCGGCCAGAGCTATGCCGCATCGGGGCCGCTTTCCCGGCGGGTCTCTGCCGCGGACGGGGGACTGGGGAAGAGGATCCCTGGGTGTGTACGATCGGGCAATTGATACTTCGTGCGGACATGCGTCGCGCTGGATGCTCGGTATCGATGATCACGCGGGAGCGAGAGGGATGCGTTGCGCGCTGGGATATAACTTCGGCGGCAGACCGGGATTGGGTTCTGCGGAATCACTCTGTTTTCTCTGCAACCCCTTCGCAGACGCTCGAGGCAGGATGTCGTTTACTCGCGGGTCAGCAGAGACCAACCGCACACCATGTGCCCTCTGTTATATGTATCCGGATAGTCTACGGCACTAGGACAACAGTATCCTTCGGCAAGTTCTACGCAATCCCAATCCGAATCCGAATCCCACGTGCCGTTGCGCTCAGGTCGCACGCTGTTCCCCGCACATTCCGGACCCTGCTCTGCTCCCGCTCCGGCCCCAGCTTCACCCGTTGGCTTTGGTCTTGGCTGTGCAGGGTCAGCCCGAATGTCCCGCGAGCCATGTCCTGCAGCAGAGCGATACAGGCCGAGATATAAGTCGATGTGAGGGTGAAGGTGAAGAAAGGCCCGGTAGTCTGTCGGAATGCAACCCCGAATCTGCCCCGATGAAAGGCCGGCCGTCGTATCCCTCCTCCGAGCGTCAGCGAAACAACACTGGTCGATAGGTTGCCACGCTGTCGGATACAAGGTGTTGCAATCCTCTCAAGTCCCGACTCTTGCTTTTGCTTGACCTTACAGCCAACCGATGCTAATCTTTCGTTTCCGCTTCATTATCCACGCTTGCTTGTGCTTGTGTTATCGGTCGCATCCACATTGCAGCGCACACTACGGATACTACGGCCGGCGCTCCTTGTCAACGCCTCTTCGCACAACCAAGTGCACGTCTACTATCGCTCGTAACCGCCACTCGATTGAAAACAGCCTCGTTGATAGAAAGGAACGCGCGTAATCGGCCCCTATTTAACAGCTCTATCTGTGACAGACCCGTGACAGGGAAACACATATTGCGGCTCCTCGGCAGGCACCAAACACACACTCCTTACAAGGACCCCGTCCAAGCGAGGGAGGGAGGGTCATGTCCGTCTCTATCTGCTGGGACTTGCATGTGGCTCATGGTTGACGACGCCACCGGCCTCGTTAGCGACATTATTAGCGCTGGGCTTTTATCACGGCCTTCCATCGAGGCGAAGTGCCGGCGTCGACGAACCACCCGCTGGCCGCTTATCAGTACCACCCAAACGTCTGGTTCGCTTCAGGCTGAATGGGGAATGGTGAAGCCCTGGAGATAATGTTCATGTACAAGCCGCGCAGTAGCCAAACGCTTTCCCCGCATTTGCACGCGTTCCGATGCCCGGCAAGATCTCCTGATGCCGTAATTATAAATCGCCCTCCCACGCATGCCTGCGTGCGACTTGCTGTGCGTCATGTACGCCAAACACCAGCATTTGACGAGAAAAGGACGCTCTGAACACATTGTATCGCCCTTTGTCTCCTCGTCTCTATCAATATAACGTTGTTCCATTACATCCTCTGCTGCCCAGACATCGTAACTCTAGCCTGCCTACTCACTCCCATCTCACCTCCAACCCCTCTTCAGGGCCCCAAGTCATGTCCAACAAACGTCAAGCCAAAGCCGACGACAGCCTCACTGCATTCAAGCCCCGGGCTGGCGCAAACCCCCGATCGCGGGCGGGATGTCTCACGTGCAAGGCCAAACACGTACGGCCATGAGCCCTTTTTTCTTTTCTCTCCTCCGTTGGTCGCTGTCGGTGAACGGGCCGCTGACTCTGCAACAAGACAAAATGCGACGAGACGAGGCCCGAATGCCTCCGATGCACCCGCAAGGGCATCAAGTGCGGCGGCTACTGGCGGGAGTTCAAGTGGTCTTTCAAGCACCAGCCAGGCTCCAAGGACGCTGTCATGGAGTTTGAAGTTGACGACGCTTCAGAAGGCCTTGCTGCCATTGTTGCTCCGGCTCCGGCTCCGGCTACTGCCCCCGTGCGGAACGTGGCTCCTCTGGCTCGCCGGCCCCGGCACGCCGCCTCTCTCTCCCGCGATAACACCTTAGCGTCGGTTTCAAGTGCAACAGGCGATAAGGCCCGCGATGACACCTCTATCACCATCTTTGGAGACTCTGCCGAGTCGGATATGCCTCCTAGGAAGGCTGCACGCCGGACCTCCGTCGCCCGGCCGAGAACAGCAACATCCACGCGCGTCCGCCCGGACTCGGCGCACGATGCAGCTGCTTCCGCCCTCCTCTCCACGGAACAGTTCACCGAGATGCCCGTCTTCATGACCACGTCTATCACGGACACGTCGTCGCTGCTCATAAGCAACTGGTTCGAACAAGTCTGCCCGGCGTGGTCGGGCTTCGACTCGGCCGCGAACCTCAACCGGAAACTAGCCACAGAGCTGTGGCACGAGTCTCGATCTGTGTTCAGCTCGCTCCAGAGCATGTCGGCCGCCTTTCTGTCCACGAGGCTTCCACACATGCGGCAGCCGGCCGTCAGGTTCATGCAGGCCGCAACCGAGTCCATTCAGTCTGAGGTCAAGGCCATCAGGAATCGTGTGCATCTGGATACCATTCCCACTGGACTTCTTTTCTCTTTGTTTTGCATGGGCACGACCGTCTGTTGGATAGACGCAAGCCAGTTAGGCTTGCCGTTTTTCCGGGAGGCGAGACTGCTCCTCGATCGCTTGAATCGAAGACTCCCGTCGTTGTACGAGAAAGATATTGAGCTTCTCTCTTTTTTCAACAAGAGTTTGACATACTGCGAGATGCTTCTTGCAGTGGTAAGCGATGGCGATTTGTCAACCGGGACCGATATGCCCATTCCAGTACAGCAGACGCAGTGCAACACGGGCAAAGATGGGTGTGAAGAAAGCAGCGACAAGGGCGTCGACAACTACCCGCATCCATGGACCGGCATTTCTACGGTCACCTCCCGCCTCTTTGCCGAGTCCATACGACTATGCCGGACCTTTCGACACAACACCAGACAGCAGAAAGACACTGGACGTGACTTTCACACTGCTTTACAGGAAATACAAGCGGCACAGAGGCTCGAGGAGCAGCTGCTTGAACTCGAGTTTCCCTCGATGCTCCAGAATAGCGACACGGGCGATGATCGGACACCATACTTCCATCTTGCCAGGGTGGCCGAAGCTTACCAGCTGGCGTCGTTACTCCAGCTATACCAGACGTTCCCGGATCTGGTCTCGCTGCGACTTCCCATCAACGACGCGACGTCCATTGGCGGCAACATTTCGTGGGAAGAATGGATCATTCCGCTCAGTCTCCGCCTGGTACGAGTCCTGGAGCACATTCCCCCTTCGTCGGGGAGTCGGGCAATCCAGCCGCTGCTCTATATATCCGCGAGCACAGGGCTCCGGTACGACATGAAGGCGTCGATGGATGCCCTCGACTGTCCCTGGAACTCGGGCATGGGCTCTATGGGAGCACCGTTCCGACCCCGTTACGACTACAATAGCCCCCTAGGGCCACTCAACGAGACGCAGATGCACACACTAGCTCCAGCTTCGATATCGCGAATGTCACTCGATGTGAGCAACGCACGCCATTTCATCATGGGGCGGCTTGGCATCTTGGAGAACAGTCTGCCGCCCAAGCCTGTCATTGTGGCCAAGACACTTATTCGAGCAATCTGGGACGCATATGATGGTGAGATGCCTGGATCCACTGCGGTTCACTGGGTTGATGTAATGGAGGATAATAATCTCCGTACCATGTTTGGATAAGCTAGTATGATGTCTGTGCCTGAATGATTCTTTTTATTTATTCAATTCGTCCATCTAGAGAATTGCAGGATTACAGGTTTACTAGTCTTTTAATCTTGGAACTTCTTATACTTAAAGAGCAGAGTTCTTCACCTCACATTTTGAACAAATAATGGTGTTTAGCAAATTTAATGTATTGCTACCTAATGGAGCCAGTTTATTTCTGGCTTCTGAACCCATCCATTCATTTATTCATCTATTCCCGATTCCTTATTTATCATCAGATGCATATCTAGAAGTCGCTGTGCTTCCTCTGGCCACAGTAAAAGGCTAGGCCGTAGTCGGTGGTGGTGAAGGTAATGGTGGCGCCCTTGGGGAAGTAGAAGACATCGCCGGGAGAGGCAGTGACGCTCTGGCCGGTCTCGTCGGAGATGGTGTAATCGCCCTCGAGGATGATCTTCATCTCGTCGTACTTGTAGGTGTAGACCAAGGGCTCGCCCTTCTTGAGACGGTAGAGGCCGGCAGACATGGGGCTTTCGGTGTTGGTCTGGTCGCTGGAGAAGACATCTCCGAGGAAGGCGTTGTCGCCGGCGAGAAGAGGGATCTCGAACTTGGACTGGGCCTTGGGGTGGTACTTCATTGCGGTGGCCATTGTGATGCTTGGTGGTTGTTTGAGAGATGTAGATTGATAAGAGTCGGAGTGTGATAGTGTAGAGTGAAGTGCTTGAGTGTGGAAGTGATTGTGAGTGATGAAATTGCTATGAACCGAGGCGAGATTCTCTCTCATATAGTCATTCCTCTGAGGTGTACAGACCTGTGTGGAGGACGACTCCCGCGATGCTTACTGGACCCTGAACCGCATTTACAAATTGATAATCTAATCTGCCATCCCGCATCGCCTCTTGATGCCCATTTCTGACATGGTTCCCGGCCCTCAGAATATTCCCAAGACGAGCCTAGCCTTGATGTCGCGGCGAACTACCGAAGTCTAGCGGCACGATGATCGCGACCCCGCAGCTTCACTTATCGCGTTGCATTCCCTATCTTGGACAAGGTTGCCGGTTCACGTCGCAAGAAGACTGCGGGGTAAAAAGCACCTCGTGAGAGGCAAGAGGTGACGGAATGCCTCCAATGACGGGCCAATCGTGTATCATGTCCGTTAGAAGCATGCTAATCCGAGTGTGGCAAGGGAGATACGGGAAGCTGGCGGGCGATGTAGATTGGTTTTGCCGCGGGAAGCCTCGACGAATACGGGGCGATTAAGACGAGGCCCAAGGACCATGGTGTAGTGCGATGATGATAACCAACACCTCGGCCACGAGATTTGTACAAGTCAATTCAGTCTGTAACGGCCTCAGTTTGCATCGTTGATCTCCGTCGAGTGCAGTCTACCACCGTTTTGTTCCGTTTCTGCACTTTCTGGCTGGCTCACTATGGACTACCTCACTTCTCTCCCCCACCGGGGTTTCTTCATACCCGCCGTGCTGCTTGTCGTCGTGTCCGGCGTCTTGTACTACGTGCGCCTGACAAGTAGCACTGGCAGGCGAATCGCTGCAAACGAAAAGACAAACCTCCCCTATGCCAACAGCAAGAAACCCGAGCAGCCTTTCAAGACTCCTGTACCAACGCCGTACCCTAACTGGTCCATCGAAACCACCAAGCCGCTTCCCTACCGCGCGTTCCGATACGGTCCGAAGTACAATGTCACAATGGGTCTTCGCTCGATCCAGCCCCAGGAATGGATCGAGCTCGACAACCAGTTCCCCAAGTACCACGCCGAGAAGAATGCTCGCATTGCAGCACGGGGCAAGAAGTGCGTCGACACTCACCCGGACGCCTATCCCGCCGCCCTGGAGCTTCTCCAAGAGTTGACGGACTATCTTCCTGCTCGATACCCAAGCTTGTACAAGCGGACTCCCGTGGGCATTGACAACCTCTGGTCGGGTGAATCGTTCAACATCATCGAGACGCCGCTTCGCGAGGATCCCATGGCGATCTGTGCTAGACTCGTGCAGGACGACTTGGCAATTATGATCGAACGACCCGACGGACAATACTATCTGCTCGCTGGTGCTATCCTCTTGGCGGGCTTCTGGAGGCTGACGGATAAATACGGCATGTCGCTATCAAGCATCCACACTTCGGCCGACGTGCCCCATTACAAGGAGAAGCTAGAGACCGGCATGCTCAAGTTCTTCAAGCGTCTCAAGTGCGACACCTTCTTCACCCGCAACAACTACTTCATCCAAGTCGACGACGCGCTGGCCTGGAGCTGGAGTATTGGAAACGAGGACGACGCAACGGTGAGCTGGAGCACGGCACAAAGTGACACGCCCATCGACAACCACTACTTCCGCTCAGAGAGGCAATCGCTGCGTCGACTGCCCAAGACGGGTGCCGTCGTCTTTACTGTACGCACCTATTTCATGCCCGTCACGGAGATGTCCAAGGAGGACTACGTGCCGGGGAGGCTGGCCAGTGCAGTACGCAGCTGGGACGGTGATGTGTCCGTCTACAAGGGGAGGGAGAAGTACGGCACGGTTCTGCTGGACTATCTCGATGGAGAGCATGAGAAGCAGGTTGAGAACGGGTTGAAGCTGGAGAAGGAGGATGAACTCAGAAAGTATCCGTGGTAATGGCAGCGTGAGCATAGGTTGAGTGGTACGAGCGACAGTCTTCTATGGGGCGGATGGTATTTTTTGAGAAATGCTTCGTATGATTACGTTACACTGATAAATGATGAGATTGGGAGAGTTAGCATAGACATAAGGATGCCACGTGTTGTCCTTCTTCTCCGGGGATAACGAACATAGTCAAAGGAAATGATTAGGCATCGAGTAGTAATCTCAAGTTTCAAACACGAAAATGACTAAAATCCATTGTGCCTTTCTTCTAGATTTACGAAGTGAGCAGCACTATTATCAACTCCTGGTAATACGAAAGAACTTTGAACCTGTCAAATATCTGTTTGTTCTCCTAGATTGAGAGAGTTCCTAGTGACACAATGACAGGTCTATAGTGTTACAGTCTATTTCAAAGTTCTGGGCCATCCCTCACTCTCAGCAGAAGAGATTTCCTTGCATCAGTCGATGTCGCAGAGTTGCCAAAAAAGTTTCCTCCATGCTCAGGCATTGCTGCGGTGTTTCGCTCCAAAACGGGTTTGATTGATGGAATATCAAGTAGGAGCTGCTCTTGCGTCTTCTTCAGAGTTAGTTGCAACTATCTTGATAGGATGAAGCTATATCGGAACATCCAGGTTAGTTTCCACCCATCAATGGACTTGAAGCCTACGACGGATCAATGAAGGTTTCCTTCGAGCAGCATGTGACTGCTTCGAACTTTGTCTAGCAGATATTTGCATTCGCGATGTGGCCTGTGGAGTTATATGGTCTCTCTCGGTCAACCCAGATTAACCTCTGTTGAGGTTGTTACTCCCTTGGCCAACCAAGTCGAGAAGAAAAGATTTTCACGCTTAGGCGGTTCATTCATATAAACCCTTGGCACAGGGTATACTATGATCAAGCATTTGAATGGGTGTTAGCATCACCAGTAACTACTAGAAGCGACCGTAAAGAAGCGCTAGGCAACAGAAACGTCTACGTAGGCGCTCGAGCCCTAAGTACCTAATCCAGAGCACATTTCTTGTCATCACTGGCCTATACACACCTCCGAATATATCAAGACTTCATCTGTGTTCTATAAGTCTCGGCCGGCTTCATCTCCGTTGACTCGAAAAGCTTAATCTTGCTGGTATCAAGCTTCCACTCCTGCATTGGCTCACAACCCACTTGCCCCAATCGGCGCACTCAGGCCCAACGATGTGCCCTTCGTTCGTAATACCATAGCTGGCCCGGCAATCATGCTTATATTTGTGCACTCATACAATTATTCCCCGCCGTGTTAGGCTGTCATGAAGGCGCCAAGCTACGATCCTGCCGTTCAATAACTCCCTTACTCCGGAGAAATAACATGGCCGCCTATGCGAGACACATCGTGATCAGAGTGTCGGTCTAGAAGGGATGACGCAGATGTTGGGTGAGTTACGGGAAGGGTCGGTGTCATGGACGGATGATGTCCCGGGCACGGCAGCGTGAGGTTCTTGAAGCAAACCTCTGAATAGTGGGGTAAGATTCTCGACAGGCCGTACAGAATTCCCAGTCCAGACCTTTTAGTTATGTGCTGAATGTGATTGGAAGGCAAACCTACTCAGAGGGATTTGATACCCAGTATCCCAGCGTGTGTGGCCAGTTTGAGTAGCATTTGCCCTACAACACGCGTTGATACTTGCATTTTATGATTGTGGGCTTCATCGTTTTTTCTTTCTTTCATCAAACCTTCTGTGCTGGAGATATTGCCGGAATCATCAATGGAAATGGACCGTGAATCGCGTTTCTTGGTGTACCTAGGGTAGGCACCCCGCATTGCATCTGGGGGTGTTTCGGTGCACATTCACATCATGGGCTAATTACTTTAAGGATGTGGCAAATACTGAGTCTCGTTTGTCGTAAAATACGTCTGTGCGATGAAATTTGTAGCTGCACTTGAACTTAATATGCTGTACATAGTGATGCTGCCTCGTTGTCATCAAAGTAAATGAGTGTGGCTAGACCACGCGAACTTGGTTTAGTTACACGGATAACAAGCAGTGAAGTCCACTTTGCCCCGGCACAATCAACCACAAAGCGGATTGGTACCAAGGTTACCATAAACATAGGTTTTAAAGGCATGGGACTGAGTTGATGAATACTTAGAAAACTGCCCTTAATATTACAGTGTATTTACGCGGTAGCAGTGTTCTTAGTTGAAGAGATTTATTAGGCATGTTGGCACGGGAGTATTAGGCAGTCTACCGAATAATAGATGCAGATGTCGATATTGGTGGCCTTCCGCTTGCTGGCTTGATTTTCAGGCTGGTTGGCGAAGGAAGGCTGGAACAGGAATGCTGAAGTTCGGGACACGAGCTGCTAATTGTGTCGATCAACTTGTCTGTATGTAGGGCAATTGCACCTGGGGTCTGGGAGAGTGGAGTTATTACAAATGACGAAATTTGGATGACATGGGGACAGCGCATCCTGTAAGGGGAATCACGGAAAATGACTGTAAAGCTGAAAAGTGCATGGAGGGGAACGATACTTGGATAGGTAGGGATGAACCACGATCCACTCGGCGACCTGTTTTTGAAAGGGTTGTGTGGCAACGGGCGGAAATAAACTTGGACGAGAGGCTCAGCGAAATGTTTCGAATCCCCATGTCTCGTCTCAAGCTGGCGATGGAGGGAAGCAGAGGATAAGCGCCCATCGCCTGTGGTAGTACTGCTACGTCACACGGAGTTCTCGTCCGGCGATTCTGTGCGTTTCTGTACTAGAGCGTTGGCACTTAGATGGAGGCTATTCGTACGAACGACCCTCCGGAGTCAATACTCCGAGCGCGAGGCCCGATGCGGAATAAGGAGGATTCGTGGCTGAAGTGGAGCTTGACGCAAGTTGATGTCATTGTGGCATGTGGCTCCCCATCATTTCCCAGGATAACTCGGAGGCCAGTAATGGAAGATACAGCTGCGTAGCGTGTGCTGGCCCGCGGGAGAGCAGGTATCTATTCGTAGCCCAGTTGCCCCGGTACCGAGAAATGGAAAGAGCCGGTCGTCATAAGCTCCTCCAAGACTAAGACTAAGATGATCCTGGACGTGGCGCATTTAGGGGTACACCATGAAGCATGCACGTACCTGTCGGGCCCGAGGTGTGGCTTGCATGTTGGCAGGCATCTGGCGAAGGCGGACACCGTCTTGTTGCTTATGTTCTAGATCACATGAGATGTCCTGATTGTCACGCCGCTAAGGACGCCGTCATGAGCAGGGAGAACCGGATTGCGCCGGTTGGCTTGCCAAAGCAAAGACGCTGTCGTACCGTAGCCATATGAGTACAATACCAAGTATTGCCATGCACGTATGTATTCTAATCATACTGCATATGCCCTGTACTACGATACTGCTGTGCTGTGCTGTGCTTTGCTGTGCCGTGCTCTGCCGAACCAAACCGTGCCGGGGCATTTGAGCCTGTGGCGCTCGCGGGATGTGGCAAACGCTACTGCGAGGAGCACATGCAACTGGGAAAAGTTGGCCAGATCTTGGCATTTCTTGATTCTTCGGGCCCATTCCATGCCCCTCCGCACGCTCCCGTATGCTTCAGCCCAATCAACCAACCAACCCACAACAAATGCTACTGCCGCTCAAGCCTGCTTCTGAGCCGTGGCGATTTGGAACTAAGCTTCCCCCACCCGACCGGGGAAAGGCGCGGGAGCTTTAGTTCCGTGGCGACGACCCTGGCGCTAACATAGCCCTGTTGGAGGGCGATCGTCATAGTGGATAACATGTTGGTCGATCGTCAACAGATCGACGATCCGGCTTCAGACACGGCCGTGGTTGTTTTTGCTGTGGTTCGGTTCTGGTTTGCTGTCCGCTGCCCACTTCGTATATAAGCTCACCACGCCGGCGGACGTTCCTACATATAGACTCTCTGTGCCTCTATCACTACACAACCGTTATACTGGCTTTCCCCTAAATCAATCACCAGCAAAACGGACCAACCTCCAAAAATTCCCGGCTTGCATCCATCAACGGATAAGACCTACCCACCATCCATCTACCACCCATTTCCCCCCCTACGTCATATCTGGTCTCAATCAGTTTGATCGCCCTCTGGCGTCCACACTGCGTAAACACACTCCCGACGAGCAGTCTTCGCTGCCCCCAATTGCACCAATGCCCAAGAGGTATCTCGATGTCGGACCCATGAACCCGACCATGACCCCTGACACGCTGCGTCAAAAGGTACTAACAGCCCGTACCGGACTTCATCACCATGGAGAGAAACCCGATAACTAACTCCACTTCACAGACGCAGCGTTCGCACCAACAGAACCAGGAACGCGCTTACGTCGCCGCCTCGAGACGATCCGATCGCAGTATCGAAGCCCGCGTCCAGTCTGCACGCATGGCCAGCCAGGTGCACAAGGCCCGCACCGGCAAGGCGCTCCGAGTGTCCGAGGAGATTGTCATGCGAGACGAAATGTACGAGGAGGAGGACGACGGCTTGCCTCGATCCTACCACGTGCTGCGACCGCAGTTGCGGACTTCGTCGGTCGACATGAACGCCAGGGTTGATGCGTATCTGGCGAGCCGTGTCACCATGTCCCAGATGGTGACGGCCACAGAGAAGGACTGGCGTGAGAACGAGGTTAACCGCCAGTTTGCTCAATACTTCCCGTCCGCCGACCAGACCATTTCCCAACGTTGGGCCACCCCTCGATTCTCCATTTCGTCGCCGGTCCAGAGCAAAGAGTCTCCGGCCCGCCGGCACTCGGATGTCCACCCCGTCAAGTACGAGCACGGTCTCCAGAGCCAGACACATTCGGCCGTCTCTCCATCCCAACTGGGAGTGGACACTAGCGCCTCGTCTCCGTCATCCATGACGCCCGAATCAACGCCGTCCCCGGCGACCCCGCGTTCGGACGTTGCGTCTGCCTTCGGGAATGTGATGCCGCCCAACCCTTCGGCCTTTACCGCCAAGCTGCCGGTCGAAGCCAAGCTGTTGTTGACGGGCTTTGACCAGCGTGACGCCTTCGACCCGGCCACGTACGGCCAGCAATGGGACACAGCCCTGAACACCTCGTTCGAAATGCCGAAATGCTCGAATGCCGAGGAGGAGTTGGATCTTCACCAGAGCTTCTACCTCGACGGCCTCGATTCCATGGATTGGGATCTCGCCTCCCACCCGAACAATCAGGCCGACGAGCTCTCTTGGAACACATTTATCAACGATTCTGCCTGGAGCAGCGACCAGCAGTCGGCGACGGACCATAACTTCTCATAATTTATGACTTTACACGTTTCCCCTCTTCACGATACATGATACGATATCGCTCCTTAGACACGGATACTCTTCAACACTGGATTAATGGTCCCTTACAGGGAAGGAAAAAAAAGGGACAGAGGCTTATTCAGAATGCCACACATGTTAGGTATATTTTCGACGGCGTTTTATTTCTCCACTTTTATTATTGCTCATTGGTGGGAGATCTGGCAAGCTTGTGGTCTGTATGAGACTTAATGGCTGGAACTTTTGAACTCGCATTTGTGCGAGAGGTGTCGCCCGGGTCGGGCATTTGTTTTTGATCCTTGGGTTGCTGCATTAAAAAACTTGATATTCTGAGGCGATGGCACAGCGATGATTATGGCGTCGAAAGGTGGAGTATGTCTTGAGATGGTTCAAGGCGGTGCAGAAATGGATGGCTTGCAGCTATAGTACACGGCAATCTGTCGTATGAGTAATACATTGGAATCGCTTGTGCGATTTATTATTTTCCATATTGATCCAAGCTGCAAGTAATCACGTGTTTTGTTTAACATGATAGGCTTAGTTTGAAGTTGTCGCTAAAAAGGTTGGCGTAGACTATGGGTCAGATGAATGCTCGTAAAAAAGCTGATGCTATCTAAACACCTCTACATTAAGAAAAATAAGTGAACAAAATAGAAAACGTAAAGTAGTGGAGGAGCCTACATGGACCTCGTATTTTGGCCGGTGGGAATCTGTGCGCCTGGACAGATCTGCTACGCACTCTTAATGACTTCAATGACCAGTTCACGGAATAACAGGGAGAGGGGTACAAGAGTGAAGGGAGCTGACGTGAACATCTACATTCCTGTTACAGATTGGAATGTGGGCCCCTGCGAGGGAATAAATAATGACGCTCCTACTGTAGAGAGAACCTAAACCCTATCACATCGCTGCCACGAGTTTGGTCACCGCTTCACAACCAATCGTTACACATGGATATACGAAACCAGCACCGCTATTAACAATGGAGAAGACTCTTCGATTTTAGTAAGCCGCCCAAGGCCTTGAGCTTAACCGGCTTCGTGAGGAACAGATCCATGCCACTACCAAACGCCTCGCGCTGCGCATCCTCCGACGCCAGGCCGGACAGGGCGATGATGGAAACAGGATCCAGCCCCTCTTGGCACTCGTGCGCGCGAATGCACCGCGTCGCCTCGAAGCCGTCCATGACCGGCATGGAGATGTCCATCAGTACGCATGCGTATGCCCGTGGGCTTTCCAGATAACGATCCAAAGCCTCCTTGCCGTTCATGGCTATCTGGTACTGGAGACCCAGCTTGTTCATGTATGCTGATAGGACCTTCAGATTGATGTGGTTGTCGTCGACGAGCAGGAATTGAGTGGGGAGAGCGGGTGGTTTCGCTTCTGATGAGGGCTCATCACCTGTGTTTGGAGTCAATGAAGCTTCCTTCATGGAAGGGGGGGCTGTCGGAATTCCGTTTCTCTCCGTCGCGTTTATTGTTCTCGTCCCGTTCATTGTTTCCGTCCCGCTCATGGTTTCCGTCCCGTTCATAGTTTCCGTCCCGTTCATAGTTTCCGTCCCGTTCATGGTTTCCGCCCCGTTCATTGTCCCCGTCCCGTTCATGGTTTCCGTCCCGTTCATGGTTTCCATCCCGTTCATTGTGTCTGTTCTAGTCGTGGTCTCTGGAGTCGTGGTTTCGGCAGTCGTGGTTTCTGCTTGTTGATCCGATGGCACTGGTACTCGTACCGGGGTTGTTTTGCCTGCATCAGACACAATATAAGAGCTCGGATTCCTGTTGGGCCCGGCCGGTCGCTGAACCAACAGATGGCCCGAGGAGCCAGGCGCCGGGGTTTTGAGAAGACCCATCCATCGTCTGTACGCAAGCAGCAGCGTCTTGGCTAGTTTACGAGGGCCAGTTCTAAAAAGGCGTAAGCATTAAGACAACACGTGCAACAAAAAACAAAGCAACAACTTACGGTTGAGAAATGAATTCGAATATCCCGCTGTAGCCTGTCGCGAAAGACTGCGACTGGCGATAGGCTTCTAGCGGGTTTGAGCAGATGACGATGTTGGGGTGGTTGCCGAGCGTCTCGAGTTCTTTAGAATTTTTGGGTAATGCGTCTTGTGACCAAAGTATGAGGTCTGGCGTTAGCACGTTGTCCTGCGCGTCTGAGATGATTTCCATGTGAAGCCACTCGTGGCAGACATCCTCTAGCTTAGCTCGGAAGGCCTCCTGGCTGGCTCCGTCTCTGGATTCGGGGCATACAATTCGGATTCGTAACCCTTCGAGGTCCTGGACTCGCTCCTCAAACTCCTTGTCGTCCTCGGAGAGTCTCGCGCCAACCTCTGGAGACTGTGGTACCTGGTCCAGCGGTAGCGCAACAGAGACGGTAGTCCCGACGCCGACCTGGCTGGATACGGATATTTGGCCCCCTAGCTGTGATGTGATTTGCTTCACCAAGCTGAGGCCCAAGCCAGTTCCTGGAGCTAGGTTGTCTTCCTGGCTGAACGGCTTGAAGAGGCCCTGTCTCAGATAGTCGGAGCTAATGCCCTTGCCTGTGTCTTGTACTGTGAACTTGACCACGCGGTCTTTTTTCTGCTGCCTAAGCGAGATGATTTCCTGAGTGAGTGAGACTTTGATGGTGCCTCGATGTGTGTATTTCAAGGCGTTGCCGAATATGTTCATTATGATGCGGCGGAACGCACCGACTTGCACGTAATAGGTCCAGTCGCAGTGTGGATCGATGGAGAGGAGTATGGCCACCTCTCCGAAATGCAGTTGCAGCTCTCCACCGTTGGTCAACCTGGGATCGAGTTGCTCTCTGGCCTGAAGCGCGTCCAACAGGTGATCGGATCTCGCACCGCTGTCTTTCGACCTCGCGCGTTTGTTGGAGAGCTGCTCGAGAGACAAATGCTGGAAGCTGAAGCCGGCGAAGACGCTCTCAATAACCTCCTCGACGAGGCCATCGAGCCGGGAATTGCAGAACAAGCTCTTCTGGCCAAAGTGCTTCCAGTCAGCCTCGGCGCCGGCTCCTGGAGACAGCCCTCGCGATTGGAACTCATTCTTCCTCTCCGCGAAGCTGTTGATCTTGGAATAGTCGAGAAGGTGGTCGATGGTGTCGAGAAGTGTGCGGGAGCAGGTTTCGATGGTATGGGCCGCATTGCCCTGGAAGACGTCGAGGTCGGTGTCGATCAAGAGCTCGGCATTGAGCAAAACTCCGTGAAGGGGAGAGCGCAGCTCGTGTGAGAGCGAGCCGAGGGCATCCGACTTTGCCTTGTCTTCCTGCGAAGCGCTGACGCGGAGCACCTCGGCTATGGCAAGCATCCCAAAAGCCCTCAGGTAACTCAGCTCTCCGTGGAGGGAAAAGTTGCGGGTCGAGGTGCTGGTGTAGATGAAGCCTCCCGCGTGCCATCGATCCTTTCTCGGGTCCCAGATGGGCACGAAAGCCACGCTTCGGGCCCCGGGGAAGGCCTGGAGAATGACGCTGCCCTCACGCTTTCTGGTCCAGGGCTTCTTCAGGCGTTTACTCCGTGACATGAACGAAGATTCTCCCGCGTTGTTCGGTGCCGGCGACTGCTCGCCGGCGAGGGAGGGCCGTGACAGAATCCGATCATCCTCGGAGGAGTCGGCTGATTGCAGCTCCCCATCGGCGTCGAAATCGAAAATCTTCCCCTTAGGATATCGCCGAAGGAGCTTGGTGAGGAACTTCTCGGCGACGTTGGACAATGGCCGTTTTGTAGTAGCCCCATGCATACTTGAAGTATCCGTTGTAGAAAATCCAAGTAGCTGGCAGCAGGGCCAAGCCTTCTCTCTGGTTTCGGGTCCTAGACCTTCATCACTGCTGCTCATGGAGGACGACTGGCCTACCGTTTCAGGTGCGCGGCGGTACAAGGTTGGCGACCGGTAGGATCCCATCGTAGCATCGAAGAAGAAGCAGCCTTCCACCCCAATAGACTCCCTGATGATGTTGGCAGCTTTTGAAAAGATGACTGTCGGGCTTCCATTGTCTAGTGGGGGGCTATCGTCTGCCCAGGTGGACGAACTAGGTGGACGGTCCGTATGGCTCGGTGGTGTGTTGCATCGGGTGATGACGGCTTTTGGAGATGGCTCCCTCAGGTGTTTAGCCGTGGTGGTTTCGTCTTCGACATGGCCATGGTCCGTGAGCTGGAGCAGTTGCTGCTTTGCATCTAGAGTGCTCTGGGGGTCTACTTCGTCCATGAAGTCAGGCACGTCGGGGTTAAGCCGCAACCCGGATATGGTCGATTTGCCCTCAATGAAGGATCCTAAGCCTCTGTTCATGCGTTCATGCCGACTAAGCAAGTCCTCGGACCGTCGCGACTGGAGGTGGTTCATGATGGTCTGGGAGATGCCTCGAAGCCGATTCGTGTACTCATCGGTCCAGACCTTCCCAGGCGTCGAATTGATGACGCAGTACACACCGATGTTGATGCCCCGGCGCGTCCGGATCGGCACGGCGGCGTAGAACCGGGCGGCGCCTCCGGGTCGGCAGTGAGGCCTGGCGGAGAAGCGAGGGTCGGCTGTAAGGTCCTGGGACAAGGTGAGAGGGAGTTCGTTCGGGGTCAGCGTCTCGACTTCAATGACTTCGAGCCCGGCCTGGAGGGTGAGGTCGCAGGCGCCATGGCTGCGAGGAATGGCGGTGCCGCACAGCCAAAGTGGCGACGGGCAGTTGTGGTTGGGGAGCGATGGGCGCAGCGGCTGAGACGGCGTTGCTTCGGCCACGATGAACTGGCTTTCGGTGTCGAACAGGGATATCAGGGACCGCTCCGTGCCCGTCTGGCAGGCGCGCCGAGCTGGGCGAGGGCGGTGAGGACGGCATCGGCGGAGGCGGAGAGCTCCGAGGCCGGGATGGCGGCGCCGGTGCCATTGAAGCGGGCGTTCTGGAGGAGGGACGAGTTGTATCTGCGAAGTGCAAAGGTGCAAGGGGTTAGATCTCAACGAACGGGGTGTCCAAGTTGGAGCGGGGGGTGAGGGAGGGGCCGTACTTACTTGAAGGTCTCCCGTTCGCGGACACCCTCGGACACGGACTTGTACGGCGTCACGCGGCCCATCTTGGCAACTGTCGCTGTGTTTGGGTCGTCGCGGCGAGGACGGGGAGGCAGAGGAGACTCGCGACGAATTTTGATGTTACCTGTTCGCTCAGAATGACGATTGCGACTGCGACAGGAAACAAACGAAACCCCGAACGTGCAGAAAGCACCAGTGGAATGATCGACACTAGGGAGGGCTCCGCTCCTCGGCAGCTCACATGACACGGGCCATGGAGGAATACACACGGGGGATAAGGGGATAAGGTGATAAAGGGGACGAGGGGACAAGGGGAAGAGGAGAGTTGGGCCTACTGTACTACCTCTTACTACATAAAGCGTGGCGGCAGAGATGGTGGCGAGGCGGCGAGCCAGCAAACAGCACCGACCGAGCACACGGCGGCAAGCGTTGAAAGCAGCGCCTCCGCCTGGGTGGAGAAACAGGCTGCTAGTCTACAATTGCAGACGCTTCGTATGGATACGTCTACGAGGAGCTAGACTACTACGTAGACAAGTAGAGCCTGCAAGTGCATCGAGATTGGCCCACGCGCCGGATTCCAGGGTCTGTTTTGAGGTCTGACCTTGAAGATCTAGATAGACCATGAACTGGAAGATGCAGCTGCGGGGCAGGAAAAATGTCGTGGCGACTCAGCTGCTCTGGTTTTGATCGACACAGGAGGCAATGGAATAGAAGGGAGAGTTTGGTCCGGGGAGCTTTCACACAGGGATGAATAAATTGGTTGCAGTCATGACGTCATTGGGAGAGACTGGTGGGGGTAAAACAAAGTGTGCGCACGAATCTTCAGGCTGTGATCCTTATCCGGTTGACTACTGTATGTATGGCGGTAGGATCGGCCAGTTTATGTTGCAACGGTTATTAGTGCGTATAGTCCGTCTTTTCCGACCTGAAAGCACAACATGCCGAATGGTGTCGTGGGGGCTTGAGACACCAATTTTGCTTTAGTGTCAGATGATGGAATCCTGGCGAATCATCTCCTCTCCCTCACGCCTCCTGGTCCTTTTTCACGCTCTTCGCGTCCAGCAACGACATGTCGCACTTGTACGTCTTGAACTTTCTCGCCGACACCTTGTTCTCAAACATCTCCTGCACCTCGGCGTAGTTGCGGCCCTTGAGCTCCGGCAGACAGAAGTACAAGTACGTGCACATGGGCACCGACAGCCCGAAGAAGACGAAGCTGATCTTGCCGCCGAGGTTGGCCTGGTCGGGGTTCATGAGATACGGCAGCACCTGCGTGACCAGGCATGAAACGGCCGTGGCAGCCATGATGTTGACGCTGTACGTCTTTTGTCGGAGTCGCACGCTGTTTTGCAGTTAGCCTCCGGCCACGGAGTTGAACGAGTGCATTGCGAGACTGACCTGGGGGTTTCTCCGCCAACGGCATATGCGACAGCGCCGAGGGTTGCCTGTGCACACACGTTAGTTTCAAGCTGACAAGACACACCGCTCCATCTGAATCTTACCTGATACAAGAATCCCCAAATCACCATGAACGCAACCGTGGCATTGAGCGCGGCAGGAGTGCCGATGGTGCTGATACCGCCGATAACGAGCAGCAGGGCTGTCATGGTGAAGCAACCGCCGACGATCATGGGCCGTCGACCAAAGCGATCAACCAGCGGCCACGAAGCAATGTTACCCACAAGCTGGATAGCGTTGGCCACTTGTCCAAGTGCCAGGGGGTCTTTGAGGCCGGCGAGTCGAAAATAGTACCTATCTTCGGTTAGAAGTCGCAAAGCTTACGTGGCGAGGGAGAAACTAACGTTAGGTAGCCACTGACGAAGTTGACTCCGATGAACTGTTGCGAGATGTACACCATGATCATGATGGTTGTCCGGCGACGGTTGGTGCCCTTGAAGACCTCGAGCCAGTTGCTGGATTCCTGCTCCTTCCGGGCCTCAGCCTCCAACGTGATCGCGGTTTGGGCCACCTCGATGGCGCCATCAACATCAAACGACGGCCCGTTGAAGCGGCGGTAGGACTTGGCGGCTTCCTCTCGGCGGCCCTTGATGAGAAGCCAGGTGGGCGACTCGGGGAGGATGGTAAGGGCGATGAGCAGAATGCCGGGTGGGATGACCTGGGTGATGACAGGGATTCGCCAGGCCATGTCGCTGTCGTAGCCTTTGGAAGAGTAAACCACCAGCGAGTTGAGCCACTGGCCCAAAACAATGGTGGTGTTCTAGAAATGTGAGATTGTGGTTCCCGGAGATTCTTGGCTGAAATGGACTTACAATGAGCACCAAGCATACA
This sequence comes from Neonectria sp. DH2, assembly GCA_003934905.1. Taxonomy (NCBI): domain Eukaryota; kingdom Fungi; phylum Ascomycota; class Sordariomycetes; order Hypocreales; family Nectriaceae; genus Neonectria; species Neonectria sp. DH2. The sequence goes on along the minus strand of RQWH01000015.1, from coordinate 865,045 downwards.
CCACGCATTTTGGTAGGAGCAAGCTCAGCAACGAAAACGGGACCGAGAGAGTGGCCGAGTCCAAAACCCAGCGTTGACAAGAGCTTTCCACCAAAGATCATGTAGATCGACGTGCTGAAGTACTGCGTGATGACGCCGCTGATGCAAACAAGACAGGCCACGATAATGGTCCGCTTTCGGCCCATGAAGTCGCTGATAATACCCGTGGCAAAGGCCGAAGTGAAGAGACCGATGGTGCTGGCCGCGTTGACAAGCTGCTGGTCGGTGGCCTTGACGACCCAGACTCCGTCGACCTCGTATCCGAACTGCTGGGCAAAGGGCGTGACGGCGAACAGCTTTCCTATCATGGAGACTTCGTAGCCGAAATTGATGGGGAGGAGGTAGATGATGAAGCCTAGCGGGTCCCGGTCAGCAAGATGAGTCGACTGCGCTCGGCGTCGCAATCACTTACAGAACGTCAAGACGCGGCGATGCTCCCAGATATCACGGAGCGTCAGCTTCTCGTCGGAGGTGTTTGCCATCGCTTCGGCCGGGACAGGCGTGGTGTCCTCCAGCTGCGTGACCGCATCCTTGCGCTTCGTGTCGTCTTGCCCCATTGTCTCAACTCGGGAGGTTGGTTCGAAGAGTGAAGCTGTGTGGAGGAATGCCGAGTTTGTTGCTGAGGGTGGATCGGCCCTTCTTCTTATAACCAAGGATCAAGATGCACATCTGCAATGACTCGACAAAAGATTTGCAAGTTCCCCGCAAACTCCCCATCGCGTGGCACCATGTCAACGCTTGCGAGGCCCATGGGGTGCCCCGCAAACCCGGGGCATGGGGCCGGAGTAGCTCGTGACTATGTGTTTGTCCAAAGCGGCAGTTCCAAGCACTCCTTGCCATGATTAATGCAGTTGGAAAGACAGGGTAGACGGGAACCCATTCCTTGTTGCGTATGTCTAAACGCGAAAGACAGGGTGCTGGGAGTTGGAGAAGACGGCTATTACCGCGGCAGTTGGGGATGGCCCGGTCGGAACCACGGGCTATTGGCTGCTCTGGAGATCCGTTCGGAACGCCTGTTTATTGGCCGCAATCTAGGACACCAAAAGCGCGTATTGGCGCATCCCCCCTGGTAGAAACAGCCGAAAATTGCAGGAGGTGGTTAGGGTCTCTGTATTTGTCTGTGAGGTTTTGGTTTCGTCATTTGGTGAGCTTGAGAGTGGTCATCGGATGAAAGTTACCAGCGTTCTTGAGACGGTGCGTAGCGTCCGCGCCAACGAACTAGTTGTGATGGCTATATTTCAACCGCAAGGCATTCGACACAACATTGAATTCGGCAAGAGTTTACGAACCAAATCCGACGCACTGGTGAGATCTCCATTACTGAAAGTCGGTGTAGTCGATAGTTGGACCTGACAATGACACATCGTTGTATGTCCCTTGTCATGTGCAAACCAACATTCAGACACCCCTACCATACGGCATTTGCTTTATTTCCCTCTCCAACGGTTCCCCGCCAGAACTGGGAACAATGCAAAAAGCTGCAGCGACGCGTTGTTCCATAAATTAGGCAATGCACTACGGATGCTTCTGCTGCATTTTCAGGGGCCATTAGAGGAACAAACAGCACTCGGGAATCCACCATGTCCATAAGCATCATGTTGGATACCGCAGGTCTGGTACTAGGCTACTTCGCCAATGCATTTCCCTTACCCCAACCTCGGCTGTGCAGGGCAATTTTGGGGCCTATTCCCCACACTCACAGACTCCAGTCCATGCGAGGCTGGCAGCAAAGATGTATGGGTGGCGGACCAATGGACAGCAGTTCCGGGCGAATCTTTGTTTACGGCCAATGGCCCGTGGTTCCGGCTTTCGGTTACCTGAAGCTTAGCTCGACGCTGATCACAAGATAAAGTGCCATCAGCTAGGAGTCTGGAGCTGGGATCTGAGACGAATTAGGAAACATTAAACGCCTGGCTTGCTAAACGAACTTGAAGAGCTGGAATCCTGGGGCATGCCTCCCTAGCATGTTGGCTACCCCAGTCCCCAGCTTCTCCACGCATTTGTGCTAGTGGGGTTGCATTGTGACCAGATTCTTGGGGAAAAGATGGGATGATGATGCAGTTCGAGCGAAGGATCAGCAAGGGAAAATGCAAGAATTGAGAATGAGGGGATATAAAGTCTCTTTGGATGCGGCCTGATATCACTCGTATCGGTTCAAGTTCCCTCCAGAGTAGTTCATCACCTATCTTTTGGCAATCTTTTGGCAATCTTTTCCTGTATTAGTTTCAAGCAAGATGAAGCCCTCAGCACGCACCCTACTTTTGACCACCCTCATCTCGGGCGTCTTCTCCTCTCTCTGCACTCCGGCACCATGCACCGGGGTACACGTGTTCCTCATCCGCGGCACCAACGAGGCGTATCCGGGTCTGCAGAAGGTCGCCGCTGATGCCATCTGCGACGACTGGGACTGTTCCTGGTCAAACGTAGAATACCAAGCCGTCTTCCACGACTATTGCGACTCGGTTGAGGGCGGCATCGCCAATACCCTCACGGCCGTGACCGAGTATGCCAAGCGGTGTCCCAAGGCCAAGATCGTGCTTTCTGGCTTTTCGCAGGGAGGCCAGGTCGTGGGCGATTTGCTGGGTGGCGGTGGTGGCAAGGCATCGACGTGCACCCAGGAACCGAACAAGGGAATTGACCCGAATTCTTTCCCAGGGAATCACAGTAAGTGCAACCTATACCATTACGAAACCTACAGATGGCTGACTTGATGTGCTCTAGTTATCGCGGCTTTGCAATTCGGATCACCCCGCCACAACGCCAACCAGACCTACAACTTGCTCGTCGGCGCGAGGATCCAGAGTGTGAGTATTGGAAGTCTTCAAACTGCAAAATGAACCTCATCCATCACCTAAGAATGTGCAAGCTGACCCTCATTCTCCAGGCGTGGCCTCGAAACGAAACCGAGCTCAAGTCACTGAACCGGTGGTCATCGAAGCTCAGAGACTACTGCAACCTGGATGACCCAGCTTGTGCCCGTGGCTCGAACTGGACTGCCCATGAGAACTACTTTGAACTGTACCATGCCGATGCAGCTCAATTTGTGCGCTTTAAGGCTTGCGCTTGATTAGATGGGAGCATGCGATATGGACAGACGGAATGCTATCCCGTAAGCGCTTTGTCGATAGTAAAGCTCGTCTGATGGCCATATAAGACTGTGAAAGTGATGGTAGAGAGAAGGTTGATAGCTACAGAAAGTCAATTAGAGGATGTTTGTTGCTGATGGAAAAGCCACGGCCAATGAACGTAATGTCCGGCAAGCTTGCTTTAGTCGGGTCACAGGAAAGCTATCCACACCCAAAACAGCGCCTGTATTACCACTTGAAAGGTCTGCTATGTAATAAGGGCCTGCCTGTAATCTACGAGTTTGATTACAATCAACATGTTTAGTCTCTAACGGACATGTTGTTAGTGCACAAAAGATCCCTATTTCTATCGACTTTATCTGAGGACTTTAGATTTTATTCTCCGCATTTGGGACACCTGTTTTGAAGAAACTAGGTCTGGGCAGGGATGAGTGGCGCACTCGCAAGCCATGAACTATACTAATCTTTTTCCAAACTGGATTGCGAGGGTCCTGAGTTCCCTGATACAGACGATTGCAGTAGAGCCGCCTTGAAGAACATGAGCGCTTCAAAGCACTCTAAGCAGTAACATATATCATCCATATGGCCTTAAAACAGCTACATGAGTATTTGGCATGAATCGCCATCAGGAATGAGGGGTTCTTGAAATTCGATTCGGCCCCGAGCTATTGATCGAATGTAGTCTAAGTGAATCTCGCCCGCCGGATAAAGTACACCCGCGACTCCTCTCCTCTCATCCTTAGGAGGCATACGCGTGAAACACCTTTGCGATGATCTTCCATTCACCATTAAACTTCATCAGGGTGTGGAAATCCGTATAAGTCGCGCCGTCGGAAGCGCCCTCCATGTCGATTTTGACAACTGCCGTCGTAGGGGTGATACTGAGGATGTCTGTTCTTGTTTTCGTGTTTGGCGCAGCTCCGAACTGGTCGAGATACGCGTGGAGGTTGGTGAATGATCCAGCGGAGAGACTGCCATCTGGAGAGTAGCCGTACATAATGCCGTCTTTGTGGAAGGCCTGCCCGAGCAAAGCTTTGTCTCCAGTGAGGCTGGAGCCGACGTAGTATTTTTCGACAACGTCAACCACCGCTTGGTACTCGGCTGTCGGGATGGTCTTGACGTTCTTAGACATGATAAAATATGGAGGCGTGAAAAGCTTAAGAGACGGTGAAAAGATTAGTGTTCCAGCGTGTAGATTAGACAAGATCAAATTCGTTAGACTGAGGATAGGTACAAAGTATATTGGTCTACTTTTATAGGTCTGGGCCCTTGGGATGAAGGGTTGTTAGTCACTCCAACTTATGCAGTAAACATGAGTTTTGTCACACGATGATCAATCTAGTCCACTGCAAGACCAATCAGAACGCGCAGAGGCACTTCCCCGTGAATGAGTTTTTACTAATCCCATGGTGACAAATCAACCCCAAGCCGTTTAAAATGCCCCAAGGTTGGGGGAAGTAAGAAGCGGTTTTGTCGAATGCATGGTGGTGCCAGTGGATACGATTCCGGATGGTCTGCACCCCTGATGTGGGCAGGGGTACGTGGCTTTGTCTTGTCGGCGCTATGGTGGTACAAATCCGACTGTCGTCCTGCATGTTTGGGAGTTTGAGGTGCTGCAATTGGCCACCAGACTAAAAGTCCCGCCTCACTGGGTAAGGTATTGGATCATACGCACAAGGTATGGCTCTTCAGAAATGTGGATCCCATAAATGATCAATAAAGGGTATGAGTATCAATGCTATGTGCTTTTAGAAGGAAGAAGATTTCACCAAACGACTTTAGAAACCCTTAGAAAGTGAACTCGGGGATGCTCATCTCGCTAGCAGTCCAAGTCAAGCCACCGTCGCTCGTCGTCAGTTCACCAGTAACGCCCTCGGCCTTACCAAATGTGTTGATGTAGTCGGGATCAGCGACGTCAAGGATGATCTTGGTGTCGAGCCACTCTAGCATGTGTGTCAGCTAACAGATGTCAAAAGCTTTCGCGCTTTGGGACGTACTATGGGCGGGGACAGTTCCGCAGTTCTCCTCGGCGCACTCAACCGAGCTGCCGAAGCCCTGGGCATGGCCATCGCTGGTCGAGATAGTTGAAACCTGTTGACCATTTACGGAAACGATTTGGGTGTAGTTCCCGGAGTCGTCATCGAACTTGTCTGTTCATGTCGCAGTCAGTACCCTTTCATCAAGCATCAGATAGCAGTGAGGTTATGGCTTCGTACAGTGCATTGTCACCTCATCACCAGCAACAGCGGTGGAAGATTCTCCCTGTACGACCGCCTGCGAGTTGTCTAACGAAGTTTAGGTCAGCGTGGCCGACGTTGTGGACATTCAGGTTTGGAAAATACCTCCAGTCTTCATGAGCGTGTATGCATAGATGCTCCAGTCGTCGGATTGCCAGTTATCCGCGATGGACTGGATCAAGTCGCCGTTCGAGGTGCCCATTCCGACCCAGAGGGAGGCATCACCAGTAGAGCCGCTGGGAGCTTTCGGCAACACAAGTGTCGAGATCGCCTCACGGATCCACGAGTTGGTAGCGACAGGGCCAGTGCTGAAAGCTGGGCCCATGGCCGCATTGGCTGAGGTGACGGCCACAGCGACAAGAGCAGAGAGGAGCTGGTTTGAGGAAGGCATTTTGGCGGTAGTTCGTGTGATCCTTGGTTTAGAAATCTGCGATGTTGTTAAACAAAAGCCAAAGTAAGAGGTCGCAAAGCGGTTTTATAGCTTGATATCGTGCGGATTACCGTTCTTGAACAAATATCGAACGTGGTTGGCGGAAGAGGCAGATGCTCCACGCCGAGACCGTTAATTCCGGCATGCCAAGCGGTTGGTGGATTTATTCTCCGAATGGAAATGTGTCGTCTCGGGTTCGAAGTTACTACACGAGAGGGAGAAATACTTCCGTTGATCAAAATTCCTATTTAGGTAGTGAGCGACACCGAGAAAGTAGCACATAGATTGCCCCGTGTTTCGAGAGGGTTACATGAAACCACCGTAGCTCGGTACATGGGCTGTTGTTTCCGGAAGATCACAAATAGTTTTGAAATACGAAGTCTATTCCTTGTCTGAAACAGAGGTGATGCCGATATATCCGGCCCCTGGAAAACGTGCATTGTCGCCTACGTATTTAGGAAATAAACATGCGGTGTGCTCCCAATTTGAAGAACACCTTGACCTATTTACAATTATTCCCACGACCTTGAACTAAGCCTAGGCGTATGTTGCGTGTATTTGTTCCAAGCTTCATATATGCCACTTATAGTTGCTTACCACCGGGGGCCGCATTCTACCCGTGAAGGGCACGAATCCTACCGAACAATGTGGTTGGAAAGAGCTCATCGGACAAGGACATCGAGAGGGACTTCATAAGGAAGCAAGCAATTGCCTGGGGCAACAAACTTTTCAGAACATAAGCCAAACGCTCGACAAAGTTCGCACCAAGCCGGACTCAAGAGGCCTTCGCGGCGTGTCTGGAAATTTTCCGTGCGCGAAAGAGGGCTAGGAGTGAAGAATATCTTAGTGATGTTCATTTTCGCAAGACATTGAAGAGCGAGAGAACCCCTTTTCTTCCTGTGAGCTGCGTCGAGAACCATCCGGGTGCACAGGGTGTGTGGGTCAACAGTGATGGTAAAACCCACTTCGAGGCATGCAGATGAGAGACTCAGAGCAAACACATCAGCGCATACGGAAATGCTGACGGCATTAATGCCATAGAAAAACCCAAACGATGCGAACCTGAATGTATTTGTGGTGAAGTATATGCTAAAGGTTAAGCGCAAATTGTGGTACAGCTGTTTGACCCATTCGAATCCCAAGCCTGGCAGCCCACCCCTCATCTATGTACTGGTTACAAATGCTGAAGGAAGGTGAAACAATACCAATTCAGGTCTACAAGCGTCTGGTGGACTCTCACTGACGTGGGCGCAAATGACAGGGCCGTGGCTGTTTAAAAGCGCTGACAGTTTGAAAGCGGGCTACGCGAATACCTCTAATCTTGTGCGGATATAGCATTGATGAAGATGTATATACGATTATTAAAGAGTAGAGTCAAGGTAACTATGGCCTATCCCAGGCAGTATGGGTTGAATAATGCCGTTTTCAATCCTCAAAAGCTGAGCCATTCTGGCCCTCGACATGGCATTGAAGGCCGCCGCCCGACAAGAAGGCCTGTCTCACATTTCGTACGGATAAACCCTCATAAGTCTAGACAGAAAGAAATGTAGAAACTCTGTAATTCGCTATAAAAAAAAGAAGCAGAAGAGGTTGAGTAGTCCAGGACGGGATTCGGTCAATTAGAAAACATTTTATAGGACACGCTTATGAAATCGGGTCTAGTCCATTCCGCTCCCACAGAGCCAGCCTCTCTAGCTGATATCATTCGACCGAATTAATATCCCAGCAGCGTACCCTTCCGCGACTCTAGAACTTTCAGGCGTATGCATTCTTTACTTCCCTTGGCCTACTCCTTACAAGCGCCGTCGAATTAAGACGACCTACTTCACGGTTTTCCAGCGAGTCAGAAGGTATTGAATGACTCAATTATGTCACCCGTTCCGAAAGGGCTGCGTTCTCGCAGCGCGAGCTTCTCGAGTACGAGCTAAGTTGGGCATGTAAACTGTTTCAAACGGTTTGACCCATACTGACTATACCAATGCGTGATATACTGCAGCCCGACTTTCGTTTCACCATTCGGGATATACATCAGCCAAGCCTGCAATACGGTCGCAGTATTTGTCTATCAGTCTTAAAACCATTTCCAAGTGTTGAATGCGGCCAATGGGGAATGGTTCTGTGGGGATCAGTAAGGGGAAGAACTGCTGCTGAAGAACGCTGCGAGTACACCACTTATTACTATTGCTTGTAAGAACAAATGCCGTTGACGCGCGAAATAATACGGGGGACTGGAGCCTGGATCGCTAGGCGTCATGTCGACCATACGCCTCAGGGCGGATGTGACAGCTTCAACCAAAGCTGCTTCGATACCGTTTTATTCTGTGCCGTGCAGAGAGCCAAAGAGAGAGCGGGAGACGTCCGTTTCTGGTTCTGTGTGCTCCCCGCAAAATCTCTCCCCCACACGTAACCCCGGACGGCCCTTGTTCGGGCTACGGAATAGATGTGTGCCTGAAAGCGACCGAGCTCCGACGATTATGGCGATTCGGACTAAGATCTAGCGATTTCCCGAGAAATATTGACCGAAAGCCCGTTTGGACCAGGATCTTAATTAACCTCCTCCCCGAACAAGACTTAGGCTATTAGCTTGCAGCTTGCTCGATATGTATAGATGGAAGTTTAAGGATCATGTCAAGTCATCTTTATTTCTACCGACTTCTAATATTCTCGAGCATCCATCGTTCGTCAAAAGAGCCAACTTAGATATCTATTCCGCGTTACAAGCTTCGACTTGCTTTAATTTAGTTCTTGGAGTTGCATGTTCTAAACACAATTGGTCCCATTCTGCTGTATTCGGCAAGCATTCTACCACTTCTCCAAATCTCTGCCGAGGTCCCCATAGACTTTTCGCGATGTTACCTGCCAAGGAAACGCACGTAAAATTACACGAGCGTCGAGGTGTGGCTCAGCTCGGCGCAACGCAGCCCGAAGTAAACATTCCCCGCCTCTCGTTCCCCAAGGTGGTGTCATTGAGTCTATCGTAATTTAAAACTTAAGGCCGCTCCAGGAGTAATGCCTTTCCACGAATGATGCCTCTCAAGAGTGGTATCGAGGAATCATGAAAGTGTTGATTTAAAATGCTTATTAGGACGGGGATTCCGGGGAGATGCGGGGGTATAGTTATCGAAAAATCACGACGGCTCTCGCAAGATTGTTAGCAGAATGTTTTCCTGTTACTTTTTCTGGCTCTTCCTGCCGACCTTCTCTCTTGCTTTGCTAGAAGAACGTTTCGTTTCATTCAAGCCGACCGATGGAGCCATTGAAATCCAAGGAGCGACTATCCTGCACGATGCTAGCGACCCGATTGGCATCCAGATTGCTGCTAACAGTCTTGCCGATGATTTAGAGGAAATATCTGGAATCACGTCCAAGGTCCTTGAATTAGACATTGTCAAGGCCAATGGAAGTTTATCGCACAATGGAAGCCTCGAAGGAATTAAGGCATCTAATACTGTTATTATCTTGGCCACAGCTGGTTCGCCTCTGGTACAGCTGTGGGAGAAGCAAGGGAAAGTTAACGTGTCCGACATTCAAGGGAAGTGGGAAACATTCAAGACCACACTCGTCAAGAACCCACTGCCTGGAATTAAAAAGGGCCTTCTCATTGTCGGAAGTGATAAAAGGGGCACCATGTTTGGAACTTACACCCTCGGAGAACAAAGTGGACAGTCACCGTGAGTTTCTCAGCGAAACGTGATTACATTACTTCATGACATTACCACTGACACAGCACCAATGGTCAACAGTTTGCACTGGTGGGCCGATGTGCCAGCGACAAAACATGCTAAAATTTACGCCCTGCCGAAGATCACCATACACGGAGAGCCGACAGTCAAATTCAGAGGACTCTTCATCAACGACGAGGCGCCTTCGCTTACTGGATGGTGGGCTCGACACCATAATGCCACTGACTACACTCTAGATTCGGAGTTCTACGAGCACGTTTTTGACCTACTGCTACGACTCAAAGCAAACTTCCTATGGCCTGCCATGTGGGCATCATTCGTCCCTGGCCCGGGCAGAAGGTTTTTCACGGATGACCCCCGCAATCAACAGCTTGCAGATGACTACGGAATTGTCGTGTCTACGAGCCACCATGAACCTATGCAGAGAGCAAGTAATGAGTGGGATGCGGAAGAACAAGGCCTTTGGGACTGGGTCAAGAACAAAAAGAATGTCACTCGGTTCATGGAGGAGGGGGTTCAGCGAGCGGGTCACAACGAGTCGTATTTCACTCTAGGAATGCGAGGACCCAACGACGGGGCTATCCAAGCAGATGACCCGATTGCGGTCCTGGAAGACGTCTTCTCGACGGAGAGAGAAATTCTGGCCAAATATCATGGAAATGAGACGGCAGCAAACCGTAAGTTCCAACTATTGCTTCCCGTTATCTTCTCACTTAGTCCCATACAGAGCCTCGCTTACTCCCTAGCAGAGGTTTGGACCATCTACAAAGAAGTTGCGACCTATTATGCAGCCGGCTTAACGCCCCCAGAGGACGTAACATTGATGTTTACCGATGACAACTGGGGAAATATACAGCGCCTCCCCACAGAGTCTGAACGTGAAAGATCTGGGGGTATTGGGGTAAGCGAAGCATCCCGACTACTCTGGAATGCCTGAAGCTAAACATTGTTCCAGCTTTACTATCACTTTCAGTACGTTGGCCGACCCAAAAGTTGGAAATGGCAAAACACGAACAACTTGGTAAGTTGGACAAGACGTCTGAGTTGCCCCTGATCCTAACTAAACATGTATCTTGCAGCCAAAGGTGTTTAAAGAACTGTATCATGCATACCAGCGAGGCGCTGATCAGATCTGGGTCATGAACGTTGGTGATCTCAAGCCCATGGAACTCCCGTTGAGCTTCGCCATGGACCTAGCTTGGAACGCCTCTCGCTTCGATTTCGAGACGATCCCATCTTACCTCGAATCGTTTGCAGAGCGAGATTTTGGTCCGGAGCATGCGGAAGACATCGCATCAATCCTCCTCACCTACAGCCACTTGGTCGGAATGCGCAAATTCGAGTCAACCGAGGCAAGCACCTACTCTCTCTTAAACTTCCACGAAGCAGAGCGCATTCTTAAGGCATGGGAGGAGCTGTCTGCGCAGACAACGGAGGTTGGCAACAGTCTGGCAGATGATCGACAAGATGCTTTTTACCACCTCGTAGGATACCCCGTGCTAGCTGGCGCCAACTACCACGCCGTCGTGATCGGCCAGGCCAAGAATTACCGCTTCAGTCTTGAACGAAGAAACTCAGCAAATGTCGTGGCGCAACAGGTTCTGGAGGCATTTGAGGCCGATGCCGACTTTGTTCAGAAGTACGACGGGATAGCCGGTGGCAAATGGGCGGGCATAGCATCGACTCCCAAGTTTGACGTGTCGATCGGAGACTGGCGTCCAGCCTCGAGAGATGTTGTGAGCAATCTGTCGTATGTCCAATCCAGACAGAACTTCGACTATGGCTTCGGCAACCTTGGCATCTACGCAGAGCAGTCTAGCAGTGCTTACGCTCAGGGCCGAATCTGCGCCTCCATCAACGCAGCCTGGCCTACAAAGGGCAGCTTTTCTCCTCAGTTGCCTGCTCTGGACCCTTATTCGCCACAAGTTCGCACAATCGACTTGTTCCATCGCGGGGACCATCGTGTTCCTCTGGGCTGGTCTGTTCAGGTGCCCTATGACTGGGTTCAAGTCACACCGACCGAAGGGACTCTGTCAAAAGACCAGCCAGAGCAGCGCCTCAACGTCTCTATCGACTGGTCTGCGGTTCCTGCAGGTTTGGAGGAAACGATCAAGATCCGTATTGAGTGGGATCCAGTGCCGTATTTTGATTTGGTCCACCTCCCTATCCGAAATGAGAGGGTACCAGATGACTTCCGGGGGTTCCCTGAAGCTGGCGGCCTGATATCAATCGAAGCCCCCCACTTCCAGAGAGCTTCCGACGAAGATGTATCTTTTGAGCACATCCAGCTCTTGGGGACACGATCAGAGTCTGGGTCGATTGCTTTGAGGCCATATCGAGCTGCTCGTACATCAACTAGTGCGGCAGAAGCAGCGTGGGTTGAGTACGACATCTACATTTTCAGCGATTCCTCGCCCGGGCTCACGGCCACCATTTACGTCAACGGCGCACTCGACACTGATCCCGATTTGCCGATGAAGTATTCCCTCAGCTTGGTTGCGGGGTCGGAAACGGCAAACTTCACGCGCTTGCTCAATGTGCCGGCAACGGCTGGGGATGTTCCACCCGGATGGACCGAGTCCGTTGCTGATCACGTTTGGAAAAGGAAAATAGCCCTTGGTTCAGTCAAGCCAGGAGTCTACACGCTACGCTGGCAAGTCAACTCCCCGGAGGTGTATCTTGAGAAGATTGTCTTGGATGTTCAGGGTCGCCTCGCACAGAGCTACCTTGGACCCCCTGAGACATCTCTTGTGGGGTAGGGCGATGGGAGATCTGCTGGTTGTTCTGATGTGTTCAAAGCGTAGGGTGTTGTGTTAAACTATGTGTAGTGCTAGCTATTCTCTCTCTTATCTATTTGCACCCAAGGGTGCTGTAATATAACGGTTAATAACAGGATATTTACTGCTATGCCAAGGTGTCTGGTGAGTAAGACACTCTGAGCTCTGCGATAGCGGTCGTGGGGTCTGGCCAACGCCCGGGAACAATAAACAGAGGCTATTCAGATTTCCAGAGGCCGCTGCCAAAAGGGGCGAGATACGATGTCAGTTTCAAGTAGTAGCGAAGTAGGCCTTCTTAGACATCTGAATGTACCTATTTACCGTGCAATGAAACGCACTTGAGGTTCGCTACGTTTTTCTTACATGCGTTTCCTGAATAAAAATGTGCTTATAGCGCTTGCGAAGTCCGCCCCTCAGGGCAGTTAAGGCTCGTTTTGCTCCAGAAGTAACGAAGCGGGGACAAGAAATTATTGTTAAATTCCTTCATGCTTGGACATCGGTGAAGTATGTTTGATAACTGTGTACTCATTACTCAAGACCTAATGACTAGCGTAACATTCCTTGTCCTAAGAAGTCTTACGACAGTTTTGAGGGTCATTCCGACAATTTAGAGGTCGTGGTAGATCGTAACATAGGGTGCAAGTCTGATAGTACTACCGAGGAAAGGCGAAAATGGGCTACTCGACAATACTATGTACGAGAAGAGGACGAGAACAAACTGGTAAGATACATGATGCAATTTATGTGTTATCCATGCGGGTTAAGCCAGATCTTAATGACTTGTCTCTGCAAAGTGGTTTGGGAACCAAATGAGGTTCTGAGATATTACGGTCAATGTAAATGTCTAGGGCCAGCACAGTTCGGTTAATGAATTCGATGAAGCTAATTGCCAGCAAAGGCACCTGGAATGCTCCACAGTGGGGTATCCTACAAACGCCACTACCATAGAGAATAGTTCTGCCTCAGCTAACCAAGACATGTATGGGACAGGCTCCAATGCTATTTCTATCAAAGTTTCTCCTCCTGATTCAGTAGGAGGGTTAAGTATTATAGTAGCGTCATGAAACAAAAATTACATACAACAGCAAAGATTCCCTAGTCATCACCGACCTGAGTACTAATTCACCGCTTCTCAGTTTGACTAGAGGGGAAAGCGGACGAGATCCCGTATTTCCTAAGAGCTATGGCAGTATGTATAAGAGATTCTAGTGGAAGCGGATATTAGCCAAGTTGCAAGGCGACTCAACAAGCTAAGAGATCGGTTTACTTCAGCTAGGTAGTACAGAAAGCTTAGAGACATTGAAGACTGATGTTTTGCTGATGATCATGCATAATTGGATATCCGACACACAGATGTCGTAAGGAAACGCGAGTCTTTCTCATACCATTGAATATGCTTGTGGTTTCTCTCCGGGTAGCTCATTCTCTCTCTTTGGTCAAATTGAAAGAGAATATTAGGGCTTTTCTCCTTCATATTTGACTGCTAACGATTGTAAACTATACACTCATATTCTGCCCCAGCAGCTGAAGTTCTCCCATGACACCCTCTAAAACCTTTGCTACGCTGTGCCGTTGCCCTTGGATTCTTTGCACCTCTTTGCACCACCATTGATGACCACCTTGATTCGCCGTTTGTTGATCATATCGAGGGACAGCTCCAAACCTTTCCAGACTGCGAATTCCCATCTGTCACATATAAGTCATAGTTGCACTACGCATTAGCGGAGTGCGCATTCCATTTTGCCGTAGCTAGCAATGCGACAGTTATGAGCCCGGGAGGAAAGTCAAAATCCTTTCCTGCAACTTCTACTACATCCAGCAAAGACCTGCTCCTATAAACCTAAAGATAAGACCATAAGTTCAAATACAGCAATCTATACAACAAAAAGATACATCAGGCTATAATAGCCCCTAGTAGAAAGATGCTATAGTAGCTATAGTAGCCTATAGCAGCTAGCTAGTAAAAAACGACACTTAGCAATAGATCATTTTAACACTCAACAATCTGGGGGGGATGTTACATATAAGTCATAGTTGTACTATGCATTAGCGGAGTGTGCATTCCATTTTGCCATAGCTAGCAATGCGACACCATCCCTCACGAAGCGCTTGCGCCATCTTCTCCGCGTTCTCGGCTAGTTTTACCTCAGCGAGGTAGGCCATCATGAAAAGCAGGAGCCGAGAGCTCAGGTACAAGAAAATATTGAAATTTTCTATCTTGTTGGAATTCCCAGGTTAAGCCATGTATTCCTCAACTAAGAGCCCCTACTCCAGTATTGGCGTTCATGTGAGCCATCAACATTCTGGGTAACCTGGTTTGAGTTCAGAAGAAAAGAGCTAGCAGGTCGAAGGGCGAGATATGGTCGGATTGTCAAGCGAATAACGGCAATGATGTGCGATGGGCAGCACACCCTTGTGCTGAGAACAGGGTGTGCATCGTGATGTGCTGTCCGGCCGTTTAGCATCTTCAAGGAAAGACTGGGTCTCCCCGGATATGACTACCATCTTGAACACTTTACATGCCCGGTTCGAGCAAGGGAATGACTGACGGCAACTCAATTAGGATGGCGTGGTTACGTCTTGGGTCGTAGCAGCCGTATGATGGCCTCGTGCTCTCCATCGGTGGCCTCGATCTTAGCGCCCCATAGACTGGACCCAGTGGCAAGCTGTAGCGGGGTGTAGCCGTAGTCATTGTTCGCCTCGATATCAGCGCCTGCACTGACTAGCAGCTGCACAATGGCCTTGTCTCCTCTTCCAACGGCAAGGTGTAGCGGCGTGTCGTAATTGTAACCCGTCGCCTTGATATTAGCGCCTTTATCGACTAAATGCTGAACAATAGCCAAGTGCCCAATTCTAGTGGTAAGGTGTAGCGGCGTGTCGCTGTTGTTATCCTTCGCTTCAATATTGGCGCCCTTATCGACTAAATGCTGAACAATAGCCAAGTGCCCAGCTTCAGTGGCAAGGTGTAGCGGCGTGTCGCTCTTGTTATTCTTCGCCTCAATATCGGCGCCCACACCGACTAGCTGCTGTACTATAGCATCGCACCCTCCTGCACTGGCGAGGTGTAGCGGCGTCCTGCCTAACCTATCCTTGCTGTTCATGTCGGCGCCCAGCTTGATGAGCATCCCTAACATCCCGTTCGCTTTTGGGGAATCATTCATCTCCGCTATCGTCGCTACATGCACGGGAGCCCTACCGTTGTGGTCGCGCAATTTCCCGTTCGCATCTTTCCACAGCTCCTCGACCAAGTCGTTGCGTCCCTTGTACGAAGCCCACAGCAGCGGAGTCATTCCTAACCCGTCTGCAGCATTGATATCCGCCCCGGCTTGGATCAACAACCGCATCACTGGAAGTTGGCCATTCATGGCAGCGTAATGTATGGGTGCTGTCCCATCCACCCCC
This sequence comes from Neonectria sp. DH2, assembly GCA_003934905.1. Lineage (NCBI taxonomy): Eukaryota > Fungi > Ascomycota > Sordariomycetes > Hypocreales > Nectriaceae > Neonectria > Neonectria sp. DH2. The sequence goes on along the minus strand of RQWH01000015.1, from coordinate 849,391 downwards.
TTTGCGTTGGTTTCTGCGCCGTCTTGTAAAAGAATCTGTACGATCTGATCGTAACCTTGCCGGCAAGCATAGTGTAATGGTGTCCGTCCACGGATGTCTTGTGCGTTGACATTAGCTCGCCTTTCTAGTTGCTTTTTTGCAACATTAAAAGAGCCGTTCGCAGCTGCGTAATGGAGTGGTGTCCAGTCGAGGATATCTTTCTCATCCACCAGGTCTTTCCTTTCATCCCTATCCATTTTCCAGTACTCGTCGTCACAAGCATGGCCATGCCAACGTGTGAACTTGAGTACGCTAGTGGTAGTTGCGTCTAGGTCCTCGAACCACCTTTTTCCTTCGACAAGGCCACACTCCCAAAAACGGCACTGTTTCTCATACAATGCCATAAAGCCGGCCAATAGATCCGAGAACTGGCGGTCTTGCAGATTTTTCTGGATCTCGGTTTTCAGCTCCTCCAGCTCCCCGACATGTATTTCCTCAAGTTGCTGAGCCTTTCTGGATTTCCAGGCGATGGTTACTGCTCTGAAATATTCCATCACGACAGCGATGCATTTTGAGCCAGTGCTATCCAGAAGTGGAAAGGTTTTCGCGGTTCGAAGGAGCCACATGTATACATCGTGAGCTTCCTTCCAATGTTCTAGCTGCTCATGTGGCCTTGCATGGTCTCGCGCCCATTTGACAATGGCAGCAGGCGATGGAAGCATGTTCATGGTGCTCAGTGGTGGGATGATGATGTAGTACATTTCCTCTAGACTTCCAAGCCCGGTGCTTTGAATGTCTTGAACCATTTTGGAAATCTGGGTGTTGTGAAGTGTGAAAAATTGCCACGCTGAATTGTCATTGGCTTCGTCTGGTTCCGTCGGCCGTATGTTTGCTCCTTTCGCGATTGGCTTGCTCATCGTCGTTGCTGCACTCCACATAAAGGCGGAAAACATATGCTGAGCGAACAACGTCTTCAAGGAGCTATATGATTCGACTGCTAAGATCGGATTTGCTTTCTTGGAATTGTCATTGCGATGCGATTTTAAAGACTGCCGAACCGTGTATTCCAGTGGGCCGGAATCAGAACAGCAGTTGGGTACGTAACCGACAATTCGATGGTTCTCCACCTCAATCACATTGCCATCCTTTGCCAATTTAGGTTCCCCATTCTCTGCCAATTCGGATCCAGATTCCTCTGTCGATTCAGATCCCTCAAATTTGATGATTCTGGCAGCACCGACCGGCAACCACCAATGGAGGTCTCGGTACAGGGCCGAGGTATGCCTGCCTAGAAGCCTGAGGCAACGATTTGCGGGCGTCCCCTTCGAGCGCAACCACGCGTCGCCTTGGAAGCGCAAAGATTTGATGCTGTGGTCTTCATGCTTATCTTGCTCTTTCGTGCTGGATTCAGAATTCCCTCGGTGGTCTCCGTCTTGGGGATTCTTGTCTCCGTCTTGGGGATTCTTGTCTCCGTCTTGGGGATTCTTGTCTCCGTCTTGGGATTCTTGTCTCCGTCTTGGGGATTCTCGTCTTCGTCTACAGAATACAGCCACAACGAAAGTGCAGCATCGATCTCGTCAGAGCGGGCTTTCCAGTTCCCGTTTTCGTCTTGTTCCACTGAAAATTCGATTGACTCGCGTTTGGGCTCTGACTTGCGTTTGGGCTCTGACTTGTGTTTGGACTCTGACTCGCCAACGGACGTAAGAACCGTAAGAGGCCAGGTGAGTTTCTTGCCCATAGAACTGGTACTAAACAGGGTGTTCATTATCACCTCAATAGCGCGAGCTAAGGCAATTGCCTCTGTTGATGCGGGTCCATGCCAGTCAGCGAGCTCGCCAAGGTCTCTCCTTATGTTAATTGCTGTCTGGGCCATCGATGGTGCATTCGGATCGCTGTCCTGGCTCGTCAGGGTGGCCGTTGGATTGTTCTCGTGGGATCCACTGGTCGCTTCTTGCGGCTGCTCACTCGACCTGTTGGTATTCGTGCCGGAACCCTGCTGGTGCGTTTTTAGTTTCTCACAATTGCTTGGTTGCTCGACCGCAATGATTCTCCAGTTCCAAGGCCTGGTATGCTTGTTCCTGCTATGCTTGTTCTCATCAACCTCAGAGTCTTTTAGCCACGGGGCTTTTTTAAGGCTGGCAAGGGTCATCGCTAACCAATCCATCTCATACTCCGAAAGAAGGCTCTGGGATTTTGGAAATTTGGCAAGATTGCGACGGACAAGTACTCTGAGAATTGTCATGACGAGTACTGCACCGAGTAGGGTGACTGATGCTGACCAGTGCATGGCGCGCAGACCGATAAACTGGATAATGTAGCCGATGACGGTGATAAATGTGCTTATGACGGCCATGCTTGATTGCCAAATATCCCTCCCTTCTGCTCGCTGAGATGTTGTAAGCAGAGCCTGTGGTTTCTGGGGGAAAATTGCGAAGGACTCAAATTTCTGGTCGTTGACGGTTCCGGATTTCTGTAACCAGACGACATAGGCTTGAGTTCCAGGCTTCGGGCAGTACAGCGTCTCCGAAGTGCTATCCTCGACAACATGGGAACAAATCAACATGCCAGCTACCACGAGGATCGTACCAGTAGCAGAACACGGGAAGGCATATCGCGCGACGGGTTTTCCATCCTTGAGGAGTCTGAGTGTGGGATAGTAGGTGATGAATCCAAAGTAAATGAGGACACCAAGCTGAAGGACAATGCCCAATGCTGCAACTATGTACAGCTCTCTTCTGGCGACTTGGTTGTGAACATTGAGTGTGAGATTCGGCGCCTTGACATGAGTATTTCGAAGAATGACGAGTGGAGGGAGTGGATGGGGACTCTGCTTAGTGTTCGAGAAAGTGAGGCCTGACGGAGGATTCTCTGGGTCTTGGTTTCGCTTGCCATCCTTGCGAAAGAAGCGGTCAAAGCACCAAACCGTAGGCCGCAATTGGTAAGAAGTACTGCTCTCACTTTCCAAAATATTCTTGCCTTCTCGAGCAGGCTTGCCGGAGATGCGCTCCTGGATGCTGGGCTCTGCAAAAACGTGAGTTCGAGTACGTCAAAGTGAAAAGAACCACTGACCGTACTCCCGAAGATACTTGTTATCCAGTTCCTCCCGGCACCCCAATCTTAGTGCCACATGACTCCCTCCTCTAGTCGAGGAGCCAGTCGATGAGCCAGTCGAGGAGCCAGTCACGGTCGGAGTCGCGGCTGTTGCAGCTTTCTGCTTCTCACTTTTCTCTGGCACGAGGATAATGAATTCACGGATAGGACCAGCACCCATCACTCTCACAACCGCCTGGCCGTTCCAGAGCTCACACACCTCGCCCGAGGTAGAGGACATGAGCTCAGACTCAGCAACGGCGCGGGTTTCCCTTGCTCTTCCAATTACAGCTCTAAGCCACGAGGGGCCACCGACTCTGATTGCACCGACAACGGCGGTGATGATGCCTAACGGGGCCATCGCCAGAACAATATTGTCGGCCCAGCCCATAGATTGGCTCATGTACTGCATAGTGACTCTCTCTCCAAAGAGCGCCAGCAGCCTAAGCACAGCATAGCATTAGTAAACGAGCGGGTCCGGTCAGGTTGTGGCACGTACGGGGCGAGGTCAGAGAAGAGATTGTTGGAGAAATCATCTCCAACGTCACTCGCGGCCACGCAAGTGACGAAGCAGGCTCCGATGAGGAGTTGTAGTTGTTCAGCGGCCGGCATTTTGGAGTAAAATCACTCGGATGGGCAGAACAGATATCGAGGCTTAGTCGGTTGCTTTATTCTCTCACAATGAGAACGACCAAGAGCAGCCCGTGGCTGGCATCAACGAATAATAAATATTACACGCAGCAGTCTGTTGCCTCCCATGCTGCCCAATCCCTCAGCTTGAAAACCGCCATGGTAACACAACATTACATTGATAAGCGGTAAGCCCAGCTGCACGGTGTGGCGGGGAAATGGAACGGCCCGCTGTCGTCAAGATTAACCCAAATGTGAGATGACTTTGTATACATTAAGTTTATTAGTAACTAGAAGCGTCTCGCCTCCCAACACTTGTAACGACTAGCTAGAGGCTCTATCGAGGATGCCCTAGCGCGATATTACGGCCTTCGTGTCCCAAGATTTCCTGTCGATCACGTCTCCCCAGATGAGACCACATCGCAGCCCGCAAGTTGTCACCAACATCTGCAGCTCCGCTCAGCTTGCATGCGACTTGCTTACAGTTCGATCACTACTCAATACAGCAGCATGGCTGAATTATTGGAGTAGTGTAACCTTGAGGCGGTATTTCCATTGGCATTCTCGATGTGATCGCTTCCTTGGCGTCAGCGGCCATTTCTCAGGTCATTCGCTGAATACGTAGCGGCCAGTTTAACAGGCACCTTGGCGGCCACCCTCTTCACCGGTTGACACGTCTGTAATGATCTTATCGGTCCAGATCTCCAAGCCTGCTCGGCTTTCGGCTATTTAGGGCGGTGGCTGAATATACCAAGACCAGCTGCCGCTTGTAGAGATTTGATTCGCGGCGGTGCCGGTAAGGAGGGGAACAATGAGTAGCTGTCTTGCAGCGATGGCTCCAATACTTTTCCTGATTAAGTCGCCCAACCTCCCGACTCCTCTTGGAAAAAGGTGAGAAGCATAACATCGGCCACTGCTCGGCTCACCTTTTATTCGCGCCATTCAAGTAGAAAGTTGGCGAAAAGGGAGGCAGCGACAGACATATCGGCAGTAGCTGATCAAAAGCCGAAAGGAAGCAGTGCTGGGCTGTACAGAGCGATGAGTGACGAGAAAAGAGGAATCAAGAAGACTATCAAAGGCACATGCAACACCTAGAGGTACAAGGGTGGCATGGTAATCGTCCCCTTTGCTCTCATGTGCTATTTGACTAATCGCCCCTCCATGTTTTATTCTCCTCTGCAGCAGTCTCCTCGAGCTGTCACTTCCCCGCAACTTGATCTACCAATACCAAGCCAAATGAATTGGTTCATGAGATGATGAAAACAGGGGTTAAAAGAGGAGCACGCGGTTGAAATGCAAGATACGCAAAGAAGGGACCAAGCAAAACCCACGAGGCTAAGTCTCAAACATCTCTGCACGCCCTGTTTCCATTGATTTTCTGCTCGAGCTGCTGAAGCTCGCCCACCACATCCTCCAGAAATTTTCGCTGCAATTCTTCATTATCCAAGTTCGTCTCCCCTAGTCCAAAGTCACAACCCAAGCATTGCCGAATAACTCTGGGATATGTCAATCCCATCTGCCGGACCAAGATGTTGGCAAGTTTCTCAGCAATCAGGTAGTTTGAGAGTTGTTCGCCGCCAATGGTCTTTAAGATGCTGGCTTTTAGCACTGGCCATGGCTGACCAAAGCCGATCTCCAGTAGGAGAATGCCAAAATTAAATAGCAGGCTGTTTCTTGCACCAAAGAAGAGAGTATTTGGCGATCCAACAGCCTCTCCATCATCGGCCGACTCTGTTGCCCTTCCCTTCCCTTTGGACGGTCGCTGAAGTTTAGCCATGAAATGAGGACTCTTCAATTGCGTGGCCGCATTTGGAGCATTTGACACCTCAAAGAACCGTACGCTCTGACCTAGACCACACTCAGAAAGCCAAGGCGTTGAGTAAAATTGCATGATTCCATCTGCCAATGTGCTCGCAAGTTCAATCATAGCCGGCCGTGGCATACATCTGAGGATAGGCTCCTCTGCAACCCAAGCGATGATGTCTGACAAGGAGCGAGATCGATAGGCAGCGGCACCAGGAGGTGATGAGTAGAAGCGTTGAATGTGAACATCTCGAAGAATACCTAGGCAGAGTCCAGTTCCGGGGCTCATCTGCAGCTGTTGGAAATACTCGCAGAAGTCCTTGACCGTCGCCAGATCTTGATCTTGCTCACTAACCTGTTTCTGTGGAGTTGAGGTGCTAAGGATTCCTTGTTTTGGGGTTTGAGTGATTGTCTGCGCCGCTGACTGCGTTTGTTGGCTCTGGTCAAACCTGACGGTTTTGTGAGATTTGGAGCTTTTCTTGAGGGCTTTGAGAGAAAATGGCTCAGAATTGGATACGAGGAGATTCGTCAACTCCTCCATAGCACCTTTGCTAGGATTTTGAGAGTGGTGTTCGATCTTCGGTTCTTGATCATAGTGCTCAATCTTCAGCCAGATCGGGGTTTGTCTCTCGGGCAGGTCTTGTTCATGTGATATGGCAATATCGAAGGAAACATGCTCATTTGCTTCGGAGGCTGTCGTGTCTGCAGGATCGTTGTGCTCTCCATGGATCAAACAAAGGTTGGCGATGTGTCCACAATGGGAAGGACAGGTCCATTGCATCGTCAACGTAGAATAGAGGGTCGAGGAAGCGGTACGGATTTGACGGTATCTCTGTAGACAATTGAGGGTCTTTGCAGATTTTCGCGATGGAATTTGCTGTTGACTATCCCCTGAAAGCAAGGGGAGAGCCCTGATTATGTGGCTGGTGATAGAACAGAAATCAGTGTTGAACTCGCGGAGCTCCCCAATGGCCTTCTCAATCTGAGGCTTGTTAAGGCTCAGTTTGAAGCGAGTGCGAATTTGTCGTAGCCTTTCGGCCACGGTTGGCATCTGGCAGAATGGCTTAGAAGGGTAATGATAGCCTGTGAAAGGTGAACTTACGTCTTGATCCTGGCTCAGATGCATACGAAAGGCTTGAGCTTCAGAACAGAGCCGTTGAAGTGAATCGTTGATTTGAGTCACTATTCTCTGGCAGCTGAGAAACGACCCTTTCAGCGAGTCGACGCGGTTGCGGTACAAGGCGTTCAACATCAGTCCCTGCCGGGCTTCTCCGGACGACGGCCGGGACATGATGTCCTGAACCGCGTTACGATCATCAGTAATAGCGGTGAGAAGGTTGATCGTGTGGTTGCGGAAAATGGTTCGTTGGGCCCCAAGCTTGGCCTCCAGTTTGAGCACCTCGCGCGGGTACTGTTTGAAGACGGAAAAAGCCTCAAATACACGTTCAGAATGATCATAGGCTTCAATGGCGAGTGGTATTGCAGCCAGCACGGCTGAGAGAATGAATTCTACACCACTCATTGTGGGATTGTGGACGGACTGAGAGTTCAATTGCTGTAAGCCTTGTCAAGTGTCCTGAGGGGTTAGGTGACCTCATCCTTCAGCCTCACTTTCTCGGTACCTCTATGTGGCAACCCAATCATAAGCAGCGATATGCCAATACCCCGCACGGAGGCATCGTAATATGCCTCAGTCCGGTTTCCGATATTGAAGTTGGGCATCCTTACGACATGGGTAGTTGTCCTCCCCCATCTAGTTAATTAGCTCCCGATTAAATACTCCCCTTGGACAAACCCTGGCTTTCATTCATCTTATTCCTCGTTTAAATACCGTCTCGGGGGCCACTTCGATGTCTCAACTCACTCGGGAGGATGTTGAATCATGGTTGCCCGATCCATCGCCGGTCAGTACTTTTGGACTTGTGGGCCAACTTTTTACCACGATAGATGGACTTCTCCTGGTTCTACCGCAAAAGCTGTCTGCCAATGGCGATGCCCAAATAGGTCAAAAATGTCAGAATGAGCAAGAAAGATTCTTCCTCTGGGGCCAAGGCCTCGCCGTGGAGACTGGAAGACTCGATGAACTACTGGATACATCGACTGAACTTCGGTTACGTGTCTTATCGCTGCTTTTCACTCTTGGAAATGTGGTTCACCGAGCCATTTTGCGTCAGCAAGGTTCCCATCTTGGCAAACTCACGGAGGAATGCAGCAACCTGCGAAGCCAGCTAGATGCAACAAGCACGTTTCTCGAAGGCTTCCTCCAAAGGACTACCGATGTAGACGCCCTGTCCGACTCAGACACGTCGGAATACGACAATGAGGATCTCTTAGATGACCTAACAACGTACATTGATTGCCTCATGGACCTGGCGCCCGCACTGGAGAAGCCCGCGATGGACAGTTCCAAAGACATTGCTTCGTTAGCCAACGCAGAGGTGTTCTATGCTGCCAATCCGCAAGCTTTGATCTTTTGTCGAAAGATTCGGGACAGGTTTAAACAACTCCCCAAATTTCTCGTTGAAAGACTCGGGAACGCAAACAGCAGCAGAGCCAGTCGAATCGTTGCCAATTCCACTCGAATGGAAAACGAGTCAAAGAAGGATATGCACAATGATTTCAGCGAAAGCTTGTTCTCTAGCAGCTGTCCACAGATTACGGACACAAACTCAAGTCATGTTTCTCAATCCGTCTTCGACAAAGTTAGCGCCATTCGCAGGGGTGCGGGCGCTTCAGATGAAGCCAATACTGATGATGGATCTGAAGAAACCTTTGCTTCATTTTCAACCACCATCTCTACTGTTGATTATGGACGACCTCGTGTTCCTCCAATACCTGACTATACCAAAACCTTTGGATGCTCATTCTGCGGTTCTTGGGTCGCCGGAATTACTGAACGAAAAGCTTGGAAGTAAGTCTTGATCTGACATTATGTGTTTATTTGTTTGGCTAACTGTGACAGAGAGCATGTGTTCCGGGATCTCACGCCTTACCTTTGCACTTTTGAAGACTGTACTGAGCCAATGACGCTTTACGCACGTAGCCAAACATGGGCACAGCACGAAATGTCTCATCCTCCACCAAACCTCGGTGTCGAGAGATGCTCATTCTGCTCAGAAATGCACACGTGGGGTACCAGTGATTACTTCAAACATGTCTCGGCACATCTTCGCGAGATTGCCTTGTCGGTTCTACCGCCGCGCGCACACGATGATGATGATGATGATGCGTCTGATACTACTGACGATAGCATTGGATATGTTATATTGACATGCAACTTACAAGCCGCAAAACTGGACTTGACTTCAACACCGGGGTATAAAAAGGGGCATTGTGTTCCGGATGCTCTTTGGGATTCTTACAAACCTTTGATATGCAGGTTATGGGAAGTCAACAATAGCCTGGATGAGGTGCAAGAATTTATGGAGCAGCATTGCAACTTCACGGCCAAGTGCGTTGAAAATTCTTTGTCCGGACTAATGGCCAATCTAATGTTTTCAACAGCTACCCTGAATATATCATTTGGTTAGAGAAGTGGTACGCAGAAAGGGGGTCTTCAGACTTGACTACGCCTATTGCTAACGCCTGCACCGCCTGCCGTGCCCGCAGGGTCCGCTGCAACGGCGCCCGCGACATCTGCTCCAGGTGTGAGAAACTCGGTCTTACTTGCTCCTATGATGAAGCCGACCCTCTCGCCATGATCAAGCCGATTGTTCGAACTCTCGACAACTCCATGAAGGAAGAGAGCTTGAAAGCCGATGACGGGAAAGATCACAGCACGAATACCAAGGATCCAAGAGGATCGCAGCATCGATTTCGGATTTTGTCTGATGTACAGGGCGGCCACGAACATTTTCACCTGAAAGCCGTAACTAAGAAATCCTCAATCGGTCTGTGGTCTATGCCCAAGTTTACCAGGTCTCGCACGCAGCAGAAAGAGGCGGATAAGCAGATATTCGGCTCAGCAACACTTGAACAACGATACGACAAGCCTACGGCAGTTTGTGGTAGAGGCGCGTTCAGTGAGGTCCAGGTTCGTGCGAAGCGAAATGGGGACAAAGAAGAACTCTACGCCGTAAAGTGGTTCTACCATCGCCCCGAAGAATCGGAGAAGAAATATTCGAAGCGACTCGCTGCCGAGTTCACTCTTTCTTCTTCTCTTAGCCACCCGAACATTGCCCGCTCCCTCGAACTGCTTGGAAGTGAGAAGGGCGATCAATATCTGGTTATGGAGCTCTATTTTGGCGGCGACCTATATACTGTTATCACCATGGCTGGTAAGCTTGAGCCTTCGGAGGCTGACTGTTTCTTTAAGCAGTTGATACGGGGTGTTGAGTACCTGCATGAGATGGGCGTTGCGCATCGCGATCTCAAGCCTGAGAATCTCCTCCTTAGTACCCGGGGAGCTCTCAAGATCTCTGATTTCAGTAACGGAGAGTGCTTTCGAATGGCTTGGGAAAAAGAGGCCCATATGGTCTCAGGATTATGTGGTTCCGCGCCGTACATCTCTCCTGAGCAGTATACGGACAAGGAGTTTGATCCTAGACCTGTCGACGTTTGGGCCTGTGGCATCATCTATATGGCTATGCGCACCGGTCGCCATCTCTGGCGCGTGGCTAAGAAGGATGAAGATGAATTCTATGCTGGGTACCTATTAGGACGACGGGACGAGGAGGGCTACGGACCGATCGAAACCCTCCATCGCGTAAGCTTATACTCCCCAAAGAACGTGTCATAACCTGCTAATCTTATGAATAGGCCCGCTGTCGTAACGTCATATACTCGATTCTCGATCCCAATGCTTCTCGCCGCTTGACAGCTACCCAAACTTTGAAGTCAGAGTGGATTCGCGAGATAGAGCTTTGCAAGGCTGGCGAAGAGGGCATATAGCTTAGGAAGGGTGTGGTATGGAATCATGGCTAGTGACTGTACTTGACGCCAATATGACAATCTTGCCAAAACACAAAATTCATTATGAGCCCCGAATGTGATGCATTTATTAGACTTGCGTAATGGTACTTTTAGCGTAGATTGTTAGCACACTTGGTATGAAGAAGAGACATCCTCAGCGCAGATGTTACTACTTGTGATTATTTGAAGCTCGTCCCGGTTGTAGGAACAATCGAATTAGCGCCGCTGGCAAAATCACACTGACGCCCACTGGTTTTTATTTCCCGCATTTTAATTTAGTTAGTGCTTGTTGGTGCCGTTGGCTATGAACTAGACCTTTGTGAGGCAGCCGGTCCCGCATGTAAGCCGCGCATTTTTCTCACATCAAATTTAGGAATCTGCGTTGGATTTAGGAATCCGTGACAGCCAACGGACTAAATGTTGTCTAAATCCACGTGATCCAGTCCATATCAATACTTAAATAGCTAAGTGAACAGTAAACTTTGTAGAAGCAACACACTTTCCCCTCTCGATATCACTTATATACTGAACAACACTGAAAAACCTCGATCATTTTCACGATGCCTGAACTCCTCGACCTTCCAAATGAGCTGCTCTCCAACATCTGCGAGAAGCTGTGCCCGCACTGCTCACCACCTTTTTACTTGTTCCGGTGCGATGAGCCGAACCAGCCTCGACGCGTTGGCCTACTCGGCCTCTTGCGCTCCTGCAAATCATTGCGCGATATTGCTAGGCCGTTTCTATACCATTCCCCAGCTGCTGAAGATGATCAAATCATCTCACTGCTACGAACACTATCCCGCAGTCCGGAACTGGCGTCAAACATCAAGGACGTCACGTCTGAGATGACGGACATCGACCCCTGGCCAAATCCCGATTTAGATGATGATTCTCTCAATTTCCTTGGAACACTGGTCGAGAGATTTGCTGTGGATGCCCAAGGACAACCGCTCACGCTATCTCCGAAGTGGCACGAAAATATCAGCGAGCTCTTTCCCAGTAGCACCCTTGAGCTGGTCCAATTCAGTCTCCTCATCTGCTTGGCACCAAACCTGGAATTTCTCGAAATTGCGTTGCATCAAGACAAAGTTCCTCTTCTGCGTCCAGGTCACCTACCTCATCTTCAGCATCTTACTCTACACAGTCAGGATGGAGAACCTGTCGTATCACTGAATTCTCTGAAACCGATTTTGCTAGCTGCACCAAACCTGCACACCATCGAGGGACATAGCGTTCACTCAGCAACCGATTTACCTATTCACGCCAATCTCAAGACCTTGAACTTGAGCTACTGTTCCATCTCAAAAGAGAGCTTCCAAATAATAATGAGGGGGTTCCCCAGACTGGAATCCTTCACCTATAAATCCGGCGGGATCGCGGATGATTTCAAGGAGGCTACGCCCCGCCAGATTGGGGAGGCTCTGATGATCCGTCGCGATACTCTTCGACACTTCTATTGTAACCTTGCCTTTGCCACTTATGTCGGTGGACTCGGAGCTCGTGATATGATGAGGAGTCTCAGTGATATGAAGCTAGAGACTCTCACCATTGACAGCAAAAGCATAATATCTACTAAAGATGGCCAAACGTCCGAAAACGGAGCTCTTTTTCTGGACTTTCTACCGCCAACAATCCAAGCATTTTGCCTTTCACCGATTCCAACTATGATTTGGCCCGACGTTTTGAAACTAGCAGCTGAGGCGCCGACAAGGCTTCCGAATCTTCGCAACGTTGAATTCTTGGGGCTGTATCACCATAACGAACCCACAGTGTTGGAAGAAGTTTTCAAGAAATCCGGGATTGTATGCTCATGTAAAGTCTGACCTGACGAACAATACTGTTTCAATTACCGGTGGACAGACGTCTGGAGAATCCTGCAAGACGCTAGCAACAGGCATCATGCTTATGCAATCGAATACGAGTCCTGCTCGAACTACAGCGACAATTGCTAGGGTTTTGACTTACTCGACGTTAGTGCAACACAGATTCAAGTTCAAACTCCCTCTTCAGCATCTCGCGAGAGTCAATTTCAGCCGGCAGGTTAGATTCCCCCAATGGCTTGGAAAGTAAGACGATTTAATCATTTCTCCCTCCCATAGCTCCTTAGACCGAGGATTAAAGAAAAGAAACTTATCCTTACATGAGCGCCCTTAATACCGAAGTTACGATGTGCTTTTAGTGAGATTCGCATACATACCAACGCCATTGATGCCCGAACGCTGTCAGATTTCTTCCGATGCGATGCAGAGATTACCCCTTTTGCAGAGGGGTGAGTCATTGGATTCTCTAAGTACTGGTGAAAAGATTCGACTTTTGTATAAAAGAGATGAACCTTGACTAGGACAATAGTAGTGATCCCAATAGCCCATTTTAGGCCCATTTCAAGTTTGCCGGTTTTCTTAGAAGATACGCCAAAGTTTCGGGACATGCGGCTGTTTCGTATTGAAGTATCGCGCATGGGGGTAATCGTCATGTCATTGATTCCTGAGGTGGAAGATCTGGAAGCCGGGGCAATAATGTCTAGTACCAACGCAAATTTATTGATCTCATATTTCTATCTAGTTCCACGGACCAGAGATTTAAACCGTGCCTCAGCTCATCCCACTTAGCTCACCACGGAAGGGGTTTGCCATCGTGGTCTCGGAAGGTACCACCGTGCTCCTTCGTGGCAGTGGCGATTCTTTCAGAAATCTCGCCGACACTCTGTTCGACCGTAATGGCGCTGTGTTCCTTCGGGTCAACACCCGCCGCACCAAATGTCTCGGCAGCCATTTCCGTCAGAACCAGGCCTGGGTGCAAGACAAAGCTGATCAGCCAGTCCTCCTCGAAGTGAATACGTCGCATGAACCAGTTGAGGGCCGCCTTGCTTGCTCCGTAAGGGCTCAGGACTGGTGGCAAGGGCTTTAGGAGTTCCAGGCCTCCAATGGTTCCCATGAGGGACGTGATGGCGACGAAGGTAGGTCGTCCGCTCTTGCTAGCCTTAAGCAGCGGGGCAGTGGCCTGGAAGAGAACCACAGGTCCGATGGTGTTGATGGCGAAGTGCTCAGTAATCGAACTGGTCGAGTTCTCGATCACAGGCTTGCCATCCTTGGAGATGCCTGCGTTTGCAACGACAACATCCAGAGACTCAATACCGTGCTCCTTGCGTAGTGTCTCTACGGCAGAAGCGGGGTCGGACTCGATAGCCACATCCAGCTTGACGAGAATGAGGCGAGAATTCTTGGCCTTGGGAAGGTCGGCAAGGGCCTTGGAAGAATCCTTGGAAAGGTCGCGGACAGCAGCAATGACTGTTGTAGATGGCTTTTGGAGGAAAACAGTGGTAAGGCCCTTGCCAATGCCACGGTTGGCACCGGTGATGAGGATGGTCTGGATTTCGCTCATTGTGGATGTTGGAGAGTGGTAGTGGTGCTTGAAGAGTTGATGGATGATAGTGATGGTAAATTCTATGAGAATATGGCCGTCATTTATAAGGACGTCTCTCAGCTGAACAGAAATGTGCTCTACGAAACGCCTGGCTCGTCTACAGACCGCGTAGAGCTTACAAATTTACAATTTCGACCGCGGTTACGGACAGGTCCACTCCCCACTCCCTCGTAGCGGTGATGCTTCGCGCTCGGGTGCTACGAAGAGTCCGTTTCCTGTTATTGATAATACCTAAACGTGTAACTGTGGCTGGACCACGGAATTCTGACACAATACTCCAATGCTGTATAGTTCGGCTTTGATCAAATCGTAGCGCATGGAGTATCATTGGACCGAACCCAACTTCTGGTGATGACAAATTTGAGGTTGTCTTGTGAAATTATATAAAAATCCCGACGACTCCACCATGGATGGGTTTGGCGAGGGGCTGATCTCTTGTTTGGACAGTCTGGTCTGTGCCGAAAATAGCACTAGATGGAGCCTATTGAGGATAAGGCTCTCAGCCTTTCCGCTAGATGAACCTTGTTTTGCTTTAGTTATTCGTCTCGGAAAGCACTTGGAGCGGATTTCCAAATGGTAGTTACAAGAGCTTCAACGAGATAATCGAGTCATGATACGAGTAATGGAGTGCGACAGTATTGGGCAACGTAACGAACCACATAGCAAGATTTTCTGCTCAATCAACGTCGTCAGTCTTTGCCATAGAGATTGACCCGGCGAGTGGGTATCCTTTTTAGGAAAACTACGGTCCATTGTGGTCCACTACTTCGTCTAGCGACTCTCAGAGCAGGCTACATTTTATGCCCAATAGGATAAGCGAACATAAGAAATAATTAAACATGAAGACGACAGAAAAAGAACTCAAGTAAATTGGTTGCCTTTTCCACAGGCCAATACACTCAAAAAGCCCTTGGCTTGCTCCCTAAAACCTTGTACGAATACTAGGCAACTTGAAGCCACTCTTTTTCTGCTGCTCAATCTCGGCCATTGCGTCTGCGAGCTCCTTATCCGAGGGCATGTTGACAACCATCAGATATAACACGTTCTGTCACGTTAGTTAGCATTCATCGATACCTCGACAAGATCGGCCACATACCTTCTTCAGTGCTTTCTTGACTATTCCGCCAGCGGTTCCTAAGAGGCCGCCCTGCGCTAGGCTGTTCGCGGCTCCTCCTCTTGCATCTATTCGATGAGGCTCGTCGTCTTGTACTTCGTATCCACGTCGAAGGTTGGCCAAGCTTTGCAGTCCGCCTCCCCGCCGCCCGCGGAGTCCCCCAAAATGGCTTCTTGTCATCGGTGGAGGGTTAATGTACCCGCCCGTCACAAGGGATCGGAATGATCCACTGCTGGCAGGGTGATTCGGGTCTGCATACCGAGACGTGAACTTCGGCTGTGGCACCTGGGCCAACGTGCTGTCCGGATTCTTGGCGTGGAATTGAGCTTGAGCCCTCTTATCGTAGTACTCGTCGACATACTGCTTTGCACCGCTCAGCTGTGCTTTCTTTGTTTTGGCTTCTTGGCTTTGTTGGTCATCCAACTCGTCAAGAGCCGGAAACATAAGCGGCGCAGATTCTGGGAATTCGATCTCGCCGCTGGATGACCGAAGCTTGTGCTTGACCTTTCCCAAGCCAGAAGGGTTGAGTGAAGTCGCAATAGTTGATGGCACCGATGACTGCTTCTGTCCCTCGACTGCGTCAGGGTTGTATGTCAATATGAGGCAGAAGAGGCCACGGGGTCGAAAGAAATTGGCGTTGGCTTTGTCCAAGAAGGAATTGGTCCTGGTCCTGCCTTGAATATCCTCTGCAACCATCACCGAAGCCTGGATAGCGATTCCGACGATCATGGGAGGTGGAGCGTTAAGGTAAGCACGCCTGCTGCAACATTAATCGCATCAAACCACGGCGAGGTTTGACTGGACTTGTGAAACGTCTCTAGGAAATCGAGAAACATGTCCTGAGAGATCCTGCAGTCATTAAGGACAGGCGCATAGGCGCGAATAAACCCACGCTGCCGACTTTTGGGCCTCCGCTGAGGCAAGACGACAGGCATGGGTAATTCCGGTCGAGCTTCGTTATAGGCCGGCGGAGGATAACGCTCAGCGAGAGACTTTCCCAAGGCATCGACCTGACGTTGTGCTGTTTGTTCATCGATGTGGACTTCGGTGTCTTGCTCGAGTGCGCGAGGCGGCAGTATCTCGTCCTGAGTCGCATCAAGCTCCCACAAAGCCTCCTCATCGCGGACAAGTTCTTTTTCGCGTACGAGGGCCCCTCCGTGCTTATCTTCATCCTCGTTTCCATGCTGGTCATCGTTGTTTGGTTCCGACGGGCCGTCTTCTTTTCCGGTTGTCTTGGGCTTGGTGTTCCGACCGTCTTGGTATGCGGTGTAGCTCTCCGAAGCTAGGCCAATGCCCCCAGCGACACCTTTTACAAGGTATCGCTTGATAGGTTCGAGAAGTCCTCCGTTTTGCATCGTTGCAGGACAAAGGGTGGGCGTTGTAAGCTTGTAGGGGTTTGCGAGGTGCTCAAGTAAAGATAAACAAGAAGAGAATGATCAAAACAACTTCTCGGCGAGGACTGCGTGGTAATAAATATCTCAACCATGTCCTCTTACACCACGTTGAGGAGGTTTGCAGTGCTCCCGGGGTCATTGTGGCGTCCCAGTTCCGATGAACGAGAACGAGAACGGCGCTAAGTCCGTGCAGACAAATATGATGACGCCAAAGATTCAGGTGCTAAACGAGAACGACGGGTGGAGTCGCGGATTTACCCGCTTTAGTTTGCATCCACCACGTAGGCGGGGCGGCTACGCATGAGTACACTCCCAAGACGCATAAATAGTTTAAATACGACGTACGCTTGAGGCATAGGATTAGTGCGTACCAAGGGACCAGAAAATATATCTCACTTTAAGTTATGGAACATTCCGTCTCATGTACAATTAGCCACTTTTTGTGTGATACACCCTCTGTTACCTAGACACTCCTTTAATTACGTCGGTCTGTTTAGTCCGCAGGTCAGTAGTGAAGATAAAACAGATTCACGAAGTAAGCCCGAAGTTGACCGAAGTTCTCTCAGAGCGAGATCTGAGGACATGCGTAGAAATGAAACAGTTCGATAGTTTGGGTCACTAGCACTCCCATCGTGACGAATCCTGATTCCCTCCTGCTGTCACTACTAAGAGACAGCGTAGGCATGGCTTCTTGAGACTCTTGGACGAGCAAGAATTAGACTCTCAAAGAGTCTTTGAAATGGAGGAGCAAGCACTACTTCTGCATGGCCCGACTTACTGTCCTGTCAATAAGAGTACCAGCCGTGATGCGGCTAAGCCACCAAATGTGGGATGGGGTCTCACTTTGTCTTACAGGCGTTAACGCCCATGGAATGGTTACGTGCCTGTGACTTTCCTGACGACGTTTCTACGTAGCGGCGTACGGAAATGTGGTTGCGTTAAGCTTGACAATCCGGCCTGACACGTCGGGAATATCGTTGATGTACTGCACAAGCTCATTCCTGCCTAACTTTAGCACAACGCAGTGCCTGCTATTCTTACTTATATACTGTCGTTCAAAACGCAAAATGGGAGAACATCAACCAGTCTCATTGCGAGCCCTGAAGTCCTAACATGGGTGTTGAAGGCAGTGCCAAGCCACCATGGAATTCAACCCTTGTCCCTGGCAGTGAGGCTAGGCCCTTCTTTGGGAATGAAGTCAGCACTCTCGGTCCTCAGGCCATTTGGCAGCCAACAAAAGCCGATTACTGGTAAGCATGGCTTCTCAACGATTTCTTCCTTTTCTCCGTCATTACTTTGACTTCATCGTCAATTAATGACGCAAGTCCCCAGCAATGACTTCTCGCAACCAAGATCGCGTCGCCAGTTTCGACAGGCTATCCACCTGGGTCTCTTATTACTCGCCGAACAAGTCGCATCCAAGCAGCAGAGAAGACAGTGATGAAGGCCCGCCACTGATTGTGCTCTGCACTTGGCTTGCCGCCAACCCCAAGCACATCGCAAAGTACACAGCTAGTTACCAACGACTTTTCCCCAACGCAAGTATTCTTGTCGTCCAAACATGGACGTACGACGTCATTTTCCGACCGACCGATGGCTATCACTCGGCACGTCTCCAGCCAGCCCACGACATTATACTCAGCTTCCTCGATGCGCACACGGGGAGTGATGATGCCGGTATAGTCTTCCACGCGTTTTCCAACGGTGGCGCCTTGACAACAGGCCTATTAGCTACGATGCTTCGTTCCTCTCGTCCCCTTCACAAAGACCTGTTGCACGCGCTAGTTCTCGACAGCTGCCCTGGACAGGGGGCTACTTCGCATCAACCCATGCTATTATTGTCTCTGCGCGGCTGCATACATATCCATATGCCTTATATACAATTATGTCGTTTCTTGTATACATAGCAGCGTTATACATTGCCGCATGCGGCCCCTTAGGGATTGAGACAATGGTGGATCGGATCCGACGGCGACTGAATGACGAGGCATTGATCGGTCCGAACGTGCCAAGGTTGTACCTCTACTCGAAAGTAGACGAACTTGTACATTGGACGGATGTGGCTTCTCACGTTGGCGAGGCGAGGCAAAAGGGATTCGAGGTGGACGAGGTAGTTTTCCAGAGCAGCGAGCACTGTGCCCACTTGCAGGAGGACGCGGCAAAATACTGGGATGCGGTTAGTGACTTTCTCAGGACAGCTCGCATTGTTGGGGCCAAGATTTGAACTACACAAGACTACAAGAGAGTTACAAATAATTTATTTCCAGCTAATTTCTAAAGCTAAGGCGGGATTCTTCACAAAGGCCGATCCCACTTCCTCAAGCATTTTCCCTCCAAGTCAGCACTCGGTGAGTGAAGTGATGCACTAGACAGTCCATACAATAGAACTCTCTCATCCATAGAAACCAGAGTTGATCAATCTGCTCCTTCTAGAATTGTGGGCCCCCGATACAGAGACCAAACTTGTGTCTCCTCGTAAGACAGGACATAGTTGGTGCAAGGCAGGACGGCATCGGTAAAGCCTGGCGAAAGCTCTTCAAGCGCTCCCTGGGCGAGAGCTTTCTCCGTGCACAATGGAAGTGAAGTCAAACCCGCCGTTCGAATGCCATTCTCCATAAGTAGGAAGCTGTCGGAGGCTGCGAGATCCGGGGCCGGGAAACCATTCTTGAAGTCGTTCTCACGCCATCCTTCGTAGGCACTAAAGATAATTAGGAAGCTGTTATAAGTGTGAGATGTCAAGAGAAATACCTGATGACCAAGTCCTCCAATGTAACACCACCCCACTTAGTACCGTCGAGCTCAGTCTTGTCACCGCCAGGCAGGGGGTTAAGCTTAAGGTTCTCAACCACAGGGTTGTAGTAGTCCTCCGGCATATCGGAATCGGCGACTTTGTTGTCCCAGGTCGGGTATCCGACATAGAAGGTGCGGCTATCGTAACAGACGGCGATGTTAGCAGCATCGGCTTCAGAGACGGCGGCAGGTAGTTGGTCGCCAGATGTGACACAGTCACCCTCTCCTAACCTATTCATGAAGTTAGCAAGAGATTATTTCTGTTTCTCGAATCACTCTCTTACAGTATCATTGGGAAGACAACATAAGGATGAGCACTCTTCGAGTGAACTTGAGACTGTGGCCAGATCGAAGGAATGAGCTGGCTGTACACAATCTTCTGGGCCATGGTGACAAATGCGCCAAGGTCGACATTCTTCGTCAACTCGAGAGCCATACCACCCTGAATCAAAGAAGAAAGAGTTTCCCGGGCTTCGTCGCTCCCGGAGAATAGTTCCCTCAGATACTCAAGCTCGGAGCTGACCCAGGATTCGAAAACAGCTCCCATCATAGTGCTCACGTCGTCCTTGATAGATTCAGGGCTGCTGCGGTGTAAGCCAGACAGCACATTAAGCATAGGCTAGGAGGTGGCTTACGTAGGAAGATGGTTTCGCGATAACGAAATCCCGAAAGTGATAGCTGCGCTTGCACTGTCTTTGGCGACTCCGTGATAGGCATTGCCCTCAAATATTTTGGCGGCCTTGAATGCTTTTGGTTTCAACTATGTCAGTCCTTCTGTCACTGCCTGGCTTAGTGTAGACGAGACTTACGAATATTCCACGTATAGGCGTATCCAATACCAAGCACCAAGTTAAGCACAGAAAGTAAATCTCTCATCCACATATTAGACTCGGTCTTTATGGGAGCAAAGACTCCCTGGAAGTCGGAGATGGTATTCTGCATCAAATTCAAAGCGTTGTGAAGCGAATCATAGACATTTTTGCGCAGCTTGAGGTCTGAGTTAGCCTAGCACGCGTGTATTGATTGGTAAACTTACCACGTGGATTGCAACAAATGAGTTCAAAATCAGGTATCTTCCAGCTTAATTAGCATTGTCGCCAACTGTCTTTCTTTCGGTGGCTCAGGCTTACCCAGCTGGTTCGTTCACGTCCGAACAAGTCATTGTGGCCTCACATGGCCCGTCGCCCATATTCTGGCACATGATCAGGTCCCTCGCATTGAAATGATTGGCAACGAATTGGGTGAAAGCAAGTCCCTGATCGGTGTTGGGGTTTCCTTGGTCAGACGACCATTCGGCCAAAACCTGCGACCAGGCTGTGTCGGCTCCAGCTGCTCCCCATCGTAGAATGGATTCAGAGGCAGCGTTGTTGAGGTACTGGGCGTCGCATGATACAGTACTGGGGTCAGTCACAGCCTCATTACCGATGGTCCTGTTATCTTGTGAAAGAGCCAAGACACCGGAAAGGAAGTGTGACGCAAGGATAGTATAGGCCTTCATTCTGAGTCGGTACTGTCTTGCATGAAGTTTGATACTCTGAGGATAGTCTGGTAAATATTTGAGGAGTGCTTCCACATTTATAGCTCATGCCCTACAATTCCGAAGCCAGGTACAGTGCCCTGCATTTACACGTCTTCGACTCGTTCACACTCTCGGTGAGCAACCGGGTCAATGAGGCTTGAAGGATTCAATGCAAGGTTTGTGGGACACTGGAGTCTCTCCTCATCTGTGGGAGCTGCCATAGTCTTTCATGTGATGTGGAATAATTGATGCCCACGTGGGTAAGTCAATTGGTCAAGCATGAGCATGCCACATTGGGACCGTTGAAACAAGACGCAAAAGATCCTGGTCAAATCGTAAATGGTCGCCGTTCATCTTAGAATCCCGGCTAAATCCACATTTATGCTTAGTTTTTAACTATTCGGCCAAAAATCTAAGCACAAGTGGTCCCCGAAACTGGGAGTGCCCACGTTCACCTAAGAGGCTAGGTGAGTTTGAGCGCCTTTTTCAACACTCCGTGGAGGGCCGGAGAAAGGGGACATATCGAACTTAATTTAAGATGCCAAATAGTGTGTTTAATTCTGTACTTAATATACCCAACTTGGATGCCACTGTTTCGTTAAGTTGTCAACTTGAAGTTGTAGTTTTGCAGTCGTTTGCGGAGCGGTCACTATTGAGGCGTCCACTCAAACGGAGCTCAGCTCCTGGAATTCTGGACGCAGGTTTCTGGAAGATAAACACGGGCTCCGGGCTACTAACAAGAAACGAATTGACCGTATAAACCGCCATCTCATGTTATCGCGCCGACCAACGAGCGCCATTTTATTGACAGGGCAGCTCTGGTCATAGTTTTTATTTGCTCTCCCATTGCACTCCTAGGTAGCCACCACGTGCGTGGAACTCTCTGTTTTGTGGTCGTGCTGTTCACCTCGTTCGGGGATGTTGACGAGGCGCCTGCGTGGCGTAGACCCCGAGTTCGGTCGCTGCTTCTGGCCAATGGTTTCCACTAATCGGACGACCAATTCTTACTCCCCTTCATGTCACTAAGGAGACATTCGGGGTACTCTTGTGACATTGATTCCCTCGTTTTCCTCTTTCATTTTATGGGCACCAAGGTGACATGGCCGGCATTTATCGACTGGGCTCGACGTCCGATTATCTAAACAAGCCTACTCTCCCAAAAGCACATAATTCAAGATACCGCGGCATCTCAGTTGAATTTCAGAGACTAAGTTGGTACTTTCTTCTCCCAAAATGTGGTATTGTCGCTAAGTCTAGCATTTTGTTATGCGAATTTGACGAGCAGTGGCATTAATAGGAAATCATCATATGAGGAAAACTTGCGAGCATGCATATAGTACACCGTCAAGTTGGTCGATCTCGTACGAGCCACTGTGTATTGATTTGTGGATGCGTTGTTAATTGCAAAGGATGGGGCTGGGATTACTCGAGTGCATCTCTACTTTCGAGCTCAACCCACCTCTTTCCTCAACTCTGAATTAGCAGCTTGAAGGTGTATTCTCACATGTGTAAAGAGCTATGCTGTTATTTAGTCAGCGATTGATGATTTTATCGTCAGTGAACGTTTACCTACTGGGAAAGCCAGGAGTAATATGTGATTTTTTGGGGGGCATAATTACTGCAAGCTTGAGCGTTCCGTCTGCCCGAAAACTTTACAGCCAACTTGGATCAGCTCGTTGTGCGAATACTACAGCTGAAATATAAATGCAATGCTGCGCCTTACAGTGCTTACGACAAATTTGTTATTCGACAACGACCAATGGAATGCGCGTCCTCGTGAATGTGGATCGTGCGATCGTCTTCGTCGCCTAATTCCGGATAAGGCGGCACTGGGACATTACGTGTTGCACTAAATGCACTGCCTAGCTGCGTACTCTAATTTTTTCCGCAACTCGTGTTTCTGTTCTTCAGGCTCCGTAGACTCAGTATTACTACGGCTGAACAATCCAAACAAGCATTATGACCATGCCAATAGAAGTATCCGACCAAAATGGCCGTGAAGAAACCGAGCTAGAGCGAAAACGACCACCCAAGCTCTTCCACAAGAAGTCAAGGAACGGCTGCCAACAGTGCAGAGCCCGCCGCGTCAAGGTGAGACCCTCAGAACCAGCCCCACCAAAAGCCATGGAGGCCTCATATCGGGAACCTCAAACTCACATTCCTGGCAGTGCAATGAAGCGAAGCCCATCTGCCACGATTGTCAGAGGCTTGAATTGACCTGCACCTATGATCGCCAACGGTTACCAGTCCATTCGGCACCGAAGCCGAAAGACACCTTTGAGCGAAGCAACTCAACGCCAAGCACGGAGGACAAAAACGACCCTCCAGAGTCTAGAGACCGCCGAAAACTTGAACTCCAACTCTTCCATTACTACTTGACCGAAGCCGGCCCGTCACTTGCCATTGATAAGGATGCTTCTGAGTTATGGATGGTTCCTACCCCCCGCTTAGCAATGCAGTCAGATGGGCTACTATACTCGATGTACTTCATGGCGGCCCTTCACTCGGCACGCCGTGATGAGGCGAACAAAGACCATCACATGAAGATTTGCCATACGTACCTCGCCATGGCTGTGCGGGAGCACGCAAAGGAGGTCTCGCAACTCAGCAAGGATAACCTGGACATTCTGTGTCTCACGTCGAGCTTGCTACGGGTATACCATTTCTTCAAGTTGAAAGAGCGTCCTCTGCACCCGTACCGCCCTCCGACTGAGTGGATGAGAGCCACAGGAAGCAGTTCCGCGATATTTAGGCAAGGGTGGCCTCTAGTCGAAGATAATCCAGAATCAATCGCCTTCAAGATGATCACAAACGTGCCGACAATTCTGGACGACGAGGCTAGGGAGGGAGAGGAGAACCGCCAGGGATTGTTACACTTGTTGCGACGCGAGAAAGCCCACGAGCTAGAGAGCTGGGATGCAGAAGTCACAGAAGCATACGAGACAACACTGAGCTACATTGGCGGCATCTGGATCGCCATGAACAATAACGAACCGCCCGGGATGATTGGAAAGAGGCTCATCATATTCCCAATGCTAGTCCACAAGCGCTTCATCGACCTTGTTCAGGAGCAGCGGCCGCGAGCGTTGGCGATATTGGCACATTACTTCGCGCTCCTCGCCATGCTGCGTTGCTATTGGTGGATTGGGGATATTGGGCGGCGCGAGGTTCTCGCAATCGCCGAGGTTATACCTGCCGAATGGCAGGATGCGATGACCTGGCCTTTGCAGATACTGGAAGAGCAGGTTGTCTTTACCGGAGAGGAAGATGCGCATATGGGATAACATCTCGTATTCAAGTTTTTGGAGGTTTAGGATACTGTCGTGTCTTGGGGAGGCCATAATTACTACCACTTATCTTAGGTGCATGCGCGACACGCATTTCAGACCACGACACATGGCCGAAATCCACTCACTCACTATATGACTTAACGACCCAGCTGTGAGTGATAAACTCGGCAACAAAAGTTTTGTTGCATAGAAACAAACACCCTGCAAAAATGAGAATGAGGATCTCCCTCGGGAAGGCTCGAACTTCCGATCTCCCGATAGTCAAGTAATAACAGTCGGACGCTTTAGCCAACTAAGCCACGAGGGATCTCAGATGATTGGATGCTGTGGGAGGAGAAACAAGTATCATAAGGGGCATTTTTTCAGCATGCATGCCGATAGCGGACGAGGACCATGCATTCTTACGTCATTCCTTGTATTGACAAAGATCTAGGGTAAGCGCATTGAAATTGTCACAGACCTCGTCCGCATACGGAGAGCACTTCAGTCAACTAATTGTACTTGAAGCTTGAGTAGGAGAGATGCTGTTCCAAAAAAATTCTTCATCTTCTTCATACATAAATAAGATTTAGAGCAATGTGGTTGGAGACTGAAAGCGGCCAAGTATTCGTCGCAACGAACGCCATCGATCATCCTTGGGGCGCCGCAGAATGGACCAAATTCTTACCCAATATCGATACTACCCTTGTGAATGTTACCAGATCTTTTGTTTACGCATGACACACCAACAGACTTAGCGTGAGTATCCCGCCTGTGGAAACCTGACGCCGTTGATCTGTCGGATCGAGAACGCAGCCTCCCCGCAATGCGTTCTTGTCAGTCCTCACACAGCACCGTATGTGACGATCAATCTATGCCTGGTATTGCCCGCTTTCTACCTAGCTGCTCTCTTCCCCAGTCCGTGCGGAAGGAATATTCAACCCCCTGTTCTAACGGCAACCGCTCGACATCTAGCCTAGCTTTGGCGCCAAGCCGGGATGTTTGCCACACCTCCATGCCCCTCCAAATCAAACTGCGGAGATAGCTTGAGATACAGAGATAGACGCGATAAGAGCAGAGCGCATTTTACCTTTGCACCAGCCCTCGATACACTCGGCATCAATCCCTATTGTAGTTACAAAAGTGCCATTGCGTTAATTAGGTGACGTACTACTCGACTACAGTCTAGCAATGGATATCGTATCCCCAGTAGCTGCCTGCAAGTGCATCTTAACTTCCCTAAGCGGCTACATTCCAGCTCTCGGACCGACTCCACATTGGGACCACGAGGCCCCCATTTCGTGTAGAATACCCCGGTTTTGGGATCGTGCCCTTGCATGCATTCCTGGGATCTCCCAGGCACATGTCGTCGACAAGAACCCCTCATCCGGGGAGTTGTATCCTAGACATAGATAGCAAGATAAGCACCTGGTTCAAGAGACTCGAGAGCTTACTAGTTATTTGCTAGTTGTTTGCTTGAAAAGCATATAAACCGCCGTGCCACCCTATGTAGTGCAACCATTGTGAAACCTCGATTATCTCGATACAGTCGAGGCCATCCTCTTGACCACTTCATCCCTCTGTTTCCCGAGTCAAGCCGAGACATCCAACACCATGCATCTCTCATCAAAACCTCTCTTGGTTGCTGCCTGTAGCCTCCTGCTCACTGCAGACGCCGTCGCCGTCCCACGCAGTGCAAGTGGCAAGACATGTCGCAGGACTAAAGTGGCTGTCCTCGGTGCGGGTGTCGCTGGTATCACTGCTGCACAAGCGCTTTCAAATTCCTCCATCTCCGACTTCATCATTGTGGATCGCAATGACTACATTGGTGGCCGAGTAAAACACACCAACTTTGGCTCAAAACCCGACGGTTCACCGTATGTGGTCGAACTCGGCGCCAACTGGATTCAAGGCCTCGGCTCACCTGGTGGCCCTGAGAATCCCATCTGGACGCTGGGCAAGAAGTACAAGATCAAGAATACGTATTCTGACTACGACTCAATCTCGACATTTGATCAAAACGGCTACAATGACTTCACCGATCTCTTGGACGACTACTCTACCAAGTACGGTATGGCAGCGGAGATTGCGGGCACGGCTCTCAGAGAGAACCTGCAGGACACTAGCATGCGTGCTGGTCTCTCTGCAGCCGACTGGAAACCGAAAAAGAACATGCTGGCACAGGCCGTTGAGTGGTGGAATTGGGACTGGGAAACGTCCTATGCCCCGCAGCAGTCTGGCTTCCAGTTTGGTATCACTGGATACAACCTCACCTTCTACCAGTTCAGTGATGCGAACAACTTCGTCACCGACCAGGGAGGGTTTAACAAGATCGTCATTGGCGAGGCAAATCAATTCCTCAAGAAAAACGACCGCCGTCTACTGCTGAACACGACGGTCAAGTCTATTGTTTACCGAGACGACGGTGTGACGGTCCACATGGATGACGATGAGTGCATCAAGGCCGACTATGCCATCTGCACCTTCTCCGTCGGCGTACTTCAGAACGAGGTTGTGGATTTCAAGCCATCTCTGCCCGACTGGAAGACCGACGCCATTGAACAGTTCCAGATGGGCACCTACACCAAGATCTTTATGCAGTTCAACGAGACTTTCTGGCCCAAGGATAAGCAATTCCTCTTGTACGCTGACCCAACGACTCGTGGATATTACCCTGTATTTCAATCTTTGGACACCCCAGGCTTCATTGAAGGCTCGCACATCATCTTTGCTACCGTCGTTGATACAGAGGCCTATCGAATCGAACAACAGACGGACGAGGAGACCAAGGCTGAATTGATGAAAGTCCTCAAGTCTATGTTTCCTGACAAGGAAATCCCCGAGCCTACTGCGTTCATGTACCCCCGGTGGAGCAAAGCAGAGTAAGTGATAAGCCCTTGTTTTCAAATGTTCACAGTGCTGACAGGTGTGACATAGATGGTCCTTTGGATCGTACTCCAACTGGCCCGTTGGCATGACTCTGGAGAAACACCAGAATCTGCGAGCCAATGTTGACCGATTGTGGTTTGCTGGCGAGGCCAACTCTGCCCAGTACTACGGTTTCTTGCACGGTGCTTGGTTCGAGGGACGGGAAGTTGGTCTCCGCATCGCCGGCCTCCTTGGGGCCAAGATCAGTGCCAACGTTCCCAGTGGAGACATGAGACGATATGAGGTTCTGCATGGGACAACGGAGTTTGGTGAATATGATTCCATCAATGGGTGGGCTGCGAGTAGCTTTTTGACCTACGGCGTGGAAGAGTAATGGATTGATGCCGACAGCGCGCTTGAGGAGGAAAATGGGTTGCGCGAGGATTAAAAATTCTCATAAATTACGAGACTGGCTCTCAGTGGCTATCAAAAATGCCCAATGATCCAACCTATACACATTGGAGACCCATGTCCCTGTTAAAGCTTGTTAAAGCTTGGAAGTAATGGGCTTTCCCCATAACCTCGTCAAAGGCCCCTGTGAACCATAGACGGGATCTGTTTCTGGCATCCCCACGTCATTGATATCCTGAATAAAGTTTGTCGAAGGCTTTTTGCCGGTCTCATTCCGCCACCGAGGACAGCCCTGCAAAGGTCAGTTACGATCTGCATTGGCAAGTCCATTCATTACCTCAGGATAGACGCCAATGTAGCGATAGTCTGGAGAACTCCGGAGCGATGAGTGTGCTGTACCTGCGGGTAGTACAATAACATCACCAGCTTTGACATCAACCTCGAGGCCCTTTCCTTCTGCGGACGAGATTTGCCCAAGAAGCAAGGTTGAATGTCCTCGGAAGATCCCTTGAAGTTCTCAGTTCAAGTGACTCGGACAGAGTTAGAAAAGATGAATGATGGAACCCACCATAGCACTCATGACTATTAGGATGAAAATGGCGAATTGCAATGTGACCCCATACTCCCTAACACGTAGGATGAGTATACACAATTTCCTCGGGTAATCGATCTACACACTCGTTTCTCCCATTTATTGTGAGTCAAAAACCGCGTAGCTGTCTCTTCTGTATGTGGCTCTGGTAAAACACCGCGATAGTGTAGTACCGGCAACCTGTTATTCGGGGCGTCGCCGGTTCGGCTGAGAAAGTAGCACTGAACTGTTTGCGCCATTGTCAGGTGTTCAGATGCGCAATTATGCTCTGCTAGTGGACTAAACCCAGGATGAAGTGGCTGTATGTGTGTATGGTCCGTGAGCAGAAAGATGCACACTCATCTAATTGATTCCTATCTACTATAATCGTTTTGTGCATGCGGCTTGTTCATTCATCATGCAGCGGGGAATGCTCCACGTTCCGCCTCCGGGCCAGCACGGCCGACACGGTCAACGCGGCCCGCTTCCGGATCACCGCAGGAGCTCCTAATCGGCGGACCGTCCAGCCCCGGCCCAAGTCATTGTTTATCTGCCACTAGTATAATTATTGATAACACTCTCTGGTGCGAGATCCCGGCCTCAGTGAGCTAGTTCGCCGCTAGGCGTTATCAGTGCTGCCTCCTCCTCATCGGATGACCCGGCCCGTGAATTTAGCCCCTTGAGATACCCTCGTGATGCCAACTGACATACTGGCTAGGAACAGCCTTCGACCTTCAAGATTACCTTTCGGCTACTCAGAGTCCAGCTCTTTATCGGTTGAAGATATGCGAATCGATCCCTCAGATGTCGATGCTTAGTCGCAAACTACACCCGAATGCATATATATGATTGCTGGAGCCACCTCCTAATGTTGAATCCCTCATTGGCCCCTTAGTTTCACTCCATCCATTCGAGTGTTGCATTCTATCGGCTTTCTTCCGAGTCATCAACTACCATCTTCTCTTCTATACAACATACCCCACGATGGCGTCTGAGGAACCCAGCAGCGAGAAATGGCAGTCGCTGTCCAAGCCGGTCGAGCGTGTAGCTAGCCAAAGCCAAGGCAGCGTCGTTGCCGTTGATGGCCACGGCGATCTCGTCACCAATAATGTCATTGTCGACGAAGCTATCGAGGCTATTGGCTTCGGGAAGTTCCAGTGGCAGCTGACCTTTTCCTGTGGATTTGGATTCCTTGTGGACCAGGTACGATCGGGTTTTACCAATCTCCCTGAACGTGACGCTGACTCTTGTATGAACAGATGCTTCTCGTCTCCATCAGCCTGGTCACTCCGCAGGCGGCTATGGAATTCGGCCCCAAATACGCTACGCTCCTCTCCTCTTCGAACTACGCTGGCTTACTCGTTGGTGCCGTTGTTCTCGGTGGCCTGGCTGATAACATTGGGCGGAGGCTTGTGTGGCAAGCATCCATCTTCGGCATCTCCATTTTTACCATGGTGGCTGCCAGCTCTCCTAGCTGGGCTGCCTTGAACGTCTTTCTGGCAATCTGCGGTGTCTTTGGTGGTGGTAACCGTAAGTAGCGAAGTTGTCTACAATGTGGTTTACTTGGTTGACAATTTCTATAGTCGCGATTGATTTGACAATCCTCGCCGAAAGCATCCCTCGAAGATGGTCGTTTTTGCTCCCTGGTCTTGCTGGAATCTGGGGAGTTGGCAACGTCTTTACTGGACTTATTGGTACGATATGGAACCATCTAGGCGATGCCTGTGACGCAATATTTCCCACGCTGACACTCCCTAGCATGGCCATTGCTTGTCAACTTTGGCTGTCCCAGTGGTTCTACACCAGACAACTGCTCCAAGAGAGACAACATGGGCTGGAGATACCTGTACATTGTGCTTGGAGGACTTTGCCTCATAATGTCGCTCATCCGCTCATTTGTCCTGAGATCCCAAGAGTCGCCAAGATGGCTTATCTCTTGTGGGAGAATCCCCGAGGCCGTCGCCGTCTTGAACACCATCAGCTCCACAAACGGATCCGACTACACTGTGTCAGTTGACCAGTTCATTTCGGTACCCGAACAGACCAACAAGGAGACATTTTCAGTCCGTGAAAATGTCCGAAGGGCCGCCAAGCTTTTCTCCGGGCCGAAGCAGTTTCGCCTGATGGCATGCTTGATTATGATGTGGATGCTGATTGGAATTGCGTACGTTTTCTTCCACATACACCGATCTCGTTGAACTAACGGAGGTATCAGATACCCGCTTTACACCGTATTCTTGCCGTACTATCTTGCTGCTCATGGAGCTGATCTAGGTGACGGAAGTGCCTACTCAGCATACCGTGACTGGACAGTCTCGTCTGCCGTGGGAGTCGTGGGCCCTTTCGTGGCAATGTATATGGTGTCCCTCAAGTGGTTTCGATCCAAGCGGTCACTACTTATCATGGCCTGTGTTTGTACCGCCTTTTCTGGGGCATTTACTACGGTCAGAACTACTGGGGAGAACCTTGCATTCTCGTCGATGATTAACTTCTCGCTCAACGGGCTCTACGCGATCATCTACTCGTGGGTTGACCATCATCCAAGCTTTGAGAGTCATACTAAATAACCCTTCCAGATACACTCCCCAATCTTTGAATGTGGAGCATCGTGGGCTGGGAACTGGTCTTTTGATGGCGCTCGGCCGACTCTCGTCTCTAAGTGCACCATTCATCGCAACCTTCTCGGATGTGACCAGCTCTGCCCCGATCTGGGTGTCCTGTGGTTGTTATATTGCTATTGGACTGGTTTCGCTGGCACTTCCGGTGGACACAGCTACTTTCAACTAAGGGTGCGTCAGCGCGTCGTGGAGCAGAGCAACTGTTGGCTCTTGGTAGTGGCTAGTTGGTGGTGGTGGCGGCTAGTTTGCCCCGTTCACAAATGAAGAGTGATGATAAAATCTGCGACTCAACGTTCCCGAACTGGTCAATACATTTTACTTCTCTTTTTTCGCACCTGTTTTTTTGTGCTTCTTAAATTCGTCTCACTATGGTTCGAGGCTTCTATACCGCCACATCTGGGCTCGACTCTGTCTTGGTATCCTGTTTAGAAAAGCTGTCCTCTCTCTCAGCCCATTCTAGATACCTGAGGGAGTCTTTGTAGTACAGCTGAAAATCATGCTTCTCACCCAACAACTTCTTCATCCTCAGCGCAATAGCCCCTTCCTCGTCCTTGGAAAACTTGGCGCGCCCCCATTCGAGGTCCGACTCATCCTGCCGACGAAGTTTGCAAAGTGCAAAGTCAATCATGAAGACTTGAATCCGCTGCTCTCCATGCTTCTCCTGCTGATGGCTTTCTATGGCAGTAGACACTATGAAGTTTTCGGGCCGCACGTCTCTGTTCAGGGTGTTGTAATCGCCAAGGACGCGGATGATTGCAAGGGATTGATCGACAATATCCTGCCAGCTTGACCGGGGAAAGCGATGAACAATACCCCACAAGTCGCACCCATCTATATACTCGAGCAGGAGGCCTTTCACCTTGAAGGGTTCAAACTCCCCCTTGCTAGGCACTTCACATATAAGGCCGGTCGGTGCAATGTCAAGGTCTATAGCTGCAAGGAGTCGAGGAATGACACGGCCCTGATGCTCGTGCAATCTATCGTAGACGGCCATCTCGGTCTTGTAGAGTCGCAGAAGCTCGTCAGCTAGAAATGCTTCATTCTGAGCATCATCCCAGTCCTCTTCTGTGTTGTCTTGAAAATTCTCAATATGGTGGAGATCATCAAGAAACTGGTAGATTGAGCCGCTTTGAACCGACTTATTGTAGTCTTGTTCCATGTCCTTTGTCCAAGGTTCGATGCCGTTGTCTCGTCGAAGTTGATCAGAAAATCGTCGATCAAAAAGCTTGAGGAATGCTGGGCTACCCGTCATTTGAAGGCTTTCATCACCCAATATGGTGACTGCCATTGTGCAAGACAGAGTACGTGTGTGAAGCTGGTGAACTCGCACATGGATGACTGACAAGGCGTAGCCACAGCCCGATCTGGCGTTCAGTGCCAACATTTGGTTCTCGGCATAACCATCCAAGGGAGGTGGATTTGAATTCTCCATTTCGAAAGGTACAGTTGTACCACGCGGAATTCTTGCAAGGCAGAAAAATACACTGTAGTCTTTGGAAAGAATGAAGGTGCGATGATATTGAGGAGAGGTGTGTGAATGGATGACAACGGCGGCAAGTCACAAGATCCGGCCGAAAGGGTCCACTCTCATGTGATTCAATGTAATCTTACTAATCAGCGGTACTACAGCGAATCTACGTCTCTAGACGACTGTATTTAGGGATGATCCTTTATTAAACAGAGCGAACTACTTCTAATAGTAGAGGCTCAATGTCCTCTCAGTCCTTCAAGATAAAATTCTGCCTTGTTTCGGAGAGACGGTCAATACTTAATCTACAGTCTACGACGTTACTAGCTTACCAGCCGTGAAAACGTCCCTTGCGCAAGGCTTTAACTAATAAATAAAAACCTCTCGATCAAAGCTGTAAGTAATACGAGGGATGCACCACGCCTGGAGTACCACGCAGCGCCGGATGTGTTCTTGTAGGTACAATTGTTACAGTTCACCATAATGAAGGACTGCCGAAGATCTTGTTTGTCGAAGAGGCAGATTTGGCTGGTGACAGATGAGAAAATGGCGAGACACATGGCTCTGCTAACGCTGCGGTTAATCGGCCACAGGTCGACAATGTTTAACGGTCTGAAATTTGCATCATGACATCAAGCAAGGGCAGAATGATCAGATGTGATAAATTACGATCTAGGCTTTCGAGCAATCATTGTTCATACCGGAATAACAACAGAGGCCTCGCTTCCATTCGCCCCATCTCTTGGAGAAGCAGATACTCCATTGATGGCACCATTGACTCCATGTACCCCATTGACTCCGTTAAGTCCGTTGACCTTGACAAGCCCGGGCTGCGCAATGGACTCGCAGTGGGACTTATCTATCTCTCCTGAAGCAACAGCAGTACGTGGTAGTGGAGGACTCTTCCAAAGATAGAAGCTCAGATCCGAGTCCTTCCGGGGTATCGTGGTGGTATTCTTGAGACTTTCCTGCTCCTCGACCCCAAGTGGATCAAGCTCAGAACTTTCTATCCATGATATGCCGTGGCCCCAGTAAGCATATCGCTCTCTTTCGTACTTCCATTGATAGTCTTCCCATCTGTTTTCGGCAAGAACCTGCATGTAGTGCAGTGCGCTGCCCGGCCACAACGCAGTGACCTTTCCATCAGTCCCACGCTTGACTGTGATGCTTGTGTTAGCAAGGTTACAGAAAGGCGTTCCGGGTTGGAGAACCTACACCAACTACGGCATGTACCAGTCCAGACCATGTCTTTCATACGAGATTGCGTGTGCTCGTCAAAGTCGCTCTGGGCGTCTTGTCGCACATCAAATGAGAGAATACGCTGTCGGATCATCTTGCGCAGGATTCTGATGAAGTAATCACCAGTTGCCTCAACAGGTCCTGTTCGTAACATTAGTTTCGGCTTATCCGAATTTGAGCATCAGACTTACCCATAAGACTGCCGTTCGAAATTGGGGTGTTAGGTCCGAGGAATATGAAGTAGTTGGGAAAGCCAGCAACGCCGGTTCCCAAGTACGAGACAGGGTTCTGAGCCCACAAGTCCTGTAAATTGTCTCCGTCGGCGCCATAAATAGGAAACCGAGGCTTGAACGTAGTATTGAAACCGGTTGCTGCCACGAGAATGTCGGCCTGGAATTCGGTGCCACCAGCAATGATGCCATTCGGCGTGACCCTCTCGATCGAGTCAAAGACGGGCTGAACATTAGGCTTCTGCAAAGAGATGAGGAAGTCCTCTCCGGGATTGATGCGTCGACAACCAGCCTCAAATGTGGGAATCAAGTGCTTCTGCAGGTTCTCATCGGGGATCAAGGACTTCATGCGGCTTTCAAACTTGTGGCGAATGTCCTTTTGATCCGGGCTGTTCTTGAAGAATGCACGAAACATGGCGTTGAACTGGCTCTCGAGATCTTTCCGGGTCTTGAGGTAACTGTCGTCGTTCCATCTGAACTTGTCCTTTTCACTCTCCGTGTAGTTGTAATTAGTCACGTCAGCCTTTGGCAGCGCAACCGGAGGACAAATCCAAGAGGGGGTGCGAATATAGACCTGGAGCTTCCTGGCCAACGGCTGGAGCTGCGGAAGCAACTGGACTGCACTGGCTCCAGATCCTATGACGGCAATGCGTTTATCCTTTAGATCCACGGACGAATCCCAAGCAGCGGTATGCAACAGGGGCCCCGAAAAGCCGGAAAGCCCTTCGATGTCTGGCATTTGAGGATGGTTGAGAATGCCACCCGCGTTTATCAGGATCTCCGACTCTATGACCTGACCATCATGAATCTCAATGGTCCATGTGCTCCTTTTGGTGGACCATCTGGCCGAGGTAATTTTGCTGTTGTAGTGGATGAATTGCTCCAGCTCAAAGTGTCGTGCAACGCCTTTGAGATATTCCTTGATCTCCCCGGAGGAAGCGTAGCTGGCAAAGGATGAGCAGGCAATATTAAAACGAGAGTGAGTTGCTTACAACTTAGACCAGGCTGGGTTTGGTGCAAAAGAGTATTGATAGCAGTGGCTAGGAACGTCACAAGCACATCCTAGAAATGGTCTTTAGTAACAGGCATACATATTAGTTTGCGATACTCACCTGGGTATGTGTTCTCATTCCATGTTCCTCCTAGTTCTGCAGACTTTTCGTAAATGGCAAAGTCGACATAGTCCGACAAGTGTTTCCGAATTTTGTATGCTAGCTCATCGTCAGCGGCAAGATCGCTTTGGTCCTAGATGCCCTTCTTACCCATAAGCAAACCGGAGACACTATCCGCAGAATGGTGGTTAGAAGCAGTGTTTCAGTAGAAGTGTGGCACTTACCCTGCTCCAATGATTGTGCAACGGAGCCGCCGAGGCTCAGATTTCAAGGTGCTGTTCATTTTCAGTGCTTGAAGGTTGTTGGTTCGATATTCAGACTGGTTGGCATGAGTTCTCAATCTCGGTTCAGCTTTCTTGGTGGTATTAGTTCCCCAAGATACTTGGCATTCAATTGCTACCATGGCCCGGAAGCGGTCCGGACCTAAGCTAACAACGCCAAGATAACTTATCACGCTGGTTCATAGACTGCAACCAAGGGTGATTCTTATCATGGGATAGTGGTGGGGAAGCAAGCCGGATCTGGGGCCGGGGTGGGGACGGAATTGTAATTAGTGGCCCCGGGCGGAGCAATCTTGAGATCGTCCAGGCCCCTTGGTCAAGTGATGTTTGCTTGGAAATCACTACAATTGCGTATGGTGATTGGACAGAGGCGTTATCATGTCAATCACACAAGATAGTGTTTTAGAAGAGTACACACGGTCAGAGTGACTCAAGCTAAGTTACCAAGGATGCGAGATTACGAGAAGCAGACGGAGATAATCAACGTCATGGGCTAAACATATCGATAGCTAAGACAGCATGTATTTTGACCAAGTCTTTTTCGTTGCAAATGTATCTAATTTTATGAGGAGGAGCGATATGGGTGATACAAAATTGTTGCCAAAGGTTGCTCATTTATTGTAAATGCGTCTATGTGCAAACCAAATCCCAGGTGAATGAGGCCAACTCTACAACTTGGCCTGTTCATGACCGGCCAGGGTTCTCAGCGGCGGCCCTCCACGACTCCCATCACCGAACTTGACCATCTCCTCTTTTCCGTTGGGAAGGCGAAGTCTCCATTTGTGTCGGATCTCTGGCGAAGCCTTGTTCTCGAAGCAATCTGCAATGTACCGGCCTAGAACCGGCAAGAACTTGAATGCGCTGGGGCAACAAAGTTAGCTTTGGATTTGACGGTGAGAAAGTGTGAGTAAAAACTTACTGTCCAGCTCCTCCGGTGGCTAGGAAGAGTCCTTCAACCTGCGGGTGGTAGTCGACGACAAAGTCTCCCTCTGGAGTGTCAGAGTACCAGCAGAGGCGGCGATCCATCCATGGGGAGTTGGCAAAAGCCGGAAGTAGCTGTCGCAGTCCGTCGCGAAGCCCTTCTTCAGCATCGCTGGGTAGATACGAAGCAGCGGCGTTGTTGCCGTCGCGCTTCGGCGACGACACAAATCGAGGGCTGTCCTCGACGGGAACCGTGGTTGCAAAGCCGTAGCCATGGCGGGCAACTTTGAGGATGTTCGTATCCGGCGTAGGGGGGAAGCAGAAAATGCCAGTGCTGAGATTGATCATGACCGGCATCTTCCTCAACGGCTCAGCTTCCTCTGGCGTCAGCTGGATAAAGCCAACAGGTTGTCCAGATGCAGTGCTTGCATGGGCCATTGGTAGAAGTCGGTTAGACCAGGCACCAGTTGCGAGAATGACCTGGGAGGCAAGAAGAGGTTCTCCCTGGGCCACATTGACTCCGATGACGCGCTTGCCGCTGTGATGAAGTGACAGGACCTTGCCCCGGGGACCAGTGATGAAATTCACACCCGCGAGACTGCATTGCTGGCTCAGCTGGAGGATGCTCTTCTCGGCATCCGCCCATCCACCGTTCTCATTTACATAGGCCGATAAGCCGTCCAGTCGCGAAGGAATACACGGAAACTTCGTCAGGACGTCAGAGGCGTTGCTATGCTCGGCCATTTCGCCTCCGAGGGACTCGTTGACGGTCTTGCTGCTCTCAAGGTAAGAGTTTCCAGACTTGTTGGCCAGCATGACAAAGCCCGAGGAGTAGTAGTGGCTCTTGAACTCGGTGGTCCATCCTTGCAACGCCTCACGGGCCATCTTCGCGTAGAGCTCATCGGCGTACTCAACTCGGATGACCCGAGAAATGTCAACGCTGCTGCCATCGGCCACCGGTGGTTGGTACCGGTCCAAGACAGTGATGTTTTGGAACCCACGCTTCTTGAGCTCCAGGGCGGTTGAAAGGCCGAAGACGCCAGCACCGACAATAAGGATGGGATCGGCCTTGGCGACGGGGTTTCGGGAAGTCATGATGGCGATTGTTAAGAATGTGTGAGGATAATGCAGTGTAATCGAGAGCGAAAGAGTGGCAATAATTTCTGGGCTTGGCTATCTGAACTGACGCTGACATCCAGTTGAAGACATAGCCATGATATTCACAAAACTTACGACAACGACACCGAATATTCCTTCCACCTCGAAACAGTTGAATACGGAATCCCCGCCGCGCCTCGCCTATCCAATGTCAACGAAATCGATAGGACATCCGCGGTGGGTACGGAGGACGGACCGGACCCACCGCCACACCTCCGCAATCTCCGTGCCCACTTCTTAGCTGCAGCATTATGCTGAGTCTGGATGCGACGACACAGAGTACGGCAGTGGCTGGCGGATGACAGCTATAAGGAGAATAGGATTAATGGCATTTGACAGTACAGCAACGCCTGCGATAGCAAACCACCCCATACAAACTAATGCCTGCACAGACATTCTACCCAAGCCAACTCCGCCTAGAAACCTCAGAATGAACTCCTGGTTCGGACTCGGCAAAGCCGCCACCAACAAGGTCGACGGCGGAGATGGGGCCGTGCGTGCCCTGCCGGCATCCTGGTATCGCTCCGAGGCCATGTACGAGCTGGAGAGACGGTCCATCTTCTCTAAACACTGGATGGCGGTGTCTCACAAGGCGAGGTTTGTCAACGACGGCGACTATGTGCAGATTACCGAGGCCGGCTTCAGCTTCTTCCTGATCAAGGATCGTCAGGGAAACATCAGGGCTCACCACAATGTGTGTCGCCATCGAGCGTTTCCCTTGGTAGAGAAGGAGTCCGGCAAGTTGTCCATCCTAGCCTGCAAGTATCACGGTATGTTTGACCCACCTTGGTATTGTCACTTAAACAATTCTCATCGGTTGTAAAGGATGGTCGTACGGCTTCGATGGAAAACTCGCGAAGGCTCCCAAATACCAAGAGCTTCCAGCATTCGACAAAGCTTCGAACAGCTTATTTCAGGTCCACGTCCATGTTGACCATCTTGGTTTCATCTGGGTCAACCTCGACTCAGAACCTGAGCCCACCGTGCCATGGGCCGAGTTCTTTGCCTCTGTTGATCTCCAAGAACGATTGCAGAAATTCGACATGACCCAGTATCACTTCGATCATCAGTGGGGGATGGTTGGTGATTACAATTGGAAGACGCTTGCAGATAACTACAATGAGGTTTGTTACCTATCTTGTTGTGCTTGTTGCATACAAGCTAATCATTCGGTCTTTGAAGTGCTACCACTGTCCGACAGGTCATCCCGCCGTCAATGCCATCTCGGACCTGTCCAAGTACTGGGTCGAGACGACTGGAGGCCACATCCAGCACTTCAACGTCGACAAGGCAGATATTGACGAGAACGAGGCGCCAGGCATCTACAGCACATTTTACTACCCGAATGCATCCATCACAATTTCGTCAGTACACTGAGGATTTTGCCCCTATCTCCAGTCACTGACACAATAACAGGCCAGTCTTCTTCTACATTATGCGCTGTATCCCGATTTCCGCCTCACAGACCAAGATGGAGTATGAGGTCTATCGCCATAACGATGCCACGGACGAACAGTTCACTCACATCGACGAGATGTTCAAGCAGATTTTGCGCGAGGACAAAGATTTATGTAACTCGGCGCAGAAGAATCTCAACGCTGGGATATTCACAAATGGCGAACTTCATCCTCGAGTGGAAAAGGTAGCCAAACAACTCCCATTCTCAAACATGCTCATTGTAGGCACTTGCTAACCATGCGTCTACCAGGGCCCATTGTTCTTCCAGGACCTAACAAGAAAGTTGGTCATGAAGCACCATCAGCAGGAAGAAGCTGTCGGAAAGGAGATTTGGCCAGCTACCCCGAATCATGTCGTGTCGGAAAAGAACCAGGAAGAGATCGACTTCTGTAAAAGCCTTGATTGCTCTGGAAAAGAGCCAGCAGAGCTTGCGTGGTAGTTTAAATACTGGATGAACGAACTCATCCAATGTAATGATCCAATAAACTATGCTGGGTGTTTTACACTATATCGAAATTGAACCAATTGTCAATCGCCCTTCCAAAGTCATTCGCCTGCAGAAACAATCCATCTTGGTCGTTGATCCCAGAGAACCTGTCGACTAACACTCGATCCTCGTTGGAAACAGCCATCCCCGTCAGCCCTCGCGTGGCATCGGGATTAGATGCCTCCGCCGGGCTCGCCTCGTCACCCGGTGCATAAACAGGCACCTTCTTTGGAGCTGTCTTGTGACCGAAGATGCCAGCGGAACCCACTAAGTCAAACTCTGCGACATCCTGCTTCTGACCGTCTGGTCCGGCCGTGAGGGAGTCGTCAAAGATGGACAAGTCCCTATCTGCTCCGTCGCGTCCTGCTCTCTCGTAGATCAAAATATCCCAGAGCAGTTGCGCGTCGATGGACCAGGATTGCTGGTTTTCGTCGGTTTCTGACGACTCTGGTCTTGGAGATGGGACGCAGACGATGCTTTCCTGCAGCTTGCGCAAATTCTGAGCCTGTGTATCAAGTGTCAGCTTCAGGCCAGGAGGCAAGTTGAAGAATACGAACCATTATCGACACACTTGGCCAGACCAAGCCCATACGTTGTAAAAACCTCATACATGTCTCAAATCCGGCCTGGGCCTTGTCGCGAAGGGTGTAGTCCTTAACAAAGCTATGCTGCAGGTGTATGGTGGCAACAATGGCGACGCAATGGCCAAGCGACGGATCCGACACCTGGAAATCCTTCTTCTCTAGCTGGTCGAGGAAGTAAATGACCCAGCCCGCGTGGCGAGTGATCTGGTCGAACGACTGTTGGATGAAAGACTGCGGCATCGTGTAGCGAAAGTTCCGGAGGCGCATGGACAGCAGGAAAGGGTGATTGAGGAGACAAGGAATGGCAGCGTAGATGAACTGGAGGAATAGCCATGGCCCCCAATAACTACGCTGCTGTTGTAGCGTTTCGAGATCATGGCCTCCGAAGTCGTTACCCGAGAACCGATATTT
This sequence comes from Neonectria sp. DH2, assembly GCA_003934905.1. Classification (NCBI taxonomy): domain Eukaryota; kingdom Fungi; phylum Ascomycota; class Sordariomycetes; order Hypocreales; family Nectriaceae; genus Neonectria; species Neonectria sp. DH2. Next base: position 809,652 of record RQWH01000015.1, on the reverse strand, counting down.
TAGAGGCACCTTGCAATCAACCTCGAGATGGCGCAGCATGACGGACGAGTAGTCAGACTCGGGACTCCAAGGCGGCGGTTCGTCAGAGCCTACATGTGAAGCTGCGTATGCTCTAGCCATGCGCCACGCGTCAGTGATCTCAGCTGTGTAGGCGAGAATACCGGAGCCCGTCTGTCCTCTGCCAGTAAGATCGATTGGCATCGTTGACTCTGGACTGTGTTGAGCAGCCATGCGACCAGCGTGCATGGTGGAATACTTTTGGTTCTGGGCAAGAGCCGTTGTGTTCCAAGAGCCCGGCGACGGGATTAGAGATCCTTGGAGATTCTGCAGCATGGCAATGCCTTGAGTGCAGAACTGGAATTCTGCCACGTCTCCCAGAGATGTTCTCGGTGGAAGACTGTGGACCAGGTGGCTTGCCATGCTAGCATTCAACCCGGCTTGTACGACGTTTCCATCTATTGGTGATGATTCAGCATTCTTGCGTCGCAGTTGCTCGGTCTCTCCCGTACTTACCCACAAAGTCAATCTGGCTAAGCAGACACAAAGTCTGCAGTGTCGATAGCCTGACGTGACCATCTGCGATACGATCCATGACCAGTCTACGGGCGGTTTTGGCCATCTCTTCGAGTTGGCCCTTTTTCTGGGAGCTCAGAGAGCCTGGGGGAAATCGCAGGCTGAGGGTTTTGATCGCAAGCACCACATCATGGTCCCGATCTTTCAGTGTGTCGAGGAAATCCTCTTCCTTGAAAAGGGCAATCGGCTGGTTGTGGCACCAGGTCAGATAGAGCTGGCCCGTCTCGAGCAGTGTTTGGTCAGATGTAGTTTCGTCCCTTTCAGAAGATATGTCAGCGCAAAGACGATGAGAAGTAGCACCTATGGCTACTCACGTCGAAGATTGAGCCATTCCTTGGCTTTGATCGTTCCAGGGCTCATCAGGGACGAGTTGAGATTGAGGAGTACCAGGCTGGCGATATGGCGCTGTCGGACGAGATGTTGCACTTGGAGGGCTGCAATAATTAGCCTTGAGTGCAATGGCGTAAGAAGTGCAAGATTGACAATACCTCAAGTTCTGGATTAGTTGATCCAACTTCCCTTCTAATGCCTCCATTCGATATTCCTAGGATAGACCTTCTGTTAATTACTCAACAGATCTCTAATCTTTTCCCCTCTGGAATATTAGCTTACAATCTTCCGATTGTGTCTGAATTGAGTGGAATCAGGCTCAGCAGCGCTGTATATACACTGCTGCCCCAGACGCTGGCAGTAGGAGCATATTGGCCGTTCTCCCGGACATTTCGACTTCTTCCTCCTATTTCACCAGGTCAGAACTGTTCTCGGTATCTTGGGTTAGTCATATATTGCACACCGACAAGGCTCGCATGCCTGATGCGCTCGTCTCATAGATCTCGTGTCGTCCATGTCGTATTTCGGTCGCGATTTCGCGGTCTTGTTCGCAATGCAGGTACGCGTCTCTCCATTTCCCAAAAGTCAACGGTAAGCTCGGAGATGGCCCGGCATGACAGTCACCGAGACTGTGAAGGCGACGCGGCACCTCTTAAGACAGGAAGTGAAATGCGGGGAACACACGCTAATGCGCTCTGGCATGACCAAGGCCTGTTATCATTAGCGGTAGGTTGGCCAGCTAACCTGTTCAAGGGTAAGGTTGGTGGATACCGAGATAAGTTGCTGGCCTATGGTATGGGTGGGATTTTTAAGAGCTGAAGCCTCACGAGATAACGGATCTGTTGGAGACATCAGATCCCGTTCGGCTTCATCGTCACCGCCTGCATTAGCTTCGAGGTTCGAATCACGAAAAACATTCTCTTTTATTTTGTGAAGGTAAAGGTGTGTGGGTCAACTGTCGCTAAGCTATCTCGCGTTTTGGAAGCTGGGTGCGTGGTAGTTTGAGGTGGGAAGTTGATGCCGTGGGATTTGTGAGTTATGTGAGGATAAGAAGAGGTGGTAGAGAAAAACGTGTACCTAAATGGTCAAAAAGAAGTTCAATGCACTCAAACTATGTAAAGAGAACCGGGGTATAAAGAAGACCAAGAACAGTTCTCGCAGGGCCAAGCGAGCAGTCGCTCAGCCATTTTGCCAGCGACAATATTGGCTAGGCTTGCTTTTGGCGTTTCGCCAATCATCCCCTAAAAATAATACTTAGATGAGCTCAGGAGGAGCTTTTAATCACTTGATGTAACAAAAGTTGGATCTTTGACAATATCTCTAGCTGTTCGTCATCATTAACCTACTGCAATACTCAAGGGTAAGTCTAAGAGATTTTATGAACTTCTGCCCCAAGAAGTACAGTTTCGACATCTTTGACTGCTATTTATACCAGTGAGTTTTGGTATTTTCGAACCTTTTTCTGCTTGGAAGTCTTATTGTTCTACTTAGCTTCGCCTTGCAAAGCCGCAATTGTCTCCCTCAATCATGCATCATCTCTGAAGACATGTAGAGCCTTCACCATCCCCATCTCACTACCATCAGCCACCAAATCGAGCTTGGCTGCCACGGATATAATCACAGTGTTGTCTAAGCGGTCTCCTTTGGCCCGGTACTCAACAGAGACGACAGTGTACACGGTGTTCTCGACAACATCTGCATTTGTTTGATTAGATTCCAAGCAAAAAACAGATTGCAGCACCATCCTCACGAACCGGAAGAGACAATATGGTGTTTCATATGGTCCAAGAGCGAGAACCGGCTAACCATGGCGGTATCAATGGCATCTCGACCGCTTAGCGCGGGTGGTTTGCAAAGTGAAGAGACCCGTCCCTGGAAAAGCCGGATGCCACTTGCGAGGGGACCAACGAGTCACAAAGATCATAGGACTGGATGTTGTTAGTAACCCGTACGATACTGAAGAATATTAGACTCTGTTGTTTACGGTTCTGACAAATACGACAGCCTCATGCCGGTTTTGTGGGACAGAAGACATGGTGGCAACTAAAGGGAATCACATATGCCCGCTCGCTTGGAATTATGAGGCAGGAAGTCCTTATACGTTAATCACCTCAACCTAGTCATCGTTTAATCCCAGGGCTGCGTTAGAGAAGAATAGCTTCTTTGTATTCTTGTTAACAGCTTAAAACAACATGAGCTTAGCTCTAGAAACGGAATTAAATTTTAGTGTGCTTGGGTTTCATCTCCGAGTTCTCTAGTATTTAGGCATACCATCTTTCAATGATCCTGTGTTCAGTACCAGAAGACACTTTCTTCGCCGTCGTATAGCTTCCCGACTCTTGCAATTGGCCAAGGGTTTCCTTCACTCTCCGAACCATTGCTTTGCCGTACTCTGGCCCTAATGGCGGCGCGGGCTTCGCTGTATCTTGTCTAAGCCAGGGAACTTTAGTGATCCGTGACGCAGCTTCCTTCATAAGGGCTGTCCCTTCGCCGTCATAGGCGCTGCCAAGGACGATTGCTTTGATGCCCCGAGATAGGTCTCCAGATCCGATGTCGCTACCCTTCTCATCTGGAATTATTCCTTGAAGTATCTGAGGGAGCTCTTTGATTCCTGCCTCTGGGGTGAGGATGAAGTGCACCACTGGTGTATAGACTTAGCTACCCGCAAGTTGCTTAAAGTCTCATAGTTTGGACTTACCCTCATACTCAGGCTGCAGACCGGCGATGACGCCCTTGCCAATTTGCTCGGTCTTGCCACATAAAACGATGGGAATAGCGCTGGTCATTTTGATGGATGTCAGCCGGAAGGCGATACTTTTGCGTGACGTGTTTGGGATTACACAAACAAATCTTGGGAACGGTCTTCAGGGGACTTTTGTATTTCCGCGAACTCCTCAAAGTAAGCACTAGCTACAATCAGAATATATTCACGTGTTCAGCGCATCTGGTCACGGGAGTGAGAAAATTAGTTCGGAATTGCGTTCAGTGATTAATTCTGCCCGGTGGCAATAAACTGGCCACAACTTTCCGGAAGTTGGGAATTCACGTTGTAGCAAGGCTTCACCCAACGTGAACTAGCTAGTTTTAGAGTGGCCTCGTGGAAGAGAACAGTGCATAGTAAACATCCAGTGCGCGCATGCACTGTAGAAAGGCCCCAAGGCAGAGCTGACTGTGTATAAGCAGAGCGACACGCTGCGAAGGATCTGCTAGGCCTGATTGACACTGTAATCCGGCCATCTAGACTCGAAATGGGATGTGTGTTCCCTATGTCGGGCAGAACCCGGCTCCTACGGCCGTACATGTGCATGGAATCGATCTCTTCGTTGTCAAGCAACTAAATCCGCGCTTCGGCAGATTCACTGAATGTTGAGCTCTGATATCTCAGTCGCAGTTTTACATCTGGATGAAATAGTTGTTGCATCTAAGTTTTGACGATGGTCTTTAATTCTTGCGAATGGAAATACTCTTCTTCGATGCACTTGGTCAACTACTGTTAATCCAAGATGCAGCGTCGATGACTCGTTAGCTACAGTGACAGTGGTACTTTTGTGCGGACACCTAAACCGCATGTTATGACACATCTCTTCTGCTGCGGTAAGGCATATTTTGGGTATCGCACGGGAATACTCGGGCTAATGCAATAGCACAGCATGACAGGTACCTCTACTGTCACCGAATTTAGCTGACGTTCTATGTATCGTTGATCCCTCGCTATACAGACTGTAACCTTATAGAACATGTTTTAGAGCAGGGGATAATAGCGTATTCTATGTACCTGCTGGTATTGAGAAAAAGCCCATGCGGGACTTAAAAGATGCCACGCGCCGCAATTTCGACAAGCGGGGCATTTGTCGTTGTCCTCATCACTGAACCAACGTGTTATTTGAGGGGTCGTCTATATAACACGCCCGTAGAGATTGCTACGTAGGCCTGTAGAGTTGGTGATGCTGAAAGCTGAATTACCTAGCCTTCGACTTAAGGAAACATCGTGATGCGACTGCACACCATAACGGCCATTGGGCTTTTACCTCTCTTCTTCGGTGGGCAAAGTAAATCTTGTTGACTGGTAGCTGTGTATTTACTCAAATTTCAGGAGCTGCGCAGGCTGTGACTTGCCAGAATGTCACAGTTTCCGATGCAACCGAGGCAGCCGAGATCCGGAGAGACTGCAAAATAATTACCGGCAATCTCACATTTGGGGACGTGGAAGAGGACATCAATCTGGACGGCGTCGAAGAAGTAATTGGTAATGTTTACCACGAAGGCCGAGACTGTGACTCTCATGAACCATATCGGGTCTGTATGATACCATCATTCAACTTTTCCATCTCCAGTTCTACCCTCGCTAAAGTCGGCGGTCACTTCGAATTTTCGGAGTTTTCTGGGCTGACCGAACTTCGACTCCCGAACCTTACAACTGTCTACGAATCCATGAACCTTGACCACCTCTACGACCTTGAGCAACTGGACATCACCAAACTCTCGGCGGTCGGCAGCTTCAGCCTCGAGGCGATGAACCTGAAGAGCCTAAAACACGACAGCTTGAAGTCCTTTACGCAAGGTTACGGTGAAATCAGCTTGAGTACCTCTATCGAATCAATCGACAGCTTTTTTACCTATCCGATTCCAACAAATGAAACTGGAACTGAACAGGAGGGGCTCTTTTCAGCACAACTCATGGATGTTCCCAATGTCAAACATTTCACTCTCGGATGGCCCAAGGTCCACCGTCTTAGTCTGTATGCCAATAACGACCTCAAAGTCACGCTCGGTACTGCAAATACAACTTCGATGGAACTTGGAGAGGTGGGACTCAATCGCAACGTCAATGCGTTTGAACGCCACAAAGCTGTCAAACGTTTGACCATCGGGACACTTCTTCTCCAACGCTCTACACTGCAACATTTCAACGTCTTAGCCGATCATCTTTCCTCGTTGATGATCATAGAGAACCACAACCTGATGAGCATCGAGCTGTCTCCTAAGGCGGTCGATTGGGACAATTTTGATCTATACATAAGCGCTTGCTGGAATTTGCACCTGACGTCCGAATACCGGGTTAACGGGGATGGTGAAAAGGAACGGTTTTGGTACTGGCCACGACACAACATGACTAGCGTCTTGATTATGGATTCACCTGTCTCTAACGACTTCTTGTAAGTTATTCTTCCGGGTCGCCCCAAGGGTTAGATGGATGTCAATGGTTAACTGATTGATTCTCTGTAGCGATACCTTTCTACAAGCACCTAAAGGCTCTAACTCTTCCAAAATCCCAAAGGTTCATGAAACTTTCTACTTGTTCCCACCACCGTGGCAGCATGGTAACAGGGTGGAATTCAACTGCACGCCATTTGTCGAATTGCGCAAGCGAGGTGTGCTGCCGGAAGACTACTTCTGCGAGAACGTTGCACAACAAGACGAGTCCGCAAATGGTCTGGCAGCAGTTCGTGAGACATTGCTTTTTGGGATTGCGTCCTTGGGAAATGTTTTATTTGGCCAATGATTATTCTGGTAGCATTATCAGTCAGTAATTCAGGTGAACGAGACAGCGAGGTCACTGACCTTGCCCCATCTAAATGCTGAGGCACACAGTGCTCCTTTCATAGATCCTTGCGAAAGTAGACACGTTCATAGCCTGAATCAGTCTTCCGCTCAGTCTCAACAAAGCCCATCTTCGCGTAGAGACCTAAATTCTCATACATCTTGATGTTTGTAAAGAGCGTGAGAGCCGGGCGGCCCCGTGATCGCGCCAACTCTTCGGCATAGTTCATGAGTACTCTTCCATAGCCGCGACCCTGGGCGGCAGGGTCTACCACCAAATTGTTGATCTTGATGGAATCGGACTGGCTGTCTATGCCAAGCACAATTGAACCAACGATGGTCTTGGTTGCATCGGCGCGGAGGACGAATATGTCGTGAGTGTTGAGAAGTTCGCTGTAGTCTGCTGTCATCGGAGCTGGTGGCTTGCCGATACGCTCAATGTATTTTGAATACGCATCATCGACGATGGCCTTGATGGCTGGGATGTCTTCTGGCTTAGCCCTTGTCATTGTGAGGCCCTCAATGGGTGTACGTGGTGGTTCAGCCATCTTGTGACTGTGCAAGATGACAATGACAGCAACCCGAGTGCAATAAATCCCGATGTCGTGGAGCTGACAAGGACGTTTCGAGGTTCGCAATTACAGATTAACCCTCGCATCATGTATGAGTCATGTCGGGCTAAATCGGCCCGCCATGGGGAGTTTTAAAATAGGAATCGATGAACCGGGTATCATGAGGCTAGTTAAGTTCGGGTAGTGCTTATTCTTTACCTAGAATTTTACTACTTCATGACGCACGCTTGTCAGTAAGAACTCGCATTTATCGTGCGCCCGTCTAGACGCTGTGGTTTAAAATCTATGGATGTGGGACACGAACAAAGACTAAAGCCGTACTCATAGATATTGCGGAGAATCTCCTACACATGAGGCTATTGGCTGTAATGGATAGTTTACGATAGAACGCGGCGACGGTTCCAGAAACAGAGGTTGGTCGCCGGATTGGGTTTCAAACTCGAAAATGACTGAACATCTACAGCAGCCATAGCCTCATCCTACTTTAAGGAGATATAATTTACGCCGATAGTGCATAAGCTACAGCAATATCCTACGTCGATATATTTATGTCTATATATATATGTTTGGGCTTTCTTTTACATCTAACTGGACTCTGAAATCTCATCACCACTGCTGATACTCTTCAGATCCCTCTCCGCATCGAGACATCTCTTTCGAATGGAGAACCAGGCCATGATATGACCAACAACCAACCAAGTGAACATAACTGGGAGAGTCGAGGGCAGCTGCCAGCCGAGTAGAGGCTTTTGAGTGGGTGTAGATGCCGGCCCAATAGTGACCACGACAGACCGCACGGCGGACCGAGGCAGCATCGGGGAAGTCGGTAACGGGTCGAAACTCGACAGTCGGAAACGAGTTGCTTTTGAGCTGAGTGTAAGCATTTGAGACAGCCCCACTGATGTCTCCTCCGTCGTAATCGATAGCGAGAATCTTCAAAACGTGTACACGACTCGACTGCCTGAAAGCTGTCCCAAAGAAGTGAGACATGATTGCAAGGAACATTATGAGGATGATTACCCCCATAATCATCTTGGGAATGAGGACCAATTTCCGCCGGCCGTGCCATTCGAGGTGTCGAAAACGCCGTCGACCGAGCTCATGGATAGGAAACGATGCTTCCATTATTGGCCCCATTGCGACATCCTCGAAGTTCGCAGTCTAGTCTCGGAGTCTGTTGGATCAAGAACTGAAAAATGGGAAGAAAAAGGTTGAGATGTCGATATCGAGATGTAGGAAGGAAATCCGTTGGGTATTTGGTTGCTATGCTACTTTCAAGGATTCAAGCTGGGCCACGACGTATTTATGATAGATCAACGAACGATTAATTCCGCTCTGCCCCTTCTCAAATGGCCTGCAATTAGCCGTAAGAAATTTGCCGGACACTACACAACATTCGGCATTTGACCACAAGCTTAAATCCCCGTGAGACGAACCGCGTTGATTTGGCTCACATGGTACGGCAATTGCGTTGATGCCGTAACAGCCCTTCTTGGTCTCCGAGATTTGCCACGGTATGACCGGGGCAAACTACAAGGGATTGTTGTAACTCCGGAAAGGGGGCAAAGGTCTTATAAAGCCGGAGAAAGAGTAGGTTCTTCGCAACATAATGCTTAGAATGTCGTGTATATCCGAAGCCCGGATGTAATAATTGAAGGCGGCTAGCATGGCACATTTTTGGCCACTTATGGGTCAAGAACAAACTGTGAGGCTGGAAGGATCTAGACCATGTTGGAATAGATCGCAAGGCGAGTAAAATACAGAAAGATCCCGAACGGAGAAGGCTCCGGTGTTAGGAAACGGACAGAAAAAATATGTTGTTTCATATTTGGTTCAACTCGTCCTGAGTCCCGTGCTCACGACTTCCAAGTGACATGAGGCTTCTGCAAGTACTTCCAAGCTCTCGAATCATGCAAAACGCCCTCGCCAGACTACGGGGAATCGTTGGCCTTGAGGGGCTCTTCTTTTCGAGATCCTCCACTACAGTATCAGAAAGACCAACATGACAATCGCCATCAGGAATGTATCAAACACGTGTAGAAATATCTCGTGCGAGATCAAGTACCCGTTGCTGCCCTGGGGATACTCGTTGACTCGAAAGATGTTTCGTATGAGAATAATGGCGCTGGTTACATATAAGAGTGCTTGATGACGCTTCCACGGAATCTCGCCTCGGCTGGCAATCACAGTTGGTGCCTTGACAAGACAGTAATTGAAGAAGAGGGACGTGAAACGAAGGAGCCGAAGAACACATATCTGGGCTCAAACGCAGACATGGCCATGGAATATATCCAATTCAGTTGCAACAGTGGTTCATTGGATTTATCTCGCCGTGAGCCGTTTTTTTTTTCGACAAAGCCTCTGTAGACTACAACTGCTGAAGCGGTCTTAAGGTTCCTGTAGTAGTGAAATATATTTTAACTATTGGAACCGAGATACCTCACTCAGGTAAAATAACATCTCTTCATCACGGGAGCTACTTATCCCTTTGAATTTCCACACTGTACACGCAAATAACCAGCTCCAATCGCAACTGCAATGTGTTAAACGTACTTAGAGCAACTTGGGAGAGAATGCACATAAAGTCGACCGTACAGTTTCCACTGAATAAGGCCCTGTGACAGCGCAACTAAATCAAAATTTACTTAAGGCTCCTGGATACAATTTCTTCTGGCGTTGGATCACTGCAGGGTGCAGAACAGCGCCAGGTTGAAGCTTGCGGAAGTCCAAATCCACCTGTTCCTTGATATCAGGGAACGGTCCGACAGGGGTAATGGCGAGCGGGTTGATTTTGTAATGGCTCTTGGTGTACTATCGCAATGGTCAGTGTCTCTTCCGAAAGAAATTAACTCAACTCACATTCTCCTTGATGTGCCTAAAGTCTGTTGTCTCTCGGAACCCTCTAACATTCCAGTAAAGGTTCTTCAGCCACTCGTGAATAACAGGATAGTCACCGCGTATGGTTCCGAGATTGCACTTGAAATGCTGGACGTACACGACGTCGAACCGAATGATTGTCGCGTACGCCCTGATATCGATTTCGGTCAGCTCCTTGCCAAGAACGTATGGCCCTCCGTGCTGATGTATGAGCTCCTCCAAATAGTTCAGAGCCGCGAAAACTGTGGGAAGGTTCTCTTCATATGCCTCCTGAGTAGTCGCAAAGCCGGCCTTGTAGACGCCCGAATTGAGATCTCGTTGCATCCACACGCTGATCTCGTCGATTTTGGTTCTTAGATGCTCAGGATAGAGGTCCAGCTCACCGCCGGGACTGTCATCAGGAAGAATCGTGCTGAACGCTGTCGGAAGCCAACGCAAAATCTCAGCGCTTTCGTTGTTCACGATCTTCCCCGCTTGTTTATCCCAGAGTAGAGGAACGCTGTATCTGCCTTTGTAATCCGGATCGTCTTTGAAATAGACCTCATGCAAGAATTTCGACTTGAACAGATGATCCTCTGTTGCCCCCTCATAAAGATCATCCGGCGCAGAAGGAAATTGCCACCCGGGCCAGCCTTTGTCGTCTCCTTTAGGATACGGCTTAACAATGGAGATGTCAATGAGAGACTCGAGCCCCTTGAGATAGCGAACCAAGTTGGCGCGATGAGCAAATGGACAGAATAGCCCAATGTACAGGTGATATCGCCCGGCCTCTGGTGGAAATTGGCTGCCATTGGCGATAACCCCGTGCCAGGAGTCATTTGGGCCGTCGTGGATTGGCATGATCGAGTTGTATAAGGAATCCGACGATTATATTAGAGAATGGTTAAGAAATGTTGATGACTCTTATCACGCTGTGTGATTGTATCTTTACTGATGGTCGACAAGAATGAGGGGCAAGCATTAGTGATAACCCCGCTCGGAAATACGGAAGTGCGGAAATACGGACAGGCTGCGATCACGCCAACAGTCACAATTGAGGTACATGTGCATCTCAGACATTATCGCGACACCGAGTCTATATGTAACCCCATTCTGTCTCTGAAAAATGAGGAGGTTGCACAGCGTGTCGTGGTTCACGGATAGACTTGTCTCTGCCTCTCAGAATGGGAACCTACCATAGTACTCTTCCTTTTCAGACATCTGGATTCCACGGGCAATTAACATCATCTCGAATTTTACCGATCGAATGTCGAGGGCTGTGGAGTTGCGGGGGACAGAGAGCCTGGGTTCGTCAAACCCTAGCTTGTCAAACCAATACATCGTGTTCTGTACTGAGAAAGTAGCCGTCTCTGTCTCGATTTGAAGAAGGTGTGGAATATGGTCCTTGGTAACCGGTTGTCCCAGTGCTGCTCCATTACCAAGATGTTGACGGATATCCGAACCAGTCGTCCGTTCCAAAAGAAGCTTATCGCACGGCCATTTCCATTGGCACAGAACTTTGATGCTCTGAAATGAGCGTGGATCTGGATAACGGCGAGTGCACTGAGCCATTGATGTCACATATATTGAACTGACAACAGCTTCCCAACTGAGCCAAGACCAACTAGGAAATAGCGGTGACGACGGGTGCTTTGACATCCGCCTTTACCATTGTTGTCGAGATACCCATGGCAGGGCTTCTGCAAAACGCACAACTGGCAATCCCCAGATAAAGCCACCCGGGGAAATAAGTTCAAGCGCTGAGATGACGCCTAAGAAGCCTCTGTAGCCATCTTCAGGAAAGGTGAGATTTCGTGAATTGTAATGGCGTACGTATTAGAAATACTTCTCGAGGTCTGGCTGCCGCTGGACTTTGAATTTCCCCATGGTGCCATGTACAAGGTCCAGTTATTAGGAATCCCCTTGACATCGTAGTTCGACGCAGGATGATTCCCTGTCAACCCAGTCGCTTCATACCATGTCGCGTAGCTGCACTCTCAAACAGCAACCTGATACTGAAAGCACATTTTTCGTTTGGAGAAGAACAGTTCCTGAAAGGTCCAGCCTGTGTCGTACTACATGGTCGGGGAGTGTAAGTGCGTAGTGGGTCGGGAATGGTGTCTGTGGAGATCTTACTGAAATGGGGATGGAAGAACGGTCAGAGTGAGTTTAGGCTCCAGTAGACAAAGGGGCAACAGCCGATCATTTTAGAGCTGTAGGGTAAGGGACAAAGCAAGATGTTAAGTGGCACGCATGTTCCGCCATCTTTCCGTATGAACACGAGGATGGTTTCTGGCTCGTTTCTCTAATTGTTTTTACCTGTAGTAGTCATTATGTTGTTCAAGGTTACCGGATATATGGTGAATGGTAATTAAATGGCATAGGCCAAGTCGGGTAGACTTCAAGTCACAACAGGAGCGCATGCGGCGGAGGCTTTGCACGAAAAGAATATCCCTGCTATCGGTCAAGTGACCCTCTAGAGGATACATGTACTCGGAGGTTAGGCTGTTCTCGTGAGCCACACGATGCAGCATAATTACGTTGCTGTTACCATTACTCCCACTGGTCTAAGGGATCATACCTACGAGCCGGAATGGTGCTCGTCCAAGCGAGAGGCACGCGGTAGGAAGATAGAAAGATAAGGGTCGCGCGACCTTTCAAATGATTACGAGACTGAAAGTTGGACGGGATATACCAGAGGTTGCTGTATGAACACGGACTGTGAATGGGTAGCCTCCGGTGAGCCGGGTTTATCATTTATCACAGCCCGAGTACCTTAGACATGGGTTGGGGTAGAGTAAACGCAATTGATGCACTTGTAATACTTATGGATTAGCAACTCACAAGTTCTTCGACTTTGAATCCCGGGGAAGACGCGGAACTGGGACATAGCACGTGGCAAACTCGCCATCCCGACAAGTCGGGTATCCCACATCAAGCCCCAAAGCAGACCCGTTCTAGGCCAGGGAATGGGCGCCGGATAAAGCGAGGCTTTCCAAATCAAGGCAAGACTCATACGACAGCTCAGATAGATCGGATGTTTGTCCTGCGATCCCTCACAAAATGTGCTCCAGGGTGGCAAAGACATCGTTACGCCGCCCAGCGATATCGCAGGTCTGCTCGGGGAGCCCTGGAATTATCCGGTGGTTAGCGTGGAAGCTGGGCACCCTTGGAAAGCGATGCATCACGTCAGATTATATCTCAAAAGCCCGGTCCAGAGCACGAATCCGGTGGGAGGCGAAATCCTTCGAATTGCTAGCTAGATCTCCAAGAACTTTAAGCTGAGAATCGCTCAAGAAGCAAGCTCTAACAATGGCTAGGTTCTGAAGGCGTAATTCTAGTACTTAATCGCTTGCAAAAGCTTACGAGGCAACATGGTGACCAAGAGGTGGTGATCCGTGATCGGATCAACCACAGATCACGAAGACATCAATAAACAAGAAAGCCGAATCCAACGAGGAATAGACCACCGACGAGACCGAGCTCAAGGCTAAGAAAATCGCCACGTACGCGGAATAATGGAAATAGATAACTTATCGTCGCATTAAGAAAGGTGCAATTTTATATGGGGATCACGCAAGACAGTCCGAGAGCTTCACAACACTACAAAAAATGGGGCTGCTGGAGAAATATCTGCTGACGGGGATCGACCCTAATCGGCTAGGAGATTCAAGTGTGGGATAACGTGTGGGATAATGGGGTGAGACAACAAGGGACACCCAACTCTGTAGAACTAGTTGACTGACGCAATTACTGGGGACAATGGACGCATTCGTTGCCTCCGTTCGCATAAAGCACCCGGGCTGTCTGCAATTGAACCAACGATAGGCAGCTCCTTCTCATTTGCCAAGCCAAGTCTCAACAGCCACGACCTCATTCGTGTCGCAGACCTTCAATCACAATGGCGACCACCAAAGACGCCGACAAAGCGCAGGACTCTGACGTCCACAGCCTGGATGCCACCGCCACGCCGGACAGACCGCACGAAGTCATCGTCACCAAGTCCGTCTCGACGTGGAAGGGCTACATCTGGGACACTTGGGAGCTTCCGAAGGAGCAGCGCTGGCTGCTCTTCAAAGTAGACGCCTTCGTGCTCACTTTTGCCTCGATTGGTTACTTCCTCAAGAACATCGACCAGACCAATGTCAACAATGCTTTCCTCAGCGGCATGAAGGAGGATCTTGGCATGCTCGGTAACGAACTTGTGACAAGTATGCGACCCGGACTTTGCAATCGATCTGTTTCCATCCTTTGAGCACGCTTCTAACACGAAACAGGCACTTCTATCTGGACTGTGGGCTACGTCATCGGACAGATCCCTTGTAACCTGCTGCTTACCCGAGCCTCGCCGCGATGGGTCATCCCCTCTCTCGAAGTGGGATGGGGCATCGCCACTATCTGTACCTCTTCTGTGAAATCATACAAGGCTCTCTACGCGCTGCGATTCCTCGTGGGATTGTTTGAGTAAGTGACTCCGCTATTCTACTGAGAGGCCTCTTTTGGCTTGCAGAATGCCTTAATCTCGCGTCAGTTACTGACACAGGCCACAGATCAGGCTTCTACCCTGGCATTCACTATATGCTGGGATCATGGTACACCCCTAGAGAAATTGGCAAGCGGGCCATGGTGTTCTGGTTGGCCGGTTCAATTGGTACCATGTTCAGCGGTTTCTTACAGGCGGCTGCATACACGAATCTTCACGGTGTTCATGGCAAAGCCGGATGTAAGTCACGCCTAGAGACTTCACGCGGGATCGAGGACATGGCAGCTGACACATTCTCGCAGGGCGTTGGCTCTTCATCATCGACGGCATCATCACACTACCACTCGCACTAGCAGGCTACATCTTCTTCCCCAATCTGCCCCAAGACGGCAAGAAGACATGGTGGACAACCGAAAGGGAGCACGAAATCGCCATCGCGAGAATGCGCGCCGTCGGACGTGCCGGCAAACAGGCCTGGACAAGGGCCAAGGTGCAACGGATTCTGCTCAGCTGGCACACTTACCTCCTTCGTACGTCTCGTCCAGCAATTTCCGAGTTTCGAGCTAATCATCAAGCGCAGCGTTGCTGTACGTCGTCTGGAACAATGGATGGCCTCAGGCCGGTATGGGTTACTGGCTGAAGAGCTTCAACACCGATCCTGCTCCTGTTCCCGGAAAGTCCTACTCTATCGCGGATATCAACAACTGTAAGCTCCACCAAGAACCCCAGCTTCACAGTGCTCTAATGGCTAACGATTTGCTATAGTACCAATCCCGACGACGGGTATTTTCGTCGCCATGGCCTTGGTTTGGGCTTGGCTTTCTGATGGTCCTCTGCGTGGCCGTCGCTGGCCATTTATGTACGCCGGTTCAATCATCACAGTAAGCTCACAATGATCTATACTACCTAATGAGTCGATGCAGTCACTAACGAAGTTCTGAATAGCTCATCTTTGTGGTTCTCCTGCGCCAAATGCCTCTCTACTCCAACATTGGTGGCCGCAAGATTGTCTACTGGCTTAGCCAAATTGGTGTACGTTCCATACTTTCCAGAATAATCCGATTACGCTTACTTATTTGACCTCTAGCTTGGTGCTGGTCCTCTCATCCTGAGTTGGATCAACGAGATTTGTTCCGATGACACAGAAAAGCGAGCTCTGCTTGTCGGGATGGCGAATGACTTTGCTTACGTCGTTCAGGCAGTTGTAAGTATTGAATCCCTACAAACAAGAAGGCGCACGCTAACAAATGGATGTTCAGGCGCCCAACTTCGTGTGGAAGACCAAGGAATTTCCTTCCGCTCAGAAGGGTTACCTTTGGTCAATTGTCCTCCAAATCCTGATCAGTAAGCATGTCTACACAGCTCTGGGCATCTCATGAACTAACCACTTGCCTAGTTGCCGTAACCGCTACTATTCAGTTGCTCCTGTGGCGAGACGAAAAAAGAGCCGCCAAAGCCGATGTTGAATCTGTCTCAGCTTCACCAGGTGGTTCCGATCTAGAGGGAGACGTGGATGGAAAGCCTGGGCACAATAGCCAGGTTAAGACTGTTAGCTTGGACTGAGTCTCGGAATCAAAAATCAGTTTCCAGAGAGACGAAAAGAAGATAGTCATCGGTGAATAAGAGTGTGCTTGATCCAATTTGAAGACCAACTTGTAAATATACAGAACATAATTACAACGTGCAACCGCACTCCACAGAATTCTAAACCTGCTTTGCGAATCATGAACAGTTGAAAACAGATCAGATCTATCTATGGCGCAATGATGTTGTAGCCCTATTCAAGATTGAGCAGCCAGATACACCCAGGATTGGCAAAAATACTTGAAGTATTTAGACTGAATTCTAAGTGATCTTAGTTAGTATTGTTCTATGACCCAATCTAAGCACCATGAGGCTCTTTTGTTTATTCAAGACAGCGCCGCTTTTATTCAAGGAAAATTCAGGGGTATTTAGGTTCAACTCACAATGGCTCACCCCATTCACCCTAAGCCTTATATCGTCTCCCCAGAGCACGAGGCGACAACAAGGGAAAATGGGGCGAGGAAACATGCCCAAACCCATAGTTCTCCCAATAGCGTTCTTAGCACTTAGAGGCACAAAATTTGCCCCCCAACTGGGTCACAGAACTAGGGCACCTCAATTGATCTCGACCTATCCTCAGACTATCCTATGGGCATGCTCTTGCTAGTCCTCTTTGTGTCGCTGAGTTGACCAGAAATGTAGGCACCTGTTATTCGGTCATTTCTACTTGAGATATCTTTGAAGAAGTTCATACAACTATGCCACATTTCGAGTCTGTGCGAGCATATCTCTGGTCCTCATGTGTAACATGTCCACCAAATCCTCTCGAGTCAGTTCACACTGAAATCAGGGCTTGGCATGTGAAGAAAGCTGTCGCATGTCCTCCTCTATCGTCTCATTAGAAGGGAAGTTGATCTGACTGCCCGCGCTTGTCCGCGCCACACCGGGTAACCAAGACCTTTCAGCTAGCCAGTTGTGGAGGCCCTTTGAGAAACAAGCACGGATCAATAAATCCTGCCAATCAGCCCCATTATCCGACCAGATGACCTTCATAGCAGATGCAATGGAGGCGGCACCTGGATCTTCATGGATCATAGAGGACAATTCCGACAGGATAAACTGGCGATCAGCCAATAGACTGGAGGACGGCTGGACCCATTCGATTGCGGAAGCACTCGGTAGGCTCTGCTCCGCCTCCATCGGATCTATCGCCAAAAGCCTAGGGAACCGCAAGGCGAGTTGTATCGGGCGGTATCGGGCGAACTTCCAATCGATGATCCTTAAACCAGTTATGAGTAAGGAATCCACATGATCGTAGTGTGATACAGTCTTACCCAGTAATGTTATGCTCGTTATCGACGATGATCTTGTGCGGAGCCAGGTTCCCGTGCTCAATAGCAAAAAACGGCTCTTGAAGTGCTTCGTGAATAGCATACGGTATCAAGGCACGCTGCACTAAGCAAGAACGAATGTCTACCTCCGGTAGACATCCAGTAGTTACACGATCAATTTTGCCAGCGATGATATCCTCTAGATATTTTCGAGTGGATACTCCTGGGCCTACCAGAATGTGAGCTGCATAGTAAAGGGACTAGGTTAAGGCGGGACTGACGTGATTCCCTCGTGAGCTCGGTCAATTCGAGCTGGATATCAAGCAGCTGTCGAAGAACTTTGTGTCTCACTTGGTGGCCTGCTGGGACGGAAGTCGACCAGTCCAAGGCGGTGCCAGGAACCCAGCTCAAAATTAGATATGGGTGGCCGATCGGGTTCTCGTAGCTGTAGTCGCCACCGATCAACTTAGGCGACCACCGAAAGCCAGATTTCTGTAAGGTTCCGAGGAGGGCTATCTCGTCCTTTACAATGGAGCTGATAGAAGCTGGTTTGAGGTTGTTTCTCGGAGGAATGAATATGCGAATCGCCCAGGTTGCTGCGTCAGGGAACTGAACCGCATAGATCCAACACTGCCCCTCCCGGATAGGCGCGTCTTCTGTCCCAAAGCAGAATTGGGCGGAAACTCCGTCGCTTCGTAGCGCCGAAGCGACCGTAAGCAAATGAGTTAGGGAGATGGGATGTTCTGTAGCCATCGTTGACGTTGTTTTGCGTGGTTGGGAAAGAAGCGTGAAGACTTAGGGAGGGGTACGTCCGTAATGAAAGTTAACAGCCGTGGGGGCCAAATCCAGGCCTCAGGCTGATCACCTTTAGCTCAGGCTGGTTCACCACCGGGTCAGTCGGCTCAGGTTTAGGCAGCAAGCGCTCAGTTCCGAGGAAGGGGACAGTCTGGATGTCGGTTTTGGGGTCGTGTATTGGCTGTAGTCGAAGCTTTAATATTAGTATATGCCAATACTAAACCAATTAGCATTGGTTTCCAACCTAGATAAAAAAGATCCAATAAAGAACTTGATAAGCAAGAGTAGTCTTGAAGTCCACGGCTCTCCGTTTAATGGTGTGGGTATTGAATTCAGTAGACACCAACGTCTCGGGACTGGCTCACTTTTGCTTCTTCACGTAACCGTCGAGGTTCGCATTGCCACCCACTTTTAGGCCTCGGCTTCGAGGCGAATCAGAAAACGCTTCTCAGGCTCTTCGGCACCTTGGATACGAAGTCCTCCTTTCACGTCCAAAACACGGTGATACATGGTCCATCTACATCCTGCGCTAGTAGTTCGGCTCAGATTCGCTGTCATAGGGTCAGCACAAAGAGTTCTAGCTGAGGATCAAGATCAGCAAAGATGGCGCAAGGAAGTTGAATTTATGCCTAAAACAAGGTTTGCGTGATGGGCCACAGAACCTGTTGGATGAGCCCGGGGTGAATTCTCTCAAAGCGGTGCATAGTGGACTGGAATCACAGGTTCTTGTTGTTCAAATTGTTAATCACAATGATAGAGGTTTGCATATATAGGCACTCGTTTTACCTTCTCGGTACCTCTTCAACCAGCTCGGTGTAAGGCATCTCAACGCTCAACTCAACTATCAACACCAAGGGTCACCAAGAAACCTACATCTTGAACCATCGACATCTTGATCTTTACATCACCGACGAAGACCGCAGCAATGTGCTCAAACAGATACCGCAAGGACGTCTGCCCACAGTGTCACAGTGTCAAGCTCAATTTCCTTGGGTTCCTCAAGTGTTCTGTTGCGGAGGAAGCAGGTATACTGAGCTGTGAGCCCGTCACCGGCAACGAGAACATATTCTCGGTCATTTGCGATCCATGCATCGAAGCTGGCCCACAGGGAGAAAGACTTACAAATGGCGTTTAAACAACACTGGAGATGCCGTACAGGATGGACTACTAAATCGCGACCTCTAAGATCGTGACTGGAGTTTACACAAGGTCCATATAAACCGCGGGCTCTCGCCGGTTGAGAGGGTGAGGTTTAAGACAAGCTGAGAGACAAGCAAGGTGCAGTAATTCGACATGGTAGGCCTAGTTCTTCACGGAGAAGAAACAGAAAATATGAGTTGAATTTCTCTCACCTCACTGTCTTATCTCTCGTTGAAACGACTTACGAACATTTGATTCGTGACCCAGAAGAAAACTAATAAGCAACATCCAGACACCCAATCGTATTTTATTCTTGCTTTGCTTTCCGCGATGTTCTGAAGCCAGCCTCTTTTTAGTATCTCGTGAGCGGAAACTAGGCAGGGTGGAGCACAAGTATGCTGACGCTTGGCGCATGATCCTTCCAGGCTGTGATGCGGTGAAAGGTGCTGTGATTTTTCAGTGAATGGGGCAGATATTATAGTTTCTAGACAGCTTTAACTGTGCAGGTCTCCTCGAACGGATTACCTCATTGGGAGTGAAGTGTAGCCTTAATTCTGCCTCGTCGCGATGCTAAATACGTCACGACCAGGGTTCGACCTATTTTCAGCACCTGCGCCACATCCTACCCCGTTTCACTAAATTTTTGTCTATCAGGCAACAAGGCCCAGTTCACGGTCAGCGTGAATTGTCATTTTGCGTCTTCGTAGTCTCTTATATCTCTGTGATTGCCGCGTCGAGGCTCATCTCATCGCCAACTCTCCGTCGCTGTACATCACCACGCATACTTTATAACCATGGAATCAGGGACAAGCCCGTCAAATGCACCGAACCGAGGGCCCCAGCGTCTGACGGTTGAAAATGGCAATCTCTGCTCCTTCTGCCATGAAAGCCTCAGCCACGCGCCGGCTGACCCAGGCAATCACGTCCGAAAACTTCCCGACCTTCTCGAAGCCGCCGAGTCCTGTGGCTACTGCGCTTTGTGGGTGCGCTCGCTCGAGGCATCGGCGCACGCCCTCGTTGAAGATGGCCAAGACGCCGCGATGATGTCGCATCCGCTCCTGCAGGGAGTCTTTGAGCCGAGCGAGGTGGAGCTGCAGTATGTCGAAGTACACGACTGGGTCGGAGGAGGAATTGAGCAGCGCATCGCTTGGCCGCATATGGGAACCATCTGGGCTACTCTCGATCTTGTGCCCGCCAGTGGTGAGTGAGCTGACTTGTCTCAAACGTGGCATTGGACTAAACATCAGGTGAATCGAAGACTCGTCATTGATCAACATGGCGCCTTTGGCGGGCTCAGATCAATCCGAGACTGTTTGGAACGGCATCAAGTGGTGGCTTTCCGAGTGCACCTCTGACCATGAGGAATGCCGCGGTCAGAGAGACACGTCGTGGAAGCCTACCAGGCTGTTGCACCTAGGCACGCCGTCGGAGCCGATGGAAATCCAGCTTGTTGATGGGAAATCTGCTCCTGATACTACGGAATACTTGACCTTGAGCCATTGCTGGGGCGACGTGGTTCCTCTGCGACTGACGACGGACACGATTGAGACATTTCAGTCTTCGATTCCCACCGACAGCCTTCCCAAAACCTTTCTTGACGCTTGCGAAGCGACAAGAAGACTAGGCTACGAGTATCTCTGGATCGACTCCCTGTGCATCGTCCAGGACGACCGCGCAGACTGGGCGTTCGAGACGGGCCGTATGTCATCGGTATTCGGCAACTCCTTTCTCACCATCGCAGCCACGGCCGCAGAAGACGCCGACCAAGGCCTCTTCTGCCCGCTCGACGAGCGCGACCCGGAGTCTTGGCTCCCCACTTGCATCCGCCGCGGCTGGGGCTTCGCCGGCGACTTCTACGTCTGCGACTACCGCGACTGGTGGATGAAGCTAGACAACTCGCCGCTGAACCGCCGCGGCTGGGTGTTCCAAGAGCGCATGCTTGCGCCGCGCGTGCTACATCTCGGCCTTGAGCAGGTGGCGTTTGAATGTCCGGCCATGTCCGCGTGCGAGCGGCTTCCGTTTGGCAACCTCGGTCGCGTCAATGGCCAGATGGGAGGGCCGGGGAGTAAGATCAAGCGCTTCATCTCGGAAGCAGGCGAGAATGAGAGGAGAATGGGTGTGGATGACATTCTTCGTCAGTGGAACGACATTGTGCGGAATTACTCGCACGGCCAGTTTTCCGTTGAAACGGACAAGATGGTTGCTCTTACCGGAGTTGTGGATTCGTTTACGAGCTTGTTCCGCCGTAATCTGAGAGAGACGCCAGAGGAAACACAGAAAGAAGGCGCCCAAGATGATGCTTCCGATGCGCCGAAGGAGGAAACAGATAATTCCGAAGAGTCAGACAAAGCTGAGGAGGAAACCCTCTTTGTCGGTGGACTCTGGAGACCGCAAATGGAGATGCAACTCGCCTGGCGAGCAACATCCAAAGTCCAAAGCCAGCAGTTAAGCGGAAACGCACCGCCTGGATTTGGACGACGGCCACAGACCTACGTCGCGCCGAGCTGGTCCTGGTGCTCTCTCAACGATGCCCTCGTCGAGCCACAGCAAGCGGCCCCAGGCAGCCTGCTTCTCACGAAAGTCCTTGAGGTGAAGATAAATCCCACATCTGGGCTTGGCGCGGCCCATGAGGACAGCGGCCTCAAATACTGTTGCGGGCCTTCATCTTTCATCCGCCTGCGGTGCTCGCAGCTCCCCCTTGCTGGATTCGACCGCATCGGCTCGCTGGTCTTCCCCGACTTTGAAAAGATGGTGGCACACAAGGAAGTTGAGAGCAGGAACTATTGGGACGTTTCATATGAGGACGAGGCCCTCAAGGCGGAGATGCCGTGCATTGTGCCGGTCTTTGTCGACATGACGCGGGTCAGGAGGCCCGTCCACGGCATCATTGTCGATCAACGCAGTGTAGAAGGCAGCGACGAGAGATACTACGTGCGCCTCGGAGCGTTTGTTCTGGAAGAGGGAGATGCTATCAAGGCTATGTGGGATGCGTTGGAGAAGTTCGATCAGTTCAGTCCGGGGACGACGACGGGGGCTCGTCTCTGCGATGGGATGCATAGGCCTGCGGAGAATGGCTATGACTACGTGAAGCAGGATGGAGTGTTGCAGCGAGTCATTTGTATTCGGTAAAGAAGCTCACAGTATATGGTTTGTGTGGGATTGTTATGCTCTAAGGCCGTCTGGTATTTGATCCGATAACGAATCTTTGAGTTCTTGTTTAGTGTCAACCGCTTGTGTTCTCGAACTCAAAGTCGTCCTGTTGCCTCCAAAATTGTGCGAGTGCACCACAAATCCTTCCATGCTTCAGCCGCAAACGAGCAGCCTTCCATAATCACAAGCAAGCGCAATAATAAGCAACGCTAACAACAGAGTGGAAGTCGGTGAGGACTTCTAGCTATGCATGTACTCCTGGGAGAGAGTATAAAAGTCTATGTGCTGGAAAAAATATGCAAGTCTACTTCAGTCCTCACGAAGATGAGTAGGATTCTCAGCATCCGGCTGAACTTGCTCCTCGGACAGTCGCGGATTCCTCAGTGCCAGCGCGAACGCAATCATAGGTACGCACAGGCACATGCCAGCGATGCACAGCAGCTTCTGGACGTGCGCGTAGCTGTCGATGATGGCGTCCCGGATCTCGGTCCCGACTGGATATTGCGGCACGATGGAGAAGGGCGAGTCGTAGATGGCCTGCGCCAGGGTTTCGTTGGGTTGGAATGCGAGGTTGGCCTGCAATGTGCCGTAAAGTGTCTGGGTCCAGATGGCACCGGAAAGACAGGTTCCAAATGCGCTTCCGACGTTATAAAAAGACAGGTAGAGGCCGGTGAGGATGGCCACGTGTTCCCGCGAGGCCGAAGCCTGGATGGAAGCCTGAGTTGGATATGCGAAGAGGCCACCAGCTACGCCTAGCAAGATCTGTGCGCTGATGAGGCCCGATTTGGATGCTTCGGACGCTCCCCCGGGGTACAGGATCAAGAGGCCAAAGGCCGCCATGAAGAGACAAGTACCCCCGACGATGATGTACTTGAGCCGGCGGACCTTGAATATGACCAGGCCGACCAAGATGCCGCTGACAACGCCAAAGAAGGAGAAGAACGACAAGATGCGAGTCGCGCTCTCGACGGAGAAGTCGAAGGCGACGATGAGGACGGTGAACAGGTAGTTGCCTTGGGTGTACCAGGCAAAGTTGAGCATGCTTCGGACGGCCAGGGCAGACCAGACACCTCGATCGCGCAGAAGATGGAACGGGATCAGGGGATATCTCGCGCCGCGCTTTTCCCAGGCGACGAAGAGAGGCACGAGGAGGAGGCCGAGGACCAGGGGGAGGACGATGTTCCAGTTGCCCCAGTGGCTCACCTTGCCGCCTGCCACTGTTAACGGGGCAAGCACTAGTGAGAATGCTCCGATGAGGGTGACGAGGCCGACGATGTCCAGCTGGTGGAAGAGGTCGGCGTTGAATCTCTTGGTGGATGGAGACGTAGAGGGATCGGATTTGCTGGCTCGGCGCTCGAAGGAGTAGAGACAGGTGAGCAGCGGCAACGAGGCGATGGGGTAGATGATGGCCCACATGCCGATGCCCCAGCGCCAGGTCGTGGCCGCAAGCACGGCGGAGGTGATGTTGCCGCTGATCCAGGTGTTGACGAGGAAGGGAATGGCAGGGAGGTAGCTGAAGAAGACGCGGGCGCGCATGGAGGAGAAGTCGGCAATCAGCACCTCCATCAGCAGCACGATGCACGTGTAGCCGACCTGGTAGATGATGCTGCCGGTGCAAAATGCCTCAACCGACGTGGCGCTGGCCTCGATGGCGATGCCGGCCGTGTACAGCACCGTCGACACGGCGATGACCTCGAAGCGGCCCAGCACGTCGGCGACCTTGGCGGCGGTGGGCTGGACGGCCACGGCGACGACGCTGCGGAAGACGTTGATGGTGGACAGGTACGAATGCAGCGAGAAGCTGGACGTTGCGTAGGGCTGGTAGGCCGAGCGCACCTGGCTCTCGAGGCCGTAGGCGTAGCCGACCAGGAAGATGCCCGTGAACAGCCAGATGCGGTCGGCGAGGGTGAAGTGCGCCGACACGGCGGCCATGCGCTCGATGCCCGAGGAGCGCTTCATGGCGAGGCCTTCGCCAGAGTCGCCACTCTCCGAGGCGTGAGGTTGCTCATCGTCGGACGCGCAGAGAAGAGGCGCTGTTTCGTTGTTGCGGCGGTCCATACTCAACAACACAACTCAACGTCAACCGCGATGCAGAAACCAGAAAGGTGTGTGTGTTGCAGGCCACGAGATGGGGTTGCAACCCATCGTCTGACATCAGGAATTAGTTCACTTAAGGCACGCGCGCCCCAAACGGGATTTGTCGCGGCCGGTCGGGTCACGCGGCAAAAGCAACAAAACAACTCCCACCAGGCAGGCAGCCAGAGGCCCTGTGATGTAGCTGCTCCTGCCCGGTTCAGGAGGATCAGATAAGATAATGTCCAATAGCGGCGGTTCTAGCCGAGACTACTGGGGACCATGTGGATTGCTGGTCAGGATCAAGCCTCGGCCGGAGCAGAACCAAGCGGCAAACGGGACGGGAATCATACAGCAGCATTCACCAGTGAACTAACATCGTTGATATAGACAAGGTTTATGCATCTCTCGTTCCCATCTTGTTTTATCCAAACATCTTCACCGTCCATCCCCTTCTAAACTATGCAGCCATCTACGACAGATTCTACCCGAGACCTGCATCTCCACTGCTCTCGTCGGATATGACGCCTTGGCATACCTGGGATATGCGGGTCCACGTTGCAACGAGCACACAATAACCGAAGAATCACCCTGAACCTATGAGGCCAGCTCTCCAGCGAGCGATTCCGGCATAAGCTCATACGTCGCGTTGCCGAGCTTTTGGAAGCCGCTGCCATCAAGCACATGTACTATGCCGGGGCAACGTTGGTCATGTCGTCTCGCGTTTTTGGTTTTATTCTTCGCAGTCGCAAACAGGGTAAGTCAATTATTTCCGATCGTTTTATAGCCAAACACTCCACACTTCTATATCGTGAGCAGAAAGTCTTTCACTCTATCAACATCAAACGGCTCGGATCCTGGCTCCCCCTGCGTTGCTTTGAGGTGATCACACTCGCTCAGTAAATCTTCCATCTTGAACACCCCAACTCCGACTAGCCATTTCCAGAATTCTAGTCCCTCGAGTTCCCGGTCTATCCGATCCACAGGCCTGTGCGGCTCAATCATGGTCTCGGTTATACGAGGGTGGCTGCTAAACATCAAGGCAACTGCCAACCATTCCCTTGCCGTGCAGCAGAACTCGGCCCCCTGGAGCAGATAAGTTAGTTGTCTAGTCTCTCGCCATGCGCACAGCCAGAGAGGGAGAAGTGCTGGCATTGGGCTCTTCTCGTCGCTTGCGATGGCAAACACATGAGCGCGTCCAGATATAGACACAGATTCTCCATCGAGACTCAGTTCATTGCCAAGCAACTGCTTGAGGCAGGCCATGTCTCTGTTTTTGATGCAGACTCCCAACGGTGACATTACTCCGTCCCTGGAGAGCCAGGCCCAGCGACGTCTGAACGACTTATGGGTGAATACCCTAGACGGTCGACCAAGATCCCACTTTTCCACGCAACCGGAACAAGTTGCGGTGTACTGACGGGATAGAAGAAGGTCAAACGTCGCGCTATCTTTGTGGCTGCATGCTTCGTGCAGCGCATTCTCCATGATGTTCGCCTTTTGCCCAGAGTAGAGGCTACATTCCCCCCCAGGAGGAACTTCTTCCAGCGGAAATAAGTGTGTGAGCAGCTTGCGTGCCACGTCTTTGTGTCCGGAGCAGACTGCACTGCGGATAAGCTCCGCTGGTTTGACTCGGTTCTTCATCCGTCGCTTCATGAAGGTCTCGATTATGTCACAGTCCCCAACGTGGATGGCCAGGTGAAGGAAGTAGCCGTCATAGAAGGACTTCTGCTTGATCACGGCCCCGCCCTTTGTTTTCGGTTTGGGGTGGGTTATGTCAATGTCGTGAGCTAGGAGGAGGCATACCAGGTCCAGGTTTCGAGTGCTGATCGCAGCCTTCAGGAAGCCACGGAACAGGGGAATAGCCCTCTTGTGTACCGAGCCGAATGTCGACAGCGCCTTGGGCCCGTGATGTAGTAGAAATGACTGGACTTTTTTCTCGACGTCTGGTTGCTTGAGATAGATTCGCGCTAGCAGGACATGCTCTTCAAAGCTGGCCTCTGTGATGAATGTATGACTAGGGAAAATAACAGACCGGCCACGCGAGGTAAAGAGATCCCAGATGCCAAAGTCAAGGTTCTCATATCCGTGCGTCATCGGTAACGCACGCGTGAGTTCGCAGACATAGTTGAACCTTTTTGAACTGTCCAGCGCGAAACCATCCTCTAACATGAGATGGTCAACGACGGCATTGATGACGGTACACAAGTTGGTGTTCCACGCCACGGCTGGGTCTCGAAATTGGAGAAAAATATATCGGGCCAGGAAAGGCGCTGCATTGCCCTTGACAGTTGCAACGCAATTTTTTGAGACAATATCCCTGTCCCGAGCCCTTTGATGAAGTTGCCCAATGGAGGAGCCTCCCTTCATTTCCCAAAGCAGGCCAGAGAGGCATATCAGACGCATCACCTCGGCATCGAAGGCTCCTTTTCATAGTCAGATCCAATTCGCCGGACTTGACATGGCGATACTTACGACATACATATCGAAGGCGGAGGATGGGACAAATGTTGACACAGCCTCGTTCGTCGTAATCCAGACACTCTTTCATAACAAGGCGTATACAATCCACGGGAAGTCTCGGTAGTGTGTGCACCCGAGAGGACGTTTGGGCGGACATTCTTAGGAAATACGTGCTGGAAAGTACACTGGTTGAAAGAGCGACTGCAATTAAGCTGCGAATCTAGGGCACTTATTTTAAATTTAACTTGGGCTCATAGTCCTGGTTCAGAGTCATCGATGCCAAGTCTTGTGTTGATAATGTTGATTCAGAGTCATCGATACTGCGTCTTGTAGCCTAGTGACTCATTGATTAACCTGCAGTGAGGGGTACTGTCCGACACGTGACGGGCCGGCTGTAATCGGTCTAGCGGCCAGAATTGATGCGTGTTACGGCACCGAGGAATTGACGATGATTACGGAGTAGGGGTCAATTAGATGATATCAATTGATAATAGTTACAGCCGTAATTAGGGCTGTTGTTCTGACTCGTGATCATGTAATAATTACTCGCAGCCATTCTCTAGTATCTTGTCTCTAGTATTTTGATCATCGTCCCCTATTTTCTCTCCCTGAGCAGGTCGAATCAGTGTATCTAACATGCTAATCCTGGCGCTTCCCTCCTCCCATGGCTAGGAAGCGCAAGGCCTTGCCAGCACCCATTTCTCGTCTCAGATTTCATGAACTGGAAGCGATCATGCAAAGTTCTG
Organism: Neonectria sp. DH2; assembly: GCA_003934905.1. Lineage (NCBI taxonomy): Eukaryota > Fungi > Ascomycota > Sordariomycetes > Hypocreales > Nectriaceae > Neonectria > Neonectria sp. DH2. The sequence continues at coordinate 782,075 of RQWH01000015.1, read as the reverse complement.
GGTCAACGCCTGTTCAGCTGATTCCACTTCGCCAGTTGGATTAACAAGGAGAACCAAAGTCGGTGTGTGGGGACGCGTTCCTATTGGCGCCCCCTTCTTCCTGTGCTTGGAATATTTCAGGTGGTACCATGACAGAGACCCACCGTGGGACGCTTTTGAGACCTGTCGGCAATTGCAAAGCATTCTACAACTACTCCTAATGCTCTTGTCCCTACTTCATCCGACAAGGTAATGCTTCCGATCCAATAGTGGTTTGCGGACATTTCTTGAGATAGTCGAATAGATCACCTGATATCTACTGTGTTGGCCCCACTATGGAAACTGATTGAGCTCGTGTCGTAAACTACTACGCCTACCACGACTCCTTTCGATGGTGTTACATGCCTCAGATTTGTAATATATTGAGAATTGTAACTTTTCCGTCACCTATATCTACTTCGATGTTCATCGCGCGGAGGTTGTTAATGCCTCCAAGCTTCTACTTGGGATTCTTTTTCACCAATTGACCCAGAGTTCCGTGATCTTTATTGTTGATTGAGCGAGAAAAGCATACTCCCTTCCCCCTGAAACTATAGTCCGAATACAACCCGTACATCTTCAAGTATGGAAGCAACCCAGAAGATGGCGGAATTCCGAAAATACATTCCGCCAACAGACACACAGAGAAGCAAGGACCTTGCCGTGTCAGATACCTATCAGTGGGCCAAGTTACGCTGTGACGAACCGTTCATGGTTGGCTGGATGCAGAGATGGGAGGAACTCTATGATGAGCCATACGAAGGGATTACGGCGGATGGTCGTGTGATTCCCGGCCTATACCGTCTACTCGACGAGGCGGAGGATTCCGGAGCTCCAGCCCCGGCAGCGGCGATGGTGAAGGCAACACAGAAGGTGCTCGAGATTGCCTCGCCAGAAGAAAGACGGGCCCTGTTCAGATCCGTTGATGCACCGGAATGGCGGCGCTGGATCAACCCGGAGATCTATGTGTACAGACATGGCGTTCGTCTTGGAGAGGTGTCGGAAGACCTGGTCACTGCACTACACGACCTGATGCGAGCAAGTCTGTCCCCAGCCGGATATGCAAAGGCAAGCGGCTGTATGAAAGTGAACCAGTTTCTTGGAGACGTTGTGGACGGCAAAGGGGTCCTGAATGACAAATCTTACAACTATGTCATCTTCGGCACACCTCTGGAAAATGAGCCATGGGGCTGGCAGCTTTATGGCCATCATCTTTGTATGAATTGCTTCGTGGTTGGGAAACAAATGGTGATATCACCAGTTTTCATGGGTGCCGAGCCAAACATAATCGACGAGGGACCCGATAAGGGCACCGAGCTCTTCACTGATCAAGAGCTGATGGCGCTGAGCCTGATGAAGTCAATGGACCTGACAAGACAGAAAGGGGTGCGGATCTATTCCCAACTGAGCGGTCCGGACTTTCCCAGCTGGAGATACCACCGCGCGGACCAGCGTCATCTGTGTGGCGCTTTCCAAGACAACCGGACGATTCCGTACGAGGGCTTAAAGGTATCGACCTTTTCAGAGACCCAGCAGGACTTGGTTCGCAAACTGATTGTTCTGAGTCTTAACTACCTTCCCGAAACAGCATTGGCTACGCGAATGGAAGACATCTCAGTCCACTGGGCACAGACATACCTTTGCTGGATTGGCGGGTTCCAGAAGGGAGATGCTTTTTATTATAAAGTGCATTCTCCCGTGGTCGTGGTTGAGTTCGACCACCATTCAGGCGTGTTTTTGAACAACAAAGATCCTTTGCCGTTTCACATCCACACGTTGGTTCGGACACCAAACGGGAATGACTACGGGAAGGAGTTTCTCAAGCAATACCAGCAACGCCAGGGACTTAAGGCCTCTTAGGAAAGAGGATGATACGGGGGCTTTCGTTAGCTGTGAGAGTTTATACGAATGGGTAGTTTCAAGATTTATCTGATTCATGCGGGAACGGCTTCAGAGAGAGTTGTATGTATGGAACTCGTCACTTGTGCAAAGCTAGCAGTTTTGCACCACCTCAAGATCAGCCCAGACAGTAGAAGGATTATGCATTCTCCTGTCGCGAATTGTATAACGTCCTTACTGACGAAGCCTTCTTCTTGTTTAAACATGACAATAAAAACATAGCAGATAATTTAGTAACATTCGAGACACTAGCTACATGCAAACCGTAACTTCTGGTGAAGGCAAGGAGCTTCGTGCGTGTACGCTTCTTGTCGGTGTAGGATCACCGGCTTTTCTTCCCAAAAATTACGTATGCCTCCAGGTACTCGCCAAACTTCATGGACTGGACTGTGGATGTCAACTGTCCCTGGTTAGCCATCAAGGGGCCAGGGGATCAGCGTCTTCACGAACCAACATGGGGCTTCTGTCTCCCATGATACCTTCGCCCTCCGAGAGTGGGGACGCAACCGCATTGGTTGAGTCTAATTATCTAACTTTCTCCTGATACTACGTTGAGCGATGGAAACGAAGGTGGGTGTTTGGCCCCACCCCCACATCTACAACTCCTGACATGATAACAAGGCCCTGGTCTTTGCACAACATGCTCGTCACAACTAGACTCATACCGTTTATCCTAGAGCTCACCGACGGCTGTTTTCCACTCTCAACCATACCTTGCCTGGTCCAGGTTTTAGTTTTTACCCGCTTCTTGTGTTGATTCGGGTTACTTATACTCTGTCTGCTCTCACATCCGTGCTGGACAAATTTACGGTAGACACCAATTCACGACAAGCATACGTTATCGCCAATCTAGTGACAGTATCTAAAATATCAATATGGCTACCGATTCCAGCCGTCTCCCTGCCCACAAGCCTCTTGCAGAGTAAGTCTCACACATGTGTCTTCCGATCCGGCGAACAGTGCTAACTGTGGTCTAGCAATGTGCCAACCTCCGCAACCAGCTCCAACGCACCGCCTATGCACGAAATTAACACCGATGTGCTTATTGTGGGAGCTGGAGTGACTGGGCTCTCGCTTTCGACGCTGCTGAGTGAGTTCGGGGTGAAGACATTCACGATCGCGCGGCACAGCGGTACAGCACCGGCACCACGTGCGCACATCACGAACCAGCGGACTATGGAGGTCTTTCGAGATATGGGTATCGAGGGACGGGTAACCGCTGTGTCGATCCCCCTGAAGGAACTGGGCGGGGGGATTATGGCCACCAGTCTGACAGGGACAGAGATCGGGCGTTATAGCTGCTATGGGGCAGGCGATCATCAACTCTCCGACTTCGCAAAGTCCAGCCCGTGTGAGATGATGAATTCTCCACAGAATCTTCTCGAACCGGTCCTGCTGGTGAGGGCGCGCGAAATGGGTGCCGACGTTCGCTTCTACCACGAACTGACGCACATCGAGCAGTCGTCTGAAGGTGTTCTGGCTCGAGTGCGTGAGCGAACCACCCAAACCGAGTATCTGGTTCGGGCCCGTTTTGCGGTCGGAGCTGATGGAGCCCGCTCAGTGGTGGCTAAGCAGATGGGCTTCGGTTTCCAAGGCAAGCCTGGACTGATGTCCATGCTGACTACCTGGGTGGAGGTCGACTTGTCTCGCTATACGTCCTATCGTCCTGCTTGTATCTACTGGCTTCTGCAGCCGGGGAATGAATACTGGGTCGGCTCAGGAACGTGTATTTGCGTGCACCCGTTCAACGAATGGACGTTGAATCGGCAGTATGATCCCGCCGACGGGGAACCAGACATGTCCAACGAGGCTGCGATCGCATACGCCCGCCAGACACTGGGTCTGGAGGATGAATCATTGCCCATTCACGTCAAGCATGTAAGCAAGTGGGAGGTCAATCACGTTGTGGCAAACGAGTACCGCCGTGAGCGCATCTTCCTTGCCGGCGACGCGGCTCATCGCCATCCGCCTTCCAGCGGTCTTGGGACCAACGCTCTGTGCAGGATGCATACAACCTTGCCTGGAAGCTGGCGTTGGTATTGAAAGGGCAAGCTGGCGACGGGCTACTCGACAGCTATAACCAGGAGCGACAACCCATCGGCAAGCAGATAGTAGATCATGCCATCGGTACTCTCTACGAGATGACGCAGCTGGCACCGGTGCTGGGCTTCCAGCGAGGTCAGTCGCGGGAGCAGGGCTATGCCTCGCTGAAGGAGCTGTTTTCCGATGCTCCAGGCGCAGAAGAGCGGCGCGCAAAGCTGGAAGAGCAGGTCAACCTTGGGAACCGTCGGTCCAACGCCCTCGGTCTGCACATGGGCCAGCGCTATGCAGCATCGAATGCCGTGGTCGGCGATGGGACGCCATTCCCGCCCCGCAAGCGCAATCCGGTGCTCTATTACGAGTCGACGACGCATCCAGGCGCTTACCTACCGCACGCGTGGGTGCAGCACGCGGAACGCCGCATCTCTACGTTGATATTCTCGACCACGGGCGCTTCGGTCTCATCGTCGGCATCGGCGGCAGGCCCTGGGAGTCTGCAGCCACCAAGGTGAGCCAGGAGCTCGGGTTTGAAGTGCCCGTCTATGCTGTCGGCTACCGCTGCCCTTACGATGATGTCCTCGGCGAGTGGAGGACCCGCCGTGAGATTGGCGACTCCGGCGCCCTCCTCGTCCGGCCGGATCGCCATATTGCCTGGCGCTGTGTCGATTGCCCCGTAGACCCTACGGAAGCCCTTCGCTCGGCTCTTCTATATGTTCTCTCTCGCAATGTTACCAAGGCGGACCTGTGACGGCAGCTGTCGGCGCACGCAAGGGTGCTAGCCACGACCTGGCATGGGAAGAGAGGTGCTGGGGGCGCTGGGGATGGGACGACATACGATAGGACACGGGGAAGCCAAGCTTTAGCTATTGTAACCTGAAATTTTCCTTGATCAGTCTCAGTATAGTTTTCGATATCATGAACCGAGGTCTCTGGAAACCTTGCTTGCGCTTGCACTGCATCTACGCTGAAGATGCTAGAACAGTAATCATACATCTAATGATCCGATTTGGGTCTGCGAACACATGACAACCTTGACCTTCCCACTTATATGATGGGTGGAAATCGTATTTTACCCATTGAATGAGGCCTCTGGAACAGGAGTATCTGTTGCAGTATGTAGACGTCCTGGCCGAGCCGCTGCCATCAAAACCCGGGCACCAGAATGCAAATTCTGAAAGGGCCAGAGGTTTTCAAACATCCCAAAGAATTGAGAGACAGAACTACAAGTGCATGCAGCGCATTAAGCAAGAACCACATTTTACATGGTCGCAGGTCGTAGTCTGCCTCATGAGCTCATCCCCGAAAGAAGAGTTTACGTGGTAACGTTTCAATCCACAGCTAGTGCCCGTTAAATTTCTTGCCTTGAGTAAAATGCTTGGATCACTGAATCGTTTGACTTGCCAGCGTGCTTGGCTGGCCAGGAACGAACATTATCGGGGGAAACTGTAGATTATTTATAGAACATGATTATCTCCTACTTAATCACAGGTTTCGTTTAGTCAAAGGCATGACAACAGTGGCACATTTTCCATCATGGGTTCGAGAAGCCCTCGCAACCCATGACGTAGACGGCCACAATAGACAGCACGAAATCTAATTCTGCGGTTCGATACCAAGGTGCGGAAGAAGCCTTTCCCGGATGTAATCTTCGGCTGTATGGAACTTCACTCCGAGCTCTAATACCTCGGGGGTCGGAACATCGACGCCTGGGTACATTCCAACACTATTGTGCAACTGCAACATGATATTGCGATCTGGAATACCGGTAGTTGGGAGTGTGGTAAACGTAACCTTCATTCCGGACACTATTTTATAAGAGATGTTAGTATAACTGAACTCCAAGTACACTGGAAATAGGCATACCCTTCTCAAGGACTGCGTTGATGTCTCTCTGTGTTTCACGTACTCCACTCGCCAGCAGATACTTTCCATCAAGACTTGACTTCTTCGTTTCCCAGAGATCGAATGCAGCCTTGCAAATTGCTGAAAGGTCTTTCTCAACGTAGAGAGTAGTTACTATGGCACTTGAGCATTTGAACTCTTTTAGAGGAGCATGTGGCTGACTTTCAACATCGGGACCGATAATGGGGCGCTTCATTGTTATGATATCGGGGTCCTTAATGTAAGCGGCATATTTCGCAAGATCATGTTCTCGTAGAAGTTACCAGTTCGGATAAAGCATCCTTTGAGGCCAGCTTCCCGAATCACGGCATCAACAGAGTGTTTCCCTATGAACATTCAAATTAGCTCAATTTCGAGTGGAGTTATTCTAAGAAATTATTTACATACCTTCATAAAGCCGGGTCACAAACTTGCCACCAGAGATCTGAACTTGGCAATGTGCTCCATAGAAAACACTGCACTCCTGCTTGGACTGCTGCGTCTACAATGTTCTGGCCTTGCTTCTCTTCACTCATGGGATCACCGAGGACAGCCTAGCGAACGAGATCGGTTAGTTACTTCCGGCAAGCAAAAGAAGACGAAAAATACCGTGTCATAAAAGTCGGTGACTGCAAACACGCCCCAAGCATCCTTGAAGGCTTCGGAACAGTGGATGGAACAGTCAAATCCCCTTTGATCATCTTGCCCCCTAGCTTAGAGAGGGCTTTAGCCTTATCAGAGTGTGGATTTCGAGTAAGGCCTCGAACGACGTACTGGTCCGGATACTGGAAGAGCAGCCTTGCAACAGATCCGCCTAATCATATCAGCAAAGGAAGTTAAAACGAAGCGGTTGTATGTTAGATATGCTTACCCTGGGTGCCAGTAGCACCAAGGACCAAGATGGTTTTCTGCATGCTGCAGAAGGTGTTCAGAGAGTTATAGGCTTCATTCGACTGTAGTGCGTATGTTACTTGTCTGACGCAGTAACTGTATGATAATATACAAAGCACGATTGAGCAGAATAAATGGCCAGCAGCTTGCACCTTTCTAGTATCTCCATGAGCCGTCCATATAACCGACACTCCCGATTGAGGCTTGCTCACCGAACAATACTTGCAACATGGGGCCTCTGAGATGGTGGGGCCGTAAGGGCGGGACCGCAAATATGGGGCCTGGGGCCGCAACGATGGGGCTAAGGACAGCCATCAGCGTTCCACCATTTCTCCTCCAGGTTTCATGGAGTCTACTTAACGAGGGATCGGGTATTCGTTCGCACATCTGAACCTGTGTTGACAGCACATACGTTTCTGCTGAGGTTGTTTCTTGCTCTATATAATGGCTGAACTATTTCTATCGCAGGTTAAAAGCCGTCGCACTTGCTACTCAATCGAGCGCAAATCGCCATGTTATTAAACACACGCCGAGCTCTTACAACTGCCAATCAACTCGATTTGTTATTCTTTTACGAGATGACCGTGTCGGATTCTGGGAAATAGCAAAGGAATGCTTCAAGGCCACCATGTCATGGGATGAGTACAACGGATATGAGAAGAAGCTGATCGAGCGTCAGGCAGGATATGGGACCGTAAGTTTCTCCCCCAAGCCTGCTACTGGAACCCGATCACTATCCAAAGACGTGATATTAATTTTTCCTTCCTGATCTTCAATAGATTCTTCTATACGAAGACCTAGATGTGATCCTAGATTACGAAAACCGTGTTCCACGATTTAAACGGCATCTCCTGGGCTTCTCTGAGCACAACAACGCAATGCAAACATTCAACTTGTGGACGGCACTCCAGCTTGAGGGTTTTAAGTGCAATTTGCAACACGTTAACCCAATCGTCGACCAAAAGGTTGTGTCGGAATAGAAAGTTTCTCCGAACTAGTCGTTGAAAGCACAATTGGTTTTCAGAAGTCTAGTAAAAAGACCTCCCCACAAAAGACCTTCACTCCGACCGAAGATCGCATTTTCGTACATGGTATAGATAGTGAAACAACAAACAATTAAGAAGCTCAGAATAGAGCAGAACAAATGTTTCAAACAGATATGAACATACGCCAGTCATAGCCCTCGAGAGCAGAACACGCGCGAGGTGAACAAAAGGAAGAAAGAATTTTAAAGCCTCCTTGTATCTAATTCGCCCAAAATTGAGAGCACCCATTCAAAGTCCAATCGATGTTGATGATCAGCCTTTTCATTTAAATATTTACCTGCTACCACATTTCTTTATTCTCTCCGTAGCCTCCTTCGATCATGAAGTCGCTCATTGTCCTCAGGAGTTGTGAATATCTCGATCCATCCCATTTGCCAAAGTCATCCAATAAATGGGCATATTTTAGCAATATCTTTCTTGCTGTGACACCTCCACCTTGTTGAGATTCTCCAGCGAAGGAGACGAGACCACCATATTGTACGAAGTCAAGTGCAGCATTAGACGAACCTGATCGTCGTCTCCCATTTGAAGACGCGCTAGATGTACCACCTTCTGTTGATTTTTCTATGCCCTCACCATTGATAACAGCCCAGTCGACTTTCTGAAGCAACTCAAACGGCGGCACACCAAGGCTGACATCCTTGTGCTCGGATACGAAGAGATACAGGCTGAGCACAAGCGCCGAGACGAATAACAACAGATCTGGCCTTGTAAAGCGTGATTCACGGACCCGCGATGAGTCTAGAATGTCAAATATCTGAGCCGCATGTAGTATTGCCCTTCGAGCACCAGCTGACCGGGACCATTTGGCAACGCTTACTAGAGCCGTTGAAGCAGCCTCCAAACCGTCGCGACCAGAAGCAACTTCCAATAGATCCAGATCTGCTGTCAAAGTAATACATAGGTCGTTCCACGCCAGTGCAGTGATCATGCTTTTGCCATGGACAACGCCTGGATAAATAGTTGGTAGCAATAAGACAGAAGTGACAATGTCCTTAGCCCTGCTATCCATGGCAAGTGCTTCAGCGGGACTGAACGAATGAGCCTCGGAAAAGTTGCTGCTCTCAGCCAATAGCCTAGTACGGGCAGCGGCAATCTGAAGATGTAGGGCGTGAAGTAATGTTTGGACTGAGATGTGGTTAAGTGTAGGCGGTGCAGCCGCATGGAAATTCCGGGAAATTCCGGATGTTTATTCGCGACATTGTGAGTTGTACTCCGCTGGTAGTAGCCTCCAGGAAAGTTGCGGAAGTTGAGGCCTCGAAGAGGACATCTTCACATGGTAAATGAAGCTCTACCTTATCCATGTCTACTACTCCCGCGGTGCTCATTAGGCGGGTGTACGCCATGTCTAGCCACAGAAGATAGATGATCATTCTGGCTCTTGTTAGTCAGCTCGGCTTCCCAGGGTTGAGAAACTTGCCGTTTAGTAGACTCGACGCGAGACCAGGCCCTCCACGAGCCTTCGGGATCAGAGGGACCCCAGTGAAGCTGCAAAGCGAGGTCATCGCCGTGGCCCGCAGCGAAGAGACCATGCTTTTCCGCAATCTAGTAAGAGCAAATGTGTTAAATGTCAAAGGTTCATGTGTAGTAGTTCTCTTATTACTCACATGGAGCATTTGCGCACAAAGCATGTGTGCCCGACACTCGTCGATCTCATCCTATACAGCGTCAGCGAGATCCAGAGATCCGGAATGGACCAAAACCAGGGTGCCGGAGTCCATACAAAAAGGCCGAGGGCTAGATACACCACCACTAAAGCAGAGGCTAGAGCCAGGAGGAGCTCCCCGGGCGGACACTGACCGATGGCTTTGGATGTCAAGTCGTTGTGACAAGATCGCATCAATTTCTGACCACGAAGTCAGCACAAGTATTCACTTGTTGGGAAATTCCGCGGTGGAACAACGTACTTTAAGATATCGAAAGACGAAGGACTTGTTGCGCATAGGGTCTAGGTACGACAGACCGACCAGGCACATTGGAAGCAATAACGAATTTGGAGTACTTCTTGCATCGAAAGTAGCTTTGTGAATGAAAGGCAAGTTAGGATGGAAAAATAGGAAGAAAAAGTCCAAACTTGAGTCAAGAAGCTCGATGGGAGGGAATTCACCCTCTGAGACCGATGGCGATTTCTCGAGGCTGTCTTCTGAAGGAGACCAAGCCGTCGAAAGCAACTCGGTATCGACAAAGTCGTCGTGACCAACAAGATCATCGAGCTCTTTGCAGTACTGAATCAGTTCATTCCTGCACTCCTCGTCCATACTCCATCTCGAGGTCTGATGGGTTCTAGGTGCTGGCTGCATAGAATGGGAACTAGACGCTGAGGGCCTCGAGAAGATGTTGTCTGTCTCATGATGGACAACTTGATGCCACAATTTTCGAATGAGCCGTACTCCGGGTTTCGGTCTTTGCCTTGACCATAGCAGCTTAATTCGCCCCAGTTGCTCCACAGAGAAGGCCATTGGAGGGCTGCCGGTCTTCTCACCAGGCATCTCAGGGTTGCCGAAGTCCAGGCAGTCCATTATGCCTGGGCTCAAACGTAGCTCACCGCCCGGCGAAATATGTCCAAGACCGTAGTCATGGGCATTGAAAATAGGTTCATCTTGGAATTGATCCGCCTTATTACTATCTTCAGGGTGAAATGGCGAAGGCAATTCAATGTTGAACTGTGTCGCAGAAGTCTGCGAAACTTCCGGTTGGAGACGGACGATCGAAGCCACCTGTTTACAGGGCTCCACGTTTCCCGAAGCAATTCCCGCTTGATTCTGCACTCCGTGCTGATGTGAGGGTTGCAATCTAGCAGTTTGTTTGCCGGACAATTGGCCCGAAACAATGTAAGTGCTTGTGCTTAGAGCTGTCGTCGTCTCAGGCCTAGAAACACCTTCAAAAACAGCTCCAAAGATTGGAGGCATAGCGGCCCAATCTTCTGGCGCAAAGTCAATCAGACTATCTAGACTAGTGGAGTCCAACCAACGAGGACTGACAGGATGCAGGGCTGCACACATTTCTGGGTCGATGAGGTTCTCGATGTTCGAGGGGGACGGAATGCTTTGCAGCAAAGATTTGTGTGCCAATGATGGCCGATGGTTTGCAGAAGATGTTCCGCTAGAAGACGAAGTTGATGGCTGCTCAGGAGTTGGTACAGAGATTTGTTGAAGGTCTGAGGAAGCGGCAAACGACATGAGAACGGGTTCGTGACTGTGTCTAGTGGCGGCAACCTCTGCATTTCTCGGCCTGGCCTGGTCGCTGGAGACGGGAGCCCTATCTACGCTGTCGTCTGCGGAGGCGTTTGGTCTTTGTCGGTCCTTATTGTTATTGATAGAGTGGGTTTGGAGATGTCGAGCGAGGACATCACTTCTCTCATGCATCAGCCATCAATCTTGAAGATACTTGGGCTGCGGATCACACCAGAGCAGGAATCGAGCAGACGTACCTCCTGGCATAACTTCTGCCGCACTCGTGACATTTGAAAGGCTTCTCGCCGGTGTCTGTAACATCAAATCAGCTAAAGTCAAAGGCGCGCCTATGATGGCTTGTCTTCACCGACGTCGATGCAGCATACGTGATCTCTGATGGCGCTTGAGATGTTCCTCCTTGGTGAATGTGCGATCACAATACGCGCAACGCTTTTGTAAGCCCCGGGGGCGTATCCCACGATTAGACATGGCGAGCCCAACCCAGGCATTCACAGGAACAATGGGCGCGGGGTCCTTTGAATGCGAATGTTTGTAATGCAGCCCGGTCAACCGAGGAGCTCTGATACGCAGCTACGTAGTAATTACAAGTGCCGAACCCCTGTGAAATTAATTGTGTTGGCGACGCAACCCTTGAGACGTGAACTAAGCCAGGGACTGCCGAGCCAAGGCTTTTGCTACCCCGCAATCCAATGTCATGGACGGAACTGGCACCGAGTATTCCGTGCTATGGGCCAGAAGCTTGACCGTGGCCATGGCGTCGTTGACAAAGTTGCCATGAAGAGGTCAATCTTCGGGCGTTAGCAGTTAGTAGGTTTGTCTGATCCAGGTTGTAGCCATTGTTGGAGGGACTTGTCTTATTTATTCCGTGTGGCACCGCAGACAAAATTTTATAGAACACTCTGCAGACGCGCCTGGCGTAATCTCATAGTCTAGTCTACTTCGTACATTGTACTGGAACACTGCCCACATGTCGGTCCAAGGACAGGTGGGGCAAGTGGGATAGGCTTCGTGGGGTCTGCTTAGTATTACAATGCGTACTCCCAGCTCAGCCTTCAACTTCCACCGTTGACAGCCTTACCTCTCTATCCAAGCCTTTCGTCGAACACATTTGTTGTTACTCTCTGCGTCAGCAAGCATCAATTGCTGAGATATTCAACAGGGCTGGGGAATATGCCGGATTGGGATAGCGATGCCTTCATGTCCGAATGGGACAAGAAGTATGTCTCTGCCAACGTCGAAGCCGGGTCACGACCATATGACAATGCTTTTTTCCCAGCACTCAATTCTAAACTAGCCAATTCACGACCAGAATTACAAGCTTATAGCTCCGCAATCATTGTACGTTTGGAAACCCAACTACATGCACCTAAAGTCACCGTTGTTATCCAACGTTGATAGTCGACTGCATGCTGCGCCGTAGGCCGTGCAGGTATCGTTGGGCGATTCTTCGATGATATCACGGCCGATTCAGCCCCTGACATCTCAAAGCAGATTTTTCTTTGCCTTCGAGAAGCCATTATCATCGTGTTCCCATACCTTGAAATGCCAGCCTGTATCCCAGCCTGTTATGGAATGATTGGTGTTGTACAGCGAAAGGGCACTACATTTGCCTCTACGAAAGTCCTCTGAAAGACCACCCTTGATGAAGAAGATGTACAGAAAGGTCGTGAGCTCCGTACCAGAATCTACAGTGAAGTTGGAAATTCAGAGATCTTCGGCTTGATGGATACATATTTTACTGATTTGTGTAAGTCGACCGAAGGAAGGGATGGTTGGTTGTGGCGTTGTCTAATCATGCTATTAGTTACCTGTTCCACGGTTGTTACTTGGGGCCATCTCATAGCAAAAGCGAACGAGGATGTCTTTCAAGCACAAGAATCACACTTGATTATTGCGGCTACAATACTGGCACTGGGGGCTACTCGACAAACGAAAAGTCATATTAAGGCTACGTTGAGTATTGTGAACTCTGTGGATTGCGTGAAGGCTGTGGTGGAAGTTGTCACAAAGATTGTCGAATGGGCAGATCGTCCGGTTGCCACGTTCGATGTAGATGACCATTCTCGACAGATCCAGGCCGCGCTGAAAAACCAATGACTTCATAAGTAGATATTAAAGTCGAGAGGGAAAAAGCACCGACAGCTTGCGCTTTACCTTTCTGAGCTTTCCGTCTCCAGTGCATGTGCCGCATCAAACTAGTCATCGTTGGGCATCGATTGTTCGTATAAACAGTAGAAGAGCTAGACGCTATCTAAATAACAGTCTCGAAACCTCTGGCTCACCGTTTGACAGTTGCTGGCCCGCGTAAGTTGAAGTTCAACCACAGCGCCTAGACTGCTGAAGAATTGTTGAGCTTTCTGCAGGCAGGGACTCTCACGGCCCGCGAACTACTTAGCGAAGACTTGTTCAGCGCAAGTCCAATAGACAAGGTGCTTCGAGTCAAGAAGCTCCTCGGGCCTTTGGATCCGGAGGATGTTCTAATCTTGCGCTGTGTCGACTTGAATTATGCCAAGCATAGTACGTTCTGCCCCAAGTTTCCCCCATCCAGGTATTGCATTCGGCAATGCCGTAACGCATGATGCAACGCGGTCTTCTGTAATCCTGGAGAATAGACCACGAGAAAATCTAGTTTGCTGACAGTCTCAGTTGAGGAGACCGGTAGAGCTCCTCCTCCGTATCCATCGACTTTTATCAAACCGCCTCGGGCCGTTACGGGTTTGGACAGCGACATCCGTATACCAAAAATTGCACAAAACGATCAACTTGATTACGAAGGGGAGCTGGTGGGTCTCGCAACCTGGGGGAATCTCTCATTGATAACTTTACCGTAGGCCATTGTGATTGGGAAAGAAGGCAAGGACATCTCTGTCCAGAATGCTCTGGAACATGTGGCAGGGTATAGTGTTGTGAATGATGTCTCTAGATGCAGAAACTAGGCTTCCAAGCCATCGCTAAATCCTATGACCTCCCACAGAGACTAAGACATATGGCAACATCCCGCAGGATTTATTGGCCCACAGTTCTCGCTGTCAGGGCCTTCCAAGACCGACGATTGGTAACCATACTCCACCAAGCCCTTACATGTGTTCTTGAATCAATTTCGTGCTCCAGGCCTAGACGACTCGACAAGAACTGAACCATGGGTGCATGACATACATCTACCAGGCTGAAACCATTGCCAGCAAGGCCCTCCTGCTTGCCTAGAATGTTGTCGTAGTAGTCCAAGCACTCTGAAACCTTTCTCTGAAATAATTGTACCGTGTGCTGATCTGGTTCACCATGCCCTAACTTCCTGATTTATTAATGAGTTGGTGTCTCCAATCGGCGAGTACAGCTGCTAAGAGACAAACAAATCGGCAACGTACTGTTTAAAGATTCTCTCGTAAGCTAAGCCTTCGATGGCAGGGTCAAAATAAGAATACCCGACACTATTTGCTTGCTCAAACAGGCCAAGATCTTCAACATTGAGCGGAGGACTCAGGGGACTGTCGTATTTCGCCACAAGATATCGACAGATGGCGCGAGACTCGAATAGCTTTGTATCATCTTGCTCGAAAACGGGTACCTTTCCAAAGGGGTGGTTCTCGGCTAAGAACAGAGGAGACTGTAGATGTCGGAATTCCGATACGTCAGGCTCAGTACGCTCCACAGTTCTATAGAAGAGTGAAATCGGACAAGGGACCTCATGGACATACGCGATGTTCTCCTTTCACGAGATCTACCGAGAGAAGTTCGTATGGGAGCTCGAGCTCTTCCAGCAAAAGAAGAACTCTTTGCGTTCTCGTGGAATGAATTGTGCCGGTCACAAGAATAGTCATATTGGTTAGGAAGACGCCAGTTATGCCCTTTGCTAGCAGAACCCAAAGTTTGAACGTATGAGCGATAAGCCGTCGTGCTCCGAGTGCGATCAGTGATATCAAAATAAAATGGTTAAAATAAAATGAATAAAATAAAATGAATAAAATTATGGTAACAGTGGAGGGTTTCCAGTAGCTTTGGCAGGGCTGCATTTCAGCCGCCTTACATTGCTCCGCGGTGAGCTAGTAACGGCGTCATTCCGTAATCGATACTTCCATTCCGAAATCCCTAAATCCCTAAATCCCGTTACCACGATGAAACTACCGACCTCGCTACCACTCTTTGCTTCCCCAGACCCCGCATCTTCGGAACCTGACGTCCGAAGGCTAGTAGTACTCAATAGATATTATGCATAAAGGACTTCGACCAGGGTGCAATATGCACTTGTTTTATTACCAGCTAGCCATATTCCCCCAAACCCGCTTACCATAACGTGACAGGTTAGATACAGGTAGACAAACAGTGTCATCACCTTGGAGACTGCTAGCTGCTCTTCTACTAGCTAGAAAAGCGCCAAGATGGAGGCGTTCAAGAGGTAAACTTAGTAATGCCTTGGAATATTCTCAAAATTTCCCTTTTCCCCAAGCTACGTAGCCTTCGCTACCAACACTTTTGATGCAACGCGGCCGTGCTACCTCGAACGGAGAGTGCCCTGTAATGGATTAGTGGGTCGCCAAGTCGCTGATCTTCCCCAGAGTATACGGGTACTCTGCAGGCTAGTTGGATATGCGTGTCCTTAGTGCGATTGTCACAACTGCGGGGATGGACAATCTAAACCTGAGCTCTCTTCTAGACCGTACCACTGTCAACTCTCACACCTCTTTTGGTTGAACTTACTTGCAATAAACACGTACAAGAGAGCGTATATCAGGGATTCCTGATGCCGTCAGATGTGGACAGCTCAACCTCTCGGCGTGGCCGAACCAATGGTAACACTGGCGATGGCAACGAGCAGCGGTCCAAGCGAGGAAAAAGGGGCAGATATGTGTTGAGAGCCTGGTAAGAGATCTGATTTCGCACAAATCGGTATCACTTCAAGCAAAGGGAGACTGACATAACCCTGAAGCTTCGAGTGTCAGAAGCGCAAAATCCGGGTACGGCAGAGTCTGACTTTGCGAGCTCGGTTTTAAACTGACCAAAGCAGTGCGACGGGGGCACGCCGTGCTCAAAATGTGTGGCCAGAAAGAGAGACTGTATCACGGACAGGCGACAACCTGCTCATTCTATCAGAGGAAGAGACGTCGATGCGACCGAGACTCCGACTTCGGGGCTACAAGCTGGCACCTTGGGAGGGTATGCACTTCATTGAGCTCTGGTGACTTGTGCTAACTTCTATCGCGTCTCGACCAGCGAACTACTGGATCGCATCATCAGCGTCGAGAGACAGATGAAAGCAGTCATGGCTCACGATCCTGGCAAGGCGCCGGCGGACGACTTGTACGAAAGCCCGGCCCGTTTTACCGAGACAGTCAGAACAGATCATGGGTCTCCGGGACCATTCCTGAATGTGGAAGCCGACGATGGGTATACCTTTGTCGGCGAAACATCAAGCCTACATGCTCTCAGACAAGCAGAGGCACGACTCGATGGCCTCAGCTCCGAGTATCGTCCGAACAGTCCCCTGTCTAACGGCAGGCCATTGACCCCGAAGGTCAGTAGAGCCTTAGATGTCAATGCTGAGAAGAACTCCCGGAGTTGGCTACGAGCGATTCTTCTGTCCTACGGGATTATGCCGGACAAGAGGCAATGCGACACCTTTTTACGGGTCTTCTTCGACGAAATCCATGTGCTATACCCATTCCTACATCCTCCCACCGTGCGACAAACCTACGACTATCTCTGGGAGCGGTCATTTCTGGTTTCATCAGACGATTTGGAGAATAACGAGGAAGACAGAGTATCTGTTGCAATCGTGTTCATCTGCCTCGCCACTGGCCGCTGTACGGCCTCGTCCAGAGTTGGCAATGCTGATGCAACGCATTCAGCTGGCTGGAGTCTTTATAGCGTCGCAATGTACCTCTTACGGAAGTTTCTCGACATGACTCAGGACCATGCCATTTCCCTGCATGGACTCCAAGCTCTCTCGTTGATGGAAAGTCCCTTGTAACCTTTCGTCCATCCTTGTTACTGACTGCGCACAGGTTGTGTACCTCTTCAGGCTTGATGCCAGCGAAAAGGCAGAGCGAATCCTCGCGCATGCCATCTCGAGTGCTCACATCCTGGGACTGCATCGAAAAGTCACTTACGCACAAAAGCCTGTCTTTGAGGATGAGATGTTCACACGAGTCTGGTGGTGCCTATATGCTCTCGACCGGCGTTTGTCTCTCGAGACAGGTCGTCCGTTCCTCATTCAAGATGTTAATAACGACACCCGGCATCCTTGCAATGTCAGCGACGACTGGCTGGAGGGACACAAATCGACGACTGCCACCGTCTTCAAGCTTGACAACGAGATCAAATCCGAAGCTCGGCTTGCTCATAATACCACCATGCCATATTTGGAAGCAACAATCTCGTACTCGCGGGTGGTTGGCGACGTCTGGAAGGCCGTTTACGGCGCAGATGCGGCAGCTCGTAATACACCCGGCATTTTGTGCGACTACTTGGATCTTCTGCTCGAGAATTGGAGACAAACACTTCCCCCCTGCCTGAATTATCAACCCTCCGTTCCATATGAGGGCCAATTCTCCGATCTGGAATGGTGGCAAATCAAGCAATGCCTTTTCAGCCACATGGTGAGTAGGCTAGGAACTCACTCGGTGGTCAAGCTGACACTGTGGTCTAGCGGTATATCTTCCTCAAATTGCTCATCAGGAGGCCTGCAGCGCCATCGACTGGTCTGCTTCCTTCAAACCATGAAAACATAGCCAACGAGGCGGTCTGTGCACAGCTCGCTTCCTCGATAGTTGACGTGTTCGACAAGATTCCAGCAACTTACCCAAAATATGCTTTTCCATTTATGAATTTCTTGATGAGCGCGGCCATAATTCTGTTCAGTATTATCATCAAGAATCCAGGATTCAGGGATAGCTATCGCAAGCCCATTGCATCTGCAGTTCAGAGTATGTTGATTTACTGCCGGAAGACGTGGGTGAGTGGGAAGACAATTCGGACAGTCTCCAAATTGAATAGGATGGTGCGAGGCACTCTCCGCCAACCAACTGAGAAGATATCAGACGAAAGGCATAATCGACACGACGGCAAAGCGCAAGAGCAGCATGACCGTTACTCTAGCCTGAATTATGGAACGTCCCTAGCTGCGACAAGTCCCTCATTACCACCCCTAGCTACGACACAAGCACCCGAGCAGCGATACACATCTCAAGATTGGGCTACACCTCTGGGCCTGCTCGGTATTCAACAGAACAACAATGCTCCACGAGAATCGAACTACTTAGACATTACACATGCGCCCATGGGATTCGAGTCGGCACACTCTGTAGAGCTTGACACAGTGTTGCCATCCCCCGCTAGTACAGTGCCCACGGGAGCACCGTCACAGCCGCCTCGATCTCAGAGGACGTCACAGCCGGGGAACCTGCCATTATCTGCGGAAGACCTAGCAGATTTCCCCTTTCTATGGCCATCAACGTCTCCCAACAATGCGTTCATTGATCTTCCGAGTTGGGCTATGACCGATTTTGACTTCGAGCAAGTAATTGGTGGTCCCGGCAACAGAATATCAACTATCTTTACGGCCACAGAACTGCCCGACCTCGACGACGAATCAGCATTATATGGTAGTATGAATGTTGATTGATTGCGAGAGTATATTCATCCCCCAGACTACTGGAAGGAGACAGACAGACCCGTCCCTGTCGCCAATGTGACCAGTCTTCGGGCAGCCATCCTCGGTACGTGGACTTAGATCGAGATAAGAAACCAGCTATAACAACCATGTTCTGCTTCGTGAATAATTTCCCAGATCCATGCCAAGGAGCAATTTCTAGGGATATCCTTGTGTGAGCTTCACCCCGTTGTTGTAGCCCTGTGTAATTGCCTTGGGTAACACAATCAGAGCCCGCTATCGCTCCAGAAAGGTCTCCAGAAAGATGAAATCGACAGGACTACAATAGTATGGCACTCCAACAATCGGGAAGGCACTACGAGTAAAGCAAAGCCAGCCTCAGATACAAAGACAACGACCTCCATGCTTATGCCTCCATATAATTCACGGCTGTACAGGAATCTCAACATCCCAAAAGATTTGCGTCTCAGCTATTTGTCTTACATAGGAAAATATCAAGCACAAAACACCCCATCTAAGCTGCTACAATTGATGGCACTTCCTCTTGAAGATCGCCCCCATCGACAAATATTTCCTTTCTTCCGCTGACAGCGCCATTCACAACGCCACTCACAACGCCATTCACAGCGCCATTCACCGCCTGAACGGGACTGGTCTTCTTGTGAAGCACACTGTTCCGAGGCAGAATACCGGCATTCTCGAACGTTCTGAAGGTCTTGACCCAAGTCTCAAACGTGTCATCGTACCTGTTCCAACCGAAATTGCGTGCCTTGGAAATTGAGGACAGCGTGGGCCAGGCCTTGCCAATTGCCCAGTCAAAGAAGCCCCAGGTGCCCCAATCGAAAGCCTCTTTGTTGCCGCCATACTTATCACACACCTTCTCCCACGCGGTTTTCTTGCCTTTGGCCCAATCTCCCATCTTGATATCGTTGGCATATGTCTCCTTATCGCCCAATTCTGGCCATTCTATCTGGTCCGGGATCTAGCCTGTCAGTCTTTTCTACCGCTCCAGTGGGCAATGTAAACTCACCTCGACGCCGAAGTAATTACCAATCTTGGGAAAGAAGTATCTCCACACAAATATGTCGCCGTTCGCATGGTTGAACGCTTCGTTCTTGGTGTGTTCATGAGTCGTAGCCCAGACCGACATGTCCGCCAAGCTCACGGCGGAAGAGTTGTCGTCCACGCAGTTGTAAAAGAACTTGTTACCAGGAAATTTAGGGGTTTCACCTGTCTCCTTACAGACAAGAATGTACAGAGCAAGCGTAAGTGCTTCGGACATGCCGTTTTCTGATGAAATGCGAACCTGATTAGGACCATTACCAGAGTAGATATCCGAGACTTACTGCCAGGTGTAAAGCCAACAATACCGCCAGGCCGAATGACATTCCATGACCACTTCCTCTGCGCGTGGAGCCTGAACATGAAGTTTTCTTGGGCGTAGTAGAAGTTGTAGCCATGGTCATCGTAACGTGGCATTCCTTCATGTACAGGACACTCAACAGGACCCAAATGACAACCATAGTTCTGTAACCCAAAAGATGTAAGCATTGCAATATAGGCAACTGATGTGATGTCAAAGGAGAGTTTGTGTACCTTGCCGCCAGTTTGTAAACAGACCCGCTGCAGCGAAGCTCCTGCCACGGTATCAATAGCAGTCAAGAAGTTCTCAAACAGAGGGACATTTAGGTCCCTGAGCTTCATGAAGTCATCTGTGTGGATGTAGGACGTGAAGTACGCATGAGTAATGCCTCTACAAAGAGGCCACATCTTTGCGATGATTTCATCAACTGGGGAGAGAAAATCGATGGCGGCAAATTCAACTCGGGGATCTTGCCAGAAGTTTTTCATGGGACTTCTAGAACTGACAACTATACGTGACCTAGAAGACGTCGTCAGTGATCAATGGCTCCAGGACTTTGCACCACTCTGAGTGAGACATTCCTACCATTCTTCGTTTGGCTGGCGAATAAGATGTTCAACAATGGCATTGCCGCTGACACCATTGCAGCCAGCGATGAAGGCCACTTTCGCCGCTGGGAGAGACATGACTGGAGCTGATGAGCAGAGCATTCGTCGAAGTATGATGAGAAGAACTCAAGGAACTAAATAATGAAAGTGACTAAATAGCTACTCTGTGTGTATGTATGTATCTATATTCAACCTCCCATTTTTGATGAGCTTCTTAAGCCTACCCATGTCGAGCCTCAGTTTCGAGCTCAGCTCGGAACACATCCTTCAGTTCGGTCTCTCGGGGTTGGAATACTTCGCGGAACAGTAACACCACGGTGGAAAGCGAGATCGGAATGTATTCTTGCACGGAACTCTCCCGAACTCAGGATTGCACGGAATATTCAGATCAAGCGATGTTGCACGGTACACAATGCGAAGTACGTATGCCCTTGGAGCTCTAGAGAACGGGGACCTGACTGAAGCGGCAGGTTTGTCTTATTTCGGAGCTCCAAAATCCTCGAAAACTTCTCAGACGTAAGAGCGTCAGCGCTATGCCGGGGCTACAACGGTGGTTTTATCGTTGCGTTACTCTAGTGCGGGAATAATCATCCAGGCGCTCAGGGCAAGGCTTTTCAACGCGACAGAGCTTTCATCCAAGCTCGCTACCTCTCCACAGACGCAAAGTCATTGCGAAACTGGTGGATAAAATGGCCATTCCGATATGACTAGCAAATGAAAAAGGAAGGGACAGTTGGTTCCGAACCGCTCTCGGCTACCGAACATCATTCCGTTATGTAGCCTCACACGCACGTGATCAACACGACCAACGGACCGCGTTTCAATGCTCATCTCACAGTAATCAGGGAGTAAGCGGAATGTAACTTCGGAATGACTTCTGATACCAAGATCTAACCATTCTGCCTTCGGCCCGTGACTCAGGTGTAGTGTAACTGCACTACCCATCATTCCTACTGCTCTAGTATATATAGTGTGTAAGTCCAGTCTATTGCGTGGAGAAGGGAGGAGATATCATAAGCGCTACGGAAGCAAACCAGCCCTAAAACAGAGTAAAAAGAGTGGTAACTTGTCAAAACCATGGCTTCTTCTCCTGCGACTCCAGTTTCTGGCGCCACAGCCACCAGATCCGGCAGCAACGAGAAACCCGAATGCGACCACTCTGAGGTCGTGCATACTGCGACAGTGAAAGCTCTTCCAGACAATATCAAAACAGAAGCTGGCTTACTTCTGGACACCGAGGGCTTGGAAAGTCATAGTTCTCTTCAACTCGCCAGCGATGGACATGTAAGACTACGTTTCTGCTTCATGAACCATTTTGCTGACATGCACCGGGCCAGACCGTGCTTCTTCCTCAGCCGACCAGCGACCCCAACGATCCCCTCAACTGGTCCTGGGCTAAGAAACACCTCCTCCTGTTCACGGTCGCTTGGGGTGCGCTATGTGCCGACTTCACTTCTGCAGCTGGCTCAGCAGTCATTTTTGCACAAGCCGCGGAATGGCACATTACCCCCAACAGAGCTAATCAGCCTAACAGTATCAATATCTTGCTCGGGTGATTATCTTCAGGGCAAATCCGCAGTTCGATTGAAGCTGACCGTGGACTAGGGGCCTTGGTGGACTGCTTTGGGTGCCAATGAGTTCGTTCTGGGGTCGGGCTCCGGTTCTTTTCTGGACTACCATCGCTGGTTTCGCAGTTTCCATCGGTGCCGCCGTGTCGCCAACCTATGAGTGCCACTACGCCATGCGAGCTCTCACAGGACTATTCCTAACTAGCGGTCAAACTATGTCAATTGCCTTCCTTAGGGATGTGTTCTTCTTCCATGAGCGCGCACGAAAGATCGGTCTCTGGGCGGTGCTCTACATCGCCTCGCCATACCTTGGACCCTGCCTCAGCAATTTCATGATTCACGAGACGCATCACTGGCCTGACGTTTTCTGGCTTTGCGCAGGTGTGGTCGGCCTGCAAATCATATTCATCTTGGCCTTCGTCGATGAGACGTGGTATAACCGCGACAAGCCGAGTCAAGAGCACCCTGTCCGACATGCTGGCATCCGTGGTCGACTGATGCGGATAACGGGCATTTGGCAGCTTCAGCATCACAAGACCTACTATCCGAAAACATTGGCAACCTGTAAAAAGTTTGTCATAACAATTACGAAGCCTGCATTCTTTCTGATTTGTTTGGGCTAGTGAGTTTCCTTTGTGACCATCACCCGTCACCCGTCCCCAAAGCTAACCCTAGAGTAGCCTTCTCGTCTTCGCGTGGGCAATCGGCATCAATATTTCCACCACGATACTTTTTGCCAAGCCTGAGGTCGCTGGCGGTTATGGCTTCTCGAATAAAGGTATCGGATTTCTCTATTTCACACCTATTGTAGGCGTCTTCGTGGGCGAAATCTTCGGACATTTCTTCAACGACTACATGGCACGCCGTTATATCCACCGACATAACGGTGTCTTCGCGCCTGAAGTACGTCTCTGGATGATTTACATCTCTATCGTTTTTATGGTTCCTGCCCTTGTACTTGTTGGCCAGGCTCTACAGCGGCACCTACATGTCATGGCCGTCATTTTCGGCTGGGGCATATTCAGTTTTGGTGTCATGACCATGTCTGTTGCCGTCACCGCCTACGCGCTCGACTCGTATCCTACTGCACCCGCAGAGCTAGGTGGCTGGATCAACTTCGCGCGCACCTTTGGCGGGTTCAGTGTGGGATACTTCCAGTCGCCGTGGGAGCAGCGTGTCGGTGCGGCTGGGAGCTTTGGCACACAGGCTGCCATTGTGGCTATTGCGGCTGTGCCGGTGCTCCTTGCGCACATTTATGGACGTTGGATGAGGCAGAGGTTTGGTCAGATCGAATGATTTAGGAGTTGCCTGCGCTGTACGGATTGTACCTAGCTGCAGCTTAAAACAAATGGCTATTCCGAGATACAAAGACATTGGGGAGCGTTTGAACAGTGTATTTCCAGTTGAATTAAGTTGCTTTACTACTATGCCAACAATGCCTCATTATTTAGCAGACGATAATGAGTAGAGTCTTAGTAATACCTGGCCAGTCATTGTGCACCAGGCATGAACCCGCATGTCTCTTGCTTGCACAAGGATTCGGAGATCGGCGAGAAAACTGCCTTGTTCTTCTCTACAGCCGCCCTCCCTACTTGTTTCGGCAGTCTTCTCGCTGTTGTCATTGTCCAGATGGACGGCGTCGGCGGCAAGCTAGGTTGGACATGAATCTCCTCAAAGGTCTCGCCACCGCCTTCGTGGGAATCTTCAGCAGCCGAAATCTAGCAAAACCAGGTGCAGATAGTAGCGAGGACGATAACGTAAAAGCTGCAGCGGTTAGCGTCTGTTATGTCTCAGGCCGCATGTAAAATACGAAGCAGTAATTAGGCCACAGGGGTCTAAGCTTGTATGCCCGTTAGTCATTGCATGTGCCAGCAATTGGAAAGGGTTCATCTGGGGGCTGAGAACAATCATCGTCCGTCAAAGTCGTTTCTACCAACGAATTTAAAGTTGTCCAGCTGTCAGCTGTGATGCTCAAGGAAAAGCTCCGACTCCTTTTCGCCTTGCCACATGCCTCAAACGCATCATTTCGGCCCGAACGCCGCCTTGCTGTAGATCATAAACGCCCACATCCGGCCTGAGTACCACCTGTGTCGATCGGCCAGCCAAATATCGGCCTGGGGAAAGTTTGGTTTTCTCAAGCTTACGAGTGCGCAGTGAGTCACAGCCGAAAGGTACCAGTCGTAAGTAGTTCTCGACGCATTTGTCCACCTCGACATTCCACATGGAGTAATACGCCAATAAACTTTTTCGGACGTGGCAGGCACAACTTTCGACATGTTCTCTCCAGCAAATATGCCTCTAGGAAGAACACAAAAAATACCCAAATTTAAGTATCCTATATAATACGTCAGTTGATGTTTGGCAACAAACCCGCATAAATTCATTCATTCTTGGTCGAGATGGAGCAAGATTTGTGGACACCCATGCCTTACGTCTCGGCTTTCGGCCTCGTGTCATCTTGTATCCAACCCAGAGTCCTAAGTAGGACATTGTTTCGATCACCCAGCTGTCACTTGCCCCCTTGGACCTTCTTCATGACGCGGCATAAGCCGCCATTATGCAGTTCCACTAAATTATTGGAAGCAATTTTATCAGGCGGGGTTAGCGCAGATGAGGATCGTAAGGATTTACGAGTCCAAAGCGGAGGTTGTCTTACCCAGATTGCCAGACATGTGCCGAAGTAGTGAGCACTGGGCCATCTCGAAGATCATTTCCAATTTGTAACTAAGGATCCTCGTCCAAGACTGCCAAACGTGCCTGACGGAAAGGTTCCTTCGGAGAACCGGCAGCGGGAACAAGAGAAGCAAGTATAGTGACCTGTGAGGAACGATTTTCCACCTCCACTTCTGTAATTTATGCAAGCCGTTCTGGATAGAAACGCAGACTTTGTAACAAAAGTATGTGCGGTACTATCCACATACCTGGGCAGTGCTACTCCCTACTAGGAGGATAACTTGGGCTCAGATATAAAAGGAGATGCCTTCCGCGCCCAAATTCCAGCAGTGCTTTCAAGGACATCAAATCAATCCACCTTACATTTCTACTGCAGGACTTCCCCGTTCTGCCATAACCTCTCACTCTCGAAAATGATCTTCGGCAAGAGCTTGTTCATCCTTGGCACCTCTGCTTTTGCAGTGAGTGATGCTCTCGGAATCAACTGCCGCGGCAGCGGTCTCTGCGCTAGCAACAAAGGTCTGCTCGGAGAAGCCCAAGCCCAATTAAGGGGAGCGGACCAAAACCAGATTTTCTCTGATGATCAACACATCACATGTGTCAAGTCTTCCGTCAGCATTGGGGACCCGTCGCTTTGCGTCTTCTACCAAAAGACCAACGGTAGAAACTGGACGGTTGGCCAGACAATTGACTTTCTGCAACAACTCCTGGATCACGGATGTGCGGCCTGCGGTAGCGTGCCCACAGATTCTGGCAACAATGTGGACAATGGGATGCTGACCGCCAACATGGTGACAAACGCTCGACGCGGTATGGACCTGGTCACCAAGGTTGCCAGAAGGGAGGAAGCCCGGAAAGCTGCCGTGGAGCACGAACCAGCCGCATTTTCCAAGAGAGAGGACGCTACCGAGATGTTAGCACGCGCCCTTGGAATCAACTGTCGGGGCAGCTCGACTTGCAACGTTGGTGGTCTCGCTGGAACTCCCGCAGGTACCCTCGAACAGGTTAGAGACGCTGTTGCAGCGGGCCCGGATGGAACGTGGTCGAACGGACAGCAAGTTGCCTGTGTGCCACACGCCAGCGGCAGACTCTGTGCCTTTTATCAGAACATCGGCTCTCGCACCTTCAATAAGGAACAATCTGTCACATATCTTGAACAGCTGATGGACCATGGTTGCCGGGTCTGTGGCAGCGTTCCGACGGACTCTGGCAACAACGGTGATAACGGTCAGTTGGCCGTTAACTTCGTCGCTTAAGGGAACTAGCCTAGCTATGGCTCATCGTTGATGGAAGTGAGATTTGGGAGATTTGTAACAATTCGTCTTTGAATTTCTACAGCGTTGCCTAGTATTCAATGGCTGCCACTACGGTTCTTAGATACTTAGCAACATACCTTATAACAAAATGAGCTTGAACTACAGAACTTAGAGACGAAACTTGACCATACCAAATGCATATCCCACTTCTCTAAACTGAGAAGACTAGAGCTCAGGCTGTGCATAGGTGAGCTAAAACTGAGCTGCCTAGCTAGCCCACTTTTAAGATTGTAAGTTCAGGGTAGTGAGGTAGGTACCTATGAGTGCGTGGGTACTGGGAGCTGCTGAATCAGAAGCATGCTGCTATCTAATCACAGGGAGATTAATCCCTAGCTAATTAAGTAGTCTGAAGTACATATTAAGTTGACTTAAGTAGCTACTCTGGGCTCTTATATACTATAATAAGTTTAGGATAATAGCAAATATGTGATCATGCGATGATCGACGGACATAGAATATTAGCCAGCCGACATTCCCAAAACCTACGAGCAGTGTAAAATGATGTTGTCCCGCTGATTTAAAATTGTGAACGACTGACTCTGATAGTGACTCACAGTATTGACAATTAGATTGAAGGAACTCTGTGTCGGCCTTGGTCAGCCCCATAGTAATTGGTTAAAAGTTCCTTGCATCTATCCTTGTCTCAGCGTTACTATATTTTTACTCATCTCCATCTGCGTCGAGACTCCATAGGGTAGATGCACTGAACATGTGATATTTGTAAACGTACGATTATTTGTGCCGTGTATCATTTATGTTTACATCTTAGTAACTACAAGCGATGACATGGAGATGGATTTATTGATAATAATATTCTTCATTCGTTTCATTGCTAACTCTATTTGATTTCATAGCCCTACTTCTCTTTTAATATCGAAAGCAGCCTCACTGAACTAGCTGGTGGGTATTCTAACGCCTTGTATCCCATGTGCTCTTAGAAAGAAGAGTTGTCGCCGCAAGAAAAGGCACCCTTGACTTTGCTGCTTTCACTCTCGAAAATGCTCATCAGCTCAGTAATCGAGGACCACAGGCCGCCTGCGTTCATAAACAGGGACTGAACAATAAGCAGCGCGTTAAAGATTGTGAGAAGAATTCTCTTCCAGTCATTGAAGAGGCAATCCCAGTTCAAGTGAAACCAGAAAACTGCACTGAGTCCGAACGTAAACCAGGCGATAGTGGTAGCCGATGAGATGGCAAGGATAGAGTCAAAGACAGGAATGGCGTTTGAAATGACCCAGACAATAATCCAGTACAGGGTCACACAGGCGACCCAGGTGCTCCAAGATTTGACGCTGCGGTCGGTGACCTGGTGTGTCGACTTCATCCACCTCATGGCGACTACATACATGTACTTGATGCCAGTATGCCCGAAAGCCATGGCAGTAGCAAAGACAGCAGGGAGTACGATGCCGTAGGCAATTTTCGCAGGGATGTAAGGCGCGGAGCCCAAAGCGGGAGAGGTGGTGTAGTCTCCAGCAAGACAGTAGATGGCGATGGCGACGATGGTATAGATGGTGATGGAGAATACCTCAAGGCAAGCTAGGGCCATAGGGAAGTCCCTGTTAGGGTCCTTCATCTCAGCCATGTAACTTACCTAGCCCTTTGGTTAGCTTTGATGACAATAAACTCAAGAGGAGCGTTGGGAGACATACGAAACTGATGTTGCCGGCGTAGGCGTAGCAGATCTTGAGACAGGCGTTGACACCCTCGCGGAATGTGGGGTTGCCAATAACCTTAATCTCTTTATCCCAACCAGGCGGGGCTTGCGTAGGGCTAGCAACGCCTAAGCTAATCATGACAATAAGAGCGGCGGCGATGATGCTGATGGTGGAGGGGATTCCACTTTGAGACACGAACTTGACGGTGCGGGGAAGACACAGAACCCAACAGGCAATGACAGCGATGGTGATGAAGGCCACAGTGCAGAATGCATGGTTGCTGAGAGTGTTGAACGAAACCGAGAGCGTCACGCTCGCCGAGGCGCAGGTCATCATCACCTTGATCATCAACCCGATGCCGGCGATGATCTCAAGTGGTCGGCCACCAACAATGCCGCACATTTCCACGACATTGACGACATGTGGGTACCGGCGATAGAATTGTAGGAGCTGGTAGGCCGTATATGCAGACAAAGAACCGAGACCGATGATAGCAATGACGCCGGGGACGACGCCGAGGACCTTGAGACAAGCAGGCAGAGAGAGAATGCCGAGGCCAACCTGGTTAGTAACCAGGACGAAGACCGTGTCCCATTTACCGAGAGTACGGTAATTCTTGCCGCCTTGACTGAAGATGTTCTCGGCGGGCGCGGACTGTTCGATCTTGGTGTCTTCTTGGTCGACTTCGTCGTCGGCATTGGTGATGTGGTCGCCTCGAGGCGGCTTTGCGGTCTCGAGGTTGGAGGGCTGGTGATGCTCAACGGGGACAGACTCGTTGTTGAGGCTGACGCCCTCTTCGGCCGCCTTGCTTGTGTTGTTATCCACAGCCATTGTTGTGGTGGAGTTGATGTAATTGGGGGTTGTTGGTCGAGTGTGGACTCTGATATATCCGGGGCTGCCCAGACGGGAACGGATGGATGGGTAGAATTTCTGCAAATGTGACAGCTGGGAGAATGGAGAGATTTGACGAAAAAGGAAATCAAAGGGAAGCCTGACAGTATTTAAAGAGAACCTTGGCAAACCTTCTCCAGCGGATCCTGACCATCAATGTAGTTTCGGAGATGGAGTCGCCCACAAAGGTCGCGCCCATCTCCGCAGCAAACACTAATGATGCCATTGTCCCCCCAGCCAGCCCAACTAATCCGCCCCGTCTACTGCACTACTGCGCGAAATTCGCTGGCCAAGATGCCCTCAGAGGCTCAGATGCAATCCGCAACTCTACAGCCGTGTCCACTATTCCCCATTGCGGAGACCCGTCGTGGAGCCCATGGGACGCGGCGCTTGGCGGACAGTCCGTCCGGGGTGCTGATCCCAGACGGACGCTGTCACGTAAGATTTAGCAAATCGATAGCTTTCCATAACATAAATATCAAGTCATATAACCGGGGCCGTGGATTCCTCCTCTCTGTGCGCAACCCGAATTGAACGCGAGCAAGGCCGTCTTTTCGTCCCACGACTCGTACGTTTACGTGATGCTACGTCGCATGCCGGCGATCTTGTCCAATGCTTGTCCTAGGAACTGGGGGCTGGGTTCCCCATCTCCACTCGTCTTGACCCCAGATTGAGGTTATGGGGAAGATTGCAGCGTTCTCGCGACTAAGGAGAGTTACTAATGTCATCCAAGGCGGATAAAACGGCAGTTGCCGATTCGGCGACCAGAAGTGAGGCCGTCGACAGGTTATGGGTTTTGTTGACTCGGTCAGCGTTTCTCCGAGCACCGCCGTCATGACATTCTGTGTTGGAATAATTCATTGTTGTAGTCCGCGAGTAATTGGACCGCTCCGGTGCACGCGCTTAGGTTCCAATTGAGCGATTTGCATAGTCGGCATGTAGATTGTCATGGTTGGGAGACTGACAAGAGTCTGAATTGAGGCTATTCACCCAACTTCGGAAATGGAAAGCGAACTTTGCTCGACAAAACTCAGATTCCTCGTTGCTAGAACATTGCAAAATTATGACCAACCAGGTTCTCATTTTCGTAATTTGGCATACCTTATGCTCAAGAAGGGTTACAGCGTATTCACAAATTCAATGACGATAACCGTTAAAGTACTTAGGAAGCAAAATCTAGCAAGCTACCGATTGGAACAGAAGACGCTGTAAAGAGAGAGAACACGCCCGAGGATGCCGCTTCCTCAACCACAGACCCCACTGAAAGGTGGCTGCCTGGTCCTGAATTCGACTCCCTTGGTTGATACCGACTAATCTCTAGGTTGTCGAGTTTGCGACCGTCGGTGGATACGCGGTGACCTCCAGCGCACTTCCTGTCAGAAGTGTCTGAAGAAAGGATTCAGATGTTAAAGGTGCAGCCCCTGATTCAAAGGGATTCATGGTATCGCAGCGCGAGGTCGACTGGAACGACAAAGGACACCAAACTACGATGGTCAGGTTTCACGGGGATCTCAGGCTCCTCAGCCTATGGTGTCAAACTTAAATCCTATCTCGTCTACAGAAGACCTTGAGGGAGTTGACGTAAGTAGACCGGCAACCTCAGCTGCCGGTATGAGATTTTTCAGGAGAGATAGACTACATGAATCTCGTTCACTGTTGTTGTTGCCGTTGTTGTACATCTTGTACCCTTCTCTCAAGCCCGCTCCGATCGGACGCATTCGGCCTTTCTAAGATTGGTTCTCGGTAGAACCAACGCTCTCGACTGACGACAATAAGACAGATCTCTAACTTGAACCAGTATTCTAAATGGACAAAATCATGATGCCATGCGGCTCAAACTATGTGGTAGTCATCATTCCGGCTTTCTCCCCGTCACAACCACGAAGTCGAATATGGGATGAACTGAACGTTGACACGATGCCTCCCTAACACTGGCGTTGAATACCTCGACCTCCTCTCTCGACCAACCCAAGACCTCGGTGAACAATACAGCAGTAAAGGCACCAACGCCTTGGTAGAAATTTGCTCCCATAAGAGTACCAATTTCCTTCAGCCGTTGATCTTTCGGCCAAGTGCCAATTGGGAGCTTGAAACGGTCCTCTTTTAGGTCTGTGTAACCTGCTTCCTCAGCCCATTGCAGAAAAGATGGCGCCGGATCCATAGTACGGCCGATCTTGTCGCAGGCTGATAGTAAATTATCCATCATCTGCACCATGGGGTTTCCAGGCTCAAGGGAACCATCTTCGGAATACAGAGTGTTGTCGGATTCTTGGAACTCTATCCACCCTCCTGGCTTGAGGTTGGAATATGCCTGCTTGAACAACCTGGGCCAGTCTTTGATGGAGCCTGCCATGTAGCGGCAATGGATGTAATCGTACTGGATCGGTTCCACCCAATCCATCTCGACATCGTCAACAACGAACTTGACATTTAGGGGAACCCAGTCCGGTTGAATCGGGCTCAGATCGTTTCCCACTATTGTACAGGAAGGATGCTCATCCCCAAATTGAATCGCCCAGATACCAGTTCCAGTACCGATGTCGAGGATGTTGAGCCCGACGGGGTCAATAGGGGCCAGAAAAAGACGGTCTTCAAGCCCGCGATAATATACGTGATGAATCATGTCGAGGCGGTCCTGCTCGGTATCGTCGTTGGGGAAACTGTACTGTCCTGCTTGGTAGCTGTGATATCGCCGTCCGTACTTCCACTCATACGTCCTCACATTACTGCTGATGGAGTGACTGGCGGACAAGTTGTCATCACCGAACGCAGGATCTGACTGGGCGTCGTCCACTTGCACCTCGGGAGCTGCCTGGTCCGTTCCCATTGTCAATCGCATACGATATGTCGAGCGTCGACTTCTATTTGAATCGTTATGCAACGAGGAATAATAAAGTTCGAGCGAGATGATTGATGCGGGGCGGGGTTGCCGCAGAAAAGTGCGGCCGAGTCCGAGTCCGAGCAGGCGAGCAACTCTCGCGCGGGCGTCTACATTTGCCTGAAGACCGCCGTTGCTGTAACAAAGTTTAATAATAGTGTGGACTGTGTGTAAGGTGTTAGGCGTATATGGTGATGTTATACATTGGTGTAGTAATGTTGCAGGTACAACTTTGATTGCTAAACCTCGTAGATAGGATAGAGAGGATCACCACAAACATGTTCACCGCTCATTCTCGTCACACCATCACAGTATAAATGGATCTTCGATGCAGCGCGACAGCCCAAAAGTACACGGTATAAATAGCAATATGTACAAATAAATATCCAACTTCTCGAGAATTCGCCTATTCTCCCGTAGCTCAAATGGACTTGAAGACAGACAGGCTCGAGAGCGCTTTGCCGGGCCAAGAAAACAAGGTATTGGATTCACACGACGATCCAAGAGCCTGACTGTTCATCCATGCCGGTTCCCAGTAGTACAGCCCAACGCCGTTCTTCACTCCCGCAACGACCTTGGCAACACGCTTGAGGAATTCAGTCTGACCCGCAGCCGAAAAAGGAACGTCCTTCAGATCGCTAGGGAATGCGAAATCCGGCGACGGGCACGAAGTCGGCCAGTCGGTCTCGGCAACAACAATCTGCTTGCCCCATTTGGTGGCCATCTTACCCAAAGTCGACTTCAGCGCCGAGATGGTCGCGCCGCTTCCGTAAAAGGGATAGTACGAGACACCCATCATGTCAAAGTCGCTCGCGGTGATGTAACCTTGGGCCAGCACAGTCGTGTAGAAGTACTCCTGAACGTTCCAGTCCCAGCCGCGGTCGAGGTGAATCATGATCTTGGGCTTGGGGCTCAGCTTCGAGTCCTTGATTCCCCACGCCGCCGAGTTGAGCAATCGCGCGATGTTGGAGTACGAAGAGGTCGAGCCGACAGGGAAGAGCAGGCCGGAAGGGATCTCGTTACCGATGGAGATGATGGCGGGCGGGACGCCGGCGCTCTGGAAGGCGTTGGACACGGCGATGGTGTAGTTGTACAGCTTCCAGGCGAGGTTCTCAACGTCGGTTGGCCAGCCCTTGGGGGTTTTCTGGTTCGCCGGGTCGGCCCAGGTGTCGCTGAAGTGGAGGGTGAGATAGACGCTCAGTCCGGAGGCTTTGGCGCGTTTGGCGAGCTCAAGGTTGTAGTCCAGGTTGTAATCGCCGTTGGATGGGTTCACCCAGACGCGCTGTCGGACGGAGTTGACGCCATTTGCCTTGAGGATGTCCTCAAGGGGTTGGTTGGAGCCACCGTTGGAGTACTGGATGCCCTTGTCTTCTTCATGCAGCGTAGAGGACCAGTCAACGCCTTTGTAGGTCAAGGCCGCCGAGACGGCCGACGAAAAGAGAAGAGCCGACGAAAAGAGGGATGCCAGCATCTTGATTGACGATTACTTGGGACCTGCCGATGGATATCGCCCAAGTACAATGTGTGTAGGCTGAAGAATGCCGAAACCAAGTTGAACGAACCGTAAGCTGAAGTTGGGAAGTCTCCCTACTAATAGTCGTTGTCTTCATTAACTTCCGGCGGATCTCCCGGGGCACAACTGGGTGTTTAATTTTGCTCCAATGAGTGCTCCGCCGTGGTGCCATTGAGTTGTTTCATCGTTAGTAACCTGTGGAGATCTTCGTCCCTCAATTTAGTCTAAAACGTGCGGCTGCGATCCTACCCTGCAGCAGTTGACGTACGCCTCAAATCTGGGGTGCATGATCAAAGACGACTATCATTTGCATCGCTGATTATTTCAGAATTCCTTCTTTTATTTAAACTGATGTGAATATATCAGAGCGAAACCGATGACTCTGGAAAGAAACCGGAGACCTGGCTGCTTCCGTGATTGTTAATCAACCGTGCGGGGATGGATACCACCAGCCTTTTTTGTTCGCGGCGATGTCTCTTCCGTTGCATGAAAGCTTATTTATGCCAAGCCTCTTTGTTCGGTTCGGAACTTCGGGGTTATTTCGTAAATGGGCAGCTCTTGAGTTTACCCAGTTGCTAAGCGACAATCTCGTTCGTGTTCCCTTTATCCGTCTACAAGCAGTTAGCGGTATTGGTTAGTTCACATTTTATAACTTAATTCTTAGGCGCTTTAATTATCCTTTTTTCCATCATGGTCTAGAAACTCGTTGACTCCTCCAATATCTTTATCACTTCTTAGGAATAGTGTTGGACTTTGTAAGTCCCACAGCCACTCATTATCATTTTCCCCTGGTGTAACGTTGGAGAACTTGACAAACGAAACGAGCGAGTTGCACATGAATGTAACTGAACGCTGCGTTCTCTTCCACTTAGCCTTATCCAGCGTGGCAACTATTGATGTAGGTTCTGTTCTTTTTGAGAGAGATCGATTTAATCGAAGTTCACGTATCCAAGCCTTTCTTCGGTAGCGCCCCTTTCCTCAACGCGTGTCATGCAAAGCAGTTGGATCAGTCGGAGGAGGACAATGTAGGGATCATAAAGGGGATGAAGCCTGGGAGAGGATTAGGTAACAATTCGTGGAACGACGTCACTGACAGCTGTCGCAGTAGTCGGTGACAAGACGCCCCGGTACGCGTATCGTACAGTGTGTCTTGAAGCGCAACCAGAGCGTGCGCTGGCTGATAACAGGGCTTGGCAGCGTTGTGGAAGTCGAAACATGTCCCCTGGAAAGTCTCTTGACGTGATAGGAGGATGAACTATAGTAAACATTAACCCTGACCATGTTGCCATGGTTTGCTGTATTCGTACACTGTCAAACTGTGGGGTGACGCTTGCGGATCGAGTCACCGTTAGTAGAGCGAGCGTATGGTGGCCAATTGGAATGCCCCCTCAGCATACGAACCTGAGACGCTGTGGGGAAAGATGACGAAAGATATCGAGTACACAGGAGATTTGTGTCACAGCCACGAAGCAATGGGTCATAAATAGATAAGGCGTTGCGAAAACTTTCTAATGTTCTTTAATGGGCATCAATACGACGATATTGGGGCGATTGGATGACTGATGCCGCAAAGACCCAAGATTATCTTAACATACTGGGAGCTACGGAGGACCTCTATGGAATGATCAAAGTCACTGCGCTTGTGAAAAAGACCGTAAGGCATCAAAATTCTTACGCGTACTTCTGAACCATCTTCAACACAGCCTCCTCAATCTCCTTGGGGCTGGTCGCGCTCAGATAGTGGCCGCCGCCCTCGACGAAGGTCAGCGTGGCCTCCGGGGCCGAAGTGAAGAGCTTGATATGCTCAGCTGGCACAATCTGTTTGAACACGGGATCTTCGGTGCCCTATAAGAAGGAACTCATTAGCATTTAGTCATTCACGAAGTCAGAACTCACTAACCTGGAGCCAGTAAACTGGGCACTTGATGTCTCTTAGGCGCAGCAGCAAGCCGTCCCGCTCTAGGAGACACGCCACCGCGATCCTCAGCTTTCTGCGACCTTCGTCGCCGGTATAGACGCTCTTGAGAGTCTCGTCCCAGAAGGAAAGTGTCTCGGGAGTGACGGCCGCACCGAAACCCACGGAGGCGACTAGACCTCGCCAAACCTCGTCAACGACGAAGTCGGGCGTCGGCGTCGGGCTGCTCCAACCCTCGTAGAAGCCAACGAGTTGTGTCTTGGGATCCCAGCAGCCTTTCTCGCGGGACACAGCGGACTCGTAGTCCATCGAGGTACCGAGTGGAAGCAGGCCGATAATCTGGGGTCAGAGACATGTTAGCTTGGCTCATTTCCCAATACCCGGACTTTGGTGCTACCGAGTAACCAGGGGAGGGATCGGCCTGATGCCTCAACAAAGGCGGAGCATACCTTGTCGGGGGCCAAGAGGGCCATGCGGGTGACTATCCAGCCTCCTTGACTGGTCCCCAAAGCAAAGGCCTTGGGGACGCCCAGGGCTTCCATGACCTGCAGCGACATAAGAGCCGAGTCCCAGTAGGAAAAGTGTTCTACGGGGCAGCTGGTCGCGCCATGGCCCAGGGGCTCGATGGCGAGCAGGTTGACGGCGTCGGTGAGGGTCTTGCTGGCGAACTGGGCGTTGAAGAGAGACGAGGTGGTGCACATGGAGTTGACCAGGACCACGGTGGGCTTGCTGGAGTCGATGCCATCGCCCGAGACTCGATAACCGGCGGTAATGCCACCGAGGTGGGGAACTTTGACAGTCGTGGTAGCGGCCATTTCGAGGGTTGGCACAAAGGGTATTCGTACAAATGTAGGTATTAGGGGGCCTCGTGGCTTAATGAAGATCTCTCTTTGGGCGACGAGGTTGACAGCTTCACAAACGCGATATCGGCCACAAACCAGCTGGACGGATGAATCGAGGTGAAGAGAGGGGAGAACAACCAGCGCCCAAACCTCGGCGACTAAAGTAGACAAGGCGACGGTGAAGTGTGGACCATTACGACACGGGGCACACAGACTAGTTCCCGGGATACAGACACGTCCCTGGTGGTCGGAGTTGTACCTGGCGGAGCTGTCGGAGTTGTCGACGGACGTCAAGTGGAGATGGGGACCGAAAGGAGGTTGCACTCCGTGTTTATTGGAGCTGCATGCGGACACAGGGCCGAACAGTACCGAACCACCGCGCCGGGCTAATGCAGGGTTTTCTCCTGGATCCGGCGTTGGGGTTCGGCAGACTGCACCACTTGTGACGAACGACCTGAAAACGAAGCCGGAACAGTGCGTCTATTGTTGCTACAAAGAGGGGTTGAAACGGTCTGCCGGACGCCGGCGTCCAGTAGTTCCCGCGGGCCGTCGCCGATTCATGAATAAGGTATTCACAGACGGACTCTGCTAGTCTGGCGGACCGGACCGTTCGTTGGGCGCTCTTCGGCACAACCGGGATGAACCGTCGTCGGCGTTCCGTTGCGTTGCGCGGCACTCACCTGACTCGAGACGTTGCGTTGACAACATGATCGCCATGGCCGTTCCGCTGTGCAGAACACACCACGGAATTGTACCGGAGCGTCGTATCAACCCACCGCACCACTGCCGAAGTAAGGCAAGCTGAAACCACTGTGCCACGCGAGAAGGCCCACCGAAACCAGCATCGAGCCGAGGTGCCTTGGGGCGTTTGACAAGCGTCAAATCCGGGTCCTCGCCGAAGGATTGCACTCAATTGCGGTCTAGTTCCTGCTTGCCCCTATCGTTCCTACAGGGTTCGGTTCCATCCCTGCCGGAGCATAACCCCCCCATTGGGATCGGCAGTCGTAGTGGTGATAGTTCTGGTGGGGAGGCGACTAGCTGTGGACTCGCGGGCTTGGTACAGAGGCCGGACCGTTTAGCATCCCTGAATTATACCGCATTAGTGAGAAAAAAGGATTTTCTCGTCATCTCCATCGATAGCGCCACCAGGCTGGGTTATGTTGAATCTGGATGCTTGTTGAACCCGGATGATTGAAGAACTCGGACGCCTGCTAAACTCTGTCTAGTCTGCTCTCTGATAGCTGCAAGTTACAGTTGCAAAGTGCGCACCAAATGCCGTCGTCTTCAGAGTCTCAGCTCCCCGGCCTGCCGGGTTACGACCCGCACAACATCCAGCCATGGATCATGCAAGTTGTGATTATTATGACGGTGCTGGCACTGGCATCCGTCTGCCTGCGCCTGGTGAGCCGCCATCTCAAGGGCCAGAAGCTGTGGTGGGATGACTGGGTGATTCTGTTTTCCATGGTGAGTGGCATCCCAACTGCGCGGTTCGTTTCCGAGATGTTGACGTGAGAAAGGGCTGGAACTTCGTCGTCGTCGGCTTCATCTTCGCCATGTACAGGTGCGGCATGGGCATCCACGCCGACTTGGTCGACACGGACGACATCGTCATGATGGCGAAGTGGTTGGTCGTGGCCGAGATCCTTTACGCCTTCAACCTCGGCTGGACGAAGCTGAGCCTGCTGCTGATGTACTACCGCATCTTCCGCGTGCCGTACTTCAAGAAGATGGCCTGGATCGTGGGCACCTTTGTGCTGGCCTGGGTCATCACCGTCACCTTCTTGTTCGTCTTCATCTGCATCCCCGTTGAGAAGCTCTGGTATCCCGATTTGCCCGGGAGGTGCATCAACCAAGTTGGCACCTGGATTGCCAATGCTTCGTCCACTATTATGACCGATATCATCATCCTGCTGCTGCCTCTGCAGCCAATCTGGAAGTTGCAGCTGGGAAAGCAGGAGAAGATTGGTCTGTCAATAGCCTTTGGCCTCGGATTCTTGTATGTCAAGCCTACCTTGCTCCTCCCCGTAGTCGCGCTCCGAGACATCCAACTAACAATCGGCTCAGTGTTGTTTTCGCTTCTGCATACCGAACCAGCGTCCTCTTTACCTACTCAGACACCGATCCGACCTATACTCTTGCCCCTACAGTCGGCTGGACGGCAATTGAGATGTCCGCCGGCATCGTCTCGGCCAACCTTCCCACTCTGCTGCCAGTGCTAAGGATCTTCGTTCGTTACACTGGACTGCAGCGCCTGGCGGGCACTGTACGCAGTACATCGAGATCGGGCTTCGGGTCCAAGACGGACAGATCCGCCTTCAGTCAGGGACTCTCGTCTGGGGAGGACACTGAAGCAAGAGCAGTGCCGCCGTCCGAGGCCAATGGAAGGGGGGATATGTTTTACAGACTTCCTGACGAGACTGAGTCTGATGGCGTGGGGAAAAGAAACGACTTGACGCCTTTGTCGCCAGTCGATGCAACATTAAGGCCCGATATTAAGGGGTACGAGTTCACGGTCAAGAGCTTCAAGTCCAGCACCGACAGATCCGATGACAGCGGAGATGACATTCCCCTGCATAGCATTCGAGTGCAAAGGCAATTTCACCGGTCGACATCGGGCGTTTAAATGAAGGAGGGAAAGCTAGAATCTGTATTATTAAACCCAGGAACGTCGGATACGTACTGGCGTACGGGAATTGCGCTTGGGGCGATTTCGAAAACTCCTAGCAGTTCTATCACGTTTATGAAGGACACTAGCTAGGCCGTACTACACAACAACAAGATTTTGTACGAGAGACGCAATCTATTTCTTTATTTACCCTTGTCCACAAGCAGCCGATTGAGTTCATCGCATATCAAGGTCCCACTATCAAAAGGTTCGTGATCCTAGCGCATATCCTTTTACTCTCCGAGCGCAACATGCCGGGGTATGACGGACCACAAAGGAGCAGCTCACAAGCGAAACCTGTAGACTAGGGTTGCCATTTCTAGCTTTGTTGTGTGGTCACAGTCACTGATAAACCTGGGAAAGACCACCAACTTTTCCCGCGAACATTCGCTACCAATTCTCTATCCCATCAGCCACATCCCGACAAGAGCCCACCAAGACAATGCCATTCCTGTCGATGGTGACTCCTCGTCCGAGCCTTTCTTCTCCATCTAATTCGGCAAAGGTGGTCATAATTCACGACCAGACACGCAAACTCTAGCTTCAGAGGATGAGAGACATCGGAGATGACCCCTTGAAGTACGTCATGCAGAGAAAGTTAGACAGGTTCAATATAATACGGTTTTAAGATAATGCTACTTGGTGCTTAAATAGTTAGCTATATTAATCAAGTTCATAATACATTCGATTCTTCTGGTCACGACACACAAAACGTTGATATGTGTTGTACGTCAGATTCCTTCAAAGTCTCGGAGGCCGTGACCGGATTATTAAAACAGTGTTTCCAAGGCCCACAGTCAACAAGTCTTCACTGGCGCTTTACAACACCAATGGAGATTGAACTCATGTTGGCCACAGCGGCTAGGTCTTGTGCAGTCTGGATAAGATGACCATCGAATTGTCCTCGGTAGATGATCTGACGCACTTTGGCCGGATCAGGAAATATGTCTGTTGTCGGATCTAGTTGGACGG
The DNA here is from genome assembly GCA_003934905.1 of Neonectria sp. DH2. Lineage (NCBI taxonomy): Eukaryota > Fungi > Ascomycota > Sordariomycetes > Hypocreales > Nectriaceae > Neonectria > Neonectria sp. DH2. The sequence continues at coordinate 742,638 of RQWH01000015.1, read as the reverse complement.
CGTCACAGCTCAAGATCCTTCCCAAAGCCTGCGCGAACGTTTGTGTTAGCCTGGAATTTCTCGAGAAGAGTCTTAGGGCGGAACTCGCTTATCCAGCACACGCATACATTCATCAGCGTCGGCACATCGCTGCTCGTGCTCTATCGGATTTCCCACACCGACTGCTTGGAACTCGCTCACTGTCAATGAGGAACAGTGGTCCAACCAAGGCGTCTTTCGGTAAGGTGATCCATAGTGGAGGAGAGGTGGTTCAAGTGAAGGCGAAGTTGCAATAGCAAACCCTTGGATTTTCCTGATAGCGGCCATGGCGGTGATGGCTTTCATAGTATTAGCACAAAGAATTAACGCTGTTGAGATATAGGCAAGTATCTTAAAATGAACGAATCAGTCACAGGCAACTATGCCGCTCGACGGATGCATTCATCCAAACCCCAACAAAATGAAAGCGCCAGAGCCCGCGCAGTACCGCTATTGCAGATGAAGATATCGACGAGGAGAAGCGTACAGACCCATATTTTCCTAGCGACTCTACGTCCGGCCGTTTCTACTCGTCCACATGACTCCGATGATACTCCCCAGCTCGGCCTTTCCGAGACTGAGCCCGCCTATAATTACCGGGGGCTATCTATCTAGTTAAAATAATGACATCCCACCTACGGTGTGGTCATATGCACGTGCGAAGCTTTCGAAATAACTCAGGCCAATAGCCCATGGCAATCAATCGCGGCCAGCCATGTCACCGATGACCAGCTGCGTTGTCCTCTGCTAAGGACCTGATTTTCGTCAACTTGGACAAGTTCGAGCGGGAGCTCCAGAAATTCTGCTTAGCCACGGTTGTATTATAATTACTGGGATGTAATTTAAACGAGGCCAAATACTCTAGCACAATATACTCAAGTCAGTCCAGCCGACCACACTCTCTGCACAATCTTTCTAGACATCCTTTTTGATAAAGCACTTATGAGATCGATTTTAGCGGCCATCAATGAGACACAGGCAAGTGAACTAGCAGAACATTTCTTATTGTAACCGAGTGGGTGGGTGTGTGTGGGACAGCGTGAAGATGAGGGATTGCCAGTCTCTAGTAAGCGTTCGATTACGGCTTAAACAATTGTCAATGCCCTTCCATTAATCTCTCGGCCTGTTCTAGTACTTTCCCATCGGATAGTTTCAGCCCCTTACCATTTGAAACACTCAAGCAGAAAAAGACGCGTCGGCATCCCCACAAGTCAGATGATGCCGCATTGATCTTTTCCAGGCCGAGGGAGTGTTGAATCGTTTCTGGCAGACTGTTCTCTGCCCAATCTTTAGCCTCTTCACATGCAAGGCAATCGTGAATTGATTTGATGGGCTATTGCGATATCGCCGTGTCTTTTTCTGTTGTATACGAGATGATAGGTTCTCATTCAACATCATGGGATAAAAAAATATCTACTGCCATTGCCTTTTCGTATCTGATAATGCAAGTGCTTCAAGGTTCCATCTTCTATTTAACGAAAGCAATTGATAAACCTGCTCTATGGCGACTGGCTTCGTCGACTGTGGATAGACATAGCATGTTCCATGTCAGTCATCGGATGGATCAACGCGCAATTGTTCGACCCATCACCATTTACTATCGCTTTGCCTTTGCGACACTTGGAGAGAAGTGTGTTCAAATTTTGTGTCTATTTGGAGTCGTCCAAATTAGTTTCAAGCGCCGAAAGTCCGGACAGTGGACTTGCGGGAATCGGGCCATTGATTAATTAAGTTGGCACACATATAGTCGCGGGTCCAATGACACGTCACCTAGAAGTCTAACTGAGTTCTTTTGCTTCGATTTTCGGTTGACGTTGGCAAGGGGCTACGCAATAGCTGCTGATTTGTTGGGATGTGGGATTGCTAGTAGTAAGGTTAGTGGTATGATATGGGTAGGGGTATACGACGACCGACAACCCTATTCCAAAATCAAGTACGTAGGAGCTCTTCTTTGTAGGCAGATATCTAAGTAAACTGGGCTGGGTTTTTAATGCATGAAGAGATATATAATGACGGTTCGGGCAGTCCATATTTCCATCCCTCCCATTACAAGCCCTCTTCACATATCATTACTTCCGTCCTCGTTTTTTACAACACATCGTCGCTTCAGCACATACACTAGCTATCTCTGCCTTGCAAGGAAAATGCGCGCCTTTCTCAAAGCGGGACTGATGGTTGGCGTTGCCACCGCCCAGTCTACACCCCCTGGCGGATCTCCGCCTTCCAGCACCGTCAACAGCGGTACCGGCCTTTACGACCTGGCTGATGGACAGGTTGTCAACGGCAGCACGTACTCGTGCAGTGATAATGACACCAGCGTGTTTGTCGCCAACAACACCGTCAGCGCCACCCTGATCGACGTGACGGTTGTCAAGTCGGGCAACACCTCCTCGGATGATGACAGCAGCTTTTACGGTCTCAACGCGGCCATCCTAGCTGTTGGCAATGCCGTTCTCAACATCACCGGCGGTTCAGTTGAAGATGTTGGTCAGGGGTCTGACGGCGTCTTTGCCTATGGCAATTCTACCATCTACATTAGTGGTACTAAGATCAATGTGGAGGGCGGCAACTCGGGCGGCATTGAAGTTGCTGGCGGCGGTTCTATGTACGCCTCGGACTTGACCATCGATTCCAACAACAAGGCCGCCATCCGCAGCGACCGCGGTGGCGGCAAGTTGGTTGTCGATGGAGGCGTGTACCGTACTTCGGGTTCCCAAGGTGCACCCGCTGTCTATTCCACGGCCAACCTTACCGTGAGCAATGCCGTTTTGACTGCCGCCGCATGTGAGGCACTCGTTATAGAGGGTCTCAATGAGCTGACCATCAACAACTGCACGGTTTCGGGGAAGATGACCGTGTACGGCACTCAGCAGCTACACAACGTGATGTTGTACCAGAGCATGTCTGGCGATGCCGAAGATGGACTCTCTGAATTCGCAATGAATGGTGGATCCATGGAATCGCTGAGCGGCTGCATGTTCTATGTCACCAACACCGCCGCTGCCGTCACTCTCAGCGGCGCTGAGCTGACCTTGAACGGCGACAGCAACTATCTTTTCAACGTGTCCGGAAACGATGCCTCCAACGGCTGGGGCAGTGTTGGCTCAAACGGTGGAAACGCCACTCTGAACCTCTCTGGCCAGACCGTTGTGGGCGATCTCTACGCCGACTCTATTTCTAGCCTGAGCGTCAATGTGGCCGATAACTCTGAGCTTACTGGCGCCATCAATCCCGACGGCACGACAGCAGCTGGTCTTGCTGTTACTGTTGATTCCACTAGCACTTGGACGCTCAACGCTGATAGCTACATCACTTCTTTTACTGGCAGCTTGGCCAATGTTGATCAGGGCTCGTACACACTTTATGTCAACGGCACTGAGGCCTCTCTATAGGTCCTACCACGTCTAGTCGTGGTTTACCTTTTATGTTCTCAATGCGAAAAGCTATCTTAGAGGGAGCTATACCTACTATAAACAGAGAACATTCAGTTTAGATAGAAGTTAGTCGTTTAAATGCTGATATATTTGATACATATAAGCTCATCAGCCGAAGATGGCTAGATGCACCATCTGAATCGTGCTCATCGCTGCGCGGCTGGACTTGAAGTTGTTGAGGCCGTATAGTTCGGCAAGCTGAAGCTGATACTTGTACTTATCAGGCTTGATCTCTCTGTCTAAAGAGTGGTGGTATCCTTTTGCATAAGCCTCACGGCTCTGTTTCTTGCCATAGAGCTGCAAGGCGCAGGGAATGATTGTGGTATGTATTGCGGTTATGTTATGCTGTATTATAGTGTATTGAGAAACAGGGCAGAAGGCTAACTCGACTTGTCAGCTTGATGAGAAATGGCTAGGTTATATATATTGTAGTTTAGAATAAGCGTTTTATAAATTAGGCGTTAAAGTTAAAGATAAGGATTTACATGGGTTATAGAAATAGGCTTACGGTGTGATATCAATATAAACTGTAATATTAAGAAAACTTATGATATTTAAGAAATGCTAATTAATTTCTGAAGAAACGCGACTATTGTAATGGCAACACGGCTGAGACCTTCAAAGGTTTGAGGGCGTCAAGAGATTTCGAAGTGGCCGGAGACTCCCGGTCTGGCTTAATGAGTGAAGTATGCAATGGGGCATCGGTACTCTTTGCAGGTGCAGGAAGCTTATCCAGCCCACCGTCAATGCAAATGACTCATTGAGGTCAGCAACGGAAATCCGGGAAGGCAGCCGGTTAGTCCGCTTACAATGAAGCTACTTGTCTTACCCCTCCCATACCCCTCCCACTCCTCGCTCTGACTCAAGGAGATCCAAATATCAAGGTTCCTCTGAAGAGTGTATTCTCTATAATATGCATAAGTATTGAGGTCTCCCGCCGCTAACTGCACTTTACATTTAGTTACCCCCTCAGAACAACCCAACTCATCGCCTCAGGAAATAAAGTTCACCAAGGACATCATTCACCATGACACTTAACCTCACCAAAGCAATTGTTCACAATGAAGACTGTGACTTGCATTACTGGTACCAAGGCACGGGGCCTCTTATCACCTTTGTCCCTGGTGGGAACGGCCATGGGCGCCAATTTTACCCTATTATGGCTGCCCTATCGAACAAGTTCACCTGCGTGACCTTCGACCGACGTCAGATGTCAGCGAGCAAAGCAAAGGTCAACAAGAAACTCAGCCCGCCCCAGCAAGCCCGAGATATCCGCGCCGTTATCTTGGCCATGGGGTTCGACAAGTCCATCATCTTTGGCAGCAGCAGCGGTGGCATCTTCGGGTTCCAGTTCGCTCATGACTTTCCCCAGATGGTTGTCCACCTAATCTCCCATGAGGCACTCACCTTGACTCTCCTCCCGGACGCTTCCGAGATTTTCGAGTGGTTTCTTCACCTCCTTGAGGTCTTCGAAACTCGCGGCCTAGAGGAGGCGGCCAAAGAATTTTCGACATGCCTCATCGGGTATGATGCTGAGGGAGTGCCGGCGTGCGCGAAACCAGAGCCATGGAACGAGCGGAACTTCTGGGAGAACGAGTTTCCAATTCTGCTGGGGTATGTGCCGAACTTGTGGCGCCTAAAGGAGAACAAAACTAGCATTGGCCTGATGAGGGGAGTTCGCTGTAAGGATGCATGCTTTGCCAGGGCGACGAATGAGCAAGAGAAGATCCTGGGGTGCCCGAGGTTCGATGTCCCGGGCCACCATCAGGGGTTCGAGGTTGAAACTGAGGCATTCCTCCCTTATTTCTTGGATATGCTGGATACTCTGGGAAAGAAGAAGAATGATGACACAAAGTAGGTATTAACAGCATGAAGTTTGAATATGTTATTCATCCTCTATTTAGCTTAGCCTGCACTAGATTACATAGTCCCTCTGTTCTTTGTTAGGTCACCTTCTCCTGGTTTCCTTAATTTCTTGTAATACAGCTCCCAAGAAAGTAGCCTAATTTACACTGTTTTGCTTAGCAATGTGATCGTGAATCGTATAAACTGCGCGCTGCGCAGCCTTTGGCGACGCGATGGCATCAACCAACCCGCCCAATGCCCGAGATCCGTTCGATCCGGCAATTCACACGCCGCTAATCTTGCTAGAGGAGCACGCGCTATCCTGCTTCAAACCAGCCCGGCTATCATCAACGCCGCGATTTGGGATCCCATCCTGACTCGGACGGACGGCACAGATATCGTCCTCATCACTTGATGCGGAGGGGCTCAGCACACCGACTTTCCCGGCCAGCCTCATCTGGACTCGCCGAAAGGGTCATCAACCACTCCACGACATCAACAACAATTGTCAGCCCCAACTAACCCCTGACTCTCCCCACCCCCGGTAGACCTCTAAGTCTTCGTTAGTTTAGCGGCCGGAGCCCCGGCCCGGAACAATATCGGGTACACAATCCGGACCACCCATATCGCCGCTAAAGCTAGGATTGATCTGGCCCGAAAACCTCAAATGATCTAAGTCAACTCTGGATGAGCCGACGCAGCTGCACGTGACCTCCTCGTACGAAGTCAGTCAGACTGGGCAGAAGACCTGGGAGCTACTACCGTGGAAATTAGCCAGAAATAATTGACCTATGTCATCTCGAACGGCCCCCGCCGGTTGACTGCCAGTTCTTGGCCTCACAGCACCTCTGGGTGCGCGTTTTGCGGCGTCATCGAGGGGAAAATGGTCGCGTATGACTTTTGTTCATGTGACCCAACAGGTGCTCCAGCAGAAGCGTCTCTGGAGACATTGGCGGATCCAATGATGGCGCTGATCTTGTCAAAGAACTTATCCATTGTGACTTCGGGCATATATAAGAAAACGGCGACCCATCTTAGAAGAGCTTTGAGCGGTTGCGGTGTCTGTCCTGCGACTGCTATAGTTCCGGAATACCGCTTCGTCCAGGGAAGCTTGAGTAAGGATCCGGTTATGTGATCAAGTTTTGAATGACATCTAGGCGTGGCCCTCAACTCTGTTTGTGTGCCTGCCTCCATTATGGAGACTTGAAGTTACAAGGAAACGTGGTGTTCTTAGGACGGGAGTTGTGGAGGGAACTAGTAGCATGGCAATCACCAGTGGCTGGCTTGGCTTCACAGACTGGTCCGATGTACTACTTATTGTTCCCAATACGAAGTATGTGCTCGAAAACATGATGAAGGACAATCCCAGCAATACCTGGCTTGGGACTATGCTTTACCAAACAGTCTGTCCCCTGGCTTGTTTCAGTTCAACAGTCCACCCATAGCTGCGTTTCTATGGCACAGGCAATCTTAGCCAAGTACGACTGGGTTTCGTAACGCAAGTCAGTCCTGGTGTCTTCCGAAGGTACTAGCATCGTCATGGTGAGTTGGAAAGTACTGAGGGAAGGATAATTTCGACCGGAAGAGCAGTTGAAAGGCCTCGGTGGCGCAATCGGCTAGCGTTTTTGGCTTTTAACCAGGTGGTTGCGGGTTCGAATCCCGCTCGAGGCTCTCGCTTTTCTCTTTTTTGGTCGGTGACTTTGAAGTAAATTATTGTCTAGTCCACGGACATTCGCGTAAATTCAACCAACAGTCTTCAGAAAACACACCTGGAAACCCGCCATGATATCTTGGTCGACTCCAGCAGTCACCAAGCAGCTCCGACTACTAGCTTTGAAGTGAATGAGACACGATGACGACGAGGGTTTGAGGTTGTCAGACTTTGAGTAATAAGAACGATTGTATTCGCACATCTCTAGTTGACGGTGCTAAGTAGGCAAGCTAAGTAATTACGCGAACTGCGCAGTCCTCCCCTGTGGCTCCCTGTCCCTCCACTCCCTCAGCGCAATCTACCAGGGCATATCAGCAGGGTGTGGGTATCCAGCCAAAAATATCTTAGGATTAGTTAAGCCGTGTTCTCCTTTGAGCGAAATGACTCATGATGGCTCAGTGTCTCTCACTGTCTCTCATGAATCCACAACATGTCTTGGTGGAGATTTTTGATCATGAGTCAAGGGATCGGGACGCGAATAAAGGAGTTTGGGAGAAGATGTAACTTAAATATTAAGCATCGGTTGGGAGTGTATTTGGATGCATCTCATCATCTCATTTTCTCTGTACTCTCCAAGACTTTACATTGCTGTTTGAAGGCACTATCAACAAATCACAAACGTCGTTACGAAACATCTCCCACATTCTTCGCATCCAAATGGTAGGCCTAGGAGCCGCAGCGGGAGTCGCGTCTGCGTGCTCCCCGTCGACGTTTACGGATCCTGGGCTTTTCGGCAGCGATATCTTATCCGTCTCGGCTGAAGTTGTCTCAAATTACACTGCAACCGCACCGTATCAGACCACAGTCCATCATCCCACCATAGAGGTGCGGGGCGCCGAGTTCTGCAATGTCACTGTTACATACACCCACCCAGGACAGGACGACCTTATTAATGTCGAGATCTGGCTACCAATCGGCAACTGGAATGAGCGGCTTCTGGCTGTTGGTGGCGGTGGCTATGTAGCTGGCCGGTTTTCCTACTCTGAAACAATGATGGCCGCAGGTCTGGGCCAGGGCTACGCCACTGTTACGACCGATGCAGGCTTGGGAAGTTCCTTTTACCCTGAAGACTGGGCTCTCCTGAGTCCAGGAAATGTCAATCTTTACGCTCTCCAGAACCTGGTTTCTACTTCCCTTAATGACGAGGTATGTAACTCCATGCCAAGAGGCTCAAGACAGCCCGCACGAAGCCACCTGGTGAATATTGACTAACCATCCATACAAAGGCCGTCATTTCCAAAGCGGCCATCAAGGACTTTTATGAAACACCCCAGAAGTACTCCTACTGGAGCGGGTGCTCTCAAGGTGGCCGCCAGGGCTTGATGCTCGCCCAGCGATATCCAGATGCCTTCGACGGCATCGCTGCAACTGCTCCCGCTGTGAATTGGGCTCAGGTTTTCCCCAGCTTCTACTGGCCTCAGGTTATTATGAACGAGCTGGGAGAGTACCCGGCGCCATGCGAGTTCGCATATCTAGCAAAGACGGCCGTGAGTGCCTGCGACGCCAGCGACGGTGTTGTCGATGGAGTCATCTCAAACATGGACTCCTGCCATTTTGACCCTTTCGGCAGCGTGGGCGACGTCTTCAACTGTTCGGACACAGGGAAGAGCGTGCATCTTAGTAAAGCAGCCGCCATCGTGGCCAACGCGACATGGACAGGAGCTCGACACTCCGACGGGCGCTTTCTCTGGCACGGGAACGGCTACGGATCTGATTTCCAGAGCTCGCAAGGTGCAGGCATCGCAGCGACAGACTGCAGCAATGGCACCTGTGTTGGTGCGCCGACGGCGCTTGGAACGCAGTGGATTCAGTTCTTCGTCGAGAAGAACAAGTCGTTTGACTACAACACGATATCGCGTCGTGATTTCGACCGTATTTTCCACGACTCTGTCGCTCAATACACTTCCACGATTGGTACCAGCGATCCAGATCTCTCTGCCTTCCGCGACGCTGGAGGCAAGCTGTTAGTGTTCCATGGCACAGTGAGTCCCAATCTACCCCCGAAAAGGGTCCTGTTTTGCCAAAGAACAAGCTGACACCAGAGCAGAACGACCAACTCATCCCGTACAAGGGCTCAGACGATTATTACGATTCGGTAGCATCTCGCACAGACGATGTCGATGACTTCTACCGCTACTTCCACCTACCCGGTTTTGGCCACTGTTCCGGAGGCAGCGACGCATCGCCGACAACGAGCTTTGAGCAGTTACGGTTGTGGGTTGAAAACGGAGAGAAACCAGAAACGATCCCCGTCAAGATCAAAGATTCCCGCGGCCAAAACTTCAACCGGCCGGCGTGCCCGTACCCCAAGAAGACTCACTTTGACGGTGGTGATCCGACAAGCTCGGAAAGCTTCTCCTGCAGAGAGTAGGTTCCTGTCGAAGTTTACATAACATTACTGTTTTTCACTTCTCTTCCTTGTGGCAAAGGACAAGGATGTTTTCGATGTTCTTTGGCTTATTCCACCATGGGACGGACCCTTCATCACAGAGCTTGATCAACCTATCATGTCCGAGCCTATCCACTATTTTGTCAGTATTATTAGGGTTACTCATCGCATCGTCCTCTGTGGTTCGATTCCTAGGATGAGCTTAAGAGTGTGTATGAGGGAACTTGGTTCAAGCCCATTTACAACCACACGATGAAAACGGTTTGACGGTCGCGGCCGAGAAAATCGAAAGGTTTCTCCTACCTTACAAAGAGCAAGCGATTATAGAATTAGACCTGAAGCTTGTGTTTTCAATACTTTATTTACTTGACTAGGACATTATGAATCTAGAATCTACCGACTCCTTAGCAAGCACAGTTGGCCGCTTTTGAGACCGCCAGGATGATTTATCCGGCTGCCACCCCCCCCCGTGACTCCCGCACGCGGTTGTCTCTGGGTCAGCGGGTGAACAGCCCACTCGTTGGTCGGTCAAGACAAGGCGTCTAGTGAAACAGGTTGCTGCCTAAAACCGTGCAATTCTTCGATAAATACCTCGAGATCCCCTCTTTTGGCGACTGCGAAGTATGAACACCGAAAATCCTTTACGTTCACAAGATTGATGAGAGTTCGACCACGGAAATCATGCCCAGCAAAGAGGAATCCGAGCATCGGGCAGGGCCAGTCCTTCGCCTCAGACCAACGGTCCCGACCGAGTTAATCGAGCCCCGACAACGCATCAAGCGACCAGATGGGCCCTGGATAGCGCATCCTGACCTGATTCATGAAGAAATGAACAAGCAAGGCGATTCATATAAATTTAAGCCAGACATCAGTATGGCCGCTTACAGAGATCTCTGGAAAGAAGATCGAGTCGGTGCATTGGAGAGACTTAGGGGCGTTAAGATTGAAGACATAGAAATCACAGCCGTTGTTAACCTTGAGCTTTCAGTTAACATGCAGAAGATGCAGGGGATGACAGACCACGAGATTGCACTGGCTGTTGAAAAGTACTACATCGGTGCTCACCTGTACATGTTCCTATTCTATTCTTGTAACACTGATCACACACTAACTTGGCAAGCTACCTGACACCAGGGTCCTTCGTCCCCCCCTCCCTTGTCGACCGCTTCAGTGCTGATTGGGGGACGAATGCTCGAGGTATCTACTACCGCTATCATTACTCTCCTGGGTGGGTTTCCGCCGACCATACCTTGTGGTTGCCGTCTCTAGATGACACGGACTGGAATAATCGCACCGAGGAAGCTCGCCGGACCAGAGCCCGAACGCTCTTGAAGCATGTTCTGGACAACGAAAGGTGGAACAAAAGCGAGTATGCTTGGGAAGCTGATGCCTGGACTGATGTGTTTCGTCAGATGAGAGATGACCCATTGCTCGCAGTGTGAGTTACCTCAACCGTGTCCCGGCCAAAGAGCTAACAACCAAAGTGACAAGCATGAATACAACACTATCGGGCATAAGATACATCCTGTCTCCTGTCTTCTAACTGGCGAATCCCGATTTATCAAAAGGATCCCAGATGCAACCTTTGGGCTCGCAACCTTCCAGCCACAAGACTACCAGAGTTCACTAGCCGAATGGGACCTTGACAGTGAGCGACTAGATGCCCTTGTTCTTCACCGGCAATGCGGTCTCCTCTCTGACCCACGCTGGGGTGACACCAACCTCGTCTTTCCCTTTGCAGCTTATGAAGCCAAGGGATGGAGCGGCGACGCCCGAGAGGCGCGCCGACAGGCATGCTCGGCAGGGGCGGTTTACTTGGACATGCTCGACAAACTAGCACGACAACCAGGGAAGATGGGGGACATGAAAGGCGAGTACCAGACGCCACAGGGTAACAACAGCCAAGTATTTGTTTACACCTCATTCGGTGCTCACTGGCACATCTTGGTGGGCTATAAGCGACCGAGACTCAAACGAGAGCATGCAGGGCGTGAAGGAATGAGCGACTCTGTCTATGTAAGTATACGCCACATGTCCATGCCGCTTTTGAACTGATCATTTTCGACATAGGTCTTCCAAAGAATATGGAGCTGCCGAGTTACAACGGAGCAGAAAGCTTAGGAACTCTTGTCGTTTGTCGACCAGATACACCTCTAGGGAGTTACCGATTTCAGAGACTATATCATTCGTCACCTAAGACCTTGGCATGAGTTTTGCAAAAAATGCTACGTCAACGACGTTGACTACACGGCCGAAATACCTGGGGTGGGCCCAGCCGACGTTGATGGTGAACCGCACTTCATAATACCTCGACCATGCATCCAGCTCCCGGAATGGACTAAATACTTTACGGAGGACGCTCGTCTGAAATTCAAGGAAAGAGCAAAGGTTCTCTTACACCGTGCCTACGCCATGTACCGACCAGAGATTCGAAGCAGCAGCGATGACTTTCCGGATCTGCATTGTTGTAAAATTGATGAATGTGATTCTCATGGAGGCCCTGGGTACCCGTTGGCATCGGTAGAGGAAAGTACGATACACCTTCGGGAGATCCACCAAGGAGATGATGCTTACATAGCTCGACTTGCGAGGGAATTGGGACAACACGTAGGCCGCACACAAGGCCGGAAAAGACTACTTGAGGAGACAGCCGGTGACGGAACCGAGAATGAGCATGCTGCTAAGAAGAGAACGTGGCTTTCGGACAATTAAGTGGAGCGGCGCGTTAATGGAAGTGTCACTGACTTGCCGGCGATATTTGCCCACTTTCAAACTGAGGCATCACACCAAGTGGTCGCAGTTCGGGTTTTGCAAAGAGAATAGTGCCAGTATACGTGCAGGTCTAAATATAAAACGAGTTCATTGCTGTTCGTATTCATTTACGGCAGAACTCTACAATGACAGACTGGGCCGGAATGTTGGCTTGGTTAGGTTTACAATCTGGAATATAAATATCGCAACGTCTTAGCCTTCTTTCCGCTCTGTAGAAGCTCTGGATACCGCATTCAAAGACAGCCAGTACCTCTGTCCTACATCCCCGCTCTGAATGGACATTGCCAAGACTCTGTGCCCACTGTGTAAGCGTGCTGACCACCAGCTCCGCATATCTGCATGCACCTCGCCCCAGACACCTCACTGTACGTAAATACGGTAAAGAGACAACATGGACCACTCTCTCCGAACCAAGGGTCCCTATAGGCGCCCCCTGAAGTAGCCAAGCACGCTACCAGGCTCAGTCGTAGTCCGGTGCCGTCGTGCCGAGCCGTCGCCAAGCGCCAAGACGAAGCCATCGCCAGCCAGCAACCGCGCGGTTCCACGAGAAAATGGGGACTTCAGTGACGGAAAGAAATCGTGTCATCTCCAGTGATCGGCCCAAGACGGCTCGGTCGGGCTTGGCTGATGTCGTGGTGCGGCTCATCGTGAGGGGGTGATTTATCGACTTGAGGCCTCCCGTGGCTGGACGGGGATAAAACCCTCTAATCCTCCAGTCTCCAACGTTTCTCTTTCTTACAAAGCCACTTCCAGATAGACTCATTTCTCTTCTACTCCTTACCCACGACAAACCGCCACAATGCCCAACTTCCACCTCAGCGCTCAGGACATCTCCCTGGAGGACGGCCACATCCTCCACGCACAGGTCGCCAACGAGGACGGCGACTATGTCGACGGGCAGCTCGACCTCAACTACTATATCGGAAACGACAACGGCTCCTTCCAATGGGGCGGTGAGAGTAAGTAGCTTTCCCCTAGCTCGCACTATTGTTTCTTCAACTCGCCCGTACTAAAACCTCATCAGACTTCGCAGACTCTGCCGAAGACATCTCATTTGACCTCGAGGGTGACGACAATGTCCCTATTCTCCGTGCCACTCTCGGAAACATCGACGGCGAGAGCGTCTCTTGCGACCTCAACCTCTCTGAGTGCATCGGCAACGACAATGGCGTGTTGGTCTATGGTACGTTTCTTCCAAAACTACATCACTCGCTCGTACCACGGCTTGCTAACATGGGTTGTGAGTGCAGTCTCCCAGTAATAAATAGATGATATGTGGACGCAGGAAGAAGAAATCACGGCTGGGGACAATACGCGAGCCAATTGGACATCCATGTCGCGTCATCCTCCGGCAGATATTCTAGGGCCGTGTCCATAAATAAATAAAAAAGCCACTCACCTCGGCGCTTCAAGAACATCATTTTGTTCCAAAGAGTATCGTATTAAACGTTTGTGATTCGAAAAGTGGCAGGAACACTCCTACCTCCAAGAACGGCTTATTCAAGTCAATTGCGGAAGGAAGCTGGACCTGATTCCCCAGTCACGGCCCCATCCATGCATCATCTGGGTTGCATTCCACGATCCCATATGTTCAGCTTCAGATCTTCAGTCTTGCATGCAGTCTATCATGGACGAGAGCAAGAGCAAGGTGTAGACGGTCATCTTGTAAGACTCACTCACGAAAGTTTTAACATCATTTTAGCATGGGCTCTGTGCCTTACTATTTTTTATGAAAACAACCGGTCGGGCATTGTTATTTCTGGCCCGCCACCAGCGATTTGGACGAAACGCCTACCCGAAGAATAGCATTAGACAAGATCAATCCGAAAAGAACTATGAACGACTTCACAGTCCAGATAGGGCCTATCTTTGAGGAAGACAAAGACTTTTCCCTGATAGCATACACGGATGCTGGTCGCATAGTCCAATGCCTTCGTTCAGTAATTCTCAATATCGCAATGATCTCAAGGGTTTACTATACTATTGGAGGACTTTCAGGACTATGGAAACCAGATACCAAGTCAACCCCAAGGTGTACTTGATACGTCTCAAAGAGTTCCATGGAGGCTGTGTAGCTAAGAGACCTCCCCGCCTTATTCCAGACGAGGAATTCCCCGTCCAACCTCCAGTTCTATTGAGACGACCTCTTCTCATCCAAACTATGGGCCTCCTCCCTAGGGCAAAAGCCTGCCCCCAAGCGGTGTATTGTAGTTTTATGCACATCGGCTGGTTCTCGGAGCCGCAACTAAGCCCTGACATGGTGGACTCATTACTAGTCTCTGAGGACAACCATTCGAGTACAGTTCAAGAATGTGTCGCAATTTGTTCAACCATCTAACTCCAAGCATTGATATTGACAAAACTCTTTACTGGCTAGTAGTGTAACCGCACAATTTGTATCTTCCCCTCGCCACTTTGGCATTGCTCTATCGTTAACAGAACACAGCAAATCGTAAGTCAATCGATAGATACTAACTCTAACTAAATAGTTAAAGACTGGCATATCTAAGGTTTGCCCATGAACTCGCTGAGTCCTGTCTCAGTACTGGCTAATGAGTAAAGAGATATTTAATCAAGACCTTTTCTGCACAATCAGCCATGCATAACATTCGGCTGACGGCTTGTTTGACGACCTTGTGACATGCAAACGTAATATTGTATACACTTCAATTCCGTGGGTCGTGCCTCGGTACTTTCATCTATTGCGTCTTGCTAGAAATCGTATACTCGACGAGAACGGAATATAGCGTGAGGCTGGGGACGAAGATGTCCATCACAGCGGTGCCGCACTAGAAAGCCGACATGGTTATACTTATTGCTACAGCCGGGACATTCAGTCGATGTCGTAAAGTGTTGTTCGGACCCTCAGCTTCTATCGATAAGTTGACTGGAGAAGGGGCATGTCGAACGCCGGACTCAGCCCGTGCTAGGGTGATTACCGTATCCCAGTTACCTGCCCAGACAGCATCCTCAAGAGCAGGCTCAAGTCTCCAGAATGAATGATGGGATGCGGCAAAGAATGTCACCAATATTATCACACCACTCAGCAGATTAGCTCCACATTTCAACGTCGTCAAACCGCCGCGCTCATGCCCTTCAAGGTTTAAGCTCGAAGCGATATATCGTCCTCTATCCACACTTGTGGACCACCACAAAAATTCACAAAAAGTCCAAAAAGAAACATACAACAGCGAGGATTCCCCGGTCGTCACCGACCCGAGTACTAATTCGCCGCTTCTCAGCTTGACTAAGGGAGAGCGGACGGGATCCCGTATTTTCTAAGAGCTATGGTCGTATGTGCTGGTTGAGCCGAGGATGGAGATCATGAAACCGGGCCCTTCACAACCGAGTTTCTCTTCGCACAGGACAATTAGACTCCTCATATGTTGCGAAGAGAACTGCGTACTTCTTCAATCTCTTTGCAGTTTGAGTCACTATCAAGATGGCCAAGAAATCTTGGGTTTTCGGAAACGTGAGAGCAGGGAAGGAAGCCCAAACCAGGTGTGACGAACTTCCAATTGTTCGGCAACCAAAAATCCGCAACTAAGGCAAAAAATGTTTACAGCAATACCCCGGAAAGAGTCAATGTGGATCTTCAAAACGGCTCCATTTTTGGTGACGGAGAATGCCTTGACAGGGACGGGCACAAACCCCACGCGGCTGGAGCTTTTTGCTCGTTGCCTCAGTCTTCCAATTGGGAGACTGAGGAACCTTTCAGATTAAATGAGAGGTCAAAATACGTAAACGAAAGCTGGCTAGACATTAGTGACGTGTGTGCAGCCAAAGTTGTTGTAGTAAGTGGCAGGTTGATGTCAGTCTAAACGATGACCAATGTGATTCCGCGCGTTCCAGGTTCACTTCAACGAACCTGATTCGTAAAATTTCTGATCGTTAGAACTGCTTATGCGTAATAGAAAGTTCGGGTTGTCCTCGGTAGTTTGTAGAGAAACTACGATTAGGGCCACTGGTTGCATCGCTTCTGGATTGGCTTGAGCATGATGCAAAACAATAAACGCCTAATGTCAATGCGCAAACATGAATCTTGAGTGATTGGAAATTCCTCTGCATCTCATATTTGAACCATACCGCCGTCGCCGTATATCATTAACGCAAGGACAGAAGGAGGATGCGTCACGTTACTCGCGTTGATCCTCTTACGCATGTGCCTCCAAATTGTTATGGCACCAGAATAGGTCCACTCAAGACTCACAACGTCTTCCGCTTTCATTGGGAATTCCTCATGGTGCCCCTGGTAGTTAGCTGAGGTGCACTGGGGTCTATGTGTCGCATTTCTTTTACCAGCATCCGTCATAATGAACTGCAAACATTACAACCCAAGTACACCTGGAGCTATGACGCGTCAAGCCATTTTTGCTAATTTGGAGGAAAGCATCGATGGGCTCTGGTTTTAAAAATAGCACGAGATTCTCAATACAACCAATAGCGAATGAATACGCAGCTGAGTTGCCACGTGATATACGTACATAAGGCTGAAGAAAATAAGCATCCTACGCTGAAGGTGGGTCGCTTCTCCCTCATCCCCTCATGAGACCTTTTGTCTTGCACTTTCCTCTCAATTGCACCCAGCTCTCCCGGCGTCCCAGCTGGAGCACTGAAAACAGTCATGGCAGATTTCTTAAACTTGCCTGAACTTCCTTACGTCGTCACGGATATTCAAGACACGACACGGCAGTATCTATGGGATATTTCTCGCCATAAGTTTTGTGTGTCTTGCTACAATCTTTACCCTACTGTACTTTCACTCATTGCACCCCTTGGTGGTGTATCAATGAACGAAATTGGGGACGATACCTTGGAGAGGGAGTCTCCATTCGAAGAGGCTCTAGGATCTCGAGACTGGTTCACATGGAATTTCTCATATTTTAAGACGTATCAGATTCAGAAGTCTCTTCCTGAAATTTCCGCCACAGCAGCGTCAGGCTGTGTCACCTGTATGCTACTTAAGGATGCCATAATCAGATTCACGAACAACGCAGTCGATTTCGATGATCCGCTCCTGTTTGCAGAACTGCTTCTCTGCAGAGGGCATGCCTTGACGCTTCTGGTAACAAGGGGTACTGAAGAAGATGAAGAAGAAGACATGTTATTCCCTTCATATGGTCCGAAGGGGACAGTACCGGTCAGTGGGCCTTATCAACTCTACACTCTCCTCGGTATGGCTGGTTCTACATCATGGTGTCCGTAAACTAAACGTTTCAGGTTCGCCTTGTCCGTGGCCGACCATTGGCAGTAGCATGACCAAAATATATCCTACGACCACCAATCGGGTTGTAGGGGGGTACGCGGCTCATGTTTCCACAGATTTCAATACCGACGCTTGCTTCGACACAATCAAAGGATGGATCGCCACTTGCAAGAAGCTTCATACAATTTGTGGGGAAGCCGATGCATCAACAGTAAAAAGTTTTCCCAAGAGAATCATCAGCATTGGATCAGCATCAAACAACGAGATTCGCGTTGTGGAGCGTGACGATTCATCACCTCCGCTGCAGGAGCCATACATAGCGCTGTCTCACTGCTGGGGCAAAAGTCGTCCTTTGACCCTAACAAAGGATACTTTAGCCCAGCGAAAGGCCCATATCCCATTCCAAGCCCTTCCTCAAACGTTCCAAGACGCTGTGGTTATTACTAGAGGCCTTGGCATTCGCTACATTTGGATCGACTCACTGTGCATCATACAAAATGACACCCAAGACTGGGAAATCGAAGCGGCTAAGATGTCTTCAATTTACAGTGATGCAGAGCTTGTACTCTCTGCAACTGGATCAGCGGATAGTACTGCAGGAATGCTCCAGAACAGGAAGCCATTTCTGACTTGGACAGGCTCCTACCCAAAAGAAAAGCCTTTCCATATATATGGTCGTGAGCTCATCCAACATGAGGCTTTTGGCTGGGCTCAGGAAGAAAACGATATGGTGAAAGGCTCAGCGCTCATCGCGAGGGAAGGAAAACCGCTCTCATCTGGAAACGTCCCATTGATGACGCGAGCGTGGTGCTTTCAAGAACGCCTGCTAGCTACGACCATTCTCCACTTCACCAAAGACGAGGTCGTTTTCGATTGCTTGACGTCGATGGAGTGCGAATGCGGAACGCTCACAAGACATGAAGGAGATTCTCACCTCGCTTTTCGCCGTATTGTCAAAACGGGCTATAAATATGTCAGCGGCTCGACTAGCTTTCTCCAAGGACTTATTAATCCCTTTGATTTACAGAACAGTGACGCTGTTGAAGAGCCAAGCTTCCCCGAGGGGTTCGTAGGGCATCACGAGCGCTGGAGGGACTTGATCGTGCAGTACTCCCAGAAGGGCATTACCGTGACGACGGATCGCCTCCCTGCTGTCGGTGGTTTGGCATCGAGGTGGTCGAACGACATGACTGGGAGGTATCTCGCGGGTCTGTGGGAGAAGGATCTGCTTCGGGGCCTCCGCTGGTGGCCCAGTGAAGCCGAAACAGACTTAGATGAAGAACCCCCGTATGTCGCCCCGAGCTGGAGTTGGGTCAGCGCCTGCCGTGGCGTTACCTGGGGCACACAGGGCTTCGAGGGTACATTGTCCTTCATCGAGATTGATCTGGCTCGTACGCAATGTCACCTAAGCGGATTGAATCCGTACGGCGAGGTTGACTACGGCTACATTTTTCTCACCGGTCGCATCATGGAGATTACATTCAGCGTCAAAGCCGACATGGTCTGGCTCCAGAAGTTTGGCGAGGAAAAGAATTTGAGACATCCCGATAGCATCTCCCAGTTAGAGGGCATGGAAAAGCTTGGTAACTGCAAGCTCTATTGCCTTCGGCTCTGCACACAACTCGGCACCAGCAATGCGTGGGACGACGATATCGCCTTGGTGTTGAAGAAGGCGGATGGAACGGACTTGGCCAGACAACCGAAAGAAGTTCAAGATTTCCCAAATGTGTATCGGCGAGTGGGTTTGTGGACGGCATATCGTGTTAGATCCTGGCATCATGCACAGGATTCGGTCCAGGAGGATTTGTATCTTATCTAAATCATGGGAGCTTTCTTCTTTTGAGTAAATTTCCCTTACAATACATGTTGCGTACAGCAACCGGCAAATGGCTGTTCGATGTAGAAGGAGGCTCCAGCTGTGGGAAATTCGCGGTGCAGTTGGTGAAGCTGGTGGGAACCGGAAAGTTTGCGTCGTGGGTGGCAATGAAACAGAGTTCAAGGGGTCCGGTGATAATTACACAGGTCGTCGACCACTATGGTGGTGAGGATGTAGTCTACGAATGAATCCGAGCCATCGCTGGCGACGACCTCATACATGCCTTGAACATGGTCGACCCTCCAGACAGTCAACTTCTGGCCCTGAACGCACTGTCTAGTTATAAGGAGGACGAACTCGCAACATTGGGCGTCGGCCCCTCGTTGAGTCTAAGGTCCAAGGAAGAAGGCCGGGTTCGAGCTGCTCGGCGTACACGGGTCAATTGGTGAGGATACATTATGCAATCCGTTCTGGGCACACATTTACGAGTGGCTTGCGATAGGTGCCATATCCTTTCAGTTATGTGAAACCATGGCTTGCTTGTGAATAATTCTTTGCTGCGTACTTTTTCACTTTTTGTTTATGTAGTGATCATTAAGCTATGCGGCTATCATAGGTCGCAAACTTCTCGCTGCTCCGGTGTTCTCGACATAACAAGAAAAGAAACAAATGGAATAGTCTTCTCACAACCCCAATCAAAGGCTCCAACCAAACCCCGCCAGTTTTATTGCGCCTTCAAGTAAACTCTGCCTCTAAGCGCATGAACTGTGACAAGACATCTCCTAGCGGTGACTGCCGTGCGGGTTGTAATTCTGTGTAGGTAGCTCCTGGGCTGGCATTTCGAACACGGCTTGAGCAGGCTCCGAGGACAACTCTTGGGGCGAGACAGCATGAGCATTGTATTGGTTCGGCGACACCTGCTGGTTGTATTGTGTCGGTGACGGTTGTTGGGGAGGAGGAGTCTGCGTGACTTGGTAGGGGCTATACTGCGGTGACTTGCTGTCGGCAGGATGGGGAGAAGTTGAAGGCTCAGAGACAACCCGAGGGGGGGCCCCTTGGGTGTTCCACACGGCTGTAGATCCCGCCTCGTAGATGCCGGGAGTCACACTGGTTGCGGGAGGAGAGGCAGGGGGGTAGGCAGGAGGGTATGCCGCCTCATTCGATGATGACGACACGGCGACGGAGGTCCCTTCCTTTGATCCGTTGCGCTTTCTCCTCCGCAGGAATAGCAAGAGGCCAATGATTCCGATGATGAGGGCGCCTCCGATACCTCCAACAGCGCCGCCGATGATAGCGCTCTTGTTGGAAGAGGAGGAGGCACTGGACGTCTCGCTGGTGGCCTCCGAGGTTGTCGATGAGGAAGTTTCTGTGGATATGGGGCTTGAACTATCTGTGGCTGCACTTTCATCAGTCTGGGTCGAGTCGATGGCGGTAGTGTCGGCGAACGAGCTCTTGGAATCGTCAGTAACGGTAGTCGCCGCAGCTTCGGCCGTGGCTGTCTCCTCTTCGGCAGTTGTCTCGGCGGCGGTAGTCTTCTCGGCAGATGTTTCTTCGGTGGTGGTCTCTTCGGCGGTGGTTTCCTCGGCGGTGGTCTCTTCGGCGGTGGTCTCTTCGGCAGTTGTGGACGTCTCTTCCACGCCGATGGTGGTCAGAGCACTAGGAGTTCCAACAAAGTAGATGGCATTATCCCCCGAGCTACAGTCGTAGTCGTCGTCGCCAGTGCAGTAATACATATCCTTGCTTGCCGATGGGCATTTACACAAGCCCGCGCCGCCGGACTCGTTGTTGTCGATGCAGAAATCAGGGCATGAATCGCTATCCCATGACTTGTCGGTGCAACTTCCACGGACGTACTCGGTTGCATCCGACTTTTCCAGCTCATCGCCGGTTGCTTGGCAGATGCCGTTGGATAAGCATGCGTAGCCCTGGCCGCAGCAAGACGAGTTGTTTATATATTTCATGGCGATGGCTTAGACCGGTCGAAATGCTCATTGTCCAAGTACTTCATCGCAAGGGATACCCACGACCAATATCTGACACAGTATCTGCATACTAGGTCTATGAGAGCCGGGGATGTGGCTTTTCTGGTACATCACTATATCTACTCTGTATTGCCAATGCCCGCATGCCTATTGCTACTTGTTCTGCTTCACGGCAGTTCTGAGAAAACGACTCAGCGATCTCTAGGTAAACCCGTTGTCTGTGAATGCCTCGTAACTAATTCGTGGACGAGAGTCAGCCCCAAAGGAACAGTGTCCAATCTGGATGTCCGGTGGAGTAGCGGCGATTTGGAACTAGTGAACTCCTGCCATTGGTCTCTTTACGATAGATTGACAGCACGAGCGAGACGGAAACCTTGCTGGTAAACCCAACTTGGCGGGTGATTCGAAATTAATTGCAGGTGGATGGAGCGAGCACGATTCGCAGTGCTATCCCATTTTGGCTCACCTCCGAGAGACCCACCGCAGCCGCATCTATTTTCGCTGGGGAAGCCCACGACGCTGAACACATCTTGCAGTGGTTTCAAGACGTGCTACGTTTGCTGAGGAAAGGGAGCCTGAAGGTCATCTTCCCGGAGTTTCAACGGTAATGATCTGCTAGCGGTAGGAGTATACCCACTACTCGTCAAGTAAAACGCTCTTTTCAATGGAGACATTAGGTAGCTTGATAGGCATTGACATTGATACGGCTTGTGAAGGGTTCTATCTGATCAAAACTCCTCTGTAGGACCCACAGCCCGCATCTCCATTAAGTTTTCCTGCAGCCCCTGGACCACGGACGCGTAGTTACTATGTACACTTCTGTCCAATCCTAGCCCCGTACCTCGCAATGAAATAAACGGGAATAGGGCACACGCCAGAGCAGTAAATGCTGGACACTCGACGCTCAGTGGATCCTCGGAGAATTTGTCCAGGCAAACAAACACAACCCTACGGGCACCACGATAACACCCACTATGCAGACATGAAGTCGAATTTTAGGAGTCCTGCCGCCCAGAGTCGATGCCACGCGTTTCTGGTACCGCTTGTTCTCGAAGACCATGTACACAAGGGCCATGCACATACCGATAGCCATGCCGATGAAGGCCAAGCCAGCCTCCCCGTAGACCAGCCGCGCCGCTGTCGAAAGAGGATGGGGAAGGCCGCGAAGAGCATTACATGGTGGCATAGGTGACGGCGATGAAGATGGTAAGGAGGAGAACAATGAGCTCGAATAGGAGAAGCACCCACGGGCAAGACAGGCCTATATTCAACAGAGCCCCTAGTTTCTTGGGCCCGTTTGATGGTACACGTTGCTGACATAGATCTTGCCCGTGCACTTAGTCAAAGCCGTAGCTCTCCACGTCAAGGGTAACGGGGCGTATGTCTCAGGTGTGAGGAGAACGCAGGCAAACAGAAGATCATCAGCCAGGCAATGAATTTGAGAGTTAAATGAGATCGCATTTCCAGTCACTTTTAAATGTCCCTTTCATCAAGAAGCCCTAAAGCTACTGGCTCTTTTAATCTTGAAATCGCTGGTGTTTTCGCCGTCTTTTAACCTGCTCTCGCGGAAGCCTGAAGATGCTTCGTGTTCCTTCCTTGCAGCAATACCTGTTTGGGCTGTTGGGTGTCTTTCCCATCATCGGCTTCGGGTCACCTTCACCAACACATCAACTTGATGCAGATCCTGAGGACGAAGAAATGGAGGAGAAGATTGATGATAATTTTTACCAATCAGGGGGGCGTGATGGGGGGGCTGAAAATGCTTGCTAAGACTCAGAACAATGTGGCAGAGTCCCAGGATCAGACAACCAAGCGACTGAATAACAGGGAGGAGATAGCTCATCAACAGATAGATAGGGATACTCATAGGTTAAACAATATTGAGCGTTGGATAGGTACTCTATCTAGTGATATTTTCCTTTTTAACATTGCATGTAAATTGGCTCTTCAGTCTTCCTTTGAAGTTGGTGGTGCTGAATATGGTTGTGGGGTGTATGTTACTTGTACAATGAGAATTGTGATTAAGGAATTTGCTAATGTTAGCTAGACTAAGCATCGCTCTGTTATGAAGGCCACATACAGAGTTCTACCTTCCTGTACCTCACGCCTCAAGTCTGCACAACTTTGAGGTCCGCGAACCAGATATTAGCGGCCTGGTATTAGATCCAAACGGTAGCGGGCAAGACACGTTGAATGGCGTTGTCGGTTTTTTTTTTAGATGCATGTGGGCGGATATTAATTCTACGATGATAGAGCGTTAGACGCCTTTCGTGGTGCAATTTTCTCTCGCAATGGTAGCCCGTCAGAGGGTTGCCCCTTTTCTCACTGGGGCAAGCGGCACGCTCTCACGATTGTATGACTTGACTACATATGTTCTGCTTATCTAGATGTTAGTTGTGGTAGAGGATAAACCTAAATGTATGCGTCTTGGTCTCGTCGAAAAGCGAAGAGGATGTAAAAACAGCCTGCCACCCGTGTTAACTTAGTATCTCCCGAGTTTCGTATCATGATACATAATTATCCTACCCTTCAAGGCTGGGACAGCCGCATCCACACTTCTTCTTTGGATATTCGCAGTCTTTCGATCGGCCAATCTCAAGACTCACCGCTTTCGTGATAGCACGGGCTTTCTTGAGCCGCTCCTTCTCCCTCTTAAGCTCATGGGCGTATAACTTCCCTACCGTCGTATCCTTCAGCCTTTTCTTCTTCTTCAAGAGCTCCTTGTCCAGGGAAATTGCTGCTGTGGGGACCTTCAGGAGTTGGCCTTTTACCACTTCCAGCAACCCCTTCGAGCTTTGGCCGTGATTCCAGGTCTGGAAAGTGATGGCGTCTTGGGCATTAATAAAGTTATTCCAGCTCTCCATGACCGCCACATCTTCCGGGCGCTGGAATTGTTGCACTGCATTGGCGTGGTTCAGAACGAGCATCTTGGCGTTTCTGGTCATCCCCGGCCACTCCCCGATGACCGAAGTCAGGTACTGAAGTTGTTTCTCAGTAGCGTCGTTGTCAGTCAAGTCCTCCACGTACACGAATCCTGTGATTGTACCGCCCTCCATCACTCCTCTGGGTTTACTGTTGCTGATTAACAAAATTGCCATCATTCGTTGGGATTCGCAAGCGTACAGTCTTTGGGTGAACAACTAAGAGATTGCAACTATGACTTAGCCATTGACACAGTGTTCGAACCGTCCAGGCCAAGAGAATGATGGAAGTTCCACGAGCCACCCATGCATTATTCGCGGTTCATTTTCGCCATCAGTATTGAAGCTGAAGTCTCTCACTCCAATTTTCGGCGCCATGATCCTCATCGGAAGAGAGGTTCTTTGCCGAGATACCGTTTCGCAAGACCCTCAATGAACTGCACGTAATTGAGTCGTCAGATATTAAATCACCATGGTGAGTAACTGCCGATCGAGAATGGAACGAACCTTGCTTTTGCCTAACTTAGGTCCCCCTCCAACTCTTTAGCGTGGTCAGCAACTAAGCTATCAAAACCGTGAATTGTGTCCGCAAGATATCTCACAAAATCACGGCCTTCAAAGACGGATCAGCATACTGGGCCTGTCTATCAAACGCCTTTCTAGCTCCAGCTGTGTGGAACATCAGGATGGCCGTTTTGCTCTCTACTGCAGGACTAGGCTCGTGCAGTATCAGCCCAAAGTGTAAGGTGCTAGAGACTGTACGGAAACTTGTTCGCAATTTGAACCGCACACCTTTACTGAGCTGCAGCAAAAGACTGATATATAGGCAGCAGGCTGGGCAACGTACTACTAATGATTGAGTACCTTATCCAATCAAAGCCGGATCCGACCTTTTGACATTATTGGTTTTATCAACAGCCACCAGGATTCGTCACAAGGCTCACGAAGCACTTCCAACCACGTTTCAAGTAGCTGAATTCCGTCACATCTGCCGCGTTGCTTACCACCGGGGCCAAATGACGTTAATATTATGCCGAGGTTGTTAAATGCAGCGTATGTACCGGCCTTCACGGCCTCGACTCGGGCCAAGTAGACAAGGACCGCCAAAAGAACGCACGCAAATACGCTGGAGATTGTGCAGCTAGCATCATCGGATGGGGCTGAGTTGGATACACGTGTAAATGACACTATTGTGGCTCAGGCGATATCTTCGGCGACTTCTTGAGTCAGTTCAGACATTCAGTGCTACAGATACAACATAGGTATGTAAATGGTTTGATTGTTGCTAATTTATGCTTGTGGGCTTGATGATAACCATAGCAATCGCCATGTTACATCTCAACTTGACCAAGAGCAGATGAAGGTCCGTCCGGTGGTATATTCGCAAGATGTTACTTGACAAGCAGCATTGCGTATTCACTTGCAAGTGAATAAGTGGATAAATGGAGTGATAATCTTGGGAATATCTGTCATTGAACGTTCCCACCCGCCGCAGGGATACATCAAGCTGCGCCTCTCCGTCACTAGCGGAGCGTTCGGAAGCCGGCACTTGTAAATTGCAGTCCCTTCCGCGTGTGGGGTTTAGCTGCTACATCCTCGTCTTAAATCTCGGGATTTCGTCTTCAAATAAGCCATTTGCATCCTCAAGGTATGTTGCAGCGAAACAGCTCCCTGCACAAACTGCGAGCGGAACAGCACAAAATGACAGTTCAACTACAACCGTCGCCGCCGCGGTTCCTGGCCAAAGAACCACATCAGAGCGTCCATATCAGTCCTCTGCCGGCTTCCGAGCTGTCGTCAAGTTAAGACTAGTGAGCAGATTGTACCTCATCTGCGCAGTCGGACTCCATCGTTGGCTCTACCGGGTCTCGGTCGCCAATGGGGAGGTTCTCGAGAGACCATCTGGAATTGGCAATGGTTGTGAGCGCGTGCACTACGGGGTGAGTAGCGGCACTAAGCGACTACCTTCCACTATAGTTAACAAGCTGACGCAGGACAACCTTGCACATGTTCCAGACCTCTCATCTTACCGACATCTTCTTCACAATCGTGAATGTGCAACAGCTCCCCATCATAACCCTTGAGAAGTTCCTGAACCGATTGCAAAGGTCAGACGTCGCTAGAGCCCTGTCACGCGATCTGTTCCATCAGCATTCGTTTCACTCACCATCGGTCCCTCCACGCGACCGACCTCGGCAACGAGTTCGCCACGGATGCGAGGGCGATACTCTCCGAGTCCCAGGCTCATCAAAATAGGCTCAAATCGCAACCCCTGAAAAGCCAGCTGGATCACGTCTTGACGCTATGCACGCTCTTCATTCACGAGGCGCATCGTGGGAACGGACTCCAGGCTTGGTTCGATATCAGTGAGTGAGACTTGGCGCATACGATGCAGCACAGACAGCGGTGACGTTGGCGAGAGCGTTTGTGGAGATGAGACGCCTTGGCATGAAAAATACCGACAATAAATCGGTTTTACTTAGGCAGCTGTAGCTACTGAGTGGGCAATCCTGAATATCGAGATATGGGTTGCCTATTCTAGGCACCCAATTATTCAAATGCAGCTCGGTGATGTAGTTCCTGGGCATGCTCTGCGCGTGGTCGAGCGTGGCGTAAACGAGTTACGGTGCGGCCATTACTGCTTCTGGAGGCGCCGGGATCTCTGGGTCCTCACACCTCAGATCATATCATTTTACTCAGCCGGCGGTGCATTTATGTGCTCGTCGGTGACTGACGAGGGTCTCTGGGACATGATTTGGTGAAAGATGGGCGTTGTTGGTCGGCCCTCGCAGGAGATGAAACTAACCAGAATCGGGGTGCACCAACAATCGCAAAGGTGTGGATTAGTGCCAACAAAACAAGGCGCCAGCAGGTCTTCTGTCGAATTCATGTCGCCCAACGGCCTGAGGTTGGCCGCCAGACGTGTTGGCTCGAGACTGAGAGGTGCATCCGATCCCACCCAGCCAGTCGTTTTGAAGCGGCATCGAAATGGCAAGATAAGGGGGAATAAGGTGAAGCGAGAAGCAAGCTGAAATGAGATTCTGCCGCCCGAGATAGAAGTTTCCGTTTGACAGAGAATGCATCTCAAACCCGGAGGGCTTGGCTCTATTTATCGCAGCTCAAATTGCCGTTCTCTTGGCCGTTGACTTTGATAGCGGGAAAGTTTATGGTTGTGTGAAACAGGCCAAGAAACCCCGTTTTGTACCGTGGAAGTCGCCGATCCTCCTTGGCAACAGTCTTTGTCGACGAAATGACGTACCAAAGCGGGACAGGGTCGGATTTGAAGTTCAAGCTTTGCGTAGATTAGTCTATGGTAACATCGTTCACGGTCACTAGCCCAAACTGAAAAGATGAGTAAATGAATGCAGCATGGCACTTTAACTGAGTTCACCGCTGAAGGAAGGTCCCTGAGTGTGTGTAGGAAAACTCGCTGGTGGTGGTGGTGTGCAGCCCCTACCGATGGTGTGCGGCGTCTGTTGGTGGTGCAATCAAATCTCTGCTGGGGATGTGCACTTTCTGCAGCTATGTTTGAACACGACCAACGGGCGATTACCGTAGTCGGTGGGAATAAATCAAGACGAAACCCAGTAGCCTCGATGGCCGTGGAGGAGTAACGTGTTTGGCCAGACCAGATTCCCGCTGCAGCGATATAAATATAGACTAGGTCGTCTCTCTACTAGTCTACACAGTATACCGCCCGCTTGTGGCGCCGGTCTAGTGCCGAAGAAGGGGTCTCGATCAGTCCGTGTCACTGCAAATCAACGATTGGACTGAACTAGCGCATCCACACACCGCATCACCGAGACAGGCCATGGGGCCACGCGTCTTACCCTACAGCGCGTGGCGAGACGACCCTGGCAAGAAATCTCTCCACGACAAGATTAAGTTTCCGAATAGAACGGATGGGAAGGCCGATTGGCAGGGGACGGAAGACAACGTGGTGGCAGTATCCAGGCGACTGTTCCCTGTTTGCACGCCCCCCTCTGACGATCCCTGAAGACAGGACCATCCATGGACAAGGGGATGGGAATGAAGGCAGACGGAGGCAACCCTAAAACGTTCCCCTTGCAGTGCAGCTGAAGACGGACGGACACTCGGACAGACACGCTGTTGACGACGATGTCGAGGCGGGAAGGCAGCGAAGAGGCGCAGAGGCGAAGCAGGGTGACGACGCATCCCTGTCCAAGCCGGGCTTGGTTCAGTACTAACTTGACTATCTACAACACAACCCGTCCAACAACCGCCAAACGGCTATCCGGCGTGGCTCTGTCAACGCCTCGCCGACGCAGACTCGCTATGTCGACCCACACATAGCCTCTGACGTGCGGCCTCGAGCGTCCTTGGTTGGCCCCTTCGTAACTCGACCGACTACAGTGGGCCAGCCACAAGTGACCCCATCGGCGCCCCGGCTGGCGGCTCGCTGATACGATCTCCACCGTGCCGGCAGCCGAGTAACTAATTGCCCGCTGACTGAAACTGCGACAGATACTCAAGTTGGCGACACAGTCAGAGAGGACGACCACAAGGCGAACAATACGACCGCAAAGCGAACAATACGACTGCAGAAGGAACAATACGACCGCAAAGCGAACAGTACAAACGCAAAGCGAACAATACAAACGCAAAGCGAACAATACGAGGCGCAGCAACCCAGCTCAGGGGCGAAGAAAACCACCGATAAAACGGCCCCAATACGAGATGGGGTAATTATACCGCAACCGGGTCTCCGAACTCTGTCGCCGGGAGCCGTATCCCTTCATTTCATTCACCTCTAGTCTGGTGCCGCTGTCCATTTTCGTAACTGAGCTGGTGCCATTGTTTTACACTCGCATTTCTCGTATAACCGCCGCCCTACAACGTGAGATAGCCGTAACTCACAGCCCAGATCATTATTACCGACGCCGCGAGACACAAAAAGGGCCTTGCATCACTCCACCTGGTCTAGGTTTTTTTTTGGCGGATCTGATTCATGCCTCTCCTCCTTACAAGGCTTCTCGTCGCTCACTTAAGATTTTGACCTTCTCGCCAGGCCACCTTGCCTTTTTCCCCACCCAGCCATGCTTTCACTACAGGTACAGAGAATTCAGAATCAACGGAAATGGGTGTTGAGCGCGGTGGGCGCCTTCTTGACCTTTGGGCTGGTGTTTTACGCCCATAGCCTATACGCGACGATGGAGAAGCCATTGCCACATCAGTAAGTCAGCCCTTGTCTGTCGACGACGCCAAGACCATCCGAGTTGCAGATCCGCCAAGATGGAAAGACATCTACCGAGATGCAAGGCGCCAAGAATCAGGACTAATAAGCCTCATAAGCAGCATCTACACCGAGACGGTGCACCCAGAGAACATCCCCAAAGACTTGCCTGGGCTGGTGTCCCAATTATGGAAGCCGTTGCTGCACAACCTCAACGACACGCACTTCGTCAGCGACGAGGGCTACAAATACGACATCCCCGAGAATGCGCACCGCTGGACGAAGCCGCTGGGGAAGAAGTTGCTCATCCTCGATGTCGACACGCGCCTGGACCTGGGACCCGGCGCCTTGCTGAACGAGGCTCCTCTGCGACAAAATAACGTGACGGCGAGGACTGGTGGATGGCTGGACCACTACCTGTACGGTACGTCATGCTGGTCTTGAGAAGCCGTGATTCAGTCTTGAACTCATCGCCGAATCAACACTAACAACACCACAGCAATGATCCACGGCTACGATTACCGCCTCGTCCGCGCCCCCGAGTACCCCGACCGCCACGGCACCTGGGTCAAGGTCCCGGTGATCAAAGAAGCCCTGAAGACGCACGACTTCGTCGTCTTCCTCGACTCCGACGCCGTCTTCATGTACCCGCACATGCCCATGGAGTGGCTGATGAGCCTGTGGAACTTCAAGCCGTCGACGCTGGTGGCCATGTCCGAGGACCCCGACGCCAAGACCAACCGCGACGCCAACGGCTGGGTCATGTGGAATACGGGTTTCATCGTCGCCCAGCAGAGCAACCGCACCCAGGAGCTCTTCGACATCTGGGACAAGTGCCCAACCGGCGAGCGCTACCCCGACTGTCGCCGCTGGGCCAAGGACTGGGCCCACGAGCAGGCCGCCTTCAGCAACCACGTCCGCTACGACTACAAGGAGACGGACGAGCTGCGTGTCATTCCGTGTATGGACGGCAACGGCGCGCCGTACATCGGCGACAAGAAGTGCGGCGGCGTGTTTGTGCGCCATCACTGGTTCCACAAGGACTGGCCCATAAGGAACTTGCGCGAGGGCATCTTGGACTTGTTCGTGCGCCGTCTCCACGGGCACTTTCACACGAAGAAGCAGGAGTACTTTATCGATGCGTATGAGAAGAAATACCCACTGGAAGGGATGCAAATATGACGAGAGAATAGACTGCAGTGTATTTTAACTATAGACTAATTAGACCGATGTATCGTTACGATGTAAGATTTTAGGTCGTTCGCGGCTGCAGGGTGGGAACTCCGCGAACTAGCAGCATGCGAATGGAAGGCAACTACGATAGAATTGATTTCACGTTTTGCAAGTGTCCAATCTGTTGAGTTGTCACCATTCAATCAGGTCTACTCTGTCCCACAGCAAGTATCGGGCTTCTGTGAAGATTAAATTCCCCCCTTCACCACCTTATATCCGGTGACGGGGCTCCTACTTGGAGCAACATTGGAAATGAGGCGGAGGAACGGAAGACTTGCTTCGTCTTAGAGGCAAATCTATTTTTCACAACAGACTATCTAAAGTACAGAAGCGATGAAAAAGCGGACGGGGTTGAAAGTTAGTGGTTGGCTAGTTGAGGCCATCAGTGAAGTATTACCATCCAATGGTAACTATACAGATCTTCCTCTTCCCGACGCAGATAATTGATTCTTTGAAAATAGTCTTGTCATTACTTACACTAAGAATAAGATAAATTGAATATCGTATGGTATAATTAGAAGCGCCTCACACGTCTCTCCCTGGTAAACAACTGCATCGTGTCGCCAATGACAATGCTACATCGTATTCAGTTGGCTGTCCTGAGCATTCCGGACAGAGTCAGCTAGCTTCGACGCCTCCTTCGTAACTTATGATTTATACGCGATGGAGCCCTCCCTCGGGGACCATCCATCGGGGACTGCACTTCGATGATGCATGTCATACTTGGCCGTGTTAGTCCCAGCGGGAGACACAGTCTCGTAAACGGCTGGCAATGCGGACTCGGACCTAATTATAGCAACGCACCGGACGATTGACACACTACCTTTGTAACTAACCGTCAATAAGATTATATTAATCGGCTGGTATTGCTTCTGGATGTTACTTGGTGTACTCCGTACTTAAAGGTGTTGTTCAATCGATCCACCACCGTATTCATGGCAGCCTATCAAGACTCAGCTTATCACTATTTTGGCTCTGTCTATTCAAGCAGATAAAGTCGGCGTTGTGTCACACATTTCTCTTATAAATAAATAAAAACACGGTACTTTCAATGCCTATGAGTAAGGCTGCTGTTGTGGAAAAAAGCGCATGGTCTGAGATTCCTCATGTTTCTCCTTCAGTCAAAGGAATTTCGGCATCGTGCGTGATTGTGGTTCGTCTTCGCCCAACCCCGACGTTTGATCATGCTAGCAAGGATAGCAGTACGGCAGCCTAAACATCTTAGACTGGTAGCAAGAACACATTGCAGCCCTGTATGGTATCGTGAAGGCGCTCGTGATAGGCAGTGTCGTACTGTGAAATAGACGATGAGAGATGATCACCTTTGCTGCTCCGTCCTCCGCATTGTACAGCCAAGCCGCTAGCCGAAGGATCAGTGCGGCTTATTATAGCGTCTGTATAGGCCGTTCTGATTCGCCGGCTCGGACTCGTCCCCAGTTGCCTCATTCTGAGTCTAGTCTGTTTTGAGTGTGCCCACCGAGCATCAGGCAACCAAGATGTTGTCAGTAGGTGCTCGATCCCACTGCCCATCTATAACCGCGCTCTCAACACTCTCCATCCATGGCCTGACGTGCACAACTTGGATTTCGTGACGCACAACACAGCGCACTCTCACTGGCTCGATCGGACTCTTCAAGCCCTAGCACCTAGCAACTTTGAGCAGCCATGGCTCGGAAAGGAAGCCGCAAGGTCAGGACCGGCTGTCTAACCTGCAAGTGAGTGCCGTACATGTAGTTTGCTGCAAGCCAAGACGCTTCCGATACTGACCGTCACGAGAATCCGCAAGGTCAAGTGCGACGAGGACAAGCCGGAGTGCCAGCGCTGCGTCAGTACAGACCGCAAATGCGACGGCTACGCGCTGCCCGACGCCGACGCCGACGCAGACTCCGGGCTGCAGAACTACCGGCCTCGCCATGCATTCCAGGGCGTCACCACGGCGGCCGAGGGAAGGGCCCTGCAGTTCTTCTACGAGGCGGCCGGCCCGTTCATGTCAGGGCCCATTGATCCGCAGTTCTGGACGCAGCAGGTCATGCGGTTCGGCTGCTTCGAGCCTGCGGTGAGGCATTCCATCGTGGCCATCAGCTCGCTGTATGAGCAGGTCCACATCGAAGCCCAGTCTGATGTGCGGCTGAGCGACAACCGTCTTGCACTGCGTCATTACAACGCCGCTATCCACGAGCTGAAAGCCATGGACAACACGTCCGTGGTGCTGCTCGTCTGCATTCTCTTCACCTGCATCGAGTGCCTGCAGTCCAACCGAGAAGCTACCATTCGCCACTGCAAGTCCGGCATTGCCATCATGGAAAACGTGGCATCTGTTCATCCATGGGCAAAGGAGCACTTGCAGCCCATTTTCCGACGCCTGAGCGTTATTCCCTTCTTCTTTGGTAGTGGCGCCACCGACTTCCCCAACCTGGGCGCCTGGGATAGCCCTGTGCCCACTCTCTTCTCCTCCTTCTCCGATGCACAAGCCATGATGGACGACATATTCTGCAGGACAGTGCAGCTGGCACGGTGGGGGGATGCATATCGCACTGGAGATCTGAGACACCAGCAAGTCTCGGTGCAGCTACTCGCAGAACAACAGAAGATCAGTACTCTGTTGGAACAGTGGCATGTCTTGTTCGCAGACTTCGACACCCCATCGACGTGGCATGACTACATCGACCAGATTCTCCGCAAATTTCTCTTGATCCGTCACGGGGTTTGCCGAATCTGGTCGGAACTGGCCTTTTCCGCTGATGAAACCGACTACGACAGGCTCCTCGACAGCTTTCGCAGCCTAATTACCCTGGCCAAGGGCATTGCTGTAGTGCCAGAAGGGCCTCGCAGCACCACCCCAAAGACCCGAAAGTTCATTTTAGAGACAGGCTTCACCCCGTTGCTCTTCTTTATCGTCAGCAAGTGTCGATGCTTGGACACGAGGCTGGACGCCTTGCGCTTGTTCAAAGTCCTCGGAATCGCCCGTGAGAACCTCTGGGAAGTGAGCACGGTATACAGCGTTGGCCGGCGCCTTATTGAAATCGAGCATGATGTGGTCTTGGATGATCTGGGTCGGCCTTTGGTCCCAGCTTCGAATTCTGGGTTACCACCCGACCAAAGAAGAGTACGAGATACTTCGACAGAGACCAAAGTAACAATCCACAGGAGCATGCATGGATTTGAAGTACACGGCAGGATAGTGGGCTTTGCCATGCGCACTTTGGACGACACCATCTACATTCACACCGAGTTTCTTAGCTCAGAGGATTATGCCGGGCACATTGGAGGCACGCGGCCAAAGGTGCCCATCAGGCGTGCAAAGGAAGTTGAAAAGTGAGGCCGACACATGGTCAGCTGCTCGCGTGGTCTGTGTTCCTAGATATCCAAGTGGCCTCGTCACGTCACGAAAGATAGATCTGTCTTGGGTTTCAACACCCCATTTGATAACTAGTCATGTGCATATTATGAAACTTTTACAAAGATACAACACCGCTTAGACGGTCTCAGTTAGATAAAACTTCTTCTATATGGGCACCGAAAATGTTGGACCCTTCAGTGCCCTCTTTCGCCATCATGGAAGCTATTAAAATCACCCAAGTCCGTTTCAGAGCGTGACCTTGTTCCTCTAGTTCCTCAACGTGATCTCAAGGCCTTTAATTATAAAGGAGAGAAAACAAAAACAAATATGCTATCCTTTCCCATTAGCTCATTACCTAACTTTGAGGTGAGAAGCTTGAAAATCCCCCGTGCTTGCGTGTATTTGCATCACAGAGACGGGAACAGGAACACCACCAAACTTTGGGTCCATGGATCATGTATGCCATTACACAGAAATTTCAAGTATCTCTAGTCCCGCGCTCGTCTTATTTTCTACCCGTCTTGACAGCCTGTTACCTTTAGAAATGAGAAGCATCAAAAGTTCCATTCGCCAGCCCTTCTCTCTTCACCCGCGCCGCCTCGATCATCTGGGGGAGACATCCTGCGCTCGCCGCTACGAAACCAAGCGCGGGAGGCGAAGGGTCCAGGACCTTGCTGGTTAATTCAGGATGCGCTTGCAGGCTATTTGATCATGTTAGCAAGATTCCGTCACGAGCCTTGGTTATTATGTTGCTTACCCAACGAAGAAGGGGTGATCCTTCAGCTCGATGGTCTCGACTCGCACGCCTAGGTCGTCCATGGAGGTCAAGGAAAGACCGGCGTTCTCGAGCTCCTCGAGATACTCGGGGTTCACCTCGTAGCGATGACGATGGCGCTCCTCGACAACATCGACGCCGCCGTACATGGCACGAAGCTTGCTCCATTCGGTGCCGGGCTTGAAGTGCGATGTCCGCGTGCCAAGTCTCATGGTACCACCCATTTGCCTGCAAGCATGTGTCAGTTTCAGGTCTCGTCGCCAGATCCTCTCAGACATGTGGAACTTACTCCTTGGACCCCTCCGGCATGAAAATGACAACGCGGTGCTCTGCGTCGGCAGAAATCTCCTCGGACGTCGCGCCCTTGTGTCCCAAAATGTTACGGGCATACTCCATGACGGCGACCTGCATGCCCAAGCAGATTCCGAGGAAGGGAACCTTTCGCTCTCGGGCCCACTTGGTGACCTCGATCATGCCTTCGATACCTCGGGATCCGAAACCACCGGGGACAAGAACACCCTGGGCCTCGCAAATGGCCTTCCAGGCGTTGTGGTACTTGGTGGGGTCCTTCTGCTGCATGTCGTGCTCGAGATGCTCGGAATCCACCGAGATGAGGTTCAGCTTGCGCTTGCAACGCATGGCCGAGTGCTCAAGCGACTTGTGGACGCTGAGATAGGCGTCGTCGAGACTGGTGTACTTGCCAACCAAGACAATGTTGACTGGCTCGAGATGTCTCTCGGGGATGACCGTCTTCTTCCACAGCTCCCACAGAGCCTGGCCCTTCTGGATCCTATCTTCCGACAAGGCAGGCTTGTCGAGGACTAAGCCCTGTTGCAGTAGCTTGAGAAGACCCTGCTCCTTGAGAAGAAGGGGAACTTGGTAGATGGTCTCCATATTTCGCACGCCAATGACCTGCTCGTACTCAACCTGGCAACTGCTGGCAATCTTCCGGATGGTGGCGTCATCAAGGGAGCGCTCACAACGGCAGGCAATCTGGCAGAGCTGTTAGACGGATATACAATGCTTGGTGATGTTGGTGCCTACCGCGTCGGGGATCAGACCGGCACTACGCATTTGCCTAATGGCGTGCTGAGTTGGCTTGGTCTTCTCCTCTCCGTTGATGATGGGGACATATGACACGCCGATGCTGAAGAAGTTGTCCCGACCAAGTCGATGCCTGAGCTGAACAAGAGCCTCAACGAATGGGCCGGACTCAAGATCACCGACTGTGCCACCCTACAAGCATAGAAGTTAGAATCAAAGAGAGTCCTTGTAGGGAAGTGTCGCGAGACGACGTACCAACTCGACTAGGACAAGGAGTTAGTACAGGTTACTTTGCGACGTAATTCATTTGACAACATACTGATGCAGACATCGGGCTCTTCTCCTGAGTCGTCGACGGGAGTCTTGGCGACACGGGTCACCCATTCCTGGATGGCGTCCGTGATGTGGGGAACGACCTGGACCGTTTTGCCCAAGTAGTCACCTCGTCGCTCTTTATCCTGGAAAGGAAAAGCATCAGTCATCAAAAGTTCAGTCGAAAATTGGGAAATGGCGGGGATTTCGTACAATGACTAGCTTGTAGATCTTGCCGGTGGTCATGTTGCTCTCGCGGCTCAGCTGAATACCGAGATATCTGACGACGTCAGAAATGCTGTCTACAGAGCCCAGAGACTCAAAAAACTAACCGCTCATAGTTGCCGAGATCCAAATCCGTCTCTGAGTTGTGTCAGCGTCATTCATCTGGATGGCAGTGTCTTATCTTACCGCCTCCGTCGGCCAGAACGAAGCACTCTCCATGCCTGGAGGACGGTTAGTGAGATTCGGGTCATGAGGGACTCGGGAAGTCTTTCTCTAGAGGGTTCAGTAACCCAGCATCCGTGTTAATGTAGGGGTCTATTTTGAGCGCCTAGAAGTTGCGGTGTGAGCAAGAGGCGGTGACA
Organism: Neonectria sp. DH2; assembly: GCA_003934905.1. Taxonomy (NCBI): domain Eukaryota; kingdom Fungi; phylum Ascomycota; class Sordariomycetes; order Hypocreales; family Nectriaceae; genus Neonectria; species Neonectria sp. DH2. Next base: position 706,059 of record RQWH01000015.1, on the reverse strand, counting down.
TGGTGAGTTCAGAGTTGGTCGTGGTGTTGTGCTTACCGTAACGCGGAGACCCAGGGTCTTCAGAAGAAGTCCAGCGCTACTGGCTGTAACGGGGTTCGTCAGTAGACGAAAAGAAGAGCCGAGACCGATTTGATTGCCATACCGATAATGCCTAAAGAGTATCAAGTCAGCATGTTGGATCCGAGAAGATGAGTTTGAGTTGGTGAGTTGAGGGCGGCATCGTGACTTATCGCGGCGCACCACGACAGAGACACAACAGCAAAAATGACCAGGACGCCAGGAAACTCACCTTTGCCGACGCCAGAGATGACTCCGCCACTCACAAGAACCACACGCATCTTGACGGTTGCTGGTTGGGATCGACGGGACGTTAGAAGCGGCCGTGAAGAATTGCTCCAAGTTCGGCGGCGCGACGGTAAAAACTGTGCATGCAAAAGTCTTTCACATTTCCGGCTGACTAAGGCTTGGTGACTCGCGCGTTGGGGCGCAAAGAACGCTAAGCTTCCGGATGCTATCTAATCAAATGTCACGTGACCGTTTGTCTCCCACTAGCCGGTTTTGCCTTGGCGCTGACTCAGGCAACACTGCTCCAATTCGGCCCGGACTGAGTCTTGACTGCCCAGCCGGTTTCGCCCGTTCTGCCACCCTGTAGCTGCCTGAAATTCGAGACTCGCCTCCCAGATACTTTCCGCCGATTGTCAAAGTCTGTCGCCTGTCACAAGGCCATCATTTACCTATGATAGGTAGCAAGTATTGGTATGTTCGATGCTTTCTTTCTTAATAAAGAAGCTGGTTGTTACTTTAGTCCATTGAAAAGCGAACACGCAAGCTTGTTCGAAGAAATCACTGCAACTATCATGTCGGACTTATTACATGGTTGTTAGAAATGAAGGTTGGTCAAATGACTGCATTGAAAAGCGGGCATTCCGAGACTACATTTGTCTATATCTGATGCCCAACCCTAGCTTATGGGTTGCCACAGCTCTTTCCATGTCAGAACTATTGTGTGATTGACCATCTTAACTTGAGCAACCAATCCAGACTGTTCCTAAGTCAAACTAGTCGAGACAAACGTGATGGGATTCTGCTTCAATCATTTGTAGCAGAGTCCCTTGATACAATATTTGGCAGAGTTTTGACAACACTGCTTCTTGCAGCACTTTTTCGTCTTGCAACAGAAGCCACCAAGGGAGCAATACCGAGGGTATTTCGCAGGGCAGACCTTTGTGGCCGCAAGGCTCAACCCTTCTGAATCGTCGGATGAAAAGTCGAAGCCCGCTTCCCCGGCACCGGAAAGATCCGGCAAAGCCTTTGCTGAATCCTTGGCCGGGATCGCTGCAACGAGCGGGATGAGAAGGAGGAGGGTGGCGCTGAAACGCATGTTGTAATCCGAGGCGCTGTTGGGTCGAGAAAGTGAGAAAATGGTTTGAACAAAGGCGATTACTTGTAAGTCTTGTGAAGTAAGACATAAGCCTGTGAGCCCTCGCAGGGCATATTGGGTCCTTTAAATAGTTCACCCTCAGAGCTAGATCAACCCCGAGAATCCTCATTCATTTACCGCTCATTGAACGGGACAATCTTCAGCCGCATGCTAGCTATTGCAGATCGCGAAAAACCCCGGCTGCTTACGGGCTAGAGCGACAGACCCAGCTCGAAGCTAACCAGCAACTTCCCCAGCTTTGGATATCGTGCTAACTTGGCTAGGAAATCCCTGCTGCGAATCTGCGCAGGTGCGTTTCCATTGATGGAATAAGCTTCCACCAGATTGCAATTATGCATCGACCATCTGTATATTAGCTAAGGTGCCAGGGCTCGCCGGTCCTTACTGGTTCTAATTCGAAGCTATCAGCCGGTGTGCCGTATGATCCGATGAGCTGAACTTCGGCCTTGACGCTAGATTACACAGCCACACCCCAGCGTTTCACGATGTGCCGGCGGACTCGATGCTGCCCTATTTCGCTCAGGCCGTTTGGCAGCGATCGCACGAGAGATGTTCTAGATTTCTAGATGGTTGACAAATGGTGACATAATCATCGAGTTTCTGAGGATGGATAGCTCCCCATCCTTCTCTTTCAATCTCACCCCCTTTCCTAGTGTCATGATCAATTAGCACCTCTCAAGCTAGAGCCTCAACTATCTAGGTGATATTCTAGCTCTGAAAGTAACAACCATCTTAGACACATCTATATTATGTCTGTATCCTGGGTCGATGACAATTACACGTCTTTTCCCACCGTCTTATCTCGTTGCCTCAGTCAGCTTTGTGCCCCGGTTGGCTCCCATGACTGCTCCAGACACAAGAGCCTTTTTTGGATCCCAGAAGCGCATAATTTTGTTTTGAACATTTGGAGGCAGAGAGCTTTTAACTTTCTGTAGAAAATACTCCGACCCTACCAAATCTCCAGCAAGCAAAACAGCCTAAGTCCCCCAAAACTGGCATTAGTGTCCAATCATCAAAAGACAATATGAACGTTGTTCTTACCTTGAGGGAAAATATTTGCGCCTCCTGCAGCCGGGCGAGTTGGTACTTTATCATGTCAATGAGCTGGGATACTGTTGGCTCGAAGCAGAAGAGGATTTCATCGTTTGTGAAGACCATGTAGCCTCCGTCAATATCCGCTTCTGGAAAGTCGGATTCGACGTCGACTTCAACAGCCCATCTCTGCCCACTGTTGCAGAAGTCGCGCTTGATTCGGCCCTGGAAGTCCATGATGGCGCGGGCGGTCATGTTGGGGTAGCTGACCCAAGGTAAATTGGTCTTGGCGATCTTATTGAGTAGGATGTCGCTAAAGTTTCGGTCCACCACCGTTGACCTGACACTCAATTGAGTATGGAGATAGGATGAAGTGGCTCTGGGGTGACTCACCCCCGAGTTTCGCAACTGCGCCATGATCCGGTATCGGGTTTCTTGGCAGAGTAGGGCAGCCACGTGCCTATAGTGTCTACTATTCCTATGCCGAGGTCTATGAGAAGAAACATGTCATGATCCTGAACAGTTTCAAGACCAAAGCTCTCGCGATAGAGGATAAGGGCATCAGGCTCGGTGACCAGTGAGAGATGCAGGCCACCGTAGTGGGCATAGCCGGCTCTTTGGATTGCGGAACGGAGGAAGGCTCTTTCGGCGTCGCTCCAGCCCACAGGCACTGTAAAGCACCAGTGAATGTCTCTTTCTAGCTGAGTGAAAGGCATGCCCAAAATCTCCTTTATCGCCGAGCGGATCCCTAGACGGAGGTGGTAAAGATAATCTGCAGTGTAGTCTATGCCATCTTTTAGGAAAGGAATGTTGCCGGAGTTTGTGCGAGTTTCCCCCATCTTTAGTCTTGATTTGAACCACTTTACCTCTCGTATGCCTGGCCTCGGATGCCCCTCAGGGGCCAATGCGTCTGCGATGTCATGTCCCCAGCCGACTACCTCCTGATATTGATCATAATAGAGAACTGTAGGGACCTGGGATGCTTCAGACTAGAAGAACTTGGGAATTGAAGACTGGAGAAACTGACCGTAAACACCTTATGATTGGCAGCACCGGGCCACTCAGTGATAAGCATTGGCTTAGCGTTGCTGTCGTGTCCGAAAACAAAGGAAGCTGCGGTCTCTTCCTCCCCATAGTGAACGGCAATAGTTAGCTGTCGTTTGAAAGAAGTTTCGGCCACATGTTGTGATTTGTGATTTAGGAAAGGATCCTTTGGTGACGGCACCACAGGAATAGGGTTGTGTAACCCAGGCCCATCTGGGATATTAAGGGCAAACTGAGAATAAAGCTCTCCCTCAGTCTTAGGCGAGGACGGATAAGGCAGATGCTGGATTGCATTCTGGGGAATATGATCCATAAGGACTAACCCCGAAATTTTGGTCGCCGGTATGTTGGAATCTGCTAGTGTGGTCTGGCTTAGATCCGAAGCCGGATTTGCTGGCCGTTCCAGTGAGAGGCCTAACGATAGCTGGGATCTCATCGCCATGTCACTCATGGAGGAGGAAGCTCTGATACTACTTGATGATCCAGACTCGTTAGTCCAAAAGGGTATCTGGAGGTCTCGGTGGCCCATGGCTGAGCGGCTCAAATAGGGCAAGGCGCTAGTGTCGGCGGCTTGGTAGGAAGAAGAAGTTTCGCCCCGATTTGATGATTCAGATCTAGATTCGCTAGTCGGAACGGGTGTGCTGATATCTCGGTGGTCCGTAACTGAGTGATCAAAATGATCTGAAATGCTGTTGTCTGCAATTTCGTGGTAGGAAGGAGAATCTTCAATCCCACTCGATGATCCAGGCTGGCCAGTGTTATATGGAGTCTGCTTACCGCGGTGGTCGATGACTGAGCGATCCAAATATGCCAAAGCGCTGCTGTCCACGATTGCTTGGTGTGAGGAGGGTATGAAACTCTGGTGGGCTTCCGCTGAGGCAGAATCTCCCCTCGCAGCACAGATAGAAGCAAGCAAGGTCGAGGTATCCCAGCATGAAGGATGGTTCTTGCCCATGATCTTTCTCTTTCCCCAGAGAGCCCGCTTGCAGTACCGATGGGCAGCGTCTAATTCCGAGTTCCGCTTAGAAATCATGGCCAAAGCATGCATGGCGTGGAACACTAGTATGTCGCTTACTTTCCGTTCAAATGCCATTGGAGAGATAATTCCTTCGGCATCTGTCCACTTTCCCTGCCGTATACATGCGTATGAAAGTCTTATTCTCATCATGGCAATGTCATGGGAGGATCTGTGGCTGGCTTGTCCGTGGTCAATAGCTCGGCGGTAGAAGTTCTCGGCTCTTTCATGGTCCCCACCCTGATAGCTGCGGAGTGCGAGTTCTTCCAGCCGCTTAGCAAACTCCAAGTCGATATCGTCATCAGAATCAGAGTTGTGGCCTGCGTCCACGGCAGTGACTAGGGTTGTGTCACTCTGTGAAGGACGGTTCCCTTCTTCTTGAATGGGCGGAGGGATCCAACTTTCAATACTGAAGAGCTGTTCCTCCGACAAGGGTTCTCCAAGCATACTACCCCCCCACACAGTTGAACGAGCTCCATCCCTGACGATGCTACTAGCGTTCGAGTGGAAGTTTTCAGTAACACGGACAAGATTTTGTAGGTTTCGTGAGATGCGATTGTCTTCTTCCCTCATCTCGAAAGGGTCATCACTATTCGACGTTTCGGCTTGTAGCGCGAGCTCGATTCGCCCAACTTGTCGCTCGAGGCCGGTCAAAACGTCGAACAAGTTCGCCTGGGATGAGTTACTTTGAAGTAAGAGGCAGCTGATACAACACGTTAGCAACGGCAGTTGAAAGGTGAGCGAAGCAGCGGGAGGGATGCGAACAGGTTCATCATCTGAAGGGCGCTGGCCATGGCAGTGCTGTGGGCATGGATCCTGTTCTTGTACATAGCGATGTCTCTTGTTCGCATACTGAGTTTCATCTGTTTGGTCGGTTTTCTAAGGAACCCACGACTGAAGACGCTGCTGCTCTTTTCGATATCAGCGAGCAGTAGATCTAGCTTGTGAAGTGTGCCTTTGATATCTCCCATCGTATCCATCGCGCTCTTCCAGAGATTACCTTCGGGATCGAGTTCGGCAATGACAACCTGGCAAGCTTGGACCGAGGCATTGCTGATGGATTCCAGGACCTGCAAAAGGCAAGTCATCTCATCGCAGAGGCTGGATACGTTCCGGTCGACCTCTATTGTGTCATCTACCCAGGCGTAGAGCGTGCTGACGATGGTGACGCAACCGGTAGCGAGTCCTGCCGCGCCTGCGGCGATTGATAATGGATCCATCGAAATTGCGATAGTGAGATGGAGAAATCATCATTGATTTCTGGACCTCCCTCGGTCTTGAGAGTTGAGCACTTGAGACCAGGCTGAGTTTAAGTGCCTGAGGTACACATGCTTCGTGGCTCCGGCCTAAACCCTTTGTCGCTGCATGACTAATATGTCTTCGAACTTCACACTGTTGAAAGTCCACACGATAATTACGAATCTGGTTGCCACTTCAAGTCTGATGTACCGGAAGCGTGGTGCTGGTTCTCGAGGTAAGGTTTCCGCCAGCTCAGTTCGACTATGGCCCAATGCTAAATTATCGGCGAGATATTGAATTGGATTCTCAGGAAAGCATCTTATTCTACAAACCGTTTCTATTTAGCGCAAGGCTGGGAACAGCCCGGAATTGAACATACTTTTGAAGATAACGTAGATTTTTTGTTTTTAAATCAAAGTCTTATGATATTATTCATACAGAACCTGCCCACTCCCTCTATTTAGTTTTCTCCACTCTGTCGTAACAGCCACGGAGTAGAGGTCTTTCAATCCGCATCTGCAGCCAACCTTTCGTCGTCCTTTTCATTCCAGCCCCTGCTTTTCACCATAACAGACTAAAAGAACGTCGACCACAGCCTAGCCCAGAGCCCCGTGGTCTGGCCGTTTCTATCGAACGGTACCTTTGTTACTGGCCCTGTGAACTTGACCATCGCCGCTGCGTTGTCATCCGTGTAGGGCATATATCTGAACTTGACCAGCATCTCAAACCAGCCTGGCACGGTTACCACCGTTCTCAGGTGAGTAAACTCCTTAAAACCGTAAATGCCATGGTAGGCACCAGTTCCGGAGCCTCCGACACCGCCGAACGGGGCGCCCTTGGCAGCAGCCATGTGTAGTAGGCAGTCGTTGAACGTCACACCGCCGGAAGAGGTCTCGTTGAGGATCTTTTGCTTCTCTGCCTCAGAGCTTGTGAATCCGTAAATTGCGAGGGGGTGGTCGTGTGAGGCGGTGTAGGAAACCGCTTCATCCAGAGTCATATCCAAAATGGGAAGGATAGGTCCGAATAGCTCCTCAGTCATGAGCGAGTCTGATGGCAAGACACCGTCAACAACTGTCGGGGCGAAGTAGCAAGTCTTAACATCGCGATCTCCGCCGTAGATGACCTTTCCAGAGGTCTTCTCGAGGAGGCCCTCTAGGCGGTTGAAGTTGCGTTCGCTGACAACTCGGGAGTAGTAGGTAGGTCGTCCGTCGGTTTGTGGGAGGAATTGATCGAAGTATTTGGCCAGGGCCGAGAGGAATTGCGGCTTGACTGAGGGGTCGACAAAGACGTGGTTCACGCCAATGCACACCTGTCCAGCGTTGAGCACTTTAGCCCAGGCAATTCTCTTCGCCGCGAGGTCAATATTCGCGTTAGCAGAGACGATGGCCGGGCCTCTTCCTCCAAGTTCCAGCGTCACAGTTGTCAACTGGGCGGCAGCCTTGGCGTAAATGATTTTGCCGACAACGGTCGAGCCAGTGAAGAAGATGTGATCCCAGTGCTTCTCCAGAAGGTAGTTCATCTCCTTAGGACCGGCCGTGACGACCCGGATAGCCGTTTGATCTAGATAGAGAGGCACAATCTCCTGGATGAGCTCCTGGGATGCCGGTGCCAATTCGCTGGGCTTGAGGATGACACTGCAACCAGCAGCGATGGCGCCGAGCATGGGCTCAAATAGCTCCATGAAGGGGAAGTTCCAGGCCGAGATGACCAGGGCCACGCCCTTGGGCTCTTTGCGGACTCTCGCACCGCCGAAGAAGTTGAAGGGGTCGGTCCGGTTGGGTCTATCATCCGCGGTCCATTCACTGAGACCATTGAGGGCCTCGAGAGCAGCGGCCTGGACGCCGGACATGTCGAAGGAGAGCGACTCATGCTTGTGCTTGTTCAGGTCGCGGAACAGCGCTTCAGCGATGCGTTCCTTGTTGTCCTCGAGCATCCACCATGTTTTTCGGAGTTGCTCAATGCGCCAGCTGAGGGGCTTGGTTTTTTGAGTGGAAAAAGTTTGAGACACAGTGGAGTGTGCCTAGAAAATAGATGTTAGCCTCGAATTGCCGTAACTCTCGTCGGATTGAAGCTGGGTGGTGGTTACCTCGTCGACAAAGGCGGTGGAACTAAACTCCATATTGACGGACGATTGATCTGATCTGGAGTCTGTTTTTAGAGTTGCTAAGTGGGTAAAGATCTGACGAAACTCCCGTCAATGCCGAGGCAGGGCGCACTTTTAAAGAAAACACAACAGAAACCCTTGTCCGCTCGATTGTCCCACGGGCGCTTGAGCCAGCTCCGCGACGCGACTACCGGAACTTGGCCGGAAGCATCTTCTCCACAACAGATGCCTCGGCATGTGCAACGTGGTAGATCTGAGGTTGCAACGCCCGGAGCGACATCCTTGTTTCGGTCTGGGCTCATCTCCGCACATCTCCATATAAACGATCGGGGTGTATTATGTCAACGCTCGGAACCGGAGAGATAGCAGAGCTCCGGTGGCGAAAAACGGTTCAACCCCACACCGGAGCCGCTCTGGGTGAAGAAGTAGACGAGCGGCACAGCACCGTTGCGGGTTGTGCAGGCATGAGCATAAGTCATAGACCCTGTCTTGCCGCCTCCTGTGCCCTATAGAAATGGATCCTTCACTGAATGAAGAAATAGAGCTGCAACGTACATGAATTTGTTTTACTTCACCCAGGGTTGTCCTGGGGGCCTTCATAAGCAACCTGCACTCCGCTCGTCCGCTCATCCACCCCATACTGAGTCATGCGGCGTCCAAGAGCTTGCGGGAACCTGCAGGTTACATTGTGAGGTTCCGCAATGGCGATCCCTGCTGTAAACGCCGATCAGATCATTCCTTTGTTCCCGTTTCGTACCCGAAAGCCTTGATGTTTATATATCTTTGAACGCCATACTACGTAAGCCTCCAAGCAAGTCACGGGACACATGACCCCAGGATTGAGATTCGGAAGCATTTTCCCCCTAGGCCATCTATCGGCTGATTTCATACACTTCAAGTTCCTTCTCTCTCATTAGCCCAGACGCTAAGGTGATGTGGTTCGAGGCTTAAGTTACACTGCCCAGCAAGTGATTGGTCGCTAAGAGTATAGATTCTCGATAATGTAAGAGATTTCCTTCTGGCGATACGTGTCTGGCTCAACGTAGCCCAGCCTTGTGACATTTACGTCAAACACCAGATTATGTGGATTTTCAGCCTTATACACTGGCCATTTCAAATGTTGAGCTGCGTGAGACGAGTTAGCATGATTAATAGGACTCGGAATGTAAATATCAAACTTACCGTGATGGTTGGGATTGCTCTTGGTGATGAAACTGACCCACGCCTTGGACATGGTATCAGCCAACTGGACAAACTTCTTGGGTTTTCCAGCCAGTGGATTCGTTGACACAGCCGTCTCATATCCCTGCCCGTCAACATTGTTGAATACAAAAACGACTTCTTGGAAATGCGTGACACCCTCTGCCGGCGAGATACCCTTGACAATGACGTTCCAGTGATAACTCCAAACAGGAACACGATTGCTAGCCCAGGACTGCGTCATTAGCCTTCGAGCAGCATGTTGCGCAGCATCACCACGATACGCAACCGCACGTTTCCACTGCAGACCATATCGCGCTAGAGGACCTTCTGGTCTGCCCTGCAGCGTGGCGGGGAGACCAACAGCAGGGTCGTCTGGATATAGTCGCATGATGTCTGCGACTGCAGAGTCGTTGAGGCCTCCAGACTTCACCATGGCGGCAAACTCGGCGGTCGTGTTGATTCCCTTTGTAGCGTACAGTGTCCCCTCGTCGAAATTGGTTCCCACCAGAAGCGGCACCTTAACAAACTTGGCTTGCCTGAGCAGTGTGTCTCCTGGCGCAACAAAGAAGTCGTCGTCGACTACCTGGCCATAGCCGGGCGCCGTGGCGAATGAGCTATTGAAGACGGCACTAAGCCTGTTGGTGGGGACTTTTCTAAGACAAGCCACTGAGTCGACAGCAGAAGAACAGTTGGTAGCGATCAAGAGTGCGTCATAATACGGCTTCCACGATTTGGCCGTTTGAGGTTTGAATGTTCCAGGCAGAGGCGATCCGCTCTGGAGGATGGCAGCGTGGAACAAGTTGTCGTCTCGGCCGCCGTACGCAACAAGCTGGGCGCCAACGGACCGAGCACCAGCGCTCTCGCCCCAGAGCGTGATGTGAGCTGGGTTGCCGCCAAATGCAGCAATGTTCTCCTTGACCCAGTGCATAGCCAGTCGCTGGTCACGGAAGCCAAGATTTGTAGAACTCGCAACCGCCAGGTCCTCACTATGAAGAAAGCCCCAGTTTTGGAGACGGTAGTTGATGCTTGCGGCAACCATGGGGGTTCCCATTTTCACAGACTGCTCGACGATGAAGGAGAGATTGTATCGAGGGTCGGAGCCGCCCCCGTTGGTGAAGCCGCCGCCGTGGATCCATAGCGCAACCGGCAACTTGGCCTTGTGGGAGATGCCGGCCGGCCGAACGACGTTAATCGTCAAGCAATCCTCGGAGACGTAGTTGCCAAGGACCCAAGTGTCGCTGCCGTAGCCTATGCATTGAGGTGAGTACTCGGCGGCAGATCGTGTTCCAGTCCAGGTGGTGTTGAGGGATTCCGGAACGTGGAGGCGAAGAGCATCAACAGGAGGTTGTGCGTAGGGTATGCCGAGGAAGAGGTCTTGGTGATATTTCGTGTTGTATATGCCTTCGTAAGTTCCGTTAACAACCTTGGCTCTGGGGGGGCTGTGGTGTGGGAGATAGGATGACGTGACGCCAGAGACTAGCGACAAGAGCGCCAGGACCCTGACTTGATAGGTCAACTTCATCGTTATGGTATGTGGTTGCAGAGCCTCGATCAACGCCTTGGACAAAGCCGTGAAAAAAAAACTAGAGATTGTCCATCTATTTAAGCTCAAGCGGGCACAGGGATCATCGCCTGTTTATACCCCGTGTCTTCAACCTTGTGACTCCCCAGAAATTGTCGGGTCATCCAACCCCTCATAATGTCAAGGACCGGCTGTTCGGGTCCCCGCACCCCGCAATACGTTAGCACGACTAAGCTTGGGTTAACTCTGTAGTAAGCCAGAGTTCTTGTGTTGTTGACAGGTTTCTTTTGATAGTTGACCGCCATTGTTGGTGTGTGTTAGTAACAATGGCCAACGAGAAGTGCTCTATGTCCCGAGTTTGGTTCATGCCATCATGGTCAGTTTGGCCAGTGCAGTTCATGTCGGTACATGAGCCCTTGTCTGATCATCCGACCTCGAGATGATTCCGGGTAAGTTGGAAGCCCCAGTAGTAGCCTGTGATAGGCTGGTTGAGGCGGAGAATTAAGAAAAGCGGAAGCGGAGAATTAATAAGGTTCGTTTGTGAGGGGATCTAGGACTTGCCCGGTGTTAGTCCGGGGTTTAGCCAAACCTGCTTGTCTTTACCCAGCTCTCCACTGGGACATTTGATGCTGATCATGCTATGCCATTGACTCATCATCTCGACTTCAAACAGCATGCGTGCTTCATACTTAATGCGAGGGACATTCAGCCGATAACAGATTTTACTGTGATTTTGTTAGGTTGCGTCAAAATTGATGCACATGCTGACCGAAGAGTCTCCCGTAATCATGCCGAGAGGAACCTTTACATAGACCGGGCTGCGAACGAGGAGATAGATATATGGACTACGACCCAGTCATTTCTACAGCGAGATGCTTCAAAAGCTAAAAGGAAAACGACAATTACAAATTAAGAAGAGCGAGAACATCTCCGAAATGTGGCGTTCGACAAGATGTGTGAATTCCCAATTGCGGAGACGGAGAGTAGGGGCGTGCTTGCAATGAGATGTAATTTCATGGCTGTACCGAGCGGTGTGGAGTTTGAGACGCATTCCGTACTTTTCATTTTGGTGGAACAATACCCATCCTCGTGGGTTGTAGATAATTCAAGACGGACTGACTATAATTACTGACAACGTAGAGCGCAGCAAAGCAAACTTGTCAATATTTGCTTGTCGAACCCGATGCAAGCCAAACCGAGTACAATCATGGAGTAGGATGAGAGTCATTATGAGGAAGGACGGCAGCAGATCATTAAAAAACTTGTGCCGATACTTGTCCGACAACAATTTGAAATATAGCCAATCACGAAGTAACAGATTAAACAGTTGGTGGCTTCTTCTGCTTCTTTGGTGCCGTCACCGTCTTGGAGTCCTTGTACTCTGGAAGCTGCGCGCTGTTGTCGGGAGGCAAGAGAGCCGCATTCTCCAATTCAATCTTCAAGCTGGGTACCTCAGCGATGGGCTGCGAAGTTCCATCGTGCTATGAAATTACTCGCAGTTAGTTGTCTGATGCCTATGTGTTGCGTGGGGTAAAGAGTCAGAAATATACCTTGACGATGTTGATCCGCAGACCGGCTAGGATATCGTTCACGACGCCCTTAGGGGCTTCGCCAACAAGGTCTTTCGGGTTCGCGGCTTTGTCGAGGGCAAACTTTCCGTAGAAGAGGCCGGTCTGCGGCTGTTTCAAGACGATAAAGTTACCCACGTTGGTCGTGTTGACGAAAAGGCCGATAGAGCACGGTCGGTTGAGCTCCTCCACGTTGACCTTGATCTGGGCAAAGTATCGCGTCAAGTCACCCTCAGCGCGCTTCCGCTTCGTCGGGCGGGTCACGCTGGTGGAGTACAGACGGTTGATGAGGGCAGTGGCGTCGGTGGCCAGCTGAGAGGCGGACTTCCTCCAGTACTCGAGGCCTTCGTAGGTGTAGCCGAAGCCCTTGATGCTCGCCACGGAGGCGGACGTGTGGAACTTGCCAGGAGAGGCAAAGAAGGGCGATAACGGAGAGTTGGGAGTGATGGTGGCGCCTTCGCGGGTGTTGAAGCGTGCGCTGCCTTGGTACGAGCCCTTGAAGCTGGCTTCGCTGGGTCGGATGAACTGCCAGTACGCCCAGAGTCGATCGATGTTGGTGTGGTGCAGCATACTGGGCTAATTAGTTTCTATGCATGGACTCGACGTGGATAGACGTACAACAAAGGATCGAAAGCAGCAAAGTCGGCATCGACAAATTGATAACCGCAGGCTCCATCCCAGTGGATGGTGTTGTGGATCTGCTCCAGACTCACACCAGAGCTGCCAGTCGAGGCAAACTCGTCAAAGGTAGTAGAGGCGGAGAAGGCATCGTACTATTCAGGTCAGCATGCTTTCAATCATTCTTAAAGAGACCAACTACTCACCACCCACTGCTTGTAAGAGCGTCCTGAGATGAGTTTGTTGGCCGAGCTGGGATAGCTTTGCGGGCTTCTGCAACGGTAGATCCGGGGCCGGTTCTCTGGCTGGTCAAATGTCCCGAAGGCACCGTTGAGAGCAGACTGGGGAAAAAGTAGGCGGCTAGCGGGTTGGCGACTGATTGCACTTTCAGACCGCTGCCGTTGGGGACGTTGACGTTGAAATTCTTGGTCACTGTCGCCTGTGGAACAGCAGAGGTCGCGGCCCAGTCCCAGTACGGCGAGCGGAGAGTCGCGGCAGCTGCGACATACTTGGCACGGGAGCTTGTGGGATACAGGTTGGCCAGCTTCGTCGCAGTTTCGACGAGGCGTTGCTGTGAAGTGATCAGATGACGTCTTCAGAAGAGATTGGTACAGTTTGTTTTACCTCGTAGAGCATCAGGTAAGGCCGGTGCCACGGAAGGAACAGATTCTCCTGTCGGACTTGTTAACACAGTGAGAATGCACACAATAAGCATAGACTTACGCCATGAGGGCAATATCCCTCCCACCCATTGGACGTCTCTTTGCCAGCGCCATTCCACTCGACATAGGGCTTGCCGTGGATACCTATATGAAGCGAATTAGAATCATCACACTATCCAAACAGCACGGAGATGCCATACCAGCGACCTGGAACCAGCTCCCCTGGTCCGTGGCGCTCTGCTTCTGCAGTTCAATGAGAGAGCGAATGTAGAGGTCCCTAACACCAAGTAAGTAAACGCCACCAATGACACCATAATAGAGACAACGCACCATTGCGGACCGCCAGCAGCTTGGAGGTCGTTGATATTCTTCCGAATCGGCACGTCACTGCCAGAGGCAACCTTGACTCCGGTGATAGGGTAGGCTTGAGCTGCGACGGCGGACACTCCACAGAGCGCCGAGATCAGGTGAGAGAGCCGGAATAACATGTTGCAATTCTCGAATGTCCTCGAAGCGGTTGTTCAGAAAGGACAAGACCCAAAAGGGAGTTAGAGCACGGGGGAGGGCTGCAGAAGTTATAGCACCTCGGCGTCAGCTGGTTTTAGTTCTCAGCCAGCCAGCCAGGCCATATATTTAGCACACAGGTAGACATGTCCCTTGCTTCTTGTGACGCCACGCATGGTGCCCTGGACAGCTGCGCGGGAAGTAGCGAGACGGGCGATCCTGTGGAGTCCCGACGAGCCGAGCACCTCGGGGGCCAGATCCAAGACGACCCTGACGGCGGACCAATAGTTCGCCTTGACTGTAGATCGTTCTGGTCTGGTCCTTTGGGGAATTACACGCTCTGAATAGCCCAGCACCGACAAGGCTGCACGATCCCTTGTTCTAGTTGGACCAGCTCTGCCGCTCTACCCCAGAACCGGGCACTACAGGGGGAGTAGACTAGCGGGTTGTATTTGCGTCTTTGAGTGCTTCGTGGGCCTCTCACGCTCAGCCGGCCAGCCACGTCTGCACATGGTGACACATAAAAAGACGGCCCCTGAGTGATAACTGGCGGGCTTGGAACAGCCGTAAAACACACCCAGACGCCACGAGGCGAAAAACAAAAGTTATGCTTGGCTGCCGCCTTTCCAGTGCAGCTAGAATACGAGGAGGTTCGTCGAGAGGGCTGCCGGCACTGGGAGCCGTTGACGACGATTGGCTCCTTGGCCATGCCGGAATACGAAGGAGATGACATGAAAATTACGGGCCCAAGCCGCTAGTGAAGCGGACAGGGCTAGATTGCTGCGGTCGTCTGGAGAGCCGAGAACCGAGAACCATTGAAAGCGAAAACTGCGCGAAGCGCCTTGATGTCACCATGGCGCAGTTGACGGCCAACGGGAGCACGTCCAACTGAACCGCCACGGTCAGCTCGGGAAACAAAAAACGCCTTTTCTGGGTTCTGTTTGGCTACCGAGAAGAACGTTGATGTTACTTGGTAGAAGCCCCATCGCATCGGGGCTAGTGGACGCCGTTGAAGCTGAAATGCAGGCGTGACCTGGCGCCGTCGGAACCAAGAATAAGCTGACAGAATTGCGCCTGTGAGTCCGTGACGGTGACTTTACACCGGTTGCGAGGCGTTGATTGCCAAGGGGATTGGACCATGACGATGTTGCTTATCCAAGGGCAAGATCAACCTGTTTTTAAATCAGCCCAAGACATTTGCTGCCGAAGTGAAGTCCACTCTTTTGTCCCTGATCTACTGATAACGAGGTTTTAGTCGGGTCCAGAGCACCACCGTATCGCACCGGAGCTGCTGACCCCGGTTATAAGTCGCCAAGCACGCAGATGCAGATGCAGGGCGGGGATGTCTCTTGTCGTCATAGTTATCAGACCGTCACACCAGGGTTAATCTACCAAGCACTACTCCCGTTTCCTCCGGCATCAGCACATGCCGCTGTAAAAGGCGGGGTTAATGCACCTATTGATCAAATCCAGCTCCTCGACTTGTCGATCGCAAACTCAACCACTTTCGTCAGGCGCATCTGCGCGAGACAGGTGCACTTTCAGCTTATTCCTTCCCCTCACCATGCAAGCGTTGAGAAGGCTTCAAACTCAACTGTTTTTAGCCCAACGGCTTTGTGGCGCTCGTAGGTACCCGACGCCCACATCGCCACGTCTTGCACGACGCAGCTCATTGCCAAGTTAGTCTCTCCTGAGACTTTGCACTTTGTTTTCTTACGGCTAGATTGATAGGTCACCGCCTGGAAACGATTCGCCACACCGCCTTGCTCAGGCGCGATGAGCTGGAGCCTTACCTGGCACTGGCTTGTCACAGTGAGGGATGCAATTGATTATTCCACGAAGCTGCGGGATCGAGAGCATCGATGATGGCCTGATCTCGGGACTAGCCTGTATCCAGAGAGCCTTGCCATAATCTGTCATGTAGCCATTGGCCAAGCTTCCAGGTGAGGAAATACGAGCGTGGCAGGCATAGTCAATACGACGAAAATTGACATAATACTATGACGGCCACGATCGTGCCATGTGACAACCGAAAATGGAGCGGCGGTGCAGTATCGTCGGCATACAATTGTCCCAGACACAGTCGATGTCATGCATCAATGGCGGGCCTTTGGGTAATTAAACAAAACGCCTTCGACCATGATGGTTCTATTTTTACCGAATTTGAAAAGCAATGATCGTATTTCATTGAAATTCGGTGCGCCTTGAGTGCGGCTGAGTGTCTCACTAGTAAAGGGATGAAAGGCCTTGTTGGTTCCGACACATAGCAGAACGGAATCTGTTCCGTTGCAATTCCACGCTCATATCGAATGCTACTGCACCCGAGAATGTATTGTCTTTTTTGTCCACCACCAATACTTCAAGGATGTTTCAATCATTGGAGAAAATAAAAAGGAATGCCATGCCTGATCCGGTGGTGGCGACCCAATCCGATGAGAACCCCTTAATTTCTGTGTATCGCAGCGACAAAGGAACGTGATTATATACATCAATTGACTCTTAGGAAGGGATAGGAAACGTGTCATAGAGGGTAAACCCGTAGTTTAAAGTATCAAAGTTCGTTGAGGGAGGTCAGACTTTGCATGAGGTGATGAACCTAGGTGGATATTTGTGACGCAAGGAAAAACCCAGAACGTGTATCACCTATCTCTATAGTTTGATCTCCGTCCACTAATATCAATACTACATCACAGCCAAAATGGAAAATGCACTACTTGAATTCTATCGCATATATTTAAAGCTTCAACAGTTTTTCAACGGGGTTTTAGACCTTTGGCCATGAATCTGGGAACAAGCTAAGATGAAAGTAGAGACCTGAGTGCCGAGGACGCCACCCCAATAGACTAGGCAGCGGCTGGATGAGAAAATCGCAAACCTTGGGGATTTGGTACGCAAAACCCAGGAAATAGAACCCGGCGTTGACTCGAAAAGACAGGACGTGGGACGTTGCGATTGCTGAAATGAACTGATGGCATGAATGCGTTCTTCACGGCGGTGGCAGCCTGGCAGGGTATCGACTACAATTGGTGAGATAACCCACAGTTACACCCTCGTGCCACCGTGTCCCAGCGTATCTCGAGGTATCTTTGGGTACTCCATCGTGAATGTCAGAAATGCAACACAACCAACAACAATTTAAGCATAGGCTCCAAAGGATCCGCCCCGCACTGCTGCCTGATGGTGAAGCCATCAAAACTGTGGTTACTTCGTCGCAACGAGTCCTGGAAAAGTGACACTGCATTTATTTCAGCCCGACACAAAACCATCAAGATGGCAGGCACCGCGCTCTACAACCAGCTCCTCTCAAGCCCTGTCGCACCACAGAATGACTCGCCGCTGTTCAGCGTCTTGCCCGCAGAGGTGCGAGGCTACATCTACGCCTACGCCCTCACCGACTACCCAGACCCGTCGCCGGACAAGCATTACGAGGCTACGACGTGCTACACTCGGCCATCGTACTTTGCGCCGCGCAAGAACGACACCCAGCTCCTGCAAACCTGTCGAGCCGTGTATCAAGAGTGCTGGTTTATGCCTTTTATCCTCAAGGAGCAGACGCACTGGATAACGGTCGGCGACCGCGCACCGCCCGAGTACAACGCCTCGCGGAACCTCCGCCGACTGACCCGGACACTCCGGCAAATCACGGAGCAGCAGGGCGAGGAGAAGGTCGAGATCGACAGGTTGCGAGTCTTTGCGCAGATGTGGAAGCTGGAGGCCGGCGAGCTGGCCCGCTTGCTCTCGACGTCCTATCTCCATCCTCGCAGCCTGACGCTGACCATCCGACACGCGGACTGGTGGTTCTGGGAGAACGACGACCCGCTGCGCTTCGAGGGAAAGTGGCTCAAGCGCGTCTGCGAGGAAATGTCGCCCTGTGTGAGGGAGTTCCGCATTGAGCTGGAGTCTCTCGTGCGCAAGAAGGGCCAGATCGACCTCATTGCGAAGCAAATGATCGAGCGCTGGTTCTTCAAGAGACCAGACGGAGTGGTGCTTTACGCCGACACTGAGGGCGGAAGCTGGGAAGAGAGTAGATGGAGCGGGATGAGCAATTGGCATAACAGAAGATGGGTCCGGGATGAGACTGAGCCGGGAAGGATTGACTATTACGTCGTCTCCATCACGTTCCGAGTCCAGTCAGTCATTGAGCGAAGAGGTGGGAAGATCAGCGACATGGCGAGGCACTTTGCTGAAAATGACATCTTCCACGAGTCTCAACTTAAGCTGCATCTGCCAGGGCACACGAGCATGGTTTGTGCACAGCCATCCGTTTACGAAAAGAGCCAAGACACGGGTATTTCTAGGGAAGAATGGGACAGCGACCCTTGGGTCAGCGATGAAGATGACGACGAGGAAGACGAAGACGAGTACGTGGATGAGGAGGACGACAGCGACAATGACGATTGAGATGGGACCGGTGCTGGCTATCCCAGCAGAGACCGAACCACTTCGAGTCCTTGCCGTGCAGAATTCATCATTTGAATCTATCGAGCTTTCTTAGTATATGCATTGTCATTATATGAGCTGAGGCTGGGCCAACGAGCGAAGAGGCCGTAAAAGTAGCGTTTGTGCTGTGTCATGTTTCGCTTCGTTTCGTCTCATAGTACTAGATAATTTAAGCCAGGGTTCTTACGCGCGGAGAACCCGTCTCGGCCTATCATTCTCAACACCATCATTCGCGTGGTGTTTATTTGCGCTTGGAGCTTGTACGAACTTTCACGAGACTAGGAGGGATGTGATATCAGGTAGCGACTGCAGATTTGTCTACGACTACTGTCTTCAGGTTGAACCTGCAATCAATCAAATGATACGCACTTGCATCTAGTTTAAGTCGAGATTAATAATATTGCGTGTAGGCTTCTGGCTACAGCTATAGCTAGCTGTACGCTAAGACTTGTCTGCCAACACTCCCTTTTCAATCTCAAGGTCAACAGCCTTGCCGTCAAGAACATCTGCCATTGTAACGTCCAAGTCCGTGTGTCTAATACCCTCGAAGATGACATCAATCTCCTCAAGACTCTTATTTTCCGTGGCCGGGAAATAGAAATAAATGATCCCGCACTCGAAAATCAGGGTCCAGAAGGCTGTGATCAGATAAAAGCCCCAGCTCGACCACTGCATGGCATATGGAATTGCAAAGGTGTTTAGGAAGGCGGTTCCATAGCAGACACCGTTGAAGAAGGCAAGGCCATTTGCCCGCATGGAATATGACAGCACCTCAACGGGATACAGGATGGATAGAGGCGTCCATGTAAAGGAGTAGGTGCCGTAGAAAAGGAAGATCATGGTGACCTGAGCAGCAGAGGACCCGAGAGTTGGGTTACCTCCATATACTTTGGTTAGAGCTGCGACAATAATCAGGAGCAGGGCCATGCTAGCGGTCGCAACCACTGGAAAGAATATGTTAGTTGTGTGGATTTTGGCCAAGGACATTACAATACGTACGGAAACCTCTTCTCCGTCCGACTCGATCCGTCGCCCAAGCACCAATCGACGACGTAAAAAGGTTGAACACGCTCAGTCCAATGTTTATGGCCAGCTGGGTCTGCATCTCAGTGATACCGGCGGCAGTAAGGACGTCTCCGAGATAGTAGGTTATCTATAGAGGCAGTGGTTAGTAGACTATATCGTATTAGTGTCAGAAGAGAAGATGCTTACGATGTTGTTTCCGCTCACTTGGCAAAAGACTGCGTGAAGTATTGTTAGAGTGATTCGGAGGAGAGAATAATATGGGAGACTAACAAGCGACAGCGGCTGTGACGCCAAGTCTCCAACGGTTAGGTCGAGTCCTGACCAAGGCTTTCCAGTCCGTGTTTTGTACCGCCTTCTCGTGCTCGAGAGTCTGACAGATCTCGGCGTACTCGATAGCGACGACAGTAGAGTTTGGGTCGCCGTGGCCATGGTATTTTGTGAGAATTTCTAGGGCCTCCTCGTGTCTGTCTTTGTAGACTAGCCAACGAGGGCTTTCTGGAATGAATGGCAGGGGAATAAGGCACAGAATGGAGGGAATGAATTGGAGCTGCGCGTTGAATTAGCTCAAGCTTAGGGGAAGTAAGTAGTCTCAACATACAAGAGAGGGAAGTCGCCACGACCAAGTGGTGGTGATAAACTGGCTGCCGTAGGTGACGCCGGCTGCGATCAAACTGCCAATGTACCAACTCGTGCCGTAAAGACCGGTAAGCATGACGCGATTCTTGGGGTGTGCCACTTCGGATATGTAACTGCAATTCATATCAGTACAATGATTTGTAGTATCGGAGTTATTGACAAGAACATACGCGGGAGCAGCGGTCGAACCAGTCGTAATCGCGACACCAACAAGCAGTCTACCAATGCAGAACATTGCCTCGTGAACTGCGGCGCCTTGAATCGTAGCTCCGATAATGGAGATTACCGCAGTGATGGCAATGCCCCACTTGCGACCCCATACGTCCGCGATAGGGCCGGCAATGGGCATGGCTATGACGGAGCCGGCGAAGACGATGGCGACGTTGAGAGCAATTGTTGCCGTCGTCAGTTCGAAGTAATTGGTATAAGCGGGCAAGATTTGCAGGCCGTTCTATGTGATGCCGTTCGTGTCAGCAGGAGGAGCGATGAAGGACAAAAAGGACAATCGATAATACTGACCATCATGGAAGAGTCGTATCCCTGCGTTGCTGCGTTCGCTGTCACAACGAAGCAGACCATGGCGAGAAGATACGTGCCACGAGAGTCGGGCCGGTCTGGCTCCCTACCGGCCATGTTGTTGGCGGAAGTCATCTCGATGGATAACAGTGCTGTGACTGAGACGGTTGTGTTTTGGTAGTCTACGAGTGATGGGAGGTCCCTTCTTAAGGCGGTTCACTTAATCACCCGAGGCAAATCTTCCCCAGATTGAGAACTTGATAACCTCTAGATTAGGTTGATATCCACCCCCGCTTGTATTTCACAATGCAGCTCTTAGTCGAAAGATTGCTACGCGTTGTCGTCTCGCTTAACTTGTCCAAGATCACTGGAGTTAGCTTCACAGTCCAGGTTCTGACCTATCGCGTTGTTGAGGTTCTCCTCCTAGGGATACCCACAATCATAGCAACTCCGCTACTCTATTGATATACCTAGGGTGAGGCGTGGCCAATGGTAACAAATACCGCGATCCCAGGATCTAGACATCCCACCAATGATGCGGTGTAGCGCCCCTAGTTGCGGAGCAAATGCAATACGCTACCAGATAAGTGACCTCAACCATCCTCGCTGCGACATGACTCAGGAACTGTCGTCTGGCATCACCAATCACCATAAATACCGCCCAACGGTAATACCGCGGGGTAAATACAGGGCGTTCCCCGATAGTTCCCCGATAGGAGCCACCACGGTTCAATTGCCTGATATTCCCTAATCTAGTTAATCTAGGCGCAGCTTGCAACTTCACAAGCGCCGCTGTCCCGGAGAACAACCGTCGACAAGGAACCTTGGGTCAGATAAGAGGCAAGCCAAGGTTGCGTGCAGAGTGAGCCATGTCTGCCCAAGATACGCACTCATTTTGACTGATACTCTGCGTATCGCAACATGGCATTCACGGATGTTGAGGCTCTGCTGGGGGGACTCTCTTTAGAGGAAAAAGTCTCCCTGCTCTCCGGCGCCGACATCTGGCAGACCCAGGAGGTCTCACGGCTTGGAATAGGGTCAATCAAGGTACTTGACCTTCCAATCTTAACTGCCTCTTCATGACTAATTAACCCCATCTACCAGACAACGGATGGACCCTCAGGCGCTCGTGGAAAATTCGCTGTTGATGGACCATCTGCAGCTTTCCTTCCTGGTCCTGTCTGCCAAGCAGCGACATGGAGCAAGACGCAGATGCGAGACTTGGGCCGTTTGCTCTGCCGAGAAGCCAAAACCAAAGCTGCGCATGTGTTGCTTGCCCCGACAATTTGTTGTGCCAGGAACCCTTTGGGCGGACGCAACTTCGAGTGCTTCGGCGAGGACCCTTTTCTCAGTGGGACACTAGCTGTTGAGTACATCCATGGTGTTCAGGAGACGGGAGAAGTCTCGGCTACCGCAAAGCATTTGTGAGTGATTTCTCTTCTATCGGCTGTCATAGTCGCATGCGCCTCGATGACAGTTTCTAATGGGCAAACTCGATCTTTAGTGTTGGCAATGAACAAGAATACGAACGATTCAGCATCGACGCAAAGATCTCCGAGCGCGCCCTGCGAGAAATCTACCTCAAGCCCTTCGAAATGATCATCAAATCAGAATCACCTCCCGACTGTATCATGACCTCGTACAATGTCGTCAATGGCGAGCATATGGACATGAACACGCCCATAATTCGAGGCATCCTTCGAGAAGAATGGGGATTCAAGGGTCTCGTAATGAGTGATTGGGGCGGCACCAACTCAACCCTCCAGAGTCTTATTGCTGGCCTTGACTTGGAAATGCCGGGACCACCAGAGAAACGCGGAAACCTGCTTCTCAAGGCAATCAAAGAGAACTCGACGGTAGAGGTCTTGGAGGCTCTAGACTCTTCAGTATCACGCGTTCTGTCACTTGCTCGCAAGTTTAATCTTCTGGGACTTTCCCCGGACCTTGCGAAGGAGTCCCGAGATCGTGAGGAGGTCTCTTCAACAACTGATGAAGACACCAGGTTGTTGCGCGAGATTGCGGTAAGTGGTATTGTCCTACTTAAGAACTCAAGTCAAACACTGCCCTTGAAGCTGGAAAGTCTTGTTGGCAAACAAGTGGCTTTCATCGGACCGAATGCCCTCTTAGGGACTCCAGGTGGTGGTGGTTCAGCGAGTATGAACCCGCAGTACTTGAGCCGTCCCATGGATTCGTTGAAAGCTGTGGCAAAAGCGCAAGGTGTTGATTTATCTGTCAAGTATGCTCTTGGGGCACACGCACTGAAGTGGTTACCTCTCTTCGAAAAGGCACAGTGGACTTCGGACCCATCAGCAGATGCGAAAGGAAAGTCAATGGTGCAAATTGATTTCTTCCCATCGACAGATCTATCAGGCCCCATTTCAGAGACGCAATTCCGGGATAGCTCAAACATTGATCTGTCGGACAGCGCTCCAGTGGAGTTTCAGGTCGACCCTATTCCGCCGTACTCTTTTAGAGTCTCCTCATCAGTGGTCCCTTCAGTTTCGGGGACGCATTCATTCAGCTTAAGCAGCGTTGGAGGATCTAAGCTCCTCGTCAACGGGGAGCTCCTTGTCGACAATGGCAACTGGGAGGATATCGGAGAGACGTTCTATTCGTTCGGAAGCACCGAATGCATCAATTCCATTTTCATGGAGGCCGGCAAGAGTTACAAAGTGTCTATTGAAGGATGGGTGAACACAGACTCAACCGCCTCTAAGGCTGCATCAACCGACGTCAACCACGTCTTCTCTTCCAATCCGTCAGTCAGAATCGGATTCTCGCCACCAGTTCCTGATGTGGAGACCTTAATCACAGAAGCAGTCACCCTCTCTGATGACAGCGAAGTAACAGTCATTGTACTCGGCTTGAGTGATGAATGGGAAAGTGAAGGATATGACAGGCAGTCCATGGCGCTGCCAGGAGACCAAGATAAGCTTGTCGAGGCCCTAATTCATCGCACAAAACGGCCAGAGAGCTTGATCTTTGTCAACCAGTCCGGGTCTCCCGTTGAGCTTCCATGGATTGATGGGGTTTCAACGTTTTTGCAGGCTTGGTACGGAGGACAGGAAGCGGGAAATGCTTTAGCAGATGTGCTTTTTGGAACTATTAACCCATCTGGCCGATTACCCATTACCTGGCCGCGACGTTACTCTGATCTTCCTTTCTCTGACCCGGACTATTGGCCCGGAGTCGAAGGAACAGTGATCTACAAGGAGGACGTCCAGGTCGGGTATCGATGGTATAGCCACCAAACCGACATACGCCCACAGTGGTGGTTTGGATACGGACTCAGCTACACTGATTTCACTTCCACAATTTCTACAGTAAGCTCTAACGATGAGTCTTGGCGTATCGCTATCACCGTGGCAAACTCTGGAAACGTGGCTGGCCAAGAAGTCGTCCAGTTATATGCCTGGCAGAAGGAACGGCCGGAAGAGATGGTGCTGGTTGGATTTGAGAAAACAGCCACTATTCAGCCAACTGAAAAAGCAATGGTGGATATGTTAGTTCGAAAACATGAGGTGGCTTCTTGGGTCGATGGGAAGTGGTTGTTAGACAAAGGCGATTATGTTTTGGGGGTTGGCAACGGGGCTGGAGATGCGTTAAAAGTATTAGTGCATATTTCTCAGCATATAGCCCAGACGTGGTTAGATTAGAGAATACGGTAGAAGAAAGTATAAGTCTAGATTAAGTGGTGTTAACAGAGTTTACGTCATGAGCTTGGGCAATGCAGAGAAAACAAGATTCCGAGTCAAAAGTAGCTTCCCCCGAAAGAAAACATGCTTAATGTTTAAAATGAGAGATGGGAACTAGAAACTCTACGAATTCTTTGACTGTGCTTCACATGTAGTTCAAACCATATCGCAACGTCCTACAGAGCCCTCAAAATGCTCACGTTCATCCCTACGATAAGAGGTCGTTACAGCGGTGTGTGATTGCTTCTAGAACGGTGGACATGCAGTTGCTCCCTTCAACAAGAATACGGGGCTGGCTTCATAAATGGAGACGACCAAGAGCCTACTAGTCATTTGGAGCTACTCTCCACGCACAGCAGAAAGCGCACTCAACTTAGAATAAAAGTCTGTCGTAATGCGGATGACAAGTCAGCCGTCTTGGAAGATCTTAAGACTAGACAGGAAGAATTCGTATAACTAAACAGCGTGTACCTTTCAGGAATATACTTAAGGATGCCAAGGGCAAAAACAAGATAAGTATTATCCATCTGGAGAATGTGAGAAAACGTATAGAGTACTTTCAGAACTGTGGAATTATATCTATTTACGACTATCCTCAACAAAGGAAATTATGCCAGGTCTCATCCATCGCAATACGCTTCATACGTACTCTGCAATCATCTCTTCAAAGTCGGCTGCATACAGCCACGCGAGGTCAAACGGCTTGAACTCGACATTCTCCTCCGAAGGCATCCTCCTCTGGTTGATCTGGTCGTTCAGCTCGATCACCTTGTCGATCCTCCCCTGTCGACCATTCTGCCAGTTCTTGAGAGCCACCTTCATTCTCTCACCAGCTCCGACCTTTGACTCGCTGCCGAGCTTGCCCAGTACACCAGCCAAGATGTAGATGTCCTCAAAAGCCTGGTTGACACCCTGTCCAGCTGTAGGTGGAATGGCGTGTGCTGCGTCACCGAGGATGACCACTCGAGCGTGCTTCTCAGAAGCCCAGGTGTCGAGCTTGGGGAGTTGGTAGAAGGGCCACACGTTGACCTTTTCTTCGGGTACGGTCGAGGTGGCCCGTTCCACAATCGCCGGGAAGTATTCGTGGCCTTGGCGAAGGAATTCGACGGCCCATTTCTTGTCCGAGGTCAACTTCTCCCAGCCCTCACGGTCAGGTTCAGGACCAGTGAAGCGAAACTGCTTGCCGATCAACACCTCAGATCCATCGGCCTGCTGAGGCGCAATGACAAAGGCGCCTTTCTTTCGGTTCATGATCGTAGCTGGGAGGGGATAGTCGTCCGCCTGGAGCTGAGCGGTTGGTACGGCGGCCGTAATGCCAACCATGTTGGTAAACTTGGCGACCAAGTCGGGGTAGAGGTACTCGCGCACGCGGGAGTGGATTCCGTCTGCACCAACCAGCAATGGAGCTTTGCCCTCAGAGCCATCGGCAAACTGCCAGGTGACGCTCTGATCAGTCTCGCTAACGATGTGGTCGAACTTCTTGCCGTATTCGATGCGGATGCCAGCCTTCGCGACCAAGTCCAGCAGCACATTGATGAGTTCGTATCGGTAAACGCGGAGTCCAGTGTAGCCGTATTTCTCAGCGGATCCAAACTCAAAGACATCGACGAGCTTGTCTCCAGAATTGAAGTAGCTGTTCTCGAACTTGTATCCTCGGGGCTCGACAGGAGCTAGCACATTCAAGCGGTCGAGGATGCGAAGGGCGTTGGGCGACAG
Organism: Neonectria sp. DH2; assembly: GCA_003934905.1. NCBI lineage: Eukaryota > Fungi > Ascomycota > Sordariomycetes > Hypocreales > Nectriaceae > Neonectria > Neonectria sp. DH2. The sequence goes on along the minus strand of RQWH01000015.1, from coordinate 680,078 downwards.
CATGATGGCGCCTCCAATGTCCAGAGGGGCGGCTTGCGTCTCATAGAGAACGCTGGGGATGTTTTGGTTGTGGAGAGCCAAGGCCAGGCTCAGTCCCGAGAGACCAGCACCAATGATTGCGACGGACTTTGTAGATTCCATGTTGATTAAAGACGTATGAGGCTGTGGTGAAATGGTAGATGGTGACAGTGCTTGGTAGTGCTTAAGTATGGTCGAAATGGTAATGATTCTGCTTTTCTAAGCACTGTGGAAGTTGGGAGTGAAGATGATCTGCCTTCTTAGTATATCCGGACTGCTACCTTCATATTTATATGTGATTGTTCGTCGATGTATCGTCCTGTATAGTGCTTACTTGACCCGAGTGTGAATGAAAAGCCCGAGGAGTCTCACTCGGCCGAGTGAATTGTCCGCTGGATATTCGGCTCCGGAATTCTGCTGACGCGAGCAGCGCAGAGTGCTCATTGGCTGGACATGCGTCTTACTGTGGCTTCTCACGGAGATGAATTGCCCCGCTCCCGCCGGAGGACAGTAATGGAAGATTCTGATGAAACGACATGACCAATTATTGGTCTCGGTGAATTGCAAGTGTGTCGCAACCAAGTGAGGCTGTGTTGTCATGCTTCAATGCGATGCGATGGTCTGTTCTTGTGCTCACATCAGCTGCAGATGCAGAAGCAGAAGCAATATCTCCCGTTGTTGGCTAGATTGACCTCGTCGTAGTATCGACCTATTCTAGCTCAGTTCGCGTAGACGTGTTTTCACAGCCACACAAAGACGGAAAGAAACAGGAGGCGACTCAAATGTTCGAGCATGTGGCGAAAATGACGAAGTGGTTCACAGAAGAGCAGGTTGGCCTCCGGAGGCGCAAGGAGATGGAGGAATTAGATAAGCGATGGCGTTGGACTTTATTCCAGGATTTATTACTCTTCATCAACAAACAACCTGAACCTCCCCGAAATTATTTTCTCTCCATCCCAGGATTAGCTATTCACTATTCCCCGTACTTTTATTCAATCCGCAAGCAATTGTTCAGTTCGAGACCAATGATCTCGGGCAAAGGTACCTGTAGGATGGTCCTCATGCATCTTCTCAACTGCGTAATCCCACGCTGTTTTCCCAAGCTTGTCGCATGACTTCTTGGACAGTCCAACCTTTTGGTAAAGAAGGTAACAGACATCTACACCCAGAGAGCTGACAATGGCGTAATGAGCAGTGTTAAGAGCAAAGAGGATTACATCCTAGTAGACTACTGAGACCTGTATTTTAACAAGCAGGACCGTACATTCATTCTCGTCCTTCAGTTGAAGATCCACGACTGAGTTTGCCAACACAGTCATCAGTTTCACAGTGAGTTTGCAGGATCTTGCGTGTAGATTTCCGAATCCCAATTCTGCCTTGCAAGTCTTGAATGAAAGACCTGCACCGTGTTGAAAGAGAAGCTGTACTACTTTTGCTTCTTTGTCACCTCCGGCAAAAAGGCTTGTTGTAGATGGTCAACGGCGATGTTCCCATGTGGTTAAGGTCGTTGACTTGAGCTTTGCTCTGCAAAGATATTGAAGAACGGCAGGTTCAACAACTTCGCCATTGCCCAGCAATGGCACAAGACGCTCTGACCACAATTGTCTATTGATCCCACCAAGGGCAATTTCCTCTCTGCATTAGAAAGTGGATACTGCTTAACTCGGAAACAAAACTCAAGCACACTAAAATCCATGGCCATTACTAGAGCTGAGCTCTTGCCACTCTAAGCTGAGGTGCCTGAGCGGGCCTAATTTTAGGATCGTATAGCCTTGTGAGGGTCCTCTGCGTGGGCGGGGTCTGGCACTACGCCCTTGTTTTGGGCCCTGGCTCAGTATTCCGAGAGACCTCCGCATTTTATACCGGCACTTTTTGCACTATTTCGACACATTCACTAAAGTCGAAACTCATGACCTTACGGTAGCTGTTATACGTGCCGTACTCAGTAATCTCTTGGCGCACGATTCGTGAACGTCGTTTTCCTTCTTCCCTCAGAGACACCAAAGGCGAGAAAGATCTCCAACAGATGCAGTGGGAGCTTGGTTACAGCTTCTATAGGCATTCCTTGACCTTGTGGCGTTCGCTGGAAACGTTTCTCTCTTTGCAGTGATGGCGCCTTTGTTTACAACCGAGCAAAACCACCAAATTTATCTGCGGCTTGCCAGGCAGTCATCGCCATTGGACTTTTCTCCTCTGATCAGATGAAGCTGTCGCCCCACGCACGGCATGCTGTACTTACCGGAAGCGCAATTACTGCATCTAGAATAGCGAACACTGCGACATGGATGCTGGCATGGTCGACTTTCAGCTTCCGAGTTATATTCGCAAGAATGGAGTACTTCCCTCTTCAAGTCAACTAATCTCAACGTGCAGCCAGTTTCTATTAATGCGCTAGGCCCTTACACGCTAAAGAATCCGGATACAAGACGGTATTGCGCGTGATCCTACACACTAAAATCAATTCCAGTAGAATTGTTTTATTTTGCCCAATACAGCTTTTTATCCCTTTGACTGTCGTAAGGCAACCCACTTAGGTCACGAGCAAGGGTTTAATCCAACCAAAAAATAGCAATTGCAAGGTACCTTGGACGTCACACAAATTCATGTGGCTATGTAAGTCCTCACACTTCTCGGATTGACATAGAGATACATTGAACTTGACAGCGATCCTTATTTCTACTGCTAATTTGGAACATAAACGGCTGCCTAAAGTCACTATACGTATCTCTGCCTTAGCTGGGCTCATGTGGGGCACGGTACAGAAGTGTTGCCTTACGACAGTCAGAGGGATAAGGATGAATTTAAATTTGTGAATATGCACCTTAAAATCCAGTATCAGCGTATCGCTTCTTCGACTTGGAAGTACCGACCATGACTTTTCCGCCTGTTTCAAGACTTCTGAAGGTAGAGAGCTCCCATTTCTTATCTTGCCACAACCTTGAGGTCAGCCATAGCTGGCACGGTGTGTAAGAAGCTAGACCGCCTCTGGTCCCATTTTATCAAGCCAGGTCAGTCCAAAAACGTCACCGGGCCCATATTATCCAAAGCCCGATTTCTTGGTGAAAAACCTGCGGTCAGGAGCCAGCGGTGTGTTCCTGATCATTTAAACCCACGGCCTCTCCTAAATCATCTAGACTTCACCTTCATTCATCCCTATTACAATGGCCCCCAGCACGGAATGCCTCAAGCTCACCAGCAAGAACCTGCCCTTGATTTCATCGCAGCAGGGAAGCCAGAAGATTCAAATCCCGACTTACGACCGAAGTGACGTCAAGGAGGGAATTGTCCACGTCGGCGTCGGCGGCTTCCATAGAGCGCATCTGGCCGTCTATGTCGACCAATTGCTGCAGAAGCACGACCAGCGCGACTGGGCCATCTGCGGCGTCGGCCTCCGACCCAACGATGCTTCCATGCGCGATGTCTTGAGCGCCCAGGACCAACTGTACACCGTTATCGAGCGCTCTGCCAAGGGCAGCGTCGCCAAGGTTGTCGGCAGCATCAATTCGTTCCTCTTTGCGCCCGACGACCGGGAGGCTGTCATTGCCAAGATGGCTCACAAGGACACTCACATTGTGTCCTTGACCATTACCGAGAGTGGCTACTACTACAACGAAAACACTCACCAACTGCAGTCTGAGCACGCCGACATTCAGCATGACCTGGCCAACGAGAACTCCCCCATCAGCACCTTTGGTTTCCTCTATGCTGCGCTGGCCAGGCGTCACCAGCAGGGCCTGAAGCCTTTCACCGTCTTGTCCTGTGACAACATGCAGAAGAACGGCTCCATCACCCGCAACATGCTCGAGTCGTTCGCTCGTCTTCGCAACCCGGAGGTTGCCAAGTGGATCGCCGAAGAGGGAGCCTTCCCCAACGCCATGGTCGACCGCATCACCCCCAGCACCTCTCAAGACGACATCAAGTCGCTGGCAGAGAACTTTGGCATCGAGGACGCGTGGCCCGTCGTTACCGAGCCCTTCATGCAGTGGGTTGTCGAGGACAAGTTCTGCGATGGCCGCCCGCCGTTTGAGAAAGTTGGCGTCCAGGTCGTCAATAATGTGCACGATGTCGAGCAGTTTGAGAAGCACAAGCTGCGTCTGCTCAACGCCAGTCACTCCGCCATGGCTTACCCGGGACAACTTGCTGGCTTCAAGTATGTCCACGAGGTCTTGGAGCACCCCATCTACCGCAAATTTGTTTGGCAGATGATGCAGGAGGAGGTCAAGCCCTTGCTCCCCGACATCCCCGGCGTGGATATCGACCAGTACTGCAACACACTCATGGAGCGCTTCTCCAACCCTACCATCATGGATCAGATTCCCCGTGTTGCCCTCAACGCCTCGGGCAAGATTCCCCAGTTCATCACACCTTCCATTGCTGAGCAGATATGGGTCACTGGTCCCTTCCGCCGCTTGTGTTTCGTTGCTGGTGCCTGGTTCCGCTACATCAACGGTGTTGACGACGAGGGCAACTCGTTCGAGGTCGACGACCCGATGCGAGAGCAGCTGCAGGCCCTGGCGAAGGCGGGTGGTACTGATCCCCGCTCACTGCTTAGCGTCAAGATGCTGTTCGGTGACGACTTGCGAGGCGACAAACGCTTCCTTGACGAGATCACCACAGCTATGGAGCTTATTGCCAAGGACGGCGTGATGGCAACTCTTCCCAAGTACGTGGACTAAACGGCATCAGGGGTACAAGCTGTTGGTCGACTTGTTACAGTACATACGGTTTTTAATGTTTTAATGACTACGCATACACCGACACACTTGAAGTGGCCATGAAGAAAGCTGTGATAAGTTTCATGTGACTGGAGAGCATCGTCAGCTTTCATCGTCATTTAATCAATTTTCACGATAGCTGATGTGAATTACAACTTACAATGGCTCGACGAATCGAGCAGTGTGAAGCGGGATAGGCAGCTGAGAAAGACCAGTAGTTAATGAGTTGCTCAGCTGAAAAGGGTGAGCCGAGCTGAGTGGAGCCGAGCTGAGTGGAGGTTGAGTGTAGACCGAAGAGAATATAAAAGCCAATCAGTGACGCACGTGTCGCTTGAGCTTTACCCTACAATACTGGGTGACTGTTTCTCCTTGATTCTTCGCTGTGTAGTGCAAAGCAGTGAAATCCGTTTATATCAGTGTCTACAATATTTGCGCCGAGCTCCAGCATGTTGACGACTATGTGTGGGTTCCCTTTTCCAACAAGCCAAGTGCGATATGTCAGATACATCTTTTGCATTGATATCAGTCGATGCGTGACCCAAAAGCAGAGTGAAGAAGGCCAGCCTCTGGCCCTCGAAGTTGAACATGATTGAGCCGGAGTTCTTTCGATTATCTGAGACATAGCAAGTACAATCGAGCAAAATTTGAATGCTGACGCCGGGGTTATTGCAGAGATCCACGTTGTTGGACCCTCGGCCTACGCAGTTCCCGCTTCAGTGCCAAATGAAGAGAAGTTTCGCCATACTTTGACACTGCCTTCGGGTTCGCCCCGTGATTAAGAAACTACCATTTCGAAGGGCCTGGTCAAAGCCGCGAAGTCCAAAGCTGTAAGACTTTCCTAGCCAGCAACCTTAGGCCTAGAAAAGCTAGGACTATTCGTTGGTATATATGGTCGTTTACCCTCATAGTACTCCGCTGGCCAGACCTCTCGCTTTAGCCTGGTGTCGATTGGTATCTCCGCGTCCATGAAGAGTTGCACCTTCTCGGCACTAAGCGTCGACGCAGCGTAATGGAGGGCGGACATGTTGTTCATATCTACCGTTAACTTGGCCCCTTGTTTGAGTGAAAGCCGGACGCCTCTAGTCCAAGAATGAAGCACTGCATGGTGTAAGGGGGATTTTCAGTGCAAATCGTAGACATCCACGTCCGCGTTTCTTTCCAATAGCCAATAAACACGTCTTCCATGTTCTGTGGTGCCCGCATCAACCAACTACTGGGCAGCTTTGACTGCGAGGGCAAAAAGGCGGAGATCGGATCCGATGTTGAGGAGGCGACTTCGGCATGGCGAATAGTCATATGGTGGATGAGACTGCTGCTCAAGCAACTCTTTGGCAACTTCGCGGTATCTCCTAACTGCTGCACGAATCCACCTTCAAATATGGAAAATGAGAGGTAGGTTATTGGCGAGAACATCTAGAGCAGGCTGCACCCACGATAACCGCGTCAAGTGCAGGACTTGATCACACTTTTGCTTATTTATTTCTTCCCTCTAAATTCTCATAAGTAAAAGGTGCAAATTCGCTCGCTTTCAATAGGTAATATTTGAGTAGGTAGTATAAGATACAATGCTTCAATCCGACTATTTGGGGCGGCACTAACCGGAATCCCAACGGAGCAACCTTATTTTTCCAACGGGCACTAGTTGATTGAAAGATCCTCACTATATTTGAAAATTTAGTCAACTCTTCAGAAATGAAATTTAATATTCCAATGTTGCGGAGGTTCTAGATTTTCGCTACGAAGAGGCAGGCCGCACCAACACTATATATGTCCACGGTACCATTCGTACGCCTGTGTTGGGAGCATAGCAAGCAACATGATGGATTCAGCTTCTCGGAGCTCATGCTGACTCTGAAAACTCACGCAAAATTGGGAACGTCAATGGAGATGGGGTAATAAAGCAATTCATGCCTAGACTATATTAACTGGCGATGCTAACGTTGTCGATCATTGCAACGCAGGATGCGGCAAATGACTTGGTGACAGCCAGGTACAGCGTATGCGGACCGGAATCGAAGATATCTGAGACTGAGCTAGCAGTCATCACAAATGTCCTCGAGAACTGCCTCCATTCCCCACCAGTCGATGCAATTTCGTCCCCACCCCATGGAGATATTCGCCGGTCAATAGTAGGGTCCAAAAAGCACCCGTCCGAGAGAGAGGCCGAGAAGCTGATGCTGTATATGTGACCTGCGCATAGGATAATATCCTGTGTGATCGAGGGACCCCATTGAGTATCTGCAGCAGCTCTGACGACAAATGCCCACTTGCTCCTCCCGGGGCCTCCTGCTTCAAGGCCCCAGGTCACTTCACTAGACACACCCGTATTGTCAACATTCCACGGTGTGATGTTCGTACCCGAGGCTTCAAAGTCTGGGTTTTTGAGTAACTCGGCGGGAGTAGGGCATGTGTAGGATGTGACTGTGGAGGTCACAGTCTGGGTAGTGGATGTGGTCTCGGTGATGACGTTGGTCTCGGTGACACTGTGAGTCTGAGTACTGACTGAAGTAAGAGTCGCAGTTCGAGTGACGGTAGTTTTGCTGGTAGCTGTGACTGTCTTGGTCCCCTTTGGAACGGAGATTGTCGACGTTCTCGTAATGGTTGGGCATTTTGTTTGAGTGCTTGTGCGAGTGGTGGTTATGGTGACGGTTGGGCCAGGGACTGTCTTGGTAGGATGTTTTGTGATGGTGAGTGTTGTTTTTACGGTGTGCCTTGGCAATGTCTTCGTGGAAACAACCTTCTTAGTAACGAAGACCGACCTCGTCACCGTTGGGCATTTTGTTCGAGTGACTGTGGCAGTAGTCGTCTTTGGGTTGCAGGCGGCATGTGTACCCATCACATAGGTGAGTAGCACCAGCAGAAGAGAAAAGGACAAATGCAGTCGTGCCATTTTAGATGATTGAAGGTGTTCTGGACTGAATGGAAGCTGAGGGGAGTCTACTCCGGGAATGCAGGCACTTTATACTCCATATCAAGTGCTGATGCATAGATATTCCGAGTAATTAACTAACAAAGCTAAGGTACGAGACCCTTACAAGTCTAATACCACGAAGACTCATCACAATCCACGCCGCATGCTATCAATGTGGCTTGTGGCGCAAGTCTCGCTTAGGCCAGTGCAACCAACTCCATGCCTTGTTCGGGACTGGCGGTGTTCGGGGACCTACCTTGCGACAGCTGTCACTCAGCCGCACCGCTTTTGTGCGCCAATATGAACAAGGATTACCATAATAAGTTGGGGACCGACGCTCTATAAGATGAGGTTTAAAAACAGTACCCCAATCCTAGTCAATGTGGTCATTCGTAAGGAGAATTGAACACCTCGATACGGACGCGGTTTTCAGAAGTGATAACTTTAAGTAGGCCAGCACCCTTTTATTACGCCCAGGGGTTCAGTATTTGTCTAGCAAGGTGGGGATAGAAATGCAGTCATTTCTCGTCCTGTGCTGACAGCTCACCACATACCGTTGCAACGAGAGTGGGGGTTCAGCACCTTACCGATACGCCAGTCATCCACCATTCCCCATTACAGCACTGCCAAGAGCTCAAAGTGGTCATGGGTCTAGCTTGTCTAACGGGCTAAAGGTTTGACGAGAGCTGCAGAACTAAAAATGCTGGATAACTGGTTCCAAGAGTTTTGTGTGGCTTTACTGTGTATCCCGCTGACGTGGTCTGGGTGTTTGGAGAGTGGTCTAGATTTGCGTAACTTGCTTGAATGGTTGAATTGAAAGACAAGTCGAAAGTCTTCTACGGTAACTGTGGTCTTGACAGTGTTCTCACCCGGCAACCAAAGACATTCCAACCCCTGCAAGAAAACAGCAGCAGAACTTTGGTATTGTTTGTCTGAACTGATGGGAGTTTCGTCTCTTTGTCCCTTATTTCGATGAAGTACGTAGGTGAGACATCCTTCGATCCTCAAAGGACCAAGCCTCGGGATTCGATAGCTCTGGCAACTCAGCACCGGGAGTGCTAGCTTCCAACGACGCTCGTATCCTCATTTTCTGCTTTTCCCGAATGTAGTGCTTAACCCGGTCGGGAATGTTCGCTTCAACCATTTCGTCATCATAGTCATCCCCCTCTTTATCTACCTCGCAGTGCTCATTGAGCGCGTCAATTCTTGGCTGCCAGTATTCACCCAAAAACTCATCCTCCTCGAGTCCTCCTTCATCCAAGTCGAAGAGGCCAAAGTGAACAAGGACTTCATGCAGGTCTTCCTCCCTCTTGGCTTGTTCAAGCACATCTTGACGCTGACTTTCAAAGACTTTCTCCCTGGTTAGAACCTGTTCGATCCCTCTTTCAGTTCGTAAATTTTGGAAATCGGGACTTGCTGCAAAGGCTTTGAGTCGCTTTTCTTCCAGTTCTTCAGTTTGATCTTGTAGCTGTGCGAGAACATCTCTTTGGCGTTCAAAGTTCTTAACCTCATCTTCTGGAAATAACATTCCTCGACTATTTTCTTGCCCTTTTACCACTTCGTCAGTGAGATCTTGTAGGCGTGTGAGATAATGTTCCTGGCGATCAATGCTTCCGATCCAGTCTGCTTTAGGGACACCCTCTCGAGTTATCCCTGAAAGTCTTTCCATGGACTGTGATAGTTGTTTCTCAAGGTCTTGCATTAACTCGTCAGACTTCTCCAAAACAAAGTCGGAATTTGCTATGAAAGCCTTTCGTCGCTCCTCTTCTAGTTCGTTAGTCAAACGTTGCAGGAGTGCGAGATCGTTCCCGACCCAGTTTGCATCAGGGCCACTCTCTTGTGTCGCCCTGGAAAGCCCTATGGTCTGTGATATGTGGTCTTCAAGGCCTTGACTTAGCTTGACAAACTTCTGCATAATGATCGTTGACGCTGGCCTTCTGAAGTACCATGCCTGGCGAAGCCAGTCTTGCAACCGATCGAAGCGCCACCGAAGATCCCCAAGGCTTCCACCTCCAATGTACGGTAAGTCATGACTTATTAATAGATTTGGTAGTCCCAGGAGCTCCTCAAGGTCGTCGACTTCATGGTTCATCGAAATGGCTCCTGGCACTTCGTTGTTCACATCGGACTCGTATGTCCATGTACTGTGAACTCTGATCCATGCATTGAAGATCCCGGTGCCGGGTTGAAGTAAATAATCGTACTGATGAGAGAGATGCTTACGGACCGGTCTGTAGTGCTGGATCCAATGAATCGCCGCGTAGGGGAAAAACGCTCGGGATGGATCTCCCCTACACATCTCCAGATTCTGGGCGATCTGTCCATTACTCCATGAAGAACCCGTTCCGTTATCTCCTTCAGCCTCGAACATTTTGATATAGGAAACACAAATCCCGAGGAGAGCTCTGTTGGCTTGGTCATGCTTGATAGGCTGCCAGATTCCATCGGGCATGTTTGTCAGAGCACAATCCGCCAAAGTTTTGCTCGAGGTTATTCCAGCATCCAGCTGGAAGGATTCGTCGATCAAGAATGCCCGGGCTGTTTGATGGACAAAGTACAGCTTCCGACGTCGTATTCTGACGAAATGGCCGCACAGCTGGCGGATGTGGTTGTCGAAAGGGCGATGAAGTAACTGACCAAGTACCACAATAGATTGAGTCGTGGGTCCGTAACTCTCCTCCTCAACTTCTACCGCAACGCACATTTCCTCAATTGTGAGTGGTCGTGCTGAGGCCAGAATGATTGATAATAGCTTTCTCGTCTTTCTGAGGAACTGTCTCGATGTTCCTAGTAGGAGATGCCGATACACATCATTGAGACTTGTCGTATTGAGGATCGTCTCCACCCCTGCCACAGAAATGCCATTGACGGTAGAATCATCGACCATCTTGATGACGAGGGATATCCAAAGGAACGTAAAATCGGCGCCGACCACCAGTTTGCTCTGTAAACGATCCAGTACCTCCGCTGGCAGTGCAGAAGCCGATGCAAGATCGTTGATCTTCCACTGAGCGAATCGAATAATGTCGGTCGTGATTGCTTGGCTTTCGTCCTCTCCCGCAAGTCTGAACTTGTTGCTGTTGGTGGCCTGGATCAAATCTCTGTCCGTGAATAGGCCTAGTGTTTGCTGAATGAGGCTATTTGGGCGACTGAGGAGAATAACCTTGAGACTGCATTTGGACAGGCGGTTTTCAGCAGAACTGTGTAAGCCAAAGAAGGTATTGAAAGCTGTGATGAATTGCCGCAGAGATTTTGCTTCGCATTCATCGAGCCCATCGAGGACCCAAACGATGTCCCTTGTACTGGCATCGTCAATGCTGTTGATAAGAATCGGCCACAAAGTTGAAAATCTGGTAAAAATGTGGCTTGCGGTGCCCTCAAACTTCTTCATAGCATGCATAATCAAGCCGTGCTGTGATTGATACAGCTGGTGAAGAAGAGCAGAAACCGCGGCCGACGCGTTGTCTTGGTTGCCGACACCATCCATAAAGAAAAAGAAGCCAAAGTTCTGCAACGCGCCGCCTTCTCTTTTGGATTGGAAGTGATTAACAAGGAACTTAGCCATCACAGATTTCCCACAACCCGCGTTAGACGTAATCCACAGCAAGGATGAACCCGGCCAGGATTGCCACTGCCGGAACCTTTCGTGTGAAATAACCCATTCACATGTTCCTGGGACTGGATCGTCAATTTGACCCAGATGATGCTCCGATTCTGCGTTCAGTTGCTCCATGCACATCTGTTGAGTAGCAGCGAATGCTATGATATCATCAGCGCCATCATGTTTGCTTAGGTGCAAAATATGTACTCACGGGGGTTGGCGGTCTCGTTCTCCATTTCGACCATTTCAAGTATGGAAAAGACAGCTGACTGATACCGCTGGTCGACCGACGATGGAAACTTGCAAATGTTCGAATGATTCGAAGTTGATGCTATGTCAAGCTCGTTGCCCCATCCTAATGTGGCCGAGTCCTTGTCAACAACCTAGATGATAAGTGGTGTTAGATTGGAAGGATGACAACCGGTATGATTGTGTGGCTCCAACTGACCCGGCAATTCAGGTTGGGCATGAATTCTGTCTCATAGAAACTCCGAACTTTGAAGTTGCCTCCACGGTAGGCAAAAGAATCGGAGATAGACCTCAGAATTTCCGAGTTGACTTTAAGGTCTTTGAACAGCTTTGTGTTGGTTGAGAAGCCCAGAGTGGCGGCTTGAGCGACACGCGATGCAATACTACCCCAGGAAGCTAGATCCGACCCTCTGTGGGGAGTGGCAAAGAACACCACGCCTTGGATTTTATCTAGCAGAGATGCATAAAAGCGGTCTTGCTCGTGGGCTCTAACAACCGCCTAAATAGATCAGACTCTGTCCGGAAATATTCGGTGAAGCACGTACCTGTTTGAATACAATACCCCCGAGACTATGGCACACAAAAATGATAGGTCTCTGTCTCTCTGCTTGACTTTTTCTGCTCGCCCTGACTGCTGAAAGAAGCTCAGACGCAAAGTCATGGACGTTTGAGTCAGCTGGACTGAAGTACGTGGTCGATTTGTAGCCAAAGCTGAGAACTCGGGCATTCGGAATATCTTTTGGAAGACAAGACGGGTCACTTAGCCAGTTAACCCTGGTTGTCTTATCAATCCATGTCTTTTCACGATGGCCGTTCAAACCGTGGATGGCGATGATATCCACTGCGCCTGCGTTTTCGGGTGGTTGACCGACGAGTTCTTTCAAGCCGTAGGGAGATTCCTCGCTCGGTTGCGGGGGGCTTTTGCAACTCTCACTACTCTCAGTATATGGAGGATATGTTGGGAAAGACCGTGACTGGGAGCCACCGGGGCCGAGGTTGTCTTTCTGCTCAGCCTGACCGACGACTGAGCTTGCGGAGTCATTTGTCGCCACTGCGGCTTTGCCTGCTTTGTCGGGCTTTTTAGACAGCCACCGCCCCAAATGGCGATGCATAGCTAGAAGCACGTGGACGCTCAGTAAAAGTGAACTCGATGCGGCTTTGGAAGCGACGGGCGGGTCTGTGGAATGTGAAATGACGTGGCGTCAAGAGCTGCGCTGCTGAGATTTATTACGACTCTCCCTTCCGGCATCTGAGCGAATGAGAGTGGACCTGTAAGTGGCGAGGCTGAAAACTGAAAGTCTTTGTGTAGCCCTGCTGCTTTAAGGTTGTGGTGGGGGCCAAATTGGCATGCCAAGATATCAAACGCTGGCAAGTCATGAAATGAACTGAACACGGTTTAGGACACATTGGGGACCGCCCACTTCAGTGAATTTGGGTTGCTAAAGACTTGTGTGCTATCTGTACGCAGGTGATTACATCTCGCCAGAAGCCCAAGCACGTCGCTTATCTAGTAGGGCCACTTGAATGTCGTGGAAATGTTCACAGAGAACGGTGCTCCGTCGGACAGTGACTTGACACGGCCTAGAGTATACTCCAGCTGCCTGAAAGCAGCGGCGGAAGCGTACTGAGGCACCATGTGACCGCTCGTCTTCACCGTCGAGTGCGTGAAGCCGCGCTCCGAATGTGCTGTTCCTTGCACGCTTCCGCCGGCCCAGTTGGCAATGTTGTCATTGTTGTTGTCGACTTTTGGGACAAGGAAGTCGTTATGAGGTGCCTTTTGGAACCCTTGCTTCCCGTTCCACTTCATCATCTGGATCCCAAGTGCCGTCACGTTCGGCTGAATAACATAGTCAGCCAAGCCAGATCCCACCATGACATTCCCAGTCTTCTCAATAAGCTTGCGGAGCTTCTCTTCGTGCTGCGTCCCATTGTAGTTGTCACTGCCGTCGCCCGCATAAACTGGGCCCTGGCATTCATTCCATTCAGGGTAATCCACTGGAGCGTGAATGGCCTTGCGGACCTCAGGCACGTTGAACCAGATAGTAGCACCTTCCGGTGTGTACATAACAGATGGAAAGCCTAGAGGGTCGTACAGAACCGGGCAGGTGTCGAAAATATGGTATGGGTTGAAGCAGGGGTTGACTACCGTTGAGATCTCATCGAAATGCGCAATAATGTCACAGCCGTCAATCTGGACTGACTTCCAAGGCGTTTTGGGTGGCGGATAGGTGAGATATGTGTCCAAGTACTTGTCCAACTTGCACTTCTTATTATCTTCCTCGAGTATCTTCTTGTTCGCTTCTGGGATAGCGAAAACAGTCTCCCAGTACCGGAAGTAAGCTGGGAAAGTCGCGTGGTCGAATCCTAGGTCGTCAGAGTACGGCATCACCGGGTCGTAATATAGTGCGCCTTGGACGTCGAAGTAAGTCTTGTCCTTCTCATCGAGCATGGCAGCTCCGATGTAGGGCACATGGATGCCAGCGTAACTTTCACCAGTGATGAAGATCTTCTTCTTCTGAAGTCCAAATGTTTTGATAAAATTCTTCCAGAAGCCAAGGAATAGTTCTGCGGCTTCGACATTATCCATCGCGGTGATGTTTCCACTGCTGAATCCAGTACCAATGGGATACTCAACCCTGTAGTCAACGATTAGCCATGCGAAGTTGCTCAAAGGACGGCATTCTTACCAAATGACATTGGCTAGTTTATGCCATGACCAAGCATTCGCAACAGGCTTGTACATGCCAGGTTTCCAAGCAAAGGGCCCGTTTTCCTGAAGAAATCCTGGAAGAATTGTCAATATGGCGCAGTTCGGGAACATGGTGAACACTCATCTCACCTTCCATGGATGAGCATCCAGGGCCTCCATTAAGCCATATCACAATATCATCTTTGCCTGCAGGATTCTCTGTTGGGAAGAACCAGAAGAACATTTTCTGCTGGTCGGCGCTCGCCTTCGTGGCGTCAACAGGGATTAGCCCAGCATAACTTTCGCCAACATCGAAGGAGACATCCGGGATTCCCGTTGGGGTCACGTAAAAGGCTGAAGCACGTCAATTTCCAAGTCCAAAATCAATATTGGTTTCACTACTTACGAGATGTCTTTTTGTTGTAGTATTGGGAGCCACTGCTGTCCAGGCTCCTTGCTTTGGTTTCCACATCACCCTGTATGTGGCTACCTGCCACTCCACTCAGAAAGGCCACCAAGGCGGCTGCAACAAGGCCATTATGGATGCCTAACGGACGCATCTTTGATACCTAAAGATGAGACTATCTCTTATAGGATCACAGGCATTGCATCGAGGAAGCCACAAGACGAAATGCTTGGCAGTGCTCTGTATATATAACATTTCGTGACGTTGTATCAAACCAGGCGATGGCTGTAAATCAACATAACACGAGGCGCTATCCGGTTAACTCGGATCATGGCCAAGCTCCCCGCGCTAACTAGCACAGTAATTAGCTATCGAATGACCTCGAGATCAGGTCAACCCCTCAATGGCGATCCATGATTTAGGCGATCCTAGACTGATAAGGAGAGTTTAAGTGGCACCATGGAACTTTTTAAGCGGTTATCTCTAATACGAAGGCGTACCTTCCTAATCAAGCATTTAATTCTATGGCAACAATTCTTCCGTTGCATGCTAACGGACCCTGGGACGGATTAGCTTCCGCTTGCCGTCGTATCCGAGGCAGTTCTTAACATGTGCTGTGATTGTCCCGATGAGCCAATGAGCAGCTCAGGGTTTTCAATCATTGCACATTGATGCAGGTACCTGGACTCCATCCACTCTCTACCCATACGCATTCGTAGCGCGCATCGAGATCTCAAGGTGAATCTAATTTTCGAATCAAAGAATCCTCTACTGATTTCTTACAGCCAAATATGCGACTAAAATACTCCCTAGCGACACCCCAAAGCTCGAAATACCGAACGCACCTTCAAGGTCTCCTGTTTTGACGGACCAAGGAATTCCAAAGACCAAGCTCGATAACACCAGAAGGAAAACAATGATGAAATATATTGTCCTCCAATGCCAACATTCCTCAAAGTGTACGCCCCATCCAAGCTCCTCTCGTTCATGTGATACTAGTAACTGTCCACACATCCCCTTTCGCAGCTGATTATACATGCTTCGCTGGTTATCTCATACACATTGGGGGTTGAGAAAGTAGTGTGTTAGGCGATTAGGCCCAATTGCTGGGTCATATGTGGAACGGGTCTCTGGTGCAGGACTACAGGCATACTCGTCCTTCTGAACCCTATCAAGTGGCGGCAGACAGATACAGCCTGTGCTTGTAGTACAGACCTCCAGATGCTGGTGAATATCTGCAAAGCTACTTGAGTCGATGACGAACTGAAGTGGCGTTAGTTGCTCTTTCTTATTGTTTGAACGAGTTAGGGGTGCCTTAGCTGAACCTACTCGACTCAAGGATAGTCGCTTGATACTCCTCAGCGTCAACCAAGTCGATATACCACGATATCGATTGTAGTGCTTGCGCAGGAAATCGAAGAGGCCGCCATCTGTATTGAAATTTTGAATACGCTCTTGGTAAAACTTTGTCCCCATATTCTCTTTGATGCAGAAAAGGACATGAAGTAGGTTCTGACCGTAATGCATACCACTTGAAGATTGTGAAGGCACATGTCGTAGTGGAAGAGTATCATCAACTTGCGGCGTTCTGCGGTTTTGCCACAACTTGCTTTGAACCCATGTTGCTAGGTCTTTCATTAATTTGAAAGGGCTTCGTGATGGGCGTTGAGGAGGTTGACCACCGTTGCTAGCCTCCCGCAGCTGGTTCTCGAGTTGTTTCACAGATCCAGGCTCAAGCTCGGTGAAGTCATCGAACAACTCCACTCCGCAACACTGCCAGCCTCAAGTCAGCGCTTGAAATTGTTGCTGAAGAAGTGTGGCTTACACATGTCCATCGGGCCCGAAGTTCTCCTCCGCGAATGGGAGGCGCCGGGAACAAAAATGGAAGGAGCTCACAGAATGAGTCTATGAGCATTGGCAAAGTCCGAGGGATCGCTTCCGATTGTTTGCAGTTGTTTTCCTCGACAAGGGAAAGCTTGCCAACTGATAATGGTGGGGTCATCGTCGTGTTGTCGGAATCGTTGGAGCGGTTTTCCACGCGAACCTTGGGCGTCACGAAAACCCTCAATCTTTCCCTGAGGATTTCCATTGGTTGGCCAGTTTGTAAGAACGTTACAACCTGCTCCAGTGCGCTTTCAATAGTTATGCCATCATTATCATTGTTATTGGTGCCATTGCCATCGCCACCCAGGGTCGGGTCGCCGACTAAGCGACGATCTGCTTTATTTAGCGACCTAAGATATTGATCCAACCTCTTTTCCTTTGCTATTAATTCATCTTCGTTCGTTGACCGCGCTAGCTCTTTTAATGACTGTTGAGATGAGGAGTTGAACTGTGCTCGGACCAGTCTCGACAGGTACCGGGAGCTCCTCCAAACAAGTTTTCCTGCCTCTTCAAGGGCTGCTGTATCAGCAAGCGTCCTCATTAGGATCTTCGAACTTCGGGATGTCTCGTTTATCAAATGCTGGGATCATATGCTTTAAGAGACCTTCCTGAGGAGTTTTCGGGCCGTCATGTTGGTAAAAGCCAAGGTGAGTCGGGCTGAGGAATGCCAGGAAAGACAACGTTCCACATCTGAAGATATTTTTCTAGGATGGTACCCTGTACCACTCTAAATTTTGTCAACTGAGCCGTCTGTTCCTCAGTGATACCGGGAAGCTCGATGTCACTCCAGAGACATTCACGCTGTCTTATATGCTCATGGCGCGCTTCTTGGTTTTGGTAGTGGGATTGCCCAGATTCGGAGCCGAATGGAAGCTTGCATGTTGGGCAATGCATAGGTTGAGTGTGTTTTCGGATAATGTGTTGTCGGACATCGCCCATAAAGCGAAGTAGGAAATTTCGACATCCCTGGTGGCTTTGTGGGTCGAGCTTATAGAATGGGCATGCGAGCGGTGGCTTGTCTGGTCGACGGATGGTTCGATGTCTGGCGTCATACTCATCGAAGGCCACTCTCTCGGCCGAGTTCTTGTGAATACTAGGTCCCTGTCCGCCCTTGGCGGGCATCTCCTTAGCTCCAGGTGGGATATACTCACTGCCTTGCGTGGGATGGGGACTGGTAAACTCCTGGACACTGCCGCCTTGTTGTTCGCCTTCGTCTGCACCTGCCATGACAACCGTAACAATAATGCGTCGAGAATATGTGCCTCACGATGGCTCAAGGCTGATTCTCCTGAGAGTCTCGCCGTAGTCGGGTTCGATATGTCGAAAGCCGGCACTTTTGGAAAGTACGCTCGCCTTCTACCGCGGGGTCGTGCTGACAGCAGTGTATACGAACCACTGCTTTCTCAACGAAAGGTGCTTGGCAGACTATTATCGACAATTGGGAGCTGTTATAAGGGTCAGAGAGCATACTTAGTAGGTAGACGAAGGCGCACCTGGAACTCACTCTGCAAATGTCTGGCTTCTGCTGAGGGATGGGTGAAGAAAAGTGCGTGAAGGGTTAAGGTCGCGTCGTGGGCGTCAGGCTGCAGCCTGATAATGATCAATAACCAACCGATTTTGCCAGCTCACCGCCTACCAAATCAAGAGCTCATTAGCTGTAGCACGAGGTAAATACTGGTACTATGTCCATGTTTCTGGCGGGCAGAGTGTTTTTGTGACTTCGTCAACAGAACTCGACGCATCCATGCGCCAGGCTCTCCGGGAAACCTCTTGCATTCGACACCGTTACCGACCATACCATTACACACAACATTGAGTAACCTAGCGTTTGTTTTCCTTCCATAACTAAGCTATACTTAAGAAAAGGAGAAACTATATAATGTACCTGAAAAGAATGGCTGAACAAGGAAATTGCTACCCTTCTCCCTGGGCAATTTGGGCAACATAGCGCTCACTCATCCCATGATAGAAGGAGCTTCAAGCTTAACTCTTGCTCCATTTGCCGTCGTCTCCATCTTCGTCTTGGCTTTCGAATTGTCCTGCTTATGGCTGGCGCCCAGGCTGAGCGGCCTATTGCCCACCTTCAGGTTTGCATCGAAAGAAGACGACTCAACGGCTTCTTCGAGGTCTGTCGTGTCGCCCCGGGACTCAATTCCGACGGTGAACACAGTGATGAAGGGGGCAGTTGTACTTCTCCAGGGAGTTCTGCTCCTTGTTGTTGACGAAGTGGTGCAGATCGCTGGGACCAGGGGATAGGGCAATATCTGGATGAACGTTAAGATCGGAGTAGGCGAAGAGTTCACCGTGAAGCGAGGACCGCTCAATGGCCACGAGCATAGCCTCGAAAGAGATCTTCGCATTACAACTCGTGGCCGACGGGAAAGCTTTCCTGCTGTAGTATCAGCTGGTGTTACTGACTGACCAATGGCTTTTAATCATCCTCAGTAAGCACTGGACCGAGTGACTATCATACGTTAAATCAACATTGAGACTCAAAATGCTGGAGGCAACACCTACAGCTTGCAGGCCTTTGTAAGACGGAGGAAGTCGCCCAATTCACTTGATCTCAAATTCATAATCCTTGGGGCTGAGCGATTAGAAGTCTTCTCAAATTTCGAGGGCTTACCAAAAGTCAATCCATGGCCACGGCCTTTGTGAGAATTTCCGCTGGTGTTCGATGGCTCGCCTTGGTTCGAACGGGGAGGAGCATTCTACATCAGAATTGTCATGAACGGCGACTATGGCTATGTTGGGGTTAGGTTTCATACTGATACGAATGGCAAAGACGTCTTAGTACAGTGTTTGTCCTGCAGCTGATTCACTCGTAGTCAAGGTTGCCATCACTTTAGAGAGAGTATGTGAGGCAGCATAAATAATCCAAAGGTGGAGGGCTCGGAAATGGAGCAACAACGGTCAATAAGATGCTCAGCCAAGACTACAGCCTTATACTAATTAACGAGCAACCGATTTTACCAGTTTCCGGCTTAGTAAGTGCATATTTCTCTCACAGCGATTTCGGTGTATGTTGTTGCTTAAAGATGCGTTTTTTTACCGAGGTCCAATTTGCTGCGTAATCTACCCTAGAGCAACATGGGTTGAGATTTTATGTGTGATGCATAGTTTAGCTAACTCTAGCCTTGGTCAAGATGCATGATGACACGGCTCTTTCTAGAATTCAACTTGTCAAAAGATGTGTGCTTATTACTTTGTGAATCGCCAATGATGATTGTACCTCTGAGCTACGAATTCCATGCCAATTGCAATATCATTTCAAGCTTTTGTATAGATCAGATTCGTTTCACCAGCATGGTACCATCCTTCTAACCATCTTATTTCAGGTGATATACAGTCATATTGATCTAGTTATAGATTTTGGAATGTAATCCTGGAATGATCTCTAGATCCTTCTCACGGTGCTCATACTTGCCAGTAGAGGAGATCTTGGCACCCGGGGTACGACGCTGTTGCTGTGTCTGGCGGACCTGAACCCATTGTTCTGTAGTGAGGTGCTGCCCCAACTCTGTGAAGACATTAGACGTCAAACCCAGTCGGCTAAGCAGTGGACTGTTGTTGATAGGGTCCAAGACGACGTGGTTGTTAGGCCTAGTTAATGTCAATCATTGCCATCTCGGCTAGGGAAGGGGAAGCAAAAAATGAGAAAAGTATAAGTTGCGAAACTACTGACCTGGCAAAGTAGAGTACACCCAAGCGGTCAATATGCGCTTGATCAGCTGGAGGTGCATGCACCCGGTGAATACTCGACTTGATGAGCCCGCCAGTCAAGGCCGTCAGAGCATCACAAGTGTTGATGGTAATGGTGCCATCCTGCGGTTTGACCCACTTCCACTGTCCCTCTGAGTTGAGGATCTGCAGGGCCGCTACGGGCTGGCGGAACAACAGCGTTACTGTTCCAAGATCAGTATGGCCAGGAGAGTACAGCTCGCCGACTTTCTTGTTCTCCTCCGGGCTTCGAGTCGCATAATGCATATATCGTAAGTGATCTTCGCCTTTCACGTCGTATTGGTGGTCTCGCACGAGTTGATCTTCATCAGGAAGTTCGAGCAGGGTGCTGAACAGGCGAAGAAGCTTGACCACTACTTCATCGTGACATTTCTAACGAAAGTCAGAACTGATCGTTTGCTTGGCTCGTTATATTTTCTTCAATACTTACCCGGCTGAAACTCTCAATGTCCCGTATGCTGTTTTTGAGCACCGGTGGCTGGTGTCTTTGATGAAAGCCGTCAAACTTTGGGATGTTATAAACTTGGATATTATCTTTCACCCCTTCCCCGAGGCTGTCATAATATCTGTGATTAGTCTTGATGGTAACGATGTGGTAAGTCTGACATAGTCCTTACATTCGTTTTCCAGAAGGTCTATATCCGTTGTACTCGCCCTTTTCAAGATCATCCTGATTGTGGTACTTAAGCTTTTCTTCTAGAGGCAAAGCGTAGAACTCTCTGCCCAGTGCAAATTGTTGGTCGATTTCTCCCTGGCTAATGTTGAAGTTCTTGACATAGAAGAAGCCTGATATCATAATTAGTGTTTCATGGTCGGTTTAGTGAGATGCGATTATGTAGCACATACCAACGTGACGAACAGCATGATCAAGCTGTTTGACGAGCTCTTCCTTGCCACCTGGCTGATCGAAAAGGCTTAGGTCAAGGGTTGCCAATTCAGCCCAGTCCACTAATTTATGAGTGTTAGCGAGGCACGTAGAAGGCTGATGGTAATGTGTTTCTTACAATTCTCCTTGGTCACTGGGACCTGCTCATATCGTTCAATGAATCTTCCCGGCATATTGATTTCGATGATGTGAGAGACTACGCCTTAGTATCTTCTAAGCTAGGGTAAATTCGATATTCAGGGGCAGCTTGGCGTTCTAAGTAGTCTACGAGGAAAGATTATCTAGCGACCTGTCAAGTGATGGTAGGAAGCACGCAATATATCACCATTACTGCGCTATTCGGAATCCCAACCCTGACCCCACCGGAGATAGGGCCCCGAGCGGGATGAACGGCAACCATTTCCGCCTTCGACCAATCATGATAGTCTGACCATTAGAACAGATGTATTTGGATACCTCAAAATTCAAGTTGGTCGATACATGGTGCGGAGATCCAAGCACGTAATCATCCCACAAAGCAGATCACGTCGGCAACCGACAACATTCCATTAGAGGGTGGTATCCTTGAAAGGCACGACTAAGTTAGGAAAGGATGTGACATTAGATAAGATTCTGGCGCAACATTACTGATATCTTACAGGTAATTCGCGGTTGATGAGCACGCCTTCTATGGAGCTGTGGGCGCCACTCCAGTTCCGACCCATATAGCCGTTTCTAGTATTTTTGTCTTGAAACAGATCCCTGTGGGATGCGCGAAAACGTTGCCAGTCAATACTACCGCGAATTGGAAATTGAGGCGGTAGGCATTCGTAGTTCTCGGGTCAATGCCCTGCAATAAGAAACCTAGACCCGAGTAAGCCTACTTATATATGCCTCTCGCCCCGACCAGCGAGTAATTGCACAAGATATTCGAATTCGCTATAGTGCCGCCTACCAGAATTGGACTTAGAGAATCTTGCCGATCCTGCTAATTCCAAGATGGATACGAATGATATCAAACCGAAGGGGAGGTTAACTTTATGGGGTCTTTTAAGGAGATATTCAACTGGTATCCTTCTCATTATCCTGCAGAAGAGAGAAAGTATGAGCACTTTAAGTATCTTTTATGGACAATATTAATGAGTTCTAGGTTACTATTCAAGTTGGACGTTTCGATCCTAGTCTTCGCATGTCTATGCTGTGAGTGGTACAAAATTAACGTCTAAATCATCTCCCGCTAACAGGACAAGTCTTCGTCAAGTTTTTAGGTTGGTCCTCCCTTGACTGCACCGTGACGGACTGAGTCTGACGAAACCAAGATCAAACAAACATTAGCAACGCCTATGTCAGTGGGCTGAAGGAGGACTTCGGCCTCTACGGAAACGAACTCAACTACTTCAACGTCTGCTACGTTACGGCTTACGTTGTGTTCCAAGTTCCAGGCATGCTCTTGATGTCTCGACCAAAACTGTATGTACTGTATCTCCTAGGCGTTTATTTCTCGTACTGATCTGTTTGTAGAGCAAGATGGCTCCTCCCAACTTTGGAAATACTTTGGGGAATTGTCACGTTTGCTCAGAGTCGTGTTACCAATGTCCATCAACTATATGCCATGCGTTTCCTCGTTGGGATGCTAGAGGCTCCAGTATTTGCGGGGACACACTTCATCTTAGGTCAGTTGATACGCAGCAGCTTATGCAGTACTTGAATATTAAGTCGTATACAGGTTCCTGGTACAGTGGTCCCGAACTCTTCAAACGCGCCGGAACCTGGTTCATCTGTAACCCGCTCGGGTCCATGGTCAGTGGCTACCTTCAGGCTGCTGCTTACACCAATTTGTCTGGCGTTGGCGGCATGGCTGGATGGCGATGGCTCTTCATCATCGATGGAATCTTTACCATTCCAGTTGCAATACTCGGCTTCATTATCTTTCCCGGGGTCCCAGATTCCCCGAGACCCTTTTACCTGACCGAACAAGACATCGATCTAGTCAAGAAACGCCTCAAAAAAGCCGGTATCCGCCGACCGGGGAAGCTCGGACGAGATGTCTTCAAGCGCACTCTGGGGCGGTGGCATATCTGGGTTTTTGTCTTCTGTTACATGTGAGAAGCCCTGATAGTCATGATTTTATTATGGCCGTGCTTACATGTGTATCTTTAGCTGCATGATCATTTCTTCTTATCCCTCTTCATACATGAATCTTTGGCTGAAGGAGGAGGGATACTCAGTTGAAAAGATTAATACGCTACCAACGGTGACCTTCGCTATTACCGTAGTCGCCTCATGGCTCGGTACGACACTAGCTGCCATCTACCCGTCATGGATTATCTACACCGTTGTTGAGGCTTGCTGTATGTTTGCCACATTATGCATGATCGTGTGGAATATCCCCACAGGGTTGAAGTAAGTTTTCCCTACATGTGCTTGTTGAGATTTATGCTAGTACTCGTTGTCACATCTTATGCTAATGTTGGTAATAGATTCTTCGCATGGTATCTATTCGGTATGGCAGGTTGCGCAAGTCCGATCCTCTACTCAACCGTCAATACTATTGTCAAGGATGACTCTGAAGAGCGTGCCCTCATCATGGTATGTAACGATGCGTCATTCACATGCTATGAGACCTGGATGCTGTGAACCGCAAACACTGTTTAGTCCCTGAGACATTTGCTAATAATTAATAGGGGTCCATGATGACATTCGGCTATTCCTTTAGCATCTGGGTTCCTCTGCTACTGTTCCCCACAGCTGGGCCTAACGGAGCTCCAAGATGGCGCAAGGGTTGGCCAGTCACTCTGGTCTTCTTTTTCCTACTCTGGTCAGGCTTTATCACAGCAATAGTACTTCACAGAAGAAGGTGAGAAACCCGCGATCAACCAAGTTTATCTGGATCTAATGCAACCTGCAGTAAAAAGAAGGAACAGCAGATTTCTGCAATTGACGAAGCCAGTTCAGTCGACGGAGAAGCTATCATTGTTGAGCGTGGACTAGACTCTAAGTAGTGAAGACTTTAAGACCTCGACTGTTGAAGGTCGACTTACCCGGCGTCGTGCTGAAAACTGTGGATTATATCAAGATTTGGCATGTAGAGAGTCAACATAAGCAGGGATGACGGTCAGTTGGAAGGTTATCTATTAATGTACCTACTATATATCAATTCCAATGGACCCTTTACTTTTGGCGTATGGTGCCCAACTGACGTTTTCAACTCCTATATAATGCAAAGCGACGTCATGTTCATAGACTTAGATTCATTAATCCACTTGACTTACTCGCTAAGCTTGAGGTGTAGACAGGTATCCTCATTGAGCTGTGAAAAAATGGTTCCTTTTGCCCGACCTCGTGTGCCCAAGATGAACGAGACGACCGACCGAAACAGAAAGCCTTGTGGGGTCCGGCGTCTAAGCGACCCAGCATTCGCAAGGGACTTTTATGCAACAACATGAAGATCACTCGGCTGGCTGGAAGGCGAACGCCCAGCAGTCAAAGGTCGATATACGGCTGCTTTTCCTCTCATACACATGCCAGGCTCTCGTTTTACGCGATATGCTGGTGGTACTGTGGCAGAAACGTTCGTGACATGAGGACTTTCTCCGCGAAGCGGTATAACCTGTGTGCAAGGGGATTTGGTGGCATGTCCGGCGAGGGTACGCTCTAATAAGAATAATATCCCCACAGCCACAGGCGGCTGCTAGTAGCAGCGACGTGAACAAAGGAGACGGAGCAAGAGGACTACCAGGGGTCAGCGGCAGTAAGATGGCGACAGTAGTTGGTACGTCATCGGGTTAATCCACAGAGGGAGCCCAAGCCGAATGATTAGCACTATCCTTTCACTTGGATTCGTTCACCCTCTTGACCTTATTTCGTCCCAGGTGGATGAATATAGCTAGAACTCCCACCCCCACAGTCAGGTCCGGGGCATAGAAGCGCGACTAGTATCTTGCAATAGACATTCCGTGTAAGCGCTCGAGTGGACGTCTCCACTACTGTTAGCTGACCGCCTCGAGGATAGTGTTGACGTGATGCACACAGGGTAGAGTGAGCCTGTGGGAACACGAATAGCACGGAGGCGTTAGGTGTTGTAGCTCTCTGTACAAGACTCTGCTCCGTGACTGGACTAGCAATCTCGCAATCTCGTAGGCACTATCAACTGTCTTTCCATGTTTTCGAATACACGGCTCGTAGCTAACGTCAAGTTTATCACTCATCTAAGTTGCCATCATCTCCTGGAGGAAGGGCCACTTCGGGAAACACATAGTCCCCGACACTACTGATACTTTAACACAACTTCGGGAATTACCTACTCCCCAAGGTCCCTAGAGCGGGTGCCTTTAAGCTAGGTATCGATAAGCTAGATGGTCTACGGGCCTAATGCTAGAGTAGGTGGATTGGAATTCACCTAACTTGAATCCATGCCCGGAGCTAATGCAGTTCGGACGTATGGCGAAACGCCGGCGGATATACGTATTAATTTTCGCAAAGGGTGAATTGTATGAATGAAGCCCTTTTATTAAGACTTGCATAAATAGTCGATACATACTTCGTAAAATAATAATGCGTACCTCATCATGGATCTACCTCATCAGAAGTTATACAACCTTCCCGACGACGCAGTTTGGTTTAGTAAATTAGCATCTGTCATTCTGTCGGGCGATAATTAACTCGAAATGAACAGTAACCGGCTGTTCGTCAGGGCTAGGCCAGTCTCTCGCTCAGCTAACTAGCAAGCATGCGACCCGCCGCTTGGTTGCTACAGCCAGGCGACCCAGCGCCATGTCAATGATTCCAGAAGGCCCTACTGTCCTTAAACTTGCCCTAGATGTCACCTCCCAAAATTCTGTCGACGCCGCGACCGCCACGGTGCTCGATAAGTATGACCGTACTGATGTGCTCGTCAATAACGCCGGATACTCTGTTATGGGAGATTCGGAGTCCACGGCTGATGAGCAAGCTAGACAAGTCGTTGAGAGTGACTTCTGGGGCATGGTGAAGTTGACCCTTCAAGCAATGCGGGTCATGCGGGAGGAGAACCCCAAGACGAGTTCGTACGGAGGGGTGGTCATGAACGTCACGTCGGTTGGTGGATTCATCGGTCTTCCCGGCTGTGCCTTCTATAATGCGAGCAAGTTTGCTGTGGAGGGCTTCACGGAGTCTGTCTCTCAAGAAGTACGCCCGGAATGGAACAGTAGGTTCCCCTTTGGAGAATGACTATCTTCCCATGCTGATAAGCTCAAGTTCACTTCTGCCTAATCGAGCCTGGAGGCATTGCGACCAGATTTACGGGCTCAATGGTTCGAACAGCATCCCATCCTGCCTCTACGGCTTCAGACTCGCCTACCCGAGTCTTGGAAACATACATCTTAAACGAGGACAATCAAAAGACGTGGTCTTCGCCAGAATCGATTTCTGCAGGCATGTATGAAGTTGTGAGCCGCGGTCAAAGAATTGCTCTCAGGATCCCGCTCGGCCCAGACGCTTGGGGCTTGGTTAAGGCAGAGATCAAGCATATCGATCAAGACCTTGATGAAATGAAGGATTTGAGCTGTCAGGTCGGCAGTACACAGCAGTTCGAGTCTATCCAGTTCCTTAGAAAGGCGGATTAAGTTAGAATTAAGTATTAGTATATCTCACCTGTTGATTACTGTATCTCCTAGCACTGGGGGTAGTGGTAAGTGTATGCCTCTGATAGTACATGGGTCTCGCCACCAGCCCTGGTGATATTAAATGACTATCGCGGAAACTCCGACGCTGATTGTTGGACTTTCTCTCTTACGGATTTAAGCCGTTTCCAATGAACCAATGTTATTGAGGGAAGAAATTGAAAGAGCCTATTTGTTGAAAGTCCATCTTCATTTATATTCCGTAGTCGCCAAGTTCATGGCGAAGGAATTAATCCAATGGCCTGGCTCGATCATCCAGCGGCACACCTATCGCCTATCGGTGAACTCTCGAAACTATGTTGGTGTCATCCACGATCGCCAAAGGAGAACAACGGTCGCATCAAGACAAGAAAGTCTCGCCAGACACAGCGTCAGTCTCGTTCGTTGCAAAGGCTAGGAGGTATAAAAATAAAATAAAGACCTTACATCTGTGGGCTATCTCGCTGCCGGGATCGTTGTGTAGTCAGACGCAACCACCGGGTTCAAGTGAGCTGTCTGGCATCCACTCGGTTTGTCCTCACAGGGATAAGAAGGCCGCTCGATGGACCGAGCGCATAAAAATGACAACTAGGTCAGCAGGTAAATTGAGAGAAGACCGGACAGGCCGTCAGGTTTGTTTTCTCTTTTCTCTTTGACTGCGTCATTGTGCTTGCGCAGCCACGGAGACTGGGGCAAGCGGGCATTTAATTCTCATCCCGGTGATTTAGCTCGGAGTCAAGGCTCGGCTGAGGCTCCAAATGAAAACTATTCCCCGTCTACATTTCCTTGGCTATTAGTGGTCAACCCGCGGTTCGATTTCTTTGGGCCCTACTTCGCCGTAGCAGCGGGTGGCTCGGTCGACATTAAATCTATTCAACCCTATTTCCCCACAAACTTGTTGTTGTTAAAATAGAGCAGGATTCGGTCGTATTTACTCATCTGAACAGACGTACAAACTAGTGAAAGCCGCTTTGTCGTACCGTGCAATGCGTTTCAAATATATTGTGCCCTTGCCTCCTTGGTCACATTGTAAATGTCTTTATAATAAAGTTATTGAGTATGTTTATGAGCTTAATTCTTGTACAATCCATCAAGTCCAATGCTAGCTTCGTTATCGTGTACATAAGCCGTTCGTAACATCTTATATGCCCTCTCTCATTTCTACTCCTGAACACCAGACGGGGTTTGGCAAAGAATTCCCTGGTCAAGCTGCCAAGAGTGTTAGCCACACAGTCCTCTTGTAATTCCAGACCAAAACTCACAATGGGAAGCACGCAGCATCGAGCTCGCTGGCCGATCTCGGCGCAAATCGCGCTGAAGTTGTCTCCGCTTGTGGGAGTCTCGAGAGCTGTTCATCCAGTGAGTATACGGCTCTTAAGTGTGCGTTGTTAGAACTCACGGTTGCCACAGTCAAGGTCCGCAACGCCGAGGATGTCCGTGGCACAGCACTGAGAGGTGCCGTAGAGCCCGGAGCAGGGGACGTAGGTCTGGCGCTTCTCGACGGCAGGAGCTGCAAGAGCGAGGGTGGCGAAGAAGCCGACGAGGACGGTGGTGAACTGCATGTTTGCGAGTTGGTAGGTATTGGAGAAGTGTGAAGGTGGTGATGGTTGTAGAGCTGGTGATGAGGATGAAGAGAAGAGAGGCACAACTAAGACGGCAAAGACGGTATTTATAGAAGATTATTTGATGAAACTATGTTAACTACGGACTGACTGACGTCTCCTGCTGTTGCTCAGCTCACTCGGTGAGTTCAACTCGTCATAAATGCAACCATCGTCATCCTCTATTTGCCCCTGCTCTGCCAATGCTGTACAAACTAACCCAACTAATAAGCCAAGCTCTCCAGCCCGCGTGAGATTCCCTCTTAATAAAAGACCATGTCAATAGCACCAGAGCAGAAACATCAACATGCTTCTCCAGAATATCACACGACCCCTGGAACGCGGTGGAGCCATCTCACGGTGCCTGCCGGAATAGGCCAGTGATCAACCCCTTGCCCGGCAGTGCGTCGCCATTCTTCGGAGCATTAGAGTGGAATTTAACGGGCTGGGACTTTAATCACGTTCTGGGCCAATTGGATGTAAGACGCCGCCAGGGATTGCAAGGGGAAAACAGGTTCCATCGTTGCCTCACTGCCAGACGCAGGGGACGATCTTGCCACAGGTCAGCTATATCAGGACGAAGTTATACCGCCTGGATCTTGTTTTGACCAAGGTCGGTTAAGGAATACGAAAGGGGACTGGGTGGCGAAAGAGCAATGCATCGTTACTAAGGTGTGGGAGATGGATGCCGGATCGTCGGAGTAACGCATCTCGGCGCGGCTCCAGGTACACGGTGCACCCAAGCGCGAAGGATGAATACTAACGGCGGGAAGGAGGCCATCTGAGATCCCTTCGGCCCATAAACGCTGTGGCTCAGTCGTAGCTGACGATAGCCGGCCATTGAGGAGGCAGATGCAAAGACCGAATACCAAAGGTCTATCCATGAGATCCGACAAATCCATCGTTGCACGGCGTCAATGCAAACTCGGTCGAATTTCCCACGTTGCCATGCTATGAAACACACAATGCATGACGAGGAAGCCCGATGGGCGATAAAAAGTGATGACGTCTGCAGGTCAAAATGCAACCCCACGATTCCGACACGATGTGACATCGCCGCATTGATGCCCCGACAGTCATCTCAATCCCAGAAACAGGGCAAGACAGCCAATGAAAGCAGCATTCTTTCAATCCGCCACTGGCGTAGAGTCAATCATTCAGCTGGGTCTGGTTGGCGCTTGCGATGCTTGTTGAGCTGAGATAGCTGAGAGCCGAGCTGAGTTAAAACGGCTTGCATGCTTGTTTACTGGGGACGACGGCGATCAATTGACGGATTGAGGGGATGCATACTGAAGATCGGCCTAGCACACGTGTGTAGTCATTTATAGAAGATTGCCACTTGTACCTGCAGCCGAGACAAAAGGGCATTACCTAGCTGTAAGAGAGGCCTCTTGACTACTGCGGTTACATGTCAGACTACCACTACTGAGCTGGACGTCAAGAACACCATTCACGAGGATGCAGTACTAAGTGAACCCAGGTTGAAAGTCATAACCACCAGTTTTGTATTCATCGGGCATATTAACGTCTCATCTATCGATAGTTGCCCTCGGGGATATACCGTCCACAGCATCTAGTCGTGGCGCGGCGTGCATAAAACGTGAAAATCGGGTATCATCTACATCGGTTAAGAGACGCGATGCCAGCCAAAGTCTAGTTCCCATCCCAAGCCATGAAGAGCAAAGAAACAACAAAAAAATGGAAAAGTCTAGTTCGTTCATCCTCGGTTGCCGCGTCCTCTGCCGCCGCCGCCGCCACCGCCTCGGCCACCACCACCACCGCCGCCTCCACCACGGCCTCGTCCCTGCCTGGGAGGGTCAGCCACAATCACCAGGCCTCTGACTCCTCGCAGGCCCATCTTGCCAGCTGTTGTCTTGGCGATGGGGGGAGTGTCGGGAGAGCCGAGACCCTCGCGGGCAAAGATGTTGCCCTGGGAGACCAGAGCCTCCTTGTCCCACTTGAGGTTCTTGAGATGGTTGTTGTAGTAGCCCAACCAGGCCTGGTAGATCTTAGCCTTGTCGGTGTCCTCCATGCGCTCGGCGATGCTGAGCACCTCGCCGGCGGACGAGACATCGGGGTTGTGGGGGACAAAGGTGATTTCCTTGAGGGACCACTTGGGGAACCACGCCTCGGCTTCGGTGACGATGAAGATACCACGACCGTCGGCGTCGGCTCGGGCGGTTCGACCAAGACGGTGGATGTAACTCTGCTTGTCGAGGGGGATGCCGACCTGGAAGACGGTTGTGACGCCGGGGAAATCCATGCCTCGTGCAACAACATCGGTGGCAACGAGGATGGAGGACGTCGAGTCACGGAAGTCGTTGGTGACCTTGGTACGCTTGCTCTGGGAGATTCGGCTGTGGAGGATGGAGACGGGGGGGAGGCCAGAGAGCTTGGAGAGGACGTGGCCGTAGAAGTCGGCCAGGGCAGCGGTGGGGGCAAAGATGATGGCCTTGAAAGACTGTTGTTGGGCGGCTTCCTCTCGGATGCAGCCGACCATGGCGGGGGCGACAGAGGAGAAGGACGGCACCTTGACAAGGAGCTGGGGCACGCGCTGATGAGTGTTGACCTCGCCGGCGGGAATGGTGGAGATGAACTTGTAGCCGGGGTTGAGCACAAGACCGGCGACCTGCTCGACGTGGGGGGCCATGGTGGCAGAGAAGAGCATGCCCTGGCGGTTGGTCAGCTTCTTGTCGGGGAGATGGTTGACGATGTCGCGGAGAGCCTTCATGAAGCCCATATCCAGCAGGCGATCGGCCTCGTCAAGCACGAGGGTATCGAGGTGGCGGAGGCCGTAGATGATGTCGGCGTTGGACATGTGATCGATGAGGCGACCAGGCGTGGCGACGAGGATGTCGCAGCCGCCGAGGATCTGCTTCTCCTCGCGGTCCTTGTTGGTGCCGCCGATGGCGATGCGCACACGGTACTTGGGCATGCGCTGCAGAAGGTTGGTAGCCTCCTTTGCGATCTGCATGGCGAGTTCGCGGGTGGGCGAGATGACGAGCAGAGAGATGCCTGCGTCGTTGCCGCGGCGCTGGTTGATCATGGTCTGGATGGCGGGCAGCAGGAAGGCGATGGTCTTGCCGGTACCGGTCTTGGCCTGGACGAGGCAGTCGCTACGGGAAGGAGGCAGAAGCTGGTCGAGCGTGGCAGCCTGGACGGGCGTCATGTGGTCGAACTTGAGGTCGTCGGTGATGGTCTGGACGATGGTGGAGTTGACGTTGGAGCCCATCAAGTCGGCGAAGCGGCGGGTGTCGAGGGGGACGGGCTCGCTCAGGGCGGGGAGAGTGACATCCTTGAGCGGCGCAAAGGGCTCGACCGTGTGCGACGAGGCTCCGTTAGAGTCATCGTGGCCGTTCTGCTGGAAATTCTCGTTCTGAGGTCTGGGGCCGCGCTGAGGACCAGGGGCGCGTCTGCCACCGCGGCGACGGTCGGGACGACGTTGCTGCTTGTCCATCGGGAACAAGAGGGGGGGATAGGGAGTGTTGGGGGTATTCTCGTGGATGGGAGAGTGTGATGTTGTGGTTGAAAGAGAGACAGAGAATGTTTGTGTAGTCGTAGCAATCGCCGAGATATTCTCACAAAGAAAGACGAAGTGACGTGCACTGCAGCCCAATCCATGAAATTTAAGTGGGCCCATCTGAGTTTTCCCTGAGATAAGAGATACGTACCCGCTATTGCATCCACTGTGAGAAATCCAATTTCAGATCCATCTCAACGATGCATCGCGATCGATCAGTCGCTCAACACAGGATCCATTCCCTGTAAACCCAGTGTCTACCGGGCAGATGATTTTAAAAGCAAGGGAATTACAAGAGAACTTCCTACTAGATTGAAATCGTACACAAAGTGATATTGGGTCCCTGCTACCAGGCAGCAATGAGGTTCATGCATGTCTTATCTGCCGCGTCACGTGATGCTCATGGCGTACTTGGCTTTTGCTCCCGAAAGCTCAGACGGGAACACGGGACTTTTATCTCAAGCACGGTCGCAATCACGAGCATTCTTCCTGTTGAGTTATGACTGCTGTGACTCTTTGCTGAACCTGATGGCTCATCTCTCTGGACTTGCAATCGGCAAGAGTATCAATGGAGCCGTCCAATTCTAGGTGATGGGTGCATGGGATATCGCAGACCAAGAGAGAGCAAAGGCCGGTGCTTCTTGGTGAATCTCCCAGACCTGGTCATGATGTATGTGCTTGGACATTTCTTGTTGCGAAGGCAGACTTCCTCACCAAAAACAGAGCATACGTAACCTCGTGGCATTACCGCCAATTCCGACTGACGTGCCCCGATTAAACAACCCGTCCAGCCATTCGACATGAGCCAAATCAGCCGCGTTGAGTTAGCTTCGGAGGCCAGCAGAATAGGATAAGCCACGCCGAAGCCACCTTGCGCGGCAACTGACCATTGGTGGTTTCAGCTGTCAATAATCCAGCGCGCTAAGCAAATAGTCAGGGCCCACCATGGATTGCATTGGACTGTACGCACATTTATGCCGTTGTCGCCAAATGAAGACGACGTGGACTTGCAACACCTAGGCCGCTTAAGGTGAGGCCATTGGGATGCTAATATCTGCAAGGCTTAGTGCGATGGACTTCAACGTTTTCTAGCCTGGAAGACCCCTGGCCTTAGTGTTCACGATCGTAGTCTATCATGTATAAGACTTGGAAGCCATCGACCCAGCGCCGTCGACGTGCCACCCACGCGCATTCTCTCGTTTGATCGAATCCCTTCACCCCGCGACAAGTCAAAATGCTTCCCCCTAGAGCTATCGCCGCCTTCGTGGCAGTCCTCTCCGTCTTGGGAGCCCACGCCGCTCCTTGCAAGCCGAGTCTGCCCAGCACCACGGAGCTAGCTACGACTACAGCGACGTCCGTCACTGAGGCTTCTTCCACGACTGCATCTACTGCATCGGCGACCTTTACCGACGGCCCCGTCAACGGCGGCTTCGACACGCCCGACGACGACGACAACTACCAAACGCCGTGGATTTTCAGCTATGGCGGTGTTGACATCGTCCACGACGCTGAGGAGGCCAAGTCCGGCGAACGCTACGCGTATGTATCCTGTCCTCCGCGTGACTCCCCTCCCACTCACACTCTGCAGCCGCTTCTCCATGACCGAGGACTGGTCCTGGAACCCGAGCATGAACCAAACCCTCAACGGCCTCGACACGTCGCGCCTCTTCCGTCTCTCATACTCGTGGAAAGTCACCGTGCCAGCCACCGAGCCAACCAACGCGGATCTCATCGACTACTTCAAGGACGTCGGTCCCGTGCAATGCCGCATCGAAGCCGTGGTCAACGAGGAAATCATCTCCGTCCAGCCGCTCCCCAATTCCGTCTCGGACGCCTGGGAGGAGTTCACTCTCGATTTTGACGTTGATGTCACGGACCCGGGCTTTTCGCTGAGGTGGAGGTGTAACAAGGACGGTTTCGAATCCGAGGTGTTGATCGACGATGTCTTCATCACTGTCGTATGAGTTGATTCTCTAGATGCTCGGGGTGATTGCACTTCCATTCATTCATTTGCATTCAGTCGAGGGTCTGTTAACCATTGGTAGCAAGCTTCCATTGCTTCTTGATCGTGTAATATGTTCGTCCACCGCATTAATTAAGTTGCTTCTGTATCGTAGGTGTACCTATGTACCTGCACATTATTTACTCCCTTGGCTCTTGCTCTGGCTAATCCCTCACGATATGTTCCACCAAGTATTAGTATCCGCCAGTGTCGTTACATGCTTTCATCATTGTTCCTGGTGATCGTATCTACTTAAGATACGGCTTGATCTCCGCTTCAGTCCAGTCCCAGAACGCCTCAGACGTCCCTAGGCCACCCTCCTCTTTCGTCTTTAATGCCGATAGCAGGTCAGGTCTGATCAGAAGAAAGCGTCCCCAAGGACCGACTGCGGTTTGTCAGCGGAGGATCGAGCATTGCGTTTTACATGTAGACTTACTCCACTGCCCAGACTTCTCCAGTGTCACCTGCGGCGATAGCCCAGCAAAGAGTTCTGTGTACGCGCCGTACACGGGTGCATGGAGTACGAACGTCTTGAGAAACCAAGACGCCCATGATCCCTGGGTCCTCCACAGGTCTGAGGCCAGATTTCCGGGGTTCAACGGAACGCTGACGATCCCATCTTCCTTGAACCGCTTGGCCATTTCACCGGCATGAAGGTAATTCCCAGCCTTGCTCAGCGCATACGAGCTGAAGACGCCCTTGTCAAGGCGCAATGAGATATCGTTCATGTCAACACCTCCATTGGGAACGGGCGGCGACTCGGCTGCGGAAGATGAAACCCAGACGACGCGCACGGTGCCAGGCTCCTCGACCTTTGCGGTGGCGACAAGCGTCGGCGTGAGGAGCTTGGTGAACATGAAGGTGCCAATGTTGTTGACGCCAAGCTGGAGCTCGTAACCCTGGGCAGTCTTGGATCCCTGCGCCGGGTTCATGACGCCGGCGTTGTTGAAGAGAACATGAAGCTTGGATTCCCGGTCGAGGAACTGCTTCGCCGAGGCAGGGATGGTGGTGAGGTCTGCGAGATCCAGTCGCAGGAACGTCAGCTGGCCGGAAGAAGACGGCGCAGCCGCCTTGATGGCGTCCATGGCGGTGGCAGCCTTTTCTTCGGAGCGGGCGGCGACGTAGACTCGCGCGTTCTTGGAGTAGAGCATCTGCGCGAGTTCTTTGCCGACGCCGCCGCTGGCACCAGTGACGATGTAGACCTAAAGCCGGTCAGACTGAACTGTTCGGTTTGAGTCAATGAAAAACTTACCTTGTCACTGAGCTCGGGGAGATCCTTCTCGGTGAATGTCGGTTTGGGCGGGTACAGCTGCGAGAGCTGGTGCCACATGTGGGTGAGCATGGTGAATGGAGATAAGGGGCGAGCCGCGATTGAGTGATGACTGCGGTGAAGGATTCTGATCCTGGTAGTAGCGTCGATAGCGTGAAGTCCAAGATGACAGTGGACGACAGTAATACGACTGAGCTTCCTCTTTAAACACAGCGAGCAACGCAGATACGCAGCAAGACGATAGCACGAGACTTTGTTCAGCTTGCGATCGATAACCTTTTCTGCTTCGCGCGAATGCGAGTGCGAGGCGGGGGGTCGGACGTTAATCCAGCGGTGGAGGCACTCTGTTGGCGCTAATTCGCCTAACTCGTTGGATTACTGGTTGTGGTCAGGGGTTGTGAAGGCCGACGGAGATAGCATCGGCCTTGGATTGCGCCGGCGACGCAGTTGGCCTCGGCCATTTACATAATTCGTAGCTACATTGATTACGGCGCTCTCGGTACAGTGGGTAGCGGCCTGGAATGAGTCCGAAGTGGTGTAGGCGACGTCATCATCTTGCGTGGACGGACCGACTTTGGGGACACGGAAAGCTAACACGGATCGTGGGGAATGCTACGGGTGGACCGCTCAGTTCATGACGTCAATGACCCATTCTATTCCTCTGTGGCGATGCTACTCGAGCCGTTTCAAGAGCATCTACACTTTTATCAATCAACCGTAGGATCACCACTTTGTGTATTAAGCGTCATGGTATCAATTATGTCGATAACACACAACAGGTTCACTCACGTTCACTTCTTCACACCAGCGATGGGGATGACCTCGGCTATTACCCATGTCAAGAATTCAACATCCAGTTCAGACACATCAAATGCCATTATGTATCTGTCTATCACCAACTACCACCCTAATTTTCCCTTGTCCAAGGATCTCAGCGGCGTCAAGGAAACACCCCATTTCTTCAAGCCATCAATGTCGACTCCATATCCCACCTCCCGCTGCCACGTCTGCGCATCAATCGCAACATAACCTTTCTCCTTCAAAGATGTCACCTGTCCATCGCTGAGATACTCCGCAGTGACCTCCTTACCACTGATCGCACCAAGAGTCGCTGCAATCTCAGCAGCCGTCAGCGATTCCGCCGCCAGAGAAATCGCCTGGCCAGAATATTCAGTCGGCGATTCAAACGCGTTAGCAGCGAACACGCCAATATCGGCAACATCCACCAAATTGAGCCGTGTGTTTACATCAAACGCAATCCGCAGCTTGTTCTCGTTGGAAAGGTCAGGAAACATGTGGTCGCAGAGTGGCTGGCAAAAGTTCTCCATGAAGAATGCGGGTCGCAGAATCGTCCAGTGCTCAAAGCCGGCTGCGCGAACCATGTTCTCAACGACATCCTTGCCCTTCCAGTACCAGGCCAAAAGGTAGTCGTCGCCCCATCCAGGGAATGATTCGTGCTCTCCAGTGCGGGCCACGCTGGAATAGACAATGTGCTTAATATTCCGATCCCGAGCTGCTTCGATGACGTTTCTGCAGTGAGTTTCTTCGAGCGTCGGATGTGCCGGGACGGCCAGGATGATGGCATCGACGCCATCGAGGGCGACGCGAATGAAATCTTTAGAGCCCAGATCACCGGTGCGCACCACGGCTCCCAGCGAGGCGAGGTCTTTTGCAACGTCGGAAGAAGGATCGCGAGTCAATGCGTACGCGTTATGGCCCCGTTGAAGCAGCTGCTTGGTCACAGCTTGGCCTTGGTTGCCAGTTGCCCCAATAACGAGAACAGATATCGCCATTGTGAATGCAGTATCTTTCGGTATCCGAGTACGGAAGTCGTTTAATTCGCGTGTGCTGGTATTAGAAACTTTTGAAGGTAGGACGTGAACCTTTTTATGGCTGAGGATCAATAACTGCATCAAAGACGGAAACTTATTTCATATCCGTCCCGGCATTCGGTTTCGGATTCGCCCGACCGCTGACCGCTGATCCGGTTGCCTGGTGCGATGGTGATGTTACGAATCATAAGTCAGCTGGTTGACATTGCCATTTCATTGGCTTCAATATGGCTTATGAGTTCGGAAGTGTCGGATATCTGTTTGACATCTCTTAATAGGCGGTCATTTTTCAATTCACCTCCTTGACTTAAATATTGGCTTTGAAAGGAAGTGGTAGAGCTGCATTTGATAGCTCCTTAATGCAACATTCCGCAGCCCTTGACTGTTGTTATACTATGAGATATTAACGAACACTCATAATTCATTTCTTAATATATGTAGCTTAGCACTAATCGATTATGCATCGGCATGATATAGTACAATAGTAGGCGTTGACTATAGCTTGGCAGTAGGATCTACAGGGCCGCGGCTCTCAAAATATCCGGTGGAAACGCCGGGAGGAACGATAGCAGAAGGACCCCAAGTCTGAACTCCAGCTTCCTATTTTGGGTAGTGTCTGGATGGCTCTACTCACTGAGACTTCTTGATACTATAAATTTTGTCATACTACGAAGGATTAATGATCACAGATTGAAAGACAGTACTAAATAACAGGCAATGCTCCTTTTATTAGAAATTATTGAATTTTGATAATCCACATCGCGCGACTTGTGTGATTAACTTTGGTACGATCAATCAATATGGAGACCGATTTGCATAGAGCCCAACGTCATTCATGAAATAGGACTAAGAAAAGAATATTTCGTTATATGCAATAATAACACATGCTTAAACGAGGGTTTAAAACGTAGACCTAAGCGAAACAATATCCGTATTAGCGTCCTGTTGTCAGGCTTGGGGTACCGTTTGATAATTCTCTCGAATGTGAGCGCAACTCAAATACGCAACCGACACTCTTGGTATGTTCCTACTAATAGGGTATAGGTATGCAGAAGAACTGTATTCCAATGTGTAAAGGTGAAGTAAATACTTATAGTTCCTCACTTTGTAAATACTTTTGATACTTCATGTTTAACTTAGCCTAGTAATGCAAGCCGGGTTAACTCTCGATCAATGGATTTATCCACTCTGGTTGGAGAGTCTTATAGGACTGTAAGTCTAAGATAAAATCTCAAAGGTTAATTAAGCTATTAGCTAACTTTGTAAACACTATTAGAATATTTATATAATAATAACTAAATATTAAGTTATATTAATCTGAAATTAAAAAGTTATTATAGGATTATTATATATTAATATAGTTACTGTGTTAGGGCCAGCAGACATTAAAGTCCAGATAAGGTACAGGCATTACAGTGCTTTTACTGGCCAGTGACCTCTTTCAACAATTGGTCCAAATTAGCTAGGATTAAAAGGGAGATGAAGACTGACAAAGTCTGTCAAGGAAGTAAGCAAGAACATCAGCATAAGCAATGAATTTGAGAGCTATGATTGTCCAGTTTTTGGCAAAATTTGAGTGATTCTATTGATCTTGAGACCCTCATTGCAGTGGTCTTGATGGTATTACGATTGCAGTCAATTTGACTGACTTTTTCCCTGCCTACCAGGAAGCCGAGAGGACAGATCGTGTCTCTTCCCCTGCTGCGACCGCAGCAAAGCTGGTTGGGTGTCCAGAGCTTCGTCAGCCGTCACAGAGTCACCCCCGCCAAACACACTACTATATTAGTTACTTATTTTACTAACTTTGAATATCTTATTGAGTAAGCTTTATTATACCTAATAGAACTAAAGCACTCAAGAAGCTAGGCTACCTTACTTAACACCCTAGAGAAGTGGTTTTAGTAAGGCAAGGCAAGCGCAAGGCGATCTAAAGCACTAAAGCGAAGTCTAGTCCCAGTCCATAGCCTAGGCCAAAGACTGCCGTCATTATCTTCCTACGAGCTTGTATTTTTAGCTCAGGGACTTCTGATGACTCAGGGAGCCCGAAGATGCAACCCCGGAAGGGCCGGCCGAGCCGATGCGCCAAGCTTACCTATTCCTGGGTATGGCCTTCCCGGCAGTCTTCACGAGCCAAGGAAGAGATGCCGGGGTCCGCAGGGGTCGAGCGTCACAGCAACAAGGGTCGCTACGCCTTGCTGCCTTCCAATAAAATATCCTTACTTCCCCGTGATTAACAAGGAAAGATACTGCTGCACTCCCCACGTCCTCTAAATCGTTTCTGGGCGCTGAAGCTGGGTCAACTGGGCATGGTTGCTGGTAGGAGGTAACTAGCCCTCGTGCAGCGCATTCACCATCGTGACTCGTATCGCCCGCCGCCTTAGTGGATTTCCCCGCACTTCTTCGCCACGGCCTGGTCCTTGTCGCTTGGCAACACCAAATGAGCTTTGCCGTGACGTCTCCGGTCCCCTCAACCAGTCTTATCTCCCCCTCGCCAGTCTTATCTCCCCCTCGCCAGTCGTATCTCCTCTCTCCTGTCGTGGAATACTCTGTCCCCTTTTATTATTCCTAGCAGACTCTCGCCCTCTCAAAGATTGGTTATCCTATGTAACAACGGCATTCCACTTTCTTGATCGAGATTTTCTCTCCTTGAACACCGGAGAGCCAGCCAGCCAGAGTAGCCTATCTAACCCCCATTTACCCATCATCACGATCGCCGGAGCTCCAGGGCCTTAGGCCTTCGTATGCGGACCAGACGCGGTCGTACCCGAAAGCCACGCAACCGCGCAACCTTCAGGGGGCACCTTGGAATCCCCGGACAACATCCAGTCTCCAGTCCCTTCCTGCTAGCAGGAGATGGCAGATACTATCACCTCGGCCTGGAACACCGCCGGCGAGGAACAAGAGCAGCAGCACGCAAGCCAACAAGAAACGCAGCCTCGGAACCACCCCCAGCCACGCCGAGTTTGCGCGGCATGTCGCCGGCGCAAGGTAGGATGTGACAAGAAACAACCGTGTCAGCACTGCAAAAAGTCCGGCACAGAGTGTGTCTATCCTCCCGACGGGGAATCCGCAGCGCGACAGGTATTCACCGACACCCAGCTCTGGGAGCAGCTTCATCGCTTGGAGCCCATGTTCAAGACTCTGGCGGATTGTATGCAGCAGGGCACCTTGTTCCAACCCTCCTCGTCGGGCTCCTCTTCCACCCTGTCGCAGGATCCGCGCCCAGACCCCAAGAATGCCCACCCAGCCCCAACACCTCCCGCACCCCCTCATTCCGTCGGTTCCGCCAGTACCGGCTATCGCCAAGGGCAGCACGGCTCTAATCATCGCATCGACAACGGCCAACCTGCCACACAAAAGGTCCCAACTCCTCTGGGGGAACAATCGCCGCTGCAAGATACAGATTCGTCAGCCGGCGCCCCCTCCAGCGCTGGTGTCCCCGCGCTCGGCGGAGAGGGCGTTCAAGGAAACGCTGCGTTGGCTTGGTCACCATATGGGGCGACGATAGGCAAGCTGGTCAGGGATGACGGCCGGCATAGGTTCGTCAGCGGTACATTCTGGGAGGCTCTGCATACCAAGGTGAGTCGAAACATCTGGAGAAGAAATCCTCCCGGAAACCTTGTTTGGGGGTTATGTACCGCATTACTTCAATGCTCGCGTGCTAATCTCTGCTCTCCGCTGTTCCTAGAACGATATGGATGAAAACGTGGTAACCGATGATGAGTCTGATCACGAGGACCAGCCATTCTCATCAGGGCCCGAGTCCTCACATTACGCACTGATCTTCAACAGCTGCGCCCAGGAAACAGACCTATACTCGCTTCATCCTCCCCAGCAGCACAGACTCAGGGCTTGGCAGTTATTCAATGCCAACGTCCACCCCGTTGTGACTATTTTACACATCCCTTCAGTCGAGCCGATGATTCTGGAAGCTATGCAAAATCTGCAAAACCTTACACCACCTTTAGAAGCTTTAATGTTCGTGGTATACTTCGGCGCCATTAATAGCCTCTCTACAGATGACTGTGAACTACAGTTTGGGTTAGAGCAGTCTGCCCTGTTGGCCAGGTTTCGACGTGGTGTCGACAATGCCCTTGCTCGCTCGAGGCTGATGGAAACTGACGACATTCTCACACTCCAAACGTTTGTTGTGTACTTAGTCTTATTACGTTCTCATGACCCTAATTACTCATGGAACATGACTGGCTTGGCCGCCCGGCTAGCACAATCCCTCGGCATGCACCGAGATGGAAGCACGCTCAACCTCAGCCCGTTCGACGCAGAAATGCGTCGGCGGCTGTGGTGGAGCATCTGCATCTTAGATACGCCAGCGTCGGAAGATTATTCGTGCTCTCCTGGCCTGTAAGTCATCCTTCAATTTCGTGTACACCTGCCACACGGGTAGTATGACTAACCGAGATCGAACATCCAGCATGGAGCTTAGCAGCTTTAATTCAAGGCCTCCGCTTAACGTAAACGATTCAGACTTACATCCGGGTATGACAGAATATCCTAGCGAGTCGAAGGGCATGACAGACATGTCCTTCACTGCAGCTCGTTGTTGGGCCTCGGACACATGGCGGTTGATGATCGATACGCGCAGAACTGACCCAGATACCGGAAAGAGCTTTATGTCTATGACAATCGTCGAGAAAGGAGCGTGGGTTGACAAGCAACGCGAGAAAATCACCAGTCGGTTTTCAGGAGACAAAGCCTCTCGGGAGCCGCTCTACTGTGTAAGCTATCGGATGCGTCGATCTCGAAAAGCTTCGTGACCTGTTGGTATGTGTTCTAACAGTTCTCTATAGTTAACGAGTGCGTTCATCAGCACTATAATCAGTAACCTCAGACTTTTTGTGTTCAACCCGCTCGGGTCGGAAATTTCCCTGACCAAGGAGCAGAGAAACCGCGTCTTCCGGGACGCTGTAGACTGCATGACGCATTCTTATCAGTTGCGGACTGACCCCCGGGTGACCCACTGGGCGTGGTTAACAAGATGCTATAATGAGTGGCATGCATTCGCAATTATTCTATCAGAATTATGCAACCAGCCGCTTACCAGAGACGCCGACAAAGCGTGGCGAGTAGTGGAACAGAGCGCAGTGCTTCGTTGGGACTCATCAATTAGGCATCGTCGAGTGCACCAGTGGCGTTCGGTCATGAGGAGTATTGAGAGGGCGAGGAGGCGGAGAAGGAAGGAACTGGGCCGCCGACAGTCGTCATCGTCGGTTCAATCTGCATCCATCTCTTCTTCTTCTAGAAGAGGTCCGCCGCTCCGGGAGCGATTTTGGGCACCGGGCATGACACGTCATGACACGAGTTATTCACACAGCAACCAAGGCCACGTCGGTCTATTGCACAGCCCCGGCGACCATGGGCAAGGCGTCCAAGCATCAATATACCAGCCGGACGAGAGTATGGCGCCTTTAATAGGAGCTGAGGAGCTGTTTAACTTTGCTAGCGAAGATGCTCAGCTATACTTTGTTTAGGTTAAGCTTAAGCTAAAATAGTCCTTTAGTAATATATTGCCAGCTATAGTAAAATGGAATGTGCACTCTACTAATATATAATACAATTATAACTTATATTTCAATATTATTATAATATATCTTTATTAGTATATCTTTTAAATATTAAGTATTTATATTATTATCTTAATTAGTAGTATTAAAATTATCATTTAAACTATTATTTCTACTTATTTATAATTCTATTATAATTTATTAAGCTATTATTATTGTATTAGAGCTAGTAGACATTAAAGTCTAGATAAGGTATAAATATTATAGTGCTTTTACTGGCCAGTAACCTCTTTTAACAATTGGTCTAAATTAGCTAAGACTAAAAGGGAGATAGAGACTGATAAAGTCTATTAAGGAAGTAAGTAAGAACATTAGTATAAGCAATGAATTTAAGAGCTATAATTGTCCAATTTTTGGTAAAATTTAAGTAATTCTATTGATCTTAAGACTCTTATTATAGTAGTCTTAATAGTATTATGATTGTAGTTAAGTTGACTGACTTTTCCCCTGCCTACTAGGAAGCTGAAAGGATAGATTGTATCTCTTCCCTTGTTGTAACTGTAGTAAAGCTGGTTAAGTGTCTATAGCTTTATTAGCTACTATAAAGTTATCCCTATTAAACATATTATATTAAGCTAAATTCTCTCTTAGAATAAAATGTAATAATTAAAGATTATTTATTAGATTAATTTCTTAAGACTAAAATATTAATTAGTTTTAATCTTTTTTATATTTTATAGCTTATTTTAAATAGATTTAAGCCTAAAAGTAAGTATTAAAAGCTTAAGACTGGATAAAAATATAAACTAATACTTAAAGGTAAGTATATTCAATTTACTAACTATTAGTATACTAAAACTATTACTATAGCCTAAAGTATTTATTTAGATATAATAGTCCTTAATAGTATATACTTAAAGAAGGGGCTAAATGTGACAGTTAGGCTTAACCTAGGGGTCTAGGGTAGGTCTAAGGCATATGGTTTGATGATCGAGTGGATTAGGACATTGTAGTAAGCAATATAGGTCATAATGGTAATATGCAAAGATAAGTTATTATATAACCAAGTAGGAGTATTAATAGCTAAGGAGCTTAGGGCTCTTGTCTAATGTACTAAATGAATGTGTATATATACTTTGGGGTATTCTATTGGATTACGGTTTGGAATTGTGATCCTGTCCGTTGGATCATAGTTTAGAGTTGTAATCCATTATGGATTACGGTTGAGAATCATAATCCATCTGTGATTAGTAGGAAATTGGTGAGGGCAGGCATAATGTACATATACTATGTGACTGGGGTCAACCTGGGCTGTAATACTAAAGGTTAAATAGTATAAAAGAAAATAGAAAAAACAATAGTATAATAAGCTTAATACTTAAGCCTAAGGTAATAATAACTAAAGATAATAAAGTTTCTACTATAAAGTTAAAGTATAAGTTTTACTATCTTAATTAGCTAGAAAAGCTAGATCTTAAAAAGCTAAATCTTAGAAAAGCTAAATCTTAGAAAAGCTAAACCTTAGAAAAGCTAAATCTTAGAAAAGACTAAAACCCCTTAAGATAAAAGCTTAGCCTTTATACTTTCTAAATTACTCTTTTATATTCTATTTAACCTTCTATATAATATAATAACT
The DNA here is from genome assembly GCA_003934905.1 of Neonectria sp. DH2. Taxonomy (NCBI): domain Eukaryota; kingdom Fungi; phylum Ascomycota; class Sordariomycetes; order Hypocreales; family Nectriaceae; genus Neonectria; species Neonectria sp. DH2. Next base: position 635,977 of record RQWH01000015.1, on the reverse strand, counting down.
ATATAATTAATTATTTATAATAATTTTAGCCTTAGGTAATATTATCTAATAGATTAAGATAATATAATAGATAATATATAATAGTTAATATAATAAGATATTATACTTAATACTATTAATCCTAATAACTTAAATATAATAAGCTTTCCTAATAATATAGTTTATATTAATATTATACCTTAAGCCTATTTTTATAATCTATCTAAGTCTTTCTCTCTAACCTTAATATCCAATTTATAAAAAGCTTATCCTAAGCTATAATACATATAAATAATTATCTTTTATTAAGCTAAAAAGTCTAATTAGTCTTCTTCCTTCTTTCTTAATATACTATAATATAGTATAATATAACTATAATGCATTCTACTTTTACTATTACTTACTATATTTTATAACCTAATAGTAAGAAATAAAGCTATAAGGTATATAAAATAAGATACTATTACTCTCTAGATAAAGAGATTAAGCCTATTAAGTATAAGTAGTAGCTTTACTAGGCTAAAATCTATAATCTTAATAGCTTTAAGTCTAACTGTATAGTAGTTAGTACTATCCAAATGGTATATCTAGCCATATTTAGCTACTGCCTACTCTTAATAATAAAGGTACTAAAGTTAATAATATTAGCTTCATTAGAAAGGAAAAGGAGTTTCTTGAAAAGCTCACTAGAAGATTAGAAGCTAGGTTATGCTAGGATAAAGCTATTGCTAATAAATTAACTAGAGATAAATATGCTCTATGGTTCTAGGAGCTGCTGGGGTGTGTAGAGCTGGTGTGGATGGCTAGCTAATGCATTGTGAAATCGGGGGGAAACATAAGGACTAACAAGGGTGGGATTATGTGCTGGGAATAGGGTTAAGGAAAAACTTAGACTGGATGGAAAAGGTAGATAGGTTTAGGTTAGATGTAAAGGTTAATAAAGAACTTTAAAACCAATTAGGCTTAAGATAAAGAAATCAATGTATAATATAATAATTATTATACATTAGGTTCTCTTATAGAGGGATATAACTAATTATATAAAATAACTGCCTTCTAAATTATACTATAGTTTAGTAAGCCTTTACTAAGCTATATATAGGCTCTTATATAACTTATATATTAAATTAAAAGAATATTTAAGTCTTATTTTATACTATAAATTATAGCTTAAAAGTCTAGCCTAAGATATATAAAATAATCTATAATTAACTACTTTAGACTTAAAGAGTTAATCTAATTAATAGTCTTTAGCTATAATATCCTACTATAAGAGGAAATAAAGCTTAATATAATAATTACCTAATAAATTATAATAGAATAGCTCTTTCTAAAGAGGCTAGCTTTAAAGCTAGAAAGGAATAAGAATATTACTATTATAGAAAAAGAGTTCCTTAAGAAGCTATATAATCCTATTTATATCTTATGGATTATATAGTTAATAGGTAATATTATTCTAACTAACCTATAGCTAAAGAAGTAATACATTAGAAACCAAGGGAATCCTATTATAGTTATCTTTAATATTAGCTATAAAGTATAAAGGGATTTAGTAGAAGGAGTTCTAGGAAGCTAGAGAGGGTAAAAGTTAATAATTAGGTTTAAAATCTAAAAATCTATCCCTCTATTAAGCTTAAGCAAAGGAAATATATAACTATTTAGTATAATTATAGATAAGTAGAAATAGTAGTTTAAACAGTAGTTTTAATAGTACTAAAGCATTTATAATATAATTAAGACTAATTATTTTAATATAAGTATACTTCTATCTAATATTAAGTAATATAAAAATAAAGCTAATAGTATCTTTTATATATAAACTTATATTATAGGAGTTAAGAATACTTTTAAAGTTATAAGAAGATAAGCTAAGAGCTCTAAGGGGTTTCTACTAGGCTAAATTATATAACTTAGCCCTAGCTTAAAACCTATATTAGGACTGTATAATAAGCCCTTAAGAATGCTTACTAAGTAAAAGTCTTAATATACTTTAACTTTTACCTTTGATTTACCCTATATATACTAACTCTTATAAATTACTATTCTATTAATATACTTTATACTTATTATTTTAAGTATAAAATTAACTTATTATAATATTCTAATTTATTTAATTATTAAACTATATATTTAAAAACTAATTTAAACTTATAATTTAAATTTAACTATAATATAAAACTCTTATTAATAAGCCTTATAATATAATATAATATATATATAATATTTAAATATATAAGCTTTTTAAGAAACTCCTTTTCCTTTCTAATAAAGCTAATATTATTAACTTTAGTACCTTTATTATTTAGGAGTAAATAATAGCTAAATATAACTAGATATACTATTTAGATAGTACTAACTACTATATAGCTAGACTTAAAGCTACTAAGGTTATAGATTTTAACCTAATAAAGCTATTATTTATACTTAATAGGCTTAATCTCTCTATTTAAAGAATAATAGTATTCTATTTTATATGCCTTATTGCTCTATTTCTTACTATTAGGTTATAAGATATAGTAGATAATAGTAAAAGTAGAATATATTATAGTTATATTATACTATATTATAGTATATTAAGAAAGAAGGAAAAAGGCTAATTAGACTTATTAGCTTAATAAGAAATAGTTATTTATATATATTATAGCTTAGAATAAGCTTTTTATAAATTAGATATTAAGGTTAAAGAGAGAGATTTAGATAGGTTATAAAAATAGGCTTAAGGTATAATATTAATATAAACTATATTATTAGGAAAGCTTACTATATTTAAGTTATTAGGATTAATAGTACTAAGTATAATATCTTATTATATTAACTATTATATATTATCTATTATATTATCTTAATCTATTAAATAATATTAACTAAGGCTAAAATTACTATAAATAATATTTAGATATAATAATCCTTAGTAGTATATACCTAAAGAAAGAGCTAAAGGTTAAATAGTATAAAAGAAAATAGAAAAATAATAATATAATAAGCTTAATACTTAAGCCTAAGATAATAATAACTTAAGATAATAAAAGTTTCTATTATAAAGTTAAAATATAAGTTTTACTATTTTAATTAGCTAGAAAAGCTAGATCTTAGAAAAGTTAGATTTTAGAAAAGTTAAATCCTAAAAAAGCTAGATCTTAGAAAAGACTAAAATCCCTTAGGATAAAAGCCTAGCCTATAAAGTTCTATACTTTCTAAGTTACCTTTTTATATTCTATTTAACCTTTTATATAATATAATAATTATACTACTAATTATATAAGATAACTACTTCCTTCTAAATTATACTATAGCTTAATAAGCTCTTACTAAGCTATACTTATAAGCTCTTATATAACCTATATAGTAAGATATAATAGAAGTTAAAACTAATTAATACCCTAAGGCTAAAGAATTAGTCTAGTTAATAGTCTTTAATTATTATATCCTATTATAAGATAAAATCCAGTCTAATAGAATAATAGCCTAATAGATTGCAATAGAATAAGTCTTTCTAAAAGGGCTAGCTTTAAAGCTAGAAAGGAATAATAATACTACTAATATAGAGAAAAGGTTTATTAATAGTCTAAAGTATAATAACTATATCTTATGGGTTATATAGCTAATAAGCAATACTATACTGACCAACCTACAACCAAAGGAGTAACTGACTGCATTAGAAAGCAAGAGAATCCTATAGTTATCTCTAACATTGGCCATAAAGCGTAGAGGGATTTAGCAGAGGAAGTTCTATAGAGGGGGCAAAAGTCAATAATTAGGTTCAAAATCCAAAGATCTATCCCCCTATTAAGCTTAAGCAAAGGAAATATATGATTTAGTACAATCATAGATAAGCAGAAATAGTAGTTTAAATAGTAGTTTCAATAGTAATATACATAATATATATAATATATAAATACTTCTATAAATACTAGATTAGCTTTATACTCTTAAGCTATTAATACACTTAGTTATATTAAAACTACTTTTTTACTATTACTAAACTATAACCTATATTACTTACTATACTATCCTAATCCGCCAGATTATACACCTCACGCCCCGGACCTACCCTATACCCCTATAATAGACTTAACTGTTACATTTAATCTCCTTGCAGAGTGATGCATATTTAGTTCACTTGATGTATGCGATTGTTCTCTCTAACGCCGATATGCAGTAGTGTCGGGATTCACGGCCGAAAACCCGCACCCCATTCACCCCTCGGGCTGAGCTCTGATTGGGTGGTGACTCCGGTGAAAGGTCTGCGGGTGCGAGGTCCTTGACCATGAGTTGTTCAGGGCAACTACTCTATTATCTGTATGGTATCAGGCAAAAATAACGGCACTGGGTCAGGTTCCGACCAGGGTTCCGGCCGGGGGTCCGAAAAGTCACGGCCTTCTAACGATTCGCTGAGTAATAGTGATAAATGATTAGCGAGACCACAAAATTATGACGCATCTGTCGCTATTTTCCAGCATTTCAGGGGCCTTTAGTAACTAAACTTTAGGGCACCTCGCGGGGAGTTAGAAAACTGTTACTTTAATAAGCCCCCGCCCCAGTGCCCTTACTTGTGCCTGATACCATAGTAAACAGACTTGGTACAGGGTAATTATATCAATGTAACAACCCCGATGCAGCACAATCGTTTGCGGTCATGGCTACGACTTGGTAGGAAGAGTGGAGTCGTGTAGGAATCTTACCTGATATATGACCAGGAGGAACGAGTGCCGGAACCCCGAAGCCGGTGATGTCGAATGTGTGGGAGGACAAGAAGCGACTGGGCGAATTCCAACGGCCGGACAGGAACATGCTAACCGTGTTGTGCAAATGCAGAACTTGTTCATTGCCAGCTCGCCCGAGCTTAAAAAAGGAATCAAAGCGCATCACAGCAGCTTCGAAGTTGACGATGTCAGGTTGTCAGATACCATTACCTCATCGCCGAGGATATATCAACGTCTTCAGAGTCAGAAGACAGGTGCTCGGCAGTAAGGTCTTCGATTACTCTTATGTGATGTTGTGCGCCTCGCATGCTGTCCATGTATTATACCCTACGGAATTCTCCTAATTTCTAACATCCTTGTCCCAGGTTTAACTCGTCTAGGTTCATAGTTGAGCATTGCGTAGACGGCGATCTAGCTAATGGAGACTCCCTGAACGTAAGTGGGCCTGCCGTCGCTGCTACGGTATCAAGCTGGGGACCTGATATTCCATGTGCCTTCTTCACAAAGCGTCGAGGATCTTCCTGGCGCAACAGATGTGTCGAGCATTCCGCTCAAGGCTTGATTGACCTCGTGTTTCAGATTGAGCCAAGAGTAGTATCTGACTACTTATATGCCTAGCTGTAGATAGTTGAAGGAGTAGGAGTGTTCTAAGTTGGAGATCACTGTTAGTCTCCTGAAATCTCTTGGGCCTGAATTTGGGGGGGGATTGGTACGGTCTAACCTGACGTGACTATGATATAGATATAATGGCATCTTGGCTCGGAGATGAAGAAGTGAGTGATGGGACGTGCCCATGGGATCCGGTTCCAACAGGCCTCATGGGAACGCTCGGCGCCGGTTGCCCGAGCTTGAATGGCAACGCAGCTCTGAGAATCAAGTGGCCGTACTTAGCGATGTATTATCATGCGGCAGTTCATGTACTAATATAATAAGAATCAAGCGCAGGGTTGCCTTTATTTTTGCGCAGCTCTCTATTTGCAGGTACTTATCACAGCGGAATTCGGACTACACAAACTGCAAACAAATCCCATCTTTCATTGCACTTGGCCTCTGTTTCTCTAGGAGTTGGGTGTTTTGTAGTGTTTTCCCCAGGTAACCCTTACTAATACAATACGATAGCTTAGTTTAGGTTTTAAAGCTTTTTACTATTTAATATATTATAGATATAAAAGGTTTCATTTTATAAAGATAATAAGATAGTATTGTAAGGAGATACGCTAGAGGCCGGCCAGGGGCCGAGCGCTCAGCGGTCTGCCTTATAACCAGTTGTGTGGCGCGATTCGGGTAACGCTAGCTTACTTGAATTGGTTGATCTTTTGGTCTAACGGCTGATTGGTCTATTGAAGGTTAGGTACGTCACCCCAACTCTTACAAGTATTATAAAGAGTATTATATATACTTTAGTTTTCACTGTTGAAACTACTGTTTAGACTACTGTTTCTACTTATCCATAATTGCATTAAACAATCATATGTTTCCTTTGCTTAAGCTTAATAGGGGGATAAATCTTTGGATTTTAAACCTAATTATTGACTTTTGCCCCTTCTATAAAACTCCCTCTGTCAAATCCCTCTATACAGTAGGATTCCCTTGGTTTCTAATGTATTACTCCTTTAGCTATAGGTTAATTAGAATAATATTATCTATTAACTTTATAATCTATAAGGTATAAATAGGGTTATATAGCTTCTTAAGGAACTCCTTCTCTATAGTAGTAATATTACTATTTCTTTTAGCTTTAGAGCTAGCCTCTCTAGAAAGAGCTATTCTATTATAATCTACTAAGCTATTATTATATTAAGCTATATTTCCTCTTATAGTAGAATATTATAGTTAAAAACTATTAATTAGACTAACTTCTTAGATTTAAAGTAGTTAATTATAGGCTATTTTATATACTTTAGGTTAGACTTTTAAGCTATAATTTATAGTATAGAAATAAGACTTAAATATTCTTCTAATTTATTATATAGGTTATATAAGAGTCTATATATATAGCTTAATAAGGGCTTATTAGACTATAATATAATTTGAATAGAAATAGTTATTTTATATAATTAGTAGTATAGTTATTATATTATATAAAAGGTTAAATAGAATATAAAAAGCCTAGAAAGTATAAAGGCTAAGCTTTTATCCTAAGGGGTTTTAATCTTTTCTAAGATCTAGCTTTTCTAAGGTTTAGCTTTTCTAAGATCTAGCTTTTCTAAGATCTAGCTTTTCTAAGATCTAGCTTTTCTAACTAATTAGAATAGTAAAACTTATATCTTAACTTTATAGTAGAAACTTTTATCTCCTTGAGTTATTATTACTTTAGGCTTAGGTATTAAGCTTATTATACTATTATTTTTTCTATTTTCTTTTATACTATTTAACCTTTAGCTCTTTCTCTAGGTATATACTACTAAGGACTATTATATCTAAATACTTTAGTTTTACTTTTATATTTATAAACTATATTTATAATACTTAATATAAAGCTTTTACTATTAATATCTATTATAACCTTAAATTTATCTTTATTTAAAAACCCTACTCTATTTATAATAATTTTAGCCTTAGTTAATATTATTTAATAGATTAAGATAATACAGTAGATAATATATAGTAATTAATATAATAAGATATTATACTTAATACTATTAATCCTAATAACTTAAATATAGTAAGCTTTCCTAGTAATATAGTTTATATTAATATTATACCTTAAGCCTGTTTTTACAACCTATTTAAGTCCTTCTCTTTAACCTTAATATTCAATTTATAAAAAGCTTATTCTATACTATAGTATATATAAATAATAAACTATCTCTTATTAAGCTAATAAGTTAGACCAGTCTTCTTCCTTCTTTCTTAATATACTATAATACAATATAATATAACTATAATATATACTATAATTATCTATTATACCTTATAGCTAGATAATAAGATATAAAGCTATAAGATATATAAAATAGAATATTATTACTTTTTAGATAGAGAGATAAAGGCTATTAAGTATAAGTAGTAACTTTATTAAGCTAAACTTTATAGCCTTAGTAGCTTTAAGTCTAGCTATATAATAATTAGTACTATCTAAAAGGTATATCTAGTTATATTTAACTACTGCTTACTCCTTAATAATAGAGTTACTAAGGTTAATAATATTAGCTTTATTATAGAAGAGAAGATACTGCTTAAAGCCCTTGCTAAGCAATTAGAGGCTAGGTTAAACAATGAAGATAATAAAGTTATTATTAACAAATTATCCAGAGATGAATATGCCCTATGGTTCTAGGAGCTGCTAGGGTGTATGAAGCTAGTGCAGATGGCTAGCTAGTCTGGCATTGTGAAATCGGGGGGAAACACAAGGACCAATAAGGGTGGGATCATATGCTAGGAATAGGGTTAAGGAAAAACTTAGAACGGAAAAGGTAGATAGGTTCAGGTCAGATGCAAAGGTTAATAAAGAACTTTAAAACCAATCAGGCTCGAGACAAAGAAATCGATGTGTGACACAGTAATCATTATACATTAGGTTCCCTTATAGAGGGAAACCCTACTCTATATATTATACTACTGTGTTAATGAGGGTGAGCTGGGAGAGACACAGCTGAAGGCTTCTAGGTGCGAGTATATGGGGAATACGTCAGGGAACGGTATGTACCGGGTTTCTTGAACTGTTCATCATCAGAATGAATAAGACGTGGTCTCTTTAAAACAGGGAGTCTCAATCTTAGAGGAGTCGACCCATGTCGAGACGGCAACATCGACAACAGCGTGGATTCTCAAGCGCGGCATCGCATGATTAATCATAAGGTTCAACAGTGGATGCCGCTGCCTAAGGAGAATTGGACGGTAATTGGATTCATTGACCAAGCATTTGGCCCCCTTGTAATACAGAAAGTGAACATCGGCGAGAGCGTCCACAATGCGGTATTTGGAGTTGGCTAGAACTCATCTAGAGCTTGCGCGTCGGGATATCTATCAGTAGAGCTTTGTACTTTACACTATGATGAATCACTACCTTGTTTTTCGATTCGCGCCTTCAGGTCCATATCGCGACCTAGCGCTAACATATACCTCAAACCCAACTGGCTTTACGAACCAGCAATTCCTAGTTACCCACGGAGCGTCCTTGCGAAGCTCAAAGTCAAACTCGTGAAGTAGTCGAGGGATAAGTTTGGAGATCTCCAAGGTGGAAATGTGTCTTCCGATGCATGTGCGCGAACCTAAGCCGAACTGTAAACGAGTCAGACGCCTGATACATATGCAGGAAAGTTAGTCTGTGGTGATCAATAGCTTACAGGCATCCAGTGTCGACTCATGGTAGATAGACGATCGGCATCTGTTGTCAACCATCGCTCCGGCCTGAATACGTCGGCGTCTTCGCCGAAAATGGAAGGGTTATGATGCTCAACCCAACTGTTGATACCCACGATAGTCTGACAGCATCAAGAGTTAGTGTAATAGGTTTGTATATCATTTCTGTCTAACTTACCCCTGCCGGAAAGAATTTCCCACAAATGGTCGCGCCCCCTTCAGGTACGACTCTCTCCAGGGGAAGGCCGGTTGCTGGGTGTAGTCTGAGGCCTTCTTTGATGACTGCCTGAAGAAATGGGAGCCCGAGGCTTTCTTGAAAGCTGACGCGTTTCAAAGGACCACTTTGCTTAGAGAAAAACTCATCAATCTCCTGGCGTAGCTTTTTCAATTTCTCCGGAGAACGGAGGAGCTGATATAGAATCGCACTGAGACTGATGGCTGTGGTATCTGAGCCTGCAACCATATTTGACACACAACCTGCAAGAACGTGGTACTGTGTAAATGGCGAGTTGCCCTCCGAATGCTTTACAAGGAACCTTGAAAGAAGGTCCATCGTACTAGACTGGCCGGCAAGATACTCAGGATCTTCAGTGGCCACTGCCTTTGGCTTGGAACGATGCTCCGCCAGACATTGCTTAGTGAATTCGACGATATATGTCCTGCCTGTACCACGCTTTCCGAGCCGACTCCTGATAGGCGCGAGGTATGGGTGAAGATGCGAGTACACGCCAACCATAGTTGCGTACCATAGATGGTTTTCGAGGTTCTTGATGATTTCTCCGATGTCCTGCCCTTGATCAAGGAAACCCAGTCGCTTGGAGTAGGTAATCATTCCGATTACGTCGAAGGCGTAGCATTGGAACCAATGTCCCATGTCAACAGGCTCGGCCGCATTTCGTCTGCCGCTCATCTGCCAGAGCCTTTGTGTAAACAGATCTGCACATTCGTCGACGTAGCGTTCGTAGTGCACTAGCGAAGACATGCTGTACATGCTTTGGTAGAGGCGACGATTGGTACCGTGACGCTTCTCATCCCGGTCTGAGAAGATGGACCATTGATGTGGGTTTGGGTCGCCCCAAGAGTTGTACCAAGACGACTTTGAGAATGCATGGCCGTGTGCATAGATGACTTTGGCAGCGAGAGGGTCACATATGCTGTATCTGTTTGGGCCATACCGTACGATTGGCCCTTGCTCACAGGGTCAGTCTCGTGGTTCTAAGATGGCCAGAAAATGTCATGGCAGATGGAATCGCGCGATAAGCAATGGGGTGTTGATGAGACTACCTACCGTATTTCCGGTGGAGAGCAATGTTATCCCACTCGAAATGGCCTTTGTTAATCCGCCAAGCGTACCACAGGTCAGTAAACCGCGCGAGATAAGGACCAGGAACTGATGCTAGTGGGGAAAACAAGGTGCGATAGATCTTGATGAAGAACTGGACCGCGATAAGAAGCGCAGGGGCAGCGAAAAGAAGATAGAGGTGCATTGTTCCGACTGCCGCGAATATAAACGGGCGCTCTGTAGATTCAGAATCAAAGGCGCATGTTTCCTATCAGAGCAGTCTAGTCTTGGAAGATAGTCTCCCAGGTTTAACCAAAGGCGACGACGCGAGTCTCAAGCCCGCGATGGTAAGTCTAGGCTAGTTCCGGAACTAAGAACCGGGCTTAAGCCATTCCCAGATAGCCTTATCTCCGTTCTGGAGTTAGATCCCATTAAGATTTGCCGAGTCCACAGCCCACCTCGCCGCTTCACCCCGCACGCCCGAGGCTTGTCCAGAATTACGGACCGTTCGGCCGCCACTCGAGTCGGGCGCTTTGCCGCTCCATGAACTCGTACGGAACTTTCGGCCGGGCAGCGGAGTTGGTTCCATCAATGAGACTCGTAGTTACCGTACGGTTATTGAAGGAACGGCGTCGGGCCGGAACCTATGATTAATGAGCACAAAATCTTGTGTCATTACACTTCGTGGCGCGAGTAATCCTTCTCTGGAGACAACCTCAGTTGCCGAGAAAACAAAATCTGTTCAATATGCAGAGCACTCTTCCAGCATCTTGGTATCGCGAGCCAGCTTTTTACCAACTGGAGCGACGCGCCATATTCAGTAAATCATGGATCTTGATCTCTCACACTCACCAATTTAATGAGCCTGGCAAATATGCCCGGTATGAAATGGCTGGCTATCCATTTTTCGTCATCAGGGATCGTGCCGGCAACATTAACGCCTTCCTCAATATTTGTCGTCACAGAGCCTTCCCAATTGTTCATGAGGATCAAGGAAAGGTCATGGTCCTCTCGTGTAAATATCATGGTATGAGTCGCATAGAATCCGAAACCCTGCTGCACTGGCTGACAAGAACGTTGTGGTAGGATGGTCGTACGGTATGAATGGGAACTTGGCCAAGGCTCCTCGATTCGACAAAGTGGACGAGTTCAAAAAGGAGGACTACAAACTGTACAAGGTGCATACTCATGTCGACAGTCTTGGGTTCCTCTGGGTCAACCTGGATTCGGCCGAGCAGCCAACATTGAGCTGGGAGGAGCAGTTCGGGGGTGTCGACAAGCAGCCCCGGCTGGAGAATTTTGACATGAGCAACTACGAGTACGACCATACCTGGTCCATGGAAGGCAAGTTCAACTGGAAGACTCTCATTGAGAACTACAACGAGGTTCGTACATCACTAGCGCAACATGTTAGCTCTTAGCTTACTGACAGCGGCAGTGCTACCATTGTCCCACGGCACATCCAGGTCTTGCACCCTTTTTTCAAAACAACAGACAAATGGTATACGGTTGCAACAAGTATTGGGTTGAACATCTTGGTGGTAAGGGAGAAGAGCGATCCAGCTCGGTCAGCCCAACGTACATGTTCCCGAACGCTTCGGTCACTTTGACGTGAGTCTATGGATAAATCGGTGCCTTTTTTCCATGAAATAAGCTAACAGGTCTTATAGCCCCATCTTCTTCTACATGATGTCTATCGTTCCAACCTCGGCAACCACCAGCTTGATGCGCTATGAAGTGTATCGTTCCAAGACTGCAACGCCAGAGCAACTGAAGGAGAAACTGGACTTCTTCAGCCAAGTCGAGGCGGAGGACAAGTGGCTCGCCAACGGAACACAGTCCAATCTGAACACGGACACTTACACGACCGGGCCATTCCACCCCGATGTTGAACAGGGAGTCACCTACGTCAAGGGGCTGGTAAAGACGATGCTGCACGAGCACGTGGCCGAGGAGAAGAAGCGCGGTTCGGAGTGGTGGCCCGCTCGCAGAGCTCCGGTCCAGGCGTCTACGGAGGAGGACGAGGCCTTCTGTCGTGGTGTTTGTGAGAACTCTACTCTCAATGGGAACAGCGCTACCGAAGGTCTGTCATGGTAGTCCAGGCGGTGTCATGTATGTTCGGGCAGCCAGATCGTAGCATTGTCTTGAAATGAATTTCCTAACCTATCTAATTGTCTGATTCCTGGGCCACCATTGTCTCTTCTTATTTTATCTTACAACTCAGACATTTTGGAATTGTGTGGAATGGCTAATTGTTATTGAATGATTATATATCGCCCCGGAACAAACATACTTTCCTTGCCGAACTTAGTGGTCATACTTTGGACATGAGAAGAGCAATCAAGTGTGCATTCGTTTGCTGTGGCGTTACGACGATGCTAAACGATATACTATAACATGCTTGCCATCACGTTCTCGTTTTCTTGATCATTACAAATGGATATATCAAAGCAACTTCGTAGATGAAACATAACTCTTTTCACACCGGAGACGCACCATAAATCATACTACGCAACAACGCAACTAGTTCCAGTGATTTTCATACTTGTATCTCAACAGGCGTGCATAAATGTCAGTTCTTGTCTCCTATCGCTCTGTCCACTTAATTCTCTACTCCCTTGCCCTTATTCTGATAGCATATCCTTCTGGCTCAGACATTCGAAGTCTTCTCCGAATGCGCGATAGGCATGTCGAGGGAAACTGACTGGGCGCTCTCAAAGGTGACCTTCGTCTCTGCGTCGTACGCGTGCAATTCTGAGCGCGCGTCTTCAGCCCCTTGCTTGACCAAGCTTGCAATGGTTGTGGATCTGGGCAGGAACCGAACTTTGAACGGTAAGGGACGGTTCACCTGAGAAACAGTGTAGGCGTCTGCATCCAGGGTGACCTCATTTCCCTATTCATTCATTTGTTAGCTCAACGCCTAAGGGATCATATCATGGTTCAAGAACGCTCACCTCATCATCTAACCCAACACGGATATGGAACGCCCAAAGAAGGGAAACGATAGTAAAGTACAGACTCTGTTGCGCCAATGCTTCTCCACTGCACACACGCCGTCCCCAGCCAAACGTGTTGTGACCCCTCTTATTAGGGTAGGCTGGTCGGTCGAAACCGTCCAGGAAGCGCTCCGGCCAGAACCTCTGCGGCTGGGGATACTCTCGCGGGTTGCGTGAAACAGCATACAGGTTACCGATGATGGCGGTTCCTTTCGGGAAGAAGAATCCGTTGTAGATATCATCCTCGGTTGGGGCATGGGGAGGGCCACCGAGGGCAAAGGCAGGCCGCCACCTCAGTGTCTCATTGATAATTGCAGCCAAATATGGGAGGTTGTCTTCGTCAGACCAGTCCGGATAGCGGTTTTGGCCGATGACACGATCGATTTCCTCCTGAGCCTTCTTCTGGACGTCTTGATTAAGACACATGGCCAAGACAAATGTCAACATCGTACTGGTCGTAGTATCAACTCCGGCACCAATGAAATTGCCTGTCAGGTTCGAGATCTCGACCTTGCTGAGGCCATGCTCTTCCTTTTCCTTCAGAAGCCGCTTCGCAAAGTTGTCCTGTGTTGCCTCGGCACCTTCGACCGATAAGGCGTAGAAGTATTTGTTCGAGGTGTCGGCGAGCTTCCTCAGCTGGTTTGGAAGCGAGTTCAGCCATGAAGGGAACGAAGCAAGCACCGGGATAGCTTCGGTATAGGTTTTCCCAGGGAATCCTAGATTTGCACTTCCAACAAATGCCTGGGCAACCTTGAGGACATTGTCAGTTTCACTACCGATTCGTCGGCCCCAGGCGATGATGGACACAATGGAGACGGTGAATCGCAAAGCACCCTCAACGAATCTGCCGGGGTCATTCAGACACTCCTGGATAAAAAGCTTGGCTTCATTTGCTTGGACAGGTCGGTATGTTTGGACGGTCTGGGCGTTGGCAGCAGAGTGCTAAATGACGCACGAAAATTAACTTAGTATGGCAAATGCCAGCCTGAGAGACTGCTACTTACCGTCAGTCGGCGGTGCAAACGCCACTGCTCCCCATATGCTAGGCCGGCTTGATTGAACTTGTTGAGTCCGAAGATCTTGCCGGTGAGTGTCTTGACTGCTCTGGAGGAGTAGATATTCGCCCGCTTATCACAGAGGTTGGACATGGACCAGGCGTCATTGCAAATGATCACCGGGGTATGTCCATCCCAGATCGTGATGATGGGGCTCTGGTATTTGAACGACCATTCCTCGAACTTCTTCCACTGTCTAGAGTTGGGAATTTGAAAGATGTTGCCGAATAGGGGAAGCGGAAAAGGACCTGGTGCCATTCGCTTTCTAAGTCGCAGGACGCGGACGTAATCCACGAGGACATAGACCACTCCGTAAGCCACAATGGCTACGGCCATGACAATAGGCAAGGCGAGTAGAAGCATGATTTCTTGCGTTTGTTGCTAGGGCACTGAATGGAATGGAACTAAGAGTGAGTCCCTCTTTTTAGGGCAAATGGTAGGTGGTATGGCAGTTACCGAATCGTAGAGGAAAAGGATCGCAAGATAGGTAAGCAAGGAGAAGTCAAGCTCAATGTGCAGCGACAGAGCCAAGTCCATCAAAATTGAGCTGATTTATGGATATGTGCCGGTCTTGTTCCCTGGTATCTATCCCTAAGCCGACCGGCCGGTGCCATCCGCTATTCCCACATCGGATTGGACAGAGTGAAGCAGAACGGGGACAAGAAGCGACACACCGCGGGCGCGAGGCGTCGTCGGGAAATCTGATAGCGGCGCACCTCCGGGCTGGAGAGATTTCTCGGTATTCAAACCCCGCCGGCCGAAACTCCGGCCCCCCTGCTGCTTCAGGAAGTGGCACAGGAAAACTCGTGTCAGATGAGAAAGCCGTCTTAGCTCCGGGATTACAAACTAAGTGCGAGCATGATATAGAAAGAGGTACGGTCACTTAAGCAAACGATGTTGCCTTGAATCCCAGTTTGTTCCGCGGCAATCTTCATGGTGGACTATTCAGACTCGTGTATTAGGTCTATCTAACCGTGGACTCACATCCTAGATCCTGAGGTGATGAGTGAACTCTGCCCGGCTCATGGTCCCAACAGAGCGGCTGGACTACTTATTCTCCGACTTTTGGTACTTTTTGGGCACTGGCAGCGTGGCGTAATTTGACATAGCATCCAAGTGCTCCTTTGGCGAGATGGGTTTGCCCTCCTGCACGTACGTGCCCAACAGCTTGAAGTAGTTGATGTAGTAAGCCGGAGTGTAGGTGTTGAAGAACTTGGCCTCCTGGTCAGTTGGGTTGCTGAAGGTATGCGGCGCTCGAACGGGCACCGTCACGTAGTCGCCTTCTTTCGCGTCGATAATATCCTCAGTGCCATCTGCCTTCGGGAGGTGATAGCGGATGGTCCCCTTGGTTGTCAAGAAGGTCTCGTCGTGCATTTCATGCCAGTGAGCCGGCGGCCCCATGAGTCCAGGCGGAAGAGTGAACTCGGCCGCGCCGATGCGGTTGTCTTTAACCGAGAGATCGCAAGTAAGCTTCTGTCTTACTAACCACTAAAGCCGGCTCGGAATGCAGGCTTGTAAAGTTGACCAAACTCACCTGTCCGGGATCCATCTTCCAGCACGCGACAAGTGATGACCCCGAGTTTGATAACCTCGCCAGTCTTGGCTGGCACGAAGTTTACCGGGATACCGCCCGTGGGCATATCGCGGCCAGGGCCGAGCTCAACATCATCATCCTCCATGGTAGAAGAAGGTACGAGTGATGGACTAGTCTGAGTCACGAACAAGAAAATATGTGCAGGTAAACCCGACGATAGCTGAGTTTACAAGATGAAGATGCCTTGAAGAGAAAGGAAGAGGCTGATGAGTTGAAATGCCTTTTTAATTATGCTCGGACTCCGTCATTATGGCCATGTGGAATCCCTCTGAGCATCGCGGACGCTGAGCCCGGCCCCCGATTTCGCCGTGGGGAAAAGCTACGCCCCAAATTCTGCGATGCCGAGTTCGTGGGGTCCTCGGCCGTGTCTCCCGCCCATCAGCCGATGCCCGAAGCTCCCCGGCCACCGCGAAGCGTGGCGCCTCGAACGGGCAGAGCTTACCCAGTTACGCTACAGAGGAGCCCTGGCCCTACAAAATGGGTGCAAACGTGCTGGTAACCGGGGTCTGGAAAATAAACCTTGTGGCCTCCGTTCTTTGAGTTCATATAACGAATCTCTGGTCAGCAATCAATCAACAGCATTTACAAAGGACATCACCATGTATTATGAGCCTGGAAGACAGCCTGGAAGTATTCCGCACAACCTCCCACATGACCCTTTCAAGGCATGTGTTGTTCCCCGCCCCATCGGTTGGATCTCGACCATCTCAGCTACGGACCCGAACAAACACAACTTAGCACCCTATTCGCAGTTCAACAACTTGACCTTTGACCCGCCATACGTCATGTTCTCGGCCAACCAGAAGCCTGACTTGGAACGCAAAGATACAGTTCGCAATGCCGAGATGACCGGCAAGTTCTGCTGGAATCTGGCTACGTGGGACTTGCGTGAAGCAGTCAACATCTCAGCCGAGCAGGTAGACTACGGAGTCGACGAGTTTGAGCGTGCGGGCCTCGAGAAGGAGTATAGCCGCGCGCTCCCTGGAGAGAGTGTTCCGATGGTCAAGGACAGCCCTGTCAAGTTTGAGTGTGTCTACCATACAACTCTAAGGTTGCCGGCAAATCCGCCCATGGGGACCGTCGACGTCGTCATCGGTAGAGTCGTTGCCGTGCACATCCGGGACGATGTCTTGACTGACGGCAAACTGGACGTTGCCAAAACCCAACCCATTGCTCGTTGCGGCTACTTCCAGTATGCTGTGGTCCGGGAGACGTTCGAAATGATCATCCCCGGGATGGACGAAGCCACGCATGCAGGATTGGAAGGAAACAGCTCGATTCATAAGAAGATACAAGAGACGAGACTGTGAGATTGGTCTTCTTAGCAATGAAGTGGTGTGCTAGGCGTTATCTTCATGGATGGGTTACTAGATGACAACTTTGCAAGTCGGCTAGCAAGTGTAAATACCTATGATCATCTAGATACTGAAAACTCGAAGCTCGGTAGCTTTCTTCAAGCCCTATCCTTCTTATTCACTGAAAGGGCACGTAAAACAACAAGACGAATTATCCATCAGTACCTAGAGCTTGGATTTGATTTCCATCCATTCTTTAAATCCATTGGAGACTAGAGCATAGCATCGAGAAAAGAGAAATCTTCCACACCTTGGAAATCGGCTGAGAAATCGCCATCCATCATCATTAGATCCGAGTGGGACATTGGGTCAGGGATAACGTCAACAGAGACATCAGGTATTTCATTCTGATTCTGCAGAGTCCTCGGACTCGGCATCATCGCGTTGAGATCCATCTCCGATGGTGAGACATCTGTAATTGCAACTTGGGGTGTTGGAGGGCCCGCTGGACTTGTTGCAGATGCCTTACTAGCCTGCTGAAGTTGTATATGTGGTTGGAAGTACTGCTGTTGGTGCATTGGCTGGTTGCCGAGGTTTGTCATGTTTGAAGAGGCATGCACAGTGGCCATTTCCGAGGAGGCGGATGAACCAAGAGAGCCCCTGATAGAAGCCCGACGCAAGTCATTGTCATGTCGTGAGCCCCTTCTAGCTCGCTTGTTCAGGGTCTCTTGGCGTGCTGAACGCGCCTTTTCCAACAATTTAATGATCGAACGCCACTGCTGAGGTTTCCTGCCGTTCAGCAATGAGGGCGGATGCTCCCATCTCAGGACGATAGCCTTCTCGACTGCTTCCCATGCTCTGCGTGAGCTCTTGCAGAAAGGATCCATCTGCAGCCAGACTAGAACTAGTGAGAATGCATGCCACTGAGTGTAGGAGCTAAAGAGCCAAAGCCACGGGCGTGTTCGTGGGTCAGTCCGTAGTTTGTAGTTCAGCTCCATAACTTCAACCGCAACTAGGAACAGTCGCTCGCGAGTAGCCTCTGACATGGCCCCTGCATCTTGCAGCGGATTACATCCATGCAGTCTGACTTTGTGGAAAAGCATCCGCGTAAAAATGACGGTAACCTACAGCCTCATGTCTCAGCAGCTGTGCAGGTATACGAGTGTGCATCCACGGAACACAACACGAGACTTGGGGCTGGCAAACTTACCCAGTGAAAGGCATTTGTTGGAGAGTAGTTTCGGAGGAATCGCTCAGAGAAGTCCGACTGACACGCCTCAATCCAGTCGACTCTCTCCTGTGGCGTGAGTTCTGCATAACTCTTCCCTGTGTTTCCACAAAGCCTTCTTGCGTCGGCCATGCAACGATACATGCTGGTGATATGACATCGAGCCAGCGTGAAAGTCATCTCTGTTATGCCTTGCGTTTCTGGAGGATACTCTGTCATTGTACGATGCAACTGTGCGTCATCTAAGTTGCGAGGCGGCTGAGTGTCGAAACTACTCATTTCGAGTCTGTATGGAAGAGTCAGATATCTCATCGCTCCCAGAGACACAAATGTTCGTTCGTAGGAGCTTACAGGTTATACTCGCCCGAATAGTCCTCTGCATATGGTGCATCCAAGATGGCAATCTGCCACCACAGTCTTCGCCGCATCTCCAACTTGAATTTCGATAGACCAAACAAACTGCCCTCTCGATGGAGCCCAAAATTTTGAGCCAACCTAACGGCCAGGCCAGATAGGTTCCAAGAGAGTCGGGGCTCGTGGTGTCTTAGAAAGACCAGATATAAAGCCAGAGCTTGGAGAGGTCGGATGTCCCCAGTGTGGACGAGCATAGCACTAGAAAACATCCTCTCAAGCTCTTCACGCAAGCGAAACAGAACTTGCGCCTGTCTACTTTCAAAGATCGCGACACACTCTTCCTCGGTTAGACTAGTTATAGCGCCATAGTAAACAGCCAGAAGGATGCATTGCATGCCATCGGCAGAGCTCAGCGGAACCAACCCCATCACGGCCTGCTCTAATGACGGTAGGTGCAGCAGCTTGGTCAATGGCTCCACCCTTTCCTTGTACATACTCCAAAGCTGCAGTCTTTGGGTGATTAGAATATGGAGTATCTTCGATTTGGGATCCGGGTGCTGAAAATCGGCTTCAAAATTGCTCGTTTGTCCTTGGAACCACTCTGTCGAGGCATTCGCCACGTCGTCCTGGGCTTCTTGGACATCTGGACAGTCTTCATCTGTCACGGAGCCGCTACTGACCTGCTCGCCTTTAGCCAGAACCCGCGGGGTAAATTTTCGCATCCACTTACCTCAGTGCTACCATCGTTCCAGAACCAGCGTCTCACATATGTTTCTCTCCCGTGATCGCGGACAATTTTTCCGGGGCTTTCCCCCTGACTCGAGGAGATACTAAGAGCTTTGGCCTTTTGTAACTCTGAGGACTGGTTCAAGTTCTCCTCCCTGGCCCTTCTGTTTTGCTTGGAAGTCTCAATACCCGCCTTGGCCGCTCCGTCTTCGAGTGAAGAACTTAGGCCAGAGGGTTGAGTTTGGAGGTCATCGCGGTTGCCGTCACCGTCTAGATAATGATGTGAAGGCAAGATGTTCTCGAGCCTTTCTTGTTCTCTTGGCTCAAGTGTCTGTACGACTTTCTCGAGCCGGTGGAGCATGTCGACCAGCTCCGGTGTCATGCTGGCTTGGTTTCGATTCGCAGCGATCGTCGGGAAGATACAGTCGCTCCCAGCTTTGGCGCAATTGTGGCATGGTTTCTGTTTGTCGCATTTGACTTTTCTCTTGCTGCACATGAAGCATGAACGTCGTTTTCGTCCAGCATTGCTTGGCTGGGTTAAAGTGGTATTAGCTGTTGTGGTCGACGTGACGTTGGCCGTCGAAGGCTCTTGGGAGGACGTTCCATTTTCGTTTGCCATGTTGCTATTGTCGACGGGCATTGCTGTTGACACTGATCCAGAGAAGTCAAAAAGGCATGCGTAATGAAAGACGAAGCCAAGGCAAGTTTGCAACAGGAGTTGACCTATTGGAATCCTGGCCGAAAGGCGGTTGCGTTCTAGGGCGTGTGGAGAAGATCGGCCATGTAAGGGCGGTGGGCTGTCGGCCGAAGTCGCCGAGCATGACCTTGTCCCCTAAGCTCCACTCTCACATTGTCAGACAACACCAATTGTTAGCGGTGGAAATGAAATACTGAAGTACCGATCGCGATGTATCATCCGACAGCAGCCTTTTCGGAACGTAGACATATATCATCTTGCTAAGAGCCAACCCCTTCCTCAAGGACATTTCCAGAACAAATCGTATTTCAGCCACGCCAGACTCGTCATCATGAAGTTGAACTGTGAAGAAACCCTGAATTCTTGGACCCAGGACTCATCATTTGGTCTTCCGGGAGTGGTACTGGCCGCATTCGACAAAGATGGTACTTCCCCAAAGCGATAGTGGCCTTGTCCTTTTGCTTACAGGCTGTTACAGAAACATTCTACAGCACAGCTAAGGGTCGCGTCAAGAAGGAAGGGAATGAGCAGATCACCCTAGACAGCACGTTCTGGGGCTTCTCTTGCACGAAACTGCTTACCACCATTTGTGTACTGCAGTGTGTTGAAAGGAGCTTGATCGGGCTCGACGACGAGGTCGGCAGCGTGTTACCGGAATTGGCAAACCCAAACATCATAAACGCAAATTCTGAAGGATCTTTCGAGCTGACACCGGCCAAAAGCAAGATCACCGTGCGCCAACTGCTGACTCACACGAGTGGCCTATCTTATGATGCCATGCACCCCGTGCTCGTGGCATGGCGGAAATCGCGAGGAGAGCCGCCGTTGGTGATGAGCGGCAAGGTCGATGAAGCCTTCTCGCTCCCGCTTCTGTTTGAACCCGGGAGCGGTTGGGTGTATGGCGCAGGCCTGGACTGGGCTGGGGTGTTGGTCGAGAGAATCAATGACAACACGAAGCTAGCTGACTATATGGGGGAACATGTCTTTAAGCCTCTCGGGTTGGAAAGATCGACGTTCCATCTATCGACACGGCCAGATATCAACGCGAGTCTAGCCCAAATGTGGGCCCGGACCAAGACCGGAGAGCTGATTCCAATCCCTTCTCCTTATCCGGTAGATGCGCGAGATGACAGTGGCGGCATGGGGTTGATCACAAGCGCCGCAGACTTCATCCGCGTTCTGCGAGACCTTTTGCGAGACACACCAGTGCTACTCAAGCCAGAGACCGTGTCGAAGATGTTTACAGCCCAATTCGAGCCAGGATCGCCTCAATATGGGGGTTTACTAGAACAAGAGGTATGTTAATTCTCTGGTCAATTTCGATACTCGCTAGGTCTTGATGCCTAAAAATCTAACAATCATCGATAGTCTCTGCATAAGCAGTTAACTGGAGACGATACCGGCCGCCCAGGAGTAGCATTTGGGCTGGGAGGCCTGGTGGTCCAGAATGAGGTGCCAAACCTCCCCGCGAAGACGCTCACCTGGAATGGAATGCCCAACATTGGATGGTTTGTAAACCGAGAAAGAGGACTCGGAGCCATTTATGCGAGCCAAGTGCTGCCCGCGGGAGACCCGAAGAGCGTGAGTCTTCTCGGCGAGTTCTGGAGCGAGATTTGGGCGCAGCATGCTACAACTTGAAAGGACTTTCAGATAGATTCAATAAATTTGATGAGTCACGACAGTAATGGAAGTTTCAACCTTAGAAATGGGATGCAGAATGGAGCGGGGATGTACTGATCAGTGTCGGTTCTCTGCCAAGGGCAACGGATCAACCGATATCTAGACTACCGTACTCCTTCATCTTTCCAATTTGATAGATTCAACGAAGCTGGGGTGTCACGACGGTGATGGGACGTCTTGGCCCTAGAAATGGGATGCAGATCAGAGCGGGCATGTATTGATTAGGAGGGGTTCGCTGCCAAGAATTGCTAAAACAATTTGATAGCTATTCTACTACAACTTCTTCCCAATACCTGAACAGCCCGCTTCACTCAGCCGGGACCTCTCTTGGAACGAAAAAATGGATGAATCGTCGCATTCTCAAGATCCCAGATCCGCTCTTTGACCAGGGGGTCATCCTTCAATCGTGCCAGGACGTAATCCCGTGATGGCGCAAACACCAACATGGCACTTCCCGTGATGTGCGGTGGCTGTCCGGGGGTCACGCGGTCTTTCAGGGTAGCTCCTAAAGGATTCAGCGTTAGCTTCAAATAGGCTTGGATGAGCTAGTAAACAATCATTGAGAGCTATCCAACCTCCCAACACCCAAAAGTCTTCAGGGTCCGATTTCATCCGCGCGATGTGTTGCCTGAAGGGGATTTGTTGTCAGCTCTCGCCACGAAGCAGCCTTTGTTTTCGGTCAAGGTCGAATACGCGCGCGATGGGCAGACAGTGATAAGTACACTTACGAAAACACAGCGGTTCTCCGGTCTTTGGCATCTAGAAAGTCTGGGACGTGGATGAGCCACTCGGACTTTTCTGGCTGAGAGGTTGACGGTGTGGCCATGATAAATATGTGTCTGTTTAGAGATTGTAGATCGAGTTGTCTATACTGTAGAGTAATACTATCCAGATCCTGAGAACATGATCTCTGTTGAAGCTTTTATCCCAGTTTCCCCCGCCAGCTCTGGGATGGTCGAGACCCCGGTGGCCGAGGGACCCGAAAGCAGCACCCCTGATCCCGGAGGGTTCGGCCGAGCTCGAGCAAGAGAAGCCGGCTAACTTATCTCTTCCATTGGTGCCCCCCCCCCGCTTAGAGGTGAGGTCGCTCACGGTGCGCTGGTTTGGACACCATACGGGGCTACGACGGGTAAGCTGGTTAGGGATGATGGTCGGCAGAGGTATGTCAGTGGGACATTCTGAGAGGCTTTGCACACCGAGGTGAGTCGAAATCCTCTGAATGCCTCCATTTTTACTTGCTAATCTCTCCTCTCTCTTGTCCCTAGAACGACGTGGATGAAGCCGTGGTAAGTGATGGCGAGTCTGACTTCGAGGACCAGCCACCTTCATCTGAGCCTGGGTCCTCGCAGTACTCTCTCATCTTTAATAGCTGCGCCCAGGAGACTGAGCTATCCTCGTTCCATCCTCCTCAGCATCATAAACTCCAAGCTCGGCAGCTATTTAATGCCAACATTCACCCCATTGCGACCTTCTTACATATACCTTCAGGAGCGATTCTGGCCGCCGGGCATGACACAGCGCAGCATGAGCTATTCGCACAGCAATCAAAGCCACACCGGTCTGTTACATAGCCCCGGAGGTCTAGAGCAAGACATTCAAGTATCTATTTACCAAACCGATGAGATGATGGGGCCTCTGATTGGGGTAGAGGACATGTGCAACTTCGCCAGCGACGATGGTCAGCTCTTCCTTGCTTGAGTTTGCTTAAGTCTAATGGTTTGCTGGGGCTCTGAACAGCGTTTCATTATAGCAGTGTAAAAGTTTAGTTTGCGATCAAGAATTATATATGCTGAATCAGACAACATCAAGACAATCTTGCTTTTAACCCATTTTTAAGTTCCTCCTCTGTCATCTCTGCGATACCCAAAAGCTCGTTATCGCCCTTGTAGCTCCCCGCAAACCCTGGCGCGAAAGTTGCCCTCGTCGCAAAGGCGGCAAAGGCCTTTGGGCTGAACTTGGCTGATGCCAGCTCTTGTTCTGCCTCTTTCACAAGCTTCCCAGTATCGACGGCAATAGGTGACCAGTGGTGCTCTGGGTCGAGGCTCTGAATCGTATTAAGCAGCTCACGCGGCGTAATCGAGAGGTCTTGGATGCGAACGGCCCTGTTCTTGGTTGCTTCAAACTTGCGTAGAACGGCCACCACGGCTCGCGCAACGGTGGCCAGTCTTGTAAAAGAGAACGTGGTGTCTCCACCGTCGAAAAAGTCGACTTTTTGCGCTGAGAAATCCCCGAATACGCCGAACCCCAAGCCCTCTTCGAACAGTAGGCTGGTATAGACGTACGTGTAGGTAAGACCAGTCTCTCTGGCCTTCTTCTCGACATACTCCTCGATCTGGACCTTGATCTGGTAAGTGGGAAACGTACGAATCTCACTATTCTGTAGATCGGCTCCGAACTCTGATGGTACGAAACGTTTCACGCCGACGGTTGCTGCGGCATCGATAAGTGCGAACTGGCATTGCAATCCAGTCTTCTTTCCAAGGGTAGAAACCACGGCATCTATACCTCGGAGTGCGTCTAGCAGCGAGTCGGGCGATTCATAGTCTACCGCCACGACTCGGACCTGTGTATGATAGGAGACAGGCTTGCGTCCGCGATGCACTAATACAGTGACGTCGAAGCCCGCATTAAGCAGGGCAGCCAGAACTTGTTGGCCTAGATTGCCGCCGGCCTAAGAAGATGGGAAAGTTGGTCAGTGGCTAGGCTAGTTATATGAGTGAGAGCCTCGCTTGGGTAGGCCTTTAATAGCAAAGGAGGGCTGTGCATTTACCCCAGCCAAGGCGACGGCCTTTATGACAATGTTCTTGAAAGTAGTCATTCCTTGTCCGAGTTGGGTATTAACGAAGCAAGCGTTCTTAGAGCTCAAGTTTAGAAAGATGATCTGCGATTCACCAATCGCAGATGGAGAAAAGGGCACAATGGACATGTATATTCATCAGATACAATGGTTCTATCGATCCAAGTTGATGACCTTTTTGTCAGGAGTACCCAAGCCAGCTTAGCCTCCTTACTAAACCGAGACTGGTCCCTTCTCGGGGTCCTCCTCCCGAACCACCCCGAAGCCTTCGGTAGCCGTCGCCTTGACCCGTAGGAGCTGCTCGGCATTGCGGTAAGCAATCATCTCAAGCTCATCCGGGGTAACCAATCCACTATCCTGCAGCTCTCGGATCCACCTAAAGCCGTTCTCATTCTTCTCGAACGGATAGTCCACACTATAGAGGATATGATCGACACGCGTATTTCTCAAGATGCAGGCCATTGGGGCTATACTCCACACCCCGCTTGTTGTGATCCAGATGTTCTCATCCCACACCTGGCGCCATCTCCGCTGCTGGTTCCCCCACCGGACCGAGAGCCTTTCCACACGCTCTAGCATGAAAGGGAGCATCTCTCCGAAGTGTCCGACGACAATCTTGAGAGTCGGTACCTCGTCGAAAAGCCCGGCAGCATACAGTTTCAGCACCCCGAGTCCCGTCTCTTGATGCCAGCCAAACCCGCTGGATCCGAGACTTCGGGCGGCGCCGGCTTCGTACTGGCCCTCGTAGCTGGACCGCTGAGATTGTGCCGGGTACGTTGGATGGAGATAGATGGGCACGTCGAGCTCCGCTGCCGCCACAAACACGGGCCAGAAGCGTCGCTCGTCATAGTGAACACCATCGACATGAGCGTCCACCAGCGCACCGACGAACCCGAGCTCATTGACGCAACGCCGAAGCTCCTTTGCGGCCGCCTCGGGCTCCGCCATGGGCAGCACCGCGAGGCCAGCGAGGCGGCCCGGACTAGCTTGTATAGCCCGCGCTAGCTCATCATTTGCCACGGTACTGAGACGTGGAGGTTTGGGGCCCAAGCCGGGCGCGTGTGACACAACTTGTAGGGAAATGTGGTTTGCGTCCATGTCAGCCAGCCGAAGTGGGCCGAGATCTGTTAGACGGGCTGCCACGTCGGGGAGATGTTTGAGCTGCTCTGCATAGATGTCTGAGAGCGCAGGAAGCAGGTCGGCCGAGACGAAGTGCTCCTCGAGCGTGATGAGCGGGGGCATTGGCTGTGACAATTCTGGCATTCTGCCGTCTGCTGTTTGTTCGTTCTGATGAGGCTTTCGTTCCGGGGAATGGCCCTTTGACCGGTCTATTCTGTCAACAAGGAGAAATGTGTAAGATGGACCAAGTTGCGTCGGCATTCCGTCCTTTTGTAGAATCCACGCCGTTGCTCCAAAGTTCCGCAACACCCGAAGATCAGATTCCCCCGTAACCTTCATCCGAGGCATACGATCACGGGACCGGATCGCGGATTCACTGGACCTTTTTTGACCAGCACACCGATGGTCAACGCAGCTGAAAATACAGAGGTCAAGTACAGAGTGCCCTTGTCTCTCTTCGAATTGAAACTAATACGTGCTAGCTACTGCTCTAATCCCGTGGCTTTTTGATCAAATTGCCCTTGTCAATGCGAAACATGGCGATGAGTGCTTCCTTTGCCTTGTCCATGTTCAGATCCTTCTGCCTCTGCTGGATCCCATGCTGGCTTTCTAGCAGCTTATCTCTAATTGAGGGCCATTCCAATGCGTCTCCCGTCTCTTTGACAGTTACCGGACAGATCTTGCCATGTTTCTTTCTCCAAACGCCGTCTATGATGACAGCCTCCACGTCTCGCCCATCGCTATGCCGTACAACCGCAGTCAATGGGTCCGACTCGGCAACACAGCTCATTGCCAGACTGCCTGCAGCGTCGAAGATGACTAGGTCCGCTAGTTTACCTTCCTTAAGCGATCCGATTTGATCTCCCAGTAGAACCGCACGCGCCCCGTTGATGGTGGCCGCGTTGAAGGCCTCTTGCGTGCTGCCTCTCAGTTGGAGGTTCATTCGGTGAGGGGCGCCATCCGCGCCATCCATCTCCGTTACGGCATCTCGCTGGCGTGCCATCTGCAACGCGGACCGCGCAAGTCCCAAGATGGAAGATGTATTATTGGTGTGGCAGTCAACACCAAAAGTGAAGTTGATGCCCGGGGCGAAAGCAAGCGGCCAGCCAAAACCCATCTGAGCTTCCGTGTCCGGGGTGCTGGATACCGGAACTTGTGTCTCGACCAACTTGGCTTTCTCTTGTGCGTCGAGGCCTGTCGCGTGTGACAGGAGGATGTCACTGGGTGATTTAATGAGATTGTACGCCTGGAGGGTGTGGATAAGTGGGTGTTGTCCTAATATTGCATTAGAAATGGGCACCACCGCTAGCCAGGAACGCTTCAACTTACCGAATGTTGGGTTTTTAGCGTAGTGAGACGTGAATAGCTTGATACCCGCACTACGCAACCCAGAAAAGATGCCTACGACAGCGTCTTTAGGCAGAAACCAGTAGTCGAAGCCAAAGCCAATATGAACCCTGCCGTTTCCGTACGGCTGTCCTCTCGCGAGTTCGAAGATATGAGCCATGGTAGAATCAGGCAGAATATCATGAGATAGCTCGCAGGTCTTGGAGTCCCATTTGGTGAAGTACGGAGCGTGTGAATAAGCGAAGATGGAGCGAATTCCCGATGCTATGGTGGCTGACAAGGCTTGGGTTGCTGTGAATGGACACAGTTCGGTCAGCAGTGAGCTATAAGAACGTGATTCTGCTAGCAAAAGACTCTTACCATGTTCATTAGACTGGTTTCCGTGGGCATGGTCGAGCACAAAGGTCGTTCCAGAGTCTATCGCCTCCAGAGCTCCCCCGAGCTGGCCCCAATACATGTCTTGAGGTGTGTATGCATAACTCTGCCAGAAGCCTGCGAAAAGGCACGTAAAACTACTGCGTCAGCGAGTCGGAACTATGATGAGGCTTTTGAAAGGCCGGTATGTGCATTATAACTAACCTGTGGGAATATAGTCAAACACTGATTGGTCTGCATGGCAGCCTTTGAGCTGTGTCTGCCAGAGATGGTGATGGGTGTCAACAAAGCCAGGGCTAATGATCTTGCCACTGCAGTTGACAAGCTCAGCGCCCGCTGGAGCAGCAATGCCCTTGCCAATCTTGGCGATGCGGTTGGCCTGGATCAAGATATCAGTATTTCCTAGAGACTTCACCTGATCTTGATCATCGTGGAAGAGCAAAGTGCCGCCTTTCAGCAGGATGGCGTTAATTGCCGGGGCTGCCGCTTGTGCTGTCATTTTACTGGTGCTGACCGAGGGTCGATATTGATGTTGATTGGGGCGATCTCTGATAGTAGCCACGCAAAAGAAAGGTCTATACTATTCTTCTGAAGTCTGTTGTTATTAAGGTGATGCATGTACTCTGCCCCGTAGACTCTGAAGCCATCTTCTTTCTGGTCTCGGGTCTCTCGGCCGAAACCCCCGCGCCCCATCTGATTGCATCATCTTACGAAACCCGAAGGGAAAGAAGCCAAGTGGGTCAGCACATCTGAGCGTGTGGCCTACCCTACAACACAGAAGGAAGACTGGAAGAAGAATTTGAGGTGATGTGTTGTTGACGGTTGTTCGGCTTGACCATCTTGACATTGGTGCTGTGAATTGCTGGGGATATCTCTCTTGAGCAAGAACCGGCAGTCCCAAACATACCAACATCTAGTCCCGATTCATAGGTAGCTATTGCATTTCTATTTACTCCATCGAAGGTTGTGAGCATTGTTTTGTGAGAATCGTTTTTAGATAAGACTTAATATCAATCAATCAATCAGCTGTTTGGAAGTCTAGAAGGGGGATTTACGAGGGGGTTTCTTCCTTCTATGTCTCACGATGAGCTCTGATTAGGCAGCGATCTTTGAAAAAGGTGTGCAGTACAAGTTTAGCGAACTCTCTAAATGTAAAAGATTCGTAGTAACTAATATCTATCAAGTTGTAAAAATACTCGACTAGATCTAGACATTCAAGAAGAAAAATATGTTGATCCTTGTAGCATGCGTTGATGTTACCAACACTACTCAAGTATGCCATGTGATCCCTCACTTATTCTCCATGAACACCATCTTGTTTCTGATAGATCCCAGCCCCTTAACAGCCACCTCCACCACATCACCATCCTTGAGGCAACCGTTTGAATGCCATCCAACACCTTCAGGCGTCCCAGTCATGATCAAAGTCCCTTTACGCAGCGTCCGGCCCCGAGAAGCAAACGAAATAAGTTGTCGGCAGGACCATATCATCTTGGCCGTATTGGTAGACTGTCGGACCTCGCCATTCACCGTAGTTGTCAGCTCCAGGTCCTGGGGGTCTGGTACCAGCTTTGGGGATACCAAGTAAGGTCCCGTGGGACCAAACTGGTCAAATGACTTTGCGTAACCCATCTGATAACCAGACACGTCGATGGCATGGAGGTTGCGGGCTGAGACGTCGTTGCTGACAGTGTACCCCATCACGTAGTCCAGCGCGTCCTCTTCGCTGATATCGTAGCCATCCTTTCCGATGAGGATACTGAGTTCGCCCTCATAGTCCAGAAGCTCCTGTGCGTCTGGGTGGATCTTGATGTCGTCCAGTGGCCCAGTCAGTCGATCAGGAGGGGTTGCAAAGATGACAGGTTTCCTGGGCGGCTTGAACTATTATCCGAATGTTTAAGCAAACGCACCTCCACCATCCGAAAGAACTACTCACCTTTGTCTCGCTGGCATGAGACTCGTAGTTTACCCCGGCGCAGATGATGATGGCCACGCTCGGTAGTGGGCACAGCAACTGAAGAGTCAGACTTAGCATTGTTGCCAATGGACACCAGTCATGCGCATCAAACTATTTACTTACCTTGGCGACTTCGGCTCTTTCGTCTGTGACCTTGTATCCCGAGTAAAAGCTGCCGGAAAGGAGCTGCACTTCCTTTCCAGGCAGTTCCGATGCTGGGAGGTCGCTCTCAACATTGCCGCGTCTCTCGACCCCTTCCTTGTCAAGAAACCTGATGAGTCTGTCGAATGACATGTTGAGATCTTGGCTTTCAAACCCTGGATAATCGATGAGGTCGGAATGTGGCCCACCTGGAAAACAAGCAACTTCAGCTTCTCTAATAGTTGTTCGCAATGCCCCTAGCGGCGATGACCCGAGCATTGTCCCGAATGTGGTCCAGAATAGAATTCCCCGTGAAGAGCGTTACAATATCCCGAACAGGATCCATCGGGCGAAAAACCCGTAGTCCCGGGGATGCGTGGGTAACCGAATGTTCCGCCCAGTACCCCAACCCGGCAACTCGGGGTCTGTAAGCCGGATGCCGGGTCTGAACATATAATGACTACGTTTTTATGGTAGCGATCACCAAACTCTTACGGTATTAGACACATTCTCTACTCTGTTCTGACTTAAAACATACCGTCCGAAGCTTCCAAAATGTCCCAATCTTCAGCAAATAGTCGCATTCTCTTAGATCGGCTTTCATATGTCCGCTACGGACATCCCGACCTTGAAAAAGCGAAGGAATTCTTCGTCGACTTCGGCTTAGTCCCCGTACTGGAGAAAGATGACAAGATTTACTTCCGTGGCTTCGGAATAGACCAGTTCTGCTACGTAGCAGAGAAGACATATGATGGCAAGAGAAAGTTCAGGGGAGGGGCTTGGATTGTGCAGTCCATGGCCGAACTGGACAAGGCAGCTAAGTTGCCGGGTTCAACGCCGGTCCACGACTACGAAGCTCCGGGCGGGGGCAAGGTGGTGATCGTTAAGGATATCATGGGAGAACCGGTCACTCTGATATATGGCCAGCAAGATCGAGTGCCAGAACCCAGAGAGGTCCCGAAGCCTGTGATGTGGAACACGTGGGAGGACAAGAAGCGACTAGGCGAGTTCCAGCGGCCGGATAGGGACCAGCCGTCCAAAGTCCATAAGCTGGGCCACTATGGGTTTGAGGTGAATATCGACCAAATTCACAAGGTTTATGACTGGTACAGCGAAACCTTTAACTTCAAGAAGACCGACTGCCTGTTCCAGCCCCAATCTAACAAGACGGTTATGATATTCATCCACATCGACAAAGGCAAGGAATTCGTTGATCATCATGTTTGTCACGGTCTATCATTCCGATGGCTGAACCAATACTGATCATATTGTGCAAATACAGAACATATTCATTGCGGGCTCGCCCGAGCTCAAAGAG
Source organism: Neonectria sp. DH2 (assembly GCA_003934905.1). Taxonomy (NCBI): domain Eukaryota; kingdom Fungi; phylum Ascomycota; class Sordariomycetes; order Hypocreales; family Nectriaceae; genus Neonectria; species Neonectria sp. DH2. The sequence goes on along the minus strand of RQWH01000015.1, from coordinate 605,029 downwards.
GGAATCAAGGCGCACCACACCAGCTTCGAAGTTGACGACGTCGATAGCCAGGTTGTCGGCCATCACTTCTTGGCCCGCAAAGGATACATCAACATCTTCGGAGTCGGGAGACACGTGCTCGGCAGCCAGATCTTTGATTACTGGTGAGGATTCCATGCACCTTACATGCTTTCTATGTGAATATCTGTCTCTAACATCCTCATCCTAGGTTCGACTCGTCCGGATTCGTTGTGGAGCACTACGTAGACGGCGACCTGGTTAATGAAGACTCCCCGCACGCGAATGAACCTGCGGTCGCTGCGACAGTGTCAAGCTGGGGACCCGAAATTCCACGTGCCTTCTTCACAAAGAAGATCGAGGATCTTCCAGGCATCACAGATGTGCCAAGCCTCCCTATTGAGGCTTGATTGATTGGAAGCCAGAGACCATAATGCCGGTTGAACCAGAACACGACCAGATTGCCTCCAGCTCGCTGTGGACAGGAGAAGGAATAGGATTAGTAGGTTATAAATTGAAGATACTGTTTGTTTGAAATCATCTCCTGTGTTAGGCTTAGGCAAAATGACATCTCAACTCGGATATGAGGCCCGTAATGCGACTTGCTAGTGTCGTTTGGTGCCATCGGTAAATCTCGGTGCCCATTTCCCGAGCTCCGAGCAATGATACGGCCATTGATCTAGCGGCCGGCCGTAGTGAACTATGGAGCATCATGTTGATGTTAATCAAGTACGGACTCACAAGCGATTTTGCAACACCCGTTCTCTCATCGTTCGTCCAAGTTCTATTCTGCTGAACCTGGTTGCACTCCTCCTCCTCCTCCCAATCAAAGCCAGGCGGTACGAATATATAGACACAATCTTTACCATGTCTCCTGCAATCCAATCTCGAGGAACCATGGCTGGACGGACAGCTCTCATCTCTGGGTCGTCTAAAGGCATCGGCGCGGGCATTGCAATAGAGCTTTCATGCCGTGGAGCCAACATTGTCTTAAACTATCCGTTTCCGTCCTTGAAGAATGAGTGTGAAGCTGTGGGCAGAAAGCTTCACACAGACTGGATCGCTGTTTGCGCCGACATTGCATCAGATGAAGGGCCCGCGGAGCTTGTACGGCAAGCCGTAGCCAAGTTTGGCCACATCGATATCCTTGTCAGCAACGCCGGGTATGTGCCAATTGCTCCTCTCTGGGATGCCAACTTGGACATGTGGGATCGGGCTATGAACTTGAATGCTCGAGGCGCTTTCGCTCTAGTGAAGGAGTTGCTGCCACATCTTACACCCTACAAGCCAGCAGATCCCCCAAACTTATCTGGCGCTATTGGCGGTTCCCGAATCATCATAGTCGGCTCGGCCGCCTCCCGCGTGCCGAAAGCGAGGCAAGGTGTTTATGCGGCAACGAAGGGAGCCCTTGATGCCATCCTGCGGGTTTGGGCTCAGGAACTCCCGCCCAAGTACGGCTGTACTGTCAACCTAGTGGCGCCCGGCCCAGTGCTGACAGAGACCTTTCTCGCACACTTTACTTCTGAAGAGTGGAAGCATACAAGAGCATTGTTAGAAAAAGAAACGCCGGTAGAGGGTGGTGCAGCATCTGTTGAGGATGTAGCATGGGCAGTGGCCTTTCTTGCAGAAGAACGATCTCGCTTTATTAACGGCGAGTATATGTTTGTGTCAGGAGGAGTGTCAATGAAATAGGACATGATGGGACCTTAAATAAGTCGAAATGGGGTTAAGTTCACTCTTTGCTTGATTTAGAGTAATCGCTAGACGATAATGTACGTGGCCGACAGATCATTAGAACCATTTCTAACGCGGCATGCCACCTGGTCATTTCAGTTGAATCGTTTGTTGCACGATACAACGTGCGCATGCGCTGGAATCACTACTCGTGTGGTGTACGTTCTGGAATGATTGACAAATGTATTTATTCTGACACTATACGAAATAGTCTATACTGGTGGTCACGAAAACAACCTCGTGTCGAAAGTTCTTAACTATTCAATGCCACCCAGATTGCACTATACACATGCGGCATTAGTTGCCGTAACGACTTTTGAGGTCACAGGCTCTTCACTGTCAATTCCCACTCAGGATCCGGGATAATCTGACCATGGTTAGCATATTGGGCGTTTAAAAGTAAAGCAAATTCAACTTCAGCGACTTACCAGTCCCTCAAACTCGATGTTCTTTGGCCGTTCCTTCACATTTTCTGGCAGTCGAATATCATAGCGGGTGAGAAACTCAATCACCATCAGCTTCATGGCTACTTCGGCAATGTATCGACCAGGACAGGCGTGTCTGCCATAGCCCCAGGTCAAGTCCTTTTTGCCCACTGTGACCATCTGGTGGCTGTTCCGAGCCGATTCGCTGGCGATTCGCTGCCTATAATACCTAAACCCATCAAACGTCTCAGGATCTTCAAAAAACTCCCGGTCCATGTTGATTGCTCCTGTAGGAAGCACGATACGGGCGCCTTTGGGAATGCGGAGACCGTTCGACAAGGTCAGATCTGACATAACCTTTCGCTGGAAGCTAGCTTTAGTTGTGATTGCAAGGTTAGCCACTCACTTTCTGGATGTGATATTTGGTTCTCGGTAGGTGACGTACTGAGATCTGGAGGATTCAATCGCTGAGTTTCCTTGATAAAGCTGTCCAACTTGATCATATCCGTCAGGGCTTGCTTGTCGAGCACTCCGTTCCTTTGAGCGATCGTCGTCTGAACTTCCTCCCGAAGCTCAGGGGCATATTCGGGGTGGGTGGCAAGGTCCATGAGACACTGCGTCACTGTTGCAGCCATGGACTGAATGGCAGCTACACACAGGTTGATCTGGGCAATGGTATGCATCTCAACATCATCGGGACCGAGCTCGCTGTCGGCAAGGTAGTCCAAAAGTGCTTGGGGGTTGCTGAGAGGCTTGCCTCCGTTTGCCTTTCTTCTCTCCAGGGTCTGAGCCACCAAAGCCTTACCCTCGCCAAAGCGCTGCATCATTATGCCCCGGCCCTTGACAAAGCGGTATATGAATGGGCGGAGCACGGCGGGCCACTTCTTCAAGTTTTCAGTCCACACAACGGCTGAGTGAACATGTTCGCTAGCAATATCGAGCCAGTGATCATTCTCGGCGGCCTCGGCGCTATGAAAGATCCTGGCTGAGATTCGCGAGACAAGGCGCATCACAAGCGGCCATGGCTTTGTGACGGTGGGTGCTGTTTTGCGACATGGTTAGCGAGCAATTTGGGTGGGTAAAGGCATGAAGAAGTAATAAGTGATGGACTTTTATGTACCGAGGGTACTCGAGTCTGGGTAGAATAACAACGATGAAGAAGACCAAACTCACATTGATAATCATTGAGTGGCCAGTGCTTTCGAATCAATTCTTGAAGCACCGGAACGTATTGTGCTGTAAAATATTAGAACTGCGCAATTGGAGTCTCGTCTTGGAGAAACAGGACGCAAGTCGAAACTTACGAAGAGTCGGATTGAGTTTCTTGTTCACAATGCTTATTTGTTTTTCGTTGAGATTGCCCACTTTAGTGTACTTCTTCATGCTGAACTATGAGTCCACCCGAGGAAATTAGGAACGGCACTTGTGTAACGGAACTCTCGAGAGCTTGTACCTCTTCTTCAAGAAATGCTGAGAAACTCAACGATTTTTGACTTCCCAGACCGTGGAGCAGGTCGAGAGGAATGACGATATTAGTCCCTAAACTTAGGTGTTAGCCAAGGAGAATTTCAAGCCCCAAGATCGAAGGTGATCTTGGCAATGGTGCTTACCTTCGGTTGTTGTGATTCCAAATACTTGGTCTTGAAACTAGATGTCCTCGAGTCAAAACAGCAATTTCTCTCGACAGCCCAATGGCCCTCTTGTGCATAACTCAATATACCTTGTTGTAGCTTTCGATGAGCAATCTCCGAGTGTCCTTAATGAACAAGTCAATTCTTTTCTTGCGATTCGGTATTTCTTCCTGCATTGCAATTGGCAGTTTGGGCATGCGGGTGTCGACGGCAAAGGACCAGATGAACAGCGTTCCAAGGAGAACAGCACTGAGGATACCCCATCCTGCTATGGCAAGAGCATTTTTCTCGAGCTTGGCCTCAAAAAGATGGTACAAGATATTAAATTGAGTAGACATGGCGATAACTGTGCGTGAACGCTACTGTGGTGATGTGCTGGGTTTGAAGAAGCCTGAGGTAAGTTTGGATGAATGGGCGAGTTAAGAACAGCAAAAAGCGATGAGACGGTATACATCCCCCGGCATTCTCTAGATCCATTTCCGTGGAATCGTGTATGCCTCAGAGAATCAGCATCTCGGATTTGCGCCCCGGGGCGTAGGTGCATAAGTCCCGGAAACTTCGGCCGATGCCTCTCCTGGAACCCGATCGGACTTAGACTCAGCGTGCTAGGATGTCTCGCCCGAGGAGAATCTAGACCCTACCCCGGTCTGGAGAAACGAACGCGGGCTTGTACGTATTCCAGCTGATAGCTTTAAAAATGTCCTCTTTGATATCTTACCCGTGGCTCATATCTCTGTCCGCCTCATATCTAATCTATCTCGCATTCATCCAAGTTGACCCACGCCCCCATTCGGTATCCACGCCGATATGACTACCACGAACGACTTGAATATCGCCATTGTTGGCGGCGGAATAGGCGGTCTTTGTCTTGCGCTGTGCTTGGCAAATTATACCTCCATCCCAGTAACAGTCTACGAAAATGCTCCTCAGTTTGGTGAGATAGGGGCAGGCGTCGCTTTTGGACCTAATGCTGTCCGAGCCATCAAGCAAATCTCGGAGCCACTGGCAGCTGCTGTGGATACCCGTGCCAACATGAACATCTTCCCAGAGAAGAAAGGCGTATGGTTCGACTTCAGAGTCGGCATGGACGGCGCCAACGAGAGTGCAAGAGCACGAGGCGTACTCGCTGGGGCATTTCTCTGCTCAGTCGAGCACCCTGAGCCTGGAAGCTGGATGGTGAATCGCTCCCATCTTGTGGACGAGCTAGTCAAGCTTCTGCCTCCTGACATGGCTCGCTTTGGCAAGAATCTCATCGATATCGAGGACTTGGAGAGCGAGGGGGTAGTGTTGACGTTTGAGGATGGAACCACGGCACGCCATAGCGCAGTGATTGGATGCGATGGGATCAAGAGTCGTACGCGGCGCATCGTCTTGGGCGACGAGAATCCTGCCGCCAACCCAGCATACACAGGCAAATACTGCTATAGGGGCTTGGTGCCCATGCACAAGGCAGTGGAGCTTCTTGGTGAGGAGAAGGCGATGAACTGTCAGGCTTATCTCGGATACCACGGCCACATGCTCACATTCCCCGTGGCTGGTGGCCAGATGATGAATGTAGTGGCATTCCAGTCGTCCAAAGACTGGCCGCACGATAAAATGGTCATCCCAGCCACAAAGGAACAGATGCTCAGCAGCTTCAGCGGCTGGGGCCCTGACGTGCTCAACATCGTTCGGCTGATGGGCCAGTCCGACATCTGGGCCCTTTTCGACCTCCCACCAGCCGAAGCTTACCACAAGGGCAGAGTGTGCTTGTTGGGGGATGCTGCGCATGCCTCAACACCCTTCCAAGGAGCTGGCGCGGGTATGGCTGTGGAGGATGCATACGTGCTCGGGCGTATCCTTCAGCATGTTAAACAAGCAGCTGATCTGCCGTCAGCTTTCGTCGCGTTTAGTAAAGCTCGACTGGAACGCACACAGAAGCTCGTCGCAACGAGCAGGGAAGCTGGGCACGTATGGCATTTTGAGATGGAGGGAGATGACATCAAGAAGATTAAAGACAATTTGAAGAACAGGATGAACTGGATATGGGACAAGAACCTTGATAAAGACATCGAGGAGGCTGTAGCAGGATTCGGAGAGGGAAAGTAAGCACCGATACATAGGCTTATATTTACGGCGTGTTAAATGAAAGAGAGCCCATGCTGTTTAACATTAACGCCTTCGATTCAAACGGTGGCATGCGTATTGTTTGACAAGTCAACAAACTTTATCACAGCCGGGTCAATTTAATGTGTGGATTCACATCGCATGACCAAGACAATAGTTTGAGCAAATTGTTACTTATTCCCTACCTCATTTCTCCCCCTTCGGCACAGCTGGGCTCACTCGCATGCTATGCTCAATGTCATACATGATATCCTTAATGTGCTCAATACCAACAGACACTCTAACCATCTCAGGGGCAACACCCAAATCGATCTTCTCTTGGGGCAACATTGGTTTATGGGTGGTGGACCACGGGTGCATGGCCGTCGTTTTGGCATCGCCATATCTGGTGGTGTTAGCTAGGGTGACCGATGCATAAAAGTGATAGGAGAGGTAGAAGAAGGAGTTCCTCACCCGGGGTTATTGGAGATCATTTTGAAATTATCAACCAGCTGCTCTCCCGCGTCCGCTCCACCTTTAATACCAAACATGAGCACCGCTCCAGCTCCTCGAGGCAGATACTTCAGCGCGAGCTGGTAGTGCGGATGGCTAGGGAGACCTGGGTAGGAAACCCATTCCACGTTCTCATGCTTCTCGAGCCAACTGGCAAGGGCAATAGTGTTCTGAGCATGCCTCTCGCACCGCAAGCTCAGCGTTTCAAGTCCGAGGATGAACTGCTGGCTGTTGAACGGAGAGAGGCATGAGCCGACATCACGCAGTATCTGGCCGCGGATGCGCATAATGAAGGCCTCTCGCCCGAACGTCTCGGCAAAGTTGAGCCCATGGAACCCGGGGCAGGGCTTGTTGAACTGCGGGAAACGGGTCGACTCTTTCCAGTTGAAGTTGCCCGAGTCGACAATGATTCCACCCGTCGCGCTACCGTGGCCTCCGATCCACTTGCTCAGGCTTTCAACAACGATGTCGGCGCCGTGCTTGATGGGCTGGCAGAAGTACGCGCAGCCGACAGTGTTTTCGACTACGAGAGGGACGCCGCCGGCATGCGCTACTCGAGCAATGGCCTCGATGTCAGGCACATTGAAGTTGGGGTGGCCAACCGTCTCGATGTATACGGCTTTCGTGCGCTCATCAATGGCTGCTCGCACCGCCTCGGCGGTCTCCTCTACCACTCGGCACTCGACTCCAAACTCCGGTAGTAGGAAGGAGAATTGGTTGTAGGCGCCGTGGTAGTAATGCTTGGTTGCGACGATATTCTCGCCGTGACCAGCCAAAGCAATCATGGTCATGAAGACTGCCGACTGGCCGGACGCCACCGCTACAGCTGCAACGCCTCCTTCAAGGGCTGCGACGCGACGCTCAACCACAGCTGTTGTTGGGTTGCCCGTGCGTGTGGCAATATCGCCCTCTTCCTCCAGGGCGAAGAGCCTCGCAGCGTGCGCCGAGCTGTGGAAGTTGAAGACGTATGTTTGGTATATAGGTACACCACGCGCCATCGTCGCAGAGTCGGGCTTCTGCCCTGCGTGTACCTGCAAGGTCTCAAACTCAGGAACGTGCTCTGATTCCCGTGCTTTCGTCACGGTCGGCTGTGCCGGTACGACAACTTGATTTCCAGTCATGGTCGAGATGACAGGCTCCAGCGCAGATTTTTGGAGAATACAATGTGCCCCTGTTTTGAATAAAGTGTGTCGTGTCGCAAAGACAGACCAAGTTATGCGGCGACCTTTGAATCGATTTGGTGACGGTTGGTGGTATTCAAGGATGGTGTGAAGAGGATTGCAAGGTTGCGCAAGCTTCAGAAACCGAGATCATCCAAGAATCTAACAAAGCATGACGGAAACTTCTGTGCGTGTCATGTGCTTTTCGGCGCTAAATTTGAACCATCGTCTTGAATCCAATGCCGAAAGGAAATATTTGCCCGGTCGCAAGGCGTCGTCGGGCATTTCGGACGGGACCCCGAGGTTGGCCGCAGAGCGGACATCGACCGGCCTTCGGACCCCGGACAAGGTCTTTCGGGAATGTCAAAGGCCGCTCTGGGTCCCTATGAGTCGAACACGGTTCACACCGGAGCTGACTCTTTATATACGCGGTTGAAACCGTGATCACGAGCTGCATTGTACCTTCAAGCAAGTGACAAAAGATCACCACTTTTGCACAACTTTGGATATTACGTGGCAGCGATGACAGCGAAGAAATTGAAGGTCATTATCGTCGGTGCCGGCTTCGGCGGCTTAGCAGCGGCTATTGAATGTGCCGAGCGTGGCATGAATGTTACGGTCCTCGAGAAATATCCAGACTCAAACAGCCAGGGTGGTAAGTCGAATTGCTGTTGCATAAACTCGCCCCTTTCCTTCTGAAACTCGACTAAGACTCAGTTTCTGGTTCTAGATATTCTTGATTTCTTCCCCAACGCTGGATGTGTCATCAGTCGTTGGAACGATGGCAAAGTTGGCCAGCAGATCCATGACACCGGTTGCAGTCGCATCCGGGCCATGGAGCTCTGCAAGTATGACGGCAAATTCATTGTCAACGTGCCATGGGCAAGGGACGACAAAGAACACCACGTAACCTATGCCGGCCACCGAGGCAAGGTTCACTCGATTTTTCTCGCCCACGCAAAGACTCTTGTCGATGATATTAGGATCGGCGTAGCAGTCACGGATTATCTCGAAGAAGATCAACGCGCAGGTGTCACACTAGCCACCGGAGAGACCCTCTGGGGCGACTGCGTCATTGCCGCGGATGGGCCTCGCTCTATAGCCCGAGAAAAGGTTCTCAAGCTTGACGATGACAACAACGATGGAAAATCCAGTGGCTGGGCTGTTTTCAGGAGCTTCTTCAAAACCGACGAAGCCATGCGAAACCATCCCGGACTCAAACATCTCTACCATACAGACCGAGACACTGTGAGATTCTGGATGTATGATAACTTGAGCTTGATGGCCTTTGTTTGGAACGATTGTCAAGACATCGCCTGGGTTCTAATCCATCCGGTAAGCTGAACAAACACTTGAGGCTGTAATGAACAGACAGCTAACAAGGATGAATCCGAATAGGATGACAAGGAATCAACCGAGTCTTGGTCCAATATTGCCGACAGGGAGCATCTGGCCAAGTGGATGAAATACTTCCCTGCTGAGGATGCTCAGGCGCTGTATGAAGTTACGCCTGTAGGTAAAACCATTGATTTCAAGCTCGTTTATCGGCCGACGATAGACACCTGGACAAGCAAGGGGGGCCGCACCATTCTCATCGGGGATGCTGCCCATGCAAACCTGCCCACCGCCGGTCAGGGGGCATCTCAAGCACTGGAAGACGCCGTGACCGTGGCTGAGTGTCTGGCCTCGTCTGACGGGGACGTCAAGCTGGCCCTCGAAGCTGCGCAGAGGATTCGTTATCATCGATCTAATGCGGTCCACGAGAGCGGCCAGAAAAACCGAGATGCCTTCTACAAGATCCCCTGGGACGACATCGAGGCAGCTCCGGAGGAATGGGCCAAGAAACGGTTTCCCAAGCTGAAGCCGTGGGATCCGCTGCAGTGGGCCAAGGAGCAGTTTCCGAAGGTGGCGGAGGATATCAAGAACGGGGTTACAGGTCACTTGGATGATGTGGCCGTTCCTCGGCCTGCGGGTGGATATTGGTGATTGGGTGCACTGCCGTTCTCCTGTTGCATAAACGATTCGTGCTTGTTGTCCTTGTGTTTGGTTGACTTTTGTGTCGCGATTCAATACACGTTAGACTCTTGAACAATACACAAGTTGAATATGCGAAAACCAAGAGTTCACTATGCAATAATTTTCGCAGTCACAATTGGAGATGTTGTTGAGTCCCATATCAATAAGCTAGACCCTTGATCAATGGACAAACTGCATAATTATGCGAGACCAAAATGTCACTGTGCAAAACGTTCACAATTCACACATAGGGAAGGGTGTTGTTGAGGGTCACATAGCTCCAGTTCACCTTCAACGCAATCTCTCGCCACTGCTTCTTTGCCTTTGTTCACAGCCGCGGGCCATCATCCCGAGTTGCAATCGGATCTCTATCATCCTAGCTGACCGCATGGAAGAAGCCGTATCTCATCGCCGCTGAAGCCGCAAGCGAGGCCTAATGCCATCAGTGTTTCTAGACAAAGATACTGCCAACGCACTGCCCAAATGCCCGAGGTCCTGGAAAACAATGATAAGTCGAAAGAGGGGGGGATTTCGGGCGGGGATGTGAAGGACACTAGCACCCCGTGTTCGGCCGAAGGCCCCGGGGGGGGGGGAGGCTCGGGTTATTCGGGAAAATACACCGTTGGTTTTTGAGATACTATGCACTTTCCAGTGTGGCAGATGCTGGACTAGGCTATCTCTGTCTGTAGGGGGTGAACCCAGAGAAGGTTTGTGACTGGAGGGGTTAGGGTTAAGTAGCCCGGGACCAAGATACCTTATCAGTTTCGTAGCAGTACGAGTAGACAGCGAAGATGTTGTCTAATATTGAGCCCTAACACGAGGAAGAACCAGAATAGCAATAAGAAGAACTGCTGTAATAGTAAGAGGCCCTCGAGATGTGAACATGCAAGAAACCATCGTCATCAGGTCTCTGTGAATCTAGATGCGACTTTCGAAGCGCTGTGAGCCAGGTATCAAGCCAACTTAGCCTCGATGCCGGGTTCCCCACACTAGCAAGGATCAGTCGGGGCTTGGCTGACTAGTCTAGCGTCTCTTGACTCAGGCCCACAAATGAAACGGGAACTCGAGGTGATCTGGGCGGTTTCAATTATTGCACCTGGGGCGGACACGGGTACGGTCTTGACACCGCAAAGCCCGGCGGCCTCGCGCATCCAGCCCATGTCTCCTATCAACGCCTGACCATGGAGATACCAGAGATATACTAGAAGCTGGTTGTCGGTTTGCCTACATATAAGTCAAGTCACCTCCTCTAAGCACGCCCCTAGAGAATTGAAACAGCCAACACCTCTGCTCTTCAAACATCACAACCATCGACCAGAAAGTGTTTACCCCTTCAGCTCTTCATTATCATGGCCTTGCTACGTCTAGGACCTGTCGTGTCACACGTCCTCATGGTGCTGGTGGCCATGTTGAACATCTGCATCTTATCCTACGATGCTGGCATGATTAACAACCTCAACGCCGTCGAGCCGTATTTCGAACGTGGGTCTGCTGCTCTGGCTTGAAGGCTCTTGGCTGACGCTCTTGCATAGATTTCAACCTCAACAGCGATCTCATCGGTCTCAATGTCGCCATCATCAGCGCCGGATCAATCTTCGGTGCCCCGATTGTCGGGCCTGTTGTTGATCGCTGGGGGCGAAAGACCGGCCTCGCACTTGGTTCAGTCTGCATCATTATCGGCGTCGTTCTACAAGCCTCCGCGCCAAAGAGTATGTGATGGGGCATGAAACTTCATCTCGAGACATCAGCTTACACAAATGTTAACAGTTGCTCAACTTATCGTTGGCCGCTTTATTATCGGGTTTGCCACGATTGTCAATGGTTCTATTGCCCCCATGTGGGTCATGGAGTTGGCTGCGCCCAAGTATAGATCTATTCTCTCGAACTCCGTCTTGGTCTCCGTGCCGTTCACTTCATTCTTCGTCACCTGCATTATCTTGGGGATATATAATAAGCAGTCTAACTGGGCATGGAGGGGAATAATGCTTGTGAGTACCCGCCGCAACGACTGCAAAACCCATCTAACGCATCATGCGCAGGGAGAGGCAGTGCCATCTATCGTTTCCCTCTGCCTCTTGCCATTTGTCGACGAAAGTCCACGATGGCTCTTCAGGAAGGGCCGTGACGAAGAGGTATTATATATCCCAAATATTCGTTGGGTGTGTACCTAACATTTACTAGGCGACTGAGGTCCTCGCCCGACTACATGCAGACGGCGACCGTCACCATCCAATTGTCGTTGCAGAGGCTCAAGAGATCCTTGGTGCCTTGGAACACGAGAAACAGGGCCAAGGAGGCTGGAAAGACCTGGTCTCACCTGGTATGCCTCAACTCTTCTCTCTTTCACGTCGACCGTATTGGACTGATGAGGTTACAGCCCCCAACCTGAAGCGATTTACAATCGCGGTACTGGTGAACATATTTTACCAAATCCTAGGAGGAAACATGATTCTGTAAGTCTCGGCGTTTTTGATCCTGCTGGAGCTGGAACTCACACATGTCGGCGCGCAGATATTTCTCGTCTTTTCTCATTGGAAGCCTCGGGGTCTCCAACAGAAGGACCGTCATCTTGATCAACATGGCCCTGTTATTGTGGAAAGCTTTCTGCAGTTTGGCGGGTGTCTTCATCATCGATAGAATCGGCGCTCGAAAGCCCCTGAGTACGTCTCACCCCGCTTGACTCTCAAGGTAGACGAAACTAACGTGATTTTCAGTCGCTGGCACGTCTGCCACTGTGGTCCTCTTCAGTCTTCTGTCCGGCCTGTCATATCTCACGGAGGTCCATAAAGACAATAATGGATATGCCATTGGTGCAATCGTTGTTGTCGCATTGTTCCTCACTGCAGTATCCACTAGCTGGTACGATTTGCCGTTTCCTCGCTGCAATCTGTGAACTATGCTAATAACTTTCAAGGATGATTCTAGCATACACATACCCCCCGGCAGTTCTGCGATACTCACAGCGCGCCAAAGGAGTCGTCGTCGCTCAGGCTATCGGCTACGCGTTCAGCTTCTTGAACCTTTACACAGCTCCACTGGCCATCGAGAAAATCTCATGGAGATACTATGCTATCAACGGCGGCTGGAACCTCTGCATCTTGGTTGTTGTGGTCTGGCTGTTTGTCGAAACCAAGGGTAGGACTCTGGAAGAGATGGATGAACTTTTCGATGGAATGGTCCATACGAATGGTGTGATTATCGGTGATAAGATCGCGCCCAATTTGGAACAAGAGGAGTCCGGTGATTCCGGAAGCATCGCTAAGAGGAGGCTTACTATGGCCTCTACTAAGACCTCTACCAAGGAATAAGCTTGTTGCAAGGAGAGAGTAACGGTTGTCTCTGAAATAAACTTGGTGTCTAGACTCTTCCTGCTGCAGTCCATAATGATCTGGGTCGTGCTAACTGCTTCCGCCGCCCACCCTGTGCCCGGAAGTTACCTGACGCGTCGCTAGACTCACCCGGGGCCGCCCGCCGGCGACACCGTGAAGTGGCATCATAGTGTGAGTAACGCGCGAGCTGTTTACTTAGTTTTATCGTGGTGTTGCTATGACTAAACGAACCGCCGTGGAACCCTCCCAGCAAGGCATATCCAAAATGCCCCCTTTTACTGTTAACCCCTGTGAGCACCGCCTAGCTTTGATTCGGAAAGTCGAGAGTTGGCTCTTGGAGGAGCTCCATCATTGCCTGGTTACTGTAAAACCAATCCTCCAGCTGCGTCCCGTGTCCCATCGACATCATCGGGTTCGCCGGCACCCTCTGCCCCTGACTCGTCCCGTCGCCGCCGGCGCCGGTACCCTGCCCAAAGTCGGATTGCGGCTGCTGCTGCTGCTGCTGTTGCTGACCGTCGCCCAGCCCCGCAAATGAGAAGCCGAGGGCGGCGAGGTACGTGTTCATCTCAGCGATCGCCTGCGTCTGGCATGCCTGCTGGGTGGAGATGCGAAACTCGACGTAGCGGAGGGCGACGCTGTAAAGGACCTGAAAGAGGCGGTGCATCCTGACCGCGGCGTTGGAGACGGTCGGGGCAGACTGGATGGAGGTCACGAAGGCGTGGAGGTGGACAAGGTCCGTCTGGTTTTGAGTTTCGATCACCTGACAGAAGATGACGATGAAGGGGATGAAGGGGGCGAAGAGGAGCGTCCTAGAATAAGGGGAAGTGTCTGGTCAGCCTTGACATGGCGGGAGTGAGATCTGGCGTTTACCAATGAATGTAGGTTGGGAAGTAGGCCTCGGTAGACTTGCGCATGACGACGACGCAGTCTTGGTGCCTCGCGAGCGTGGCTCGTGCGGCTTTGATGCAGTCGGAACTGAAGGTCGTGATTGATCCCGCAGGGCGCGGAGCGGCTCGGTAGACCAGGGTGAGGAGCGAGAGGCGGAGAACGTCATCAGAGACTATGAAGAAGCTCATCAGGTCATCGCCAATGGCTTCCTGGGAGTAGTTGTGCCACTTGATCTGTGTGACGAGGGTCAGCAATTTACCCTCAAGCAACGTGTCCACGTCATGGCTTACGTGGGTTTCCTGTGTCATCTTCTCCAGTCTGTGTAGTTCAGTCACTAGAGTCTGGACGCGAGCCTGGCGGACATGGTCTGGTTGAGATATCGAGTCGGGGCTGTACAGCAACTCATAGATATTCCCCTGGCACCTAGCAGCCCCGATCCGCAGGATGAAGAAGGCCCATATTCCGCCGTGGCCGGGATCTTCCGTTGAGGGTTCAGGTACAGCGATGTCCCAATCGGTTATCGTCGACGCCCGGCCTAGGCGAAGGGAGAGACTCTTGTCGACGAAGTAGACGCTCCAGAAGAGGAACTTCTTATAGTCGACCTCGCCTTTTGTATCGTTCTTCATGGAAGCTACTCGGTGATATCCCAGTGTCTGGCATAGCTCGGACGCTTTTGACGATAGCGTCCAGGACAGGGAAGGCTTCGAGAGCTCACTGGCATGGAAAGCCTGAAGACTAGTTAGCGCTAGCGTCGAGTTTAGTCACAAGGCTACCTACGCCGAAGAGAAGGGCGACAATCATGTCTGAGCTCGCGGGCAGATGTAGTGGCAGGTTGGAGAGGGCCGTCTCAAGGTTGGCGCGACACATGCGCGCGTAGGCCAGATGCTCTTCCTTCAGCTCCGGGGGGACATGGGCAGCATAGTCCCAGAAGAGTGAGTGGAGACCGGCATTGACGATGATGAAGTCAGCCTCGGAATGGTCTTCGGAGAAGTAGACGTTGAGGCAAAGGTCGGGGAAGCGCTGCATGGGCAGGAACTCGTAGATCCATGGCGTTCCACCTAACATGCGTTGGGCTATACATTTTCAAGATCAGCTCCACTCATCTGGGGAATTCATTCCCATCTACTCACACTGGGCAGTGCGTATAAGTGCCACGGCCTTCTGGATGGGGGGTAGCTCGCAACCCAATAGACGCGGGCGTTGTATGGGCCTCGCGTGGGGGTACGCCATCTCGCTCGCGGCAGTTTGTTGTTTCAAAGCGGTGACGAGAGTGGAGAGGGCATCTAGAGTCTCGCGCATCTCCAGGCTGGAATCTTGCAGAGAATCAGTGTTGACTACCTTCCGCAGGAACTCGTTGGCGAAGACAGATTGGGCGGCTAATGAGGAGTTTCCTTCCACGACGGGACCATCAGTGGACTTTGGTTGGACTACATGACTGTAGGGGGTCGAGATGGAAGACGGAACCTTGGCCGGGGTTGCCGCATCCTTGGATTGTTGAGATCCGCCGCTGCTACCACCGCCAGCGCCATTAGGTGGCCGGTTCATCTTGAGGACTTTGAGGAGTCGGATGACTTCATCGAGCCGGCGGTCGATGAGGTCGATCTTCTGCTCACTACAGGGCGAAGGGGGTGGTCAGGCGAGCTCTTGCACAGCAATCTTGACTAAACCTGGCCCGATATACGGCCCACAATAGAGACAGAGATACGGGGAATAAGGGAGGAACGTACAACTTGGGGGTGAGCAGAATGCGGGTGCGGTTCTCTTTGGGCTTGGTGTCTGCATGTAAGCAGTCGATCTTGGCGTGAAGACAATGCGAACAGGGAGACTGCCCGTTGCAGCGGATCTGAAATGAAATGAACCTCTCAGCCCTAGATAGTCACAGGCTATGTGCCCAAGTGCCAATGCCGGAGACCAACCAGCCTACCGGCGTGGCAACGTGGGCAAGCATAGATGGCATGGACGGGGAACATAGTCCTCGACGTACTTTACGGGCACGACAGGCATCGCACTGAGAAGGATTAGCTGTGGCAGTTCACAGGGAGGTCGGATGCCGGTTAGCCGGCATCAGTGGGAAAGACTTACAGCTCGACGATTTGGGGCATTAGGGTCCAGCGAGGGCGGCTCGGAGCCGTCGTCGTGACCACTGGCTTCGACTTGGCTGTCGTCCATAGGTAAGGAACCGTGTAGTGCGACGGGAAGTGAGAGGAACGAGGCACGGGGAACGGCACCGCTCGAATGGCAAAGGGGGAGAGGTGAGGCCCTGGGGGATGAGGAGAGGCTGGTACTTGGGCCTTTTGCTGGCACGTTATCTCAGACGATTTACGTCGTCATTTGATGGGGGAGGGTGTGATGCTGATTGAGTCAGGCACAGTTCTCGGGGTCCGCGCATCCCGGATCATTCCTGGAGGGGCGAATTGTAGGGGCTAAACATATCAGTGGTGGCATTTGGAGTCGGGCTGGGCCAGTCCAGGTACAGTACTGGCGTGTTTTTATTCTATGCAAAGTCAAAATAAAGAACAAAATTAACAAAAAGGAAATCAACCGAAAGAGTAGAGTCTATATACCGCCAGACATTTACCATGTTCACGATGCGCACGTTTGAAACAATATTGGTGTTCTTTCCAAAGATTCAATAGATGAAATGAGATCGAGATGGCGGTTCGTCGGCGATAAGAGCTCTTATCACGCGCTGGGGGTTGAGCCAATCCGATGGCTTCGCCATCCCTGTCAGTCTTCAAGAGCCAATCCGATAAAGGCTTAATAGCGACACGATCCCTGCCACCTGGTGTCATGCGGGGAACCCCAGCATTAAGGCTGAGAAAGGTCTCTACGCGGAAGTCTCATACGATTCCCCAAGCCAATGATAATGCACTTATTTCCAAAATTGGGCGTGCAGTGACCAAGAACCTTGGAGATAGGCCTTCAATCCAAGGCTAACTAACCTAACTCAATCTCCACCTCATGAAATCTATGTCCCATGTTGTCTCGGATTCCCCCCGCCTCCGCTACCAAGTCCCCTCGGGATGCTCGGCCGAACAGGCTGCAACGCACCAATTCGGCTCCCCACCCATCTCCGATCGATATCTTCCCGTTCCTATTGGGAGGTATAATATGCGGATGTGAAGATCCAGGGGAACCTTTTCATTTATCCGCAAAATGCCCACTCGGCAGAGTTGTTACTGATAAGATGGGGGTGGAGTAGCGCCAACGGTCACTAATCAAGGGGCCCTCCCGGTCAAACGATTGGTCCCCACCCCCAGCTTTTAGATCCGTGCTTGGCAAAGTTGGGTTTCAGGAGGGAGAGAGCCCTGATCAAGACTTTGAGAGCGGAGCCAAGTGCTCAAGGTTACAGAATGGTGGGACCCAGAGAGCCCTGATTAATGGCTGGAGCCAATACCCAAGCTTACAAGATGGCTAGATAGACGATGGCATGTGCGGGAAAATACACTCGTAGGCTCAAAGAATTGATGTCTGGCCCTAGCCCATTGAGAAACTTCAGTTAGCTCGCGGCCAACCCCTGGCAGAATGAACATTGGTGACAGCCATGGCGTTGCCTTGACTCGCCTCCCCCGGGAACCGTCGCCATTTAACCGAGAGATGCTGCGTGTGTGATACCCTTGACGGCCAATGTCCTTGAGTGTAAATAGGACACGCCCGCCAGCCCTCGGTGTTGGTCTTGGCACCGATTTCGACTTTCTTTTTCCTACTTTTGCGGCGCTATTTGTACCAACTCGACGACGTGCAACCGCCAGCATGGTTACACCTACGACGGTGATAGTGAGTTTCCTCCAGAGATAATTGTACAGACTTCAAGTAGTAGCATCTAATAATTATCTAGGCGGGGGAATGGGTCTTGTTATCTTTGGCCATGATCCTAGTTGCGGCCCGTCTCTTTGTTCGACTGTTCATGATTAAAGACAGAATGCGTTGGTCTGATGTCTGGCTTTTGATTTCCGCCTTCTCTGCACTAGGCTTGATTATCTGCGACACCTTGGCCTACCAGGCTAATGTCATGGACAATCACATTGGTCTCGGGGTCCCAATATTGAAGGTATGTCGCCTTAAGCGTCTTTCACTGTCTCCACCCGAGACACTGATGCTGACTGCTGCATTAACATAGGTCCGGTTCGCCGTCGATTACTTATTCGATACCGGCTTGTTCTTTCCAAAGTTCAGCATCATCGCTTTCTACTACACCCTTGTCCCTCCCACGCAGCCCCAAATGCGAATGGCCTTATACGTAATCACCGCAATTACGATCGCCAGCTGTCTTGTTACTATCTTCGATAATACATTCTGGTGTGGGACTAATATCTCATTGAACTGGTGAGTTCTTACTACATCCTCAACAACTAAAACCGGGCTACCTCAACCAAGTCCACTCCCAGATCAATTGTGTTGACTCACTACTCGTTCTAGGTCTACCAAACCTGGTACCTGTAAGGCTCATGACTCGTTTGTCATGTTGCGAATTCATTGGTCACTCAACTTCAGTACTGAGGTCCTGAGTACGTTATTCCCCTTCTCAATTATTTGTCCTTTCCATGAGTACTCACAGAATAGACCTCGTTTTTCCTTGGCCTCTCGTGCGACACTTGAAGCTCTCAAGACGTAGGGAAAAGATCGGGCTTACAGTCATCTTAGGCCTAGGTGTGGTCACGATCGCTGTCAGTATTGGACGCTTTATCCACATGGTTACTGTAGGACCCAGTCTTAGCAACTGTGAGTAATTTGTCAAAGTTCTCTCCATCAATCTCCATTAAAGCAGCCTGATTCTAACCTTGAATGCTTTGAATAGATCTATGGGCCTCATCCGAACTATGTGTATCTATTATAATTGTAGCTCTCACGGCCCTGCGGCCATTGCTCAGGAAGATATCGCATATGCTCAACTCTAGCATCAACAGTAGCGATTACAGGTCTGGCTATAGAGGTACCTCAACTGATCCTCGATCACGAACAGCTCGATCAAGATCAACCCACGCTCAAGGCTCTGGCGCGTACTGGCGAAACAATACTGGAACGCAGCGCAAGGGCGCCGACGAGGACGATAATGGTAGCGAAGTCGAGCTAAATGATGTCAGATCTGGAAACGTCTTAAAGACCCAAGAAATCAGAATCTCAATCGAGACATCATCACAAGATGGTTCTAGAGAATATCCCGCGGGCTCTGGTAGGCCTATGGGCATGGAAGTGTCGATTATGGCATAAGACTCGTGTAATATAGATACCTATACTGGAGTGTGAATTGAAGCGACGTCATATATACGCGGAGAGAATATTTACGTCTAGGTTTATCTCAAATAATAGCTTATAAATATTAAGAAGTTCTAATACGTATAAACGCACGCATCGAAAACCAAACACTCGTCCCTTTCCCCATAATCGCCAACTCGTGGAACCTCGTTGAGACAGATCATGATTGTTCGTCTTTAGTAGGCATATCTCAGAGCCTCGGCATTGCCCTCTCGGTCAAGCTTTTGTTGATGTTAAGGAGCCAGAACTTGAGGACCCAAGTTCCAGTAATACACAAACCTGCGAAGCGTTGTTAGCAATACCGATCAAATAGCAGGGTCCGTCAGTCTCGGGATGCAAATATGCTGCCTAGATGCAGGACGCATTGGTGATAACGTTCACAACCGACAAACTGATCAACTTGTTTTCAGGTGTTGAACCCAGCGTTGTGGACACTCAATCAAGAATCACTGAATGGACACCATAGGCACCGCTTGCAATATCAAAGAGTCACTGAAGTTTGTTGATTTATGTTTAGAAGGACATCTACATTTCATGCAATGCCCAGTATTACTTAGAATGCTGTTTTCTTCTTTCATCCCTAGGAGATTTCATTCTTGTCGCAGTTCAGCTAAAGGTTGAGCACGGAGCTGAAAAGCTGATGGAACTTAAAGGCTGAGCTGACATGGCTGGATAGTGTGGGAAGATCTTGATAGCAAGCACTTATCCACGGCTGGCTGATTAAGTGCAAAAGTGTGCGCCTTACTCAGTAAGATAGTTCATAATCATTTCAAGCCTTTGTCCACCACCCATTCCTTATGGAATACTCAACTGTTTCCTTGTCGTTCATCACCTTGGGCATATATTTAGAGACAGTCGGCATGGACACATGTACGGATAGGGATATGAATCACAATGAAGTTAACATCGGAAAGCCCTCTAGATCCTGTACGTTTTTGCCATCCCCAGGTCGAAGCAGAGCCTGGTCACTTCGCCGAATCAGCTATAAAGAAAACGAGCCGCAAGGGACGAAACTTTGGGTGATAAGATGGAGTCATTTGCGCGCAAGTAGATCTTCAACGACATTGAGATGAAATGACAGTAGTGTGGCGCATCTCCGTCTGGTGTTTTATCCAGTTACCACCATACCTATCCTATTATGGGGCTAAGAGCGACACTTTTGACCTTCTACCGTGACTCACCAATGATGTACATAGCAAGTGATTGTACTGAGTCGTGCTATTTAAAGCTATGGTCATCAGGGGCGCCGTCTCGCGCCACAGCGTCTAACAAGAGAGCACGGAGCAGTGCATCACTTTAACAAGCCATTCGCTGCTAACTTAATAGATATTGACCATCATGAACTAGAAAGGGCGCTTGAATAATCAAGGGCAGGGGGCTTCGTGGAATCATGGCCTCGTCAAAAAGAGGAAACGAGCACGAATAGTGATTAGTTACCGTTAGATTGAAGCTTCCTGCGTCCTTTCGTCTTTCGGCGTCTCGGGTGCATGGCTGTTAGCTGGGCCGAATCGTTGCTTTTGCACTAGTTCAGCCAATAGTTTTCTTAGTGTATCCGCATCTCTTGCTTCTTTGGTTAAAATGCAGACGCTCGGTTTTCATATTTTAGCTTAGTACCGCCGTCGCCCCCTTTACCTAGCTCATCGCCATCCCCGAGTGCAAGCAATCGGGGGAAACGGACATTGTTTTCCTTTCAAGCATCACATCACAGCTCTTGTCGTTCCGCGGGTATCACATAGCTCCGAGCCGTCGTTTCATTGCTCGCGGCTTTCCAAGCTACTGTTTCATCGCCTTCCAAGCCAGCAAGCCAGCCGAATTGCCGTCTTAATGGTACCAGGTGGTAATTGATGAGTTCTTCGTACATATAGATGAATTAGACTAGCAGCTATCCACCCCTGACCACTTTCCCGGCACCAAGCACGTCGCCGAGCCTCACGTACATATTAAGTCAAAGCTCGGCTCGTACTGAGACATTGCGGGCAGCTATCTTCTCGATGCAGCGCAAGGCTCATTATGAGCCTGGACCGCGCATACTCCTGACTGAATCCCCTCGTTTTAGGCTAAACACTACGCGGAAGGAAAGCTGCAAGGCAGCGGTCCTGTTCATACATGGCAATAAGATTTTTAATTATTTCTAAGACCTGGACAATCCCTGAAGACATCGCCATGAATTTAGTTCATGGTTTTCAATCGTTGTGTCAGCCCACCAGAAAACAAGTAAATGCACTCTTCTCTCCACCCTCGAATTCGAAATAAAACCACGCAGAGTTCTCTGAACAGGACGCGGTTTCTACTCGAGGCATCACCGACGCCTTAATTAGTTTCAACTTTTGCGAGTCTCCATCCTGAATCTCACCATTCAGAACTCATCAAGCGGAACTATGTGCCTGCCGCAAGTGAACTGTTCGGATTTTGGTTAAATCTTTACTTCGACCAAAAGCGGCAGCAGAGGCGTCTCATTTTCCCCATGAAGTGACAAGCCAGCGTCAGGCAAGTAAACAATACCATGCCAAGCGTCTTGAGACAAACTGGCCCTGGATACATCGGCGTCAACTCGAGCATTACTGCTTCTGTCGGAATTCTAGTCTCGGATTTCCCGCGAATCAAGTTTTCACCTCATTTGTTCTTTGCCGATTTTCTAACTGTGTTGGGGTAGCGTTTCCCGTTGTGGGGAAAGGAGATGCAGAGAACAAGGGGTATTTCACTACCGTGCTTTGCTTTCCACGCTATTGGCACAACTGTGGGGAGGCTAGGAACTTTTCGTCCGCTCAGAGTCCTGGCCACTGGAAGTAGCATCAAGCGCTGGTCCTAAATGGAGCCTTTTTACGATGGTAGTGGTGCTAGACTGCAATCTGCCATGCGGTCTCATCACCACCTCAAGCCCTTGAACACCGCTAGCAGTACCGTCAAGCAAATTGTCCTAGTGGATATAACGATGTCTCCTTCTTATATATCCAGGTCGTGCAGCATGACCTCACCATCCTGGTACCTAAATTTCCACCCTCTTTACCAACTTAAGTCATTCTTTGGTGTTTCTGTGAGCCATGTTTTCGACCAGCACCAGCGGCATCCTGCTGCTGCAAGCGACGACTTTCTTCACGGGCGCCCTTGGCTTAACGCTGCAGAAGCGTCCAGGCAGGTGCAGTGGATCTTGCAGCATCGATGACGACTTGGTTCGACTGCTCTCATCAGAGGACAATCAGGCCGAGGCTGTTGCCTTCTGCAGCGACTACATTGGCCTCGCTGCTTCAACTGCGGAAGCTACTGTCACTCCCACTGTGTAAGCTGAGCCTGAATCCGCCCGATCTTGCCGTGGGATTTTCCACACGAGACAGACTGCTAACAGTGCACCCAATACGTCAGCTTCGAAACCATTACCAAGACAGACCACATCGTTGTCGTGACCACGCAAGTCAACACTATCACCATTACCGCTCAATCAGCACAGCTACCAGACAAACGCGATGAATCCCCCCAGTATCCAGACTGGCTGCCTCAGTCATTTCCAGCAAGCCGGGTGTCCTCTGCTTGCAACTGTCTCGACATCCCCGTGTCCGTGGCCAGCAATACTGTAACAGCAGACGCAGTTACTCTAACCACCGCGGTTACTGTCACAGAGACGGACGTGTCTACTTTCCTCGCCACCGAGACAGCAATCGCAGCCATTCCTAAGGCAATTGGAATTGAAGTGTTTCGCAAAGATACTGGGGTATCCATCGGATATCTCTACTGGAGTAACGGCCCCGCTGTCGGCACAGGCGTAACAGCGTTCAAAATCAACTTTTCGCTCCCCACGGGCACAACTTATGGCGAGGCCTTGCGTATCACTACGGAATATAGCTCAACCAGTGCTCTCGGTGTCAGGATGGGGAACGGATAGTAAGTACTAAGTTCCTCTAGCAATCCCTCAGTTTTCTAATATGTTGTACAGTGGTGGGGTAGAACTCGTAGCTTATAGTAAGTATTCTCACCCCGCAAAGGGTGGCTTTCCTGTATGATGTCGAAACCTAACCGCGCTCGTTATAGCACCACCCAATTCGCTTCCAGTTACTGTCAATAATGAGAGATATGCATCAGACATTGTAAGTTTCTCTAAACCCACGCTCTACTTCAAGCTACCAACTCTAATATACATTTGTGTAGTGGACGATCGATACACAGACAAAGCAGATTGCAGTGAGGTGGATTGGAAGTGACTCTTCTAGTAAGTTTTAGAATTTTATCATTGCCAGTTTGCACACTAATTAACGACCTGTAGTTACCTATGCCTCGATCTGGAGAGTAGGGGGACGTGTATATCCAGTTACTGATCTTGCTAAATTTTTGTCTGCAACGGGCGGGACAAGTAGCACCAAATATGAGGTTGTCTTTCGGTATTTCGAACTTCCTTGATGCTACAGAATCATCTACTTCCTACATGGTTAGCTTAATACACTCGCTGTCATGGTTCATACCATGTAGTTGAAAACATTCAGTGATTTATATTCGACTGTCATGCTCCCAGCTGGAAAGGCACCGAATCTCTATAGCAGTTTCCTGGAACTGGGTGGATGAATCTCCTACAGCGAGGAAATACCCGTGTCAAAGGCTTCAGTGCTTTCGTTCGGGCAACGAAAGCTGGGCCACGATCACTCAATAGCGATGGATATTATTATATAATTTGATACAATGAACCCAGAAGTTAATTACGTACACGTTAAACGTTCCTTCTTCGGCCGTCATAAGGTCCCAAGTCTCATCAGCGAACGTTTCCAACGAAACTCCAGTGGTTGTCTGACTGGCTGCCACAAGGTCTGACTAGGTGGAATGGAGCTCGGTGCGGCCGGCGGGTGCAACGATTTTGATTACCCGGATATGCTGCATTTCCGGGCTTAAAGGAGCAGATAGCTGGGGTCGCAGAGTCTGAGCAAGCGAGTGCATGGCAGACTTTGTAGCACATTTGTTGCGTACCGCGAGGTAGGAGTAATGGTGAGGCCGGTAGAAACGAGGATGATTCACGCTTGCGTTGCTCTAGGGGGGTCTTTCCGAGGGAAATGAGATGTGGGAGAAAGACGGAGATGGTGTGCACGGGGCAAAGGTATTTGGTGTGCAGCTCTGAGGTAATTAAGG
This sequence comes from Neonectria sp. DH2, assembly GCA_003934905.1. NCBI lineage: Eukaryota > Fungi > Ascomycota > Sordariomycetes > Hypocreales > Nectriaceae > Neonectria > Neonectria sp. DH2. Next base: position 580,889 of record RQWH01000015.1, on the reverse strand, counting down.
ACCGAGAGATGGTCTCGGGCTTGGTGAAATCGACGGTGTGTTGAAGCCCAGCGTTGGGAACGATGCTTCAAAGGGAAGGAAGGGTAAGTCTTCGTTATCCTAGACCCCGTCAATCCCATCGTCTGCACCATTTGACATTTATCTGTAATGGACGACCACTTGCTTCCCGGCTCGGGTCGGTAGTTTGTCTAGGTTTGACACGTCGAACGGCTCCGCGGCTACTTTCTCGGGCCCATACTTATCGACCAGTTCATTGAGTCGGTCGTGGTGCCAACCAACAACGATGACGAAAATGGTAGCATAGATCATCCGCTCGGCTAGTGCCAGGGAGATTTCAGCCGTGGCGCCGGTGATGAGAACTGTTCTATGGGTAACCGGCATATTGATTGGTGATATTATCTAAAGCTTTAAAAGGAAACCCATGAATGCATTGCTAGTAAATTCTTTACAGCTCTATATTTATCCCGGTTTCAACTTCATTTTTAAACGTACCATTCGGGAGTTTGTAGCTAAGCCTACAACTACTCCGTCTTATACCGTACCTATCTCAAGATACTGTACAGTGTCAGTTTGCCTGGGTTTTCTCTCCCCATCCCCATATTTCCTGGCACACAACAATAATGATAATAATCGCCGCTAACACTAACAGGAGGACCGTGATGATGATGAGTGTGATGAAACTAAAACCCATCTAATCCACGTTACACTATTCTACTGATGGGGCTCGACTGCCTCGGCGACTAATAAGACCTGCTTTGAAGATAATAGAGTTGAGACAGTTGCAAAAACGACAAGAAGTAGAGCTATGAAGGCCTGAGTAAACGTTGTTGCATTCTAGTAAACCTGGTGGTAGTATAATCGACCGAGAAATCCGGGATAATGGAGTGATGAGTGATTGCCGGGATATCTCAATAAATCATGTCACTGCAATGGCATGCTGAACTTCCATGTGTTATAGCACGATATCTTTCGTGAGGAAATAGATGAAGGAATTTACCGAACTCTTACATGAAGATGTTTTGATAGAAAGCCAGAAATAATCATGGAAGGCAGCCCGGCGAAAAGGAACAAAACCAATATGAACAGAAAGAACGCCGGGTTCAACAGGAGAGCGTAGAGAGGTCTTAGAATGGGCCGCACGAGCAAGATTGTGAATATCGTCACTGGCCATCGCACCCATGGCCGGTCGTCCTTGGCGAGCTGGAAGGCCTCTAGCTCTCCGGGCAGAACTGTGTGCTGGTTGGAAGATTCGGGATCCCCTGAGTTGATAGGTTCTTTCATCAGCACATAGTCACCAGCTGTGTTCCGAAACAGGGCATTGCTTACCAACGGTCTCTGGTTCAGGCCATCGAGACGCACCAACCACTTCTCTCGTGCTGCCTTTTGCCCTCAACATGGCTGTCGGACTCTGGGGATAGCGTGCAGATGCGACCGGGATGGATTGTATCCAAGATGACTTGTTCTTCTTGGCGTATCTGATGGCAACGTGCAGGCTGTAGAAAATACCCCACTCGGCGTCATTGAATCGGTCAGATGGGGTTTTCCACGTCGCGCCAAAAGGTGGTCAGCCTCACCTTGGTGCCCGCCACTCAACGCGTAGTGAGTTTCGGCCCGTCATATCGGCCGAAAGTCAGCGCCAATGATCACGTCACATCAAGGTTCACCACCGAATTGATTATTTAACCTTGTGAGCAACTTTAAAGAGATGGTCCAACCACCTGGGTTCGTCTTCCGGCCGGTCTTTTAGCCCAGTATCACCCTATCTCAGGCTCTAGCTTGCACATGCTGAGGAGCTCATAGCCCCATTGAACTTGACGACTTTAAGACTCCAGTGCATCTGGCCGGAACGGCGATTGCGCTCTAGGTGCAGAAGAACCCGATGAGGCTATCAAACGTGGCGCAATTACTGTCAAGTCTTGCAGCCGTATCACTACACCGCCTGTACACCACAGCAAGCATCTAACGAGAAACGTCAGAGAAAATACCCAAGACAGCAATTGATAGACGAGGTGGACAAGAACGCTATGCTGCCTATGCGTCCGGCGTCGCTTAGGTCCGCGGCTCTGCCTTGCGTGCTATGTAGCTTGCAAACGCCCGCGAATGACGTGATGCCATGTCGTGATTCCCTGGTCTGAGCCACAGGGGATGCCTTGGTTGCGGCGCAGCAGTACCAACTCAAGGGAGCGAGCAAGTTTTCTCGGTGGCAGAAGCAGGGAGGACTCCCACTGACTCACAGGCTCGACTCGTTGGCAGGGGTCCCCTGTATATGCCCTGTCTCAGTTGCCACCAGCTGAACAAGCTGAAGCTTGGTTTCTGCACATTGCCCGTGGCTGCCTTGCTGCTCCGCATCTGTGCCTGGAGGGCTGAAGTGCCTGGCCTAGGCGCTGCCCGCTGTTCGGGTACTTATGACTGTCTCTCGACTCGACCTTGGTGGCGTCGATGTTGAGTTCAAGCAGCTTATCCGCGCTTGCAACGACCTTTACCATGGCTCCACAAGGCCGGAGCCGCGGTCGTCCAAGACAGCCTCTTACTCAAAAGTATCTCAGAACAGTCGGAGACCTCCCAGATATTCCAATCCTTTGCCGAGATCTGGGCTATGAAGTCTCCCAGCCCCGATCTACCACCTTCTTCGCAGCCGTCTCGGCTCACTGCGAGACTATTATTCCCTACGGCACTCAAGCCCCCCAGTTCCTCCGATGGAAGAAAAGGGATCATCAGAGATGGCTGATAAAAGGCACCACTGATTTCTTAGACAAATCTGGTAATGGGGATTTGTATTGGCCAGAGGACACGCTGGCTCAAAACTACGGTCAACTGCAATACAAAAAGGATAAGTTTCTGTAAGTCGGTTCATCTATTCGCACTCCCTACTTGAACTACGTTGACCTTGAGGGGCAATAGAATACAGCGCACTGTGCTCAAGCTTCTTTTCCAGATTGACCGGAGTTTTAGAAATGGTGCGAAATCCGTGACCAGTTCTCAACAGAATCAGGGCAGCACCCAATCCACCCAGAACGACACTCCTGCGGCTCAGCAGAGTAGCAGCCTTGTCCCGCCCCCTGAAATTGGAAATGTTCGCCATCGCAGAGAAGATACTACTGAGGATCCGACCAATGTGGAAAGGTCGCCACCACCAGTCAGACCCCTTGGCCATAGAAGACGTTCCTCGTGAGTTTGCAATTTTGACACCAGAAAGGGTTGCTATTCTCTAACAATTACACCCAGGCTCAACGTTATGTCAAACGCCCCAGGCAGGCTACATAACAATCGTCGTTCGCACCAAGCATCCGTGGAGGATGTCGAGAATGACGACTGCGCAGAGATGAACAGGCCACCCATGCAAAGTTTCCATGATAGAGTTTCAAGTCCCGACGAACTCGCGAACCCTGTCAGCCCTCGCATGAACATTGCAAGCTCCGACTTTGACCATGCTTACCATCGGCAGGACCAAACCAAACTCAAGCGGCCTGCTCAGCCTCTACATGCAGAACACCACCCTCGCGCGAAACGTAACAAGGGAAAGGAGCCTGTTTATCCGGATCCTACAACTGTTCTGAACCCTTCTCGCAATGGCCAAGACCAGCTTAAGAGCTTTGCTCCACACGGTTCTCGGCTTGAAAATTATCCAACGCATCCCAACATCCCAGCGAATGCGGCCCACGCTGAGTCAAGCAAGAGGCGAGGACATCCTTCACCCTCCGTTGAGCCAACCGGTGTGGCGAGATCGCATCAAAGCGCCGAACCAGATGGAATCCCCCCATCTTCTCAATTGATGCTGAATCGGAACACACCAGAACAAGTTCAAGGAGTTGAAGATGCTCCGCAAAATGGGACTGCCAGAGAATACTCCCCTGCGCGGTCCCAAGTAGTGCCAACTCACTCCCCAGCCCCAGCAGGAAGGCCAGTGTCACGCAACAGACGTCGGCGTGGATCGACTAGGCCGCCAAGGACAACGACTGCTCTGAGATTCTCCATATATTGCAATGTGTTGTACACGGACGACACGCTTACACCGTGGACGCCCCCAGTCCCCTTCAACGAAATGTCGCTAGTGTGGCTGGAGAAGACAATTCCCCTCCAACGTGGCTCGCCGGGATTTACCTTTTCTCTAACAGTGCCCGGAATGCCGATTTGTGTTCACCATGTTCCTGCTGGATACGACGATGAATTTCAGCAGATGCAAACTCGCTTTTCTCAGATGATCAATCGGTTCATAGATATGTACGCCCACTTGAATCAGCGAGCTGTGTTTGAGATGACGATTCGATCTCGGCGGAATACTGAACAGGTCGATAGTGGCCGGTACGACCATAGCACATTTGGAACCGCCATTGGGCGTCTGTGAGCGTTGGATTTCCAAGTACGTTTGAATTTATAGAGTAGATTGTTTATAGATGTAGACGGTAGCAATGCCTAGCCTTTTCGGGCAAGTACTTCTTCGGAGGTGCGCAATCAAATTCGTTATTCTCAAGCTATGCCTACTGTGCTTAGGGCCCTCGCAAAGGACTAGCCACGAATGTGAGCTGCATTTGCTATTTACATGCGCTTCTTACTACACTTCTCTGCTGGATGTGTCAAGAAATCCCCAAGGCGTTTATACACTTGTCGACCATGACGACAAATCTGCCCTAGTGCAGTGTCAGCCTGCTTTTGTTGATGTGGCGTTGGAATTAGACTCGAGTGGCTGGCTGCGTCCAACCTGTGCGACCTATGACGTCCGATTTACACAATAGACCCATCTACGTCTAATGGAAATTACATTTTTTTCTCAGCGGGGAGGGCATCAGGGTGAACCCACGCCTATATCTGCCCATCCCGGCCTGATTTAGGTTTCTATCCTTCACCCTTCATACATGATTCCCTTGGCCACGATGCCGTCAATACTAGGGTCTCCAGCAAGTATCCGAGCGGACAGTGCACTACTACGACCTCCAAGTCGCTCCATCCAGGACGAACATCAAGCAACGGCCCGTCCCCGACAAGTAGAATCCGACGCCACCATGCCAGCCATTTCAGCCAGAATAAAAGAGGCGGAGCAAAACGCCAAAGACCAGAGGCGAGTGCTTAAGCAACTGGAGCGAAAGATAAAAGTGTCTGAGCGGAAAATCAATTCCAAGGAGGCCAAGATGGATATGATGAAAGCAGCACGACAGGAGGCAGAATTGCTACGGGCTATAACAAGCACCCCATCTCAGCCCGTCATTGGAAAGTTAGAGTCCATCCAGACTGCCTTGGCGATGACAGGTCAAGAGATCGATGATGCATATCTTGAAACCATCAAAAAGATCAAGGCCAGGTGCAGCGAAGTACGGGAAAAGTGGCTCCAACATAAGCGCGAGTGCGATCAACAAGACCGTCCAGCCGTCTCGCTACGGAGAGAAGTTCGCCGACTCGAGATCGAGCTCAGCCCGTTCAAATGCATATCTCGACGAACTTTTGTGACCCCACGAACCATCCTCGCCCGAAGACTCACGGGGAACTTGTGTCAGGGAACCATGAAAGAAGCACAATCCTTGCGTCAGTCCACAGACTTTTTGAATTTCAAGGCACGGCCATCGCTGACATCTCTCACGCCTGCCTTACTTGACATCACCATGAGCCCAGACCTGAGTCGTCGATTTGTTGGCGAAATCCGCGATGATCTCAAGAGAATCGAAGTTCGTAAATGCCTTTCTATTCAGATTTGTGACGGGTGCCATGTGGGGAGATTCCGCTGCTCTAGCCAGTTACGATACGCCACCCGGATTGACGAGTTTCCCAATACTACGAGACCAACCTCGTGTTGTTCCAAGTTCTTGTGCTTGGAGTGTCTCGCTATGTCCATCGAATCATCTCTGGACAATACCGAATGGTGGAAGCCCCCCGGGTCTAGGTTTCGATTAAAGTGCCCTGGTTCCTGCTCTGGAGAGTCGACACGGATAAATCATCGTCATCACTTGGAGAGAATTCTTACAGGCCTGGATGATGCGCGCAAAGTGAAGATAATCGGCAGGTGAGATGCCACCTGAACACCCTACTTTCAATGTGTGCCTTGCTAAACACGCATCAGGTACGATACCGCGATGACCTTGCGCAAAGGGTTAGATGAGCTACGTCCAGTGCTCAGTCCCGCAGCACTACAAGTAGCAGCTGCTTTAAATGGACAATTAATTACCCTCGGGGGAATGCGTTCAGTTCCCTTCCACCGGAGAGACAACGATATGGGTGACAAAGACAACCAGGCAGACGATGATGATCTTATTGAGTTGTGCGACGTGGACTCTCAAAGCAATAGAACGATGAGTATTCCCGTTTTCAAAGGCCTTCTCCCCCGCAGCGACGAGAAGGAGTGCTCAATTTGCACGGAATCGATTCGAGACCTTCGATATACTTCGTCCGATGACTGGCTTAGTCTCTGGCGGGGATATCATGGAAAGGGCATGTGGAGGATCCTCAAGTTTCCAGAGAAGCTTCGGGATCGGTGCGGACACAACATAGATACATGTTCATCTTGCCTACAGAAACACCTGGACACTCAAGTGCAAGAACGAGGCAGAAGCTGTTGTGAAAAGCTTACCTGCCCGTCGCTTGGATGCGGTCGCGTTCTGGATTATGAGGAGATTCGACTATATGCTCGTGATAACACATTCAAACAGTGAGTATATTCCCATTAGCTGAAGAATCTCAAGTACTGACTCTGGTTGCAGGTATGATAAATATCTGACGCTCAACCTTTTGAGCCAGTGTTCCAACTTCCGATGGTGTCTCGGGAAAGAATGCTCAAGTGGCACGATATATGACTTCGAAATTAGCCCTTGCATTTCCTGCACGGAATGCAAGTTCAAGATGTGTTTCAAACACCAAACAGCATGGCACGAAGGGCAAACTTGTGACGAGGTCGATTCTCTGCGCTCGGACCGCGAGTATGGTTGGAAGACCCAAAATTGGATCAAGCGGAACACGAAGCTTTGCCCGAAATGCAACGTTCCCATAGAGAAGGGAGCGGGTTGTTTTCATATGACATGTGAGTCGTGATTCGATATGTAAATAACATACCATAGCTAACATCACTCCGTAGGCTCCGAATGTCTGGGCGAGTTTTGCTGGGAGTGCTTGGCGGACTGGAAGAAAATACGTCCTGAGTATGGAGAGTACATCCAGAACGAACATAAGGATGGCTGCCACTTTCGGACTACGATGGATCGCCCTACGCGGATATTCGGACAAACTCTTCAGGATGCTTTGGAGTAGGGCACTTAAAATGAGTCATTTGGCGATAGATTCCAGTCTACCCAAGATAGTCAACGTAGAAACACATCCAGGCTCAAATGATAGCACACATTAGCTAATTCTCAAGGATCAGAGATAAACCCGCTTTTGAGAAATCTTCTCTTCAGATATATCTAAATAGTTTCCTATCTATAACCAGCATTCGATGGCCACTCGCACTTGCTAGATGACTGATCTTACCAATGTGTACAAAGGAGCATCTCAAAAGTTTAGTCCTAAGAAAAAGAAATTATGTCATTAGCCCTAGGCTAGATACACCAAGTACTTTAGATATTTGTATACCAGCTAAGAGCTACTAAGCTTTTAGCATACTAAAGGTCTCAAGTGGCCTAATACCCTTGAACCTATAGAGGACTTAGTGGATAACTTATTATCAATAGATAACACAACTTGTATTTTGAGGTATCTTACAAGGATTAAGGGATATGGTGTCTCTAGCGCGGGACAGGACTTTTGAAATGCTCCTCGTATCAATTATTCAAGAAAAATGAAATTATTTACGTAGTTTTGTCTACCGATCTAGTGATTGAGCCTCGTACATCTCGCTGTAGAGACCAGCCATGGCAAGCAGTTCACTGTGTGCCCAAAATCCGGCTATTCCCCCATCCTGGAACACAAAGTCACGTCGTAGTTTTTGATAGTCGATGGCTTATGGCAATCGGGCCGGCTCGTTGATTTTCCAGATTGCGATGCGTTATCTAATGCATTATATAGGTTTGGACAGAAAGGTGGGAATACTGTTGAAGAATAACGGAAGCAGTTGAGATCCTTTCTTTTTGCTATTCAAAGTCTCCAATGCCGATTTATTTAGCTATTTAGCCATGAGCGTAATGGTTACCGTGGCGGTCGAGGAAAGAGGAACACCCCAGCCCCCACGAGTCTTCTTTGCGCCTTTCGCAGACACTCCCCAGGCTTTATCAGACGAATCAACCCAAACAACAGCTTGCTTGGCTTTTGGTGCCTTTTGGTCTGCGACAAGGTGATTGAGATGTGTCCCGCCTTTGAATCAAAGGTAAACTCCTTGATGGATCCAGCATCAACCGAAACCGCAACCTTCAATGGCCCGATAAAAATCCTCCGCCTAATGGCATCTCGGGGTGATACTGTCACAGTACTGCCCTTGGATGATAGCACGCCTCCGTATGCGACCAGGCCAAGAACTTTGTCCTCTGCAACATACGTACCACCGCCCAGAGCCATGCCTAGGAAGCCCATACCATAGTCTCCTGTAATGCCGTCCCACTTGAGCGTATCTGGGAAGGAATGGAAAGCAGCACTAGGGAAACCGTCCTTGTTAATATTAGATAGAGGACCAGTAGAACCAGCATATCCTACGCGCAGTAGGTATGAATCGGAAGGGTCATCTCGGAACGCAGATAGAAGTACTTGAGAGTTGAGACCAGATCCGTAATGGTGAATTTGGCGCTCAATTCTCTTCAACTTGCCCCCGTAACTATTAACCTTTAGCAATTACTCGGTAAATGAGTCCAGGACTGACACATACATGAAGTCCCAGTATCGACGGGCATTGCCATTCCATCCCCAGTGGGGAACGCTTGGCATGTAACCAAGAACGCTGTTAATTGTCTTGGTGGCCGATTCTTCGAAACCGAAGTATCTATCAACGTTTATTAGCACGGCCTTCGTGACCTCCAGTAAGAATCGAGTCGTACCTTGACCAAAAATGGACGGCTTCTTGGCCTGTCGAATCCCACGCCATCTCGCTGCCATACGGAATATCCTGCGAGTGCCAAAGCTCTGCTCGAGTTCGCATAGCTTTTTCAAAGGCCTTGACCTCGGTGTTTTTGTTCTCTCTCTTCAAGTCTTCGAGGATTTCCCCAAAGACGGTCTCGCCCATGAGGCCAACGTCTTTGTACCAAACGTCGTCTTCCATGCCTCGCATCACAGTGCCATAGGCCTTGCTTAGATACCATTCCCAGGAGTGTTTTGTGATGTCTGGGTATGCTCGGGCTACTCGATACAGAGACCAGTATGCTGCGGAAGGGTGAACGTAGTTGTACGCTCGGCCAATGTCGGAGGATTGTTCTTTATTCCACGACGTCCAGCTGCCCCAGTCAATGCCCTTGTCGTACTGGAACTCGGGGACAGTTGAGGGCTCATAGAAGAAGATCGACTTCCGCACGGAGAAGTCGTCGTTCTGAATCTTCCCCCAAACAACCCCATCAATGAAGTCCTCGAGAATAGCAACTTCTTCCGCATTCGGGAGAATAGCTTGTTTGACTATCGCAGCAACGTATGCGCCAGCACCACCCTCATCACTGAGTCCGGAAACCCAAACTCGTGAGTCTTGATCGACAATCGACCCTTTCTCGTAGTCATAGGTCATGATTGAGGGCGCACGGCCAAATGGATCTGATGTGTCGTTGAACAAAGCCTTTGTGGTGAGGAAGTTCCCGAGATTGGCAAGTACATCAGGGCTTGGTTTGGTGATGAAATAATGGACCGTCTGAACTCTTCCGTCCTCGTACTGAATGGTCAAGCGGACTCTTCCCCAGGCGGAATCTGAGGGGACGATGGTGTAGTGATTATCTCCTTCATCTCGTGCTTGAAGAGATCCAGAGGGCTCAGCTTTGATGGAAGTCACGTCAGAGTCGGAATGAAGAACGAGCTGGGATGGTAGATCCCTTGGGATGATATATCCAGGAACGCCCTGGGCCACCGGTATGCCAGCCTTGTGGACTGTGTCGTCGAGGCCTCGTACACCTGAGTCAGAGACAGAAAAGCGAACGCCAACTTGCAGCAACTTTCCTGGCGCAAGCTTCTTGGAAGAGGCGGGGTTCCAGGGATCCTGGCTGGCCCACTCCTTCTCCGCCCAAGCTTGGGTAAGAACCTGCCATTCATAGAAGCCCTCGAAGGTCTGGCTTCCATAGGCTGTCTTCTCAAAGAATGGTTCCTTCAGGTTGCGGTACGCCTCCAAGGGAGTGTAGGTGCCCTTCAGTGGTGTAACGACAAGAGCCTTTCCGGTGCCGGCGACTGGTGTCACGCGTATGTATCCGGCTTCCATGCCGATATAAGGATCGGACAGCGAGCAGTGGGCTGCCATCTCAACTGCGGTGCGCCCAGTAAAAATGCTGTTGAACTCTGCTGGGAGGCCAAGACTCCCAATCTCCACGGCCGAGTCGCCAACATTTTTGATGGTAAAGCGAAGTCCAAGATCTCCAGAGACCTCTACCCACTCACGGGTGATGTTTAGAGGTCCCGATGGTAGAGTCGCCTCCAGGCTCGATGCCGCGAGAGTGGCATCAACTCCCTTGACTGACTGAACTGGCTTGCGACTCTTCGCCGAATCACCATCAATCCACGTTGTATCGCCATCCTCGCGATACCGATATGTGATGTCTCCCCAATGGTATTGGCCATTACCTTGGCGAAGAGAGAGAAGATCATAGGGTAAGAAGTCAAAGTCACTGTCCACCGGTTGAAGTGATGCCAGGACCTGAGCGTTCTTGACAATTCGGGCCTTGAAGTTGGTGGTGGTGATGTCTAGAAACCCATCTTCAAGGCCCAAGTCATCATTTTGTGCTAGGGCATGGCTGGCGAGTGTCACCAAAAAGAACAAGCCTTGGCGGACATGTTTCATGGCTTTCAACGGGTCCTTAAAAAAAGTGCAGAATAATATAGGAAGGGGACTGTTGGTAGGGCTCAGTGGATCAAGAAGAAAGGATACCCGGCAACATATTTGAGGAGTATTGTGTTCATATACTGGTCGAGATAGAGTTTTGCGTTCATTGATATACCCAATTATTCGATTAATACATCCCCGATGAAGCTTCGGGCCACGGCATGCTCAAAGCGACGAGTTTATTTCCTCCACGAATAGTCTTACGGATGTCCTCGTATAATTTATCTAAATGCAACGGAGCAGTTGATCAGTTGGGTAATAGTGCATAAGTGGTGCCATGGATCTGGCAATTTCCGCCCTATGACTGGGCCGCTTGGAACATCGTATTCTTGATCGACACTGCCTGCCAAAAATGGCCATCACACGCATTCAATTCCTACAGCCTAAGTATCGGCATGACGGGCTGCGGCACATTTTCCAGGGCGCAGATTTGATTGGAAGTAGTGCGCTGGCTGAATCTGTCCTTCCGGTAGAAAGGGAAAGACCAGACAATGTCATAACATACCATTTTTGCTTTGGGGTTTCTCATCTCAAATCCAGGGGAGCTTGCACAGCACCGAATCGCCTCGGGCAGACAAATTTCTATTGAAACCATTTAAAACGGTCATGTTTGACTTAGGGTAGTAAAGGGTTCAAGTGCGCATTCTCGGCAATACTGGAAATGGCACCTGACGTCAACGAGTAGTGTATCCCCCGTCAATCTTCAAATCGATGCCGTTGATGTTTTTGGACGAGTCTTGACACAAGAATGATACGATCCTAGCAACCTCATCTGGCTGGGCAAACTCACCTGTTGGAACCGCTCTGAGATACCTGGGACGAGGTGTTTAGTTCAGCAAGGTGCCAGATAATCGGAAATGTCCACTCACTCCTCTCGAACCTTGTCATCAGCCCAAGCTTTCTTTCCAAGAGCTGTCAAAACAGGCCCTGGGCTAACGCTGTTGGCTGTGATTCCGTGGATCCCCCATTCGCTCGCCTGGCATCTCGTCAGGCCTACAAGTCCAGCTTTGGAAGCGCAGTAGGCGCCATGGCGATCCAGCGCTACATGCGCTGCTTGACTTGCAATGTTGATGATCCTTGCCCCGGGAGCATCCGACTGCTTGGCCTTGGATTTGAAATACATGCGCGCAAATGCTTGGCCTGTTAATGTTGGGCCATAAAGGTTGATCATGTAGTGCCGCAAACTATCCTCCGCGGTTGTCTCTTCCAGAGGGCTAAGGTTGACGTAGCCAGCGCTGTTGATCAAGAAGCTTGGATACGCTACATTATCCGCTGCAACGGCAGCAAATGCTTCCTCGACTGACTCAGGTTGAGTAATGTCGCATGCGTAAGTTCTGATGTCTCGATGGTTTCGCGAACCGTACACTTCCTCGAGGACCTGATGAACCTCGTCCTTCTCAAAGGGCGCATACAGCAAGGCAAGCTTTGCGCCTTGCTTTAGGAATAGCTTGCCAACGGCACTTCCTATGCCACCTGATTTGAACACATGAGATCAGACTTTGGCCGCGTCTTTGGACTGTGGTCTGGACATTGCCCTGAGTTGGCCAGACATACCTATACCACCTGGAATGATGGCCAACCGGGATGCAAAAGCCATCCTATATCGGCTTGATAAGACGTAGAGCGTAGTAGCCGCTGGTGAAAGAAGCCGACGGTGTTTTAGGCCTCAACGTGCACATACATCGATGGATTCCGTTGACCTACTTTACCCCTCCTCGTCCATCTTCTCATCCCTCCCCTCATCAATTCCGCGTGATCGACGATACTACCCCAATTCGCCAATTATGACCAATAATACCAGCTTTGGCCCTGCCGTAATGCCTGAGGCTACAACTTTTCGTGATAATAATCACCTGTACATGGTACAGTAGCATCGTTGCCTTTCTTCACGACTTTTGGCAGAGCCTTTGCGGAGTGAATTGCATCAGACACTGGATTTACTAGTGTGATATATACGAAGAATATTTGAACGTTGCTAGATAGACTGGGTAACTCTAGGCTCGAATAACGGGCGTAGTTGCATTGGCGGAACCCATAACTTTCCGGTGTAGTTGTCATCCTTGGTTGGATGCGCGGTGTCATCGTCGACTTTCTCACTTGATGGACCATTTCTCCACGGCAAAATGGCGATTAGCCCTTGGCCAGCTGCCGGGCGATATTCATGATATCAGCCTCAGGGAGGTGATAGCGAAGAGGTCTGCTCTACTCACACTTCCACATGGGGAAAGTCTGAAAGTCTGAACACATCGGCTATACTTGCCAGTATGATCAACCCCCCTCTTGATCACAAACTCCTACCCTGGAGTCCAATCAGGAGGGCGCACTTGGTGAGCGTTAGCGCATAAACATGGTCAGCGGCTGTCTTCAAAACGTCATTGGGTCTCCACAGCAGCGTCAGCAGGGATCGGATTTCATTACTTGAGGGACGGTTTGTGGGGAAGGACAAGCCAATTTGGAAAGAATTTTGTCTGAGATGCAAAGAGGAAGTTCATTCCGCCAATGGGAGTAGAGAGTATAGGAAGAAACCGTAGCCAACACTGTAGTACGCAATTGCTTGAAGCCTAACGAAGCTGGTTTATGACTGTTTTAGGAATAAGGCAAGTTTGACCGGAAGGAGACACATCACCTCTCGGGCAAAATTCCTTCCATAGAAGTTATCAGGCCTATCTCTATGTGCATGTCAAGGCATAAGTAGCGCCAAAACAGCCGTGATGCTTCGCACACTCTCACAGCTCCTCTTCGAAACAAGTCCTCTAGCCCAACCAGCGCCATGGCAATTTTCAAAGCTGTGAATCAGAATCCTTCTAGCTCTAGTGAAGGCTATTTGGTCAATGATGGCACTCTCGCTGAGGACAAGGTCTCCTTCTTGACACCGTCTTTTCCCTCTGAACCAATTGAGATTTTGCGTCAGCGTTACGAGAAAGATGGGTACCTTTTTCTCAAAGGACTATTGCCTCGATCTACTGTTCTGGAATGTCGAAAAGCCTACTTTGAGCTCTTGAGCTCCACTGGAGTTCTAAAGCCCGGCACCGACAGCGTCGATGGCATTTTTGATGCTGGAAACGACGGTGCAGACTTTCCTAGTGTTGGAGCAGGACCGGATCTCGAAAATCGCACTGCGCCTGGGTCTTTCGCCAACCTCGTGGAGAAAGCACACACCGAGTCGTTCTATCTCGAATTTGCGCGTCAGCATGCGTTGTCGGACTTTGTAACAAAGCTAAAATCATGGGGCGACAATACGATGCTCTTGCCTCGGTCGATTCTTCGGAACAATACCCCTCTGAACAAGGCTATTGGCGTACACTACGATCAGACTTTTCTCCGCTACGGAGAGCCAACCTCGGTAACAGCCTGGGTTCCTATCGGTGATATTTCACTGCAGGGAGGCGGTCTCATCTATCTTGAAGGAAGTAAGTTTTGTTCTTTCCACTAATCTCAACGTCTTCACTAATTACAGCTCCTAGGCGACAAACTGGGTCAGAAAATCGAGGCAGCATTTGACGAGAACGCGAGGAAACGTGGTATGACAGACGAAGAGCGACACAATGCTTACAATTCCAACATGATGTCGACTGGTTGGCTCGGAATAGGTCCCATTCAGTTTGCCAAAGACAACGGCGGGCGATGGATGTTGACAGAGTATGAGGCCGGTGATGTCGTGCTCCACAAGCCGCATATGGTACGGTCATATCCAAGAAAATACTGTGCTGTCTTACTGACCCGTTTTCAGATACATGCATCGACCATCAACCGCGATCCAGAGAATCGGATACGGCTTGGTACGGATCTCAGATTTGTGGATGCTTCAAAACCCCACGACAAAGTAAGTGCACCCCCATCACCCATGCTGCGATTTTGTCCGTACTGATTGGAAACCTACATAGCGGTGGCTGTACCCGTATCGATTCGACGATAATCTTTAAATTGGAGGCTGCCGGCTGGATCATCATGACGGACAGATGTGATCTTCCACAATGACAAGTATCTGCTGTAGACGGAAGCCCAGGTGCTATGAAGAGCAATATATCGCACACCGAATGATTATTTGTATGAACATTGCTACACAACAGACCGTGACAGCCCGAACTACGAATTAATCCGCCCCATTTCCTAAACTTACAACACGACTTTTGGGAAGTTTAGGGCTCCTATCAAAGCACTGAATGATAGCGCGTCTTTGTTGTGGTTGTCACGTACTTAGAAGCCATGCCCAAAGATATCAGCGTTGGATAGGGGAAGACACAGCATTTTCGAGTGGTTGGCGCTTCATCTGAGGCTTCGGACTATCGACACATGGTATTCCGTTAGCCATGAAGAGGATATACCTTGAATGCGAGTGTGCTTTTATTATTATTTTGTAAGTGGTCACAAATGTGCTACCTGCGTACGCTCTTTTCGTTGGGCAGACACCGAGATTCTCGGTAATCGGGAATAATCAGCCTAACATTTGATAATCCGGCAAACATGAAACATGGCTTTCCAGGACTCCGCCACGGGCTCCACCCACGAGGCTCCTATGGCGTGACTTTGACAAACTCCATCATACACACATCTCCGCTGGTGGTTTTTAGTATCCTCTTCGCCATCATGAAACTCACCGAAGAGCAAGTCACGGCTGTCCGCTCATACATCAAGAAGCAGCCCACAAACCCCGTCACTATCGCTTTTCTGGGCAGCGGCGGGGTCGGCAAAGAGAGCATCATTTTTCGCCTTGTCCGACCCGCAGACTCATTTGACCCAAACAGGGAATATGATCCCACTTTCGAACCAAGCGACTACCAAGCACAACTCATTCTTCACGGAAAGCCCGTCAGACTAGAATGTGAGAGATGTCACGATCCCTGGAGCGACCCCGATCGCCAGGAAGACCATCTTGCCGTGCTTTCATGGTTGGCAAAGCAATCAGACGCTTGCATCTACGTGTACTCGGTTACCGATCGGGCTAGCTTTGATCGGTTACCAAGGCTACACAGCAGTAGCGGAATCTCAAACGTGCTTTTTGTAATGGAGAACAAGACTGAGCAGCCGAGGGAGGTCTGGGAGGTTTCGACAGAGGAAGGCAAGCAATTTAGTTCGAGTATTGGTGCTGAATTTCTCACCGTGTCAGCCAAGACGGGCAGAGGTTGTAGCAAAAGGGATGCTGCCGCACTCGTGTACCGTGTTCTGCTGTTCAGGATTCAGTCGGAGGAGTCAGAAGCAAAGCTGCAGAGAGAGGTTACAAAGGCGGCAGCGGAAGAGGGTTTAAGGAAAGAACGGCGCCACTCGCTAAGTCATGTCTTTCAGCATCTCAAGGACATCGGCAAGGGGGTGCGATCAAAAGAGAATTAAGCTCCAAGTGTGTGTGTATTTCATAGGCCGCGAATAGTGTTTGCGCAGGTTACATGGTAATACTTTGAACAACACATTTGATGTTGGGCTTCATTTTGTGGCTAGTTTGTCACCAAAGAGCAAACGAGTCTGTGTAAGTAGACATACGCTAATCAGCGCGTCTCACTATGTGCTGAAACCTAGACCATGACACCCAGTGAAGGGCACCGCCCGTAATTATGTACCTAGTCTTCATAGCCCAACGGCATTCAACTCAACTCTAGATAACCTGTGCATATAGGGTAACAGGAGTGTAGCCAGAGGGACAGCTGGAGAAAATATACAATAGGTTCCCGAAAACAGAGTTATACTGGGAGCAAAATTGATCCCACGTACCGCCAGTAGAATCGCATTCGTCAGAGTCGTCGCAAGTGCCAGCAGGGGCTGAGCAAGTGATTTTGAGATCTTCTGCCACCTCGCAGGTAAGAGCGGGAAATTGAGAGCCATAACCAAGACCATCACCATTGAGGACGAGAGCAGGGCTATCGGGATCAACAGTGTACTGTGCAATCCAGTAAAAGCCGCTGCTGAACATCATGCGCCCCGTCTCAGCATCAATAGAAGCGGTATGGACAGAGATGTCGGTTCGCGTAGCATCGAAGATGTAAACACTGTTGCGTTCACCGCCGTCTTTAAGCGAAGAATCGCCAGCGAGAACAGTAAAGGTCGGATCGGGCACAGGGACAGAGCTGGTGGAGGACGTAGTTTCAGTTGACGATGTGGGTTCCTCGGTGGAAGACTCGACCGATGCGACCGATGTCGAGGTGAAAGACGACTCTGTGGTTGTAGCTGAGCTTGTCTGATCGATTGATGTGGACTCGACTCCCGTCGAAGAAGACGAGACTGTAGAGAGCGAGTTAGCACCTCATTCCTCTTCTGACATGTTAATTCATTGCCTACCAGTGACGCTTGGGTGGCATGGGCTTGCAACTGCCGAGTCAGCGGCGAGAAGGCCAACACCTAGCGAGAATAAAAGAGTGAAACGCATTTTGTGAGCACGAATGACGAAGGCGAGTAAGAATGAAGGAACCGCCCTGCAGAAAAAGGAGGAAGTGCGGGTCAAGATGATGGATGTGTCTATGTTATAAATAATGTGTTCATGGCAAAAGCCAACCCACGGGAAAGGCGTGGTCCCAGCTTGCGCTACAGGGATTAATCCACACTATCGATTCTATTTATTGATTAGCTCGCGAAGTTCTGCCTCTTGCGAAATTGGAATGTGGAGCAATATTGAAGCTATCGAAACATCTAACGGCTTTTAGTGTGCGTTGGGGATGACTGATTGGTTTCTGCGAGACCGGCTAGTCTTGATGTTGACCCCTGTGAATTTGGGAAGCTGTTTCAGGGATTGTTCGCTGTCATTGAGTGACCCACTAGAATAACGAAGTGTCTTATCAGCGTGCTTGACCTCAGCCGCCATCCAGTCAATTATTGGAAACTTCACCAAGTACCGCTAGGTTATTTTCAAGCTCTTATTGCTTAGGTCTTGAAGGGCATCTTACTATATTCCTATTAATATGGAGTATTAGTGCAATCTTGGGTTTCATTGGTATGTGTTCATTTTGCAAGAATAAGGTCTCAGTCATGTCTAAAACCGTTGACATTTCCGTCGACCCAAATTGAGATAGACGGGTTCTTCGATCGTTCGAAGCTTTACGACAGCTAGGTTCAAATAGCTCGAGGATTGCTTCATGTCACAGAGCCTAGATGATTCAAGCGTTCAAAATAATCTCACCATCGAGAATTGGGGAGTTTTACCTAACGACAGTGTCATCTTTAATGCTTAGAATCTCTGCTCATTCCAGGTGCCACAAGACAGTACAATCCTAAACTCTAGGCCCACTATCGCATGATACTTTTCCTTCTGCACATGCAGAAGTTCAGTAAATGCGGCCTACCTTGCTTCCTATAATGGGCGCTAATTGTCACAGGGTTAGAAATGTGATGCTAGAATGTGTAGATGGCATCAAAACTCATGTGTAGGCTTTCTAGAAATTGTTAACCGACCTGAACGTGAGGCTTTAGGATACAGAAGGAAAGATAACCTACCCAGTGTCGATGCTCAGCGAGCCGGCGGATGTGACGAGTCCTCCCGAGCGTCCATACGGCCCCAGCCTTCAAGTCCACCTGACTCCGTCGTCCCCTCCCTCCCCTACAATAAGGCGAACCAACGGCAGGGTAATCGGTCCGACCATGCCAGAACAGGGAGGCACCGTGGACGGAGGGAACGAGATGGAGTCGGAAACAGTCTAGGGCACGACAAGGTTCGTCGGGCAGAACACAGGACAGAACTGTCGTTGTGACGGTCGGGAGTCCACACCACTCAACGGAAGAACGTGCCTGCTCCTGATGGAGGAAAAGCAGGACAGGCCAGTCAAATACCCGCAATAGGATGGCCGAATGGCCCGAACGCCGATCGAAGAGCTCGCATTAGGCAGGAGTAGTATACTAAAGCTATAGGTACCCACCCTAAGCTGCATCTATAACTGGAAACGGCACACTTCCCCGCATCCATCAAACGTCTAGACATTGGAGGTTACCGTTCCATCACCTAGAGAGTAATTGAGAGCAAAATACCCTGGTCAACCCCGCAATTCACCTATTAAACATCGCTTTAAGCTCGAAATTCAGCAGTTAAACCCGTGATTGACAAGGATGAATAGACTTAACCGGAGCCTTAATGGGAAACGCACCAATGACTTCACTTACCACGTCCACACGCGGAAGAACTCCCCACATGTCGGGGTAGATCAGCGCTGCTTATCACATGCCATGTATCTTGATGAACGGTGCTTAAATGCAGATACAGGGACTCGAGAGTCTGTTGCAGCCTCGGCTGTGATGTTCGTGATAGGTCACGCGGTTGGTGGTCATTGACTTCTATAAAGACGTACCGTGGGTATAAATGCACTTGATAAAACTCGAGACTGACAAACCTCGCGGACAATCATTCTCAGTCAATGGGAATCATGTATTGTCTACGCTCCCTACTGGCTGTTGCCGCCCTTTGTGGCCAATCCTCTTCCTTTGAGTACAACACCTTCGATGGTGAAGGACATCCCTCCTGCTACAATGTCACTGCTGTTTATGATGCAAGGAGCGTTGGTGAGATTGTAGATCTTGTCAAGGACGCAGCCAGCAAGGGTCTCCAGGTACGCGCTGGGGCGAAAGGCCATATGTGGTATGATACCCAATGCTCTGACGATGAGACCGTCATCATCCGCACCGAGTATGTGAACGACATTTGGGACTTGGACCTCGATGCAGGAACGGTGATGGTTGAGGCTGGGGTCACGTTTTTTCAGTTGGCTGAGTACCTTCACGAGAACGGCGCCAACATCGGAACAGGTCTGGTCAATTGGAACATTAGTCTAGGAGGAAGCATCGCCATGGGAGCTCATCGAACTTCGCTCCGAGAGGACGCAGTCGTCGTCGGCGGGGTACTTTCGATGGACATTATTGACGGCAAGGGAGAAATTCGACACATCGAGCGTGATGAATCGGACGACGATTGGCTGGCTGCTTCAACCTCTCTCGGGATTCTGGGAATCATTGCCAGAATCAAGATGCAGGTGTTCCCAGAGACAAAGGTGTGGGCTATGCAGAAAACGTGAGTTGACCAGAGATCTTCGATTTATATGCGTCTGATTGAAGGCAGACTGGACGAAGACGACGTCCTTGATGGAGACATCTATGGAATGATTTCGCCATATCTTACAGCCAACCTTTGGGTATGTCCCCAATAAATTCTCCGGGGACCGATATTAACACGAACCAAGTGGTGGCCATATAAACGCAAGTTTCACTGGCGCTACTATGACTCCGTTCCCATCGATGAGAGTGACCAAGAGGGATTCCAATCTACCTTCTCCTTGACTGAACTCGAAGCAGTCGCAGCACGCACCCTCCTCGACAGTGGCAAGTACCTGCCATCTTCGAACTGGCTGGCGGAGGAAATCTTCTTTGGCCTGTGGGAAAAGCCCAACTTTCACGACAAGTCCACCAACGAAGAGATTGAGGAGTGGCCAGTGTACGGGTACAACTATGATGTCCTCATTGGAGGACTATATCCTGACCAAAAGCCGGAATGGGACTACGATCTCCGTGGATACACTCTGGAGCTCGCATTCCCCGTGACGCGAGCAAACGAGATGCTTAAGAGAGTCCGCGAATTGTTTGACGCCGAGACAAAGAAACTGATCTTCATGACGTCGACCTACAGAAGTGGCATTAATATAAAATTTAGCAAGCCGCATTACGATTTTCTCGGCCAGGCGACGTACGACACCGCGGATGGCCAGGACTGGAGTAAGGGCACTATCATGTTTGACTTTCCGTCGTATCGACCAACAGTTGGGGACCACAAGCGATACAATGGGCGGTTCTGTAAGTTGAAAATATGAAAAGACAGGCAAATGCTAACGGGGTAGATATAAACCTTGCCAACACATTGATTGATGAGTTCCCCTGTCGGCCTCATTGGACAAAGAACACTCGGGATGTATTCAAGAGATCAGTCAAGAATCTGGATCCAGACGTATGTTTGCCACAGCCATAGTAAGAGCCCAGCGGCTAACCAGTGTAGAATCTTGCTCGGTTCAAGGTTGTGAGGGAGAAATTTGATCCTGATGGTATCTACAGGAGCGTAGTCGGAGAGATTCTGGGAATGTACGACTGAGACCAAGCCTGATACTCAGGAAGAATGGAACTGGATGTGAAAGTGACCCAGGAATTTGTAAGGCGTAGGATTTAGGAGGCAGAAGTTGTCGTATTAAGTCGAATTTTGACACCGCCTTTTTCTTCATTCTCTACGGCAAGATATATGGGCCCTACGATGACTTAGGAATATGTTGTCTTTGGCGGCATAACTCATGTCTCACAAAAGATGAACAATGACTCTTTATGACTACAACAAGGCGTTTAGAATAGGCTTAGATAAGCCAACTAGCAACCATCACCCCTCACCGCGCTTCGGTCCTCAACCAACAACTTCAACTTCTCTCGCACCCCTTTACCGCCCATCAACCACATTCCCGAGCAAGCGCCGCCCGACGCTCAGAAATAGCCGTTTCCTCGCCACCATGACAGATGCTACTTCCACGTCCAGCCCTGCCACAACACAGTCCCTGGCGTCGGCGCCGCCTCCTTGGAGCGTACTAGAGTTTACCTTCAGTAATAGAGATACAGACTCAGAGCTGGTCATCACCTGCTGTGGCAAGCGCTTTTTTCTCCACCTCTTCGCCGATAACTTCTCCGAGTCACCCCAGCTGAGAGAGCGCTACCTCTTCTTCCTGGAAGTTGCTGAAAACTACGAACTGGATGGGTTCACTATTGAGGACTTCCACGACTGGGCCGTCGAGCCGCTATTCACCTTGTTCCGGAAACTATCTCCATGCGATAAAGATCAGATATGCACTACACACGACTTCCTGTTTCCTGAATCCTTTGTCTACACCTTGCGAGCTGTCTCCGAGGAGCTCGTCCCTGTGCCCTATAAGGACAGCCATGCCGGTGACGCGTCGAGATTTGGCGTTCATCTTGCTGATGAACTATGCTCACCTTTCAAATCTTTCCTCCCATCTGATATCCAGATCGACAAGGAGCCTATAATTGGACCACCCTCTGGGATGCCAAGCAAAGTGCGTCTTAAGGATGGAACCCACGCCTTCTTTAAGTTTATTCGCCGTGGAGACAAAAACTTCCTTAAGACCGAGCTCGATACTACAAGAAGATCAGCAAGGCGCAGCTAGATGATAGCCTTCGAATCTCTCGCCTGTATGGTCTGGTACGGAATGAGGCCGGTGTCGTCTTTGGCCTTTTGCTCACTTATATAGACTGCGGACGCGTGACACTGTCTTGTGCTGTGAGGCTGGACACCGCAGTATCCCTACGAGAGAAGTGGGTTTTGCAGCTTCGACACATCATCAGCCAGCTACATGTAGCTGGAATTGCCTGGGGAGATGCCAAGCCGGACAATGTCCTAATTGATGGAAATGAGGATGCATGGGTCATCGACTTCGGCGGTGGCTATACGGAGGCCTGGGTGCCTAAGGAGCTGGCCGGGACAGTGGTAGGGGATTTGCATGCTCTTGAGAAGATGGACAGGTTCATTAGCGCCGAGGGTGGAGGAGAGTTAGATGCCTAGATATGCGAGCCTGGGATGGAAAAAAGCCGGATCGAGAAGGCTGTATCTTGGCGTTAGATGAGTATTCATGAAGGACTGTATGAGGTTTTATATGGCTGCATCGAAGTAACTTTGTACTACGGTGTTATGACCTATCGTGACCCATGGGGAGGCCGCGGAAGGTAGGGCAAGTCGAGGTCTTTGATGCCGAAGTGAAAGGCGCGCTTGCGGGTCTCTGGCGGGCCTCTCACCTACTCACTAGCCATAGAATACACATCTGTCTTGAAAATACAGCAGCAGTGGGATCTCTTTTAGACAATCCGCAATATACATTGTAAGTAGAATGCCTCGAATTTCGATCGCTGGCAACACCTGAGCCTACCATTAGGTGGTGCCCAGGGCATGTAAAGATTCCAAGGAACGAGGAAGCTGATGAGCGCGCAAAGCTCGGCAGCAACTCGCCCCTATTACCTAGAATCCGACCTACCCTCACTGTGATTGAAAGGAGGGCTAAGATGTTATAGCCTGGTCTCTAGAATAACGATAGGCTTAAAAGAGTAGCTAGCATGCCCAGTAATTGTCGCAATAGCGATTGTTGACCAATCTTTTACCCCATAGTATAACGGTCCAGTATAACTATTACAATTATACTGTGGAAATGGGCTTGTAGAGTCTACACTGATCGAAGAAATAGTGAAGGATGGACGGCTGTCTTAACCTTCACTATTGATGGGTATCACCCTTAATTAAATTAAACTATGCCAACCATGATGTAGTATACTGTTGGTGGGGCCAACCATAAGCTTCCGCGAAATGCATCATCAGCTACCAGAAATAGAGGTCAATTGCCCAGCAACCTGTACTTCTGGTGTATGATTCACTTCATGCCATTCGTTTTCTTTTCCCCCACACTCCCTAAACACGAAGAAAGAAGAAAGACTTAAGATGATCCGTTTAGTTTCTTTATTAGTTCATATGCGTATTTTTTAGTATTTTAGAAGTTTTATCCAGGCCTCATTGCTGCTCCTTTCAAGCACGCAACGTCGCGATGTGGTCTAAGATTATCGTGTGCCATTTGGATAACCGAACCATCAGCCATTGACCCCCAGGCAACGTAGACTCCAAAGCCAGCTTCGAATATCCGTGAAAACCCGAACTCCGTAAGAAGAGAAAACCACACATCACTGCCAGTATCACTACTACGACTAAAATCACACCCACAAAAAGGCATAGCGACCATTGTCGTCCACGCTTCTGGGCCGCCTTGTCTGGTGTGGTGGCATGAAGCCCGGTAAAATCAATGTCTTTCAACCGAATATCCAAACTGCTGTAGCTTCTAGGGAGGCAGTTCTTGGTCGACTCTTTCGGCGCAATGACGGTTTTCACGGATGATTTACCCGACGCGGTGTGGGCTGTCGGGGGGCTAAGCTTCGACACTGAGTCTGGTGTTGAGGTTGAAGTTGATGCTGGAGAGGAAGCCAGTGAGGGAGATGATGTCGAGTCCATGGTGGAGGCCGGTGCAAGGCTCGGATCTAAGGACGCAGTGGAAGCTGAAGATGGAGCTAGAACGGGGGCTGAGACTAGAGCAGGAGACGATGTTTGGGAGGGCGTAGAAGCTGGAGCCGGAGTTGAAGCGGAAGCTGAATCCAGCGCTGGGGATGGAGCTGAAGAGAGGGCAGGAGCCGGAGCCGCAGCCGGGATCAGAGCCGCATCTGAAGATGAGTTCTGAGGGGGAGATGAAGCCGAGGGTTGATATTGAGCTGCAGTTGGAGCTAGTGTCGGAGTCGAAGTCGGAGTCGAAGTCGGAGCGGAAGAGGGGTCCTGAGAGGGAGTTGAAGACGGGGCTGGAGATGAAGTCGGAGCTGGAACTGAGGCTAAGGCGAGCGTAGGAACTTGAGCTGGGATTGCGGCCGTAGCCCCAGAAGTATCGGTTGCAGGAGGCGATGAATCAGACAGAGTTGGAGAGAAAGAAAAGGCTGAGGAGGCAGATGAAGCCGGCGAGACAGCGGCAGCTCTGGCCCGAGCCCGAGCCTTGGCCTGGGCGCGAAAGGGACTGGGAGAGCTAGGGGAGGTTGGATTACCGGAAGCGGTCGGGGATTTGGAGTTTCGAGGAGATCTGGGGGAAGCGAAAGTCCGGGTTGGAGTTCGAGGAGCTTGCGTTTCCCTGTGTCTCGATGATGCTGTTGCCGCGGCATACCGGGGAACTTGATGGTTGATGGCCGACACCGACGACATCGCGTGTTTGTATAGTGGTTTGTCGTCTTTGTTCGTGTGTCTGTGTGTGTCTGGTCGGTCTGGTTGTGCCTGTGTATATCTGTCTGTGTGTTGGGGGAATACCAAGTCAAGTTGTTGACCCAACAATCAGTCGCGAAAACGCGGGACGTAGGCGACTATCATTCCCTCGCGGCTTCGATCGGACACCGCAATACTGTACCACGCAAGCCTGATTGAGTTTCTCGGTTCTAATGCGCAGACGATGAGCTGATCTATGCAGGTACGAATACGTTGGCGGTTCAGCCTCCATCTAGGCAAGATTGCAACGACACCAACATCACGTCCAGGTTTTGGAGGGGGCTTTGTTTCATAAGACTTGCGATATTGACAGAGGCAATCTGTATTATGAGTATGACCTGAGCACATATGCACATGCGCCTCTGAAACACTGACGTGTGGTTACCCTCGTCGTCAGGCGATGGGTGTCCTTCTTTGGTACACTGATGGTCGCCAACGGCGACTGGGCCAGCATCGCCCGGATTTGGTTTCCGAGCCTATTACGGACGGTGACTTAGACAAGGGACAGGTTTACGGCAAAAAGGCCAAGGTTTCCGGGGTGTACGTGGCTGTCGTGATGACCCGGGAACCGGCGAGTCGGGGCCGACGATTCGTGTCGTGCGGGCTAGAGCGGTCGATGTCTCGCCTTACTAGCTTGTCTCATACTACCAATGCAGTAAGTGAAGCCCTTCAGTCTTTCTGTTGGTGGGACGAACAGGTCTTGCCCGCTAAGACCAGCCACAGAGTGCTTTGGATGGATCTAGTTTACAGCCGCAGCCGCCCCATTCTGTTAAGGCGGCTACATGATATTGTTTTGACAAGCGCTACACATCCTTCACAGTACTCCCATGCTTCCCTATCGACTTTTCTGGTTGACCTCTTGGCCGGGATCGACAGGGGCGACGTGGAGTGGCAACCCCAGTTTAATGCGCTGGACAGCATCCGAGAAAACGCTGGCATCAGACGAGCCTGCGTCGATGTATTGACCGCTTTCACCGTCTTTAGCCACAGGCACCAGCTGAAGGCCGCCCTCGTCGATATACCACATGCGGAATGATAGTCCAACCGTCGTCATGGCCCATACCCACTTCAAACTGTCTTTTTGGATGCATGCCATTGCAGCGTCGAGTGCCTGCTGCTCGACGTCCCGAACACTGAGGCTCTGGTGCTTGCATCGGACGCAGAGTGAGGCCGATAACGTGTCATTGTCAGCGTCGTATCGCCTCACCGCCATCTCGGTCTGTGGTAGTGACGCCTCGCTGGAGCGCCCGGCGGTCACCGAGCAAATGTCTGGCTGGTAAAAGGCTTGTCGCACAACGACCTGCCAGAAAATCCACGAGCCATTTTGCGTATCCTCAAGAGCTTCATTGCGCGCGTCGTTGTAGAGCTTCCGGAGCAGCCCTGATTCGACCAGGCTCATTGCGGGTGAGGTCTCGGCAGTGGCTGCGAGGTAAGATGTCTCCAAGGGCATGCTAATTGAAGACGTCGTGAGTTGGAATGAGGATGCGCGGGAGATAATGTCCACAGGCACAAGTCTAGCCACAGTCGGTAGCCTTCCTCGTGTCCGCCACTGAACATGTCCTTTGCCTCGCCGCCTTCGCTCATTCCTCTCGCACCTACGAAAACAAGCTAAATAGACTATTACCCAATTCGCATTATCACCATGATGAATCAATGGGCAATACAAACGAGCCATTGGAATACGAGTCACTTTGGGGCTTGGGCGGAGCGCAATTAGTCGCCCGGGGAAGGCCCGACGTGGTCCTAGGAGCAACGCCACAGCCATCTTATGCCGGGACTAAGCTGCTAGGCGACACACCAAAGGTGGCATGTGCCGCTTGCGAAAGAAAGCTGAAAGGCCCCGCCGACTTAGTCTGAGGGCGTGGCGTTGCGTGGCGTTCCGCGAATCCCGGGGTAATCTCGACCGGGGAAGATGCGCGGATCGACGCGAAGGACGGACTCGCGCTCGGTTGCCTCGGCCGAGGCGAAATCGAGATGCTCAGCTAGAGAACCTTAAGGCGATCGTCCATGACTCGTGCCGTTTGCGGCTTGCAGAACCGACACTGGACGCCGTCCATATCCTCCCGCCGGGCCGCGATATCGACTCCGATCAAGGACTCACGGGTCCAAAGAATGGACGATGTCCTCTACAGTCAAGGCGGATCGAAATCCTCATCGAAATCCGCGTCCAGGGGCTGAAACATCTCAAACGAGAACTGATCAGCATGCGCGATACAATTCAAGACCCAGTCTCAGTCAATTACCCCAACTTGATCACGTCCAATTGCAGTCATTCTCACTCAACACCGTGCATGGAGGCTTGTCGACTAACATCCACTTGGGCTTAGCCAGCTCCCCCTAGTGTTGCACTTGCAATTCCATCTGAGTCTAAACAGGCTGGGAGTGGTTCAGAGCGCCCCTCGGTCAGCTGCTACCTTTCTCTGTAACCAATTTTCTTACATCTATTGCATCGCCGCCCCTCTCCCTAGTGTGGAAAACCTCATCCGTCCATCCGCATCATGCATCCTTATTCTCTCCTTGTGGGCGTGCCATGAAAACCCTCGTCTCTCCCCACTTCGTCGCCCAGGAAGTCACCCAAACTGATCTCATTATTGCGTCCCTGGCTTGGGGGTTTACCATTGGCTTCGGCTGGTTGACGACATGGACGGCCGTGAAGCAGACGACGCAGATCTTTAGGCGACGCGGCCGACGTGTTTTCTCGAATACCTACGTTTGGATGATATGGCTAGAGCTTCTTGTGTGCCTCATCTTCGCCGTTATCTGCTTTCTGCATTTGTTAGGCTATATACCCCCAAGGTCAGTCAACTTCCCTTGTTCTCCATATTTGACGAGCACACTTGGAAAAGCCATGCTGACATTGGACAACCAGTTTCGCATTTTACTTTGCTATTCGTATGTTCTGCTTGAGCGATGCTACAATCCAACACTGATGCGTCCTGCTAACTTGCAATCCTCAGTTACTACCTGGGCCCTTCAAGTAAGACCTCGCTACTCGTTCACGATGGATCGGCATTAACCTGCTGCCAGGTTCAACTTCTGCTTCAGATCATTATCAATCGATGCTCCGTCCTTCTCACGGACACGAAGAAAGCATGGCAGCTAAAGGTCGGCGTGGCCACCTTGATCACAGCTGTCAACATATCTGTTTATTGCATATGGCTCCCTGCCCGATTACAGATCTCGGAGCGATACATCTGGATTAACGAGTGGTGGGACCGATGCGAGAAGGTCATATATCTCCTCGTTGATGGGTGTTTGAACTTTTACTTCATCCACCTGGTCCGCGTCAACCTGATCGCCTACGGCTTGACCAAGTATAAGAAGTTGGCCCACTTCAACATGTTTATCATCGGATTCTCCCTCAGCATGGACCTCCTCATTATTACCATGATGAGCTTGAAGAATACCTTTGTTTATATGATGTTTCATCCTCTTGCGTACGTCGTCAAGCTCAACATCGAAATGTCCATGGCCGACCTCATCGGAAAGATCGCCAGCGACAAGAGCTCTTGCCCTATATCAGACGGCACATTCTCGAGCTCCACTGGCGAAGGAGCCTATAACCTGGATGATATGTCGACACTGGGGAGTCGGAGGAGGACCATGACTGCGGATGAGGTCGAGTCTGTCCTCAAGTCGAGAAGAGCGTTGCGGTATCACCCAGTCGACTCATATGCGAGCCACGCCGCGGATTTTGGGGACCGCAGACCATCCATCCCTGCAGCTATGCTGCGAGATCGTTAAAGTCGATTAAGGATATCAACGAATTACAAAATACATTGGCCAGCAACTGGTCATCTCAGAAATCTCCTCCCAGAAGTGAAGAGGCTGAAAAGTCCGCGATACCTGCTAATCAGCCTTGCCATTTGTCAGTAGCAGACTAGTTAATATCGGTTCGCCACCACTTCTATTATTATCCATGGAGACGTCCATGCAGTCGGTGCACAGAAATGCCAAGATGCGGGATGCCGAAATGCCGGGCAAATACACGAGAATAAGCGTCGAGCTAACTTTTTACGCTTTCCAACCGGCCAACGCTCAGACACCAGACAATGCGAGTTACACCTGATTGCACATACGTGGCAGCATCACAGACACTCGCCAAGTGGCGCTTACTGTGGCTCTGCGTCTCAGCCAAGACGGCTTCGTTCTACTTGATTGGTTTGGAAGCGGCGGATACGAAGGCGCAGAAACCATGAGCCACTCTCGGACGCGTTGAGCGGAGGTGGGATGGACCCTTGCTCGTGGCTTCATAAGAGTGACGTGCTGTCACCTCGGCTTCTTCTCCAACATGTATTTCGATTCCATTGAGCATCACAGCATTGCATTAATATCTATCAATTAGAAATTCCGATTCTTGCACACGTCAAAGCATAATGACCAACCACAACAATTACCGCGATGACTACAAAAACCCCCAGGGAGATTACCCACCACCAGGCGGTGCTGGGCTAGCGGGTTCCTATTACAACGAAGCTTCGGGCGGACATCAGCAGCAGCAGCAAAACCAACCGCCACCGTACGGGTACAACGATCAAGGCGACTCGCGCGGACGTGACGACCGACGTGACGATCGACGAGACGATTATAATCAGCGTGATGACCGCCGGGACGATGATCGCCGGGACGATGACCGCCGGGATGACCGTCGGGACGACTACAACCGTGATGACCGCCGAGACGACAACAACGGCCCCGACGGCCCCGACGGCGAGCGGGGCTTGATGGGTGCACTCGCCGGCGGCGCGGCCGGAGCCTACGGCGGTCACGTTCTCGGCGGCAAGACCGGCCACAGCAAGACAAGCGGCGTCGTCGGCGCTCTCGTCGGTGCCTTTGCCGGGCACAAGCTGCAGGATACGGCATCCGACTGGAAGGACGAGAGAGACGAGGAGAAGGAAGAGAAGAAGAAGCGCAAGGAGAAGGAGGAGAGACGAGACGACGACAAGGACGATCACGGTCGCCGCCGACGTTCCCGCAGTCACAGCCGCTCCAGCAGTCGGTCCAGTCGGTCCAGCCGATCGTCGTCGCGTCGTCGCGGCCGCGACTCGGCCCCCCGAAGCGGCCACTACGCCGGCCACTTCACCGCTACTTCCCGCGACATCCGGCTCGACACGCACGGCGACTACAGCCTCACGGCGTCGTGCAAGCGCAACGACGGGTCCTACCAGTCCAGCACCATCAGCCTGGACAAGATCCTCGAGAACGACGGCGGCAGCTTCCGCTGGGCGTCTTCCGGAGGCCACGCACGCGGTCCTCAGAGCGTCACGGTGCAGCACGGCGACACGCTCCGCGGCATCGGCGCCAAGTTCGGGTGCTCGTTTGAGGACATCTCGCGGCATAACGGCATCACGAACCCGGACCTGATCTATCCTGGTCAGGTCCTCCAGATTCCCGGTGGCAGCGGCGGAGGTGGAGGAGGCCGGTTCAGTTCGTCGGCGAAACATGTGCGTCTTCTTGACGGTGGCCAGAGGCTGGAGGCTGAGCTGCGTCGTGATAATGGCGACTGGGTCATGAGCTCGATTGTCTTGGATGAGAGGATCAAAAACGACAACGGGACACTAGAGCTTGTTTAAATGAATGGGTGCTGGTTCGACTACAAATGGATAGCTCAAGTTACTCTGATCTAATTAAAACTTGCCTTCGCGCCGGTATTCCTCAGCCCTGTTGAGAATCTCCTGGCAGTCCTTCCAAACTCTGCACCTGTTTTGCAATCCCTTCAGCTGGCCATTCTTAAGCCCAACAGAAACCCCCTTGAAAAATCCAAACCAGTCCGTCTTGTTGGCCTCCAGCAGTGTAGCCGGCACAGGCGCGCCTTTCAACCCCGTGGGGTCCAATTCCGCCGCTTCTTTGAGTTCCTTGGCCGTAGTCGACCAAAACGAGTAGTCGAGCGATGACCAAGCTTCCCACATCCAAGGTCTTTCGCGGAGCGTCAAGGCCTGGAAAACCGCCTGCGGAAGCGGCAAAAAGGAGCGGGAAGCAACTCGAAGCGCTGCGATGCTGCGTGAGTCGAGGTCCATGACAATCATGGTTCGGATTTCTTGCGGCAAATGACCAAAAACATCGCCTGGCCCTTGCGGTTGATCACGGATGCTGCTTTCGCCCGTGGTTTCAGATGCAGTCAACTCATCAACCTCTCGAACCGAGTCAACGACTCTCTGCAAACCGGGGACATAGCAGCTATTCGCAGCCAGCCATTCGTCCCCAATATTATGCTGCCACGACTGGCCACATGCCTGACTGACAGCCGAGTCGCGGGGGAATTCATCATACACGTTCTCGATGCCGACCATTCTC
Organism: Neonectria sp. DH2; assembly: GCA_003934905.1. Taxonomy (NCBI): domain Eukaryota; kingdom Fungi; phylum Ascomycota; class Sordariomycetes; order Hypocreales; family Nectriaceae; genus Neonectria; species Neonectria sp. DH2. The sequence goes on along the minus strand of RQWH01000015.1, from coordinate 549,900 downwards.
CACCAGCCCTGGAGTGCTTCGTAGTCGATTTTCCCGTATCGATGCAGCGAGGCTCGCTTGAAGACTTCCAAGCACGTGGGGTGAAAAGGCAACGCATACTCATCGAGCTCTGAAGCGTCCCAGAAATTCGTCTCTGCGCGGGGGGCTTCACAACCATGGCGGGCGGGAAAGACGGTGGGATTGCTCATATCGCGACTCGGCATGTAGTCACCCAGGCCGCTGAGGAAGAATTGTCCTCGGCGTTCGAACTCGTCATCGTCAGCTTCTGACTGCCAATCACTCTCCTTATGCACAAGGCACTGCAGCGTGTTGCATCCTCTCATCTCCTCGGTGGAAATGTTGTGGCCGTTATATCCCCCGCCCCACCAGCTTTCACCAACACAATCCGGCCCCGCGATGTGCTCGAGCATACTCGTTCTCCCAATACCCGTGAAGCGTGTGTCGATTTCAGACGGTGGGAGAGGATCCGGGCATTCGGGGTAAAACACCTCTGTTGACCCCTCAAACGTCATACCACCGTCGCTCTGACGGCTGTCTGTCGGGTCGGCGTAGCCCTCAGTGTCATTTTCGTAAACTTGGTTAGTCTCCCGGAGCGCAACCATGCAGCCAGGTTCACAGTCGCTGCTCGTGAAATGTTTGCTGTCGACAAAACCGCCTCCTGCGAAGCCACCAATGCTCCACGCAGCAGATCGAGGTTCCCCTGCCTTTCGGATGCGGCCGACGTTGAAGCTGACGCCGCAGATTTGACAGTAGATCTCAGAATAGCCCATGATGTGAGATTGAATGCTGGTGGAAAGGCTGGGTCGGAATTGGTGTGAATGTTTCACGTTGGTCTAAGCCAGACATTTGCGGACTGCCCCTCTTTTTAAACCCGATGCCAGGTGGGGCATCTCACTCCCGTGGCCCAATTGGGTAATGGCCGAGATGCCACGATCTCGAAGCGTAGATCTAGGGTATGTATGGTTCTGAGTATTAGGGTGCAATGAAGAGTTCATGATCGGCATCTGATTTGACATTAAAACAATATTTGTCAAATAGCCGCTCCAATTTTCAAGGTAGCAATTTATCTAGACGGTAAGCTAAAAGGCGGCAAGACTCTCCCCAACGCTTTTCAGACCGAATGGCTTCCCACGATCAATTGCTGCAAGTGGACTGTGTGCAGTCACCAAGGAAATTATCTACTGTCATTCATCAATATTGAGTACGAAAAGAACCACCACATCGTACACCTTCGAACCAGAATCTAGATCTGGAAACGGCGGTATCGAGCGGTTGACCCGGACTCCGTATCCCGCTTGGCTGTGTTCTTGGTCGCCCAGTAGTCCTTCAGAGCCTCCTCCACTGCATCGACATCTCCATACGGATTAGCACGCGCCATGCTCTCGACCGTTTCCACAATGGCATCGTCCGAGAAGGGCCCTGTCCTCCCCCTAACGTCCGCGAGGACATAGGGCTTTGCACGCCATTCCTTCTGCATGGGGTCCAGGAACTGCGTGCCATTGTAGCCAAAGTCCTCCAGCGAAGTGACGTTGAAGGCAGCCATCATGTCACTGTCTTCATGGATCAGGTTGTGGCAGTGGAACATGTACACGCCGTCAAATGGAGCATACACGGCGGCCACGCGGACGGTTTCACCTTTGCCCAGCCACACCACATCCTTGAGCCCAGCGGTCTCGTAGGGCATGGTTCCCCGTCCACCTTTGCGATCGAGAACCAGGAAGTCGACGAGATGGACGTGGATGGGGTGAGTCCAGCCGCCAGAACTGTTCTCGAGCTCCCATATCTCGACAGTGCCGCGGGGGACCTTGGCCAGGACGCGATTGGTAGCATCAGCAAATCCGACGCCGTTGATGCGCCATTCGCCGTTGGTGCGGTGGAAGCGGAAATGGTGATTGATCTCTGTCGTGGCTGGTTTGGTGAAGGGGATGTCTCGGAGCTTTGCGGGCACAGTCGAGGTATCCTCAACTGCGTCAGAGCTCACGACGAAACGCATCACTTTGTCTGTGTTCTTGTAGTCATCATCCGTGCCGATGCCCCCAACCTTTTCGAGGTTCCGCAACTCGAGCGTTTGGCCGGCGTACTTGGAAAAGTCAAACACAATCTCATAACGCTCAGCCATAGAGACGTACTGTCGAGAGTTTAATTAGTAACATGTGGGGTGATAATGTGCTCCAAATACTGAATGGTCGACTTACAATGTTTGAAACCTGGACAGGCTTGCTCAACAGCCCAGTATCTGACCCGATGACTTGGAAGGGAAGCTGGGTATTAAGTGCACTTGAGCGAACGAAGTACAAGGCAAATGAACGAGAGATGGCGGCATTCAGGAAACGGAACCGGTACTTGCGTGGCTTGACGTTCAAAAATGGCCAGGGCTGGCCGTTAACTTCAATGACATCTCCCCAAAGACTATTTTTCTCTCCAGCTGTAGAGAAGAGCGAGCCATCGGCATTGTACTGCTTTGAGCTCAGAATTAGGGGGATGTCGTAGACACCATACCCAGATGGCAATCCCAGTGACTCTTCAGACGAATCTGTCAGCATGTAGGCGCCAGCTTGGCCCATGTACGCATTCTCGGCAGTCTGGTGCAACTTGTAAGCATTCGTGCCGTGTAGAGTACAGTTTTATCAACTCACCAAATGCATGGCGTGGTCATGATACCATTGGAGACGGGCAGATTGTCCATTAGGATAGTAATAATCCTTGTACTCTCCTGGCTGCGTGATGTCCTCGGCCCACCCGTCGAAAGGGGCTCGGGAATAAGAGCCGTGTAGGTGGACCGAGTTTTCATGTTGGGCATTGTTGATGAAGCGCACGATGGATTCGGTTCCTTTGGGGAGCATAAAGGTAGGCCCAGGCGCCATGCCATCGTAGCCTGTCAAAGTTGCCGCCCCGAGGTTCGGATATACAGACTTGGTAAAGGATTTGATTTCCATTTCATAGTACCAGATGTCTTTGCCGGTCAATGGGTTCTTGATGATCCTAATAATCTATGAGCTTGTGTCGGTGAAATATGGTGATGCTCTTACTTTAAGGGTTTCTTGACAGGAGGGATTGGGAGAGCGTTCTTGTATATGAGAGGGTACAATGGACTTTCATCACGCTTCGCAAGCTTAACAACAGCGGCGGGATCGTCCTCAACAACCGCCTTCAGATCGGCTGATTCTTCTGGTGGGAGATCATAGGTCCATTTCTGGGCTGCAGATAATCCACCCAGGCTGTTCAACACCAGACTGGTGAAGAGGAAGCGGGTAAGCTCCATGATAACAAAACAGGTTCGCTGAACCGGACTGTTGTGCAAAGCTGGGAAAGCGGATAGGGAGTTGAAAGAAAGGAGGTATGTATGTGCCCGTGTGACGACGGATGCTGCCAGATGGGCTTGGGAAGCTCTCTTCACTCTAGGGACTCAGATATTTATAAGAATCCATCAGATAGAGTTTGGCTGTGAGCTCGGTGTCATGGACCGTCTCCCCTTTGACCACCATCACGGACCTCGTAATGGAGACAAGCCATAGAACAGTTCGGCAACGAAGGGCCCTTGTCGAGTTGCTGCAGTTAACCGCCCACAACCCATTAGTCATGACGACCAAGGCACCTTGTGATGCGCACTTTCGGAGCATGAGTACAAGTCAGGTATAGAGGCATGCACGTTGTAACGGTACGAACGATACGAAGTGGAGGATAGACTGCCAAGACTTTGAAGCTGAAAGCGAGGCAGTTGTGGCGTCGAGGCGGCATAAATTGGCATTTCATCAGCATAATCTGATTAAGATTCAGCCAGCCATTGTTTTGATCCGATGCTCGCTCCCTCCTAACGCAAGCTGTCTCACAAAACCCCAGCCTCCTTTTTCCTCCTTCGCCTATGACATAATTGGACGCAGTTGAGAAAATCATACCTTCAACAACCATTGTACCGACAATGGTGGGGGGGTTGAGGACAGGGGTCAAATGCCGGACACATCGTGGCTGGGCGGGTATCTGCCCGCTCCCGCCAGGCGGCCCAGAATGGGTGCAACCTTCCTTTTTTGTGCTAATCAACCACTCGCTGTGAGACATAGCTGTAATATTGATCAGATTCTATACGAAGAGAATGAGAGCTAATAGAGGTTGTTAATTAGCTGTAGTGTGCGGTGTTTTCTTTCACTTGCTTGGGGACCTACGAGGACTTTCATTGCTAACGGGATATAGTGGCGATCTTCCCCGGGCGGTTCAAGAAATGCCAGGTCTCCTAACCCCCCCGCCTCTGTACGTACGATAAATTGAATCTGGGGTTACAGTCGGTGTCTAGCCATAGCCGATGGGTCCTTGTCTTTGAGAGGAAATATGCCGTATAATATAGGTGTTTGTACCTGCGACGTAACCGACAGCGTAGGATGGATCGTGCGCCTGCTGCAGGTACTATAGCCTCGAATTGTTCCCGGGCCATATGGTTCGGGAATGATTCTTAACATCTTCACCGCGTCTAGAGCAAGATGAATCGCGGGAGGCATCCGACCATGCCGGAGAAACAACTGGAGCAGGTCACATGGGCTCTAAATTCAACAAGGATATTGTGTTACGTGGCGTTCGGAATGACGCCACTATTATGTAAATGCTGCTGGACTTTTGCTAATGGGTTGCTCTGGTCAATCCTTTGTTTGAGGGCATGGGGAAGAGAAATAAAACAATGTTGCACGTGCCAGAGCCGTTGTTTCATTTCAAAAATAAAGTTAACATCCAGCTTCTCCGAACTTCTTGCATTGTAAGTGGATTGTTTATGTACCTCACCTGGCGCACCCTGGCATATATGTCGCTGGGGAACGGCTCTGAAGTTTCCTACTGCGACTTCCAGCCAGGGCTTGCTTGATACCTAACAATCTATGAAGTCACCGCTCGCACCTGCATGATTCACCTCTTGGACTGGGGATGCGTTATAATCGTTTAAAAAATTGGCATTGGAGGAGACTCTGTTATAGCTTACTCCGTCGTCATATGGGTCTACATTTTTGACTTTGCAAGAATTTCAACGGTCGAGAGGCAAATCACGACAGCTGAGGAGGTCAAGAGACTCGTCGATTAAGTGGACATTCCCCTACTTATCCTACTCTATCATTGGCCGCTGCGTACAGCAACACTCGGATCACGGTAGTGGGCTTGGGCCGTCACGTACCGCCAATGTTGTAGCCGACCCCAAGCCCGACCTGCATGAACAGCAGCTGAAATAGCACCCGATACGGAAGTACCCGAACCTCGGGTTGAGACTTCTTCCTTCCTAAGTGATCTGTCGTTATTCAGCTCTTGCACTGTTCACCTGACACGCATGCTGCATGCATTCAGCCAGGCGCCGGGACCGGTTCATCGTCAACCAGCCCAAGTTCATGATCTCGCTGCAGGTATGACATGATGACAGCATATGAGAATTTGCCATTATGGTCAGAGGAACTCGTCAAGGGCTTTTGTCTTCTGCCCCCAAGCCATTCTCAATTCTCCCCATCATCAACGGTCTTCACTCCTTTGAACCCAACACTCTTTATCCCAACCACATCCAATCTTTACTCTCGCTACATACAATTTTCAGCCATGGGCTTACTCTCATTTCTTGTATTTCTTGTTTTCGGCAGCCACTTCTTCGGCTTGCCTTTTCTTGCCTCTGCTCAAGAGGCTCCTGTCTTCATCCAGGGCGTATTAGAAGATGCCACCGTGGATGATGAATCTGTCTAAAACACTGGGGGAACCATCACGGTCAATGTTCAACATGGTTGTCCCAAAGAATCTCCTCGTCTAGTTCCTAGCTGCCTGGGTTCCTTGGAAGGATTTCGTGGCCAGCAAGGCAGACTGTTTTGGTTTCGAGACTCTGGTACGTGGACTCCTCTCAGTCATGTCGACATTTCAACACGCTCACTCTTCGTCCCCTTGCACTAGAGACATGAAAGACCGCATCATCGCCACAATGGGCTTGCGTGGGGTCTCAACAAAACAAGTTCGAGTATCGCAACGACATCTTGCACTCTTACACTTGAGAGTACCGGGTCATTGCCGAGATCAACGGCGTTGCGAAAACGCGCACCACCAAGAACGGCATCGTTAGTGGCACGTATGTGCAGCCTGTAAACGTCTGGGTGCAGGCCGAGTAGAACATCCCTGGCACGCCGCCGGTTCCCCACGACTTTTCATAAACGGGGTTCCTTACTAAGGGCGTCGGTTGTGATGAGGACGGTAACATTTGGGGTCCTCTTGACCCATTCCCCCAGACCGGTGTCTTTATCGAAGCACCCACCTGCCTCGTGGATCGTTCAGTATCAAGTACGTACAATACACCAAACTAACGTCCTATTATTCATATCGGGGGACTAACATGAAGAATGAGGGTTGGCATTCTCTCTCGACGCGCGTCTATGGGTCTTTGGTACAGCCGGGCCAAGGCTGAAGCAACCGCCGACGCAGAGAGCAAGGGGACTACTGAAGGATATATCGAGATCGCCCGTCTGAAGGCGTTAACAAGACGGTCAAGAGGGTTAAGAGAGAATTCTAAATGATCGCTACTCGATATGCTGCGAATTTGCTTTCGGAAACACCGACATGAACATTGCTTGTAAAATGCTATATATTTATTTGAACCCTCAATATCACTTTATTTCTTCAAATCATCCTACAATCAGTGGCAACTATGTAAGATCACTTCCTTCCAGCGCATCCTCTATCCATCGCCACAGCCTCTTATCTGCGATAAAGCATTGATTAATCTCCGACATCAATGTTAACTTCCTTGCGATGGCAACCTTGTCGGAGTTGTTGGGCTCGGAACTACCAAAAGCGTCCTTCTCCTGTTTTTAACGTCATCTTCTGAAGAGTCGTCCTCACTTAGTTCCAAAAGAAGTTGCCTATTGCCCTCTCGTCCAGCACGCTCGTGGAATAGTTGAGGTATGTCTTTTGGCTCGTCTCTCTCTTTTTCATACACAAGTCCATAGAGTGTTTCAAAAAGTTGATAGTCTTGTGTGGAAAGCATCCGCACGAGTCGTTGAAAATACCACATCCGGTCAGATTTATTCCAACAATCTGTTTCGACGTGGTAAGAGCCCTCATTGAAGCTTGATCTGAAAGCAGTAGTGAGCGGCTTTGAAGGTAGTTGGACTATATTCCCTAGGCTCGGAGTCGCGAGCAGCTCAGTGATGGGAACTGATGATGCCGATCCCCAGTCGATGAGGCAGGTGATGTTGAGGTCTTCATCCACAAAAATGTTTCCGAGATGAAGATCCGGATGGCTGATGGGGAAGCCTTTATTGTCGTTGTAAGACAGTCGTGGCATCATTTCATCCAATATCTGACCAGCAATGCAGTAAGCAAGCCGGTTCTTGCTGTGGTTAATCTTTTGACCAACGGACACGAAGTCATTCCAGCGACTTGTTGCGGCCTTGAAGCTGCTCCAACGTAGATATTCAGACACATTAGGAATTGGGGCAAAAAAACAATGAGGCGTGAGAGGGAGCTCTTGGGCGTGATATTTATAGACTGAGGCAAGAGAACTCAGATAAGCACTCTCGTCATCAAACGGCCCCCGATCTACTCCTTCCAGGGAGTCTCTCCGCTGCCAGAAAAGTGATGGGGAGAGGCATTCGCCAACTGTATAGTTGCCATTATCGTCTTCGAACAGAGACCCGATTTTCTCAAGACGTATCCCTAAGAGCTGTGCAACAATAGCCCCAAGCTGGGCCATAACTTTCTCTCTGGCCTTGTCAGAGAGAGGTCGAAGCATTAGTGACGGTGTGGAGTCAGGCGGCTCAAGCGACTGCGGAAACCACTCATATTCCGAGAGGGCGCTGCCAGAAGCTTTACTCATCAAAATATACGGTATTTCAATCGTACTACTATGAGAGGCACTATGAGATATTAATACCTGACAGTAACAAAGCGTGAGAAGGTCCCTACCTATAGGAGTACACCTCAGGTACCGGGATTGAGCTGTAATCTCGCAGATACTTCAACGTAGAAACCTCGCTAGTAAGCATCTTGAGCGCAGACTCTTCACTGAGAGTACCGCGTTTTTTAAGGCGGGGAGAACGAAAGATCCATTCAACCCCATCCTTAAAGGAGACGATGACAGCCCAATTTAGGCTGCCGGCCATGGGCGGCTTTGAGACATCGCAAGTGCATGGCAGGCCCCTCAGGCCCTCTGACAAAGTGAGGAGGGCATCGAGATTGAATGGAGAGAACCTGAAGATCCTTTGAGCCATTGTAGTTTGATATGACGGTGTGTGGAGGGGATGGTTCACAAGCGAGAATGAATGCGGGCGGTCAGTGTGGTGGGGCTGGAGGTACCCAGAGCACTGTGGATGGCATTGGAGCTCTGGGGAAGAAACAGAAAAATGCAGCTTGTTGGCCGCCTATAGCTTCTAAACATTTGATCGAAGGCAGCCTGTATATCTTTGTGTCAAAACATTACTGTATCAATTCCTCCAGGTTCCTTTTACGCTGAAATCTTTGTACAGATCCCTACGTCTTCCACCAGTCCGGATCAACGTTTCACTCTTATCCCTTGGTCGAAGTCAACCCCAGATACCCATACCCGCCAAGAACAAGCCCCGACAGAAACCGAAACAAAGCTATACCAGGCACGCCCTCTTTCCAGCAAAGGTAACCGTCCACGCTGCCGGCCACGACGAGCAGGGTCAAGATCGTATCGAGGGACCTGAAATCGCCCCGGAGATAGAATGTGTAGATGGCGATACCAAACATGGACATCCGGGAGCCGTATACGGCAAAACATGTGTGCGCTTCGGGCGACGCGGCGATGTGGTCTGGCAAGCCAAACTCGCGGATTGCACGAGCGGGCTTCCAGAAAGGAAGCATGCCACCGAAGGTGAATGTGGTGGCGATGAAAAGAGGCGGGATGTGCCAGGGAGTGAAGGAAGGAAGTGTGGTAGTCATGTTGTAGATGAGTGCGATTGATTATGCGATGTTTTGGCAAGGTTGAAGTTCAGAGTATCATGAGACGTCACTCGAAAGTCTGAGTACCACGCAAAGCGGGAAGATGACGTGAGATCCAATCTGGGTTAGACTTGTGACAAGGGTCGGAGTTTAAAAGAGCTACCCAGAAAAATAGAGAAATTGCCTACAATCCGCTAACTTGTAACTACGTATTATCAGGAAATCCTTATCATCAAAGCCGAGAGAATATGAAATGAGAACAAGAGTGGCTGCCCTAATTACGAAGTCTTCCAATCTCGCAGTACCTTGGCCAGAACAGGATGGCCCGAAGTCTCAGCCAGCTTCGCGGCCCGCTTGCACCGCATGCGCAGTGTATCGGGATCTTTGTCCTTCTGCAGCAACAGACACATGATGTCGAGACGGCCATGCTCAACAGCCGCCTCAAGCGCGGTCCGACCGCCCACTGCCGCCGCCGGCGCGTTGGGGTCTGCTCCGTGTTTCAAAAGCAATGATGCGATGCGGAGATGGCCGTTGATGGCAGCCCTTTGCAAAGCCGTAGCGCCTTGCGATGGGCTGGGCGGACCGTTGACGTCCCCGCCTCGAGAAAGCAGGAGGCGGACCAGAGGCACGGAGCCTGTTCCGACAGCAGCTTGTAATGCTGTCTCTCCCCACTCGGGACTAGGAGGCGCGTTGATATCCGCTCCTGCGTCTAGTAAGGCCTTGACCAGATCCTCGTTCTTTGTTCCCACAGCTCCTTGAAGTGCGGTCTTCTGGTGTTTGCCGAAGGCCGGGGCGTTGATATCTGCTCCGGCTTGTAGCAACATGTGCACGACAGGGGTGCATCCCCCCGCTGCAGCATCCTGGAGGGGATATCCTGAATCCTGATTCACATCGGCGCCGTGTACAATAAGAACTCGCACCATATCCTCGCTGATCGACCACTTCCTAGTTGCGAATTGGAGGGCTGAGTCGCTTTTGCAGCTAGGTGACTTGTTGGGACTCACCCCTGCTGAGAGGAGGACCGTGACTGTATCGATGTCGTTTAATTTGACCGCGGTCACCAAGGCCTTTGCACCAGCAACACCAGAGATGTTGGCACCTGCGTCTATCAAGAGTTTGGTTAACTCGGAATTTCGGGTCATTGCCGCGATCTCGATCGGACTCTCGCCATTTAGTGGTTCATTGACGTCGGCCCGGGCCTGCAGGAGAGAGCGGACTAAATCGACATTTTTTGACTGCAATGCAGTCGCCAATGCCCCACCATTAGGACAAGCCCCTTTTGCGATGAGTAAGCTCGCGATCTCGAAGCGCTTGAAGTCTATGGCAGTGATGAGAGGCGAGCTACGTCCGGTAGTATTGACGCTGGCGCCGCTGTCGAGGAGTCTCGCGATGATGGCGCTGTGTCCGTCCACAATCGCAGCTTGAAGCGCACTGAGCCCATTCTCGACCAGGGCCGGCGGGGCGTTTACATCAGCCTTCATCCGCAGGAGGAGGTTGACCATGTCAAGATATCCGCTTTCAGCTGCTGCTTGGAGACAGGTACGGCCGCTCACTGCAGCAGCCCTCGCATTGACGTTGGCGCCAGCTTTGATCAATAGCCTGACAAGATCCAAGTCTCCAGACTCTACCGCTGCCTGTAGGGCTGTTCTCCCATCAATAGGGCAGGGTGGTGCGTTGACTTTGGCATTCGCTTTCAGCAAGTGCTCAACCAAGTCTTGATCTCCCGCTGAAGCGGCGGCTTGAAGGGCTGTTCTCGCGCCTCGTCCCGACGTAGTGCTATTGACTGCAGCCCCTTTTCTTAGTAACAGATGTACTAGGCGGCGATTGACCGGTTCTGTCGCGGCAATTTGAAGCGCTGTTCCGTAACCGCCTACATCGTTGACGTTTGCACCAAGACTAAGCAGCAAGCGAACCGCGCCACCATTGTTCTGATAGACCGCTTCTTGCAACGGGGTTCGAGTAATGTTTTCCTCATAAAACAGGATTTCATCCACAAAATCGTTGTCATTGTAAGTTCTGACGTATTTGGCCACGTTGCCCTCAGAATCGAACTGGCTATCCCTGAGCCATGGGAGGTAGCAGTTGATCGGGCAGCCATTGATGTCTGCGCCTGCTTCCAAAAGAATTTGGATCATTTCCATATTGCTCCTTTCTGTCGCAACTTGAAGGGATGTCCGAAATATATGGAGCTCGTCATACCCTAGATATTTTACAACTGCCTCCCGAACTTCTTGGTATGCCTCGCCGATTGGATAGTTGACGTCCGCTCCGGCAGCAAGTAACATCTCAGCTACTTCGATGTCGTCGTTCAAGACAGCAATTTGCAATGCCGAACGTTCAGCCTTTGTCGTATCGTTGGGATTGGCACCAGCAGCCAGCATAGCCTGAACCAGCTCGGATGAACCACGTTCAACAGCAAAGGCCAACAGTGTCGGTATACCGTACGATGGCGACAGTGCGTTCACATCAGCGCCCGAGTTGATTAGCATCATTGGAATCTCAGATCTCCTGGAGTCGATCCCCTCGATTGCTGTTTGAAGGACTGTTTTGTTGTCGACCCCATTGCTACAGACATTAGGGCTGGCTCCAGCCCTTAACAGAAGCTCGACAAGAGAAGCATCTCCCAGGCTCACAGCTTTATGAAGGGCGGTCTGTTCATGGAACCTTCCGAAGACAGAGTTTGGGTCAACACCCTTGGCAAGCAAGGCGCGGACAGTGGCCTTATCTCCCATGTCGGCCGCACTGACAAGAAGATTCCCGCCCAGGATCTCCGTGGTCGGCAGTTTGGCATCAAGCAGGCGTTCAATCGTCCAGAAACTGCCACTTTGAACGACCCAAGTGAGGAGCTTATTTGTCTTCTCGTCTGACAGTAGGTTATTGGAAGAAAGATAGACGGTGTACCGAAGCAGTTGCAATGATGCATCGAAGAAGGATGCGTCGAAGAGCTTCTGGACATGTTTGACAAGTTCTCCTTCATGCCTTTCAATAGTTATCTCCTCTAAAATTGAAGATATCTTGGACGCGTAATCGGGAGCATTTGGATTGGCGTCTTCGCACAAGCATTGGCCAAGGACGCTTCGGGCCTCATGGGTCGCCTTTCCCAGCTCTGTCCCAGCCGTCGGTGGTAAATTTATGATGGGTGTTTCGGTCCAGTCTGAAAGTGGGGCGTAGTTTAGGACCAAGTCAAGTGGATCAGTCATTGAATCAAATGACAATCCCAAATAAGGGTCGTTTGGTGATATAGTCAAGCCGGTGTGTGAATCTCCCCAAGGGCTCACACCAAGGTCCGAATACAGGGGGTTGGTCAGATTGTCGACGAAAGGAGAGCACCTGGAAAGATTCAGGGTGACGTTTATACTGAGATTGACGACTGAGGCTTGTCAGGAACAAGGTATCGGAGAATATGACGAAGTAAGACTCACTGGACAACTCAAGGAGGCTCTGAAATTGGAACCATGGCAAGTCGCAAATCTCGATACTTCCGATCTCATGAGGTTTCGGAGTCTGCGCTAATATTTCCTCAGTAGCAGGTAGAGAGGGGCCTTCTTATTTCGTCAGTGATGAGTAGTCCTGTTGAGTGATGTTATGGGTGAGCAATTTACCTGGCTCCTTTGCGAGTTGAGGCTGTGAACTCCAGTACCGAGAAAGCTCTTTTCTCAATTTCTTCTCCGGGATTTTCTCCCTATTGATGAGAATCTCGGTCTCTTTGCCCTCAAGCTTTCGCTTGCGAACAAGCTCCGCGGCAAGTTCCCACGTCTCCCGCGTGGAATTCTTCCCCATGTGCCAATGCTTGAGCTTTCGAACATACTGCGCCTTACTATTCAACTCGTTAATAACGGTGAACTTTGATATGTGGCAACATGCTTACCTCGCATGGAATCCATGGTCATCTGCCAGGATTCTGATGACTTCTTCAAGTGTCTTTTTTTCCGAGACGTACAATGAGGATATCGTCAACTTATGGGAGTCCCACTCTTCTGAGGGAATCTTTCGTGCAGGAGCCATGGCTTGCCTGCAAGTACAGAGTTGTCATGGAAGAGATAGAAGCTAAAGGAGCTAAAGAAGAGAGATTGACAGGAAGATTGGAACGGCCTTTTAAGTTCCGAGACCAACAGGTTGATCAGGGCCTCGTTTGGCACAAGCAGAAAAATTCTGGCAAGAATGAGTCCAGCCCGTGAATTCTCGACATTCGGAATTTGCGGCACAGTTGTCCTTGGGGAATATATCATTGGCCGCATGTCATGTGGCGCTCCGTCACATATATTAGTGGCGTTCCAGAATTTGCGTCTGTTCAATCATTGCCCCTGTAAGTTCTGGGATCGACGAAAATTCTGGCATTGACCATTTAGGAGCCTTTGCGCTTGCTTTTCAGGCGCGAGTTGATTGGCTCTGACCACAAGTTGTGTCCTCGGACAGTCTACCAGAGCATGGACAGAATTTGCGAGGTCCGTCTTGTGTAACCTAGGGAAAAGTGATGCTACCGTACCACTCACGCGTGAGAAGACTCTCGCATACCATACGTCGGAGGTCTCCATTCCACCACATACATTTATTCTCATCAGCAAGAAATCTTGGAGTGTCGAAATTATCCACCGCCAACCCGTCAACTAGACATGGCACTACCTATCCCTGGAAGATATCGTTGCCATCATTAGCGTGCTGCTGGCTATCCCTCCCGCCGCACTCGAAGGCGAGCAACTCCTCGGAAACCTAAGCTGCGTACAACATGCTGTTGCTGGGCATTTTATTCCCAAGCACCACTTCGGGGAACTTGAACATCTGCCTTCTGCCCGTTGATGACATGGTTATCCCACGCAAATCGACGCGTCTGTAGTGGTCATTACTACATACGCTAGCAGTGTACGTTTTCGGGCAATTGACCTTTGTTCTCAGAGGGTCGAGGATACATTCTTGGATGTTCATGGGGCGCCTGCCTTCGTCGGGGAGTCGTGCGGAAGTAAAGTTATCCTTTGGGGACTACAATCCGGTATGTTCATATGTTCATGTATCTAATAGATATTACGGCACATCTGGCTGAGGAAGGTGAAATATATACTCAGAAAGGAGGCGTGGACGGATCCTACTTTGGACTAAGCACGGCTGGCTGCTTGCCGGCAATGCCAACAATGGTTTATTTTTAAGACAACTTTGGGGTTATAACCCCATCGTCGACCCACAGAGTTATTGATGTACATATGGTAGTGATAAGAATGCCTACGCGACCAGTGTTGATTTGCGCCTGCGTCCACGTGCATGTTGTCTTGAGTTGCACCCAGGTATCGAGAACACTAGTCCCTGGAGTGACAACCACGCTGTCAGAGAGAACCAAGTTTTCCCCGAGGGCGCATGCGAACGAGAAACTGGAACAGGCTCCTCCCTGACGTATCCAGGCTGATGCGTCGTACGTGCTGCCAGCAACGAGGGAGGCGCTGTCGGCAAGGCCATAGAAGCCGGAGCCGAGCATTGGACCCATATACGCCAAATAACCAGATTGGCTACCTGAATGAAACAGACTTTTGTCAAGGGTTATGATAGGTCTTATGGTGTTCACGTAGGCGATTCCCCATGGGGCAACACCGTCCTCGAAGCCAGGGTTCTGTAAATAATTGGGGGGCGAAGGCGTGGAAGTCTCGCTCGAGGACGAAGTTGAGTCGCTGGTGATGGTGGTAGATATAGTGGCAGATGTTTCAGTCGTAGAGATCTCCGTCGTAGATATCTCGGTTGTAGATGTCTCAGTCGTAGAAGTTTCGGCAATCTCGACGCTGGATGTCTCGGTCGTAGAGGTCTCGGCTGTAGAAGTCTCGGTGGTGAATGAATCAGCCGCAGAAGTCTCGGAGACCTCTTCGATAGTAGAAGTCTTGGTGATCCCAGTGCTGGTGGTCTCAGCCGAAGTCGTGTCAGAAGACACGTCAGTCGTCGAGGACGAAGACACGTCAGATTGTGGTTTGCACGGGCCCGCCGACGCGCCGTAGCTTAGAGCCAACAGCTGCAGGACGAGAGCTGCCGCATGCATCTTGAGTTTTGTCGGGCGCACTCGAGAATAAGAATCAAGGACGTAATAAAACACGAACGACAACAGCGACTGCGAGAAAATTAAAGAAAAAGCGAGGAAATGGGCGCACAAAGCGAGAGACGTTTTGACGCGCAATCAGGGGAATGTGGCTTGCTCTTAGCCGAAGCTGCTCTACAAAAGGCAGCTCACCTTAACTATTTCATCTTAGTGGTAGCAATAGCGCGGCTGCAGCATCCGCTGTAGCCCTCAGAGCGAGCAGGGGATACAGGGGGAAAAGACTCCATTTTACGCGCACGCGGAAGGTTCAGGCGGCAACATCATCTGTGCTCTTACTGCTTTTGGGCCACAGCCGCAAGCCACGTCGGCCGATGGTTCCGGATTTAACAGCGAGCCCGTGAATACGCACGCAGTTAGCGTAACGGGTTGAGAAACTATTGGATTGCGTACCCACATGGTACCTGAGATGAAGCCTTGGCAAACCCTGGACAATCCTTGAGCTGAGGTTCACATTGTTGGCCCAACCAAGTAAGCCAAAATAGCAATATTGTAAATGATAGACCCTGTGTGTACTATCCCGGACTCCATCTACTCTACCAGTATCGTTCACGTTTCAAACCATTCGTGCTTCAATACCTCATCAGCCGTTATGCGCTTGCTAGGTTCGTATCGGAACAACTTGTACAACAGGTCGGTGGACCGTGAGAGTGTCGCGACTGGAATAGCGTAGAGCACATCGTGGCTGAGTAAGCGCGGGACCCAAGCAACAACTCCTCGGAAGAAGTGCAATACTACCAGGGGGCGTTCCAAGCGTAGAGAATACGATGAGCACTCGACTATGAAGGGATTGTATAGGCATTAGATTCCATGGCCGTTGCGTAAGGGATATATGTATCTTGTCATTGGATGCCTAACACTATTAGTGTTTGCCCATATGCTTCGAAGCAGTGAGGATCAGACCTGGGTGAACCGAAGTTGCATGGATCCCACAAGATCCGTAGCGAAGGACGATTGCGTTAGCCTGGTAGATTATGGCGGTTTTTGATTGCACGTTTAAAGCCTATGCCTGATGCCCCCTCTTCTGGAAGTTGAAGTTATCCGAGTCATCAATGCGATGTATCTTATGGACTCTGAAGACACGTTGACTACCCAGGAATGGAACACAGAAGTCGAGGCCGAGAGATGAGCTGTAGTGTGACAAGTAAGTTGACATTATTGTTCGACTGAGCGAACGCTTCTGAATGAACTGTGGTCAATCTCCACCAGCTCAATTCACCCGGGCTCCAGGATCCCGCTCAAGGCCCCTTCGGCTTTGGGAATGTCGCGCGCCAGAAGACGATTGCACCCGCTGCCGCAAGTCCTTGGGCCGTTTTAACGCCAATGCCGGACGAAGTTTCAGTGACGGCGGCCACTTTGCCCTTGAACTTATCAGCGAGTCCTTCGTCTTTTATAACCTGGAGAGTTGTTGAAAGGGCATCGCCCAGACCCTATGATTCATTGTAAGCTTCTGCGTAACGAGACCTGTCGACGACTGATAGCTGCAGCAACGTGCCTGAATCTCGATTCGAAGGTTTAATTTGGAGTTTTATTCTTGGTGAGGTACTCAAGAACGATAGCAACAGGGTAGCTGATTGCTGTGTTCATAGAATCCATTCACCTCTCCTGAAGTCCTATGCAACCCGCATTACCACCCGCGTCATGGGTGGACCTTTAAATATGGTTCTATGTGCTGTAATTAGCTACTTACAGAATATTTTACGGCGGTTTATCTTGTGGGGATTTGTTACTATGTTGAGGAATTCGGGTGGTGATTTCTGCAGCTTGTTGAGGGCTAATAAACATTATGGGGATGAGCCCTAGAGATCTATAACAGAGGCTAGAAGTATACGTCGAATGTTGGCGATGTGCTGCTTATCGTATAATTGCTCTGGAAGCTGTTGCAAATTCACCGGAGAGTTCACCGGCGCTAGTTGTCAGTATTGTATGGCTATTGGATCAGGCATCAAAACGTGGAATGACGCACTCTAGCACGGATTTGAGCTTGCCTACCCTTCTGGCACCACTCTGAACTCCGCATGAAACCTCATGAATCCTCTTGGGGTCCGACCAACCGCTATTAGCGGCGGACTCCTGGGTATTTGCTGGGATTGCCAGGTGTCTATCTCACAATTGACGGGCAGAGCAGAGCCCGAGCTGAAATTTTCTACTTTTACTATCATGATTGCATCTGTGGGCGTGGATTAAATTTGGCGGGCAATTGCTATATTATTTTGAGCCCTATTGATAACGAGTAATATTATGGAGGCATTTGCAGGGATTGGATACCAATTATAGACCCAGTACTCCGGCTCTCGCTCTCCTATTGTCTCCTTTCCCTTCTCATGCCTCCTTACTCAGGTTAGTCAGTCAAGTCGTAACGAACCCAGCCATCATTGGAGCGCGGAGAATTTGAGCCACGTCGTGAACATCGTCGTTGGGCACGTTGTTGTTGGACATCACAGCCCTCTTCTCGGTCTTCCTTCTTGTAGATGTTCAAGCCATGGGATTGCAAAACTCTACATTCGCCATCATAGTGCGTTTTCAGCCATGCCTTTTTAACATCCATCAGACCCTCAGCGGCTGCAGCTTTCACGGCCTGCAAAGCGTTGAATTCCTCCCAATCGCTGTTTGGCCAAAAGGCGTGTAACAACATGGCCTGTGACTTACAGTACATTCTTCAAGCGGAGCATATCGCGTGAGCGCGGACTGGTCTTGATCGCCGAGGTCTTGGTGGGGAGATTGGCAGTCCCGATGCGGACGGCCTGCGTCGAGCCACTCATGTTACTGTTTACGAAGGAGTCAATGGGTGTGCAATCGTCACAAAACTATGAGCGATCCTTAGTGGCACTGGCTTCATCGTTGATGAACTTGAAAGAACTATGAAAGTCAGATGACCCAACAGGAAGGGAGTGTACTCACTGAGTATCGGAGGTGTTAGGCCAAACCCAGGGCGGACAAGGTAGGGATGCTTCAGGTAATGCCAAAGTACGGCCAAAGTTCCTCAGATATTGTTCAACCAAGGGATCCTGGATGAAGAGATCTTAGAGGAGGTTTGATTACAAGTGTTTATGAATTCGAGCTTGAAATGGCGAGTGGAAATTTTGGGAACAGCAGTGCGTCTAGGGTAGTGAGCTGACTACGCGGAGGGCCTTTACTTATTGATTTTTTGGACCCTCCGGAGGATCTTGTACTGGACCAATAGTCCCTGGATTTTTCGTTCCGTATTTCCACTAAGGATCCTAGATTGATAAATCCCCCGAAATGTCGTAAATACACCCAACGGCATCTTGGGTGGTTCAAATAACATGCTTTGCTGCCCTAAAAGGATCGGGAGACCAGCCTCACGATCTCCATGTCGGCATAAAATCCACAAGTATAGAAATGGAGACCACGGATGTCATTATCGTTGGTGCTAATTAGTATAGCCGCTTGCCATATCCCTCAAAATTTCCCATCAGAAAGTTGAATCAGTTCCTCCCGTATCCCTGCTAAACTCGGCGTTGTAATACGAGCGGCCTAGTTGCTGACAACGTCCACGCACCCGTCAGTCTGTTGTTCTAGAGAACAAACGCGAAAAACACAGGATCCTCGCGCAATTGCACTTGTCGGTGACAGCCACCGGATTCTAGAGTTGCTCGGAATCCAGGTAAATGATAGATTGCTAGAGCTCTCGTTTTAGAAGGCCTCTAGAAGGTCTCTACGTCTTCTTTTTACCAGCGTACTAGTCCCTCACAGCCATGAAACCGACCATAGACGCATGGCTTCTTTCTGTACCCACAGAAAAGACGGGCTGATCGAAGCGAACACTTGAGGAGATTGTCACATATGTCATCGTTCTGTACTATGTCCGTGCGTGCCGTAGGCCGTTCGTCTCGTGGTTCGTGGTTCGGGATCGATTCCGAAACGGGCCATGACGTCCGCCAGTGGATCATCTGATAGGCTAAAACGAAACATCCGCATACGAATGTCGAGAAACGGGATGGGCTGGATCGGATGAACAGGGGAATCTATCTATCTCGACCCACCATCGACTGAAACAATAGTGCAAGGTACGCGGCCATCTTAGTGCAAGGGAATACGGCACGGCAGACTGCCACCCTCCCGATGAATGACCGAGGCTCGCTCTCCAACCTGAGCTAAGCTGCAGTCACACACCGGAAATGTTCCCATGGCTGTGGGCCTTGATATCATCCCGCGACTTTGTTATAGGTACAGTACTGCCGAAGTGAAATGTCCTGGTATCTGGCTCATAATGCTGCTGCCCAAATTGTATCCCTGCGTGGGCTGTTTCTTCGCTACAGTCGTGCTCGGCAGCGCTAGAGGCTGTAGACTTCTGCGAGTCATTTTATAAATACGAACAAGTTGAAACGCGTCCCGAGAAAAAAACTTCCGGGCCACTAAGAGCACTGTCCCGACTTAGTCCCCGCTGATATGGCTTGTGTTTAGACTACAACGAGTTAGACGGTGGAAAACGGTGGGATTTGGAACTAGCGACGTAGCGAATGGTCTGATTCGGACCAAGAACAAGGATCAGTTAAATGAAGAAAACGGTGCGTCGAACGTTGCAACCCACAGAGGAGCTCGTTGGCTCGCGAAATAGACAAGACACAACGGTGAGATATCGCACCCTGGAGAGCTATTAAGACGACTGTCTCGCGGTTCTCGACGAGTGCACCTTCTTGCTTCTCAACCTCATCTTTCATTCCATCTTTTCTTCTCACCCATATTCAGTCATTCATTACTGTTCAGAGTAACCTTGCCGTTGCTTCTATACACTCTTTTGACCATCTCAGTCAACCTTGTCATTCCTTGATCAGACCGGATCTATTGCATACTCTACATTCACTTATTTTTCAATTTCCACCTACAACATGTTGAAGAACTTGGTTATTCTGGGCAGCTTGCTCAGCCTCGCCCAAGCTGGTCCTTGCAAACCTGCCTCAGTGACCACTTCTGACTCGATCACTGTTGCGACTACTACCGCTCTTGATACTTCGAGTACCGCAGTTGTCGATACTACGAGCACTGAGGCCGTTGAGACCACCACCACCGCGGCCGATACTACGAGCACCGCAGTTGTCGACACTACTACCACCGCGGCCATTGAGACCACCACCACCGCGGCCGATACCACCACCACCTCAGCCGCTGAGACGACGACCACCAAGGCTGACGAAACCACCACTGCTTCTGCCGCGAGCACTACCAGCTCTGTCCCATCTGAGCCTACCTCGTGCGCCATCGATCCTGAGTGCCCGGCCTCCGGATGGAATGTTGACTACTATGCCAACGTCTTCGAAGCGGGCTACGGCAACGATGAAATGACCGTCGATGCCTCGTACTACCTCACCGAGGGCCTGAGCCCCCTCGATTCGTCTGTGACCGACACGACCTACTTCGCCCAGGACTACATGTCTGACCTCAGCGGCTACGCTCAGACTTTCCCCAACAGCCACTACCCCGGCAAGGCCTACTATGTCGGCTACGAGCGTACACTGAATGGTGGTATTACTGTTGACGCCAACAGCTTCACGCTGGTCTACCAGGGCTACTACCAAGCTCCTTCCACCGGCACCTACGAGCTCTGCATCCAGGCTGACAACGCAAACACCCTTTTCTTTGGCGAGGGCAATGCCTTCGACTGCGGCACTGGTGAGCCCAGCGTTGATTCCCCAGCGCTCGTCCTGGCGGCCACTGGCTATCACTTCAACAACCCTGTCCGTTGCGGTAGCGTCTCCCTGATCAAGGGACACAACTACCCCGTGCGCAACGTCATGGGTAACAAGAACGCTGTCTCAATGTTTGAGTTCACCATCAAGGCGCCTGGGGAGACGGCTAAGCACAGCTTTGCTGGAAAGGCGTTCCCTGTCTCGTGTGGTCTAACTAGCGCGACGGCCTGAGGGAACATACGAGGGATACGATTGAGCGAGAGATGCCGTAATCTGAAATAACCTACCTATCACGTTAGATGTAATCTTGTTAATTTGTTAATTTTAATACTTGTTTAACTATTATTGCTGTCATGGGAGGGCAAGCTCCTACACCCGGTTCAGTGACGGACCAGACCAGATAAACATACTGAAGTTGTCTTGACTCTACACCTGCTCGCCAGTAGAAGCTTCCTCCTTCGTCGTCAGAACGGATGTCTGGATGACCACTGCCGCCCTGCACTCAATACTGCACCTTAGCGTTTTGCACGCGTTCCTTAACTTACAATCTCAAAATCTCATCAATTACCATTGCTTCTGTTATCTGCCACGAATCTAGGCCGGTCATGTACGTGATCCGTCGCCACTTGTACTCAGGCCGGCTCAGGCCGGCTCAGTCCGAGCTCAGTCCGAGCTCAGGTTGAGCTCAGGAATCATCGTTGGTTTGCAGACGCAACGTGTATCAGGCTCAGAGCTGTAGGGCCTATCAACTTACCGCCATTCTAGAGAAGTGAGGCTTCTGATCTGACGAATATACCCATCTCTCTATGTGGACACAAAAATGCCAAGATCTTGAGCGTATGACTTGAAGAGAGAAAGAAGACAGGATGGTGGCTATGCACGCTCTCGTCATTATCGGCTCATTTACTTAGACAAGTATAAGAAGTGTCCTTCGAACAGCCCTGGACTAACACAACTTCAGCATCGCCGCCCCCTTCAAAGCCCCGAATCATAGCATCTTCCCACCGTGTTTCAAGCCATGCGCCCCAACGTCTCCTACTCCCCCCACGACGTGGGACTTGACAGCTTATCCGGGATGCTAAATCCTTTGGACTACAATGGATCCTCCAACTTCCAAGCTGGGAACTGTAGCAACTCTTCTCAGGACTTCCAGCCCGCAGAATGGCTCTCGGTCCTTGGCCTTTCCATATTCATCCCTGTCCTGTCCATGCTTTTCTTTGTCTACCGTTTCCTAAACGCTTCGCATGACGGCCTAAACCTTTTCAGCCTGGGCATTCTACTTGGTTCCGCGGGGTGCCTACTCGTGCTTTCCCCCCAGGTCTATACTACGTTCTTTGATCTTATCCATCGACACCTCAAAAGTACGGTCATTATCCGCGAGCGAGACCGGCCGTGGCTGTTAGAATGGGCTGTCACTGGACTAGGTAGTGGCATGGCCATTGAGCTCTGACATGGTAATCCTTCGGTCATCCTATGACTCATTACCTTGTTCTCAGTCAGCGGTTAATGAGATAGAGGGTACTATTTTTACATCAGATCACATTCACAACTCATCAAGAGGTGTAAATCCCAGTCTGAAGCGTCATGCATTTACTACGTAGATGGACGATTAAATTGCTGATCATCAGACGCTCTAGCCTTGAGGGTGATGGAGAGCGTGCAAGAACCTTGGCTGTCGTGGCAAGAAGCATGATTGCGTCACTGATGTTATATGATACTCTGACTGGCCTACGACGGGCGTCTAACACACATCACTTCTTCTCTATGCTAATCACGTCAAGGGCGACATGAGGTTGAAGTAGGCGGAAGCACGTGGTGTAGTTTACCTGCAGTCTTGGTCTGGGTGGGATGCAAGGGCCCGCCACAGTTACAGCGGGTCGCCAAGTGCAACTCCAGGACGCAGAGACGCCCAAAATAGCTGCGGCTATACTCAAGTTACTGAGTGTCTTACACCTTTGCACCATGAATATCCGCCTTTGAACATGTGTTACTGTCATGTCATCATCGATATGGCTGATACGACCCACATCGCCGATTGTTGTAAGCTTCTCCAGGATGAACGTGAGCGACACGAATACACGAAAGCCACCTCGACTTAGTCTCAAACCTGTTCTCTTTAGCCTGCACGACGTTCTCTTGGTCGGAGATTTGGTGGAAAGGCAGAGGACTGAGGACTTGAATGAGTGGGCCCCCCTCCTGAGCCGTTTGCATCGTCGAGGATGCCCAGAAGTACTGGCCATGCCGCTCTCTGATACATGGAATGCAACGCTATCATACACAACAGCGCCTGGTCCCGTCTCTCTGGAAATGGAGAGCAGACTCCAGCATCGCCTTGACCATGTTGTAGAGGGATTGACGCAGCTTCTTCAAGACGCACACTTGATTGCAGGACATTCACCATGAGGGGCGTCAGTTTTGCAGATCTTTACGCTGCACAGAGTTCATGTTGCTTAGTATTGTCTCTTAGTCCTCCACTATTATATAGCTCCATGTTTATATTTTCCAATGCGTTGTGTCTCGAAGCAAATTCTCTCGTGCTTCCATTAAGCTCCATAATATTAAGTGGCCGAGTACACAACTTCGCACACCTACGCTTGATCCAAAGGCGAGATCGGCCTGTAGCCATCGCAAACGGACTATTGGATTTTACACTGTTTTCGTAAGGTCTGGGTAAGTACCTTGGTTGTTGTTATTTTGCAAACGACTGCTAGCGTTCGAGATGGTGTTTTCTTGTAGAAGAAATGAAAGTCCTTATGACTGTTTTCTTTATTACTGCACGCCTTGTATCTTGTGGCCTCATTATCACTCAGCCTGACCTCTAATAACTAGCTTTATAAGCTACGTGCTTGTGGCAGTTTCCCTGGCCCCCGAAGCATTGGGGCCGACCATCACCGGATCTGTGCTGATCTAGTCCTAGTACCTGGCCTGGCCTCGACTTGGATGGGACCGAAATTGAGATGGGATCGCATACTATATGTTACGTTGAACCAATATTTCCTGCTGCTAGTTCACCTGTTTTTCTTTGCCACCCTCTTGACGATGGAGCAATGTCTTTACCTTCGTTCTTCACCGTTAGAATCTCGTAGACTGTCATGTCATGGTTGGCGCCTTAACAACTGATGTTTATAATCCGCATGACTACCTCCGCCTTTGGTCCCTAGATCTAGACAGGCCTCCGAGAGATTGCTGCGCCTGGTGCGTATACTGAGACTCGGCTTGGGTCGACATTCTCTGCGATCCTGGACAGGCAGGCTCGATATAAGACGGTCCATCCCCAGAGTTTATGGTGCTACTTTGGCTATCCTAGAGTCGAAACTCGTCATCAAGACTATGACCCAAGAGAACTACACGTGTCAGCATATCATCACGAAGATCTAGACGTTGGACCTGTGTCTTTGCGGCTATATAGGCAGGTCAATATAGAAGCAAGGAAACGGATGACTCTAGCTTGACTTGCATGGAAAAGGCGAATGCTCTGCCATGCGCACCAAGAGTAGAATTAACCTGACTATGACAGACCGTAAATTGTTCTAGTTGGGTGCATATGGTATCTTGGTACTACGTATAAGCTCAGCTACCAATATACTGCAGTCGCCACTACACTTGCCCCAGCTCTAAAGCCATCAACAGACTTGTGACTGTGCCCAGCTAACTAACACTCCCAACCCCTCGTCATAGAAGATAAAGCCCTCTCACTTTCCCTATCTCTGAGATCAACTGTCACAGGAGGTGACATGCTGAAACGCTCAAGTTCTTGCTCTAGCCCGAGGTCGAGGTCCGGTGGTGGGGTAACTTGAATGTCCGTAACAGCCCCAAAGCACCGAAAGCCACTGCAATACCAGTAAAAACCATGAGCGGACCATACTTTGTTCCATAGCCGAATCTTCCACCCCAGCTGGTATCTCCAGAGTTAAGTAGCGGAATGCTGACGAGACCACCGCTCACAAACCCAATGCCCCGGGCTCCATTGAGCAGGCCGTACGTCAGACTCGAGTCGATAGTCTCATTGTACTTCTCCGCTTCATGTTCCAGCTCTTTGGTGATTCCTCCCCAAGTAGCACTGTACCCGCCAGCAAAGAAGCCGAAGAAGATAGCAAAGATGAGGACGACTGCGGAACTTCCCTGTGTAGAGAAACCCCAGAGCAGGAAGACAGACGCTGACGCTGCGAATGCCGACAGACAGGTTGTAGTTGCAGCTGAGAATTGATGGTATTTGTTATCGGTGAGCCAACCGAAGAAGAAACAGGAGAAGATGCCGGGAATATTATGCAAAGTAAGCAGAAGGGTGGAAATTGCCTGGCTGGCGTCGCTGAAATCGCGTGCAAATGAGGGAAGATAGTTCTGTGGAAGACAGTATCCAGAGCTTTGGAGTGTAATTGCAATGCAATACAAGTAGATGCCACGGTGCTTGAGGAAAGTCCACGGTATGCGAGGAGGCTTCTCGCCGCCAGGTGTCATCTTGGAAGGGTGCGTCGGCACTAGAAAGATGGAGAGCAGACCCGAGCCAGCCAAGATGAAGGCCCAAATCCGAATCGTCCATCGGAAGCCATACTGGTCGAGAAGGTACCGCAGCAGGAAGGGACAGGTTGAGCCGACAATGTTCCTACATGAGAGGATGATGCCGTACGCAACAGCTCGATTGTCTGTAGCGTACCACTCTCCGAGGGAACATGTTGCTGGACTATACACGAGAGTGCATCCAAAAGCAGCCAGTATACCTTGCGTTACCATCAAGTGCCACACGTGGGTACTGAAGGAGGAGAGGATAAACCCGAGGAACGCTATGACAATGCCGCAGAGCTCTGCTCTGAGCCGATAACGGGCCCAGTACCGGGTAAAGATGGCAAATAAAAACGGCATGGAGATATATATGATGCCGTTGGATGTGGTGCCGATGACGCCAGTAATGTCGAGATCGCCTTGGAGAGTCCAGTTACTCGTCCAGTACTCTTCAAAAATACCATAACTCAGAACAAAGCCTAGGAATGTTAGTAAAAACACAATTTTGAGATGGAGTCCATGCTCACCCCACAGAGGAAGCTGCATCAACGCTGAGCCGCAGAGAACATGGAGCCTTTTCTTATCGTCCTTCCCCCGCGCTGAGTCGTCTCGATCGGTTGTATTAGACGCTTGTTCTGCTGAATTTTGGTCTTGTTGGAAGTTGTCAGGTGGAAGGCCGTTTGGAGATGACGCCCTTTTCTCTGCTTCTGCCATGACGAGTCTGGGAAAGATGCCAAGACTTAGGATATATTTTCGCGAATAGGAAAATATTCTGTCCAAGAGAAAATAATTTAGGGTGGTGCAGAAGATATCTGCCCGATGTATGGTCGTGGTGTGTCTGGAATATAAACCAGTGTCAAGTCCGGGTTTAATATACACAAGTCACGTAATTTAAAGCTAGACAGCATGGGAGAAAGTAAGGACACCAGTAGACTTTTAGTCACCCCTGCTGGAAAAGAAAGTAACACTGGCGGCCGGAGGGAGCGGAATGACAAGTCCCCGTACGTATGAATCGTGCCACACCCTCCAACCCCCCTCCACACACATTTCAACAGTGTGGGGTAAGTTGCTGATAAGCCCTTGGTACAGTAGATCCCTGCGCAGCTTACGGGACTTGGCTTCGGTCCTCCCCCAAGCTCCACAAACGGACCAAGAGGAGACATTAGGCACCGCTGTATCATCATGGTTCTGCAAGCGCCGGTGACGGAATCAATCAGCGCCCAACGTCATACCTGCACATAGTTTCGCAAGAGGCAACAGTGCAGGCGACTATTTTCCGCTCCTGACTCTTCTATCTGGCCTAAAGGGATGTGACGGGTCATTCTGTTTTGGCGGTGACGCTGGGACTGGAGTGTTTAGGTCATAATGCAACATCGAGACTCGTATTGTGCCAGCGAGAAATACACTCCACCACAATCCAAATCATGGCTCGCCGTGAAAGAATATTTCCGTTTAGAAAACGTCAAATAGAGTTAATTTGCACTACGAAAAGAATTGAATTCTCAGTGATTGCCCGTATCATGGCCATTCACCGAGTTAGGCCAGAAGCCTATACGACAGAGCAAGCCTCACGCAAACACTTCATGCCACCACCGAGTGCTCCAGGGTCTATACCCCTACAACTATTTAAGCCGAGCCTTTGTAATGGTCAACAATGTCCTGAACCAACTTCTCGGCATTGGCGTAAGTTGGACCCATTGTATGGCCAGGGGGAGTCAGCGGCATGGTAGAAGAATCGATGATGCGTAAGTTCTGGACGCCAAACACGCGACCCTTGGAGTCGACTACTGCCAAGGGATCATCTGCCTTGCCCATTGAGCCTGTGCAAGATTAGCATGAAGCTGAGCACACAGAACATCTACTTACAAGAAGCGGTGCCGTGATGGGTTGGATCCAGGTTGTCGTATGTCAGCTCCAGCAGATGCTCGTCACTAGTGACGTTGGCACCAGGGTATACTTCCACACCAATACGCGAAGGGATGTGTTTCCAGATCTCACGAGCCTTTCTGAGTGCGTACAGGGCCACTTCTTTGTCAGTTTCTGCCAGCAGCCAGTTGGGGTTGATGACGGGTGCGTCGAGGTTGCTCGCCGACGCGATGGTCATGTTTCCACGACTCACAGTCCCGACCATTCTGATGGTCATGGACGCATAGTTCTTGCCGGTTGCGCCTGCCGGTGGATTGACCATCTGCATGATGAATTCCACCTCCGGCCAGTCATCGGGATACTGTGCGAGGTCTGCCTGGGCCTTCTCGCTGAGATTTGCCGCGGGGATCTTCTCAAATGCTCCAACGTCAACACCTCCGTTGGTCAGCGGTCCGGTCTTGTGCTGGTTGAACTCGATGACGGCTTCCTGCAACTTGTCTGGCTGCTTCCAGCCTCCGATCGAGATGCCTTCAATTTCCCACATTGGCCCATGAACAGCAGCGGAATCATGTATTCCCTGACCAACACCCTGGAGATTCGATACAACTGGAATATTGAACTTGCCAAGCGTATCTTTGGGACCGATCCCAGACACCATCAACAGTTGGGGGGTGTTCCAGAGTCCTGCAGCCACGATGACTTCCTTGCGAGCCGTCAGATTGAACGCTTGCTGGCCATAGTTGTCGACGGTGACACCAACAGCCCTCGTGCCAGAGAAGAGAATCTTCCGAACCATAGAATTGATGTATGTCGTCAGACCAGGCCGGCCGAGGGAATGTTGCAGAAATGAGCTCTCAGAAGAATCGCGAAGGCCAGTTTCGGGATTGATGGAAAACTGCCACCAGCCCCATCCTTGCAAGACGCCGGCTGTGAAACTAGGGATTTGTTTAAAGCCCACGGCTTCAAATGCTTTGATGGCGTCCCATGAGGCCGGAAATACGTAGCTTGGATAAGTGAGGTGCAGGGGGCCTCCCTTCTCGGAGAACACAGAGGCGTCATCGAGCGGCGTGGCGTTTGCAGGTCGACGGCGGGTGTTATCTGAGAACCTGACACTTCGCTTGTTGAACTCAAGCATGTTGTCCCAGGTGTAAGCTTGGTCACCGACCTTGTCGGCCCAGTGCTGGTAGGCGCCTTTGGTCGGGCGGTTGAGCATCATCAGGTTCCTGGCGCTGCTGCCACCAAAAGTGCGACCTTGTGCATAGTTGATCCTCTTCCCGTTCTATGCCAGTGTTAATACCGAATCATATCGTGGAGCCAAAGGACATCTTACGTTTTGCGGTTCCGTCCAGTAGCCCCAATCGACGAGTGGCTGCCAACTGTTTTGGCCATTGGAACCCTTCCAATCGTTGATTCCTAGGGTGCATTAGCAATCTGTACGCTCACAAGCTGCAGATATCTTCTGGAAGACCTACTGAAGGGTAGTTGGCTGATGTTGCCGTTACTCATCTCATAAAATCCTCCCGCCTCGATCAAGGCGACTGTCGCGTTACTGTACTCAGTCAGACGGGCTGCTGCGAGCGCCCCTGCTGTCCCGCCACCAACAATTACATAATCGTAGGTGGCATTGATACCCGGAATGCCAAAGCCGTTGCCAGTGAGCTGCCCGTCATCAAACTGCGGAGGCACATCCTCGGCAAACGCCGAGGCAAGCAGGGTGTATAGGACTGGAAGGAGACGCATTGTGGTGTGCTTGGAGCCGCAAAAGAGCCATAGTCTTCTCCTCTACTACCTCTGCCTGTTTATATACCTGGGATGGTCTAGGATTATCCGACCCTGTGTCAAGCAAAGCAGGCGAATGGGTCTCCATGAGGGACATGGCTCTACACAACCCTACTTGATGCTTGCTCGACTTCGATCCATCAACTCTATCGAAACAGGATCAGGTGCCTGCGGGAGCGAGAGCGAGTGAGAGCATTGGGGCTTGCGAAATCTCATACGATAGCCGCATTAGAATGATTTCGGCATTGAGAACCCCTCCGCTTACATGAGAGTCTGCTAGTTGTTACAAATACTTTCCAAACCCTGTTTTTACAAACCTAAAATATGACGATAAGGGAAGAGAGAGAGAGAGCTCAGCAGAGCAGGGGCAGAAGGGATCTGCAGGTGTGCAGATAGAGATGCCAGCTTCATAGAAACACCTTCAAAGACCCCTTGTCCCCCCCCTTGCGAAACCATGCAGATCAATGACTGGAAAGATATATCTATGCGTTTGGGTAACAATATAGACGGGGGTGCGAGTATGATTGTATTACTGAGCATACGTGTCTTCTCGTGAACCCTGCAAGACAGACAGATGTACAAGTTGCAAGAGTTAGAAATGTGCAAAAGTAGTCCCGCGAGACGTACTTCGCCACCACTAGCCCCATCCACTTCCACTCCATTGGGCTACTTGCTTTAAAGTTACTTTACAAGCAAATTGCTTGTAAAGTAACATCTAGCCAAGTAGTCCCCCTTATGGCAAGCTGTAATGCCATTATGTTTGGACTGTAAGTGTATGCAATACTAGCTTTTCAATGCCTACATCTCTTTCTAAGGCACAATAGCAGCTTTTGACCTATCTTTTCAACTGCAACAACGACTTCTAACGCAGAAGCTTCTTCCTTCATCATCTTTGAAGACCTTGAGCTACGTCACAGCTTCAAATTGGGTCATAGTGCGAGGCAAAGGCTGATTGATTGCATTGCAAATGTCAGCTGGCTCATTGGTAAATGAAAAGAGTATCAGTACCTTGATTCCCTACTATATTCCCCTGCTTTTGATGTATCTTTACTTATTGCTAAAAGCGGGCCAGCTGTGGGGGTTGTACCGCGATCAACACTTCCGACCCTTGCGACCTCTAGCTTGGCGATTCGGTCCGAGCCGTCCGGGATCTAGTGACTTAGGTCGGCGCCTACGAAATTGACGGGTCCCCACACAGTAAACATGTTTAAGTAAATATCTAAGATGCTACATGAGCTGATTTCCCCGCATGACACCTATCATATCACACAGCATCGATCCTGCGCCTCTAATCTACATGCCAAGTCGGCTTCGGATCCGCCCTCCGGGGATCTAGACCCTCGAGCTGAAAACCCCAACCTTCGGTGAACAAACCATTCGCACCTCATCTTTGCAATCACCGCCGAGTCTTCATTGCCAATCACCAAACTTAATATCTGCCGCTGCACAAGTTCCTGTGTATGGACCAAATGAAGCAGGTGGCGCGTCTTGCTGCCTGTTCGGGCGTTAGGGGAGTGAAAATCTCCTCCCGGAGCCGAGTTGAAAGAGATCAGCATGCTGTGATGACGTGTTCCTTGCTTCAGGGGTACAGAAACTAAATGGTGCAATTACAGGCTATTTGGCACTCTGCTCCGGGGTCGAGTGGGATACATCGGCATCTTTACCGAATGCAAAGTCTCATGAACGAAATTGCTAGGGTCAAACTTGGTTTATACCTGTTTGACCCGCTCGTGCTATCAGACGCATCAGGCGTGGAACATGACGGGGGCGGCATCTCGAATTATCTCACTTGTGCCATCGCGAGTGATGTCAATGCCCCTACACCATATGAGAGTGTTGAATGCGGCAACAGCAGGAATACCCCTAGCTAGACACCAACTAAGCAGATAGAGAGACTTGAGTAGGCATGACAAACTAGTCATTCATGATAAGCGTAGCTTGTGAGAGATGTCCACCTACTGCAGGCTGATGGTAGGCTGTGACAGCACAAAAGTATATCAAGGGAGGGCACGCGACTCTTTACCCAAAGTTGAACTACAAGATCAGATTTCTCTCCATCACAGCCCCAACGCAACCTTCTGCCCGTCAACTAGAACAAACACTATCAAACCCATCCTCAAAGACACTCACATCTTCCAAAATGGGTTCTCTGCACCACGAAGCTACATCTCTGCCCTCATTCTCCTCCGTGCGCTCAGCACTGGCTCAGAATAACAACCGCATCATTCTCTGCGAATCGCACGATGGCACCTCCACGGAGATCATCAGAAGCACTGTGGGCAACAACGGCAAGAGGTTCCATGGCATCTGGTACAGCGGTCTCTGCCAGACTACCTATCTCGGCATTCCAGACAGCGAGACACTCTCCCCGCTGCAGAGGGCATCTCTGCTTGCCCTTGATGGCGAGCTCAAGCACAAGACAAGCAAACGCCCACTCTGTGCTGCTTTTGACGCTGATAGTGGTGGTGACATCGCAGACATTCCCGCTCTGGTTGCACTGTTGAACCTTGTGGGTGTGGGTATGATTGTCATCGAAGACAAAGCCGTTTCTGCACCTGGCCAAAAGGTCAACTCGCTTGCCACGGCATCTGCCTCACAGGCACTGGCCGACCCCGACGAATTTGCGCAGGTCATCCGCAGTTTCAAGGCTGTCACTGCAAAAGGCGGCCCAATGGTTACTGCGCGCATTGAGTCATTCTGCTGTCGAGTTGTCAAGTCTGACCCGGAAGAGGAGGCCAAGTCGTACGAAGAGGCCCACCAGGATGCTCTGAAGCGCGCCAGAATCTATCATGAGGCGGGCGTTGATGCCATCATGATCCACTCCAAGAGCAAGTCACCTTCTGAAGTAATACGATTCTTGCGCGAGTATCGGGAATTCGACCTCGAGACCCCTCTTGTTATCGTTCCGACCACCTACTCCGAGATCCCCAAGGATGATCTGTACGATGCCGGCGCCAACGTAGTCATCTACGCCAATCACCTGATGCGCGCCAAGATCAGCGCCGTCAGCTCCATCTCAGAAAAGATTCTGTCGCAGAACTTGGACTTGTTCTACAACGATGACGAGGTGCGTGCTATTGTCAAGGCACGCAACTACGGTTGTCTGCTGCGGAAGCTGAGGAGCAGGAGCTACTGGGGCGAGGAGAGCAACGAGGCTAGAATGTACAGGATTGTCGCCGAGGCCATTGCTTCACAGAACATTCAGGCTACTGTCCTTGATTTGCTGCAGGGGAAGCTGGCAGGTTGTGAGGCAGACACACGGATTGTCACAGTCAAGGAGCTGTTGGCCATCAATGCGAAGCAGGTAGTCTCGGTGGCGGACCTTGTCGGCCAGGTGGATGTCTATTGAAGGGGGTTAGCACAGCTAAGGGCTACCTAAGCGAGCTCCAACTGTTCAATCAATTTATGCCTCGTCTAGCTGTCCGATCTATGCAGAATTGGTGACATGTGGCAACGTAGAGTGCGGCCTGGCATTGATATGCGGGCGTACTCGCTTCCGTCAACCGATTGGTGAGGCAATTTGGAGCTTTACTTGAGCATTGTGACTGGATTGAGTTCTAAATGGGAAATTGATATCCCCCGTGCGCCCGTAAGACTACCAGCTAGTAAACTCAACTTGTAACATGCCATATGAACGTTGAATCGGGGGGTTGAGGTCAAATTCATTCTAGTCGTGTTGGAGGGCAATCCCTGTAACAGCGTGGGGGGGAGGCACACTGAGCTATCTTCAATACCTGCTGGTAGACTTGATCCTACGTTCCTGTGCCATGTGGGGTAGTATTCTCCCACGACACATCATGCTGTCTTACTGCAGGAGGCCGCCACCATATGTTGGCTGACTACGCTTCATACCGCGGCTCATTAACCTCATTTGGACAGTATAAGGAGACACCCCTTGGATTGCATGTCGGGAGAGGGGGGGCTGCAAGTTCAAAAACCATGACGCGGCTGCCGGCAAGATAGAACGGGTAACTTGGAGTGGCATAACCTGATTTCGTGAACTTGAGGTGCGGAAGACTACGGAGCCAAAGAGCAGTTAACGTAATAAAGACTTTCCCCTACATGTCATTCCTTGTCGAATACAGTGGAGCAAGCCCAGAAGCTCTCCAACGGTATAAAGCCTTGACCTCGTCATTCAGAGGGGCACGGTGTCGTAACCAAAGATAAGAATTGTCCCTGAATCAAACCCATCTGAATTGTGCTCAAGATACTTACGTATCACTTAAAATCATCGAAATGGCTCCTGCACTGGTCGAAACACCCGTCGAATTCTCTCACCTTCCCAAGACTGAATTCCGCACCAAGCTCGAAGTCAAGCCCAAATCCGCTCTCTTCCCTGACGGTTACAAGACGACAGGCCAGCAGCCGCCCCTGTACGACGAAATTCACCCCTATTCGGATTTCCCAAAGAAGATAACGGGCATCACAGCATGGACCAAAGATGACCTGTCTGGAACCCCCGAGAAGGAAGCTCTGTGGAAGCACCCCTTTACCGAGCAGGAGCTCGAGGATCTGAGCACCGCTGCTGATAATTACATTGCGAGCGGACGGGACTTGAACGAGATGTGCAAGGTAAGAGTCACCTGCCGGACAAAATGACTGCCATGACTAACGTGCACGTCCAGGAACTGTTTCCTCTTCCACGAATGGCCAAGTATCTTGAACAAGTCCGCGATCATCTCATCAATGGCTACGGGTTCCTCCTGTTCCAAGGCATGCCTGTCAAGGAATGGGGCATGCGCAAGTCGGCCACGGCTTACATGGGCCTGGGGGCGCACTTTGGGCACATTGTGAGCCAGAACGGCAGGGGCCATGTGCTTGGTCATATCAAAGACCTTGGCGAGAACCCGGCCGACTTTCATAAAGTCCGGCTCTACCGAACTACGGCGAGGTACGCTTATGCTTAGCTGCGGCCCGCGGATCGACACTGACGTTTATCTTTATCTCTAGACAGACTTTCCACGCCGACCCCGCCGATATTGTTGGTCTTCTCTGCCTCAACACGCCTCTTGAAGGGGGTGAGAACGACGTTGTATCTGGCGACCAAGTCTGGAATGTCATGCAGGAAGAGCGCCCAGACGTGGCCGAGCTGCTCACTCAACCCATCTGGTACTTTGACCGGAAGGGAGAAGTGAGCGCAGGGCAGGAGGATTACATTCGGTGTGCCATCTATTACATTGAGAGGGGAAATGGCCGGGTCTACTCCAAGTAAGGCAACCTTATCTGCTATCTGGAATCCAGACACTCACACCCTTTAGGTTCGACCCAAACTACGTCCGGTCTCTGAAGCGATTCTCGGATAAGGGCGTGATTCCTCCGCTCTCCGACGCACAGGCCGAGGCCATCGAGTTCTTTGACCAAACGTGCTTGCGGGAATCGATCCGTAATGTCCTCGAGGTTGGAGATGTTCACTTCATGACCAACAATCATCTCTACCACTCTCGCACATCGTACAAGGACCATGCGCCGCCGGCTCCCCGTCGCCACCTTCTGCGACTGTGGTTGTCTACGCCTGAGAGTGAAGGAGGCTGGAAGCTGCCGTACCATGATGCTAATTGGAGAAGAAGGGGCGGTGTTCAGGTAGATGACCGCCCGCACAAGGTGGTACTTCACGCAGACTGAAGATAGCACGTCAGATGTGCTATGACGTTGCTGTCGGCCCGACGGAAGAAATTGAAACCATGGACAAGCGAAAGCAGGATTGGGGTAGCATTCGACAGCTTCAAGGGGGCACAGATACGATACTTGCAGGTAGCTGCTTCAATGTGAACCATGCCAATTGTGCCAAACCTTTCGTAAATAGAGTAGTCCCCACCGTTTTTGTCTTTTCGTGCATGTTGTGACGAGTATCTTTGCCTATACGTAGCGGGCAGGCTGGCGGCCTTGTTTCGGAATCATAGATGCGCCCGTTGTGCCGAGTCGATCCTGGGGGACTGCGGAGCCGCAGGGGAGATTCCTTGGCGGAAGCGACTGGCGTGAGATATGCATACACTCGCATAGACTACTAGCGTACGCGCATGTCTCTGAGCCTGGTCACGCGAGCAACTTCGCCGAGGGGCTTTGAGTTACATTTACTACAGGGATATGACGGTAGTGGTGTGATGGAGCATGTAGGGATGGGGATGGCCCGATAAGAAAATCGAGGTATGTAGACTAGGATTAATCCACGGGGAAAGAGGAGACAAAGAAATGCCGGTGTGGTCGCTAATGGCACACCTCTATGCGATCTCCCCGAGACTAGGTGCAGTGATGTGGGTGGCTTGCCCCCGCAGAATACAGAATTGCTGGTAGTAGACTGTACGTACTATTATAAACAAGACTGGGGAGGGGGCATTTGCTTACCCTCCAAGCGTCAACAATCAAGTAACCCGAGCAAACACTCGAGTCAACTGATCCCTCTATCGCTCCAGATCACCTTTTGTCTCGCGCCACTGTGAGTGAGTCTGAAAGCACAGCACACGAGTGACCCCAAGCAGAGTATCTTGAAATACACACCAGCCGACCGCTAAGATGATGCCAAGGTAATAGCCATGCCCTCCGGCTAAATAACATCGTTAATCACAATGACCTGCTAGGCCAAAATACCAACCCGTCCTGGGAAACAATGTCGACGAGATTCCTCTCATGGAATCGGGGGAGGCTGGTCATGGAGCACACGATTCTGACTTTGAAGACGACACCACCGATGTCGAACTACCAGAACTGAAACAAGACAACATCCCCAGGAGCACCCTCATTCGCGTTCTTGCGGCAAATGGAGTCATCCAAGTCCCAATCTGGGGTACGTTGGGTTCATGTCACGAGTCTCGATTGCACTACTAACCCGACTCCAGGTTTTGCAATCAGCTACGGCGTCATGGAGGAATATTACTTCAACAACTGGGAACTACAGGGAAACAAGGACATAACAGGTGCTATCGGCACCACAGCCAACGGCATCATGTACCTCTCGATGCCCTTTCTCTTCGCCCTGTTCACCAGACGGTGGGCATACCGGCGTCGGCACGCTGCCTTCTGCGGTGCCGTGATTGCTTCCGCCAGCTTCTTCCTATCGACCTTCAGCACCAACGTTTGGCACCTTGTTCTTACCCAGGGCGTCACGTCGGCATTTGGCTGCGCGCTCATTTACAGCCCCATCACGCTGTCCCTTGGCGAGTGGTATACCACGAGCAACCGATCTATAGCGTATGGACTTGTCTTATCTTGCAAGAATATCGTTGGCACCTTCGGTCCGTTTCTCTTCCGTGCTTCGCTCGATACCTGGGGCTTCCGGACAACGATGAACGCCTGGGCGGTCTTTGTCTGTGGAGCCAGCCTCCTCAGCATCAGTTTGGTTCCTATCCCGCCATCTAGAATGGTAATGCACAAGACACCGGCACGCAATATCCCATGGGACTTCCTTAAATATCCAGCCATTTACTTCTACGCCATTGCTATCTTCTTCCAGGGCGCTGGCTATGGCCTCCCGCAGACATACCTAGGAACCTATGCTCAAGACTTTGGCTTGTTCTCCGAAACAATAGCTACTGTGGTGTTAGCGCTGCAAAACGCCGTTGGTATCCTTGCTTCTGCCTTCTTCGGATGGTTGAGCGATAACAAGC
This sequence comes from Neonectria sp. DH2, assembly GCA_003934905.1. Classification (NCBI taxonomy): domain Eukaryota; kingdom Fungi; phylum Ascomycota; class Sordariomycetes; order Hypocreales; family Nectriaceae; genus Neonectria; species Neonectria sp. DH2. The sequence continues at coordinate 513,532 of RQWH01000015.1, read as the reverse complement.
ACATCGTTCTTTCGGCGCAGGTGGTTTCAGCGATTCCGTGTATCATGAGCGGATTGGCTGTGTTTCTCTTCTGGGGCAATTCCACCCAGGGTGGTATCTTCCTACTTGTTGTCTTTTCTATTACTTTTGGTTTCTTCTCCAGTGGCTACAGTGCTACTTGGGGGGGATTCTCAAACAGATGGAGGGTGACTCGGCGGAGAGAGGGGAGTCTATCGACGCTGGGTTGGTGTATGGTCTGATAAACGGTGTCAGGGGCGTTGGATATATTGTTGGAGGCGCCACAAGCGTGTGGCTGATCAAAGCTGGAACTATATCTGACTGCCAGCACTCTGGATACGGCAGCACATATGGACCCCTCATTCTGTTCACGGGGCTTACGTCTCTTGCCGGAGGCTGGGTTGTGCTGTGGAGCTGGTGGCCTGAGTCGTGGACATTGGGGCGCAATCGCTGAAGAATATGCAGAGCAATCTTGTAGACATCCATGGAGCATGTAGAAACAAGAAAGGAGAATCTGACACATTTGACAGAATCGGGGAGGTTATCTTTTGAAATGGTAGTTTCAATGATGTGTTTCTGACCCCGTAGTCGCAGGGACTGTCACTCATCTCCTTGGCAGTGTGAGAGCTAGATTCGTGATGCTGATTCAGACAATCATCATCCACAAATATGCCTAGTTCTCTTCTCAACTACATACATTTCTAAGCATCTCATCCTCTTATTCCAAGGAGGTCCCATCTTAGTCTTCAAAATGCTCTCACATTTACGTTAGTATAGCCTTCATCACCAACAACATTTCAAGTCGTCAGTGTCAGCTGGAAGCCGTGCTGAAAGGCCCCTCTTGACGTGAACTGATCCAAACCAGTGATGTATGCAGTGCCATTTATATACTTGAGCACGGGTGAAGGGTCCTTAAGCAGCTTATGATTGTAGCGGAACTCAACTCCCTCGGGCTCTTCTCTCAAGCCAGCAATCGTGATCCTGTCGAGCGGGGCATAAACCTGGTATGTGCCGTTGGTTTCCGCCCGAAGAACCCCCTTGTTGAAAGTGTACTGCATCAATGTGGTTAGTAGGCTAGTATACGTCGATGACGCTTTCACATACAGAGACTATCATGGTGGCCTCAGGTTCGAGACTGACACCGTCGTCAAGATATACATTGCCCTCAGCATATTGATTGTCGTCAAGAGTGACAAGGAGTGAGAATGCATTTCTCCTCGTTGCCGCAGTCGTATTCCCTGGCTTCTGCAGTGTCAAGACCGTGCCCCCTCTGACGTGAAGATTGATGTGCTCTAAGGGTGCATCGAGAGTGATGTTCTCCTGAGGCTTGGCGTGGACTTCATCTAGTGTGTACCAGTCGTACCAACGAGCACCTTGTCCAATTCCGGGGAAGACACCACGGACAGTTTTGGAGTTTGGAGTAAGCACAGGGGTCACTAGGAGGGATGGTCCGAGCAGGAATTGTGAATAGGTGGCCTTGAGACTCTCATCATTGGGGAATTCCCACGCCAGAGCCCGCATCACAAGGTCGCCCTTAGTGTTGGCGTGATAGAACAGAGTGTAGAGATAGTTGAGGAGGGTGTATCGCACAGCTATAGCGCGGCGAGAAGCCTCGGCAACAGATGACCAGACAAACGCCTCTTGGGATATTGTGCCTCCCATGTTGTGATTGCGGTAGAAGGGCATGAAAGCAGCCATGGACATCCAGCGTGCGCAGAGGTCGAAGCTTGCATTGTGTGAATAGCCGCACACGTCGACGCCAAACATTGGCACGCCAGCCATCATGTGTGTCAAGGCGTGCGAGATGGACATAAACATGCTTCCCCATTTGGATGAATTGTCGCCGCCCCAACGAGCAGCGTATCGACCAATGCCAGCAAAGTTGCCGCGGGCGATGTTGAATGGCCGGCGGCCTGGGAAGAGGTCGAGTAGCCCGTAGTAGGTGGCGTTGGATATCTGGTTCCCGAACAAGTTGTGCATTTCATACTCGGTGGTGTTGAGAGCATCGTTGTGAGTTGCATCTGGGGAAATGGTCATTCTCACGATGGAGTGGCCAGGCTGCAGACTGTGGTTGTGAGCACTGTTCTCTAAATAATCAAGGCTCGACCAGACTTACTTGTTCAAGACATAAGGTGGGTATGTGAGGTTTCTGACACCAGGGGTCGGTTCAGTGCGTCCCAGTGTGGCCGTGACAGGGACATGGAAGACTTGCGTAGCTTGTAGAGCAGCCGATTGATTGGCAGCAGCCTCCTTTGCCCAGTCGGCCTCGGAGCTGTTTGTCTCGGCAAACCCGTCGGGATACTCGTAGAACATGTTGAGTTCCTCTCCGGGAATCAGAAAAGGAACATGGACTGGATTCATATCCAGATGACCGTTCCCGCAAGGCCCAACGCAGTACGACGCAGGTTCTGTCAGATCCGTGAGCATGCCGTCGAATGGGACACTGTCGTACCAGATCTTGAGCTCCTTGGCCCACCATGAGTGTGTCTCTGGCAGCATAAAGTCTCCCCAGACAACAAAGCCTGGCCAGTTGTTGCCCGTGTAGAAGTCTCCGGACACGGGGTCTCGGATGAAGGCCTCGAGCTCAGCGCCACGTTCATAAGGGCCATATGTGTCGTTTGGATTATCGGGGTTCGGGCGATATACGTTAGACCAGACAAGAGGAACAAAGTACTGCTCATTTCTGTGCAGCCAGTCCACCCATTTCGCCATGCGGTCGGGTGGAAAGGTGATGGGGTTGTTGGCGAAGCTGCGGAAGCCGTCAAACATGTCGAAATCGGACCAGATGCCCTCGAGTGGGATATCAGCAGCCCTGTAGTTCTCTACGACAGCCTCAATCTTGTCAAGAGTGTCGTATCCTAGGCGACACTGATGGAAACCAAGGGTCCAGAACATTTGCATGGCAGGCAAGCCTACGCAGCCGGCGTGGTACTGGCGCATGGTTTCAACAGCGGTAGATCCCCCTTGTTTATTCTGGCCGCTGAGAAAGTACAGATCAATGCTGCCGCCGATGCTCCGGTATGTCAATGTCTTGGGTCTCAGAAGCCATTCCTGGCCATGAGCGTTGCGCGCATATACCCCATGAGAAGTCGTGTTGCTGCGTTTGTGATACCTGCTTTCCTGGTAGAACGGATGCACGCCGTAGGTATTTCCGTCGATAGGATTGCCGTGCTCAATGCCGGCATCATTGGTCCAGAAGGTCTGCGTGAAGTTCTGTCCGAGATGAAAGTCGTGTATGTTCTCAGCTATAGCCAAGGTCAGCTTGAGTCTATGTCGTTTGCGTCTCGCCTTACCTAGCCCGTAGACGTTGTAGTCTGGAACCATATTCGTCACCACCTCAATAAACTGGTCTTCAAAGACAAGCACATGTCCGTATGTTGAAAAGAGAATCTCCCTGGTGCAACTCCGGGTAATCTTGAACTGGAAGCTTGGCGAATTGCTACAAGATTCAAATCAACATCTATGAGAACCAAGATGCTGCAACTGGGGTGCTCACCTCCACTCAAATCTGAGGTCACTATTCGATATTGTAGTCTTTTCATCTCGACCAGGCTCCACAACAAGGGAACTTGGGAGAATATATTGAGTTCTGTTCCGTTGAGACAAGTACTTGGGGTAGACTTTAACATTCAGCCGCTCTTTAGTCTGGTATTGGACTTCAAGAACCAGATCACGAATATCATTTCCGCTGAGACCAGTCAGCGCTAGATGCCAAAGCTGACGATAAGGGGACATACAACGCCTGACAATCAGGTCCAGCAATACTCAGATCAGCCCGCACACCTTTGAGGTTTCGTTCAATGTTGGTGGCCCTATAGCCTGGACAATCCTGTGGGTTTGGTGCCTCGGGATCCCGAATTGTTGGTGTGAGACTAGGAGCAACGCCAATATCAGGAGAAGCCGTAATCGCCTGTACTATAGACGTTATTGATGGCTGACCTACGGATTCATAGATCAGTCAGTCTGCTTCAGTCACTGTTGATGGGTTGAGCAAACCTTGGACAGCAGGTATCAATAGTATCGCCGAGATCAGGCACGTGAAATGCATCATGTCGATTCGTCAGCTCAAATCAAACCCAAAACAGAAGCTTTGCCAGAATAGTTGAGCGCTGCAAAAGAGGAGGGAATATTGGCTCAGGGGAAGGGACGAGTAGGATACTCTGATAACCCTTGTCCGAGGGATTATCGGCAATGAGCCAGTGGGAGATATGATGCACTGCAACAAACTTCAAGTACTGCAAAGTGACAGGTGCGCTTGTCGTGATTTCGCAAGTCGTGGGATTGAATGCGACAGAGCGAGATGGAGGAGACGAGGAACCGCAAAGAAAGCATTTGCCTGTATTGGCGCCACACACACGAAGCAAAGATGGCCAAAGTCAGCGCCAGGGGTCACGGCTCCGGCCGCCCGCATTTACAGTTCCGCGTTAGGCGAGACCAACAAAACGCAAGCGAGAAATAAACCTCCAACGGATCTGTCGGCATCCGTGTCCCTAGTGGCGGCAAGTGAAAGAAGCTTTAGAGGGTCTATATCCATACGAGATAAAGATTAGCAGACCGGGGTTGCGTGTAATCCCACCTCCTGTGGTAGGGGTGGGACGAGCCGAGCCGTGCGAATATGATCCCTACCGTATCCTAGCCATGCCAAAAAGCTTGTAGGCCGTAAGACAAGGGGACATGCATGCACTTAGCCAGTATAAGCCGTCTCGACTAGGGCAGGGGTGGGTGACAGGTAAATGACAGGCAATTGGTAGATTCTAATGCACTCAGGTTACCTATATCGCTTTCGTCATCGCGACTGTACGTGATTCGCGACAAGAGGAGCAGCCGGTGTGAGTGCTCTCGCGGCGCAGTCCTTCCTCCGCTTACGAATCAGATAGATCAGCACGGCGATTTCCAATATTCCTTTCAGATGTCACAAGAAGCTGGGGTCAATTTGAAGAGTTGCCGACTTTGCCGGGCCTCGAATGATGAGGCCTTGGAACTGGCACGCGATCCTTGAATATGCAGGCTGCTACTTTCAGAAGATCAGTTGTGAGATATGATGAGGGCGTATATCAGATCATATCTAAACATAAACTTTATTTGTTCTCTATTCAAAGGATCTAGGTTTGTGTCAGGGCGTGCCTGTATCACTCATTCAAGGCCTTAATCGACCAGGCCATGATATCTTGGCACATCGCACAGTTACATTGCATTGGCGGGCCGACACTTGTCAAATCGAAGGCAGCGTGCCGTAAACTATGCCTAAGACAGCTTCCGTGTGAGGCAACGTCTCGCGTGACTTGGATACTTGACGTTTGTGCGTAGGATTCCGAACCTCGTTGTCTGGTTGCCTGTGCTGATTCCGCATCTCTCAGATGTAATCTGTCTTCAAGGAGGAACGGATCCGCTTGATAGATGGCCAGGAATCAGACCATGGTATTTATTCCCCCCTCGTTCTGTAGGTGTCTTTGGGTTTTCCACAACAGTGACAGTTTATCATAACTTATTCACATTCTCTCCGTGCTTCTATACTTCAACTCACCATGGCTACTCTTGATCCTCGTTTGTTTTACGAGCAGGCACTTGTCAGTAATGGCATCACCCATGCATTTGGTGTCCCCGACTCCTGCTTGAAGGGATTTCTCGCGTACCTGTACGCCACCAAGAAATCCCCAGAGCACATCGTCACAGCGAGTGAAGGCGCTGCCATCGGTCTGGCCGCTGGCTACTATCTCTCGACCAAGAACCTCGCAGTTGCATACATGCAAAATTCGGGCCTTGCGAATTCCCTCAACCCCCTTCAGTCTCTGGCTGCCAAAGAAGTGTTTGGGATTCCCCTGTTGCTGCTGGTCGGCTGGCGAGGCAGACCAGGAGAGCACGACGAGCCGGAGCACCTCCTGGCAGGCCCCCGCACCCTAGAAACTCTAGAATCGCAGGGCTTTCCCTATGAGATTCTGCCAGATACGCTCGAAGCTGTCACTAGTGCTGTCGCGCGGCTCATCAAGGTTGCCAGGGAAGGCAATACGCCTGTTGCCCTTGTCGTTCCAAACCACAGGTTTGCTGCGTACAGTCCTGAGGGCGGCCAGAGCAATGGACTTTGGCAACCGCCTGTGACCAACGTGGCCAAGCTCACAGCTAGAGTCGAGGATTGGCGGTCTTCGGAAGGGGATCTTGCCTTGTCGCGGGAACACGCCATCCGCATCATCCTCAAGCGCCTCTATCCATCCGATGTCACTGTGTCCTCAGTTGGCGGAAACTCTCGCGAGATCTACATGGTTCGCAAGGAAAACAACGAGGATCTGTCTCGCGCATTTCTGTCCATCGGCGCCATGGGCCACACGTACCCGCTGGCCTTTGGAGTCCAGATCGGCCATTCCAAGGGCCGGGTCATCTGTGTGGAAGGCGATGGTTCATTCTTGATGCACGTGGGCAACGTGGCTGTCCTGGCTGCTCAAGCTTCAGATGAGCTGATCCACGTGGTGATTCACAACGGCATTCACTGCTCTACTGGGAGCCAGCCCATTCCCATCAGCACCAACAACCTGCTCTCGCTGGCTGGAAGCTTGCCTTACAAGCAAAAGTTCTTCGTGGACAGTGCCGAGGGTCTCATCCAGGCGTTCGAGTGGGCTGAGAAGAGTACCCTTATCGTTGTGGTTGTCAACCAGCATGTTTCAAAGGACTTGCCTCGACCGTCGGAGCATCCGTTTGAGCTGAGAGACTCGTTTATTTCTCATTTTACCTAGAAACGTAGATTAGTCTAGCTGTAGATCAATACATCTTGCGTAATCATATACGAGTAGTCACTGTGAATGCCAGAATACGTCTGTCTGGTATGTGAAGTGCCGTGATTTCCATTAATCTGACTTGGACCCAACAACTAATACAACATCCACAATGGGCCCCCACAGACACTCCATAGACTGCCCGTTTGCCGCCACTCGCGCAATAGCCCCGCATGATGAGACAGTGACGGTGGTTAGGAGGATCGAGCTGGCTTGATGCCAGTATGGCCAGTAGATAGAATATCACATCATGGTCGTCTGGCGTATCCATTCGTGTAGTGACTGTACTTCTCCGCACTCCGCAGCCAAGATATCCCCTCATCGCTTATCACCCCGCTGGCTCCACCAACCAGGACAATGTTCGGGAGTATCACATGTACGTTGCCGATTCTTCAATCGGGGCTTCTGCCATTTGCGTACTTTAGTACTGATTTGCTGAAAAGGGCCTAAGGAATTAGCGGTCTGATCATTTGACAGCCATGATAAAGAGCTGGGCAATCGCCTGAGCGAGCTATTTTTTTCCCCACACAGTTTTCAATACTGGTCAGCACCTGAAACCTTTTTATTGCTTGCACTCGATCACCATCAAATTCCCATACAGGTTATTTGCAATCCATTCGACATTACAACATCCAATATGGCCCCTCAACGAAAGTCGAGAGTACCCGTTATTTTCGGTGCCATGACGTTTGGCAGAGAAGGTTTGCTTGCTCGTCCAACCTCGAGAAGCCTCGCTAACAAATTCAGGTGTCGAACAGGCGCGCATCCATGATCTCAAGGAAGCGGGTGCCATGTTAGATCTCTTCCAAAACCACGGCGGGACAGTGGTTGATACAGCCCGTGTATACGGTCAGGGTTCCTCGGAAGAATACCTGGGACAGCTAGACTGGCAAAGTCGAGGCCTCGTAGTTGACACGAAGCTTTACCCCAACATCCACGACGGGACTGGCAAGATTACTCATTCTGCTCAAGACCTTCGCAAGCATCTCGACGAGTCCCTCAAAGCCCTCAAGACAGACAAGATTGACCTCTGGTATCTTCATGGGCCAGATCGCAGTACCCCGTTTGAGGAAACTCTCAGGGCCTGCAACGAACTACACCAGGAGGGCAAGTTCAACAGACTCGGACTCAGCAATTACATGGCGTGGGAAGTGGCATACATAAGCGACCTGTGCATGCGCGAGGGGTGGGTTCGCCCTACAGTGTACCAGGGAGTATACAATGCCATTCATCGGACTGTAGAGATGGAGCTGTTTCCGTGCCTCAAGCACTATGGCATCACCTTCTACGCATTCAGTCCGCTAGCTGGCAGTCAGCTTACCGGGCGGTACCGGCGTGATACCAACGACACGGACATTGAGTCCATGTCTCGCTTCGATCCGAACACTTTCCAAGGTCGCAAGTACCGGCGACGGTTCTGGAACGACGCTATTTTCGATGCGCTTGAGTTGATCAGAGAAGCAGCAGAAAAGCATCAACTTACAGAGATGGATTGCGCTTTCCGGTGGATTGCTCACCATTCCAAGTTGGATATTGCGCGAGGTGACTCGGTCATCATCGGAGCCAGTAGCAAGAGGCAACTGGAGGAAAATCTTGGGTTTCTGGAGAAGGATCCTCTGCCAAGCGATGTTGTGGAAGCGCTTGACAAGGCATGGTTGATTACCAAGGGCAGCGTGAATAATTACTGGCATTGAATGAGGTTACCCTTCTCGGGTATCTCGGCACTCTTGAACAGGGTGATAGCCAAGAAGAGGGGGGCAAGGGGGCCTTATCTAGCTATTGAGGGACAAAGCGTCTTCTCATGGGCTGCTAAATTCTCCTAAATACACCCAAATTCAGCTCTACTAGGCAGGAGGTCAAGGAGTGGTTGGACACGTCTTGCAGCCACGCGGGGTGCCCCTCGAAGCATTCCGCCACTCTTCCTCAGATCAGCTGACTAATTAACATCCCCTCTCTCATATATCACACCGTGACTCTTCACCATCCTACAACATTATCAACATTCCACAGTGATACCATCAACCCAACAACTCAACCTTGACAAGCGCATCTCTTTGCAAGCAAGACTACAAACATGACAGACTGGAAAAATGCAGAGTATACGCTCTACTCATCTCCCTTCTCCCTCTATTCCATGATGGCTCGTCATACGATCCAGCTCGGCCCCATGACACATGACGCAATGCCGCCCAAAAGTATTACCCTGAGCTTCATCAACCACAAAGCCAATGAAAATCTAAGTGAGTATTACTTAACCAAGGTGAATCCAAGAGGCCAGGTTCCTACCATGACTGGCAACATTCTCCAACAGCCACTTACTGAAAGTCGCTCTATCTCGCTCCATCTGGCCGAGAAGCACTACCCAGCCATGCTGCCAGCAAAGCATGAAACTATCGTCAGAGACCTTTTCGAAAGACTCCATGCTGTATATGGCCTATCAATTAGCAACAAGAATCCCACACCCGAGATGAGGCAGTACAATCCTTCCCCAGTGGAGACAATCCTCAAGAGGGCTGATATCAGTCCGGAGTATCGCGCCGCTCTTGAAGCGAAGCTCGCGTTGTAGGTTGACCTTCTATCATCGGACTCTGGATTTAATATTGACTCTGACCCTCAATTAGCCACAATGAACACAACGGCGTGGCCTTTCAACCTGCCATTGTAGCCAAGAACCGTGCCGACCTCCAGGCCATTTTTGTAGAAATCGTCGAGCACCGCAGGCAGAGTGGCTCTATTGTCAACGACGACGAATGGACTTTTGGCTCCGAAGTCGGGCCAACCATACTCGACAGCCATCTGCTTCCCTTCGTGCTGCGCTGCATTGAGGTTGGCAGTGCCGAGCTCGTTCCTCTAGAGTTACAGCGGTGGGCTGAGGTCAAGGCAAAGAGCCCGTCGTGGCAAAAAGTCATGCACGGCAGGCCAACTACATATCATCCTTCAATGGGCCCTGTTGAAGAGATGCACGATATGATGTCCCTTTAGAGGACGCAGCTAAATGGTCATGTGGGTATCAAACGATGATTCGGGAGCCTGGACGTTCATTCTGAAACCTCTTGAAAAAGCCTTTAGTCTTTGCAAGCTAGCCTGACTCAGTATGCGGTTTGGACCTTAGCGGGCGAGCTACCGATAGATTGAGGCATTATTCAGCTTATGAATCAATGAGATATACGACATGTGCATAGCGGAATCTAGGCCGCTCGAAACACAAAATCCCTTATTACGAGTGTGGTTTGCGCTGCTTGGTATAAAGCAGTATAAAGGCTTGGATTTGGTATGCATGACTTGGTGTCCGTGCTTGGATTACGTGCTTTGAGCGATCCCAAGCTACTATATCTGAGTTCAATCGACAACAGAGACGTTTCTACATTTCCGTCTATCCAGATCTTAGGCATTGGTCGGTGTCGGCTTTGTTGATGGCGTGGAGGCAGACGCGACGGCTGATCTTGACCGTGAGCATCTGTGTGAGTGATCATGGTGCTGACTGCTTGGTGTGTCTCTATATGCTTGTCGAGTATTCCTTTGCCCACTTTCACCCCAAGTTTGAAGAGGTTGGTGATGTAAGCCCGGAGCTGGTTATTTTCGATGGAGACTTGAAGCCATCCGCATCCGAGGTCGATATGGTCAAGCTGGGGCTGTTATAATACTCAGACGCGAGTTGGTTGTACTGGTGTTCGATCTAGATAGGTAGTGATCTACAGTCGAGAGCAAGGTTCCTCTGCTCTGCCACTGTGCTTCGCCACTGTGCTTCGCCACTGTACTTCGCCACCTAGCCCTCCAGTACAAAGATTCCATTTGTTTTTGTATGCCAGTCAGTCTCACGGTAACCTGGACTAAAAACCTTGATATCCAGAATGGCAAGCTCCGAGAAGCCAAACGACGAGGTTCGCAAAGATACTACAGTCATCAACGAGGCGAGCCAAAAGAAAGGTTGGACAGGTGCCTTCCCAACGAAATTCTTACTCCAACGAGCGTCATACTGATCTACAGAAAAAAGCAGATTCATCAGATTCGAAATATGCCGAAGAAAACGATGCGAGCGACGTGGACAAAGACTGGGTAATCTTGGACCCGACGCAGCCGAGGTACACGCACGACTGTATCCAGGCAGGGCGAGGTACTGTGGGCGTCGAGATTGGCAAGTGGCAGCGCGACTTGTTCTCGTTTGATTGCAAGAAGACCGTGCCTTGTAACTGCGACGTGGAAAGGCAACAGGCGGGCGAGGGTCATGAAGATTCGGAGAAGCAGAAACAGAAAGCATAGTTTACACTGCCGGAACTATCCCACACTGCTTTATGAAACGAATTTGCCGAGTTTCTTTTTCCGTGTCTTCCGAGCTCCGATCTCTTCTGTTCGAGCCGCGAGCATATGGCTGCCTTGTCTATTCTTCTGCGTCGATTGCGTGGCTCATGGTACGATGTGATTCTAGTCTACTCGGAGGAAGATGGAGACAGCTGTGCAGTAGAACTTATTTGATCGTCTTATACCTCGATCGAGATCTGCATCCTTGTAGAATCTAGCACTAGAGTAATTATCTTAAACCATTATACTCTCTGCTAATATCCACAGCGTACCTTCGATAACAGTTCTTGCAAGCGCAATAACTTGAGATTTTCCTTGCATGCATGAGAACATTAGCTCTCGGCGTTCTTTTTGACGAAGAGATCTAGAGAACAGAAAATAGCAAGTCTAAATCAGAAGTACAACGGGGCATTCCGGCCCTCCAGCTTGGCTTTTCAAGGTGGAACACCACGGAGAAGCAAAACCCGCAAAGCTCGATGAGTTTGTAGTTGTCGCCCCGACACAACATGGCCCATGTCAAACTTCTGAATCACAAAATCCAAACTAGGTATGACATCCTTTAGCATAATCATCACTTCCCTTTTCGCAGTAGTCGTACTGCGAGGAACAGCCCCCAAACTCGGATCCTTCACATATACATCCCTTGCCAACACCGCAAGTTCCATCTAAGCTGAAATTCTCACTCCCATCATTCAAAGGGCCACACTGACTCTGGCACACATGAGTGCAGTATTGAGAAGACGGGCTGCAGGAGCCAGACAAGGAGCAACAATTCCCAAAAGCAAAACGCCCACATGTAGTACCGTCCGTGCTACCACAGGCACCGTTGGTACTGGCTTTCGTTGCGGTGGTAGCAGATGAACCCGTGGAAGGTTTGATGGCAGACTGTTTGATGGATGATGCTGGTGACGTTATGGAGGCTTGGGAGATGGTACTTGTTGGCTCACTCTCACTGTATTGGTAATCATCAGTGCTGTCCCACCAGCAGTAATAAGTCCCTTTCTGAAAGGCAGAGCAGTCTTCCCCAACGGAAGGGTTCCATCTAACGAAAGTGGCCAGGTCCACACTCAGCAGCATCAGATGTACTTCGCAGCTCATTATCGCAACAAACCATTCATTACAGTTCCTCGTCTCTCCTGATGGGCGCGGAGTCGGTGGCTTCCAAACTATAGGTGTCGGCTCCGTAGGATACATGCAGTAAGACACGTAAGGCTTAATTCTTTCGTCCCCATCAGAAATGCTTGGATTCCACCGCATAAACTGCTCCAGCGATGTGGGGTACATCTCCGCTTGCTCCAAAGCTGTTGGTAGGTCTCGAACGGAGCTTCTCCACCAGTCGTACTCCCAGCAGTCCTTTCGTGTGCCCTTAGCCAGAGGAATACATGCTTTCTCTATGGCCTTCGGGTAAGGGTCTATAGCATCGAGGTAATCGAGGTACAGGGAGCATTGAAGGCAGTTTGGATCATCAGCCTCAACCTCCTCTGCTTGAACCCAGATACGACAGTAACCACCGCTGCTGTTGTTTGATATCAGCCGGGAGAATTCAGGATGGATGGAAGTGTAGAATAACTGACTTGTCCTTTAGGCAGGTGAAGTTGTAAGTCCAGAGGGCATCTTCGACTTCTTGTGTTGGTTTCAGTTTCATAGAATCAGATGTTATAAAAACGTCCTCGCACTTGGACTGAACATTGTCCCGATATTCCAATAGGCTCTCATAGCAAGAAGTGGTACACAATGTGTCCAGGTCGGATATTTCGAGATTGCGGGACTCCCAGATGAGTTCTTCTAGCAGAGGCGAGCATGTGACCTTGGAGTTCAGGGCATAAATGCAGTCTTGACTGGTGCAACGACATTCATACGTAGTGCCCAGGCTGTATGAGTATTTTACAGCAAGAACTGAGATCGCCAGAGTATAGGGGAGAAGGCGAATGGTCCAGGAGTTGCGGATGAGTAAACTATCCATGATGGCAAAAGGACGCGCAATGAAAGAACGGAAAGGAAGAACAGAGTGGATAAAATTGATAGAGAGGGGCCTTGAGGCAAGGGAAATATTTGTTGTAGGGAGTTTTGAAAGTGATGGTAGAAGCACGCCGGCAGTAGAAGACTGGGATCTCGAGCGGTAACGACCGGTCTCATGGTGCGTTTGCAAACGACAAGAAGTGGAAAGCCCCAAAAGCTTGAGAAGAAGGATCTCTTGGGGGAAAAAATTGCAATCTGGAACTAAAAACCCCGCTTCGACAATGGTCGAGCGGCCCAATTTTCTGCTGACCTTGTTGGTTGTTGGTTGTTGGTTGCAAAGCGACGTCTTGGTTGAGCACAGAGCTCCCATCGTTTCAGGCTCGGGAACGGGCCACCGTACGCGGGCTTGCTCAACAAAATACCCGATGTCACTCCGGGGAAAGCGCGCAGGTGCTTGTTGTCGTATCGCTCTCACTGGTTCTTCCAAGCCTTTTTTCTCTCTATAACACCCATTCCAATAGCGCAACGCCACCGCCTTCGCCCATCGATTCCGCCCGAATATTCACGTTGGCGGTTTCCTCTCGTTACCCATGTCAGACTTTGACTTTGAATATGAATCAGGCGATGCCCGACCGAATCCGATCCGTTTCGACACACCAGGCTATCCCGGCCTGGAGAAGGACAATTTTGAACTACGAGATGTCGAGAATGACTCAGTTATTATGGTACCGGGATGCTACCAGAGTGATTGGAGTGATTTGGACGACTCCCCGTGGAAAGAAAGCACCGATGCTCGGCGATGTTGGGGGGTTTCTCACGCATACAAGTTTATTGGCACGCCGCATCCCAGGATAGTTCGGTAAGTTGAAGGGGATCTATCTATCTTACCTTATTCAGTGTATGGTCAAGATTAACATATTGAAGTCTTAAAGGGAGCGATCCATGGACAGATATGCCACTGTTTGAGAAACCTTCGGGACCTGGACTTGCTTTCCTACTCCTCCACCACAAAAGCTTGATCTACGCACCACCTTTGGATAATGCGGCTTGCCGTCCTCGACCAGAATTCTTACCACTTATCTATCAGTGGTGCTTACATGCACTGACAACTTTGACCATTTGTCATTCCCGAAAGCTTCTTCTAGGCTATTTTGACATCAACAACTTCTGGTTATCCAAACCAGACCTGTCCCTGTCTTATGTGGGCTTTACCTCGGCTACATTCGTGGATGGGCTATATAGAGCCGACAGCGACTACCATGGCTTCTTTCCCTTCCATCCTCTTCAGCCAGATGGAATTCATAGTCAAGAGATCGAACCGACAGCTGCCACTGACCTGATCACATATGGCATTCTCATATATCAGTTAATGACGACTTGCTGGCCAGGAGACGGCTCCGACATGGGACCAGAGGTGACGAACCTGATTAAAACGAGGAATCTATGGCCTCGTCTTGAGAAAAGGTACCTCGGTCAAGTGGTGACAAAGTGCTGGGCAAAAGAGTACAAGGATATGAAGGAGCTCAAGGCCGACCTGGTAAAAGTTTTGGCCGAAGAGGGATGGGAAATTGAAGGCGACGACACGCTTAGAGGGTTTGATCCTACAGGGCTCATTCCATTTAAAGAAGAGTACGGACCCTATCCAGATGTATAGACGCCATCTAGTTGTTTGCCTGGTATCTGTCTGACGACTGCCGTTGAACCCCCCCCCCCCTGAGAGGGCGGAGTCGTTCTGCCTTTTTTCTTCTTTCTTTTCAATTTCATATGTTCACCTTGAGACTTCAAGGGTTTGTCTACTTTCGGTAAATAATCTTTCGCCGAATGACCACCATTCAATTTACCCAATCAAAATTGCAGTTGCCTAGTATGCCTAGTGACGCCATGTTGTCTCGCTTGTTGGTTGAGCGTCTATAAAACCGGACCAGGCTCCAGCTTCGCACACGACGAAAAAGGCGCAACTCAATCACTTTCAACCACCCAAAATGAGTACGACCGACGCCACAAACGCAGATTCCCATGCTGCTCCTCAAGACGAAGTGGCCCCCGAGACTTTCCTTGTTCCCACTCATAACCACGATGAGGTTATTGAAGAGGGGCGCGGGGCTTACCGGCCGGGCGGCTTCCACCCAGTGTACATTGGCGACGTCTTCAACGAGAGATATGAGATTCTCAACAAGATCGGCTACGGCGTTTACTCGACAGTTTGGTTGGTAAGAGACCTGAAAAATGAGTGAGTCTACTCTTGTGACGCGTCATTCCCTGCTCATACGACTAATGATCCACTACAGAGGAGGCCCTGAGAAAACCTTCCGAGCCCTGAAAGTGTTGAGTGCTGTATGCTATGGACAAGGCTATGATACCTTTGAGAGGGAAATCTTGACTCACCTACGAGAGGCTAATAGTAGCCACCCTGGCTACGCCTATGTCTGCCACCTGTTGGATGACTTCCAGCACCAGGGACCCAATGGCGTCCATGTTTGCCTCGTCTTTGAGCTCATGGGGAAAATCTTCGAAGCTTCGGTTCCTGGTTTCTCGAAAATATGGTTCCCAATCCCTGTATGCGGAGGTTTACCATTCAACTCTTGATGGCCCTGGATTACGCTCATGGCCACAATATCATCCATACAGGTAGGTGGCTTATTTTCCTAACCAGTAATCTACCACGGCTAACTCATGGCCCTCTTTAGACATCAAACCCGACAATATCTTCGTCAAGTTTCGGGACCATTCTCGGATAGAATCTGGCTATCTCGCCGAGGTTTCCATCCCCAAACAAAACAGAGCCGAGGAAGAGTACACAGTGATCCCCCACGCTCCACTACGCCGATTCTACTTTACCGAAAGAGATAGCAGGCATGTTGATGAATTTGACATTTCTCTCGGGGACTGGGGGGTGTCTAGCTGGCGAACAAAGCATCTTACAGAAAAGATTCAGCCGGTGGCCCTCCGCTCCCCCGAAGTTCTTATTCAGGCCCCTTGGGATGCGAATACGGACTGGTGGAACCTTGGTGCGGTTGTTCTTGAAGTTTCTCGTGCTGTTCGAATGTTCGAGGGCGGAGTTCCTCCCGACGGACATTACGAGCTCAAGGAGCATTTAAGGGAGATCGTTGACTTTTTTGGGCCTTTTCCAAGACAGTTACTGAAACAAGGAAACCAAGACATTGTCGGCGAGGTCTTCGACAGTGAAGGAGGTATTAAGGACGTGATGGCAACCAATCGGCCGGGGCTAGAGTCGGAGTACTTCATGACTGGTCTCAACGAGGAAAGAAGGGAAGAATTTGGTTCATTCCTGAGGGCACTGATGAGAATCAATCCCGCGGATCGCTTGACTGCTTTGGACCTCCTACGTCACCCATGGTTGGGTGCCGTGCAGCAGTTACTATAGAATAATAGGATCCAGTAGATTAAGACGAGAACGAAGTCCAGCAAGTTCCCAATAGTTCCCTTATGTGGATGATGCTTGTTCTAGGATGAATGCTCATTGTTCACAGGATCAAGATCCAGTCAAAGCTATCCCGGCTAAATCCTTTCCTACCAACGACACAGTCCACCGCATCTTGGTGTTGAATTTAGACATGCTGCCAACCGGCACGCAGAAGTTTCAGGCGACTGAGGCCTTGTTCAATCAACATTCTGCCATTATACGTATATATCTTCCCACATTGACAGATTAAAACGAGATGCCGAAAATTATGTTTGCTATAGGTGAATCCTGAATTTGAGGAACTCAAATGGAACGACATCTGAATTAAATACAATGACCGAGCCCTTTGAGATTGCAGCATCATCGAACCCGTAGTGGTCAACACAAACTTTTCGCCGACGATGACAACAACGGCAATACCGTTGGCGACCAGGTCATCGTTAAATATGCAATTCGGTTCCAATCGGTTCCAGTCAGAGAGAAAGTCGGAAGAACCCTGGAAATATGTGGTGTATGCGTACAAGGTACCAGGGCACATGATATAATATGCGCTGCAGCCACGGTCGTCGACAAATTCGGTGCCAGCTTGTACACAGCAGACACAGAATACAGCACACCGGGTCCAACTTCAGTGAGGGTCCCGGAGATTTTGACGTTTGAGCGCGTGTAGGCGAGCTCATTGCTGAGAAAAACTTGGGCGAGGAACACGGGTCGTCGGGAGAACTAGCGCTCGGATCGGAGACATTCCAAGGGACATAGCTGTCTGAGTGGTCATCGAAGATGGCGTTTATGATGCACAGGGACGGCGCCGCGCTGAAAATTGTCAAGGTTTCTGATATTGTAGTTGGGGCCTCCGATGTCGTGGTTTTGGTGATCGTTGAAGGAACCTCTCTTGTAGTTGTCTCTGTGGTCACAGACGAAGAGACTGAACCGTTAGAAGACGACAAACTTGGCTCCCACGGAGCCGCAGCCGCGCCTGTTCATCTTAAGTAGAGAGTGGCGACGAGCCTTTTTCTTGTTTCCGTTTCGTAAATTGGTGCCCAAAATGGCCTGTCCTATAACTTCTTCTATCCTAAGATCGACCCTTTCACCGCCAAGTGCTTCATTCGACCAACGAAAAACGAATGACCCTAAATCTACGCAAGCCTGAGCGTAATACAGTGGCTCATTTATTTATTCTGCTTGGAAAAGGACTTCCAGGTAGGTATGTAATACCGCGCAGACTTACCCCTCGCCCGAGCCACTGGATCAGATCGTACAGACACCAGGAAATGGCTCCAGTCAGAGCTGACCTCGTCAACTTATAAAGAGATAGGCACGTTTCTGACCAAGGTGCAGGTCTCCAACTAACGTCACTTCTGGAGGGTCGGGCCGGACCGATTTAGGTAGTGTAGTGTTGTATCAAAGATCAAATAGCCGCGAACAGAATCCGTCTGAGATTTACATCCTGGCGTCAACCGTTATACACCTATATTCCATCTTACAGTACCCAATGCTCTGGTTTGCCTTACGGCGTGCTTTTCCACCAATTGCCCCCCTGCACTGTCCCTGTAACGCGCTTCTGGCCTTGCCCTAGATTTGGGGAGCCAAGCGAACCAATCAATGATCCTGTCGCCATTATGTAATGATCTGTCAACGAACGACAGTGACGAAATCCCGCAACCATCAGCTGGAGAGCTCCGTTCACGTTCAGCGTAACCCCGACTCTGCACCGAGTCTTGAATGCTGCTAAGATGGATGGTCTCAGTATTGCATCTGGTGTCGTGGCGCTAGTGACTTTCGCTTTTCAGTCCAGCGCTGCCCTCTATACAACCATTCGGGACTTCCAAAGCCAAGACAGGAACGCCCGCGCGCTGAAGAATGAGCTGGCTGATCTCAGAGGAGTATTACAGTCACTCCTTGAAACGGTCTCCAGCAATCCCGATATCAACTTCGAAGCTCTCAGACTTCCGTTGTACCGCTGCGGCAAGACTTGCGAGGAATATGGCGAACTGATTGCCCGATGCACAAGGCACTCAAACGCATCACGGCCGAGCGTGCGGGACTGGATCAGCCAGCAATATCTCAAGGGAGATATTGGTGACTTCAAAGATATGCTTTCTGGATACAAATCCACCATAAACATAGCGTTAGCCAATGCAAACATGTAAGATCCATCATCCAGGTCCATGGTGCAATAAGCTGATTGTTGCGAATTTTGCAGACGCATCGTTGCCTCGATAACGCCCAACGCACTCGAAGAATACAAAGACTTGATACGAGATACGACTTCTGATCTCAAAGAGCACCTACAACGGTTAGATGAGAGAGTTCAAAGCTTAGCTGTTTCTGGGGCCGAAACATCTACGCCAGAGGGCACCGAATGGCTGGCCATGCTGGAGGAGAAAGAGAGTACCCAGCAAGGCTTAAGCATGTGTTCGCAACTGTCTATACAGATCGAGAGGCTTGAATCGACATCCAAGGAGCATCCGCAGTTCTCGCAGCAGCCTTCAGCACATAAATATATTAGGGGTGGTCTGGGCGTCGCTAAAAGCTCCATCCACTCCCTGGTATCACGCCTTCAAACCCACGAGAGCGATATCGAGAAAAGAATGGAGGCTTTGAGAAAGACAGTGCCCTTGCCTGAGCAAGGAGAACAGCTCGTACAAATGCAAGAGACCAAGGAGAGCATTCGCCAGTGTATGAATGTTGTCGCTGAAGCAGGCGAGACTTTGACTGATTCACGATGCAACATTTTCGAAGATATAACGATGACTGATAGCAGCTACGGCATCTCGGTTTCGACTGTGAAGGACCTTGTTATCGCGAGACGGCTCAACCTTACTGGTCAGGCGCGTTACGTTGGTGGTCAAATAAGCGATGAAAGCTACCAAAAGACAATTGGTGGCCTGACCCAACTGGACCTTGAGAGCATCCGGTATGCTGGGCAAGATGCCGGGCGGCCCCCTTCTGCTAGTGACTCGAATACCCGAAGCACAATACCAGCTGAATTTCTCGATCGTTACGGACACGGTTTCAAGCTATCGCCGCCGAAGACATCCACCGACCCATCGGAGGATACAACCTAATGGTTTATGCTTCACTGTACTCTTAGGCAATTCTCGGGTCGCTTTTATAAGACAATGAGGGGGTTTAAAATCCAATCATCCTTTCTATCAATACACTCCCCGCTGATACCGCAACCCACCACTGATTTCAATGACACCCTACTCAGTATCGCACAACATGATTCGTGCCCGCCGCTGAGTACTATTTTACCCCACACTGTATTCGGGCGTCGTATATTTAGTCTATTTAAAGAGCTTCGACCTCGACATCTTCGACGACGCACGAGACTTCTGCAATCGCAACCATTTTCGTCGGCCCGACCACAATGAGCTTCTTCAACCTTCCACTTGAGGTGAGGCTGAGTATCTATTCTGAACTTTTCGTTCTTGTGGAACCCATAGTCTTCCAAACGAACTATGGACCCCAATCACCACCCCTACATCTGGCCAGAAGATACAGACTTTGTCCGGGACTCTTCCGCGTGAGCAGACAGATGCACCACGAAGCTAGCCCACTACTCTACTCCAAAAATCGGTTCCACTTCCCGGACGTCTTGGCGTGGTCGGGGTTTGCGACGGATAGCGCCCACATTGCCCCATTCCTCAATCAAATCGGATCTCAAGCAAGCCTCATTCACCACATCTGCATTAACTTCCCTACCGTTGGCTATCATCAGTGTCAGAAAGCCAAGCTTCACGAAGCGCATATCAAAAACCTAGAGCTTATCCGTGATATCTGTACAAATATCAGGACTCTCGAATTGTCAATGAAACTTTTTGAACATTATGTCATTTGGAACTCGCCAGAGGAGACACTGGAATTGGTCAACATGCACTTCAAGACTATTTCGCCCCTTGAAGCGGTCGTTGTCAATGTCCAGGTGTATGATGAAGAGGATCTGAGCGATGATATGATGAAGAAGATGCGTGACTGTGGATGGGTCGTCGAGATAATAAAACTGGAAATGCCGAAGGAGGTTTGGATTTGTGATGAGCAAGGAATCGAATTCGATAACGAAGCTGACTACAACGCATTTATGACTCGCCTGGAAAGAGAACAGGAGGAAAAAGAGTGGACTGAGGAGTATTACAGACGGCGGCGCGATCCTTATTGGAAGAACGATTCAGACTATGATTGAATGATTCTGCTCTTTCGCTCTCGTGTATTTTAAAGCACTCATACGCACTTAGTCAGTGAGCAGCATCTTCCACGCCAGTCACTTGCCTTGAATCCACGCAAGCGCAAACTTCTGAACCCTAGCTTGTATTTTTAAGTGGCTGTTGATAGCTTAGCTGTCTCGTGGTCCGATGCTGGAGCGCAACACTCTCTAATGCCCTGAAATAAACCGCAAGCGGGCCTAATCGGACTGGCGCGGGAATTCAGATTGCTTGTCACATGCAAGAGTCACAGGGCAGCAAGAACGACGAGAACTGTATCTCATGGAAGCAATGAACGTGCTGTGACCTTCTCGGCTGGTGCGTATGTACCGGTCAGCCCGTTTGTCAATTAAGTCTTGGCAACAAAGATCCGATCAGCGCCCTCGATAGGCCACCACAGTTCTCTGAAAGCTCCTGAAATTTCTCACTCTTCCATAGCTGTTCAATATTGCAAGCAAGATAATGAACGATAAGTTGCTTTAACCGCTCTGGAACCAACTCTTGAAAGCAAAACTGCACCAGCGCCACGATGTCATCAAGATTGCCTTCATCTATGACTAATTTTATCAAGGTTTGGTGAAGCTTGTCGAAAGAAACGTTCGTCAGCCGGACGATCCCATAGCGATCGCCCAGGACATAAACTCGGGCGTGGTGTACGACTGGGTTCGTGTGGTCGTTGGGTAAATCTTCAACTTCACCAGGTGGATCGTCGAGAAGAGGCCAGGAAAACTGGAACTCTTCCCAAAGAATGTCGCGCCTGGCCAGTCGTTTTTCTTTCTTTTGTTCTTTCTTTTTTTCTTTACCGAAAGATGCCCAAAAATCGGTAGGAGGCTCTACTGTTTGATCCGGAATATCAGGAATAGGTTCTGCGGAAGCTGGCGCATCGACCGGTTTCTCTGCCTCGCTCTGGCATGACTCATCAGGACAACGAGCAACAAGCGGTTCCGGGGTGTCGTAATCTCCGGAGTAGACGAACTGCCAGAAACTGGTAAAAGTCGTCGAATCGATGTCGTCCCACTTCACACAGCATTCTTCCGATTCCTTGAATTTTCCTTCTACAAGAACCTGAAGGGCGTACGACTGGTGCGCCAAAAGGGCGGAATGAATGGTGAATTCTTCAGCGCCTGGTCCAACAAGGAACCTGAAAGGCCGGGACGTCGCGACACTGAATCCTAGTCAGTCCTCCAGTTTATCTCCGTAGAGATAAGCAGCTTTGCGAACGAGCTCACCTTTTCTTCGAAATACGTTCCATCGTTTGAACCTGCGGGAGGAAGTAAAGGTTGTAAAGCGCGGAAGCCTTTGCGGTGTGAATGACGAATATTGAGCTTTCGTCGAGCTTTCTTCCTTCCAAGAGCCGTGTCGAGACTTAATGTGGTCGGTGTTGTGAGAAGATTTGAGGCGCATGTCTTGATTTAGCCAGTTGACTTGACGGACATCGGCCATGCAAGTGTGCCCAGTTCGCTGCACTCGAGCCTTACCGGCTGAACTACGGGTTATGTTTGCCAGAGTTGGTTCTCGATGACTCCAATTCCAGATAGCATGACAATCCCACGGCCAGCCATATCATTTGTCAGGCGTCCTCGAAAGCCCACGCGTTGCCGACCTGGCCTTCGCTCTGGAGCTGCCAAAGCTGTTAGCCCGAAGTGTTTGAGGCCTTGACTTCAATAGGTCAAGCCCTCCGACAGTATGAATTCCCTGCATGAGAAGACCGAGAAATCAAGTGCGAGGCGATACTCGGCCAGTGGTGTTTGTTTGAAGAGCGTGAAGGTCGTGTGTAGGGACAACACTAAACCTCTAAGAATCAAGTGGGTTAAAAGCCCGCCACCCCACAACTGCATCGCGACTCTTTAGTCTCTTCATGTACCATAGTGGAGATGCGTGGACCGTAGATCCTTCTCACACCGCCTTCTGCCGTGTAACAATTGAGTTCTCCGCAATGAATCAGGCATTTTTCACAGGTGCTCAGGGCCATCGCCCTATAGAACCCATGTCCCCGACGGCCCGACGGTTCTCGCTCAACTACACTTCCTCACAACACTCACACATCACGACTAAGAATCCTCAACCATGGCTGTCTTTGGCAAAATCTATTCTTACCCTGGAAACTACCGGGTCCAGAGAGTAAGCAGAACAACTTCCAGTGCCAAATCTGACTGCTAACGCCACACCCAAAAGGCCCAGGTAGCAGCCGAGCTCAATGGCCTCGAGGTCGTTCTGGCCGAAGGCTTCACCATGGGCGTGACCAACAGACAGCCCGAGTTCCTCGCCAAGTTCCCCGCGGGCAAGGTGCCCGCTTTCGAAGGCGCCGACGGCTTCTTCCTCGCCGAGGGCGCTGCCATCTGCAGGTACGTAGCCGAGAGCGGCCCGGCTGCCGAGCAGCTCCTGGGTGCCGATGTGAGGGCTCGAGCCCGCGTCAATGAGTGGAGTGCCTTTGCCGAGGCGCACTTGGCAACACCCATGAACTATGTTGCCGGCGTCACCGTCTTCAAGTATCTGCCTCACGAAGAGGGAACTTACAACATCATGGTGTCTCAGTTTGGAAAGGGTGTTGAGAGGGTTGAGGCTGCGCTCGCGGGCGGCAAGAAGTACCTGATTGATGACCAGGCCACTCTAGCGGATATTATGGTCGCTGGTCCCCTGTTCTTCACCCTGGGGTTCCTGTTTGATGAAGAGCTACGGACGAAGGCGCCCGAGACTGTCAGGTATCTGAAAGCGCTGTTGGAAGAGCCCGCATTCAAGAAGGCCTTTGGTGAGCCGAAGATGGTTGACGTCTGCGTCAAGCCATAAACTTGATCAACAAGGGAGAGATTATGTTAAGCGCTATTGTAGACTAAACACAAATGATGAAAAGAATACGGCAAAACTTAGATCCGCTTACACGATTGATATTAAGAACGTCCACTAGCTTTCATCGTTGATCCAGAAATTAATAGTTCTACTCTCTGCTTCCAAATAGCCTCCATAGAGCGTTATTACTGCTATGTCGTACCCAGGAGTGCGAGCTAGGAACTCGAGGTCTATGACACTGGCTTTGGGAGTCGCGCCAACAAAGAGGACATTCTGTCTTCCAGTCAGTAACAGATCATATGAGACTGGCCTTTACTTACTCCACGAGTTACGCTCACATTGAAGCCTTTCCAGTATTGATCTCCAGCGCTCGTTACCTATTCGGTTAGCAAAGTTAATCAACGGGAAGAAAGATAAATTGACATACTCCCAACTTGACTGTGAGCCTAGTACCGACAGGCTGCGGAAGACCTGATGGCTGAATATCTACGCTTCCAATATATCGTAGTGGTTGACCAATACTTGGAATAGCGTTGCTAAGAACATGCTCAAGTCCTTGTTTCAGTGTAATGGTGTCCAACAATTCAGTCCTAGTGGTCTCGATAGTAGCAAGATATAGGTTCCTCTCATCTTTGAACATGCGGAGGCTCCCGGGAACAGAGAAGACACTTTTAGAGCATTCTAAACCTCCTGCGACGCTCGGTCTCCAGGCAGAAAGGCTGGCTTTACGGAGATCGAAGTCATGTGTCAGGTCGAAGAGGTTGGTGTATTTGAACACGTTGATTGTAATCAGATCTGAAGAAGGTATCGTATCGTGGTTTCTTGGAGGCCGCTCCAAGTACCATCTCGCAGTAATACTCCGGGCATTCGATGGCACTGTCAGATGCGGCTCTTCCCACTTACCCTCATTTCGCAATACGTCTGCGACTAAATCGAATAGAGTCGTCACTTGTAGCGACGGCACATCCTGCGGTCTGCTAAAACAGCGAGAGAGCACCAACGCCACAACTCCGGGTCCATCTGTAATGTCGGCAACACCTCCTCGCTCGATCGAATGTTGGTGATTATACAATGATGTCGTCGTGTCTATCACGGTCTCCGGATACTTCGCCAAAGAGACAGTACCAAGCTGGGGCCCGCAACATGCATCGAGCACATTTGGTATACCCAGCTTTGGGCCAAGAGTGAGGAACATGTGGTTGCCGAAGCCCGATCGGAGGAGCGGGTCGTCGTTGCACATCATCATCGTGCTGTTCCCGTAGAAAGGGTTGTTGCATAGATTGTGTGGATTGTCCGACTTCGCCTGATGTTCAAATGACCCTATCAGATATGTTGGTTTAATGTAACCAAATGGCTCCATGTACTTCATTCGAAGCTCTTGACGCTGAGTGTCGACTCCCAAGGAGACGAGTACCTGACACAAAGCGGCAAGATCGTAGCAATTGACTGGCGTCCCCCGATGGACAAAACCGTATCGGGAATTTTCAAATAACCACAGATCTAGCCAGCATTCGAATCCATGGTTCTTGGAGAAAAGGTCTCGAATTGTGCGCGCTCCGAATGATAGATACCGGTAGCTGCCGCTCCATTTTTCGTAGTGAAGACCGGATTCAGAGAACAGCGCGTTGACGGCGAAGCTTGCCCAATTAAGCTCAACGTGAGGCGGAATCGGATGCCTCTTCATAAAAGGTTGTGGACGGATTTGTTCCCACGAGGAGAGTTGCATCCACTTTGGAAGGTAGGCCTCCAGGCGGAGCAAGGGAAGAGGTATTCCACCTTTCTGAAAGAAGTCTGCCAGATTTGGCGGGAAAACGTAGAGCTCAATCGGGGTTTTGGTCCAGTACTGCAAATGGTAGGCTTGTCCCGCATAATTTGGATCGTCGAGCGTCCATTCGAGTTCCCCTTTTAGCAACCATGGTAGGGCCTTCGGTCTGCCATCAACCACTGGCTGTTTTAAGACAAGTGATTGAAAGATCACGCTGGCCCAAGGCGAATCTTTTGTGATCTTGATTTCTTCCGGTTTGATCGGAGCTTCGAATACCGTCGAACCGTTCAAGTTTGCAGTCACCTTGCATGCGTTGCTAATCCGATGGTAGTCGGTAATACCGAAGAACAACTCGACACAAAACGTAGCACCAGTATCCAATGCCGCTGGGTACGCCTCCTTCTGGTGAAGTCTGAAGACGGCTTTCTCGCCTATGTCATAGAAGAGCTGTGCTGGATTCACGAGGTGGTTGTAAAGAGGATAGGCTAGCTTTGAAACCTTAATCGAGCTGATGAAGTCACGTTTCTGTTTTGCGGGCATGTTGCAAGAAGTTATTATAAGCCCATTTGAGCATGTAGTGGTTTGTGTTGCGGATGGTAAAGAAGGGGACGAAAGAGGCTTGCGGTATTTATTGCTCTGAGACCCGTGGGATTGTGAGACGTTGAGGTTGTACAAAGGAGGCTGACATAGTGTCACGTGCCCAAAAGGGAAGGAACGCCTCACAAAGAGCGAAACACGAGCGAAGCACTGGAGACGTCTATAAACCAGGGCGTTTTCATTCCCGGCAGTCTCAGCCTCCAGCGCCGTGGAGCCTGCGGACGCGCCGACCAAACCTGTCTTCTCTCTTCCCTCGTCTGGAATGCCGTTTGAAACG
This sequence comes from Neonectria sp. DH2, assembly GCA_003934905.1. NCBI lineage: Eukaryota > Fungi > Ascomycota > Sordariomycetes > Hypocreales > Nectriaceae > Neonectria > Neonectria sp. DH2. The sequence continues at coordinate 487,458 of RQWH01000015.1, read as the reverse complement.
GTTGTTAATTGTTTTCAAGGACCGGAACGGTGAATCTATAGAACTAAATACTGACGTGAATCGTCCTCGCATTGCAACCACTCCAGTTCTCAGAGAAAAAACCATTAAGTCCTCACCGACTTCAACGTCAAGATACAACATGGCAAACCCCATGTAACACGTCATGACATCGATTCTACTTAAATGCGGTACCAGAAGCTAAGAGAAGGTATACTGACATACTATTAAGCAAACACAACTCCCGATGAAGTCTCAGCCTTCAATCTGCTTCGCATCCTTAGCTCAAAGCCACTCCCAGGATATACAAACCCAATCAGTTACATGCTTGTAGACGCCATAGCCAACGTAACATCCAACATATGGACTTGGTGCGATGAAAGAGTGCTGTTCTTCAAACCACGACAGGTGTCTTTGGTCACCACGGGGGTGTGCCACGACCTCATACTTGCGAGACCTTGGATTGATGCCACGCAAGGTGATGTATGAGAAAATCCAGGGCTCCCAGATAAGAACACAGCAACTCATTCCATCAAGTTAACGCAAGTGAAGCCTTGACGTCATGGAAGCCATGCCACTCGAGCATTCTGTGATGGAAGTCTCTGGTCCCCAAGCCGTGCCCCAGTACAGTATGTTAAGATGAGAATTGTATATCGATTGAAGAAGCACCTATACATACTAGGGTTTAAGATCGTCTGCATATAGAAAGTGGATCACTAAGGGATCAGACCAATATTTGTCCTTCAACATATTATATCTCTTCTAGGCGTTCAAAGTCCCGTGAGGCGACGGTCGATAAGAAGGCAAACAAGAATACACATGTCTGTAATGATGGGAAGGATCTGGAGGAGTAGCGTCGCGGCGTCACCAACGAAGAAGGCCGCTGGGACCAAACACAGCAACGTAGTGTCTACCACCACCGATAGGTATCGCTCCATCCATCGTCTCTGTTGAAACTGGGCGAAGACGCATGTCCAGTGCCCCAAAGTCGACAGAGAAACGAAGCTCAGTAACAGCCCACAGGTGTAAGCTTCGCGCAGGGTAGACGGAAGTATCGTCGGGGGTCGGAGGGTTTGAGGGTTGCAGGCCTATTGAGGCGGCATGTATTAGCTTTCCATTGACAATGCAGGGAACAGATAGACTCGCCGGAAAATTCTTCCAGCATTGTTGGTCGCCCGAGTCACCTCCGGGCACGGAAGAGCTCTCGAGTAATCCCACAAGGAGATTTGACAGAACCGTAGAGCTGCAAGCCGCGATAACTCGAAGTACGGAGCTCAGGTCGGCAACCGAATTTTGGTCTTGCTGGTGCGTCGGCTTGGTTCTCGTGTATTTCGTGTCGGCCATAGAAGCAAATGTAACACTGCCACAGCCATCGCCTGGTTTGACGACCATATGAACGAAGCGTCTCAAACACGGGTGTCGGTTGTCACTTCTCGAATATTGTCTGTTTGTCACGGGGAAGAAACACGAACCTAACCGTAAATGTCTCTGTCGTGAATTCGACCTCAGTTGCGTGGTTACTTACGAATGTAAATGGATGGTGATGATGATTTTGGTGCAAAGTGTGGCTTCACCCTTGCTTCCGCGACGCGATCTTGGGAAAAGAAAATGGAGTGAAGGCAAACAGATTCAACTCAGTCAACAGCCCCAAAAATGTCGGCATCAGGCAAAGAGGGGAAGAGAGACATTAGCCAACCAGGCCTCGACACGCGGCAAGGCAGCACACTGCCTACGCCACACTAGTTCGCCATGGTCAGCTTCAGCCCAAAACATAACAGTTGGGGAACTATCTCACGTTTCATTCGTGGTTTGGGGTGGTGACTATCCCTTTATAGTGCAGTAATCTGCCTCGATGGGCTCCCTCCGAGGCTTCAAGTGTTGGGAATCCCCAGTCTGGTCCAGAGGCGGGTCATCTCTCTACTTCGTATGAAGTACTCTACTTCCTAAGCACCTCTCACTCTTTGTACTTGATGGCCATGAAATTTTGCAGCATCGCAATTCCCAGCCCCCGTATCCCGCCCAAGGCAACCACAACTGAGAGTAATGTCTGAGACTTCCTTTCTTCCTCAAGCCAGCAGGCCAGGCCACGTTTTATCTTGTAGGCTACGAAAGTACACAATGCCTAGGTTTAATTGAAGCTTCACTTGCCATGTACTCTGTCCATCTAAGGCCACTGTCACCGTCAGCTTTGAAAAGGCGGTAGAATCCCCGCCCTCCGCCCGTCAATGATCTGAAACTGTTCTATCGAGTCGAACGGCTCGAATAAGGCAACCAAAGCTTTGGGCCGCTTTGGAAGTGCAGCACACACACGAATGACGGCATTGAAGTGAGAGGGGAAGAAATATCAGCCAACCATACCTGAACATGTGGGAGGCTGATGGTGAGGTCTGAGCCACCTGTAGTTTGCCTTAATAAGTTGGTTCCTTCACCCTGGCGACTTGGTTCGCCATCAAAATGGGTTTGTCATCTGAGGTTCCAGGCATAAGAAATGTGACTTGACGTGTGCTTTTTGTTCCTTCTTCGTGATGACCATCTCGCATGCCCATCCACTAGGGACCATCAACATCGTGTCCAGTCCGTGATCTCCCTCGTCTCCTCTCCCCACGGTTCACTAGCTCTGGCCGCTCTCCTTCTTCATCACACGCCCCTGAACCACTCGTCCCCCTTGGATGCTTGTACACCTACACACTCCTCTGCTGGCTCCGGATCCACCAGTATTTTCTGCGGCACCACCTAAAAAGCGATCTCTCCCTTCCCCTCTTTTCTTAAACCGGCAAACCGCATTTTAGTCCTCCCGTCCACACCCTTCATATCCTGTCTTCGCCTCGGTCTTGGAGCACCAGCGGAGCCTCTAGCCTTACACTACACTTGTCCTGCTCTACAACAAGTCTGCGACACCAAGGGTTTCTGCTCTGGTGCAGTGCCCATTGTCTTGGCCAGTCTTCCCACCGCTACCCTGGAAACCACTGCTGAAGTTTGCGATGACCGTGAGAGATTCGCTTCTACCGATTAACGCCTCACTGTCATTCCTGATCCTCCTCGCTAGAAGCCAGCAGGATCATATTCCGTGGGCGCCTGCCGCGACCAGCCTGTGAGATATATTTCCCTGTCTAACTTGTCTATATTGTATCTGACATGGGCACGATTGTAGAGCGCTGCTAGCGTGGGCCGCGACAGGCTCCCTTCTCGTCGCCATTCACCAGCGCTTTCTTCTGCAGTAGGAATGCCTCTTGTACATTCCCAGTTGCCCTTCAGTTAATCCTCCCCACTTCTCTAGGAACCGCAGATCAATTGCCATTTCTACGCTGAAGTTCTGGGGCATTACGATTGCCGCCCTACAGCCGCCACTGCCCGACGCCATCCTACTCATTCCCATTGCCATCACCATCTCCACGCTCTGCCTAAACGCACACCACGACCGAGTCCAGCAAAGGCTTCCGCGATTGCCTCTTCCAGTAACAGCAAACACTGCTCAGCGCTAGTTGATTGAATCGCTGGGATTTCTTTCTTGCCCCAAACGCTACCATGGGATGCACACACAAATGGGTCACCCATCTGCGGAGAACAGAGCACCACCAAGCCCAAGCCATCGACGCGGCAAGTGAACCACGTCAAGGACCACCCAACGAACAGTGGCAAGCCTCACTAGCACCTCAACACCCTTCCGCAAGTGCGCCATTTCGCTGCCTTGCTTCCAAATATGCCATGCCCGCCCGGATGTGGAGGCATGGCATTCATTCCTTGCTCGAGCTCCGTCGCCATCGGCTACGAATATGCTTCAAGCATGTGCTTACTTTACTATACCTGGCTTACACTATTATGGCGCCGCTATACGAGACTGTGCCATCCTTTGGTGATAAGGATGATGACATTGGGGACCGAGAAGTCTGGATTGAGATTGGCCAGCAATGCTACTCCGAATCATCAGACAAACCTCCGACCAATGGACCCCTGTACTGCCGTTGTGGGATAGCCATTGAAGACGACGACATTCGGGGCCGTGAGTTCTGGATTAGCGTCAGTCAGCACTGGTATTCCAAAGCACCGCACCAGCCTCCAACCACTGGATGCCTATACCGCCATCTGGCTATTCTCACTCGGCTGAGTGTCCTGCAGCAGCTGTTCTACTATACTAAGTTACTGTGTGTTTCTGTCTCCTTCCCCAGTGCTAGAAAAAATGATGCGACCCAATTCGACTCTATCGAGCCCTCGACCTCGTCGCACTGGCCGTGCTTGGAAGACTTTGTGGAGCATCTTGACAACCACATTAGTCGAACCACGAAGCGATGGCTCGAACCGGGGTAAGTTACCGTTGTCGCCTGGTATGGGTTGCTGTTGACTCAAAAAGCAGGTACTTAATTGGAGTTTCTCTGACGGGATCTCTCCTTGAATTTGGACCTGGATCCAATATCCTTATGCGAACAACCGTGACCCAGCGCCAGTGGCCACTCAACACAGCCATTGTCCTACGAGGGAGCAATGATCTCGGGTTGTCTCCCAACGACAACTTTTCTCCATGTCTCACGAGGGGAAGTAACTGACCTACACTCATATGGACGCTGATGGACATGTTCTTCGCCATCCCGAAAATCGTGGTCGCTGTCCTCACACACGACTACTTTGACTTCAAAGAAGAGCCAGTGCAAGCCTCTTGTAACCCAGTTCGCAGGACAATAAGCCTATTTTCTTTGATGGTCTCGATTTAATCCTGGCGTCTGGTGCCTTTTCTTTTCGGTTACAGAACAGGATTGAGATAGAGTATACGCCCCCAAATTTCCTGTGCAAGGCTTGGGGCCAAGTACGTCAGTCATATTAGGGTAGGAGCTAAGGAGTATTGATCCGGATCATGGGTTTGCTTTCGTTCCCACGTACTCCTGATTGGGTCTTAAAACAAGGCAGTAGAGAATTGCCGCCCGGTTCTGAATGGCCCATCACTCTAGCCCCGACACGTTTATGTCTCAGGGTAATGAGTTTCATAGCGTATGGGTTTATGTAAAATCCAGTGGCCGCAGCGGTATTTCGTGCTTTTGATGGTGTCAGCTGAGTAACTGTACTCGATGGCGCATGCATGTACTAGTACTAGTCAGATGCGATAAATAAAAGGTACTACAATCATCTCGTTTAAGGTTGGCTCATACACTGATAACTCGTATATGTCTCGCTCTTGTCGTACTCCTAATAAACCTTCTAACCTTTATTAGCTACGCAAGTGAGAACGCACAGCTAGAATTTTCATGTAAGATCTTGAGTCATTGTGATTCGTGAGTCACTATGATGACGTGGCTGTCAGCGGGGGAATGTCGCCGAGTTAGTCACACGTCAGATCTTTGAAGATCGTCCCACCTAGGCAGACTCCTCGGGCTGAGTTAGTATTTGACTGCTATACAAGAGCTCATCGATTTTCCTATTGATACGGCATAAGACTTATCGTGTTTCAGTTCATGACGGGCTGCTCAGATTCCCACAGTACCTCCTTGCGTTTCACTCAACAATCTGTCGTTCGTGACTTCATTTAAGCATCAATGGCACAATCAGGAGACGAAAGCGCGGTCCTCGCATTTGACAAAGAACTGGCCGAGGCTATCTGCAACCTGGAGATACCCAACCAAATCAAATTCTCCCCGACGGCCAAAAGGTCCTGTATTCAACGAGCCTAGCCTATGGCCACCGCAAAGGCAAGAATGACATCTCGACACTATGGCTCGCGTCAACCACAGAGCCGGCTTCATCGCGCCGCTTGACCTCGGGCCTTTTCGATGATACCACCCCGACTTGGCATCCCAGTGGGAATCGGGTGGCTTTCTTATCCGACCGCTCGAAACCAGGCGAGAGCTCTGCGATTTGGATCATGCGCCTAGACGGCGGAGATGCAGTCGCCATCACGCCAGCCGATAACTCCGAGGACATTGAAACATTTGCCTTTTCTCCGAATGGAGAGACTATCGCTTATATCTCTCCCGATGAGAAGAGCGAGGAGCGAAAGGAAAAGGAGGAGAAAGACGAACTTGATCCGGAGATTTGGGGTGAACGGTGGGACTATGCTCGGCTTCGGCTTGTTGATATGAAATCCAAGGGGATTAGGACGCTTGTCGCAGACAATCGTCATGTCACTGGCCTGGCCTGGAGTCCTGATGGGAATAGCATGGTGTTTCAGAGCAACGAGAACCCACATATAGAGGAGGCCATGTTGACGGGCACAACCATATCCACCGTCAACGTCGAAACTGGCAAGGTCAGAGACATGTGCACGATAATGAACGAGCTGGTCGACCTAACCTGGGCGCCCGACGGTAAGATTTATTTCATCACCGGCACACCTGACGACAAGGACTCTGGAGGAAAGGCCGTTTACAGTATAGATCCCGCAGCAGTCTCGCCCAGGTTCGTCAAGGTCGCATGCGGTGAGACCGATGATGCGTCATCGCTCGCAGTGGTGGGCGGGACGTTGCTGGTGAATCGCAGTGTCAGGCTCATCAACGTCATCAGCGAGCTGGGCGGGAAGGATCTGTTCAAAAAGGACACGGATATTTGGGCATGGGACGTCTTCGTACATCCCAAGACCGGCGCTCCAACTCTCGCGGCCGGCTTGTCGGACGTCGATACGCCCTACGAAGTCTTCATCGTCGAAGCGGGCCAGGACGATATCAAGCTCTCCGACCACGGCAAGGCGCTCGGCAACCGATCTTTTGGCTCATGCACTATCCTCACCTGCCCATCGGCAGATGGAGAGGTCGAGCTTGACGGCCTGTATCTGACGCCAACTGCCAAGGCTGGACAGAATGGTGTGCCTGCGGAACCGCTGCCGACGTTTGTAATGATCCATGGAGGACCGACAGCCCGCAACTGCGACTGCTTCGACACGACCGCGTTTAATTGGGCTCCATACGTCCTCTCCAAAGGGTACGGCGTGCTGCTGCCGCAGTACCGCGGCTCCTCCGGTCGAGGCGAGAAGTTTGCCTCGTACAGCATGGGCGGCCAGGGAAAATACGACTACGCCGATATTGTCTCGATAACGGACAACGCCATCAGGAAGGGCTTCGCCAACGGCGAGAAGCTCATGGTGGGCGGGTGGAGCCAAGGTGGCCTCTTGACGTACCTGTGCAGCGTTCGAAACGGCTTACATGGCCTCGGCTGGCGCTTCAACGCCACCGTCGCGGGCGCAGGCGTCTGCGACATTGAAAGTCTTGCTCTGACGGCAGATCTGGGCTCTACGTACGAGGTCGAACTCGCCGGTGGGCACACCATCTGGACACTGAGCCGCGACGACACGAGGAACCGTCAGGGCAGCGCGCTGTGGGAGGTGGCCGGAGCGGTCGACGAGTCCCGCCGCCGCGGAGAGCCCGTGATCCCGCCCATGTTGATCCTGCACGGAGTCAAGGACGAGCGCTGCCCGTTTTCCCAGGCCGAGGGTTATCGCCGCGCGCTGAGGGCCTACGGGCTTCCCTGCGAGTTTGTGGCGTACCCTGGCGAGGCTCACTCTGTGGAGCAGCAGAGGTTTTGGCTGGATATGCTGGAGAGGATCGGGAGGTGGTGTGATGCGTACATTGGGCCGGGCGAGGGAGAGGTCAAGTTGGCAATTAGGTGATGAATTCATGATCTGATGGCTGTATTCATCTAGGTTGGTTGCGGCCCTTGGTCTAAGATGACGGCGAACCAAATTGTTGGCTGGACATTAAAATCTAGCTTAGGCTATTCAAATGTTGCAGTTTAGTTGTGTCATTAGGATTCTGCATCAACGAGAGCGATTTCCCAAAACCCAAACACGTATTCAAGATTAGTATTTCTTCAACTACATATGACCACAAAGGCGATATCATAATGTACACCGGCCACGACTCAGTGACCGAAGTTAAAAAGGGCGATTTCAGAGTCTCGGTTTTCAGCAGTATGTGTATCTTGGATTAATGGCGGTGCTACTAAGGTTGATGAGCAGCATATTAGCGAAGCCGCTGGTTGATAGTTAAGTGATAGCATTTGATATTTCATTCGCGCCTAGAAGAATTGTAAGTGGCGATTGTTCCATTTCCATATATGTAGATTGGTGATCACTCTGCTGGTGAACTACCATGCCTTCCTGGAGGCTGACAAGAGTGGGCCCCTCCCTAGGTCCTAGTACGAGTCGCGGCCAGGTCGTGACAACCAGTTTGGGTGAGGAGGTCACTTCTCATTGTTATGATCATATTTCATAAGCCCTTCAATCAAAGTCGTACCCGATATCGACTTGGCAAGGTGTGATTGGAGGCCTGGTCACACAAAAGGCCTTGTGACACATACGGCAGTTGAGTCTAAGCCCGTGTAAGGGGAGCTTGTCCCTGAAAGTTGTACCCGAATCAGCCTGAGCCCTTGTATCTTTGTTTCTTCTCCTCATCTTAGACGCCACTTTGCGTAATCGAGACCCAGTGCTTGCTTTTTGCATTTGTGCACAGCCTCAACCCCAATCATATTGGTACTTGCTCTCCTTTCCTGGCGCGAAGGGCAATGAATTGATTCGTTTAGGCTTCTGCTGCTGGGTGCTGTGGCTAACTTTTTGTATCATATCTTTCAGCTGGCCTTTGCACATTTCATATATGACACCAATTACGAGGCGCCACGAGGACAGGGAGGCAACGGTGGTGGCTCAGCTAGTAAAAAGCCCCCTCACAAGGCAACCAAAGGCGCTCAACCCAAATGAGGGTCATGTTTTTCAGGCGGTAAAGTATAATAAGCCTGCTGCTCCCAGCCGAACTCACAATGCCGATGTTAACACATCATATCCCACTTTCTATCAGTTTTCAACTGCGTTAGTTGTGTTGTATCCATATGTGAACTCGAAACTTCATGAACGCTGGCTCTCCGAAGATCCAGCAAAAATGGCTGGGTGGAACACAACGGCCAGCCTCAATGGAGCTCATGAAGACTCAGGCATGACTCTTGCTCGCATGCATCGGTCTTCCAGCTGGGTGTCAAAGTCAAAAAGTAACGACCTCACGAGTGCTGAGGCTGGGGAGGCTCACACTTCCCAGGGGCAGTTTCCACCGTGAGTCACCTATTTTTCGCGTTTATCTCCAGGAGGCAATCGTGAATTCGACTTTCTGATCACTTAGGATAAAGCACGTGGGAGATGGTAACCATTTTGCATGATCGGTGGAACTTGCTCCCTGAGCAGCAACGCCAATCGATTATCGCCAATGTGCAGCCCGGAGCAGTTTCCGCCTATGCTCAGACAATCAAGGATCTAGTTTCAGCGGGAGTGGAGAGCAGTCGAATCACCGGGATCGTTGACAGCATGGAGCGTTTCATGAACGTAGGCTCCTCAATCGGCAAGCCAGCCGCGTCGACGGCCGACATGGTGTATCCCGGGGTGTCTGCCGTTTTCGGAGCCATCACATGGGCTTTTCGGGCTTCCAAGACGTTTGTCGATTGTCAGAGACAACTTGTCGAGCTTCTCGAAGATCGGATCGTCAAAAACCTGCTCCTTGTTGACAAAGCCCGCCAAATATTTGACCCCAGCGTCAATGCAGCGATTGCTGATGTTGTATGGGACGTCGTGAAAATAGGCATCGCGGCCGCCGAAAGCTTCAAGGATCCTGGGAAGCGCGCCAAATTTGCCACACTGGTCAAGACATCAATTGGATGGTCTTCGGAACTCGAGGATTTGAATGCTATCTCCAAGCAATTTGATGGTCACCTGGATACATTTGACCGAGCCGTGCGTTTGGTGCTTGCATTAGAGGCTACGGTCCAGCGCCCTCGCGAAGAGAGAGAGAGAGAGCAAAGATATCGCGATGTCAATGATGCGCAAGGTACGTCGGGATGTTCATGTCTTGCAAGGCTTAGTCGCTAATACCGTTCTAGACGCTGCGAACAATCGCCACCTTCTCCTGAAATGGATATCCGACGCGACGAAAAAGTTCGAATGTGAGCGCCGTCACGAAGAACTGCAAGCAACCGACATCAATGCTGGGAAATGGCTGTTCTCCCACACGGCCTTCAAGGCTTGGAAGTCAGATGGAAACTCAGGGAGCCTCTGGGTATCTGGAAATATGGGTTGCGGCAAGTCAGTTGTCGCTTCGAATGTAACCCAGCAGGTCCTAAACGAGATCCAAGAGGGGGCTTTTATGGCCATGGCCTCCGTGTACTGCAGCTCTGGCATTAGCATGACGTACATGGCCGTTTTGGGCGCCATCCTTCACCAGCTTTACGGATACTTGCCGCCCGAGCAAAACATCGACCGTGTCGTTGAAGCCTGGAGGAGGGGTCAAGTGTTCGTCACCACTATTGAGCAGGCCATCTTGGATCTGATTCCTCGGTTTACTCGCACATTCATCATTGTGGATGGATTGGATGAATTTTGTCGCACAAACCGTGCGGGTTTCTCTGCTCTCTGCAAGTTCCTGGGTTCATTAAATCCCGAGGCAACCTCAACCCCATCGCCACTCAAACTGCTTGTCTTCAGCCGTCCCGACTCCCCCGGCATCTCCAAAGCCATGGAGAACAGCAGCAGGCTCGAAATTCATACAGCCACGAACGCGGACGACATTGCCAACTTTGTTGACACCAAACTGGTAGACCTTGGCGTTGATGATATTTCCAAGCCTGTCATACGTCGGCATCTGATTGATGGTGCAGTTGGGTCCTTTCTCTGGGCTTCACACGTGGTCAATCGCATCAAGAGGGCAAAAACTCCACAGAAAATGATCGAGGGGATTAAGAAGATGCCACGGGATCTCATGAATGTTTATGCCGAGATACTGCAACGAATCATCGGCCAGGTTGAATCCGACGACGACGAAACCGATGATGACGAGGCGGATGAGGACAGGCCAACCTACAACGAGACACTCAATGCCTTGATATGGGTCACACGTGCGCCACGGCCCCTCACCCGATCTGAATTGCAAGAAGCCTTGTCTATCAGACCTGGCATCAAGTCAATCGATAATCGCACCCGAATTCGAGCAAACATTCTTGATCAACTCTGCGAACAGAGCGAGGGCTTGTTGGGATTCAGCAACAACCAGTATCAACTGACCCACGACTCGGTGCGCGAATTTCTGGAAAACCCGCCGACCAAAGGTCGTTATGACGTCGAGGCATACCGTACGTGTAATCAAAGGGCTGAGGTGAGACTTGCCAAGGCATGCTTGACATATCTCAGCCTGGACGTCTTCAACGACGGACCTGCACAGTCTAGCGCTCAACTCTCCCGGCTCCGAGAAAGATTTCCGCTGCTTGGGTATGCTGCCAATCATTGGGGGCATCATCTTAGGAAAGCCGACAATGGGAGCGGGGGTGGAGACGACCGCCTCAAAAGCCTGGTGCGCACCTTTCTGACTTCGACGAGTTTCCGCGATTTAAGCATGCAAATCATACGTGTGAATACCCGTCCCCTCTTCAAACTCTGTTCAACCCCATTTCCCTATCAGGATTCTGTCCCTTTACACCATATCGCTTGGTTTGGACTGCAACATCTGCTTCAGAATGGAGACTTTGGACAACTCCAGGATGTTTTCCACATTAGGGACAGCTATGGGTTCATACCACTTGATTATGCCATCGTGGGAAATCAAATGGGTGTGTTCAATTGGATGTTGGATAACTTTCATGTCGACTCTGCACATGAAAACTCTGTTCATGAAAACTCAATCCCAAGACCGCCATTCGATTCCGCATGCTCGCTTCTACACATATCAGCTTATAGAGATTGGCACGGCAGTGTCAAAAGACTACTGAGGTTAAGATTTGACAAAAATATACGAGAAAGAGGCGGCGATTCCCCTCTCCACGCCGCTTCAGCTGCTGGCGCGTGTGAAGTCATCCACGTTCTTCTCGAGGCGGGCGCCGATCGTAATCTCCAGAACGCGGACAACGAGACACCACTCATGGTCGCTACTTTGTCCAAGCAGAAGGCTGCATGCCGGATCCTTCTTGATAAAAACGCCGATGTCAACATTCGCAGGTTCGATGGTGCCACCATTCTTCACTGTATGGCTGAGTTTGACAGCGACCTCGTCAAGCTACTGTTACAGAAGGGAGCTACATTTCAAGAAATGGATGGCAATAGAACTCCTCTACACGCGGCCGCATTCAATGGCCAACTAGAAGCCATTCGCATGCTCGGCGAGCACCTTGAGAATAAGGGTGGTTCAATCCTCCAAGACGAACTAGCTCGGAAGAACAGTGATGGTTATACCTCGCTCGCATTAGCTGGTGTGAACGCTGCCAGGATCATGGTAGATGTGTTTAGGGATGATCCGTTGCAAAGGCTCCCCAACGGTCGCACGCTTCTACATCGTGCTGCTCTGTTCGGAGATCCTGATTTCATATCCTTCCTCATCGACAAAGGACTGGATCCGAACGCGGCGGATGAAGACCTGTGTACACCACTACACCTCGCATCTGTACAAGGCCACATCTTCTCTGTGAAGCGACTTCTCAGGCATCCGACTTCGAACCGTTTGCAGCGGGACCGACATGGCCATGTAGCGCTTCATTTTGGGGCAATATTTGGAAGTCTAGAGGTGGTTCAATTACTCTCGGAGACAGACGCAAATACGAGAAATGACAATGGAACCTTGCCTCTCCATTGTGCTATTTCGTCTAGAGATTTGATGTGTGTTAAGGTCCTACTACGCCATACGATCAATCTAACCACAAACGATTTGAACAAGGCGCTCCTATGCGCCGTTCATCAAGGATCCTGCGAAATAGTCAGGTGTCTCCTTGATCGCCGAGCAGACAAGAACTGGAGCTACATCAACGGAGCCACTGCCCTTCATTTAGCAGCCCAGACTGGGAACGAAGACATTGTGCGGCTTCTTGTTTCAAGAGAGTGCGAGTTAATGTGCCAGGATCAAAACGGGAGCACTCCTCTAATGCAAGCAATATCTTTCGGGCATGCCAATGCAGCAAGGATTATCCTTGGCGAGCAATACGAGATGCTCGAAATTCGCGACAAAGGCGGCGAAACATGTGCACACAGAGCGGCCGGGTCGGGGAGCTTAGAAATGTGGGACTTTGTTCGGTCATGCAACCCCAAGGGATGCGCGTCCATCTCCCATATAGGGCAAAATCCCATGTTCTTTGCTGTTTGCCATGGCAATGCAAGCATTGTTGGTCGACTTATAGCTGATGGAGTGGCCCCCGACGTCCAGGACCGCTCCGGCAGGACCCCATTGATGAATGCAGCCAAGATCGGGCACGTTGGAGTCGTTAACCGGTTGGTTCGCGCAAGCGGTTCAAATCACCTTCATCAATTCGACGCCGTCGGCCGAACTCCACTCCATTGGGCCTGTATCAGGGGATTTCTCAGCACCACCATAGCCCTCCTCGTCGCCGGGTTTGACAATCGCCCGGATTACCTAGGGCTTACCCCAACCGATTACGCCATTGATCATCCCGGCGTCCTCTTGGCTATGAAAAAGATGAAGATCGGGGACGCCGAAGACGAGAAAGAAGCCCTCAAGCCCACGAGAACACTGAGCGATTTCATCAAGCACACAGCATTTGAGTTCTCTAAGGGTCCCGAATTGCAGATGTCAAGCTCAACTTTGGTCTGGCAGCGGTTTGATTTGACTGAGGCTTTAACCACTGCTTTGAGAAAGATCGGAAGACACGAAGACGCAGGCTACATTCTGTCCCAACTTGCGACATGTCCAATTGTCACAATTACATGCCACATCTGCCAGGCAGATTTTAATGGTGGATACATGAAATGCGAGCAATGCTACGAGGTGGGGCTCTGCTATTCATGTTATGAACACTACTCATACGCCAAGAAGCCTCCACTTTGGCGGGGCAACATAGAATGCTTCGAATTCAAAGCATCGCTCATCGCCTCTGCGCTAGAGCCAATGCGACATGTCGATGCACTCTGGCTCTCCGAGTTTCTCAGTTCGGATAATATTTTTCGCTCGTTAGTTAACGCAATTTCGCAGCAGTACATGATTACGTTCAAGTCAAAATCATTTCAAGACAGCAGCATTGATCGAGCCAACTTCCCTGGTTGGCAGCTCTTTGACCTGCTGACGAAGGTCCTCCGGTTGACGGCCAGCACTGGGCAAGGCGAGGATCATGAACCACAGACCCCCGAAGCGCTTACCGAGCAGCTTCGAGATTTCCAATTTCGAAACGTAGCGAGAGACTTTACGGCGTTCTCCTGCCATGACCATCAATACGTCAAAGTCGTCACGGTGGACGAGCTTGACGAAAGCGAGAAGGCACACTTCAACAGCGATAGCCTGCTCAGGCCATCCTTTTTTGCCAGCTTAGCTAAGAAGTTCACCCTGTCCGACGAGGGCCTAGGACAGCTCCTTGCCACGTCAGATAGCAAAGATCGTTGCCCTCAAGCCGACGGGGCGGTCAACCAGACCGCAGAAGAACGGCTGGATAGACAATTTACCAATTCTGACACGTCAGCTACTGGCAACCACGAAGTCAACCCCAATCTCTATGAGCGAATGCTTAAAGCAGAGAGACTCTTCAATTTATTGGACAAGCTCGGAAATCCCTTTCTTCGGGGCGAAGATCGGTATGTGTGGCTTAATGGAAATGAAGATTCGGACGGCGCAGCTGTGCAGGAGGCCTCTTGGCAACTCGCAAAGGCAATCCTGGCCGTGATTGATTCAGACGAAATGATACAGATCTGGTACAAGCGATATGGAATGCTGGTGGTTTTCACGGAGAGGGCCAATGGGATTATCTCAGAAGGTGATGAAATGTAATGTTACTAGGGCGTGGTGAAATATCTTACCTTGGCATGATTGAGAGGTTTAGGAGCAATGTGAGAAGAATGTATGGTTTGCATTTATTGTTAGGCCTCTTACGATGAATGAATTGAATGGCTAATTATTGCTGGGATGGGCCGTAGCCTTTAGATGCCCGCGTCCCAGAGTCTCTCGGTCGAGCAGGCCGTCAAGTCATTTAGAGTCTTTATCTAATGCCTTATCCTCACTTTACTTAATCTAAGGTTGCCAAATTTCAGAACTCGGACAGAAGATAGCAGTTCTCTCCAAGTGATTTACACCGGTTCAATAACAGATGCAACATGGTTCCTACTACTGAGTAATGCGATAGAAAGGTAGGTTACTCCATGTGCGTACTTCAATAGAAAATTCTTACTGAATTGATAGACTATTCTGCGAAATGCAGGGCTGATTTATCGCCAATAGTTTGAGCTTCCATGGTTTATTAGATCCTAAGTCGTTGCGTTTGGTAAACTCGTCAATCATATACAACCACTGGCGTCAAACCAAAAGTGTTCCTCGTCACGAAAGCTCCAATTTACTAGTAAACTTCTAGATTGAAATGATATGAGAAGGGAAAATGTCGGGCTTAAAAAAGCTGGGTGCATCGTGACGAATACCAGTTGATGCGCCGCTAATCTGTCTCACTATGCTGATTCTCCAGATTGGTGTAGTTTTGAGCTCGCCCTGGTTGCACATGTCAGCTCAACGTCGCCGCCCAGTCTTTGCATTGGCTTGAAAGCACGACTCACAAGAGGATCACTGCCATCTCTAAGATTTACAACATGACCGCAAGGATTGAAGGCAATCTATCTTAACTTCTAAAATAAAGGCGTAAAGGATGATCATCCATTACCCTTGAATTATACGCAGGTGGGTAGGTTTGCTAAATTTGAGAATTTCTGACATTGTTTTGTCCCTTTCGCCTGTGTCATACTGGTACATACCTGGAGAATAAGTCGCGTCCCGTCATTCAAGTGTATTCGAGCTTCAGGCAACCTGTATCGACGTTAAACCCAAACACCAAAAGCTGAGGATTCACGATCAAAGTTATTCGCACAAAAAAGGCGTCGGCAATTACTGATTGCCGATTGTAAATACGACGAGGAAAAGACAGACCCAACTTCTAACGGAAAAAGAACGCCCTCAATGACCATGTGAAGTGGGCTCCCGACTTTGACCATAATGACATCCCACACAAGTGAAATGCTATTAAAATTAATGACAGGGAATCCCTGGGACGGTAACTCATAGATGAGGAGAAGTGGGTTTCAAGCGTTACGTTTGATCGTGAGAATGAAAGCGCCTTTCCAGCTACCACTAGGTTCTTTTTAAGGTTACAATTCTACAACGTCACATCTACGCAATTTCCCAATCCAGCCTCTCATTCTCCTTCCGGGAATCCTTCTATTGCGACTTAAATCCTTACTCTCCCCTCTGAAGGCGGGGTAACTCGCTTTCATTTACACCTCGGTAGTTGTAATGATGAGCGTGACGTAAAAGCACCCTTGTCTGTGGTCCTTGCTGCTGTTGCAATGGGGCAGCGAAGCGGCGATCCAGCGGGGATGAGAATCCATGCGTTGTAGAATAGTGCTTGTTAGGGCGCCAATGCCGCGTCGCCGACATGAAGCCGGTGCAAAAGGGCCAGCCGTTTCTTGATTCATCAGCCAAAGACATAACTACCCCGTTCCTACATAAAGCACCACCGTCGCGTGCATGTACAAAGTGTGGACATGCAAAGGAGAGAAGATACCAGCCGTTGCTTCTCTCTCAACTCTGTACTTTCACATCCGGACACAGCCATGAAAGTCAGCATTTCAATCGCGAAGGCCTTGGCTGCACTCGTCATTCTCGGCACAGCCTCCTCCCAAACACCCTACAAGGTCCAAAAGCCTCCTCTAGACACGGACTGGACCTACGAGGTCGGCACCGACCCATGGCCCGAGTATCCGCGCCCACAGCTTCGTCGCGACGCCTGGCAGAGCCTCAACGGTGTTTGGACATGGCGTGCTGCTAGCGCTGATGGTGATGTTGATAGTCCGCCTGAACCCGGGAAGTTAGACCGTGAGGTCCTCGTTCCGTCGTGCATTGAAAGTGCCTTGTCTGGTCTGCAGGTGCTCGACGTTCATCACATGTGGTACGAGACGACTTTTGAAGTTCCGTCAAAGTGGGAGGGCCAGAGCGTGCTACTGAACTTTGAGAGCGTTGACTATAAGGCTGTGGTTTTCATCAACGGTGTTGAGAAGATCACTCACATCGGTGGATATAACCGGTTCACTGTCGATGTCACCGAGGATGTCAAGTTCGGCAGCTCGAATGATTTGTGAGTTTACCACATCAATTAATCACAAGCTGAACACTCTCTCATTGGTGTTTAAACAGGCTGGTTTTCGTTCATGATCCTACAGATGAAGACATCATTCCCGTTGGCAAGCAGACACGGAATCCCAGCCACATCTTCTATCGTCCATGCTCAGGCATCTGGCAACAGGTCTGGCTGGAGTCTGCTCCAAGCGACCACATCACTCAGCTAGACGTCGCCGCAGGTTCCGACGGCGAGGGTAAGTTTGCTCACCCGGGTCATTCATTGTATAAATACTAGCTAAATTGCCCGTCCAGTCGCCGTAACTGTACACAGCTCTAAGGGTTCCGACCTATCAGTCGAGGTCACCGTCTGGAACCAGAACGGCACCGAACTTGCGTCTCACTCTAGCACAACAGACAAGGAGTTCACATTTACTGTCGACTCGCCCGATCTCTGGTGGCCCGAGTCGCCAACTCTGTACAACCTCACCGTGAAGTTAGGCAAGGATGACGAGGTACACAGCTACACCGGTTTCCGCACAATTTCCAAGGGAAAAGTCGAGGGCGTCACGCGACATCTCCTCAATGGCGAGTTTGTCTTCCAGTTCGGGACTCTGGATCAGGGCTACTGGCCTGATGGCTTGTATACTCCCCCCAACCGCGAAGCCATGATTTATGACCTAAAGGTCCTCAAGAAGTTTGGCTTCAACATGGTTCGCAAGCACGTGAGTCACGTCCTGCTCATCTGAGCCCAATAGCCAGCTGACAGTTTTCAATCATAGATCAAGGTTGAGCCTGATTTGTTCTACCAGGCCTGTGATCAAATTGGCCTCATGGTTATCCAGGACATGCCTAGCATGCCCGCTGACGGCTCACGCTTGCCCAGCGCTGAACAACAGGCCGAGTTCAAGCGCCAGCTGGAGTTGGTGATTAACCAGCACAAGAGCTATACATCTATCATTAGCTGGGTAAGAAGCCACGTGGGGCTATCCTTTGTTATCTTTTGCTGACCACCTGAAAGGTCATCTACAACGAAGGCTGGGGCCAGCTCCATACTTCACCTCCCCCCGAAGAGGAGTTGACGCAGGTTGTTCGCAAACTTGATCCCTCGAGGCTCATCAACTCTGTTACGGGCTGGCGCGACCACGGTTTTGGTGACTATCATGTGAGTGCCATTCACTGGCGGGGATGCAGCGAAGCCTGTTGCTAACAAGTAACTAGGATAACCACAACTACGCCCAGCCTCAATGTGGCACGCCCTTCTACTCACGGCCAAAGACCCCCTACGACCCCGAACGAATCGGCATCGCCGGCGAGTATGGTGGCATTGGCCACAACGTGTCCATCGAACAGTAAGTTGAGTCCCATCGTGCATATGTTTCAGTACCCGCTAACATCCATCTTCTCAGCCTCTGGAACGTCCAGGAAGCCATCGACACTATCGAAGAGACGTACGAGATTAATGCAGACCTAAAGTCTTACAACTACCGTGCCGCGACCCTCTTCCGAGACATCCGTGAGCAGACTGAGCGCTTCGCTTGCAGTGGTGCAGTGTATACTCAGACGACTGACGTTGAGGGAGAGGTCAATGGACTGCTGACTTACGATCGTCGAGTCTTGCGACCAGATCTAGAGCAGTGGCAAGATGACATTCAGAGTGTTTATGAGGCTGCAGCCTCTCGAGGGGGAAAGAAGCCGCCCTCGAAGAAGAAGCAGCAGTCGACAGATTTGTAGACAAGACGAGTCCTATATAATCAAGCTCTTGGATATGCTTGCACAGGTCATGTAGCGGGTAGCTATGGTAGTAATACAGTGAAATTCGGCAACACAGATTGCTGAAGTACATATAAACAACTAGCTAAAGGCACTTCTTTCAGCCTGTTTAACCCCATCCAATTCATGAAACCACGCAACTCGATTGTGAGTGAATTGTTCAACTTTAGGCTTTAGCTTCGTCTCGTGCAGGTGAAAGTCATCTACAGTCCCAATCCGCAAAGCGCTCGCCCCTGGAAAAGCCGTGCTCCGGCGATACATGAGCGAGCCGCATGTAGAGCAGAAGTAGTTGGACACGGTGTCACCTGAATGGATGGTCTGGCTTTGGCTGAAGACGGTGAGTTTCTCCTGGCCCCGCCGGTGCTTGAGGTGGGTGTCGACTATGATGAATAGAGAGGCGAACATTGACGCCGTGATCTTGCGGCAGTCGGTGCAGTGGCAAATGAGGCTTCCCATTAGGCCGGGCTCTGATGTTGGCTAGGCAGTGTTAGAGAGAATGGGCCGCAAGGAGGGATACTATTAGGGGTGTATCTGACAAATGATAGCTGCACAGCGCCACAAAAGCAAGTAGCAGTTGCTTCGTCTTCGGTACTCCAACCATCATTCGCGCAACCCGCCAGGGGAATATGCTGTTCCGATTTATCAGGATCCGCAGCCATGACGTCTTTTCTTGGAGCAGATTTGAATTTGGAAAGTGTAAAATGAAAACAATCAGTGGAAAGCAAGCGACTATATGCTGACGAAGTGCCATGGTGCGGAAATGCCAACGATTACCAATCAAGGCTGGATTATTCAGCCAAGAGGTTTGAAGGCATTATTGAGAATGTGCCCCTCCTGGAGAATGCACTACTCCACATTGTCAAGACCGTCTCTATTATGCTAGGTTTTATGCATTTGGCTTCAAATTGCGAGTTCGACCTGACAACTGCTGCTGATTGTAAATTTGTCTCAACTGGCTTAGAACTATCTATTTCACATCTGAATTGCTGGAGTGTGTCCACTGCTCGTCTCCTCTAACCTGCAAGAACACAGGTTTGGAAATTTCTATTATTATCGTGTCACAGCATCCCAGTGTCATAGCATCGAGGTGCATTCATTACCTTCAAAATAGTACACCAACGTAATGAATTATATTCTTACTGGCATATTCAACCCAAGTTCGACCTGCGTAAGCCAGAGTACGCACCAAACAGCCGGAGCTGCTCAATCGGACGTTGATTTGGCGTGTCGCTGGAACGTAATGGCGGCGGTGAACTAGCCATGCAACTGACGCCTTGATGCCTGAGGCAAAAGCGTGTATGGGCCCGCAAAATACCTATTGTAGCTTAACCTGGTTGTCTCTTTCCGCGTCAGCCCATTTATCCGGCTCTATGAATTAGTTTCACCAATAACCTCATATTTTACACTAGGAGAAAAGCTCGTCACAAAATGTACTAGGGTTTCAATTCAGAGCAATGCTCAACTCCGTCAAGTCTATCCCAACAGCCGATAGCTCTGGCGCGTATTTATTTCCTAACCAACTGTCCCGGCTTCTCAAGCTCGTCAATTATTTCCTTCATTCGTAGTTCCGCATTTGCGACTGTCAGTGGTGGTTCAAAACCACACGGCGCGCGGTGGTGGGGCTCCCGAACCTCCGCCAGGAATCTCCCGAGGGCGAAGGGGCCGTTGTGTTCGGACGGGGCCGCAACCAACGGAGCAGTCTCCGCGCTGGGCCGACAACATGTATTAGCAATGCAACCGGATAAAAATTGGCGCAATGGCAGGTGGATTAATTATGAGAAGCTTAAGAAAGTGGTCGCTTCTCTTACACTTGTTGCTCGGCGTAGTGGGCCATATCGTCAATGTGGGTGGTGTGCGGATCGCGATGGTGAAAGAAGCTGGTGCGCGTGGGAGTGGCGCCAGCCGTGTCGCACCTCAAATTACAAAGACGACGAGATATTAAAGGAAGAGAGTCTCGTTCTTGGAGAGAAAACAGACTGAGCGCTTTTCAGGTCTCCGGTCAGGTTGAGTCTCCGTCGCCGGCTCTGTCTCTGCACTGGGTCCATTAATGGGACTGCTATGTTGTTCAGTCAAGACACACTCGCACTCCCCCTGGAAGTACTGTTCCCCTATCAGAACTGTTACCTTACATCGTGGTGCTGAGTTATCACACTGTAGTCCGGAACTGCTTCCAGTGGGTGCCGGATCACAGCGAGGTACATCGGACCACACTGAAATTAGGTGGTGATTAAAGTATCTAACGGTGAAAGCAATCATCTTATTTCGCACTCGCAGGTAACCAACAAATAATCCGCCAATATAATTACTTAAAGCTCGTTAGACATTCATAAGTGATGCGAACGTCCTGGACAGACTCATAGGGGTGGGCCGGTGGGGGTGTGAAGCTTCTGTGACTCCGATGTAGACGGCGAAGTTGGATTGGGTGCAAACCCCGTCCTCGATCACAGGAAGTCCAATCAACCCGAAGAGGTCGATTAGCTTTTTCTGTGAGCTTTGGCTTGTCTCATCCCACTTTGGGGAGACTGGGCTACCTTGCCTTGGGGTTGACCAAGAATTCGGACACGGTCTAAAGACGGGTTGATCTCGTATCGAAAATTGAGATGATCATATCGTATGTTTATAAACAACTAGAAGAGTCAAACCCCCAAGCTTGAATAAGTCACCGTCAGCCTCCCCGATCTTCGTTCATTTTCCAATTTGGTCTCTTCTCTTACCTTAGGTGATCGGCATCGGTGGTATTGTCGACAAGAAAGTCGAAGCCGTGGGAAAGTAACCCAGGTCTTAGGTAGAATGTAGGCCGATGTCGTTTTCGTAACTCTACGCATTTCTTATTTCATACCGCCGTCTTCAACCACGAGCTCCTCTTTCCGTGCACTCCAGTTGTATGTGACTTAGGTGCAATGGCACATAGTTGCCGTGATTTCTTCCAAGACTTCAACTTGTCAGAGAATGCTTCGGTCCGGTTGGTTTCGTGGCCTCTCAAATATATATGGCTTGGTAGTGTTTGGCCATGCAAAGACTTGCGCCCAAGAGTGAAAGATAAGTCAACAGTGAAGTTTTCAGAAGTCAACTGCGAGCTCATTTGTCCAGCCTGCTATGGTGGCCTGATAGTAACGTTGCCCCCAGTTGTGTCGAGCCAGTATGATGGCGCGTGCTTCTGACACTCCACTAACAAAGCAACAGCAAATCGAGGTGTCTCTGAATTCACCATTTTCCTTGGATATCCTGAACGAGCATAGAGGACGTTTGGCAACTACTCGCTCGCTCAGAAGATTTGACAGACAAAACGCCTCGAGTAGCCAGAGTTAATTGGAGGTGCAACGAAGCATCTGTAAAAAGTCATTTCATTTATACAGTGACTTGAAGGGTATCTAAGCATTAATCACAGGCTTGCGAACAACATACTCCATTCGCCGTCCACAATGCCCTTGAGAACAAAATCACTACCTGACTTCCACCTTGAGTCCATCCAGAGATGCCAATTCCGTTCTATCCCTTGTAAAGCCTCAGCACAGGCCTCTCACCATTCCTTTCATTTGATGTCATATCCGGTCAAGGCGCCTCGTACAGTCCTGGAGGTCCTTGTGTCTGTGGTGGTGCGTGGTTCCAACCGCCCTCTGCCAACTCGTGCTTGACCTCTTCTTGTGGCGGCGACTGTTGGCTCTGTGTGTATGCGCCGCTCGAGTCCATTTTCCGCAAATACCTCCAGGCCAGGAATGCCAGCCCGCCGAGGAACAGAAGGCCGCCCAGCGACGCGCCGACTGCAATGCCCGCGACGGCTCCCGTCCCCAAGCCCGAATCGGACTCTTCAGTTGGTTCGGATGTTGCTGATGATGTTGTTGCTGATGCCTTTGTGGCTTGAGATGTGGATGTCGCGTCGCTGGTGGACGTCGCAGTCGTTGCCGAGGTGGTTACTGAAGCGGGGATCGTTACGTTGAAGTAGTGGCACGTAGCATCGAAGTTGGTTTCTCCGGTCTGGTATAGCGCGAGGTAGAGAATAGCCTGTTCGCCCTCGGTAACATTGGACAAGAGGCCCTTCAAGCTCACTTTCCATTCAACATCTCTGGCCGTGGTTTGGCCTACATCTCGAGTCAGCCAAGTACGCATCAGATCAGAGTTGGTGGCAGTATTCACTTATGAGATAAACCATGTTACTCAATCTAGGCGAGACAGGATATTGCTGCCAGATGACGATATCTATGCTCGTCAGGTTCGACTCCCATTCCACTTTGATGGTCTCTCCCAGGTCGTACGACGGGTTGTCCTGGTAATTATTCGCGGGGCCGCCATTGGGAGGTGTGACGAAGGAGCTGTCGGCGTGTACACCGGCGATCAAGGCGACGAGGCCGACGGCAAAGAGCGTTAGACAATGCATAGCGAAATCGAATTGCAACCAGCAGTTAGTTGTGTTTGACCCGTGGGAGGGGAGAGGTCCGTCTCGAAGCCAGAAGCAGGGTGGATGGAAATTGGACGAGCAACCGTCCGGTTCTCAGGCTGGGGGGGTTCATCCCTTGTATCGTTTCCGCGCGGCTCCCTGTGGAGAAGAAGGATCTGCGGTAATATCCTGCCTCTGGGCGAGGAGGTTGGCGGAGCCGGGCTGCGGTTAGTGATCTCGCTTCAGCTTCAGGGATAGCAATGGCAAGCTGGTTCCGTCAGGTCTCACTCCAGGGCTATGAGCATCCACCATCTCCAATGGTAGCGCTGGGTTGTTGATTAGACGCCCGGGATTGTAAGCCCTACACCATGCTGGTCGTAGTGCGGCACGTCGTGGATCCTTCCGCCCCCGCAAGCATCCTGGAATAGCACCGGTTGAGGGCTGATTTTAATTAGCTTGAGACTAAGCGCTGCAACTCCGGATATAACGGAATCCGTGTCCATGTTTTCTCGTGCTCATCTGTTCTTCGTACCACGTAGGTTAGCAGCTTCAAATGTCCTGCAATCCGCGTACTCTCAGAGCGGCCTGTATGTAGGACTTTCAGCCCTGCCCAATCATTACACATCAACAAGGTCGAGTGTGCGACATGCTCCATCGACTCTCGCTAAAATCCCGTTATCCGATCCCGGCAGGTAGGTTCCAAACTCAGCCTCCTCCGCCACCCGCTAACGTCCAATTCCGCCTTGTTCCATCCTCCTGATCCACAATTGTCAGTGGGTGAGATACACCAAGTTGTGGCTGTGATTTGCGTAAATAGCCTGCCAAGTCATTGTCCCACTGCGACGCTGACATTCGTTACTAATCAACCCGTTGGATGAACTGATTGTGCCCTTGCATCCGACATTCGATGGATATCCAGACATAAATCTCTCTACAGCCGACACTTGTAAACAGACGAAGGAGCTTCTCTAAGCAATTTGTTCAATGTGCTTGGTAAGCCTCGAAAATGTCGTCATGACTTGGCATGCAGTATTGTATACCTATCACCTCAGTACACGTTACCTGCAGGCATCTCGGGTTTCATACTCGGAATTCGCCCACCAAAACGCCGCTGACTCTTCTTCGGTTGCAGATACAGGGACATTTTAATATCCGGTTACATGAGTGTCACAGGCCGTCAGCTCAGGGGCATCCTTCGAATAACGCCTTGACAGGCTCGTCAGTCATTGATACGTAACTATCATTTTGAACTTCTTATTAAAACAACAGACAGACAATCCAGTCTTGTTTGATTCAACTCCATGAATCCCTATGACGTCATAATCTTAAACAGCGACCACTGCTTGTCCCCCACTTGAATGGCGGAAGGCTTTTTCGCGATAAAACTGCTGCATGTGTTTCATCCCCAGCTCCATATTAATTACTATCTTAGTTTCGCGTCACGTGCTTGATTCCCTTTCTGGGTGGTTTGTGAGGATGGCTTGCGCCTCATTTATCCAAAGAGGCGTTTCCTAATACCAACATGGCGCCTGTTCCCTCCTCACTACAATGACCTAGGATGAGCTCAAGATCCTACTGACTTCAACAGATCATGTGTGCTAAAAAGAAAAAGAGGACAATACTCTTCTTCTGATCATTAAGTAGTAATGGTTTTTTTTTCTTTGTAGCGATACTATCGAGATGCATTCGACGCTTTTGCTTGGTGTTGGTGAATGCTAGATTACAGCAGTAATTACGACTCAACCTACCCTACAAAAGAACCACAAATCTCAACCATTTTGCCATTTAGATACACTTAACTTCGTATGCATCTTCAAATCAACATTGAAAACTGCGTTGAATGTCCAGTAAACCCATATCAGTAGCTTTCGGTTGGATCCTCTCAGATGAGAGTAACAACATATCTTGTTCCTCCCTCGGTAGAATGAACAGTCACTTGCCCCGGTTCCTGATCAAACCAACGACATGCCTCCGTGAAACATGGATAGTCTGAATCATTTGCTGCAAAAGTTCCGCATCGTCGAAATGTCGCTGGCTGGTTTTCCACTGGACATAACACGAGCCACCTTGTACTGGGCGACCGTCGCACGTCCTTTTCCCACTGTCCCGCCATAGCCTGCTGATGGGCCTGCGTTGCGTTTACGTGATCTAGCACAGCCAAGATATACACTACTCCGCCTGCCCAAGGTTGTTGCTGGGCGTGGATGACATCGCTTTCACTCCAGCTGAGACTGAGGTTTTGTGGAATTGACACGTAAGTCCCCGTGGCGCCAGGTAAGAACAAGGTAGGGCGTCTTTCTCCCTGGAAGCCTTCTTGATAGACGATCCTGGCGGTAGCGAGACGCCCTGCCACTCGCAAAGCGCCGCTGTTGACTTGGCCGTAGGGATTCTGACTGACAAGATCGACCTGGGCGTCTAAGACTTCCAGTTGCCGAACGGTGGCATCTCGGTGCATGGGGAGAAACGCGTTGCTGACGCTGCCTTCAGTCGATGCCCACGACCAACTTGGAGCTGCATACTGCCCACTCGTTGAAGCCATCCCGCTCCAGCATAGCTGATAGGATATGTTTTCCAGCCAGAGTCCAGCGACATAGCGGCGGCCAAGAAGCTCGCTGAAAGTACTTGCTACGCCTCCAAATGCAATCAGCTTGTCGGTGGAATAACTCAACTTGCACGCCGTGTATTGGGAAACTGTCAAGTTCCAAGCATCTGCAATAATTTTGGCGTTCCTGTGGCCCCCATACAACGCCTGGGAGAACCGGTGTTTCAATGGCCTGGGGATCTCCTTGAAAGGCAACTGACCTGGGAAGGTCTCACACGAGGTGCCGCCACGGCATTCCCAGACGACCTGATCACGCTTGAAGTGAAGGTTGCGACGCGAGAGCAGTCGTTCTTGAAGAACCCAGCCACGATTCATGAGTGGCCCGTCGTCAAGTCCCCGGCTCCAGAGGTACTCGGGCCAGAAGTCGTGTAGGACCTGGCCCTGTTGGTCGGTTGTGAAGCGAGCCTTGAGTGGCTTCGTAAACACGGGGTCATGGTCGAGGAACAGACCCTTTGAGCTATCGGGTGCTTGTGCCGCTGTCAAATTGCAAGTGGCATTTCTGTATACTTCAGCCATGAGAGCAGACTCGTGTTGCCAGTCTTGCTTGTCGTCTTGTATGATGCAGAGCGAGTCTATCCACAGATATCTCAGCCCAAGATGTTGCGTAACCACCATGGCATCCTGGAAAGTCTTTGGCAGTCGGTTGTATGGTATGATTGCCATCATTGACGAGACGTTGTTGGTCATCAATCTCATCGGTACGGTTCCTCCCCAGCAGTGGCTAAGGGTTAGATACTGCGAGCCTGGTGGAAGAGTGTATCCGTTCCGAAGTACGGGCGTAGTCAGATCGTGGAAGACTCTCTTGGGGCCGACGTCAATGACTCGTGTGGGTATGAAGGTCGAGGCGTCTTGAAGCTGGCACATGGTATGTGATATTTCACATTGCTGGATCCACATCCTCCCCAGCGCCATGCTTTGGGCAAGTGAGCCTCCTAATGATAAGCCTTGGCCACTTGTCTCTGTTGCTGGGAGATGATTGCACGGTTAGTTTGATATACTGTGTATACATTACCAGGCGCAGTTTCTTACATGTCGACGGTAAGCAGCCCAACGCTGATTGAGCGTGCCATTTGTGCGAGACAAAGGGCTTCCCCAGTTCGTATCGCAGGAGATAGAGAGTCGCCTGTCCAAGATCTACCTCATCATACTCATATCTGAGGTAGTGAGGCGGGTTGGGTCCCTGAACTGCATCTGGATGCTTTTCAAAGTAGCGAAGGAATAAGGCGCACAAACGGCATCCAGCTTCACTCCGTAGCTCGACTGGGATGGATGTCGTTATTGAATCATCAGGTCCCCGTAGCTTTTCCAGAACCAAGCGGCAAATAGAGCATAATGGTACCTCTTCGCGCATTGAACGCGCCGAAGTGACTTCCCATTTCCAGCTGTCATCGATTCGGATCTCGACGGTTGGGTCATGATTGTCATCTTTGTTTTCCGTGGACTTTGACACGAAGCCGCACGCGAGGCTCACCCAACTGCATGCACCTACTGGACATCCGTAGAATTCTTCTCCAAGTGATATAAACTTACGGCTCGAGCGCCCGCACTCGCATTCCGGGTTCGCACTGCAGATGTCACGGTTGTCGTCCCAACAAGCGAACTTGAAGCCGTGGCTGACGTTGGTGCACGAGTAGTATGGGCGGCCCGCGTTTCTATTAGGATTGCTAGCCGAGGTTATTTTGCGCGTGCAAGTACGGTCGCAGCTGAGACACCGAGGGGCGGTTTGGAGGGGGAACTTGGCCTCCATAGTGAGGGACTTGATCGATACTGGGGCAGGCGTAACTTCTCACGACGCATGTGGTGATAGCCACCTTGGGCATTTGTTGAGGATTTGGAAACATCGCCGAGGAATCCCCGACGTGTGCCTTGGGCCTTTGGAATTCGGGGAGTGTGGATATGCTGATCTACCCTGCGGAGGGGCAGCTGATTGTCTCAGGTGAGGTGACTTACTCCAGTACTGTCAGGAACTCGACCTGTACTGCCTCTACCAAAGTTGTTATGACAACTACTTATTTGAGCTACTCTAAGTACTTAGCCTGAGTATAGCCAACTGGTTCTTAGTAGATGTATAACAGCCAAGTGGGAGATGCTCTCCAGAAGTACCTAACCTGGTGACGTCGAGTGGACTGACTGAAGGAAGGTCGGCAAGCTTTGACACCGGCTAAATGGCTCAGTCATCTCACTGCCATGCGCCCGTACTGTAGTCGCAACTATAACCTGTATGTCTAATTCTCACGTAACGTTAAATGGAAGCGACAATTGAAGCGAGTCTTGAAAAGCTCATTTCAGTCACTCTAAGTGCTTCAGTGACCTCCGTGACCCCTCGAGACAGGGCTGAATAAGCTAGCTAATCCGATGAACTTGCCCGTCGCTCATGGTAAACTTGCGTTGGATGCCTGGCTCACCCTCCATCTTTGGTTGGACCAATCTTGACCTGCCATGCGTCACTCTGGCGTCGCGTGATTTGAGGTCAGATGACAATAGGCAGCAGAGCGGCATAGCATTTGCCCGTAGCCAGCCTATTAGTTGCTCCATCGCCAACGTAATTACTCGTATTACTTCTTCATTCATCACCATCAGCCCTCACCTCGACGAAATGTCCGAGTCTCGACAACCACTTCTGCCGCAGGGCGACCACACCCCTACCGTTTATGTTTCCCCTACCCTTTTGTGGGTAACAAAGCTGACCCTACGAATCTGCTCCATCATAACTTGCCTCAACATAATTCATATCAAGCCGTGCATAATCAACATTTACTGGACGATCCGCCCGGATGTGTTCCTTTGTTGCAACGCAATACCTTTGACTGTGCGTTAGGCTTCCTTTCCATTTCCGACAAATTTCCTCCGTTTTTTTGCGTCACTCTGACTCTGTGCTTTCGTTTATCAGATACTGCTCTCTCTTTCCTGGAATTTTCCCGAGAGCATTTGTCTTTCCGTGAGACGGGGCCATCGCGGCATTCACCCCGCCTCCTGCGTTGGTGTCGACCTTCTTTTATGGATCGCGGATTCATGGTTCTGGTTCATGGCCGAATTCGCCGTCGCCAACTGGCCAGGCGCGCCGCAAGATGATGAACAGGTCGCCCGCAACCAGGCCATCCGTAATTGTGCAGTCATAGAATGGTGGGTAATTTGTCTTCTTACGGTACTTCAGGACAATCTTTGAAGAGTCTCTGCTGATATTTGATATCCTAGGTCTCTTCATCTAATTTTATTCATCATTGCCTGTTTCGAAACGGACAGGCGTAGATTCAGGTCGAAAGCCCTCCAATCCCAGTACGGCTATGGTGGTACGGCCATGTCGGATCCTTCCGACTCAACGATGGGTGATGTGTGAAAGAAGTTCTTGGGAAGGCATCCATCTCGGGCATTCACTGCAGAACCCAGTGCCGTCGAGACTCCTGCCTGGATCTTAGCTATGACAAAAGGATTTAATTTATAATCAGAGGGGCTACTGAGCTGAGACGAAGCTACCTAGATCTGCCATTATTCAAGCGTATTAAAAAGATATTACAATATATATCTACTTCCATCTTAAGATCCAACGGCGCCTATTAGCGTTGAGAGATATTTCCATGTGCGGCGCTTGAGTTGTCGGTGTGGTGACTACTGCTTTTCCCGTGGTATGCATACAGCTGAAGGCGCCTGAGGCGAGAGGAAAGACGGAAATGATATATATCCACGGAGAACCTAAAGATTTTCCAAAGATCTTCGGAGTAACAAGTTGTACTGGATGAAAGAAGTCGGACTTCTAGATGTGACTTTTCCTATGATTATTCCCGGCATTTCGTTGAGTCCTCCTCAGCAAGTAGCCTATAGTCCTTCTCAGTTCTCACAAATTATTCCCGTCCTCTTCAACTCATCCATGTTCACATGAGGCCGCTCGTGGGCTGGCTCAAACACGTCCCGCTCAACCCCTACGCTCTCCCAAAAGCCATCCGGGTTGTCGTCTGCGAACGGATTTTGCCCATCCTTGTAGATGAATTCGTTGACCTCATTATCAATCCAGACGGCCCGACCGGAGCCTGAGATTCTACCCATTTCATGACAGCCCATGGCAACTCTAGGTCTTTTACATACAGTCCGTTCACACCAGTCCAACGTGTCTCGCATCGCCTCGAGCAGCTCCCGTGGGTGCCGTGCTCTTTCTGGAAGTGGAGGAAGCTCAACTCAACCGAACGTACCGTTGCCGGCAGCGCAGCAAGCAGGGAAATCGCGTCGGCAAGTCGCACGATGAAGCCGGAAAGCCCAAAGTGCCCGAGTTTCGGCCACTTGTCAACAGGGAAGATGTTACGCAGGGGAATAAAGTGGTCATCTATGTTTTGCTCCCAGTCGAAGCAAACATGCTCGTAATGCGCATTTGTCACTACACTGACATGTTCCAAGTCTGTTGCTACAGCCAGCGCGCGCTGCAGCTAGCCGTTGCGGAATGCGGGCCAGCCATCATGGCATTGGCCACCAACGAGGAGGGCGAGATCGATGCGGCGGAAACCGGGCTTGAGAAGCATTGTAACGAAGTCGGTGTACTCATCACACGGAGCATCAAAGATGTGGCCGTTCAGCCCCGTGTTAAGCAGGCCGACGTCGATGATGAACTCCGAGACTTTGTGGTCGTTGCGGGCAAGCATCCACGTAATGATGCGGAACCCGCGCCACTTGTTCTTCTCGTACTTGGGCTCTTCAGAAGCGGTGTTCCACTCCTTTAGTCCGACGTGCTCATATTCGTCCCTGGCTTTCTAGCCACGTGGAATCGGATAGTTGAAGCCGTAGGGCAAAGCTCGAATCATGGGCGTTTGATAGAGCGGACAGAACGGGGCGCCGTGGGTTGCGGGCGTGAGAGTGATCTTCCTTAGCGAAGGGAAGCGCCCCAGTCCGTATTGGAGAGCATCAGCGTCGCCGTTAGACTGCAGGACTTTCAGCTGCTGTCTTAGCAGGTCTTTGTAATGCGCCCATAGCTCGTCGGCGGGGGCTGTGCAGCCATCCATCGAGTCCTTGCAGTGTGATCTGGACGGTCAACGTCGAACATCCTACGGTTTTTCGCTTCCTCTATGTTCCTTTCACAAGCGTGATCAAACCACTCTTTCCAGAATCCATCGATATACTGCTTCTTACACTCGCGCTGGTATGCGCGCGGCGGCTCTGGAGGCATGTCCAGGCACGCATCGTCCCAAATGAGCTCGACGACCCTCTGGCGATACGTCTCGTGATCCGCAATCGCCCTGAACACCTCGACGTTGAGCGGATTCGCGGACAGGAAGACGCGATCAATTCGCAAAAGCACGCGTTTGCCGAGGATCGTGCATGTCAACCGCAGGGATTTGATGTCGCGGTTTGGTAGGTGAGACACGATGACAACAACAAGCTCGGCAGGAAGGCCAACCAATCCTCTTAGGTTTGTGGTTAGTGATGGCGCGTGATTGGGAGACGCCATGATGTCGGATACAATGATGATAGTCCAGCCTTGGTGTCTGGCGGTTGAAAGCTAGACTCAATTGTGCACGTGAGCTGGTGTCCACAAAAGCTACTAAGAGTGGTATGTACAAACAAGGGTGTTGACATGGAAGAGCTGTATTAGGTTGCAGGCTGACCTCGAGAGTGATGGTAGTGCATATATCAGTTAAATCAGATTGGTTTGTGCCAATAGGTATAACACCGTCAACAACCCTCTTTTGCTTTTTCGTGGTGTAGCATTCTTCACCACGCAATGTTAGGGCGAGGATACTCTACAGTATAAAAAGGACACTGAAGCTACAGAAACTACAGAGATCGGTCAAATACTAGTGGTGAACCCACCGGACCTTTCGAAATAGGACTGTGTAAGTTCAAGGGCACACAGAATCTGGACAGAATAGCGCTAAATCCGTACCATGTCATATTTTGAGCATCCTTGGTTATTTATAGACTTTTCAGTCTTGGTCAATATCCTCACATAATTCAAGGCAACGCAGTAGTGAACCACACATCTGGTGCCCTGATATTTTGATCTGAAAGTTAGTTGTCATATGTCTGAGCTCACTGTAATCATGGCAATCTTGGGTAACTAGAAAATTGGGGTACTATTGCTCTCGTAATTCTATCCTTTACACTTACTTCAGGTCGGCCATCGTATTTTACATCGCGCGAAAAGCAGAAACAAACTCCAAACCCATGCCTCCTCGCGGCAGTCCCTCTGCGCACCCGTTCCGATACATTGTGTGTTTTATCCCGTCTTCTTATCCACTGTTGTGTTGCCTGCGAGGCGGTGCCGACAGCCCTTGTGTTCCGTTCAGATCAAAGTCAAACCCGAGACTAGAGTGGGATGTCCGTTCCGGTTCGATATCGAGGCTTCTCCTGTAGCGGCTTTCGCTCCGTGATATCGCCCACGAGTCGTCAAGAGGTGATGCTTGGGTTGCAATCTTGGGCGTGTAGTCGTCGAGAGGCAAGGTCTGAGTCGCAAATTTGGGCGTATATGAATTCGGTGTGTATTCCGACGGAGTTGATGATGGCGGGGTCATCTTCCAAGACTCAAACTCGGCCTCTTCGGGGATATCTCGCAACTCCATTCTGCCGGGGCTCTCGGCCTCAATGTCGCCGATATTGTTGTTGTTGTTGAGTATTCCTGTCGATGCCCTGTTCCCACTCGGCTTGCTCGCCCAGGGTGTGCTGCGCGCGTCTGCGGTGGAAGCCAGCTTTCTTGAAGTTAATGACGTGTGGATGTTTCGCAGGATCGGTCGTAGAATCGGGATACATTGGACGATGATAGTTCCGGCGACTTCGGAGGAGTACCTATAGTCACTGTGATTAGCGATGTGTCCCCACGGGGATAGGGGGATCGCGATGCATGAATTTGAGGGTGACATACCAGACTTGCGACACGCCGTTGCGCCCTGATAAGAGACTACTGTCAGTAACCGGAAACATGGTGGTGGTTGCGATGCTTGCACGACTTACATATGTAGTATCTGTCGCGGTCGTTCCCGTTATCCTTCCAGGCAATTCGAATGGCCGATACAACCGCAACTCTGTTCCGTCTTGTCAGCTAATAGTTCCGTTGCAGTGGCTGCGGATATTCAACTTACATCATGCCCAGGCTCATTGTCAGGCAGAGACCGACCTTTTCGGCTCTCCTCATTTCCAACGACCGGGTGATCAACCACGGGAAGCTCGCAAACACGAAATCCATGATGACGTTGTAGACTAGTGGCAGCATCAGTCAGTGAGCCATTCTCGTTGTTCCGCATCGTGCTGTGGAATACACACCGTTTCCTCCCTCCTTGAACATATCGCGGAACTCCCAGCCGATGCAAAAGTCGAGTCGGTACCAGTTCTGGTAGCCGTCCTTGTCGCAGACCTTTGCCCACTGGAGGAACACTTTGACGACCATGTACGAGTTCATGGTCGCTATGCAGAACCACAGAATCCATTTTTGCCAGCGGTTGCTCATTCGCAACAGCGTCACCGCGAAGGCCGTTTTGGTCAGTGCCTGGCCGATGAGGGTGCCGCAGGACGAGATGTTGATGAGGATGTGCATGCGGTCATCCCACTCTTGCGTCGAGTCTTTGAGAACATAGCCGGTTCTGAATTCGTGGATGATGAGGCTGTTGTTTGCGAGCAGTATAATCTACACGGTCGCCGAGTCAGTCAGTGGCAGGGTATAGGTGAGGTACCGTGTCGATACCAGACGAACGACTTACCCATGATACTAGCAGAATGTAGTCGTCGTACCACAGTCCGTGTCGCCGGGTGACCTTGACGTACAGTCGAAGGCCGAGGAAGATGCTCGCGCCGGCGAAAAGAGACCACAGTCCAGCGTTGAGCTCGGCGTAGGGGTTAACATAGCTATGGACGAGTTCGTCCTCGTCGCGAGGAGTTAGATTCATAGTCCCATTCCCATTCTAGCGCGCAAAGTCGAGAGATGGTTCAATCAATGGTGGCGCAGAAGGGGAAAACAAAACAAAAGGTACAGATCCTGCAGCCGGGGGCGGGAGGGATGAAATGGTCGGGAGTCAAACCCAACAGCCGATTCTTGAACCCCGCGAAACGACAGATTCGGACCCCTGGGACACGGTCTGCCGGGATTATAAGCATTACGCGTTGGTCAAGGCCGCTTTAGCTGCGTGGGTGTGTGCCGGGGTGGAGTGACATGCTATGTGTCCCCGTCACGGGCGTCACCCTCGTTGACTAATGGGTACGTACGCGGTGCAAAGTACGAATACTCTGCGGACGCCGAGTCTCGAAACCGACGCCGAGGCCGCGGTGGGAAGCTTGTGTCAGGTCATTGGCGGGCTGGCACGAAACGCCTCTATCTCGGGCGCACCAGAGAGGAAGGTTGTTTGAAACGAGAGATGGCGGTTTCCCAGAATGAGTTTAAGCTTTGGAAGAATACGGCCGACATGCTACTTGTCGAACGAGAATTATCCGTCTCTGGACAAGTTGGGCTTGCGGGTTGTCGCCTTGTGGCTGCGGGCCATGGTCATGGTCATGGTCGTGGCCCAGAACAGGCCGCGGTTTCACACCTCCGATGTCTGGTCTAGTCGCACCAGGAATGGAGTCCTGCTCCGTCATCTCGGCCCCGGTCTTCCAACATAGCTGAGACAATCTAGCCTCAGTCCGCGGGCTTGGGTTGCAAGCGGCTTGCCCCCCCTGTTTTGGCGACTGCCCCTGTGCCTCCGATACGTGGTACAATTTATCCCATGCTCCGGGCCGTAGCCCCAACAAGAGCCGTGCAGCCATGTGGCCGCTCGCAGCACCAGAACCGGACTACTTAACTTATTCCCCGGCTCTGCAGGGGTATGATCCAGAATCCGGTCCACCGACCGAGACCGGGGCTGCGCCAGAAACTTAGCTGTGGCCACAAGGTCTAAAAGCAGACCTTTTCCACCTTGCTGCGGAGTTTCTGCTCAGCCGCGCAACGTGCTCTTGGCTTGCTGAGTTGTTGTACGAGGTTTTCGCAGACCGGTCTGCCCCTTTTGAGGGTCCTCGACTATCTGGCTACAATGTGCCGTGCAGCCTCCCTCCCCTCCCACAAGGTTGCATACACCCAAAAAAGAAAAGAAAACTTGAGTCACGCCAGGGATCAAGCGAAATACCGGGCGGTCCACAGTGTCGGATAGACTCCGCAGCACAAATGTCGCGCATACTACTCCGTAAGGAGCATACTGTACACTATGCAAGCCGTATAAACATGATACAAATATTCCCCAATCCCCCGACATATAGAGCTTCTGCTAAGTTGCCTGAACTGTCTGCGCTCGTAAGCCCTCTCCATCCAGCGCCGATGCCGTAATCTCTTCCTCGCCTGATGCGGGTCCAGCCGTCCAGCGGCGGGCTCAGCTCGCCACATTTCACTTGCGCATACCCACTGCCGCGTTTCTCTTTGACGATGTACAATCAACCGAATTTTCAAGATCCACAAGCCGTCTCTGGTGCGACAGCAGTTTGCTATAGATAATCACGGCCGTGTCAGTACACACGCGGCAGGCAAAACAAAACGCGAGCAATGTGAAAAAGGAGAAGACTTCTTGATGGGTCAGCAGCCAGTTGCACTTTGCAGTCGCAACATAATCCCGCAACCTGATGTGCACGGGACGGAAAATTCCCTCGTCCGTCCTGTTTCCCCCGACGTCATTTGAGGAGATAGATTGCAAGTCTGTCCGTCGGGAAACATTTAGACTACCATCACGAGCTCGATGAGTGATAGGCTAAGCTCATGTGCAAACCAACAGCTGGGAAAAGTGGGCGGCTAAATTAATTCCCGATGCGCGTTGGGACTGATCGACATGAGTTGTGGGATAATCGGATGCCGGATTGCGGGGAGCAAGCGAGAAATGGATTTCCACGAGGGAAGTCGGCAGGCCAACCCAACAGACGTGCATGATGCATTCACTGACAGCATGATCTGATAATTCAGGAAATGCATGGTACAGCTATTCTAGGATTGGACCCTCCTCTAGATCTAGAAGTTACCGATCAAGCCCATGCCCGCATGAGTTAAATTATTATTCCTCTCTTATATCCGGAATCAGAGCATTAATCAGCCTTTTCCAACTTCCGCCTACCGGGTAGGCATGTATATGTTTCTTTCGAAGTGACAAACTGTTTCGTCGTGTAGTCGTTCTGTCATTGTTTTCACTGGTAGCCCCATGTCCTATATCTCCAGATCGTGTTTCTTCGTCTGGGTGCATAGTGGACCACGCCATCTTCCCTACATGGAATGCAAATTCGGGTCCCAACTACCAACTCATGTGAGCCCATCATTAACGTCGTTATTCGACTGAGCTTTACTCTCAGTTCTGCGTCAGTCAACACAGATCTCCTAGATTTCCCTACTTTGTCTCGGCCATTTCACCCCAAACGTCAGCAAACGGACTCTTACATAGTTAAGAAGACATGTATGATGCTCAAGGAACTATAGACTTCTACATTCTGTCATATCTAACAGGGCGAACATTCCGAAGTCCACGACGTCTTGTTGATCGTGCACCGACCACTTCATGACGGTCCAAGTCATCAACGTCCAATCCATCACCCACACTCTTAGGCTCGACCACCTTGCCAAGCTCCTCGGCATCAGCATCAGCATCTTCAATCTCAGAGTCCTCGTCAGCCACCTTGCCAAGCTCCTTAGCACCAGCATCTCCAATCTCAGCATCTTCGTCAGCCGCCTTGCCAGGCTCTTCAGCATCAGCATCTCCAATCTCAGCATCCTCATCTTCACTCTCAGCTCCTTCCTCGTCCGTAAAGTCCCAAGTAGTGTCTGACCAGATCGCAGCCTCATCGTCCATTGTCTCGCCTTTTTCCTTCTCCCTTTGGTCTAGTTTCTCAATCCATCCTGCGCATACCACCATAGGCACAATCATCCACGGAATCCGGCAGAAATGATGCTTGTGGCTGAAAAGGATTCCCATTACCATGGGGGATACGATGAGATCCACGTGGCGACCCTCAAATTTCCTCTCAGGATTCTTTCCGCAACCAAAGTAGTAATCTTTCAGGCCTTTCATCGCGTCGCAATCAGAGAGTTCACTCTTGAACGTAAAGGATGTCTTGAGGGTTCCGGGGTGGGCAAAAAGAAAGTAGTGATAATCCTCGGAAAGTGAAAAGGTGCACTCCCAGCTGAGAAAGAAACCTACGAAATCTTTCAACAAGTAATCGGATACTTCGCAAAGGACTTTAGGAAACAAGGGTCCAATGCCATGCGCAATGATTTGATAGCCGCACTCCCAAGAAATTCGGTCCCCGTTGTTTGTTGATCGTCTCCCTAGCCAGGTTAGCTCGCTAGCTGGCGCGAGAGAATCAACCGTCTCTTGGTAGAGACAAAGTGACAGGCGATCCCATGCCTTCCACATCCCCGTCATATGTGAGTGAGGTGCAGTAGGGTTCGCCTCTAGGCTTGAGGTCAGTCTTCTTGGTAGGTTGAAGTTAGGGCCGTAAGAGAGGCAACATACTCCGAAGCTCTTTCAGCATACAATCTTGATACTTGAAGTAGGGATCCCTCCACTCGATCATATCGGTGTTAGTCTTCTGGAAGATGGCCGCATCTACGATGCGCCAGATCCTAGCAGCGAAGAGATGGACGTTGCCAAATTTGATGCTCATGAGCCTCCGAGCGTCTGGGCACATTTTGATGAACTCGTCCCGTGTATTTTCATCGAGGTCATCCCAGGAAATATGCCTAAAGTTCAGGCTGCAAAACTTGATAATGTCGCGATTCATCTGTAGCCATGACTCTGTGACTATGATGCATTGGCCCCCCCCTCCGCGCTTTCCCCGAAAGTCATATTGTTGCAGGGTGGGTTGTGCTGGGTCGGTTGGAGGAGGCTCGTCATTTGTCTTGAACTACATAACGTCTGTTAGATCAAGGTAAAGATCCCCCACAGCTACTATGCCCAAAAAGCTTTAGTCATGGAAGCTTACCTTCTTGGTCCCTTCTTCTGTAAAGACATCAGGAAATCCAGAATCAGACGCAGATGGGGAGCAAGACCCGGATAAAGTCGGGATAGGGTGATACGCGAAGTATCGGGCGTACTCAAGCACACGTTTAGAGATGTGAGGCATCTTGGCTGGCTGCAAGTTGTAGACCCCCTGTTAGGAAGACGAAAGATCCAAAGCTTGGGATGACTAGAAAAAACAGGATTTAAATGGAAATGTGATCCTCTCCAGGAAGTTGGGAGAGTAGGATGGTAAAACCAAGCGGTGAAAGGGAGTTCTTAATGTGTAACGACCAGGCTTTCAGTTGGGCGCTTGTTGGAGCACTGGTAAATGATTCGCCTATTACATAAGTGCGGTTGCCCAAAACCGCTTCTATGATGCTTTGTTCTCTTAGTGGAACATCAGTGCGAGATCGTGTGCACAACTCGTAATTAGCCTATTAGAGGTGTAGTTGCGCAAAGACATCGACGCATTGTTCTTCTAGCGGCTTGGTGGAACATCAGTGCAAATCATTCAAGCAACTTGTAAGTAGCTAATTGGCCTGTCGGAGTATTATTCTCCTGGTGGCTTGGTGGTGTAAGGTCACACTCGCCTATTTTAACCAAGAACGGAAACAGATATCTCAACAGAACGGAAGTTGGTGTGTCACGCTGGCAACGCCATCTGCCCCATCTTGCTGCTGTGAATCCAACTTAATAGAAGCACTAATGCATGCTCAGCCACGCATTCACTTTCTTTGTCCTGTTGCTTCGGAAGACTGGCGCCACAGTGAAGCAAGGGCGGCCATTCCTGCTAGTGTAGTGTACTTGTACAACTATACCTCATGGTGTCGAGCGACTTGAAGGGACTGTCCACCCCTTGGGCCGGGAGGTCGATTTGCCACCGACACGTGATTTAACGTGTAGATACGAGGCCTGTACTACAAGCTGTGACACCGAAACGTGATTTAACGTGCAGATACGAGGCCTGTACTACAAGCTGTGACACCGAGGTTGCCCAGATTCTGCAGATGAGGATGCCGCTAGAAAACAAGCTGAAACCTAGTGCAACCTGTCTCGCTGAAGCTGACTGGATGCTGGTCCAAGGCGCGTCAGTGGTTGGCCGAGGACGGACTGAAAAGGCGAGGCACAGTCACCAGCAGCACCTCCCCGCCGGGAAGCCATTTTCGCGACTGTGGGCTTCAGATACTAGCAGCAGCTTCCCGAAAATAAACAAGGTGGAAAACGCGAGAGTCACTTGGAAGAAAGCCGTGAACCAGCCGATATGACTAGGGTTGAATCGTGGGCTGTTGAAGCTGAAGTTGGGAGGATAAAGATTTTGTTTCCCCCGTCTGTCTCTACTAGCTGTTTAACCCTTTGTAAGTCTCACTTCAGAGACACAGACTCCTGCTTTTGAACCTACTTTCTATCAATTTCAATATCGTCGATAAGATCCTCTTCACACCATGGCTACGGCGCAGACGGCGCGGCCTGGTGGTAACGCCCCTACACCAGTTTTCATCGGGATCGATTTCGGGACCACGTAAGTGTTCTACTTGTTCAATGCCATCTCATAGTACTTTCCAATAAACTGATGTGACTCTTGTTAGATTCTCGGGATTGTCATATCTCGTTGACAATACGGTCGAGTCTGAACCTACCACCGTGCCCTGGTCCCAAGAGTACAGATTCAAATGCCCCAGCAAGGTGGCCTCTTCTCACGGAAACACTCTTTGTGGAGCCCTCGCTCCTGAAGGTGGGAGAACCATTGAATGGTTCAAACTCGCCCTACTGCGTCGTGACGACCTCGACATAGAGATCCGCCAGTCCCCCTTGTTCTCGCAGTACGAAGCTTTCAGGGATGAATTGGGCCTTACAGCAGAGGCAGTGACGACATACCTGTTTCGCTATATGTGGGAAGAGTTCTTACGTCACTTCCTTCCTCTGAACCGTGATGGGCCATATGAGTACTTCCTCACTACTGCCGTCCCGGCTAGGTGGCCTCAGTATGCATTGGAATCGGTTCGAAAGGCTATCAATGACTCAGGAATCGCAACAGACCTCAAGGCAAGCTGCAGCTTCATTATTGAACCTGAAGCGACCATCCTTGGAGTCATCGGACAACCCGCTATGGTACTGGTAAGTTTTCACCTTACCAACCCAAGTTATCTAACCCTGACAGCTCGGTGATAGGGTGCTAGCAACTCCAAAGATATCCCACTTAAGTTTCAGGTCGGCGATATTGTACTTGTATGCGACTGTGGTGGGGGGACAGTAGTAAGTTACTCAAACCTCTTCATCTGGTACATTAGCTCATATATCAATTTGACAACAGGATCTAGGGGGGTACGAGATATGCGGTCTAGGCCCTCCTCTGATGAACGAGTGCATTCCAGCCACTTGCAGACTGAATGGCGCCCTGAAACTGGACGATGGGTTTATCTCCCTATTAGAGAGCAAGGCCCAGAATCTCCCAACGAACCGTCGATTCAGATCACAAAAGAAGGAGCTTTTTCGAATATTTGCTGAACGATCGTGGAAATCCGATATGAAGGAAGCTTTTGGGAGAGGGCAAGCTGTTTGGACCTACGAAGTCCCTAGCAGCTGGCTTACTACCGCCGCTAGAAACGACCATCCGCAACTCAAGTTCACTAGGTATGAAACAGTGTCAGCCTTCTTATTCTTAATGATATTTAGCTAACACCCAGTAGCCAGGACCTTGCCACAGTTTTCGAGCCTGTGATGAACATCGCTCAACACGTCGAGGATCAAATCCGTGAAATTCATAGGAAGATGGGGAAAGCACCAGATGTATAGCTATATTGCTCTATTTGAAATCGATTCAAGTACCATTACTGACTCCCTCGCACAGTATATTCTCGTGGCTGGTGGCTTTGGTCTGAATCTCTACCTTCAGAGGGTCATCCATGGGAGAGTGGACAGTATCGCAAACGCACTAGAGTGCCAGATCCAGACCGTCGCCTACGGAACTGGATATGGGTAAAGACTCTTTCTTTTCTAGGCACAAATCTTCACTAATTCTTTATGAACCAGGCTACCGGCCGTATCTAAAGGGGCGGCTCGGCATTGCGCCACATGGCACAACTCAGACTCACAGCTGGCACGCTTAGCTGTTCGAGTCGATGGTCACGTCACTCAGGCGAGCTATGGCATCCAGTCCCCTACTAATGCTGCACCTGATTGGTTTGTCCGTGAGGTACGCATCTGCAGTCCTCAAAAGCCTCACTAGAATGCTGACAATCCTCGCTACATAGGGCCAGGTTCTGAGCAGAATGCGTCCTCCGCGATTGAACATAGACCCCAGCATTTGTGACGTCACTCGGGAGAGTGATGGTACAGCCGTCCTCGGATTGAATGTCTGCTTGCAGAGAGCGAGTACCCCGACAAGACCATGCTTCCGTATCGAGTGGAAGTCGGGAGTCGATGTCAGGGCCTTTGGTCCAGGATCTCCTGGGATTCAGATGCAGCCTGTGTTTAATGGATTGGCGATGAGGGTTGATCTATTCTATGAGAACGTGCGCCAGAGCGATGACAGAATCTCCGTCAAGTACACAAGTGATGACTGAGATCATCATAGCTAGTCTTGCTGTTTTGCAATTCCTAAGGATCTGGCTTTGTTATCTTCAATGGCATTGGTAGAGAATTGTGTGTTCTTATTAAACCTGTTGGGGTTAATTTTAATTGATTACCCCTTGTTACCTCTTGGTGTAGTGAATTGTTCATGCTCAGTCTTGACTTGGCATATATTACACTGACTATTGCAGCTCATGGTAACGTCTTGCAGTCGGCCGGGGACCCATGGTCGTTTGCACGCCAACCCACGCCGCAGCCAGCAATGTCGCAGCCCGTGTGGCTAAGCTTGCTCATTTGGCGTATGGAAAGGCTGGTCAGCTTATGCCTGTCGTCGTCCGCGGCTTCCCTTGGCTGGCAGACGAAAGACAAGTGAAGGCCCTACGTCATGACCTCCAACCAGAAGAACGTTGCCGGAGGGCCCCTCAACTTCTTCGACAAGCACCAGGAGATATCAGTACTGGAGCGCTTTATGCGTATGCAGTGGTCTTGCTGGAGCTCCAGGCGCCAGAACAGGACTTTCGCTGCCGGCTTTGACTTGGCGAAGGAGATCTTCTACCCGGAGCTGGGTGACAAGTTCGAATAGGGTGAGCAATGCGCCTTGATGCACCACCCTGGTGCCTCTCAAGTCGAACGATGGACGACGAGTTCGAAGCGTGACACTGTGTAAGTTAGTACGGTGATAACAACGTGAGAAGAGGAGTCTTGACCGAGGATCGGTGCAAAGCTCAAGCTCAAAAATCGAGAAGAATGTCACCAATAGACACAACGAATGTGCGTTTACTAGTACTTGCCAATGTATACCCATCAGTGACTCGCTGCGAATGGGATATTGCCTAGCCATTCCATGCAAGTTTCTTTCAAGGCAGCATAGCACTGATAGGAGCAGAGTGTAAGTGAGGGGTAGCCCCTAATTAGCTTTCTCGCTCACCCCAAGATGTGGCTTCAAGAATTTTCTTCAAGCCTTGAAGCTGTTTCGTTTTGTCAACGACTGGGTATTGGTAGCTGGGCGAATGAAGAAGTTGGTAGCATAGGAGAGGAGGCACCTCTTGGCCGTGAGCGAATATGCCCGCATGGCTTGTCCGCTCTTGCTCTGATTGAGAGCTCTCCAAGGTGTTGTTGCAGACAAGTTTATGGCTCAGCTGTCTCTGATGCAAGCAAACAAACCTGAGATATTTACTAGGAGACAGGCCCCAGGGGTACTCTCCAGTTTGATGTCAT
Source organism: Neonectria sp. DH2 (assembly GCA_003934905.1). Classification (NCBI taxonomy): domain Eukaryota; kingdom Fungi; phylum Ascomycota; class Sordariomycetes; order Hypocreales; family Nectriaceae; genus Neonectria; species Neonectria sp. DH2. The sequence goes on along the minus strand of RQWH01000015.1, from coordinate 444,984 downwards.
TTCCAATTTGCTGAGGTCTCCACGAAGAAGACCCAGCCTCAATCGGACCGGAAGAGGAGAAAGGAGCAAACCCTCCGTGCTTAATACTATATATAATTAGCGATAGGTTCTTTTGTATGTGTTTCATCATGCTGCGACGTGGTACGTCCATATATTCGTTGGAAAACATGCTTGATAGCGGGCAGATCTCATCCAGAGCACTGCCACAATGTTTGCAAAACCCACTGAAATAGAAGCTTCTATGGTATCTTCCGGTTAAATTGGGTGTCATTTCTTGGGCCTATGGCATAAAAGAGCCCCTTACATCGGCTCAATCCGGCGGGTAAGTACGTACGTGCTCCCTGGCATGAAGCCACCAGGGCGAACAAGGATAAGATTACCGATGCGCAGACCCAACTGGATGACATTGTGGTCCGTTAATCAGGGCTGATCCTTGAACAAACGCTCTCATTTGTCCCGATCTGTAAGACACCCTAGCTCCCGTGTTGGTGGGAAACTTTGTGTTTCTATGACAGGTAAATGAGGGGCAACTCCTCATTACATCACGACCCAACTGAGCATGAGCCTTCCAGGGCATCTTGAATCCTTTGAATGACAGGGCGGTGTGTTATTTTGGTCCGGAACTATTGAAGAACTCTAACGATTGCAGGCCGCACGGCCTTGTTCAGCTCTATCAGAAAGCACGTGTTTTACTCCTGTCACTGAAGCTAAAATCCAGAATTCAACTGCCGCTTCTAGCCCCTGTCGTTATCTTGGGATGATTTCATGAAGCTTCATGTTCTAGACTCTCAGCCGCGTGAACTCGGTTATGTTATTTGCCGGCCCTGGCCATCACCATGATGTCTTTCGGCTTTAGTGGCGTCCGGCTGGACGATTCTTCCGCCAATGCACGGGCCTAACCTCTTTTTGTTTGAACAGTTGAGGCTTAGATACCTGCTGTAGGCGAGGATGAAACGCTCACAGACTAGTTTTAAAATGTTCCTCGACGTGAATACGAGGTCGAGTTTGACATCCGCTAGAAAAGTACCACTAGGGTGTTTCTCGCAGCCAGTGGAGGATGAGATATTTAAGCTGAGATACCCACAAAAGCAGGAGGTAACCGCGAACGGGTCTCATCTGCGGCGGTTGAGGCTTAGACATTGAGGCTTAGATCCATGTACTACCCACAAGCGGAGGTGAACAGTGGTGGAGGCTTAGACACAGACTATGGGACGAGATGAAACAATTGCCCTTCAACTTGTAAGTCTAGCTAATGCGAAAATCAGGAGAAGTACGAGGTCGAGCTCGGCATGTGCCGTTGAAACAATCCTGCTGACACAATAGGAGTTACTGCACAACAAGTTGAATGGCTCACGCACTGACTCGAATACCCATCTTCATGAATACGAGGTGACGCGGAAGTGGCTGAATAGAGCTCAGTTTATGCTTGTGCCTGGACCTTTCTGCAAAACTCCATGACGGAGTTGATCGCATGTTACCTGGGTCGAATCGTGTGTGTTGTCATTGGAACGGGGATAACTCCATCGAACAAGTAGAGACATATTAAGATTAGCCTGCCATTAAAACCTCTGCCATTCCTCTCGTTGTTTTCACAGTAAAATATCATCATACGAGACCATCGGATCAAAGCAAACATCCAGCTCCAATCCATCTCGTTCCAGATGACCAGCATTTCTGTCTCGCGTTTCCGACGATGGCTTTTCCACCCTATCATCATTTTATTGTGCGTCAGCCTCGCTGTGTCTTCCATCTCCATGTTCATCATCTACGGATTTGAATATGATGACGACCTCCTGAGGGAGCACTTCCTTCGCCTTGACCATCCTACCTCGTTCGAACATACCTCCGACTCGATTCGACACTATCCCCTCCCTCATGGAACGGACGAGACATCCGAACGAATCCCCCGAATCATACATCAAACATATGCCAACAGTCAGGTGCCGCAGAGGTGGCAGTCCGCCTACGAATCGTGCAAGAACATTCACAAGGAGGGAAACTGGACGCATGTCCTCTGGACAGACAAAACGGCACGAGACTTCATGGAGGAGTCCTATCCCTGGTTTCTGACAACCTACGATGGCTACCCGTATGAGATCCAACGCGTCGATGCCGTCCGCTATTTCATCATCTATCATTTTGGCGGATTCTACCTCGACCTCGATATCGGCTGTCGCAAGCCCCTGACACCGTTCCTACAATTTGATGCAATTTTCCCGAAGACACAGCCCTTCGGGGTCAGCAACGACATGATGGCCGCAGCAAAAGGTCACCCGTTCTTCAAGCAGCTCATCGCAGAGCTTCCGAAGCATAGTCATCGAGTAGGAACAAAGTACCCTACCGTCATGTGGACAACCGGTCCAGTATTTGTCACTCAACAGCTTGCCCGCTTCCTGCGCATCAGGGAGTTCCGGAATGTCATAGCAGGAGCTGCGCCCAGTACGGATGACGCTCCAGTCTATATAATCCCGCATGCGCTATACGGCTCGACAGAATCCTCCTTCTTTACACACCATCCAGGTTCGTCGTGGCACGGCTGGGACGTACAAGTAGTCGCGTTCTTGTGGGAAAATATCTCAAGGATTCTCGGTTTGACCGCTTTCGTTGCGACGTTTGCCTATTGCCACCAACGGCTTTCTCTCGGGAAGAGATGGAGAACTTTGTATCATTCAACGCGTGGTGGGTGGACCAAATGCTAAGAGTTGTTTCTAAACTTTTTTTTGTATAATTATCATTCATTCCTTTTCTCAATATTAGAAATAATTCAATTGTCATTCATTGTAGACATCTATTCAGCATATCTCTCGTCTTTGCGCCAGTGTAGTCTCAAATGTCGATCGGAGGCATCACTAGTTATGCCAAGGGAATTAATTCCCCTAGCCTTCGTCTGATCGGAGAAGGCGGCCTTGGCAGCTCGATCAAATGTCGCCTGATCACAACCAGGATCTTTGTCTGGGGTGCGGTCAACCGTAGTGCCTTGGCATTAAACAATAGGGCTGATGTAGATATTCTGGCATCTCCACAAGGCTTCCCGTCTCAAATACATGTACAGATTAACAGAGCCATCTTCTTGAGACTTGTCGCTAGTAGAACATAAGCTCCTCGATAAGACCTTCTGAGGGCACCATTCCCTCTGCAGGGTGTCCCAATCAATCCTATGTCATGAACACCAAGTCATACGCCGCTATAGAAGCCATAGGACAGTCATAATCATCGTCATCATTATCATCATATTCGTCGCAGTCGTTATAGTCATCTGGGTCATCTTCAAACAGCTTGTGGCTTGTCGTGTTTGATCGATGTGGCCGCACGTTGGATAACGCGACGCAGCCAAGGCCAATAGGTCCTATAGACCCACACTCGAAGCATTTGTAGAGCGGTGACAATCTGGTAGATGCCAAAGATGTCACCGGTAGAACCAAGTGTAGTTCCAGACCATATCACCTACGCACAACTTGGTCAGCACAGCACACACAAGGTTGCACAGCCATGGAAATTAGAGCAAACATACCGTGCGGGATCCTTCGCGGGTCGCTGCAACAAAATTCCACACATTGCCTTGCACAATGAGGCCTGGGAGGAAACCGATATCGTCGAGGCACGGAACCGGTTGGTCATCATCCGCCGGCAACAGTGAGCCAATATCCACGAGACGTTGCAGAAAGACAAAGTGTGAAGACAGCCAGGTTGCCACCTGCAAGTTCGCCGTGTCCAAGCCTTCGCCAGGGCGCTTAGTCTCCATGGGGATCGCAATTGGATGGCATAACAGCGGCAGGTCGTCGGTTGGGTTGATGGACAAGAGTGGGAGTCGAGCACGCAGAGTGTCGATATGAGAGGCCGTTTCAGCGCCATCGGGGTCGTATTGGGCATCGATGTAGACGCAGAAGTCAATCTTCTTGTGAGGTGCGTGGAGGGTTCGGTATTCCTTGATGATGGAGGCGGTGGAACTAAGTACGAGATGTCAGCCGGAGCACAGTCTGGGAACATGGAAGAACATCCCGTTTTTAGACTTACCAGGTAGTGACTTTGATCAGCCGCTTAAACACGCTTCCAATAATGCGCGGCCGCAGTGCCAGAGACAGAAGCGGGAAGTGAACCTCATTGTTCCACGCTGGCTCAGAGCGGTCCAAACGGAGGCAGTCGGCAGCACACTCAAGGAGGTATAGGACGTCCTCGGGCGACGGTGTCGGTCCCAGGTCGTCGCGCGATGATGAGAAGTAAAACTCTGGGTCCGACTGTAGGACTTCTAGATCAGGATGCAGTAGGCCTCCAGCCGAGAGGGAGTCCTTCGCCGATGTGCCAAGAATACCCCGACCGCGAGCACACTGCATCAGCTTGGTGCGGATGGCGGCGAGCGACGGCGGGAGCAGCGAGGGATCGGACATGGCGCGAATCTGGACGCCGTAGTCGGACAAGGCCATGGCGGCCAGGTATTTGCGTGGAGACGAGGCTCCCGAGAGCCCGCTTCTGCTGGAGCGCGTTGCAGAGGAGAGGGTCGAGGCATCGCTGGGGATATGACGGCGTCGAGGAGGACGGGGTGTTTGTTCGTGTTCGTTGCCTGCAGGCTCATCGTCGTCGTCGTCGTTGTCGCTTTTATCTCTTCCATCTCTATCCCTTGCCGAGGGAAGTGTTGTGGGCGTGCCGGGTCTCGTCTTCCTCTTCTTTGCGGAAGGCATTCCGAGGCTGGAATGGTTCTCTCGACCGTCGTGGGACGTCGGAGAGTCGGGAGGCGGTGTCGGATGCGCAAGGCGATGTGCTGAAGATGGTCGGCTGTACTTGCGCTTGCGCTTGCAGTCCACTACTGGACGAGTCTGGTTTTGGTTCTGTGGTGAGGGCGGCAGTTCGGGAGACCATCCAGGCGCGTTCTCAACGTCTTGCAGCCACGAGACAATGTCTGGAGGCATGTCTATGAGGAGACGTGGTGGAGATACCCAGTTTTTCCTGGCATTTGGAGATCGGGCGGGCGTCGCGGACGTCGTGATAATGGTTTGCTGGCGTTGAAGCGATGACGATATGTTGACTGGCGTAGGCCCATGTGGTGTGGCTGCAGTTGACCAAGCAACGCGCCACACCACCTGCGCCACAATCTTAGCTACCCTACGTTCACCTCAATGAATGCGCTCAACATCGGATAATGTCAAGAATAATTCTTCAGCTGTGTTGTACTACTCTAAGCCGTTCTCTAACTTTTTGCGAAGTTTGAAGACGGAATGAAACTTGCCAGTCGAGGGCTTTGCTTAGCTGAAATGCTTGGCTCAAGGTGGGGAAGCTGAGGAGTGCGATTTCATCACGGAACATTCCGATGCATTTGTGATCAAATCCCACTTTGACAAATGCAAGCTTCAATTAGTAATGAATAAGCTTGGTCATTTATGATGTCATAGGAAGCCCGATGTTTCCTTTCATGAAACCTTCGCCATCTCTTCGGCAGTTGAAAGACGCCCTCGGCAAGTTCGTATAAAAGCTCACTCACCCCGCACAATTGCGTCACATGCACAGCGAACACCAAACCCTCATCTAGAAACTCTCACGACAATGACTACCGGCGTATTCCACTACATTGATCCCGCCAGCCTCAACAGCGTTGGCTATCAGGCTTGGTCCAAGGTCGACAGCGATGTGAGTTCCTATCAACGGACCGAGCGCCGCCGCTCCGTCGCCGATCTCCGCACCTCCGGCCTTGACTTTGGCACCGACATCTCCGGCTTCGCCGTCTACAACGCCCCGGCGAAGGAGAAGACCTTTACCGATGATGCGGCTGTGCGGGCCGGCTACTACTCGGAGGTCGAAGCTTTGGTCCGGTCCAAGCTGCCGGGAGTGAAGAAGGTCGTCATCTTTGATCATACCATCCGTCGACGCGAACAGTCCTCACCGCGTCAGCCGGTGCAGCAGGTCCACGTAGACCAGACGCCTCGCGCGGCGGAGATGCGCGTGAGGCGCCATCTTCCGGCAGATGAAGCCGAGGAGCTACTCAAGGGTCGATACCAACTCATCAATGTGTGGCGGCCCATCGGACACCCTGCAACAGATTTTCCGCTTGCGGTCATTGACTGGCGGACGACGGTGCCGAAGGACCTGGTCAAGGTGGACTTGCTATACCCCAAGCGGACAGATGAGGCAGACGATGATGACCGGGGAAAGGAGGCGCTCCCTGACCCCGAGTCTGCACAGTCTACGGAAGGTTATGAGGCCAAAGGTTAGTTGAACGCAGGATTCGATATCAGGGCTCGCAACTAATCTCCCATTGTAGGCGAGGTGTGGGCTATTGCGCCGAATGAGCAGCACAAGTTCTACTACGCCAAGGACATGACACCTGAAGAGGCCATGTTCATCAAGTGTTTTGACTCGAGGAGCCAGGGGCAACCAAAGGGCAAGGAAGGGATCGCCGCACTCACACCACACACGGCGTTTATTGATCCAGCCACCCCGGAAGATGCAAAAGGTCGTCAGAGTATTGAAGTGAGATGCTTGGTGTTTTATGAATGAATCACGGAGTAGCATTATCCTGCTCTAGCGCCATAGGCCTGACCCAGCGTTACTTTTGCCAGAAACAGACTCTCCGCCTTCAAATTTAGCTCTGGCCATTGCTGCTATCTGTTTCAGCTTTTCGAGGTTCTCCTGTTTACTGCGACTTGCAAGCACATTTTCGAGGTTGGTTCTGCTGATAATGGTATCGGGATGCGTTTCTCCCAAGTGATGCGCTCGTAGCGCAACCGTCTGTCTCAGCATCTGCTCGGCCTCATCAAATTCACGCTTGCCCTCGAGGACGACTCCCAAGTTGTTCATGCTGGTGATCGTATCTGGGTGCTCTCGGCCGAGTACCTTCGTTCGTAACGCTAGCGTGCGCCGGCCTACATCCTCAGCTTCGCCGTACTTTTCTTGGCTCTCAAGCACATTTGCCAAGTTGCTCATACTGGTCAACGTGTCTGGATGCTCGCGGCCTAGTATCCTTTCTCGTAGAGAAAGTGTCAGTCGTCCCATTTCCTCGGCTTTTTCGTACTTTTCCTGGCTATCAAGCACAAGCATGAGGTTATTCATACTGGTAAGCGTATCGGGGTCATTTTCGCCCAGAACGCTTCGCCGTAGCTCAAGAGTCTGCTCGTGCATTATCTCAGCCCTTCTATACTTGCCTTGACTGTCCAGTACAACTGCGAGGTTGTTCATAACAGCCAGTCTAGCAGCGTCTGCTATATCTGTAAGTCTGCTGTGAAGCTCGAATAGAGGTACAAGTATCTTTTCAGCTTCCGCGTACTGTCCTTGGTTCTCCAAAACAAGAGCAAGGTTGTTTAAACTGTCAAGTGTGTCGGGATGCTCTTGGCCAAGCACTTGGCTTCGCAGATCATGAGTCTGCTTATGAATAAGCAGGGCCTCACTGTACTTTCCTGCAAGGTCTAGTGCGAGGCCAAGGTGGTTCATTGTGGTGAGTACACTGGGATGATCAAGGCTCAGGGTCCTTTCCTGGATATCGAGTATCTCCCAGTATTTCTGCACAGCCATTTCGTACCTTCCTTCTCGGTGGTGGTCTTCTGCGAGGCTGTTCATACTGGCGAGTTCGGTTGCGGTGGCGACGTCACTGATGGTGGCGGGCTTGATGTGGCGGTCTTGATCTAGCGGTTCGTGTCCAGGAGGTGACTTTGGCTGTTGAGTTTGATATGCTACCTCAGACTCTCCCCCCCGATTCGTTATATGGAGGCGACGTTCTGGGTCATCGTCGTAATCAACCACGAAAGTTGACATCTTCTCAGGGGTGCCCGGGTTGGAGATTGAAGACACTTGTGAATCATGTCTCGAGGTTTTCTCTAACGGCGAAGGGCTAAGGCCGACGTGCGATGCCCCAAAACTTGCCTTCACCTGGGAAAAGACATGCTCCAATGGAACGACAAGAGCATAACCCAACGGGTCGCTTCCCACAACGTGACCATACACCTCGCTGGTTTCTTGGTCAACAACGATGGATCCGCATTCGCCACGAATCAAACCTACGGATTTCAGTGTGTTAGCTTAAGCCCAGAGATAGCAGCTGGGATGGAAATGGCGCCTACCTTCAGGAGTGTCCAGGATTACCGTGAAGACCTCGCAATCCTCTTGCCCAGGCAGCGATTTTATAAAGCTCGAACCTGCAAGTATACGGCCCAGAAGTGTTCCTCGAACCCCAGATGCCATCTTGACCAGCGCCAGATGATGTCGTGGCTTGCTTCGTATGGTATCGAGGACAGATGGACCAGTATCTTGACCATTTAGGAAGAAGAGGTTGGCGTAAGTGATATTCAAGGACGGAGAAACTGGACGGGCCAAACTCCAATCGAGGAAAGGCAAGGCTAGATCAAGGTCCAATGGGGGTGAAAGAGCTTCCCAGTCTTCCGTGTGTGGATGACTAGGCTCAGAGGCTGTGGCAGATCTTGTGTCATGTACCTGGCCTTTTGAATCCTCTTCAGTCTCGCTCTCGTATTCATATTCGTCATCATCATTCTCCCAAAGATTGCCTGGGCCCTCTAGCTCATTATCGGGATCTCTCGTGGGATGAAGAGTGACTGGGGGTCGATATGGTTTGCTGGTTGATGGTTTGGAGTTTGGGGAGACTGGAGGAAAGATGTGGTTGACAGTGAGATATGCGCTGACATCGTCAACCTGGATTGACACTCCCAACGTCGCCGAGGACCCCTGATACTCAACTAACCCACTGCAGTAGGTTGCATCGTTGTTGAAGAAGGCTTGAATTTGGAGTTGGAATAGGGCCATCCGGATAATTGAACCTCGTTTGTGTAAGAAGTAGACCAACTTGAGCGGCGGTATGTGCCTAGCTGGATTCTTGTTGAACCAATCTGTCAAGGACCCTTTACCCCCGCAATGTAGTTTGTATTGTGCCCCGGAGCTGAACAATGATTGCAGCGATTTCATGTGTTTTGCATCGTCCCAAATAATTACAATGCTTGGAACAGCGTCGGCTGGCGTCGTGCCTACCATACAAAGCCTGTAGATGATTGGCGTCTTGATTTGATCGCGTAGTTCCACATCCTCGTTCACCGTTTTCTGTAGCTCGTCTTTCACGAAGCGAAATCTTTCATCATACTCTGATACGGTCCAGCCGCCTGAGAATACTGGGGCTTTTGAGTAAACCCTTTTCTTCTTTTTGCTCTTAGGAACCGGCTCACTGTAGGCGTAGTGTTCTGGGACTAGAGATAGAGTAGGCACTGGCCCGATTTCAGTAGTTTGGCCCCTTGTATGTAGTGCATTGGACTGTGTATTCGACTCAGTTGAAACACTTGAGGGTTGAGTAGGATCTTTCGGAGACGATTGAGTGGTGGAACTTGAAATGGGTTTGGTGTTGACCAGAGCTAGATCTGGGGCCATGGGGGTAACAGAGGCTTTTTCTTCTTGGCTTTGACTTTCTGTTGTCCTGTCGTCTGGGGATTTCTCTGAGATATTCAGGGCGCCGAGTTGACGTAGATCTTGCCACTGGGTTTCAACCATTGAGGCCATAGGCGCTACAATGTCGTCACCCGCGACCCAAATGGAGAATAGACGGGTATGTGATGGGCAAAGTGCTATATGGAGTATGTTATCGAGAACAGGTGGTGTAGTGGTCGAAATCTGCGGTTTTGTCGTCTTTGGAATGATGTTTGTGCAGCTTCAACGTCGAATTGGAATTTGCAATGCCAGTTGTGCAGAAGTTTGGTCGGGCTAGTTACGGAATTTCACGTGCTTTGGAATAGCCTGGCTTGATTGGACACTCAATCTGGCTGTGGTAATCTGCAAGTCAGCAGGCTGCGTGTCAGACTCAGGCTACTTGACATTGGCCGGAGTGAACTTGCCGCAGCCTGATCTCCGACCTTGGCAACGAGTGAGGGGTTTTCTGCATTCACACTCACCGGTTTCGTCTAGCTTCGTGGAACTTCCTTCGAAACACTCTCGCTTCTCTTCTCACTCCGCCGAGTAGACACTAGTCAGATATCGAAGACCTTTGTGGGACACTATGAACGACGTCGCTGACTACCGCCACCGTATCGCTAGCGAACTCCTGGGCACAACAAAACAAGACTTCGAGTCGTATTTCAAACACTACGACCGGTTGGTGTTGCCTGATACGGATGTGTATGTCGTACAAGTCGAACACCCTCAGCCAGGCGACCTCACCCCAATCAGCCATGCCGATGTTCTGGAAGCGGTTGGAGTGATCAGAGCAGATCCACAGAAAACGCTAGATCAAGCTACAGAGGAGCTTTACAAAAGGCTGAGAGTGAAGCATTCCAGACCACGAGTCAAATCTGTAGTCCAAGTGGCCGTGCGTATTATGTTCATGTTTGAACCTGCCATGAGCGAGAGCCATGGACCAGACTACTCAATTGGAACCTACATACCTGTTTCCTGGCAACCAGGCCAGTCGTTACATGCATTCATTCTGGAGTGCTTTCCCAAGTCTTCAAAGGGCTGTGAGAGAATTCAGGATGCCATAGCTGAAGGGCGGTCGATCAAGGCCTGGAAGCTCAAAGCTCGATCAGGCATCACCTTCAAGGGCACCGACAATCTCGCCCAGCATTTGCTGCTTGACAGTCGTAACAGAGTCCTCTACATCTTCCACCACACATCATTTCTCAAGGCTCAGTTACGTCGTTTTCAGAGCACCAGTTCCAGCAAGGACGAAGATTCGTTACTCTCTCTTCAGAGGTGAGTCGAGCAATAACCGTCGGTCGTGACGTAACCATTGACACTCTCCAGGGGCTCCCTTCCGCCCCGCTTACTCGCAGAGACACTCCACTCGTTGCAGTCAATCCTGTTTCAATGGAGGGACCGACGATCAACGAGAATTTTGAAGCATTTGATCAAAACCAAGGGATTTGACGGAGACTGTACATGGGATGAGGGGAATGTGATATTTACGACCTCTTTGCATAACGATGAATACTTTTACTGGGGTAATCGACTAGTGGAACTGCATGACTTAGTGAAGGACAGACGGCCTCGGAATAGGTTCGAGCGGTGGATGAAGTGGCAAACCTCCGAAAGCAATGCGTTTGCGGTTGCACTTGCAGCGTTGGTGATTTCAGTCATGGTGGGATTACTTTCACTTGGGCTTTCCGCATTTCAGGCTTGGATTGCGTGGAAGGCATGGAGAGAGTCCCCAAATACGGGCAGTAGTCGACGATGAGCCTGAGTGAAGTGAATGCGTCGTAGGAAGTCTGCCCGACGCAGCGGTAGAGATTAATAACAAGTGGAAGATGACACCTGGTTTTAGTGCCAGTTTTAATAAGCAACGATGGAGTTAAGTAGTATGCAAGGCCCTGGGCTTAGAGGGTTAAGCCCCCAGCCCTGGCAATAGGAGAATGGAATACCATCGACACCAACCACACGAACATTTATGTTAGTTGTTGATTGACCTCTCAGACCCATAGAAGCGCCGAAATGGCTACTCTACCACCAGCGAGCCGACATGTCTCTGACGGAGTTACTTCCACAGTGGACTTCTCCACCAAAGTTATGGTGGGTGTTCCAGTCGTCAATGAACTTCATGTCGATACCAAACTTGGCGTACTGGGCCTTGATGGTCTTAGCAAGCACGTCAATGCCGTCGATGACAGGGCCCCAGGGGTTGGGGGCGACACAGGTCTTGTGGCCGGTAAGGACAAGATTGTTAACGACACCAGGGAAGTAGGCGCCGACCTTTGGTGTGCCACTGCTGCCACCGCTGCCAGGAAAGCTGCTAGACTCAAATAGCGCCGGGATACGGAAGATATCTTTGTCGGTGATTCCGACCTCCTTCTTGAGAACGGCGATGTTGGCGTCGATGCGCTTGGCGCAGTGCTCATTGAGCTTCATCCATTCCTTGTTGGCGATAACTTGGTCGATGGTGATGGGAGTGACAGGGATTGCACTGCAAATGAAGCTGTTGCATTCGCTGCTGCCAGAGCCTTGTGTGTCGTTCTTACGCGAGATTGCTGGCACTGAACCGTGGCCGGCCTTCCGAACATCCTTGAGGAGCTGGATGCCAGCCCGCGGATCGTCAATCATGACGATCCAGCCTCGCTCGTTGTCGGCGGGGAGAAACTGAAGAAACTCGTCGACATGGCCGATGGCGAGCCACTCCGTCTCCAACAGAACAGGATCCTGCGTCTCCTGGGCTTGTAAGTAGGGCAAGATGTGATGCTTCTTCTCGCCGTGGTTGCCGAGGATGACTCGGCCAGCGGGCCATGTCTTGCCGTTAAAGGAATGCGGCGGGATAGCTTCGATGTTGCCGCCCGAGTTGATTTCGTCGCGGGCACCGCCGAGATGCTGGACGGCGCCAACACCGGCTTTACGATAATACTCGAATAGCTGTCTCCCGGCCACTCGCGAGTCCTGAGGACACCGGATCATGATCTGGATTGAGATAGTACCATGAGGTCCAGGTATGCTGGCGTAACCGGGCTCCAGAAAATCCTGGGCCCAGATGTCGTCGCTTGCCTCGAAGAGAAAAAGACCCTCTTTGACGCCCGCCTCTTTGATCACTGTCGAAAGACCTTGCGTGTAGTCAAGAATGAACGGCGACTCAGTCTTGTTGCCCTTCACGGCCAGCACCTGCTTGACAGTCTGGAGGTGATGGTGCGTCAAGACTGGAGCGACACGGAGCATGACTTGGTCAGAAGACTTCGTTTTGCCGTCGTTGACCTCGAATCGCACCGTGACCTTTCCATTCCATCCATTCGGTCTCCGAGTGTCGCGGGCATCGATGCCCAGCTCCAGGCCTTTCTTCAACTCTTCCCGGTGAACTTGTGATTTCCATCGGTAAAGACCCAGCCATTGTCGACTTTGCGGAAGATACGCACTTGACTCCGTGCAACTGGGTCCGCGATGGATACAGTACCGGAAAGACTCCCATTAGCATCTGGGATAGGGACCGTCTTAAGAGGAGCCATGAACTGAGGGGCGCGCTGGATGTTGTCCGAGGCATCGTTGCAGTCATCCAGCTCCTTGTTGCTCAGGGCACGCCCGCTGAGAGCAAGCTTAGAGCATCGACGGTCGGTATCACCAATGTTGGGGAGAAAGATGGCCCCCGAGGTTTCCGTCCACTTCATCTTGTTCTGAAGATCCGACTTTTTGGTGAGGTCCACCACGCCATCACGGTTGCTGTCGGCGCGGATGTCGGCTTTGAGCCCGGTACAACTACATAGTGCATGTTCCGAGAGTAGAAGGCCTATGCAGAAGTTAGTGGAAGCCAGTCGGGATACGATAACTGATATTGATAAAACGTACCGGAAAGGGCTGTGGCAAGATGGAGACGCATCTCGACAAAGGTGAATGACTGGCAAAGTATGAGAGAGTTGGTTGTATCTATAGTTCTAGTTGGCAGTGAGGAGGCATGACACTCTCTTATATACCTAGGTGAGGTTTCTCACCTTCTTAAGTTTGACCTTCTCAGCATCTACCGATTCATTACCCGATGCCACATTGTTGCTCTTGTCATACGTTGATCCTTTGCTTCGCCACCGGCCACGGACCTGGCTAAGGTGTAGTTGAGTCGTGATGAAGGCAACAGAGCTGAAGACTAAGCTTAAGGTTGCGTTTGTTCAGTGGGGCGGCATCGAATCTTTTGCTGATCATTGGCTCGGGCGTATATGCAAGGATGCTAAAGGGCGGTGTCATCAAATACGGCAATATTGTTGCTCCACCATGATCTTTAATTCATGCTACGAAACTGGTCTAACATCAACCACTGCTAATTGGTTACGGCGTATAAGCAGGGATCTATTTAGTCTGCCCCCGCGCACTTTGTTGTTCGTTGCGGAGCTGACTCTAAAAACATTCATGATTCACCCTACCAGGCTCACTCAGAAATCCAGTGCTGCCCTGGATCACAATAACAATGAGTGAAGCTGCGTCTACCCTGAGCAAGCCAATGTTCAGGCGTGTCTTCAGTCCCAAAGTTCGCAGCGGCTGCTTCACCTGGTAGGCATCCTCCCTTCTCTTATGACAACATGAATTTGCAAGTCGCTTACATATGAATTGCGTTTGCCCGATGCAGCAAGTAGGTTTTCCGAAAGGCCGACTGGCACAATGTGTGAGTTAACCTATCTTAAGAATAAGACGCAAAAAATGTGACGAGGAGAGACCGTTTTGCCGCCGTTGTCGCGATGCTTCTATGAAATGCGATGGCTACGCATTGCCCTCCAAGCCCCAACCACGCTGCAATACACAATCAGCAAACTCGGTGGTATTACGCGACATCAACCACGATATATCAGGAACCGAAACGAAAAGACGCTTTTTTCATCACTTCTGTCACTGGACATCAAACCAACTCTCCAGATCACCTGCTTCATCCAACTTCTGGCTCCGCTACGTTCTTCCACTCGCCCACCATTGTGAGGCCGTGGAGCATGCTGTCGCTGCCGTGGGTGCGGCTCATCTGCTCTTCATGGCCCGTTCTACAGTTAATTACCCGTCAGAGGAGATGAGTCAACTCGTCATTCAACAATACAACAGAGCTATTGCTCACGTCATCCCTCGCCTGTCGTTAGATTCTGTCTTCGATATCCACTGCACCTTGATTTGCTGTCTCTTGTTCATATCCTTTGAGAGCATGACAGGTCGGTACGTTGAGGCTATCCGACATCTTCGTGCCGGAAACCATCTCCTGACATCCCCAACTGTAATTGCCGGTCTCCTTGATATCGGCATAACCAGGGAGGTTGCCGACATGTTTGTGCGGCTCGGGCGAGAGGCTTCCGTATTCATGGACGATGCCATCTTCCCAGATCTTCGACCGTATGACAACACGGTTGAAGACTATGATGCCCTCTATGCCTTCCGAGACTTAGATGAGGCAACTTCTGAGCTGCGCAAGCTAGATGTCAACTCTGCGCATGCTTTTCGATCAGGATCCACCCAATCCTGGAGCTATAATATCGATACGAGTCTTGCGGCTGAGCCACTTTCTGGCGATTTTGGGGATGAAAGCCCGCAGTTTTCTTTCTTACTAAAACAGTTCGCTAGATGGAATGCCCGGTTCGAACTTACAGAGGCGGCAGCACAAGCGAAAAAACTAGAGGGGGACCTCCAGCAGCTTGTCAGCCTTCGTCTACAGCAACAGTTGTGGAGGATAACCATCGGCCAAATGACAAGACGGGGCATCCAGCCGGATGTCGATTCCGTTAGTGGCTTCCTCGATCAAGCGGAGTCTATAGCGAAGCCGCTCATCATCCAGCAGTATCCGACGTTTTCTTTGGATGGCGACCTGATTTCTGGTCTATCTCTGGTTGTTACAATCTCACTTGATCCGGTTTTGCGGACCCGAGCCCTTAACCTGCTGCGGTCTTTGAACCGGCGTGAAAATGTTTGGGACAGCCGTGACATTGTCGAGCTGCACGAGGCGACGCTCTCACTGGAAAATAGCGAGGCCTGGTACACTCTAGAGGTTCCCGGAGGGTTGCCTGGATATGTGAGAGCATTGTCTGAGATCGCGACAGGATTGAGTCCTAAGAATACAATTCTCCATGGATCAGACTTGTAGTAACATATGGATTTAGGCTTTTGCTTTAAAGCGGGAGACTACTTGCGATATACTAGTTTTATCATATCTAAGCCGGCATATGCTCTAGCACAATTGGGCATATATCGATCATGACTATCTCTCACATAGATAATGTAGACTATGCTCCTTAAGTCTCCCTCCGTTTTGGTTTGACTTGCCTAATCACAATTGACAGACACCGACCGAGCAGCCTTGAAAAGAGAAAATGCCGGCGCTTACACTCCGCCTTCAAACCAGTATCTGAGACACCCTGCGTCGATGTATCCTCCAACGCCCCCATTATTACCTGCAATCAAACGTTAGTTTCGAAGGCATGAAGACGGGGAATATCAAAATTGGGAGGCTCACAGTTATAATACGTATCCCATAAGATATTGTAAGAAAATCCATTCCCCTTACCTAATGGGAAATCAATATTTTGTTCCTCAACCTCCGTAACACATCCATCAATCCAAGAAACAGTATTAGATAGCTTCACGCCATTATACGTAGTAACAAGATTTTCAGAGTCATGTTCCGAGTTCATGTTAATAGACCCCTTCGCATCGCTGAAATCTTTAGCAGCTGACTGAACACCATACCAAGGGACATCAGCATGACCTGGAAAGTCAGCTTCATCATTGCAGACGACATCCGTCTCTTCAAGAGGGGTTATCGTCACTGTGGCTGTTGGCTCAGCTGAAGTTGTCGTCGATGGCTCCTCTGTAGTCGATGGCTCCTCTGTAGTCGATGGCTCCTCTGTAGTCGTACTGCTGGCTAGGGTGCTCGTAGTAGTCTCGAGGAGGCACACGCAGCGTTTCTGACTGCCGCCGAAGAGTATAGGCGTTACTATGCAAAAGGCAGACGCGTTGTCGCTACACTTCTTGTCTGCACAGTCATCGTCTGACTCGCATGTGCTCGCGCTGGCAGTCGCTGAGCTGCTGGTGGTTGTTGGAGCACCCGAGCTGGAGATAGTGGATTTTATCGTGGTGGATGACGGCCGAGGGACACAGTGACAATATTTGACAATGAGAGGCAGATCGAGTCCTGACACACCGCATTGGGTCGTCTCGCCCTTGTCGCACTCCATGTCCTTGCAGTCTTCAACCGCGGTGCAGGTGATCAACCCACTTGTAGCGGTTGTGGAGGGAGATCCGGTCTTGGAGCCGTCCGTCTGGGATTTGGAAATAACAGTGGACAGGGTCGTGCCAGTTTGAGAAGTTGGCTGAAGTGGGCAAGAAGCACCATCACCGTCCTGTGTATCTCGCTTAGAGACATAATCCCAGGTCCAGGCGATGGTCACAGACGGAACATTCCCTCCGCTATACCTTTTCAAAGCGGTGAACCTGTTGTTCCACTCTTGCAACTTATTCTTGGCGGTTTGCTGGGCCTTGGCGGTTGGCCACTTTATGGTAGGTCCGGCTGCGCGGGCAGTCGTCAAATCCGTGCTGAGTTGAGGACCCAGCTGTACGAATGCGCTTGCGATAGCTCGATTGATGGAATGCTGCTCGGTCCCGCTGAATCGGTCTTTCATAAAGTCCCTGTATCGATCTGCAAATGACCACATTCCACTTTTTACGGCAGGGTCATTCTTGCAATTCTTGGCATTGTTATCCATATCTTTGCTGGAGAGGAAAGTTAGCTTAGAGCTTTCATAGTCATCATTGTTCGACCTACAGGCGTGAATAGATTCGTTGGTTTTGTCGCACCAACGCATCCAAGGCAGACTGTTCTTTTATCAATTCCACGCCGATAGCTAGTCCCTCAAGAAGTAGAAGCATCGAACTGATCTTCTGTTCAATTGTCGTCCAAGGCGAGCTAATGACCAAGGTCTCCGCTAAGGCGGTTGTTACTCTCTTCCCGATCAGAAAAGGCGTGGTAGCAAGTCCCTGAAAATGGACATGTCATTAGCTTGTAGTTCGATAAATACTGTCGCGTATTTTTGTTTTACCTTCATTTCATTGGTCCACCTGTCGGCACCGATGAAGTCCTCCAGATACTGAGGATCTAGGGGCCGAACTTGGTTGATTGGGTTTCGTCTGGCTCCTGGGTACGCCTTGTAAACGTTGTCGATGAAAACTGTGCCCGATGAGTCGCTGCCGTAGTAAGTCAGATCAGCACAGCTAATCTTTCTCACAGTTTGTGCGGGCGTGGTGCCGTGAATATCCGCAGCCTAAAGAGTCCCCTGACAAGTCAGAAGAAGAAACAGGCGACGATGGTCTACATCGACTGGCTAGGGCATGAGAGGCCTAAAGGAGAAGAAGAAATTTCATAATGAGGGATTAGAGAGAAAGGATTGTGTGACTGTATAGAAAGAGGCTGTGATGAAAGGAAAGTAAGTTGTTGTCGATTTTAGCCTACATTATGTCTACCTTTTCAAAGTATTTAAACATCTTGTACTCTTTGAACTCCAGTTCTGTGACCGAGTTGCAATCTAATAACCATGTTGGTTGAACTGAGGGATCCTAGTTGATGGCAGTTGCAAATTTAGGCACGTACACATGAATTGAGCCGAGTCACCACAACACTGTTGGTCCAACTGACGTGATGCTAGTTAGCTGATGTTGATGATGGAGGCGTGCAATGACATGCAGATTAAGGTGCAAAGTCAGCACACTACTAGCACCCGGAGCTCTCTCGGCTTGGAGTATTACCTTGGACCACAGAAAACATTCTAATTATGGCCCAACATGAAGGCTTGCACATGACAACTCGACCACCTTGCGCTCTTGACACACCGCACAGGGTGATTAAGTAATGCCCCTGTTATGCAAGTGGGTTTTTACGCAATACGAGATTGATTCCTCGCCTTGAATACCCGACTGTAGGTATCCCGTGTTTTAGGACTCCCCGTAATTGTGAACTAGAGTCATTCGGTAGTACTTGGTGAGAGTCGTCAATCTTAACTCGTCGGCCCGCAACTTCGTGGTTGGCTGAAGTATTTTGCTCTTTGAACAAGCTGCATTGTAGCGCACCGCAGATAGATTATAAATGGGGGTGGAAATATATAGTGTGTAACTTATGTGGTGCCAACAGCTGAGGGGGAATGCTAAGTGGAATGATGGCAACCAATAATCGTGCTTTCGCCACCCTGCAGTCTGCACGGTGACTTCGGCGACTGCGAAAACTGGCAATTTGCACTCTTCCCCGTGCAGTCTATGTAATTGAAGCTACTCTAGTGCGTCTCAAATGCGCATACACGAGCTCCATATGCTCCGACAGTTTGGAGCTGTTGTACGGAAGAGTCTCTGGAGAGAAAGAAAAAAAAAGAGCTCGATCCACAGGCAGCGACCAACCAACAAGGCGCAGAGCATAGCTTGGATGACTCCTGCGGCCTGCGGCCTGTAATCTGTTATTCGTCAAGCTCGCGGTCAGGACGTAACCAGATGCCTATTTTGGATCGGCGAAGTGAATCATGTACGGCCCCCGAAGTCCAGCGAACGCGAGCCAACAAGCTTTCCAAGGTAATGAAGGAGTAGGTATGGAGTGGAGCGTAAGGAAGGACTTTTGTTCCGGAATCCGAAACGGTGGTTGGCAATCGCAGATCCTACATGCTACCCGATAATTACACATACATGCTGCCATGCAGCATTCTGATTCCTTTTTCCTCCTCCTAGTAACTTCTCGCTTTCACGCACAGCTTTCAACATGGCTACCGCTAACGATCACCCTCTCTGCACAATCTGCGGTGGAAGGATTACCTTCCACTCTGACGTAGTGCGCAATGTGAGTGGCCCGGACGTTTGGGATCCCCACGATTGGTGCGCAAACGGCATCGCTCTTGAAGGCCCGCGTCTGTCAGACAGCAGCAATGATTATTTAGACTCAGGTCATGTCCCAGCTGAGTCTATCACCCGAAGTACTGCCCAATCTGACGGCCGCCGCGTTGGGGACCTGGAGCTAGTACCCAGTGGACAGATCATCACACCACAGGACCGGGATTGGCCCGGGGAAGACAACAACTATGACCCCACTGCCGGCCAGCGTTGGTGTTTTGGTATACATGATGCCTGTGACGAGATTGCCACTCGAGTGATGAATACATCGTCAACATCTCACATCAGATCTATCGGCCATCTCTGGATCACACTTGATCGACGATGCGAAATGAGTCGTGCAAATACAATCCTTCTCCAGGTTTTTCAGACGAGATACCTCCCACTTATCCCTGAGAGGAAACCAGGAGGTGCCTTCAAATGGGGATTGGACGGTTATTATGTTGGTCATGCTTTCTTTGAGCAACCGAGCGGTTGGGTATGTAACATATAACCCTAGAGCTAGCTTCTCAGGTGCTAACTAAGTGACAGTGGGACAATGATCCATTACATCTTCCAAATCTGACTACCCATCTACTATCCAACTTGCAACAAACCAAAGCTACCACAGCTCCCCTCCCAAACTTCCAAACCGGCTTCGACAAATTACCCCAGGAGATCAAAGATCAGATCACATATTTGCTTTTACGAGGACCTATGGCCTTGGATTGCACTTATTTGATCCCACAGTCTTCCTGGATGCAGATCTTTCTTCAAATACCATATCTGTGGGACCTTGATAAAGACATGACAAAAAGAGCATCACTATCTGCAGACGTTCAAGGCAAAGAGTGGGACTGGGAGAGGATTACTCGGCAGGTTATGACTTGCCCAACAGTCGCCATCCGAGAAGGGTGGCCGTGGATATCATGGAACTATAAGGATGTTGGGCTAGATGTTCCCGCTGGGTTTACCAACCGGCGCCGGATCTGGCAGATTGTTGAAGACATGGATCCTAAGGAACTAGAAGGCTGGCCAGACAAAGAAGTTGTTCTTGGCGAGTCATTCAGGAGTGACATGGACGATGTGGATGGAATTGAAGATTCTGGTTTCACTGAATTTGATCAATTTCAACCTTTAGACTGGGGTGAGGGGGTTTCGTGGTGGTAAGCACAGGATTCAGGTTCAAACCTTCAATTAACTTACTCGCCTTTCGTTCTCGTCATCCAGTGCACAGGCTTGAAGTACAGCGCCATCTTACTGATCACTGTTGAACACATGTTTCGGAGAAGAGAAAAGTGAATGAAGACAAGTGATGGTTGGTGTGAAGACTATAGCATGGGATTCGAAGACAGAGATACCACGATGATCACCTACTAGTAGGTTTGAAGGATCAAACAAGCTGCTGTATGTAGGGAAATAAGTGGCATTGCCGAACATATACTCTTGAAGCAAATTGATTCCAGTCGCTCAAAAGTTGGTATTCCCTTGTGGCGGCAATATGTCAACGTTTTACAAGGGTGGGTTGAAGGGAATCGGAATTTGCTGAAATTCTCCGTGGTTAAATGCATTAAAAAGCCAGGACAAAGTTAACTAGAAGACCCCTCCACATGTAGTTCTCGACAAATGCAGAGGCGTCAAGTATATGCCCGTCGTTGCCCTTCACTTCTGCATTGGTCCCAGTCGCAAGAAGCTGCTGCAGCACTCCCGCATGGCCGCCCAGTGAAGCACAGTCCAGCCGTTACTACTCCTTGCGTAGACATCGGCTCCGGCAGCGAGAAGCTGTTGCACTATCATACTGTGGCCTTCACCGGCAGCCACGGAAAGGGCCGATCTTCCCGCCAGACTATCCGTCGTAGCAAACATGAGCTCTGTCAATATTCCCACTTCCGGTCTGCACCCACCTGGCTAAAGAAGCAAATTCACAGTTATAAGAATAGAAGGAAATTTTCTAGATGGTGGTTTTCGAGTCGTGTTACTGGTAATCTTCTTGAAATTTGGAACTGGGAAGTGACCATAAAATGCGATGATAAAAATCGAATATAACCTAGAAGCGCATATAGGCAGCAAATTCGCTATGGACATCATGCAGGACAAGTTAATCTCTTTCGCAACCGTCATGAGCCAGACTTAGCACAAGCTGCAATCAGGACAAAATCACTTCATGCTGCCCGAGTGCTGCGTTCTACAGCTCTCAACCAACCCAGCGCTCAACGCTGTCTGGGACCTCTTGTTGATTGGGAAATTTCAAGGCTTCAAGGTGATCATAATAATCCAGCGTCATAAAAGTAGGAAATTTTCGTCGATGGACCAAGGGCTGTGTCAGATCAGACTAGAGTATTTCAAGGATTCTGATACGAGTTCCATTGGGGGTAGCCATCAGTCTCTTGTATCTGTTATTTAGAGGGATAACTTAGTGTCCCTTTCTTGACCTCTTACTCTCACCACACATACCCCTCATACTCCCAGAAAGTCTCGAATCCCAGTTGTTCATAGAAGCCCCGAATCGCAACCGAATCAATGAAAACGCCCTCAATACCCCTCTCCCGCATGTTTTCTATCGCTTTCACCATCAACGCCAAGCCAACACCTTTACCTCTCGCGCTCTCATCCACACCAACGGCGGCAATTAGTCCAGTCTTCTCTTTCGATGGCAGCAAAGGTAAGAAACTGTAGGTGTCGCTGACAAGAGCCGAGTGAGAACACATTAGTGTCCATCCGATCTGAGCGTTGGTTTCAGGATCGAAGGCCACCATTACTTCGTGGTGTTGATTGTAGACTGCGAGGATTTCGTAGGCTTTGAACCACGTCTAAATGCCAGTCAGTATTCATGATTGGACAGTGATCTAAGAATGGACTAACGAAATTAGCTCGTTGCTTGGTCACGCATTCTTTGTACAGCTCTGGCGACCATGGAGAGAATTTGAAATTCAGCTTTGCGACTCGCTCGAGGATTTCAGGTGGTGCGATGGCGCCGCGGATGTCTCGGTAAAGATCCCGAAGTGTTGGTTCTGTGGATTTATGGAAACCTGCATACCATCAGCACTTCTGATCAGCAGATATGGTAGAATAATGGCATTACCTCGGTGAAGAAAGAAGTCTTTCACTTCTTGCGGGAAGTCTATCGGCATCTGGACCCAGAATCGCGGGACCCAAGATCCGATCGCCAAAGACTTCAGTTCTCCTTGTCCCTCAGCACGAGCCACTTGTCTCAACTCAGCCTGTGCCTTTGTCAAAAAGGCAGTGCCGAGTCCTTTGCCTCGGTATTCTGGCAGGACACCAACGGCGGCTATTTTGCCGTGCTGTCCACCCTCCAGATAGGACAGACAGAATCCTTTCTCATGAATGTAATGATGGCCCGGAAGTCGATGGAGAATTTGTTCCATTCGATGTCGTTCGATCGGCCATTTTGGAAAGATGGTCTGCCACAGGTACCATATCTTCTCAAAGTCTTCGTCGGAGTCGGTGAAATGTTTGATGTCATGGTCGACCGGCGATAGCTCCGTCTTGCTCTCAGTCTGGTCAGCCATGTCAAGAGCTACCCACTTCAGAGATCTCGAAACAAGTTGGAATCCAAAGAAAGCTTCGGTCCGTTTGAAAAAGCAGCGCGTAGGCACAGCTAAGTAGAAATGAAGAGTGGTAAGAAGACAGAGAGAACGAGGTTACGAGGGTGGCGTGGTGGTAGGCAAGTAGGTGAGCTGACGTGACGAGTCAGCACAGGGATGCTGCACTAAGTGGGGCATTTCCGACGACCTTCTACTTCTAATTAGTCTGCCTCCTCCAAGGCAAATGTTGGGGATAAGCCCGCAGTTTGCAAGGGTCTCCTGCGGCTTTTCCATGTCCAGTCAAATCTCTTATCGAAAGCCAGTACCAGTATGTTCCAGGCTCGAGCAGTACGACCTCGCTATTGACGCCGATAAAATAATCAAGAAATTCTTGTGTACAAGTGATTTGATAACTCTGGGAGCATCGGGCTTGAGCTTCTAGGCAGTCTTCAAAGTCGTTGTTTTCAATGATGCTTTTGTGGAGAAGCTCGTTTTAAGCACATGCTGTAAAGAGACGGAGAACGGCCCGCCCCGACCTCTACCACGGCATTCGATGCTCTTTCTCAATTTGTAAAGTATTTGCCGCCTAACTATAAACATTCATGCTTGCAAAGGTAGGCGGAAATCAGTAACTCTTGACTCCCGGTGCAGTACAATGCAAACTTTCAGTTATAATGAAACCTCACTTTGTTCGGGTTCGCCCAGTGAGTTAGATAATATTTGCGTATCTATTAACACGGTTTATGTACGAAGCAATATAGCCAACGTCATCATCCCGAATTTGATGAACATGTTGTGCCTTGTCACATCTCTCGGTTGATTCAGCATCTTTTGTCGACTTAAGTCGAGCAAGTGGCAACGCTGGGAACATTCTGGCAACTGGCGTAGTCCTTGCCACCGGTGACCTTGACATTGGACCAGGTCCAGTTGGAGCAACCGGAGCTACCGCAGACAATGGCAATGTTTGTGCCGCTGGAGGCAACAGCACCTTCGCCAGAGATGTCCTTGAGAGTGAGGTCGGTGATGGGCAGGTCGCTAGTAGGATCACCGTGGAGGTCACCGCCATCGTAGTTCTGCTCAATCAGGATACCGTACCTGGGAGTCATTATCAGTATGATGTTTTTCTGTAAGCAAAAAGTGCCAGCCTCGACTTACTTGGAGATACCCGACATGGTGATGCCAGAGTAGGTGACGCCAGAGACAGAACCGGTGGCGCCCTTGATGGTCTTGACACGGATAGCTGTAGAAAATTAGCAATGTTCTCTATCACACCTCCATGAAAATTCAAAACATACCCTGGACGGAGTTCTTGACCTGAGTGTTCTCAAAGTTGACGGTGTCGACCACGTTGTTGTCTCGGTTACCGACACTTCCGATGGAGAGACCGTGGCCTCCGGAGCAGATACCTCCGCTGAAGGTGATGTCCTAGTCTCCGGTCAGTACGTTCGAGTAGCTTTGTAGTTGTCATGTTCTCAAATTACATTGCCAGAATTGATAGCAACGCAGTCATCCTGATTGTAGACCTTAGCTCCAGTAATGGTAACGCTGCTGCTGTCACCAATATCAAAGCCATCGGTGTTGTGACCGCCTCCAGCGTCACCATCAGCATCATCGATGGTCATGTCAGTAATAGTCAAGCCATCGACGCCGTTGATGCTAACAGCCTGCACGGGAGTGTTCTTGATGTACAGGTTCTTGATCGTCGAGTCTGTCAGATCATGGGCCGAGAAGAACTTGGGCTTCGTCTTGCCGCCGTTTCCTCCCTCGCCGTCCCACCAACGGGCACCATCAGCGTTGAGGACGGCACCATCGGCACCCTCAACGGTGATGTCCTTCCCGGAGATATAGAGGAGGGGGCCTGTCCACTCCTCGTAGCCCCAGGTAGTCTCGCCCTCAAAAATAACCTGAAAAGCTAGTCAGACGGAGACACAGAGGGGGGTAACACTGCAACTCACGTGGGCGCCATCAGTGAGCTTGCGGAGGTCAAGAGTCTCGCCCGCTGGAACAGCCACATCGGAGAGAACGATAGTGGCGCAGGAAGCTTGAGACTTGCTAGCGCTAGAAGCACCGCTGGAGCCGGAAAAGGTGCACGTCGATGCGCGCTTGTCGAGATCAGGCGCCTGGGTGACAGCAGGGGCGGGTGGTGCGGCAATGGCGCTGCCAGCCAAGGCAGCTAGAAATAAGACACTTCCTAACTTGGTCATGGTGAAAATAGATACACTTGAACAAGTGTCAAATGATGAATGGATGACTGCTTTACTTTGTCTGGCAAAGAGCGATGCTTTGTCGAGCTTCTCTTGTTTAAAGGGAGCTCATTCAAAGCCATATATGTGTTCCATTCATGTGTTCCCCTTCCTTCGCAAACCATGCGTTGAACACCAGACAGCTCCTCCCTTTTCGTCATTCTCGGGCCTTCATCTCCATCGAGAAGAGCCCGTAGTGCCATTACACAAGGACGGGACTTGTTCCTCCTCCAATTATCTTAGCTGTCAATGCTTCTAGAGTGATCTGCGTAGAATGAAGTGACGCGCGCGGGTTCAAGGGCTTGAATTTTCCAGCCACTGCCTACATGCGAACCCTATAGAGACTTGCTCAAATGAAACGTGTCGAGGCGGTCCCATCCCCACACAACCGGCACAAATTGCCGAATGATCCTGGTATGTCATGGGTTGACAAGGGTCCACACAAGCCGGTTATCCGGAGTTGTATGTCGAAGCCCGGTATCTCCTTTCAGTCTTCAACGGACTGCCATCAAGCAGCATACATGACTATTATCGCTAAAGTATACAAAGCCAAGATAGTGCAATAATCATTACGCCGAGTTGAGTTCTTAGCAGTTTGTATCGAAAGCCAGTCAGAGCGTTTCCAGGCTCCCGTAGAAATACATCAGGCGTGAGTGGTTGTAGTCATTCTTGCTCTCGCCAAGCAGGCGATCGTATTGAACTTTTAACAACTTCTAGTTAACGGAGCTGGCAACAGCATATCACTCTGACCTTATGCCTTCTTTACTGTCGGAGCTTTTTGCGCACATGTCTTGTATTTTATGCTTTTCTCTTCTCGCTTCGCTTGCCACTTAATTAAGCCTGACACGGCAGAACGTCGATTTTATGCATATGGTGGTGCATGTCAAGCCATGATCAACTCCAATGGAATCATCGCCTGGGTCTTGAATCTTCCCGAGCACCGAATACGGTCCCCCTTTACCTCCCGTCGTGCCCCGTAAACACAAGACTAGAACTGCGGCTTCAAGCCCTTACTTCGAGGGTCCATCACAAGTCTTTTGTTACCATAATATCATTCCACACAGGAAAACCTTCGATTCTCTCAAGTCTGCAAGCTTATATAAAACGGCACTTTCATGCTACACGCTAGTTCCTCGGCATCAAACCGGTTTGAAGCCCCTCATATCATCGTTCAGTATCTCCTGTACTTTCTTCCTGTACCCACCCAATCCACCAAACCAAAACATCGTAACAGCCTTCTTCCCCGGTACATTGGCGCCGAAGATCCACGAGGATTCGATTCTGCGGAACAAGCTTCTAGAGCTCAACTGGTCACAGAGATCCGTCCAGTCCTTTTCCACTTGGGGTTCGGCTTCAATGATGCCATGCTGGGGCATGTGGCCACTCGCTTTGACGCCGTCGGTTCCATGTGCACCGTTTGATCCGTTGATCATACCGTCCGCTTTGATGAGGGGTGTCGACTTCTTCTCCGCTGTGCTGATCAGGTCGGAGATAATCTCGACGTGACACTCGATAGCAGGAGGAAGGTTCGAGAATGGGCCATTTGGACCCGTGATCATGAAGAGATTGGGGAAGTTCGGTACACAGATACCCAAGTATGAAGTCGGTCCTGTCTCAGACCAGTGGTCTCTAAGCGTCTCGCCATTTCGCCCCTTAATCGCAATGCGGGTGTAGTTCCCGTCGACAGCGTCAAAGCCAGTTGCACAAATAACGACGTCGAGCTCGTAGATCTTGCCGTCGGCAGTCTTGATGCCGTTCGACGTAAACTCGACGATTGGGGTTTTCTTGATATCCACGACATCAACGTTGTCGCGGTTGAACTGCTCGTAGTAACCAGTATCGCACAGCGGTCTCCGAGCATAGAACTCCGTAGGGCAAAGCTTTTCGGCCTTCTCCGGATCCTTGACTGTCTGGCGGATCTTGTTTCGAATAAAATCAGCCGCCACCTTGTTCGCCTCTTCATTCACAGTGATGTCGCTAAACGTCGCGAACATGAAACGGAAACCATTTCCTTTCTGCCAAGCGTCCTCGAAAATCTGTTCGCGCTCTTCGGGTGTGACGCTGAATGTTGGGCGGGAGCTCTCCGGGAACCCATACGCAAACAAGCTATTCTTGGCCTGGTCCCATATTTCCTCGTATGTGTCGTTGATCTGTTTGCGGTGTTCGACTGAGACTGCTCCATTGCCGGCGGGGACACTGTATTGGGGATTGCGTTGGAAAGAGAGCAGCTGCTTGACTTCGTTGGCCTTCGCGGTTGCGGTAATGAGCTGAACGCCCGTGGAGCCGTTCCCGATGACGCCTACACGCTTGCCTTTGAGGTCCACGTTGTCGGGCCACCGAGCCGTGTGGTAGAGCTCGCCTTCATATTTGTCGAGGTTGCGGATCTGGGGGAAGTTGGTCTTCGAGAGGAGACCGAGTGCCGTGACGAGATATTTGACTCTGAGAACTTTGTGTGTAGATAGAACCACGACCCATCTACGCTCCTCATCATCCCATTGTGCTGATAGGAGCTCGGTATTGAATTCGAAGTGGTTCCGCAGGTCGTATTTCTTAACCACGTGCCGCAGATATTGCAATATCTCCGGGCCTTGGAGATAGTGCTCACCCCACGGGTATGTCTTGAGATCTTCCAGGTCCCAAGAGTATCGATAGAGAACGGACTGGGTACTGCCTAGATCTAGCTGGATCCTCTTTCACGGGGGCGTAGCGGCATGCTAGAGGCTCACTTACTCAGACATGGCTCCTGGATAATGGTTCCAGTACCAAGTACCTCCGACGTCGTCTGCCATATCAATGGCCTTCACATTCAGACCCTGGGCGAGTAGCTTCTTGAGTTGGTAGATGCCACCAAACCCTGCACCAACGACCAAGGCATCAAGGTACAGTGTCTCCATCTTGAAAGCTTGCTCCGCTCGAAACCCAAATTGAGAAAAAGATATTCAAGTAGCTGAGATGGTCAGAAACATGGGAAAGCAAGACTAACGACAGAAGGAAAGGCCACGGGATGATATATAGCTACCGGTACAAAGTCATACTGTCACGTGCTTAACGTGGCTCAGACTCATGTCGCTGAGTCCCCGCAAACCCGCTCGATAGATCTGGGGTAAGCAGCAAACTCGGGGCCCCATGGGGAATCCGCCACTCATGGATGACGGGGCATTGGGAAATACCCTGCCGTCCCAAGCTCGGTTATCGCTGTTGCGGATGTCATGTCGATCTGGTGAGCGCCGACAGGTACCGGACCGACACGGCAATTCTCTATATAACCGACACTTGGCTGTTTACAGATCCATATAGCCGCTGACCATTTGTGCCCGCAGTTTAGAGCGAGAGCGGCCGTTGATAGCAATAAGAAATTGGCGTCGAGTTCCTACGAAGCTGCGAACAAGGCGCTCGCATGGAATTAAAACGACAGCTTATGGCTTAGAAACGCGCAAGGCTGTCCAGACGCAAACGCAGATTCCATTGTGTTATTTCGTGTCCGATAGGACCTATCCAACATGTCCTCTACGAATCCACTTTGCCAGCCTTACCCTATGCAGACATCCTGTAGGTCGTCACACGCCACCAGGAAGCGGAGAGACGCCCGCTGTAAGGCTGTCTTCTCCGATGACTGGGACTGGCCGTTCAATCCCAAAAAGAATGGATCAAGGCGGCAAAGGTTTGCCAGTCGTGGAGAAAAGATATCGGGGTTCACTGCCGTCTTCTGTGATGACTGGAAAGACGACGAGGTCGAGGATGAAGCACCTCTCTGCGCTCTTGAACTTGCCGGCTCACAGAGGCCCCGATCTGGCCAATGGTATGGAGGTTATGAGAACGAAGCGAGCGGCAATGGCTTCAATGATTTTGATAACTTCGATGAGCTCTTCTCCGAGTTGCCACTATCCAAATGGCAATGTACAGAACAGAGCAGCCTGCCGAGAGCAGAGGCCACGCTTCCGACCACACCGAACGTCTGCCAACTGTGCCAGTCCCGGGAGACCAAACCAAAGGCATGGTCGCCTCCATCTGCAATGACTTTACCCAGTCCCGGCCCATCACCCACAGCGTCTGCCGATAATAGGGCTTCTATTCAAGGATCCGTGACACAATGTCACTCAACACCAGAAACGCCAACTTTGTCGTATTCTATGCTGATCGACGTCGCGTCTCTTACCAACACAGAGAGTTATCACTTACAGGCATCAGAAGAAGATGAGTCGCCGCTTCTTTCATCTGTGCTGGCGGATTCGACTACCAAGGGTCGAGACAACATAACGCCTTCAACTCAAGATACTCCTGAACACCAATGGTTTTTAGCGGATGGTTGGGCTATGGAAGCCACGGGTTTCGATTACTGGGACTATTTCTTGGATTGTACGATTGGTGCTGGCGACTGTCATGAAATTCAGGTCTGTGAGGAGATGAATGGTTTGGAGAAAACGCCGCTCGAGGCTTGACTTTCAGGAGTCCATTGATTAGGAGTCGGCCACCTAGCCTAGGTTCTTCATAAATACATTGTATCATTATCTAGAAATATGGCGGAATAAACGGCATTCTTCGAGAATGCGTGAATATTTATACTCACCACTAAGCTAAAGCTCGTGTCCAGCCAGACCAACAGGCATGCCCGTTCCATCGTGACCTACCCTAGAAACACAAGTCGGAACCTTGATGAGTAACAGCGTTACAATATCTATGAACTCTAGCTATGTATTGTGCATATCTACAACTTCGCACGATTCGCCTCAGACTCCTTGCGAGCCATCTCCTTGAGCTCCTTCCTTAGTATCTTCCCACTCGCGTTCTTCGGAATTGCGTTTACCACTCGAACACCCCCCCTCAACTTCTTATGATTTGCTACTCGACCAGCGAACCACCTCTGCAGCTCACTAGAATCCAACGGTCCTGACGCGGCGTCTGTAACGATGTACGCTCTTGGGACCTCAGTAGCCAAGTCCTTGTCATACAGACCCACCACCGCACAGTCGATAATGCCTGGGAAATCGAGGAGGTAGCCTTCGAGTTCTGCGGGTGGGACTTGAAATCCTTTATACTTGATCAACTCCTTGACGCGGTCCGTGATGAATAGATTTCCCCGCGCATTGATGTATCCCACGTCACCCGTGCGGAACCATCCATCCGGGGACAGGCACTCAGCCGTGGCTTCCGAGTTGTTATGGTAGCCTTTGAAGACATTAGGGCCCATGACGTGTAGCTCTCCCACTTCGCCAGGCGGGAGCTCTCGAGGCGTGGTTGCCGTAGCGTCGTTGCCACGAGAGCTGTGAAAAGGCTCGCAAATCTTGACTTCCAGATTCGGCAGCAAAGCACCGCAACTTCCAATGTCGACGTCCCATGCATCCCAAGAGCCTTGATATAGGCATGGACTAGTCTCGGAGAGTCCATAGCCCTGCTTGATGCGGATCTTCAGCCTCTTGTAGACTCGTTCGATAAGTTCGTGGGTCAGGGGTGCGGCGCCTGACTGGGTCATGCGCAAACTAGAGAGGTCGTAGGTAGAGACGGACTTGTGTTTGGCTAGGTGAAGGACAATCGGAGGTACAATGTAGGAGTATGTGATTCGTTGCTTTTCCACTAGCTGGCACCATGTGTCGACATCGAAGCGTGGCAGCACAACAGTCGTCACGCCCGAGTATAGGGGACTGTGGACGAGAACGGTCAATCCGTAGATGTGGAAGAACGGGAGACAGGCGAGGATCTTATCGCCCCCAGTCCCTGGCTCGGGCAAGGGAATGTCTCCAGTGGTTCGGCTCCCGTCCCAAGTAAGGTTGAACCCTTCTGCCACCTGAAGTTGAAGGACGTTGGACGTGATGTTGTAATGGGAGAGCTTAACACCCTTAGGCTTCCCTGTGGTTCCCGAAGAATAGACTAGAAAGGCAGTGTCAATCTTAGGATTGAGCCTGCGTGCCACAAACTGTCTGATGGAGCTCAGACTGCGAATACTTGTCCAATGTTTCAAGCGCGCCATCGGGTCACTCTCGCTCCCGAGGAGGATGATGTGGTCCTCTGCAATACCCACGGCATGACACGCCTTTTTGACTTTCTCGATGTCGGAATACTGCGTGACGATGGCTTTGGCGCCGCTGTCCCGGAGTTGGTGAGAGAGTTCCCCAACCGTGTAACCGGGGTTCAAAGTCGTCACTGTTCCTCCAGCCCAGAGAGCGCCAAATATCACCGGAGGCATATCAATGGCGCTTAACGATGATATAGCGAGCACATCTCCCCTTCTCCAATCGTATTGAGACCTTAATCCCTGACCGAACTGTTCCGCGAGCAGTCGCAAATCTCCAAAGCTATATGTTTTGTCGGTAAGGGCATCTCGAAAGATTGCTGCACCGTATGAATCAGCATAATTGAGCTAGTCAAGGTGATTTCTGGGTCTTGGAAACGTACGGTGACTATCCGGAAACGGGCGGTCCTTGCGCTTGAACAAGAAAGAGAAGATGTCGACATTCGGAAGATCCAGATTGGGATAGCGACTTTTGGTGACCATTGCAGCTCCGGTCTCAGATTTTCAGCTGCCCTGGGAGTTCAAAGGGTATGTGACTGTGCTTTGGGTGAAGGAGACTGTGATAGCAGCATGTGCGAAATAGGCCAGGTATGAAGAAATTCTCTTGAGGGCGTGAATTGTCAAAAGAATAGAAAGTAAAGTCTTATCGATAGACACGAGCAGTAATACCATCCCTGGTAGCTCGGTTAGGTAATATTAACACGGGCCGCGGTCGGCGTTTGGATGTCGGATTGTCGGCATACAAGGCTATATGCTACTACTTCGGTACTAGGTAATTCGGGCTACCGATAACCCTCTGAGACAATCGTTGCACACAGAGCTCGGTTATAACGGCCTGCGGCTCTGATCATATGTCGGGTATGGGTTGCGTATGCTGAAGTCAACGGCTCACAAAAGGCTTCGTCTTTAAAACAAGATATCAAGTATGGACTGCGAGACTATTGTTGATCTTAATATACATAACATTCTAAGCCCCGAAGGAGCAGCTTGTTCAACCCAACAAAGCATCACGGCCACGTATCTGAACTATTTACATAGAGAGCTAGGTCTGCCGGGCTACCTACATTGGCATGAAAGGAGGGTTCCCCGAGGGTATCGTGAGATAATTCGACATCAAAAACAGCTCGTTCGCCATAGAACCCACGCTTTCGAAGGATGGTGAACCGAAATCAATACAATGCAATATGTCATCCTCGGGCATTATGTCTAGAACGCGGCCATCTTGAGATATAGGCACCGCGCCCGACTCTGGTGCAGTATTATTGCTCATTGTCGTACCCCGGCCGATCTGTTGCGCTGTATCCGGGCTATCGATGTTGCTGGACAGTAAAAAGTCAAAGATCCGTAACACCCAGTTTGCTGGATCCCATCTCTCGCGCGCCTCGCTGATCAGCATTTGACAATTATCGAGCGCGGATCGAGGCAGATGAGTAAGAGCACCTTGGGCATGCTTGGTCCCACGGTAGAAAACGATGCTGGCAACAAAGAAACCGGAGAAGATCTCGTGAGGCACCATGTCGAGCATGGAATTGACCATGATTGTGAATGCCGTCGACGCGATGATGTGTGCAGCGGATTCGGTAACCTCGGAAGCTGAGGTTGAAGCGCCGGGCGAGAGAAGGGGACTATGGGCCGCGTCCTCGGGTTTCTGGAGGTGGATGAGAATAAGTTGGAGGTGGAAGATGATCTTCAAGCTGAGAGCAAAGACATTGGTGGTCAGGGCCTGCTGCTGCAACCAGCTCATTGACGGCGGCAGCTCCGACTTCCACTTTTCCATCTGGTTGTGGAGGTGATCAGTCGTTGAAGCGTTCGCCGCCGGGCCAAAGCGCGCTTCCATGATGCCACGTAGGATCAGAGAGAGCTTTGAGACCTGAATCTGATAATGGGCATGCGATTGGCACGTGGGTTGATCTTCGGAGCTGCTGCTCTGTCCGTCATGGAAATCGTCCAAGCCCAGCGGTTCCGTGTGGCACTGGGCAATGTTGAGCCGGCACGGGCGACCGAGCAACGTCGCGCAATACGCGTCCCGGACGGCGAGGACCCAGAATAAGCGTTTAAGCAGGGATCTCCGCTTCGTATCCATGTAGATGGATGTGTTTAGTCTATGAATACCCAGGGACTCTGCAATGGTGACGCCAAAGCCAACCCACGAACATGGATTCCAGTAGCTCTTCATCTGTGGACCCCAGAACGAGAGCATGATGACCGTCTGGAGGAGGACGATCTTGTTTGTCTCGTAGCCAGTGTCGAACAACAGCTTCGCCTTGTCGTAGAAATGTCGTCGTGCGTGCCAGCGCCCCTTGAAGCCTGCTTGATGGATTTTGCTCAAGTCACAGAACGTGGACCCGATGAAGCAGACAGCGTGAAGTAGTATCCAAGGCAGGGTGCGTGCTTTGAGCGAGTCGTTGAAGGCACTCAAATCGACGATGGAATACGAGGGGTAGAATCTTTGTATGAAAGCGGTGACCATTGCATCGGAGACGTCGTTTGTTGGTCGTTCGAAGGCTCCCTTCGCTTTGAGATAGCCGATGTCTTGCGGTGACAGATGAGATGGGTGGTTGGCGCACTCGACCGGTCCCGTACAAACTGTCTTGATGAAGTGCGAGTCAGCATCGTGCAGGACTGCCTTGTCGATTTGGTTCCGGGCCTCCTCGAGCGCAAACGTCAGGGGAGAGGCGCCGCTCATGAACATGATGCCGCACTTGTTGGTGGCGTCCTCAACACTGTGGCCTTGTTGCTCGATGAACCTTTCGAACATGGACGTTAGCGAGTCCTGAGGCACTGCCCCGGTCGGTTCGAGGCTCTGGGTCTCAGATCCGCTCGCCAGGTCGTCGGACCCGTCAAACTCGACGGCCCCCTCGTCGGCCACTGTACCAGTCAGACCTTGTGGTGCCGAGTCGATGGACGAGGGTGGTGAAAAGACGGCGGTATTCGACTGGCACGGTTCCGCCAATGATGTGTGATGCCGAGTGGACGATCCAGCGTCTGTGTCGGCGGATAGAGAGACGATGCTCTGATGCATAGTCTGCTGCTGAGATCGCTGTCTTTTGTACGTGCCCCGTCTCGAAGCAACGAGGTGGCAATTGGGAGTCCTGGCTACGCGGCAACGACTACACGGAAGCCCAACCTCAGTCACGTCGCACCGCACCTTTCGTAGACTACATGCTTGGCAGGCGCGGGATGAACGCAACCGGTTACGGCCGTCTTCGGGCATTTCGATGACAGACAGGGGAGGGAACTGGTGACTCAGTTGGACGGGCAAAGCAGTGGGAGCAGATGTATCGAGCGTAGTTTATTAAATAGAGAGGGTAAGTAGAGGCCAGGGCAACAAGAGCGCCGCCGTCTTTGTATTAGCTCAGCAGAAGCGAAGGATCCACCCCCACACGCACTAATCTACCCCGCATTAGGTGCTAGTCTACCCCGCACGCACAGCACAGTCCACGCTGTTTGTTCCACACACGGAAGGCGGGTCTCACCCCCTTTCCGACCCCCGATCCTGTCATTCATATAGCCGACTTCTTGTGGGGAGTTGTCACCATTTCTTGCACGTACCTTTTTGCCTGACGTCGGAATGCGTGTCTGTGTGAGTGATACCCTGGCTACCCGCTACCCGCGACCCTACACTGTCTCTGTGCTTGATCGGGTACGCTTAGCCAGCCTTTTGGGATGATGCTGTCATTGGTCGACCACTTTAGAGATTCCGTCACTCCTCAATGCAGGTACGTACTGTGAGGTCGCAAACTATAGACTCTTCTCAGCACGAACTAGTGGCAGCCGGGTTGTTGGGTTGTTTTCTAGCTTGTTCTCGCTGTTAAAACAGGCAAGTTAAACTGGTATCTAAGGCATGCCCATTATATCCAATCCTCCAATGAGTCAATCATGAAGCTGCTGCTATCATCTGTATTGAGTTGATAATGTCCTTTAAGGGTGGTCAGAAAGGACTATAATATTTATTCACTACCAATCTCTCTATGTTGAACCATGAGCTCACTGTTCTTCTCACTGATCTGCATGTTTCCAAGTGCGACGTCCTGCTTGGCAAGGGATGTTGCTTCTTTCCAGGACATTCCTTTACCACTTTCGTACTGGATCTCGAACAGTCTGTCAATCTCCTCCAGGGAAAGGCCAGCAGTCTCAATATAGAAGTACCAGATAAACGGCAGCCAAGCAATGTTAGTCACGGCGAAGATAATGTAAAATTTCCACCCGATGCTATCAATACCTATAATGAACTATTATCAGGGGAATTTTCTTGGTTTCACACGAGCAGGGCTCCTTGGAGGTAGAAAGAGGGCACGTACCAATTGGGGTAATGAGTACAATCACGTAGACAAAGACCCAGTTTGTGATCATGGCAATTGAGCTGCCCACGTTCCGCATGCGCTGGGAGTTGATCTCCGAAGGATAGCAGAACGGGATGGACAAGAAAGAGAGGCCCTGGAGACTCAGGTTAGCCGTATCAAATACAATATGCTGAACAGCACCAAAAGAGAGAGACCTTACAAAGAAAACGTGGTAGAGAAAGATGGCTGTGACAGCAACAGCCTGAGATGCTTTCGTTCCAACTCCAAGACCTGCAGCAGCAATGGCAAAACAGATCCCCTGAGCAAGAGCGCCTATGAGCATCAGCCTCTTGCGTCCCCATTTATCGATAACAAGCATGACTATTCCTCCCCAGATCATCAGTGATATGAAGTCACATGCGGAGAGGATCAAAGCCTGTCGACTGTCGAAGCCAAAGGAAACCGTTAGAATGACTGGCATGTAGTAGACCACGACGTTGATGCCGCCCATCTGCTGCATGAGCGAAGTTCCAGCACCCAGTGCGATTCGGCGGAAGTTTTGTTGCGGCCCGTTGGAGAAGATATCGCGCCAGCCGACCTGGGCAAGCTCTCTCTCATGGGCAATGGAGGAGGCAATGAGCCGGAGGGAGTCAACCACTGCTGGGTCATCGGCGGGCTTTGCCAGGAGTCGACCAATGATGGCCTGCGCTTCGGTATGTCGATCTTTGGTGCACAGCCATCGAGGAGACTCGGGCATGCAAGCAACAAGCGCGATAGCGAGGAGTGCAACCAAGGACTGGAATGCAAGGGGGAACCTCCAGCTGACATGGCTGTCAACAACGTAAGTGAAGCCCAAATTCATCCAGTTAGAGAAAGCGATGCCTCCGACGACGACGACGAGCTGGATAGCGATAAGTTTGCCGCGATGCTCAGGCTTGCATGTCTCGCTTTGCCAGATGGGCACAGCAACCGAGTTCATGCCAACGCCGAGGCCGGCGACTATGCGGCCAACGATCATTTGAGCGAGAGAGTAGGAGGACGACTGTATGATGCCGCCGAGGACGACGAAGACGCAACCCAGTGAAATGGTTTTGCGTCTACCGAGGACGTCGCCAATGAATATGGTCAGAAGGGCTCCGAGGATGCACCCAAGGTCGTAGGTTGAGACAATCTGGCCCTGGATCATGGCTGACGGTTGGTTGAAGGCTGATTGGAATAATGGATGCTGGAGAATACCGCCAAATACTCCTTGGTCGAATCCGAAGAGCATGAAAGCAGTCCCGCATGTTGTGGTGATGCCGACAGTCAGGGCACGGCCTTCAAGCTGGGTAATCCACATGATGAGGGTGAACAGATCAAACCCGTATGTCAATATGAGGTGTTGTGACAGAAGAAAGAAGTTTATAGGAAACAAGTTCGGTGGATAACAGCAATAGGACGGCTGTAGGAACGGATGCCGTTATTATATATCTAGGTGAGCGTCAAAGCATCACTTGATGGTTGTTGGCTGGAATTGACTACCTACCGAAGGAAATAGCGAATATCCGATCCCCGTGGGGACCCCGCACCGATCAACGAGGAATAGAGATCGGCCAATCTTAGTTTATTGGTGCATTGCTCGCTAGGCGGTAATGTCTACCCGCAGCATATAACCGACTCTGGTATGATTCCGCTCGGCACTCATAAATGGTTCTGCAACTTAGTCTCCCACATCAAACGTACGTCCACATCAAGGTACTTAGCAGAGAGCCAATACTCGACAGGCTGTGGTCATGGAGACAACTGTTAACAATGCTACTATTACGTGAAGGTGTAGAATAGATAAGACTTCTGTACAATGATGAAGAGCAGAGGTGCGAACCACGATGGCTGAACGACGACTCTTCCATGATTCGCCTGAGGTGTTGAACAGCGGCTATTATCTATGGCTCTACGCATGCTGTCTCACGGCTGGGTTCAAAGTAGGATGATTACCTTGATTCAACAAACTTACGAGCGGGTTGACTGCGAGATCAACGCCGAGCTTGTTCACTTCACGCGGCCTTAGCTCGGTTACTTCGCCGATCACTACCTTATAAGCGCTCTCGGGACTTCAGTAGCCAAAGCAGAGCCAGGTTGATTAAGCCGACGCCTAAGATTACCATGTCATGGCCTATCCTGAATCCATATACTCAGATCATATTCTCATATGAGAGGCGACACCTAAAGCTCAGCCTACCCTCAATATGAAGGGAGCTATCTTTCATATTGGCCGTTTGTCCAGCAAGTTAAGAGAAGTAATAATTGCTGTTTCTGGGAAACTCAGAGTTGATGCAATGTACCTAATGATAGCGAACACACACACACCCCTGCATGTATCACTGCAAGAAAGCCCAAATCGGCCGGAACGCGAGGTTGCATCCTGGGTCTGAGACGGGGAGACACAATGAATGACTGGGTATTCGGCCCTGGGTCAATAAACGCAAACGCGATCCATTATCCGAGCGAAAAACCACTTCATCAGGCCCGAGCTCTGGAATCTTCGTCATGTTATGTATGCATCTATCAATGGCGGTTCCGTGTATTCCATGACCGTCGGGTGTTATAACTTATCACCGAGACGGAACCGGCAAGGTCAGTGAACCGGCTTCTGGTGCGAAACCTCACTTCATTCCGGGAGAGGGTTCGCAGATCTTATTGCGAGCAAATGAAACATCAGGGCGGGCGTCCGTGACTGAAAGACTATGAGGCACGTAGCATGGCTTTGGGAGAACTATTTGAAACTACCTTTATTCTATTCAATGCTGAGATAATGACTGTCCTATCCATTCTGAGTTTCCAAGTGCACCTTCAAGAAGGTAGTTAATAGGGTTCTAAGACTTATCCGGGAAGCCGAAATCAACGCCAAATGGTGGATATACGTAGCGGGTGAAGCCCGTAGTCCTCTTGCAAGTCTCAATAATATTATTGATTTCCTCGAGATCTGATTCATCCAAGTCCACCAAGTTCATATTTTCTTCGACTCGACTGGGCGTAACAGACTTAGCCAGCACGGAGCGGCCGTTGGACACTATAAAGCAACATGGAGTTAGCTTCTGTAGACAGGAAGACCTCGAGCATACGCACCATGCCAGCTGAGTAATACCGCGGCAGGTGAGGTACTCTTCTTCTCTGCTAGCCTTTGAATCACCGGTAGCTGGAGAAGCGGGCCGCCTGAACTTCCAAGAGGGCTGTATGCAGTGACGTGTATGCCCTTGTCGCTGCAGAAATCAACGATTTCTTGCTGGGGTAACAAGGGATGATTCTCGATCTGATTTACCGCAGGGACGATGGAAACTTTGGGGAGGAGTTCTTCGAGATATTGGACGCTATAGTTTGCGACGCCGATGGCCTTCGTCTTGCCCGTTGCCAGGAGTCTCTCCATGTCCTTATAGGTGTCGACGTGTGATCGTTCAGGGGTCACATCGCGCGAACCATCGTGGAGTTTCGGAAACCTTTCGTCGTTTCCTGGATATCGGGTCAGCTAATGAACGAAAGCCCGGACTGTTACATCGGTGCTTACCGTTTGGATTCATAGCGACCGGCCAGTGCAACAGGTAAAGATCGACATATTCGAGACCCAATGCCTTCAAGCTGAGGTCTAAGTTCTGCTCAACCCGAGTGTGGTAAGTGCACCACAGCTTGGTGGTCACAAATATCTCCTCCCGTTTAACTTTGCCCGAAGCGAGGGCGGTTTTGAGGCCCTTACCAACCTCACCTTCGTTGTCGTAGCAGTACGCGGCATCGATATGGCGATATCCAACTTCAATGGCATGCTCAACGGCTCTTTGGACTTCCCCGGGCTTGGACTGCCAGGTTCCTGTGGAGCACACGTTAGCAATCTGGCCGTGGCGAGCAGCCCGTACAAGTGAAGTACCTAAACCTATCGCAGGCATCTGCGCTCCGGTGTTCAGTTTGAATTTCGGTATCAAAGTGGACATGGTAGCGATTTTGATTGGAGTTGATAGAAGATCAAGGGGGTCTTGCAGACGAGCCAGGGCAGTTGTCGAGAGGAAGCCGATATTGTTCTGCTTGGGTTCGATTGAGCACAGATAGAGGGTTTTTATTTGCTATGGACCGACCATCAATGAAGGCCCAATGGCAGAACACTCCCCGATTTACGTCAGAAGACTACCATGCCCTCCCCGCATCTCTTGTGGCCACATCCGAAATTCCCCACACGGTGAATACCATATTGCCGCTCGGGTATATCGAGAACGAGTCCGCATCTTCCTTACCCGAACGTCGGTCGATGTGCGACTAGACTACAAGGCGAGTTCCCGAGTTCCCCAGTCACCGAGATCGTCTGATCTTCAGCCCCTGCGGCTACGGTACTTCCTCAACCTGGTCGGGGGGTGGGAGATATAGACTATTTTGCTTAGTACGAAGAGCAGCCGCCGAACCCTTGATTTGCCCTTAAGGCTTCTCAAATCAATTTGCCAGCTCAGTAAACCGTGTAATCGAAACTGAAAATCATTTACCCTCTTGGGTTCGTTTTCAGACAAAACCACGGCTTGAATCCTCGTCGACAGCCTTCCTATACACCCTCCGCCATCATGGCCTTTCTCTGCAAGGGAATACGCGTGCCTCTGTCAGCGCCTACCCAACGCTTGATCCGCCCTGTGGTCGTACGACCATTAATGCTACCTTTGACTCGTCGCTATATAAGGGTTGAACCAACCAAGGGGGATGGACGCCAGAGGAGAACAGCAATTGTAACGGGTTCGAGTCGTGGAATGTACGCTGACCACCGGAACCAATCCTGGACTCATATGCTTGTGCTGACCAATGATGCCCTTTTTCAGCGGTGAGGCTATCGCCCGTCGCCTAGCAGCCGAAGATTATGCTGTCACAGTCAACGATATTGCCGCCAACAAGCCTGGTGTGGACAAATTGGTCACTGAGCTAAACGAAACGTTTGGCAAGGGCACGTCCACCGGAATCATTGCGGATGTGACCTCGTCTTCCGAGGTAAAATTCATGATTCAAGAGTCTGTGAAGCGCCTTGGCCCTTTGACGGTCATGGTCGCCAACGCTGGCATTGCTGGTGTTGGTGCTGCACTCGAGCTATCAGATGAAGACGTCGCACAGACAATGAGCGTTAACTTCACCGGCGTCTGGAACTGCTACACCCATGCCGCACGGCAGATGATCACCCAAGGACCTGTCCACGAAGGCAGCACTGGATACAAGATTCTGGGCGCTTCGTCGATTGCAGCATATAAGCCGTTCCCTCTTCTGGCTCACTACTGTGCATCCAAGGGTGCCGTAAGGAGCTTGACCCAGGTGTTCGCCATCGAGATGGCCCAGCACAATATCAATGTGAACTGTTACGCGCCTGGGATTGTAGGAACGTCTATGTGGGAGCATATTGATAGGACGCTGGGCAAGATGCAGGGCCGTGCGGAGGGGGAGACGGTTCAGAAGTATGTGAAAGAGTTGACGGCCATGGGGAGAGTGAGTGTGCCAGACGACGTCGCTAAGGTCGTAGGGGGGTTCCTATGTGGACCTGACTCAGACTTTGTGACGGGTCAAAGTATCATTGTCGATGGAGGGATCGTTTTTTCCTAGTCCCAAGTTTAGGTCACTTGTAGAATATTTATCAAGAAGATGGACAGAGTATCAATTCGTGC
Source organism: Neonectria sp. DH2 (assembly GCA_003934905.1). NCBI lineage: Eukaryota > Fungi > Ascomycota > Sordariomycetes > Hypocreales > Nectriaceae > Neonectria > Neonectria sp. DH2. The sequence continues at coordinate 404,016 of RQWH01000015.1, read as the reverse complement.
ACTAGTTTATTAGCAGTCTCATCTCCGCTAAGAAGCCATTTCCACATCCGGGATCGATTTCGGGATCCACGACTCCCGGGGTGACTCAATGCCAGTTGACCATGGGACGACGTTTGAACAACGGTCTAGATTAATGCTGAATTTACGCTGCCTTTATTAAGGATAGTATCACAGATTTAACCGAGGGGACACAAGTGACAAGGACACCAGTGGAAGCGCCCAGTTGCCTGTTGGGGAGACATAAAGCCGGTTGTAGGTAACCGAACGCGGGTATAACCATTTTCTTGTACCGAAAGAAAGCCACCAATGCCTTAAATATTGGTCTCAAAGGAACAGGTCCCATGAATATCACAGGTGAAATCAGATTCCTTTCGAATATCGAGAAACACGTCGATTCATAATCACGTCATCCACAACGACGACTACCATGGAAGCCCCGAGTACTCGAACAGTACAAGCCTTGCGCTTCTACAAGAAAAGACAGATCCAACTGGAACAAGTCCCGACACTGTGCGTGGCCGAAACCCATAACACAACACGCAGTATACTGACACTGACACAGGCCGTGTGGTCCTGACGAAGTTCGCCTCAAAGTCGCATACTGCGGTATCTGCGGAAGTGATATTCATGAATTTCTCAGCGGGCCAATCTTCCCACCAGCCCATGGCGAGACCCATCCCTTTACGGGAGTCAAGCTGCCAGTCACCATGGGGCATGAATTTTCTGGAACTATCACTCAGGTCGGTTCCGGTGTGAGCAACTTAAAGCTCGGCCAGAATGTGACCGTCAACCCTGGTCTGGACCACCGGCACTACCAGGCAGAGCTTTGCGGCATGTGTAAGGAAGGGAGGTACAACACCTGCGACGCTATGACGACCTATGGGCTTAACGCTCCTGGAGGCGGCTTCTGCGAGGAGATTGTAGTCAAGGCGATGAACTGCTTTGTTCTACCTCCTGGCGTCAGCTTGAAAGCGGGTGCGTTGGCCGAACCGCTCGCTGTCGCGCAGCACTGCGTCGATATATCGGGTTTCCAATCGGGCCAGACGGCCCTCATCTGCGGCGCTGGTCCCATTGGCCTTGCGCTTGTTATCACCCTCCGCGCGATGGGCGCAGCAAAGATTATCGTTACAGAGGTCACTGAGTTACGGATGGCACAAGCTAAGAAGTTTGGCGCAGACATTGTCATAAACCCCCTACAGAAGGTCGATGACAACAAAAACCCTGTCTTGACCGTCATATACAATGTCACGGCCGACGGGGTAGATGTGGCCTTCGATGCGACTGGATTGCAGTCTACGCTGGACCTGGCTATTGCTGGTGTCCGGACCGGGGGGACCATCTTCAACGTCGCTATTCACGAGAAGCCACTCCTTCTGAACCTCAACGACCTATCCCAAAAGGAGAAGAAACTGATGGGCGGCATTTCTTATACTAATAAGGATTTTGAGGCTGTGCTCCGCACTATAGCTGAGGGCAAAATCAACATAGAGCAGATGATTACATCTATTGTCCCTTTGTCAAACGTGGTGGATGGGGGATTTAACGAACTGATCAGTAATAGATCAGCTCATGTGAAGATTTTAATTCAGCCAGGTCAATAAGGAAGATCGTAGGCGGCGGACGGACGCGACAGCGTCGGGTTAGGGCTAGGGATTGAGTGAGATGATCAAGGAAAGATACAAATCGCAATATATTTATTGGAGGTTAAGCTCTTTTCCTCTTTTCTTCTCACTTCCCCTCCTGCTCGTCAGGGTCAATGTTGCAGTACTCGATTCACAGCTCTTTGAGTCTCCCGCCATGGCGTTCGAGGAAGACCTCCAGTTTTCCCGGCACCATGTCTCCGCAACTGAACTCGATGCGACGAAGGCGTTCAAAGGTAATGTTCCCCGGGATGGCCGCCACGGTGGGCATGCCGTGTACTTCGAAGACTAGCTCTTCTAGCTGCGGCATTGACGCAAGCAATCTTCTTACATGCCCTTTCTCCAGGGTATCCTGCCCGTCCCAATACATTGCCCATTGCTAATGGCGAGATGTAACTTGCTGAGGTTCGTAGCGGCTCCGAGCCCTGTAACAATAGGGTCCGCTAGTGGCGACCAATAGTCAAACATTCTAATAGGAAGCCCGGGTTGGTACATCTCGTCAAGGATATCGTAGGAGGCATCGCGGAGGGAACGGCGGGCGCTCTCTGCGTTCAGTACCAGCCGCATGTTACTCATCAGCTGTTCAATTGGTGATGACGAGACTTCGCAGCGACTTCATCCTAGGAAGCGCGTCTTTCAGTGCGCTGATGTCGGCATGGGCCAAGCGGCTTTCGTGGTGAAGTTGCCTACAACTTGCGCGTAGTGCCTTGACGACAGGTCCAGACCGTTGTGTGAGAATCGCCGAGGTGATCTCCGGCGGAAGGTCGAGAATATGTTCGTAGATCAGCATTGGACATTGCCAATGATTTTTCACTCACTTCATCATGCACAGCGGATATTTGGGCAGAGTGGTATTACTCGGGGTAACGTTCGCCCGTTATTAATGCATAATGAGCAAGGATCTATACTTTTTTTTAGGCCTACCCTGAAGCTTACCACTTCTTTTGTTCGCGAAGAGGCATGGTACGAGAATGGAGTCTTATAAACTGTAAAATTGGGGCGATGGAGTCTGACTTAAAGCTTCGGGCACTTGAGAAGACTCGAGAGGATAACGGCGCTGTTGTTCTTCAAAGTATCTCTGTCTAGTCAAGTCCGGCCTCACCATTACGCCCATCGGTCTCAGTAATTATCCGCTGAAGGAATTATACAGAAATGTATGCTAGTCATACTAATACTGAGCTCAGAGGCATCATTTTCCAGGATGGCGACGGTGAGGCAACCATAAGAGCCGAATGGTTCTCCGACTACGGCCAGCTCTCGTAAAGATTCGACCAAGCTTGAGAAACCAGGGGAGACCAACCATTACTATAGCCATCTCTCTTCCTGTCGCACTGGGACTGGATCCTCGAAGCATAAACGTGTCACTAAGCGGTTGGGGCCTTGCCAGCCGGGCTGCTTGACTACTGCGGCGGGTAAATCAAGTAATAGATCATCATTGCTTGCTTAGTGTTGCTTGAAGCGAGGGTTTATAATGCTGACGTGACGCAGGTCCGAAGCAGGCTTTCCCCTGGGCTCGCGGCTTATCCACCTCCTTCCGTATCTTGTCGAGCCTTGACCCATGAGCCAGTGCCGTTATTTTAGAGCTCCACTATCGTATTCGCGGCTAGGGAGTGTCTTTTGCTAGAAGACTGCACGTCTCGTCTAGTAGGTGCAGGCAACTCGTCATCGATGTCGACTAGTCTATGTATAATTGGCATGCGCAGAGCACATGTAACCGAGGTTGAAGCGCCACTTCTATTTATTATCGCAGAATGTCTGGTTATGGCGGAGTGCCTCGTATGCAAAATAAAAACGTCGATTATCCTAAATTATATAATCTGTCCAGCTGCATTGCCGCACGCCAACACAGCAGTAGTTATCTTGAGTATTGGTCTGCATCGAACGTTGCCTTAGAACGTTCATTTGCATCATTACTGGGCGACTTTCACAGGGCTTCAGGCTTCTGCTCTACAGAGGAACTATATCAGCTAGGGCCATGGATTATCCTAATCCTCTGAATCTCCAACTTGATGCTGGCTTGGACAGCATCACAGACACAGAACTGGAAGTTTTCCCAATTCTTACCTCCTATCTCTCAGAAACATCACAGCCTACCGCGTCAGAAGCCGCAGTGCAAATCAATAGCCTATTCCCGCCCCATCGTGGAAATGGCGAGGCAAACAAATCCCCTGAAGGCTTCCTTGCCGCCTTTTGGGACCTCATGTTCCGCGTCGCTATACAGCTTGACTACCAGGCTCAGCCAATGCGCAAGTTTGTTTCCCTGATAAAAGCTCTTCATGATTTGCCCAGCACCACGACTTTGGAGGATGGTCGAAGATTGTGGCAGGACTTGCCGGACTTGGCACTTTTCCTTACTGAAAGATGGCATCGTAAGTAGACACTTTCGAGTCCCCTATCTTCACGTTCTTCAACAGTGTAGAAAATGAGCTAACGCGATACATAGAAGCGGAAATTCTAGGCCATAACATCGTACCTGAAGCCAATCGGCGCTGGAAGAACTTGAATGGCCTAGCCGCACATCTCACCAACGAAAGTCTATATGGGGGTCGATATCGCGCATTGGAAAGCATTGGGATGGGAATTGAAAACAGCAGCGGGAAAGAAGCTCAAAGAATCGTCGAGTGCTTTGCACCAGCGGCGGCTATTTGGTTCATTCTTTCATCGCAGCAGATCTATGATGCGTGCAAAGAGAATGCTCTTCAAGATTCGGGTAGTCAGGGAAAGCTGTGGAAAGGGAAACCAGGGTACAGTTTGGAGCGTTGGGGCTTTTGGCGATCAAGACTTGTCGAGTTGCGAAAGAACCCTTTGACGGGCGATGAGCCAAGAGAAGCTTACTTAGCAGCCGAGGCTGCCATGGATGGAGTGACGGAGTAGTTTAACTCGCAACTGGCGATACATCTTGGAGGTGCATCTCCCTTTTGATATATCACCAACCAAAGCAGACCTCCACGAACCCAATTCATTGAACGATCTAACTGTTACAGATATTACCATATACCTAGATATGACTTCTCAGTCGACAGTGACCGTATCTATCGTTGTTCTCTGAACTTATAATGTCGTCTCATGACAGGAGGTTAATTAGCAGCGCCTACGCCGCGTCCCCTGTTTATGGCGAAGAGAAAGCTTTGACTGGCAAAGGTGGTGTGTTGGACCCAGGCTGATGGCGGCACTTCTCTCATCCTGCTTTTATCTCATGCCCCTCTCCTTTACACTTGGCTCAACTTGCGAGATAGTGGAGAAGTACAGTCTGTTCCAAGGTAAGTGGTAGATATCGAATGATATGACAGTGGGTGTGAAAACTTGAGCTACGAAGCGGCCGACCAAATAAAACACAAAAAGCCAAAATAACCGATATATGACAACCACTGAAGCTCTACCTACTTTGACGGATGATGATCCTTGCTTGACATTTCCCGAATAGTATTAGAGCCTCGGGCAAGGGCCGAGATCATGCATCGTATACCGGACCCATGTTATGCAGGAGAAAAAAGTCCTTCAGACCTCCCGAAATCGACGAAGAAGTCGGCTCCTCGGCTCGTAAGTTCACTCGTGTAGTATATACGAGCGATGCGCATCAGTTCAAGCCAAGGGAACAAGATCTAAAGTGGAGCAGACTTTCCACTGTTTCTTCCGAATTATCCAGTATGGATGTGGCAGGGGTCATCTAGCCCTTGAAGACGTAGTTGCCTCCATTGTTTTCCTGCCGGGGCCTCCAAGAAAAGAAAGTAAGTATCATTATACTACATCTTTGAGATATTTGTAGCCTCTGTTTCGAGGCTTGGGTCCCTGCTGCGACTGTTGAATTGGCTGTTAGAGTATCGCAGACTGGATTGAAGTTTAGTTTTCGGCTCTGAGCCTCCAGCATTTAGAGAGCAACCCAGACACTACGAATCACGGTACTACGACGTTCATTCGACCCCCGGCCGATAATTGATCTACTAGAGCCTAATCCATGATCTCCATCTTCGTATCTGAGTTTGACGCTAATGTATTGAGGAGGAATCAATATGGCCTCTACTTCGTATTACCCTTGAAAGGAGCCTTCCGTTTTTAGGAAGTTGACAGAATGGTCTAAAACTACCATTGGCATATTTACACGTGGAATTAATCAGCTGGGCTACATCTATAAGAAGTATTGCTTCCTCCTCGTCTTGGAGTTGTTTCTAGTAGCACTTCCCATTCCTCATCATTGTCAACATACTTACAAAACACTCCAATCGATATGTTCGGCACTCAGTATTTGGGCTTTGCCCTCCTCATCGCAGGCCAAGGCCTTGGAGCTGCTGTGCCTTCAGACCTTGTCTCGGACCTTGGAATGCCCGGCGTAAGTGAGAGTTGTTATTGGTTTCACCTCTCCTCTGTATTATAAAGCTTTTGAGGCTGATTTATTTCCCCAGCGAGTGACTTGTCACGTTACAACCGGTACTTTTATCTTTTCTGTATCCGAAGCCCGAGAGGAATACAATCGCGTGAAGAATCTGTACAACAAATCGAGCAAGACCTACCCGACCAAGAGCGGGTATCCCCACGAGTTCAGCAATTTCGGTGGCATTGTGTTCGACGACACAGCTTGCAATTCAAAGCGAAAGCCTGTAAAGATTTACGAGTTTCCCATCTATCAGCGTTCAAACGAGGGCCCTGGAGCTTCCCATTACGAAGCCAATAAGAAGAAGGACGACCAGCCTGGGCCAGGCGAATGTCGTGTTGTCTTCACTGCGGAAAACGGTCATCTATGTGGCGTCATGTGCCACAAGAGCATGACCCCAGGCGGCGATCAAGGATTTATTAAGTGCACTGCCTAAATTGGTTACCAATGCAAGGGCTCTGGGACAGCCTTTCATGCTCTAAAACTGGCCAGGGAGTTTCAGAATGAGGCAGATAGCTGTCAGAATCATCCCAGCACCCCCTTTTTCTTCTTATCGCCACGATCAGACATATGCACGACGAACGGGCTCTGTTCAACACGGTTCGACATCAATCAACACATGCACGTCGAACGGCCCCCATTACACACAAATAGAGACTGTTCGGCTATACTGTTCACTATAGTTTATAGACACACTCATGTAGCGCGTTAAACGAGAGCCTTGAGCTCCTTAGCTCTCAGCACACTTGGTTACACAAAACTACCTTTTGCACATTACTAGACCGTGACCTATATTGCTCATTCAACTTCATGTCCTGAACCTACCCTATTAGTCTAGGTTGTATCCGACTGTCACGCGTAGTGCAGGTTTTGTTTTCAATCGTTAGTAGTTTACACTGGTGAATCTATATCCACTTCATCTTTCTTTAAAGTATTTATGTTTATTTGAGCTCTGCCTTGTCAAAGGCTCAGTGATGATAGTATTTATACTCTTGTACAAATATCAATTGACAACTACCGCTGCTACTATAACTGTGCTGAAGCTGGTTCATATGTTCCTTGAGGTAAGGGGCAAAATCTCCTAAGATGAATGCCTTAGACTTGATAAAAATACCGAACGTATACTTGGAAATTGACTCTAAGGACAACGCATACACAAAAGACCTAGAAGTATGATCCTTCAACCAAGAAACCAACAGTGAACTGAGTAATTTTAGTTCGCCTTTCTTATTAATTGGTTGGAAAAGGCGGCGGTTTCTTACCTTAACATGCTGAAGAATATGCGGGAAACTCAGGGTGGAAATAGTGTCCTGAGCCGAGTGAATGTAAGGGCTCGAGTCTGCCATGTTCTCGTCACAAACATAGGCGGCAGGGAAGCCGGCCGAGTTAGCAGATGCGCTGTATCCCAAATGGTTAGCCACAGGAGACTTCAGCCGGAAATTGACAATAGAATGAGGAAGACCCACTGATCGCTGCAGCCATATCCACAGACATCGGTTGAGAGCTCCAGGTCGGTGTAAACAGGAACCAGCTTCATCGCGAAGTTTGTCAACGCTGTATCAACGTAGTCCGTATAGACAGCAATGACGTTATTCGGCGAGTACCCAGTCATATCCTGGTTCACAACAGCAAGCACATTAACACCGGATGTTGCGTAGGCTTGCATGATGTCTCGACTGCCAAGAAGGCCACCCTCTTCACCACTGTAGAAGTGAAATTCGAGGGTGTTCTTGGGCGAGTATCCTGCAGCAGCAAGGATGCGCAAGGATTCAAGGATCACAACTACTCCCTATGAGATTCATTAGCTAGGTACTAAAAAGTCTGACAACTTGGCTCCACGGCGACAGAAGAATTCCTAGAAATAGATGGTGTAGCTTACAGAAGCATTGTCGTCAGCCCCGGGCGCGCGTCCGCTCGTCGTACTACCGATGCTGTCGTAGTGAGCACTAACAATGACCACGCTGCTTGAAGTTCCTGGGATTTTGGCAATCACACTAGGCTGGTTGTAGCTGTGTGTATATCGCGTGACCTTGATGTCTGGGTTGGACGCAGAAACGTTGACGACAGTCTCGTACATCCAAGTGGCGCTAGAGGAGGCATATGATCCCCGATAGTAGCGATTGTAGAAAGCTGCCAGGGCGTTGGCCCAGGTGCTGAGATTAGACTGGCGAGCCTGCGCAATCAAAGGGTTTGCCTCGGATTGGTGCGAAGGACTCGCAGGGATGGCCTGCACTGTTACTAGGTCGCTCGTTACGCTATTCAGGCGAAGGTCCTCGAGCTCCTGGATTTAATTTTGGTTAGTTACTGAATCCCCAATGCTAGAGTCGGTGGCTCGAAGGCCAATTCGACATGGATGATTGTACCTGCGTGTCGGTAATGTCCACAAAGCCTATTTTCTTGGAGATCAACTTGTCAAACTTTTCTTGTTCGGTCAACCAAACGCCCGGGTCCTCGTCACTCGTCTTGACAAGACGTAGGCCTTTGTCGCGATTTTTTAATGTGCCTCCGCGACCCGAGAGGGAGTCCGGATGCGACTCAATAGCCCTTGCAATCGCAAAGCCAACGCCCGAGAGGAGCGTGGCGACAGTCTCAAGCTTGACCATGGCGAAGGGTGAAGAAGTGATGCTTAAGAAGTTTTCAAAAGGAATTCTGCAAAAATGCTCGGTTGAAACAAGACTTCACACGTCTATAAAGTGGAGGAATACTACATTATGGTGTTTTGGATAGTCATTATATATTGAACTATGTCGCGTGTCATAAACGAAACCTCCTGCTAATCTGGGACTCGGTGGCTTCATTTTCGCATATCCCGTTACCTTTAGGCAGGTGGCATTGACCTGGTTGCATCTAAAGTGGGCGGAATAGTAGTGGTAGATAAGAAGACTACTCTCTCCTTCTAAAAGAGGCAGTTCCGTGGTGCTAGAGCTTGGCATTCCTTTTAAGCTTTGCAATCGAGGAGGTCGCACCACTAATGGACTTTATTGCGTTCAGTGCTGGTCCCTTTTCAATCCCAGTCAAGAGCACAAATCGCAACCATGCGATAAGCCAACGGGTGTGTCGCAACACGGAAGATACTATATAACCCGCCGGGATATTAATTCTCCACATGGCGATCACGACTCTTCTCTGCGTTTCAGCTTTGTGACCGCACAACCGTGGTCAGTGCAGAATGCGGGGTTAGGTTCTTTGACAGGAAGCCGGAACCCTGCCTTAATTGTAACCCTATTGCAATGCTTAATATGATGCTATCCAGGAAAGCTTCAGTGAAGTCAGACTAATAGGACAGGGGTTTAGAATGAGCTTGGGTCCTTTAAATGATAGCACACGTTGTTAGATCCTTCTGACATAAATATTAAGCGGCCAAAGTGAAGGAGTCTTCTGGGGAGATGCTCAAAGACGCGCACTGAAGAACTCATGAACCTCCGGCGAAGCATAAAATATCATCAGCGACACATTGGTTGGTTTATCCTAATTATTGATACTTAATGCGGTTGTACTAGACTAGGTGATGTAAATGCTCATTATTCTGGAAGCACTGTTCAAGACTTCATGTCAATCGAGATCAACTTTGTTCATGTCTGTACGACCTGTGCTCTCGCAATCTCTTTACAGCTGAGTGTCTTTAAGTTTAAGTGCCAACACCCAGGATGCAAGAGAGGTTAGCAGCGATATATCTAATATTACTTAGGGTTAGCTGAGCCATTAAATAGTAATATTTCATACTAACAGTACGTGTTTCTGAGCCCCGAAGTGTAGCACTCGATAACAATTTGACGGAGTTCTCCCTGAAGGCTATTTATGTACCCTGTGTCAGAGAGTGCTTTTGCAATGATCTAAAGGGTCAAGAAATTTAGTCTTGTCGTGGTTCAAAGTGAAAGTGAATCATCTAACCTCTGATTTTTTCGGCCCGTGAACCCGTCGTTCTAGGCCTTTCCGAAATGTGCTGACTAGGACGGTGTTGGTGATAGTGACGCTGCTGACCATGCCTATGTTCATAAAGAGAAAGAAGCCACCCGTGGCCACACTAACGTCGCTTGCATCAAGGGACGCAGCCATACTGACAAAGATGGCAGCTTGGAGCATTCCGGTACCAAAACCACTCGGAAAGATGTACCACGCTTCCCAGCTGTTTGTCGAGCCATTCCAGAACAGGATAAGCAGGACGTAACCGAGAGAAGCGATCAGACTAGAAACTTGAGTAACAGGCTTGAATCGGCCAGTCCTGTTGATAACCCCCCGGCTAGAAGCCCACCCAGCGCGTTGCCAACTACAGCCGGGACTAAATGGGCACCAGCCGTAGTTGCTGAAGCCTGACTTGTAATTTGGAAATAAAGGGGCACGCTGAACATTAAGCAACATTGCGCAAATATTTGCAACGTGCTGACCAAGTAACTGACGAGAACGTTTGGTTGTCGAAGGATGATGAAGGGGAATATCGGCTCCCTTGCCACATATAATTCAGTAAACACAAACCCAGTGAATGCGCTCGTAGTCAGACCAACGAGGAGCCACAGAGTCCATGATAACCATTGTAATTCCTGACCTCCCTGACGAAGCAATAGGACTCCACAGACAACAGATGTTGAAAGAAGTGCAGAGCCAAGATAATCGATGCGGCCAAGTTCATTTAGGGAATTGCTAGGCTTTGTAGAGATAGCTGTGCCGTTGCTCTGGCGCTCGAATGTAAATATCAAAACAATCAGAACGGCCATAGCGGAGGTTATGAAACCTTGGATAAGAAACATCCTGCGTAGGAAGTTAGTACATTATCAGAGCTTATTATCTATGCAGGCCTTTTAATTTCTGCGTACCATCTCCATCCGATAGCATCTGTCAACCATCCGCCCATCGGCCCCCCTAGGCTTCTTCCTAGGGTCATGGATATGTTGACGTAGCTTCTCCATGAAGCAATTTGCCTTTTTGGAACCAGATCTGCGGAAGGAAGAAAGCTTGTCAGTAGCTCGAGAACGTCTCAATTGGGTGATAGAAGGGACGTACCCGTGATGACGATTGATGCCATTGTCATCAGTCCAGCTCCCCCAATACCGCTTACAACGCGACCACCAACTACATGCCACACAGTCATACCAATACCACTGTGCAGGTTCATTGTGTCAATCACCCGAACACGGACTCTATCGACGTGTGGCTCACTCACGATATTAAACAGCCGAAGGCAAAAAGGCCATAGGAGACTAGCAACAGCGGTTTCCGCCCATAGATGTCACTCAATTTGCCGTACTAGACAGAAACAGTTAGTTAAAAACTCCAGGCTTTTGCATGAAACTCTGAGACAGCTTGTCTCGTACCATTGGCTGCGCGGCGCAGACTCCCATGGAATAGCTGGTTGTTAGCCAATCCACATGGCGCAAGTTATGAAAAGTCGACATGATTTGCCCGCCTGAAGCGAGCATCATGGATCCATCGGCGTTGGAAATAAACTCTCCTGGGTGTTCAAAGAGTTAGTACCACATTCCATCTTTATAGAGGTTAGTCATAGGCTCTTACCGATTAGCAGCATGCCTATAATGGCATAAAGGAGACGTGGCACTTCCCTCTGCGATGTAGGAACTCCGTGAGAAGGTAATTCAGGAAGGAGGGGTGCTTCAACATCTGCATCTTGGTTGACCATGCCCAAGTTGGAATTTGCCGAGTTTGAATGATGAGAGAATTGTGACGATGTTTTGCGCTGTTCATTCATGTCGTCACACAAGAGCATAAGCTTTGCCTTGTGTTCAGACTGGGGGTCGACGAGACAAAACAGGTTGAATGATTTCCTATGAGTAGAAAGGAGAAGGAAAAGAAAGAGTGGGAACGCAAAGGTACAGTAGGTGTCAGCGAAGCTTCTTGTCGGCGTTTTGAAGCGGATGTTTTTGTTTGACTGGTGTCGGGTGGCAGCAAGGAAAACAGCCTTCAGAACCAACTGCTTCAAGTTTCTTTTAAAAGACTCTCTTAACCGGTACAAAGCTTCTGGACAGGGGAGCCGATGAAGAGCTGGAGAACTGGGTGTCCATTCTAGCGCCATTCTTTGCGGGTCAACCGCCGGAGTCCGTCGGAAATCGCAGGCCCTTAGCAACAGCTCATTTATTCACCAGCCCTTGTGATTACCGGAGTCAAACCCGTGTATCTCCGGTGGCATTACGGAGTACCTTGATCTATGCCATGACGTCCATGTGCTATAAGCAAAGACACCGGGGCCATAAAACTCATGGTATCTCGCAATTGTGAGACACTTTTACTGGTTTATCTAGTCTGGCCTCAACATTTCATTCCCAAAAGAAGACGCACACATGTGGTTCCTATCATCGTTGTCAGCCATTGTGGCCCTACTGCATCTCTCAAACGGCTTCGACCAACTGCCCCTGAGGCCACCTGCACCTGATCTCGCACCGCGACCTCTCCCTAACATCGTGTTTATTTTGACCGACGACCAGGACCTTCACCTAGGCTCCCTTGATTATCAGCCTCTGCTCAAGAAGCACTTGAGCGATCATGGAACCTCATTCTCCAACCACTTTTGTACTATTGCTCTCTGCTGCCCCTCTCGGGTTAGCCTATGGACCGGCAAGACTGCTCACAATACCAACGTTACTGACGTCAGCTCACCCTATGGCGGGTACCGCAAGTTCGTCAGTCAAGGCCTCAATGATAACTATCTTCCAGTGTGGCTACAAAACGCTGGATACAATACCTATTATACGGGGAAACTACTAAATGAGCATACCGTTGACAACTACCACAACCCCTTTCCCAAAGGGTTCAGTGGATCGGTGTGTTGGCATTGCAATTATCTTGCTCTTTGAAATCACTCTCTAAAATGTTCCAAATTTATAGGACTTTCTTCTAGACCCTTTCACCTATCAGTACTTGAACAGTAGCTTCCAACGAAACCGCGACCCTCCAACCTACCATCCTGGAAAATACTCCACAGATCTGATAGCACAAAAGGCATATGGGTTTCTGGAAGAAGCGGTAATGGACAGCAAGCCATTTTTCCTAGGCATTGCTCCTCCGGCGTGTCACAGCAACGTCGAAATGGAGGGTGAGGGGAAGGCTGGACTTCGATTCACAGCCCCTATTCCAGCAGAAAGACACCGGGATTTATTCAAGAACATTAGTGTTCCACGTACCCAGAACTTCAATCCGGATCGACCATCAGGGGCGAGCTGGATCAAATCTCTCCCGAAACAGAGCCAGGAAAATGTCCAGTACAATGACCACTTCTACCGACAGCGCCTGCGGGCTCTCCAAGCAGTTGATGAGATGATTGAGGGCGTCGTGCAGCAGCTTGAAGAATATGGGATCTTAGATGATACTTATATCATCTATACGACTGATAACGGTTACCACATTGGCCAGCATCGACTCCAACCGGGGAAAACATGCGGTTACGAGGAGGATATCAACATCCCATTGGTCATTCGTGGCCCCGGCGTTCCAAAGAACCACACGACGGATGTCGTAACTACCCACACCGATCTAGCACCAACCATCTTTGACATCATCGGTCTAACTCCTAGAGCGGACTTTGACGGCGCAGCAATCCCCCTAGATGCGGACAGCATTGCGCAGGCAGAAGGGGAGCGCCATGAACATGTGAATGTCGAGTACTGGGGCTTTTCCTTGGCTGAAGGAGATTATGGGGGTAATAAGTTTGATGTTCAGCGCAATGCCTTGTATACTAATTTGTTCCCTTCCAGAACGATTTACTTGGAACAACACCTACAAAGCCATTCGAGTAATTGGCAAAACGTACAACCTGTATTACGTCGTTTGGTGTAACAATGAGCATGAACTATATGATCTTTTGGTACGTTGATTGAGGGGAAGACTTGATGTCTCCGCATCCAAAAGAATTAGGCTATAAAGGTCAGCTAACAGCTGGTGGCGCAGCACGATCCTGGTCAGATGGACAACCTCATGAACGATCTACTATCGGACAACGGTTTTAGTAACCGACAGCTAATGGGGCTACCCGTTCCCAAGATCACTGCCCGGCTCGATGCGCTTCTCCTGGTCTTGAAATCCTGCAAGGGCCAAGTGTGCATTCGTCCTTGGGCAGCTCTGCATGCTGACGGAGCGGTTGCATCATTGCTTGAAGCACTGAATTCAACGTTTGATCAGTTCTACGAGGCGGAACAGCAAAAGGTTTCGTTCAGTCGATGCGAAAAAGGGTATATTGTGGATGCTGAGGGGCCTCAATTTGAACAGCACGGGCTGGTTTATCGTGATGGTCATTCTTGGGATAACTGGGTATAGTTGGCTATTTGGCAAATTCATCTCAGGTATTCATGTTTTCTTTTTATGAATCTTTCAGAGTCTCACGTTTTGGTAGTTAATTTGTCTTGGGCTGGAGGTTAATCACGTCATGTTATTGACTATACTTTCGATACCCCTACTTAGGAGTCAAAAATGTGTCATTTTCATGTCAATCATATATATATCTATGTTGGGTACCACCATAATAATAATACCCACGGCGAGGAGCTTCTGGCCAATGTTGAAGTGATCCCGGGTAATTCCGACCTTGTCGAGGGCAAATTCTGTAAGAGCGTCGCCACCATTTACACGATCCAGATTAAGGGCAAAAAAGCCAAGTACTAGGAACGGTAGAACCGAGAAATCGAGTCTACAGAACGTTTTGTTAGTCTCGGATTGAATCTGTTGACCGAGTGAACCATGCTTCCTCACTAGTCTTCTCTCTTCATTCTCGTCGGAAAACGGCGCGCCTTCTTCCACGACTTTAGCTGCGGGAAGTTGTCCGTGCAGCTGCTTCTCCGAACTTGTCATTTTGAGCAATGCGAAATGAGCAGGTTCTCGTCCTATCTGTTTGTCACATAGGAAGACCAAATTTTCGTCTTTTACAGATATCCTCACGGGGTTTTGTTCCCTCGTCAAGTTCGTGCTTCATCCGTCCCATGTCCGCACATGTAAGTCCCAGCTATCTACCTCCGGTTAAAACCACCCTGATCTGATGTACCACTTGCAATCTATTGTAGAAATGGACGAAGCGCTAGAGTCATCAAGCTAGGGAGTGGGGCTTGTAGGTTGATTGCCCATCCTCTTGGTTAGACCACAGTGACAACAAGTATTGAGCAAGCGGTAGATAGCATACAGCTCTACTAGTTAACCTGTGGGGGGCAAACATTACAGTGCCGAGAATGTGAAGTTCCAAGTAGACTGCTAACTCATGTTTAGCCACACAGAGGTCCTCTATGGCAACGTAACAGATGAATCGTTAAGCCTCGCAGGTTATACAACACTGACCCAGTCCTCGTTGACCGAATCAAATGGTAGTTATTCAGCGTTCCACATTTGAGCCATGTCCAAATACCCTCCACTAAAAAACGACTCCATCTCCCATGTGCTATTCATGACGATGGATTCAGGCGACTTAGAGCTTACTTGTGGCTGTCCGTCTTTATCTTTGTCATTAGAATCCCATCCAATTTGACTTCGCTGTCCCAAAACCTCAATGCTGGTGTCATGACTCGCGTGCAACTCATTATGCCGAGCCAACGAATCATTTCTTTCAAGCCAAGGCACCTGAAAACTCTCTGTCGGGGCCAGCTTGCCCCGAACAGTTTTGATGGCTGCCTCAACTGCGACGCCAACTTGATCGGCAAGACCGCCCGAGACGCACATAGTCTGCATCCTAACTAGACCTTCTAGCAGTTCCTCCTTCTCGGACAGCTGACGCGGCATGTCAGGGTGTTGCGCTATAAGGAGCACGGCGTACTCGACCGAGACTAAATAGAAATCTGGATATCGGTCCGTAGGTGTTGTTTCCTTAAGGAACTCTTGCAGAAGTTTGACGGCGAACGAGGTGACTCGATTTCGAAGGGCCTCTACCCTAGCCTTTTGAGCAGAGTCGGAAAATTCATAGTCTTCTCCACGGCTTGCTGTGGAAGCGGGTAGCTGTATGTCGGGCTGTCGGGATACAGACGTGGAATCATGCGCTTCGCGACGAAGGTCTTGCAGCGCACGTTGAGCCAAGATGAGAGAAGCAATATAGTAACCCATCTTCATCATACCTGCCGCCGGAAGGTCTTTCGTTCTAGGTCTTAGTATTATGCCTCCTTTACGTCAATGAAACCGAGGGAGGGCGAGAACCCTGGACTTACCCCAAAGATGCCCCCAGGCCCTCTTCCAGTTTGCAAAATATTCGCCCTCATAACTACTATCGCCTACCAGGAGGTCGGAAAAGAGAAGAATCTCAGCATACAAGATGGCGTCAACAATCGTAGCTCGGAGGAAGCTGAGCAAAATTTTGCTTTGGGAGATGTATTCCTTTGGGATCACTGGAGGTCTCCCTGTAGCTGTTGCCCAACTGTGCCTTTAATTAATATTTCTTCATTGCAAGTTTCACTGTTTCCTGGTGATGTACTTACTGTAGGTGGCCGAGACATATATTGGCCCAAGTTCGCATGGTTCCCTGATCTGTCGCCAGTGGAGACCGAGAAGCAATTCGACTGACGACGTCAGAGAAGTCAATACTTAGCATGAACTGCTGCGCACAGGTGCTAGTCAGGTGCCAACTATCGATATACTCCGGTCCTTGCTTTAATTTCTTAGCATGAATGAAAGATGTGATTGAGACTGATGGTGAAAGTGGTTCCTTACCGTTGGTGATGATGAGAAGACGCTCATGATAAGAGTACCGAGTAGTTCCTGCATCCGCAATGGAGTTGCGAGGACCACCTGCCCGAGCATAGAGCGAACCTTTTCATAAACTTGTCGATGAAGATGTTCATAAGGATGTCCATGTTTACTGCTCTTCAGTCCGTGCAGGCATAGTACGGCATGTAGGAATGGTGATGAATCTAGCAGTGTATTACCTTGCTCGGCGAGCTCGTTGGCGTTGTCGACTTGAATGAAGTATGTGTGGCGTCGGATAAATCTAAAGTCTGTTAACTCGGGGGACCTTATGATATAGCCTGGTTGACAACGCGTCACCTCTATCAGAGCAAGGCGGACTGACAATGAGATCAGCTCTTTCGCTGTCTGTTCATCCATGATTCCACTGGCGATGAGATCGCTCTGGGAAAAATCCAAGGACCTGCGGTAGCCACCATGGAGCTGAAGTCCTACACGTCTGATGATCGCTGCGGGGGTGGAGTGAATAAAACGATCTGGGGATAGTATCTCGCTTTGGTATCGGTTCTTGTTCGTGAGTGGCTGACTCGACAAATGGCCTTCGCCTCGGGACGGTGACCCGGTACTGCCTCTCTCGGTAGGTTGGCCGTGTGAGGCCTGGCTTTGCAGGAGTTCTTTCAATTCCACAATGGTCTCTTCCAGTGCCTTGAGTCTGTGTCCCATGACAACCTATAGTTAGTCAAATGCATCCACCAGAATAGGAGGGCAATTGTCCACCTTTGATTGACATCTTGGGCCGCAGAGGAAGTTGCACTTCCAGTGGCCGGGGTGTCATCGCCTGGTTTCAAACATGCAATTCTATGTCTCTCAATTATCAACAATTCCATTGTTAAGATGTATTTCAGCATCATGATTTCTTTACCTAAGGTTGCGGCAGCGAGAACAAGCCTGCGAGCCCTCCTCATAGTCACAACGACACTTGATCCGGCGACACGTTTCACACGAGAGGATTCGCCGACGGCGCTTCTTACTGGTTGTCGTTTCGGACGCGGTTAAGTCGGAGTCAGCAACCCCTAATCCACCAAATTGTGGTAAGTGCATAGGCTCCTCTTCGTCAAGCTGCGCATGCGGTGTTCTATTGTGCGATAGTGACATCTTGGCTGGCAGAGTGGATTTGGCACAAGCGCAGTCGGGTCGGAGAAGAAGGGGAACCGGCGGACTAAACCGCTTTATCAAAGAAATATATCCCCGGCGTTCTCCGCCGTAAATCCGGCGGAAACCACCGGGCTAAACCTAGCTTGGCTACAGAGGTGTAGAATAGTGGAGCGATAACACCATAATCACAAGGAATGGCAGAATCATCTTGCGTAGTTGTTATCTAATACAGGATTTCATATTTACCTTCTCCAAAATTGAGGGAGAACGATCTACCTAGATGTTTCCCCTTCTAAGTTTCTTTCCCTGTGGAGAGAAGCAGGGGAAAGTATCATATGGAAATTTGAATACAGCATCTTGCACCATATAGTTCTAATCAGACACTTTCGAATTCTTCATGAGCGTACTTACAGATTATCTACAGAGAGACGAGAGAATTGGCCTGACAGGTAAGGCGCATACGTTTGCGCCCATGGCGAACTTTCTCTACGATACAAGTGGTCTGTGGAGAGGATGGTTGAACGAATGACATACTGACCGACTGGATCTCGGTGGTACGTTTCGTTCCCACTGTATGTCCCTCTTCGTGAAGTACAATGCATCTAATCCGAAGACCGCTTTTCTAATATAAAATCACCAAGCATACCCCTTTTTGTTGTCCCAAGTGGGCTTGGCATAGTCCGCTTCGCCCTAAACACCATGTGGGACGGCTTGGTAGTGGCAAACTTATGGAAAGCATGGACCTTCTTCTGAGACCGCGTGATGCTGGAGGAAGAGTGACAAACTCTCGCTCGACGGTGGCATTGTGAGGAACCTAGACGGATTATAGCAACGAGATGCCTTCCAATATAGTGACTGGCTGGACCCTTCGGCGCCGCCAAACGATGCGTGTGGGTGCTGCAGTGATGGATTGCGGACGCGTATCTCGTCTATGTTACGGGCCTTGTAGCCAAGGTGGCAACGAAATTGGGATATGATGATGAAGCTATATACTATTCTCGTTGGGCTGCCGAGTTACGGAAGCTTTTTCAACGAGCGTGTATCCATGAGGACGGAACCGTATACAACGAGGCACAGACAAGCGCTCTCCAACCTCGTCAACGACCATCAGGCAGCATCCACGGCCGCCCGTCTGCAGCGCATCATTCAAGATAATGATTATCGGATTGGGACGGGGTTTATGGGCACATATCTGCTGGGTCTTTCGTTCACCAAGAATAACCTGACCGACACCTTCTACTCCATGCTCATGAAGACGGGAATACCTTCATAGCTGTACTAGGCTGTTATAGGTGCAACTACGACCTGGACGCTCACTACTGGCTGATAGCAAGACTGAAAAATGAGGCTCTGGATTTCTGAGCGCGATCGGAGGATTGTTTGCGGTGACGCACATATATCCCTGAAATGGCGTTCTTCCACACGCATATTCATCGTCAGGTTTCAATGAGCGGGCGTCGACTGGTGCGCTAAAACAACGTGGTGAGTTTGCCGATAGTCCGGTTATAAGCCACCCGGTAATACCATCATTGGGGTATGAGTGTGTGGCCCTGCACGTCACGACAGATGCTCAATTCCTCCGCATAATGACGCGAGCGCTTGTTTCGGAACATCGGCACGAGTTGGGATAATGATCATCAAAGGCCGAGCTACCCGCTCGAGTACAGAAATTCTCGTCACTTCTTGCTCCATTGAAGGCCACGCTACGAGCTCGGGCAGCGCAATGAGATGCTTTGTGCAGTCCTGGCAAATCAGTAACGATCTGTACTTGAACAGCCGGCCATTTTTCATTCACCAAAACTTCTCTTTGTTCTTGCCCTCATCCTCGGCATATCCTGCTCCAACGTCACTGTCATTTGCTTCGACCCTTGTCACGCTTCATCCCCACTTCTGAAGATGCCGGCAAAGAGCGTTTTACTGCTCATTGCAGACGACCTGGGAAAGCAGCTTGGATGCTATGGCTGTTCATACATCAAAACGCCAAACATTGATAAGCTTGCAGCAGAAGGAATCAGGTTTGACAATGCCTTTGCAAGTACGGCCTCTTGTAGTGGAAGTCGCTCGAACATTTACACAGGACTGCACACGCATGAAAATGGACAGTACGGGCTCAACAGTGGGAAGCACCATTTCATGACCTTCGATAACATTCAAACCTCCCCATCCATTTTATCCAAACACGGGGTTCGGACTGGGATCATCGGAAAAGTCCATGTCGGCCCGGGTGCTGTCTACCCTTGGGAAGTTAGGAACGAGAGCTTAACCAGGGATGTTTCCTGGACAGCCGATCGGGCGGCAGACTTTTTCCAGACCTCAAAGGAGGATGGCAGACCATTTGTTCTGGCAGTTGGGTACCACGATCCTCATCGTGATCGAACCCGCGGAGGCTTTGGGAACGATGAGCCAGTTGATCCAAGCATCAAGAGTATCAAGTATCGGCCAGAAGATATGGTTGTTCCTGGCTTCTTGTCCGACACTCCAGGCGCTCGAAAAGAGTTGGCAAGCTACGCTGAGGCCATCAGTCGCCTGGATCAAGGCATCGGCCTGATTCTAGACAAGCTGGCTGAAGCTAGCTTCGACAAGGACACGCTTGTCATCTTCATGAGCGACAATGGTCCG
Source organism: Neonectria sp. DH2 (assembly GCA_003934905.1). NCBI lineage: Eukaryota > Fungi > Ascomycota > Sordariomycetes > Hypocreales > Nectriaceae > Neonectria > Neonectria sp. DH2. The sequence continues at coordinate 383,637 of RQWH01000015.1, read as the reverse complement.
CCCTTCATGAACTCGAAAACGACTTTGTATGATGCTGGGATTAGATTGCCGCTCATCGTTAGACACCCCGCTCTGCCATCTTCCGTCAACCAAAACCTCGTGTCGTACGTCGATGTGCTTCCCACTATCATCGACTGGACCGTAGGAACCTTGACAGAGCAACCCGACCCGAGACTGTCGGGTCGATCTTTCCTTCAGATACTGGGTTCTACTGCTGAACTTCCTGAGTGGGACCATGTGTTTGGGTCTCATACTTTCCATGAGTCCACAAATTACTGGCCAACTCGTTATATCCGAACCAGGAGATTCAAGTACCACAGGAACATTGCGTGGAGGCTTGACTTTCCATTTGCCAACGACATCTACGGTTCTCTTACCTGGGAAGATATCCGGAACGCAGATGTGAGTCCCAAGATGATTGGAAAGAGACCTCTCAGGGACTACTTCTTCAGGCCTTCGGAAGAACTTTATGATCTCATCAAAGACCCCGAAGAAGTTCTGAACGTCGCTAAGGATCCGGAATATGCGCCTGTGATCGGGGAGCTGAGGACCCGACTGGAAGATTGGCAAAGAAGAACGAATGATCCATGGCTTTTCCGTGACGGAATCTCCATCTTGTTGAATAAGCATCACCTCGATGCAGGCCTTGCTGTGCCTGATACGTGGGATCTGGATATTGAACGGCCTGAAACAAAGGGAGTTGACTTCAAAGTGTATGAAAATCTGCCTTTTGGCCTTCCAGGATCTCGGTCCTAGCTTGAAGTAGTACTGTAAAAGTGTATTCATTAAAGTTCAGTCAGAGTTATGCGGTTACTAATTTCATATCAACATAAAATAGTAACAAGAAAATCCGGAATCTCACTCCACAATGCATCAGATCACAGGCATATTTACGCACCGCCATCTCGCGTGGCACGGTGATAAATTACCAGAGTTGCAAGAAACAGACGCCATCATTTCACCGTTTGTTTCCTGGAGGATCGATGCGTTTGACCCCTTCAGCCTGCCGATGATCCGCGGCGGAACAATTGAGCACCAATACAAACCTCGAGTGATGATGCAATCGCAGACATGGTGTTACGCTAGTGGAACCGAGACGGGGAGAGCCTGTACGCGCGATCTCGCACCAATTAATTTGACATTTCCAGACAAGGTAATCTGAGAACCTGGAGAGCCGCTGAAATGAGTCGATTGATAATCATGGCCTGCTGCAAAGGGCCCTTTGCCGAATCTGGGCTGCTAAGTTGGAACATTTTAGGCAACTTCGACTTCCAAGACTCAAAAGTTCAACAATACAATCGCATTGACGTAGCTCTTGCACTTAATTTTTTCAACTTCTGTTTACCCTAGTTCACTATTAATATTAAGCTGTTTGCAGATTGACCTGGTTTCATATTCTATATGGAGAACTATATGCTGCTGTATTGTATCTAAGCCCATGATTCCCTAAGGCAAGTCACTTTAGCTTGACATATCGTGCCACGCGTTTGGGTTTCATGCTCTCGTCATTTGACATAATCTAGCGACCCTTCAACTATCAAAGAAAAAGTCTAGCCGCTTGTTCCCCTGGTGAGGACTGTGTTGCAGGTAGTATGCCTTTTCTTCGCTCGTCATCTTATCCCAGCGATCACGCTTGTGCTTATTTCGAACTGCGTAGTAAACCTTGGCAAATGCATAAGCTCCAATGGTACCCACTGTGATTCCAATGAGGTTCTTGTTTCCACGGTGGTAGTACGGCTTGTCGTCCTCTCGATAGATGTTAGAGGAGGCGATTCCGGACAGTTGGATAGTGATGTTGTACAAAGCAGCGCTGACTGCTCGAGTTCGAACGGCATTGGACAGCCGCGAGCACCAGCTGACTTGAGCAGCATGTACCGAGGGCTGGCCGAGAATCATGAAGGTCAGGGCATACTGACCCCATGGCGCCAGTTTCTGCACTGATGTGTATTCGACGATCAGCAGTGGAAGCACCCAGATCTGCGCCAAAAGTCCGATGATGGCAATCTGGTGAAACCTCTCCGTGAGGTATGTCACCCACAGCATGTTGACCGCTGCGAAGACAGTGGCCGGGATTACTAGCAGTGTGGTGTTGAAGGTGCTGAATCCGAGTGCCTTGAGAGACAGGGTGAGATACGTCTTTGGCGGAGAGGTGGGGATTTCGAAGAGAATGCCAATCAGATAGACTGGCCAGAGGTCGTAGTCTTTCAGACTCTTCCACAGCATCGGCAGTGTGATGGCTTCTCGGTTGTGCATGTCGCTCTTGGACGGGTCATCCCGCAACACCCGGTTCACAATGATCTTCTCTTCTCTCTCATTGAAATAGCCATCTGGGTTCCACCAGGTCTTTGTCTGTGTTGGGCCAGGAATGAGGAAAAGAAAGCTCAAAGCTCCGAGGACAAAGCTAATGAGGGCCTCGAGCAGAAAAAGCCATCTCCAGCCCTCCCTTCCAGCCACGCCACGCATGTGTAAGATGCCGTACGCCATGAAGGACGCAATGACACCGGACATGGAATCGACGAACCAGAAAAGAGCCAATCGGATCGGCATCTCGGACTTCTTATAGAAGTACGACAGGTACAGGATCGAGTCAGGAATGAAACCTCCCATGAACAGGCCGATGAAGAAGCGGCAAGCGAAGAATCCTGCCCGGTTGTGCATGAAGAATTGACCGCCCGACGCCAAGCTCCAGAGCATGATCTGGACTGGGATCCAACGGTCTGGACCGAGACGCTTTCCAATCATCTGGGATGGAATCTCGGCAATCAGAAAGCCGACACGATACATGTTTTGCGCATTGTTGTAGTCGTTGGTGTTGATTTTGAGATCGTTGAGTAGGTTGTCTGCAGCGGCGTTGCCCAAGTTGCCTCGGTCGATGTTGAGACCGAAAAACATGACGAGAATCCAGAGAAAGATCTTGAGGTCTGTCTTGCGCCTCACTGCCTGCTCCTCACGATGGGTCCAACGCTCGTCGGGGTCGAAACGGTGCAAGTTCTCATAGTCTGAGTTAGGCTGATAGAACTGGGCCAGTTCGGGATTGTCAAAGACGCTGCGCTCGGTGGCAATGGCATCTAAATCTTTGGGCGTATGTTTGCGCGTGAGGGAAGCCCAGAAGCCGCCAGGTTGAGTGGTGTCTTCAAGCTCCGCCAGATCGCTGATGGTTTTCTTCGGCGCAACATCGTCCAAGGAGTGATTTTTTTTATCGTACTCTTCCTGTGGTGTATTGCGTCCGTTTGCGTGGACCTCTATGACGGTGTTCGTAGCCATCTTGACAGGGAGAAGTCGTATATCCCGTGAAAGCAGGAGCAACAAGATGAAGAGATAGGAGTCAACGGTGAGTAGTTCGTTGTTCAAAACATAATTGGGCCAGTTTATATCAAAATAATTGTACTATATTCGCAGGGAATAGATTATGGTGTAGCAGCGATGCAGCCCGGCGAACAGATGCGTGCGACTGGGTTACAATGATGCGATGCGACGAACTTAAGATCATCACTCCGGTGATTAACAACTCATAGATGTCCAAGGGCTATTATACCCGCACCAATGGTAACCGCCTGCTTTACAACATAAGATAGATGCCGTTATCCGCATCTACTTGAATAGTATCGACGGTTCGTCCGCCCGGGACTGTCGCGTGGCGCTTCCTTGGCGTCTCGGCCGATCGATCCGAACGCAAGTCGCAAAGGCCTCTCGCACAAGTCAGATTCGGCCATCAAACTCCCACGAAGAGACCCCCGAGAGCGCCTCGGGCCGTTTTAGGTAGCGATAATCCAAGGTTAGCGCTGGCGACATTATGCTGATATATGAGGACATACCGGCCCCGCCCCGACCTCGGGTTACGAACGACAAGGATGTCAGCTAGGATGATAAGAGTGAGCAACCTTTCATCAATACTCTGTTAGGTCTCCGCTGATAGAAGTTCCACTGCTACGCATTAATTGCATGGTTCGAGTGGAGAATGGGAAGTAACCTTATCACATTGTGGGTAAGCTCGCTTCAATTGAAAAGTGAAAGATTTGCAGCTGAGGGTTGTACCAAGGCCTCTGTCCGACACAATCTAGCCCTTCGTCCCGGTTCAAAAAGGATCAGTACTTTAATTATTCAAGCTTGTTGCGACTCTCATCTCAACCCAATGACATCTACTCATTTCTGATATATATGCCGAGGTCCCCAAAGTGTTCATTGTCAACCGGGAAAGGGAAATGAGTATATCCTCTCTGAATCATACTGCGTACACGTGGTGAGTCTGGGTCCGTTGTGTAAGGGCTAGATGTTGCGTCAGTTCTGAAATTAATTACCGGTTGAACGATCCGCAGAGCTTCAACTTACCTAACCCACACGTTTTGACCCTCAGGTCCGAATGGCTCTTGCCTCCAGATCGTATTCTCCTCTTCTGGAGTACCGACTGTAGTCCAAATCATGACAGAAGGCCTCACCAAGTCAGCGACAATTTGCTTGACAGGCACCTCAGGCCAAACGGTAAAAACCAAGGTGGAACTGTCGACCTCAAGGAAGCCCTTCACCCCGTCGAGAACGGCGATGCCTTTGGCGTTGAGAAGCTGTCGGCATATACCTGTATAGCGAGGCTCCTGAGAATAGCATTGGACATCACGCCCTGTCTTTTCTTTGACGATGCGAGCTAGAGTTAAAACTGCTGCATGTTGTGTGTGAATGCGCTGGGAGTCTGAACCCAGTGGTGCCAAGGGCCCAAGGCCAAAACAAACGATTTTGGTGATGCTTCCGGGTAGCGTTGCGGAGACTAGGGTCGCTTCGAGGAGGCGGCAGGTCTCGCTTTTCTCCCAGGCTTGCCAGTGCTTAGCGACCATGGCCCCTACGTCTTCAACTCTACCCACTTCCTTGTTGTCGGACATTGCAGAACAAATTTGTAAAGAGCAATAAGCTGTCTGTTGCGAAAGACGATACTTTTCTCGGTTGTTGACGAGCCTCTGGATGGGGTTGAATCTGATGAAGTAACGGGTCCTAAGTAATGGTCAGCACTCTCCAGTTGGTTGGAAGCTGGGATCTTCGCACGATTTCCCATCTTCTCCATCAGTAGGCGTGATCTTGTGATAGCTGTACTGAACACCATCTATTCCCGTAATAGTGACTGTTTTAGAGGGACTATTTAGCTGCTCTTCGACGTCCTTCATTTGAGCTGAGCTGAACAAAGGAACCCCCGCATTGTACAGGTCCCAGACGTGTTTGAGAATTGGGATCGTGTCCTCTTTCGAAAGGGAAGTGTCTCGAATTCCGGAGCGAGGGCTTTCGGCCATAATGAGTAGATCCTGCAACGTTTTGATGGCAGCTAAGCACTTAGCCTTGCGAGTTGCACGATGTCGTCCTGTGGTGGAGGAGAGACCGTTGCCAAAGAGTTGAAGCCGGCGCCGAACAAGTTGATGCAGCTTCAACGTTGAACTTGTACTAAGGAAGAGGGAGATGGAATATTGGAGCGGGGTAGACCTTTGCCGACGATTTGTGTGACCTTGTGACGTGTCGCTGCGGGTTGATGCAAATCGTGGGCAACATACGGGACCCGAGATGCGTCGGCCGTCTGGTAACCTATTAGCTGCATTTCCCATGTAGGCACAACTGGGTTTTGATAAGTGAAAGCAGAGAAACCGGTTTTCTTGATATCTGCATGAAGTCTATAAACTAGAGTCTCCGTAATTTATAATACACCTCGCCGTCTAAATTTGTAGTTTTCATAGACCAGGGCGGCTATACACATCTGAGGCCGATTTACTATTGCGGGCTAATTTTTCCCCGTATCTAATAAAGACGAATGGAATTGCGCCCATGATGAGTGCCAACAGTCCAAGGAGTGACGATGCCCAGTGGATTCCGAGTCGGCTAAACATAGGACCAGCTGCTAGGGGGATGGCAACGGCACCGACAGACCGTATGCAACTGGCTCCAGCATGTGCCGATGCTGACATCTGACGGAAGACATCGGTTATGAAATTCAGCATGCTCATGAATATCAGCTGGAACCCAATTCCAAAGAAAATCCCCCCGAGCGAGGTAACAACTGGAGAGATGGACTGCCGAGACATCCAGCCCAGCCAGAACAGAGAGATCACCATGCTACAGGGCGTCAGTGTCAAGTTATATAGCATAGAATAACCGAGATAAACAAACCACGGCGATGCAAGACATGCGACGGGAAGGCGGCGATATATTTCTCGTTGAGCCCACGACTTTCCAGCTTTGGTTGACTGATCATACCACCACGTGAAGACAAAGAAGCCACACAATGCAATAATTACTCCAATCACGACTGAACCTTATTAGTAGCAACGTTGAAGCTAAGAGCAACGCTTAGACATACTTGGAATATATGCGAGACTTGCGACTGCTGGAGAAAGCCCATAAAGATCTACAGAGTGTTAGCAATGTGTCCGGAGCGATGAGGTGTGGATGAGGCATTCCTTGGAATATGATTGGGTAGACTTGGAATAGGAGGTATAGCATAGCGTAAGTTAGAGCTAGATAAAGAGCCGACAGCAGGAGGATTGGCTCAGAGATCAGTAGAGAGACGGGGCGGAGAAAGATTTTGCGGGCATCGAATGGATGTGTTTCCGTCAATTCGTCTCCTCCCAAATCTTGGCCACTTTTCACACGCTGCCGAATGCGCTTGTTGTGGACAACCGGGGCATAAGTCTCGGGTAGCGTAAGAATAAGAGGGATACCTGGCGCTGCCAAGATTGCAGCAGCCCAAAATGGCCACCTCCAGGAGTATGGAGACACGGAGCCAGATATGATAGGAGCGACAAGGCCTGCTAAGCTGTTCACCGCCATGTAAACAGCGATGGCGGCACCGCGCTGAGAGGGATTGTCAAGGATATCGGCATAGAGTCCACTGACGACAGTGAGGGGAGCGGCGCCGTTTATTCCGCACAAGAGCCGGAAGACCAGAAGTGACTTATACGTAGGGGCACCTGAACATGCCAACATGAAGACGATGTAGCCGAAGAAAGACGTGATGAGAACCGGCCGTCGCCCAATGTATTCGCTCAGAGGGCCAAATAGAAGGGGGCCGAAAATGAAGCCAACCATGTTGAGCGAATTGAGAAGGGTAAGTTGGATGTCGTCAGTGACAGAAAAGTGTTTGGAGATGGCTTCGAAAGCGCCAGAGGGCAGTGACGTTCCAAGACTACCGTTGAAACTACACACAATCCCTGTGCATAAGATGTGTAGTTTCCATAGCTGCGTGGTTATGTTAGCAAGTCCAGTTCCTGAGTTTCAGGTTGAGGTAGCGGCTCACTCCTGATAGCTTTGTTGCGTCCAAGTTCGGAGAGTTAGGAGTAGCCGCTTCGAGGGAACAACGCTCAGTCCGTGCTACATCGTCGGTGGACGTTTCCATTCCCAGGTCTGTACTCATTGTATCTCGTTTGACCCGAGACTCAGAATCTCGCTATCAAAGGAAAAGCGTTGTATTTCTGATGTTTTGGAGACTTGCTGAATAGATTAGACTACGGCTGACTCTTATATTTGGCTATCTGTCCACCATTGATTGCACACGTCGGAGCCGTTCCCGACTTATTAAGCAGCGCGATTGGCTAATCGTGATATCGCGCTAGACCCGCAACTTCCGGGCAAGATGCTGACCGTTCCTATTGGCTGGCCTCTCCGTCTCCTCATCCGGCCGGTCAACGAAGCCGAACCCGCCGACTCCTCCTTCTTGACTAGCCGGCCATCTACTCCAAATAGTCGACATTGTTGGTCCTTCAACAACCGTTCCTCGGATCTTCCAACCAGTAGAAGATGGAGCATTCAATCCAAAATGCGCAGGCACCGACAATTGCTGCGCCTCGGTCTCCCACAACCGGAAGAAGGATGAGTAGGTACAAGCTCTCCTTATCATGAAGATGTCCAACTGCTTCTGTCTGAATTCGCTGGTTCTAACAACGCAAAATCAGATGGAAGGGCTTGCATCAATTGCCATCAAAGAAAGATCCGGTGTGATATTTTAGACACAGGAGCTCCTTGCACAGGCTGTACCACTCACAACCGGTCGGGATGTCGTGTGTTTCCAAAGAAGAAGTACAGAGAGTCTTCAGTACGCCAAAGAGTCCCGGTATCCATCCTTCCCCGCAAAATAAGCTGCGCACAGTCGAAAGATAAAACAATCGACAGACCGCAGGAGAGATCCCCAGAATTGACTGCGGCGAGCTCTGTGTCCTCTCCGGCACTTCCAACGACCGAGGAAGATACGGAACCTGACCATGGCAATATCGCCGACCTTATCAACCGTGAAGATGTTAGGGTTGAAGAACTGAGCCATGAGACCCGAGTGTGCTTTATTGGAACCGGGATGTCCAATTGTCATTACCTTGTCCGGCAGAGCTCCCCAAAATCTAGCCACGACACTGTATTTCACTTCAGTAATCGGCAATTCCATCAAAAAGAAACCTCTTACGACCTTAAACGCATTCCCCCTGAGGCACTCGAACGACCGGAAAAGAAGCTTGCAGATCGACTTATCCGAGCATACTTTGACCATGTCAATTGCGGCTGGCCAATCATCGATGAAAATTGGTTTCTACATCAGTATGGGGGCGAGGACCCGCGAAACCCAGTCCCGTTGGCACTTCTCAATGCCGTCTTCCTTGTCGGGGCGCATATCTTGTCAGCACAAGATGAAAGCATGAGACCAATGCAGCGGCTCTTTTTCCACAGAGCAAAGACTCTTGTTGACTATAGACTTGAGCAAGATCGAATCATGTACGTTCAGGTCGCCCTCCTTCTGACCTGGTACTCGGATGGTCTGGAAGAAGTGGTTGCAAATGCGTGGCACTGGATCGGTATTGCCACACGTACAGCTTTCGGCGTTGGCATGAACCGCGATGTCACTCAGTCTCGAATGCAGGCCGTGCACAAACGCGTGTACACGAGATTGTGGTGGGTTTTGTTCCAATTCGACACTATCGCGTCCGCTTCGTGTGGTCGGCCGCAAGTCATGTCAGTCAACCCGAGGAAATTCAATTTTCGTCTGCTAAACTGTATAGAAACATTGACGACTCTGATGTACCGGATCTGAAGCACTCCGACTTTGAGGGGATTCCTGGAGCTGCTGCAGATTTCGTCATCCACCAAACGAAACTCTGCATGATAATATCCCGGACAATGAGGGAGGGATGGGCACTACGATCGTCTCCCGAGAGGCGAATTCGGGCTGTGAAGAGAGCAGATGAAGCCCTTGCAGATTTCTTAACTGAACTTCCCATGAAGCTCAGTCTTTCCGTTGTGAACCTTGACACCTGGCGATCAATCCTCCACCTGACGTACAATAACTTCGTCATCCTACTTCATCGAGCTCCGCCAAAACACAACGGGACAGACCAAGTGTCCGAGGCTTGCAGTGACCCCGGCCTTTGTGGAGGAGCGACTGATGCAATCACTTCCATATTCGACATCCTACGCAACCGAGGGGCCATTTGTACCTTGTGGCTCTACAGCAACCACGTTTTGTTTACAGCAGTTATCCACGTCGGCAACGACATAAATTCTTCAAACCCTCTCGTAGCTGCCAAGTCACAGCATGTCTTTGAATCTTTAATGTCGTCTCTCCGAGAGCTGTCGCGGTATTGGCGCTATGCACAAGGCCTGTTGCAGCTCTTTGAACAGAGGGCATTGAGGGTCAAGCAGAGAAAGGCGACCCAGGCGACTAATATGACGACTCCTCAACGTCCAACCGAGCTGAGTGACAACAATGCAGGCGATTTTATTCTGCGGCCGCCTGTTTCGCCTCCAGAATTGTCGCATCTTCAAAACCCAGCGAGCGTATCAACTTGGAGTGATCTTAGTGATCACATGCAAGCGAATTTGGGTGAAAACCCGCTTGGTATTGACTTGAACGATCAGAGAACAGCCTCTAACGTCGAAACTAGCCATGTAGTCAATGCTGAGAGCTACTATCGGGACAGGTTCGAACCGCTGATGGATAGCAGAATTGGCATGGATCAAGGCTTACTGAGAGGTGGCGATGGGGGTTTGGACGACCTCTTTTTCTTGGATGCGTCTGCCTTGGACTTTTTCCTGGGAGAGGCCGATGACCAGTACTTTGGACTGGGAAATGAAGGATAGTTCTACACATGTTCTACTTACAAGTCTACCTCAAAGCCCTTGTCTAACTGCTATTGCAACTTTACCCATTGTGCATTAGCTTTGTACGCGGATTCGCGGAGACCCAGTGGTTTCCATTATTGTCTTTCTCAATGATGAACAAGCCACCTGCGATGAAGCGCCAGCCAGCCTCGGAACAGGCTGGTCCGTCACTTGCACCGAGGTCAGAGGAGCGACGTCGTTCTACCCTACTGACCCTTCTTTACAACGATACCCATGGCTTGGTTGCTAATATTAGGTCCTTTGCTCCGCCGAGAAGGCATGGTTTGTCTGACTCGTTGGTACCAGGCAAGGCGAGTGGGGGGCTTGATTGGCTGTTCAATAAACAGACGCGCCACCTGGTATCTGCAATCAGATCCTGGCGTGAGGATAAACGCCCGGAGTTCGCGAGGCTGCAAGGGTCGGTGGGCAAAGCTCCAACTTTCTTGAGGTGTTGGTTAACAATCAACCAATCATATCTCTACCGCCAGCATGGGTGGGAGGTTTCAGCGATTAGGCGCCAAGACGACCTGCCATGGTTGCATGGCTTACACATATCTTGTTGGTTCTGCAAACATTAATCGAGCAATTAACAAAAACATGCCAGTTTGAGCATATTTTGAGGGGTCTTCCAGGCAACAGTTCAATCTTAGCACTTGAAAACACGGGGCGCGTTAGTTGGCGCCCTACGCGGCCACACCACGGCCAATTCCACGCTTCTCACTTGGACGTGTTAGCTCTGATGTAAGCATGTTGGCTCTAATAAAAGACTTGGGGGAGGCATGGAAGTATGAAACAATGATCAGAGTATGCCATTGGGCCTTGTCTTGAAGCAAGGCATTGGTTGGCGGCTAACAGTGGACGTAATCACACAATACCGACCAAGTTAAGGGCAAGCAAACGAGTCATGTACTATAAGAAGCCAGCATCTGGTGACTATAAGTCCTTCTATTCACAGAGGATCTTTTATCTCAACCCTAAGCTGCTTTCTGCTGATTCTTCTTCAAGCTTTGCAAGCACGACGATCTTCGCCCACAAAACCTACCCTGCACCCATTCTTTCCAGATCTTGATTCTCAATCTTCTCTGTTGCAATGTCGGTATCGAATCCACGTTCATTCGAGTTCGATTTGGAGGACTTGGAAAATAACCGTCGCTATCCTGTTCTGCATGAATTCTTGAAGCAGAAAGTTCAGGGATTCTACGTCGAGTTTCTTCAACAGGGTGGTGAAAAGCCTCATGTCCTCTTACGTCTCCTCACTGCTGAGCATATCCCCTCTGTCGACCGACGAAACAGGAACGTAATGATTCGGGGATGTATGATCTCAATGGAATATGTTGGCGGTGGTGATGATGCGGGAGAGTTTATGATCAAGCTCATACACTACGACGGCTCATCCAATTCGGCAAACGCTGGGTTCCAATTTCCTCTCCTGCAACAAAAACGAGTTTCCGAATACCTCGGTATTCTCCAGGGGGTGCGTGGCAACCTCCCACCATGGCATCAATCCGATTTGACCTTGTACAATTTCGTTGTGGCGGACTATGAAACGTCTAGCGTTGATGGATGCCGTGATATTGTGTAAGTTACATAGGCTATACCTGACCCAAGGCCCCTTCTTAAAGACGAATCAAAATACTTGACTGTTTCTAACAATACTTGTAGCACTCAATGGATGATCAGGCTGCACACAATGGGCATTGTTGGCTGGGATGCCAATAACCAAACTGTTCCCGGGATCGTCTTTGACGCGACACTCAATTCCTGGGCTTTCGAAGACCTAATCGGTAAAAATTACAGATTGACTGGGCAGGTTACTGAATATAGGGAGAGAATTGTCCACATTTCGGACCTCCCCTTAGATCGAGGAGAATTCCTTGATAATCGAGTGTGGCGCATCGAAACCTATGGGGAGGTGCAGTTGCCTTACCATACACAAAGACCGGAAGAAAGGTATTGAAGAATGAGGCAGCGGAAGTAGTCACTACATGGGCAAGTCAGTAACTACTTGTTGAGATTGATCTGCGGGTGCATTTATCGGTTCATAGCCAAGTGTAGTATAGAAGAAATGTAGTTTATCTCAAGAATTGTTTTTCTGCGGAGAACTCATGTAGTGCTTTAGCTATGATGTTGACGAAATGTGTAAGTAGATAGGTCTAGAGACTGTAATTATGAAATAATAAAGGAGTCTTCCTTTCTTAAACATTTTGCCCAATTGAACTGCCGGATCCATACCAGGCTACCCTAACCGATGTCAGCATTTCATTTTCCATCATCGGTGGCGAACGGTTAACCTGAAACTGATGGTTGGTTGGCAGGCACTTACTCACGGCGGTTAGCCATTGACGTCTATTGGTGCTTGTCACGGGATCTAGGCTGAGCTAAGCAAGCATCTTTCCACACCAGACCAACAACCTTCCCCTCATGCATGCAGTCAAATACTCTCGATTTTCCCCCTTCTTTATCGTTCTGCCATTCCGTCACTAATATCGTGGTCCCCGAAAGACAACTGTTTATTTCTCTCTCGCCGTTTAGCCATAATTCTGCAAGTCTCTGGCATCAAGACTCCCCGCCCCTACCTACGCACCAAGGTCTTCCTCCTGTTCAAATGGATGCGACACTATCCCCTCAACAGGTGGCTGATAATCTGTCTGTGGACAGGCTCATTGAGCTATCGAATAACCTGCCTCCTTGCGATTCTCGAGGATACGCAATTAACGGTTTCGCTTATCCACCTGAGCAACCCGCCATCTTCATTAAATTCGGAGACAATTTAGAAAAAGGAAGAGACGCAGAGGCGCGGACTCAAGTGTGGGCGTATGAGACTTTACAGAGATTGCCTCCCGGTGACCGTCAGGGGATCAAGATCCCTCAGGTGTACCGAACTGTGGACTTGGTAACCTCGACGTTCATTCTCATGGAATACGTTCCTGGGAAGACTTTTCAAAATCTGATGCAGGAGGGTTCGGGGGACTTCGAGGCCAAGGAAGATGGCTATCTTGGAATGATCGAGCGCGCTTTGAAGTTATTTTTGTCCTTTCCAGTTCCTCAAGATGCACCTCCAGGTCCGAAGGGAGGCGGCATCATCCGACACCCACTTTTCAAAGATTTCCATTCAACGATTGAGTATCAAACATTGGATTTGTTGGAAAAGCACATGAACAAGGTTCGTGGGAGTTGATGTTGCCTAATCTTGCTTTTGGACTCCTCTAAGCTGACTACTTGATAGATTGCGACCTGGTTTAGCAAAGATGCACCCACATTGAGCTTCGAACGGGAATTGCATTTTGTGTTCTCGGATCTCTATGGGGGAAACTTCATGTTCACCAATGAAGGGGATCTCTATATCATCGACTTTGAGCAAGCCAACTTCTTGCCTCTTAGCTTCATGACATACGCCATGGTCCAGCGCCATTACCTATGCTCACTCAAAGACAAATTGGACCTACCGGAAGAGAACCTTCCAGTCATGAGGAAAGTCTGCACTTTGCTAGTCATGAGTGTTCCAAAATCGGTACGACCTTTTGGGATCCCATATGAATTTACGTTCTCGCAACGAACTGACCTCATGCCCTAGGCCTCCCGATTGATGCGCCGAATCCACGGAAGAATCGCTGACCTAGGTCTACTGTCAAGCGGGATTGCGGAAAGAACAATGGGGAGTAAATATGAGCCATTTAGGTTCAAACTTGTCGTGGCCTAGAAAGTATGCGTAGTTTAGTCTCGGGGAAGGATAGTCGTTCAGTCTCATAGAAGGATAGTCGTTCATTAAATTCACAAATTTAGTTCATCATGGTATTGAGAGTACATTTATGATACCAGCAAAACTCTAGCCAGGCTATCAGAATCAAGGATTGCATTCCAACGGGGGTAGCCTTGCAAGTTTTCTCGATCACCTTTTTCAACTACCTACGTTTGTCAATCACCTCACATATTTTACACGTGCTATATTGAAAATTGGTTATGGTAAGTGGAGGACTAATAACGTCAATTGCTTCCCAATAGGAATACGTAATTGTATCGCGACACGCTCAAATGAACTCGCGGTACTATAGTATTTTCGGTCAAAAGAGGCTGGGATACGAAATTGGAACGCCTAGCTCAAATGTTAAACAACGAGAAAAACAGCAGCGTTTTAACTACTCGCTATCGTAGAGGTAAGTCTGAGGCCTGTGATAATCGATACTAACTCCTGGGCATTTGAGGGTCTAGCTTCAAGTGTGCGCGCCGGGAGCACCCCACGTAGTCCCAATGGTGACGGTGACATTGACGGAGTGAATGGGTGCTGAAAGATCTGGTTGGTTTTGATGGCTTCTCATTACGTGATAGTTGAGTTTGTGGGATAAAGTTGCCTTGATGCAGAACGAAAGATACTTGTGATAGACTTAGGCCTAGATGTAATTTTCGTCGTCAATACTACAGTTTGCTGCTTGCAGTGGTTGAGAGACTTTGCAACTCCTGCCGCTCCAGAACTGCCCTTTGGGGTTTTCGGGATTGGATGTCAGCGGCTCTGGACTTGTGTGGTACTCTAGGGTAGGTGAGAGAAATGGTGCGCTTACCTAATCAGTTTCACCTTGGTCATCGTAGGTATGTGAAGACGGACTGCTGACGTGAGAACACGTCTCTGTCGCTATACAACTACGAATACACTCGGCCCTTTCACTCATTCTTGTAAAGATCTATTGAATACGCCTTATTCTGCTCTCGATCGGGACCGCTTTAGCAGGCACGAACCATGGCAGCATGGGACCAAAACCACACGGACTCGTCCGAGACTGAAGTGGAGAGCATTGACGAGGACCACAATGCCGGCGGCGAGGGCGAGGAGACGCATTTCCTGCCTATGGATATGGATCTTCCACCCGAAAAGGGCCCCAGAAAATCCACACAGCGCTACGTTGTCCTCATGTGTGTGCAGTTCCTTTTCATGATCGAGTTCAGCCAGTTCATCATGGAGCCGCCTCTGCAGGAGATCATGGAGGACTTCGTATGCCATAGCCGCTATGAAGACCACGCTATGGGAGTGCCGCAGGTGCCGGATAGCCGCTGCAAAAACCCCGATGTTCAGCAGACGCTTGCCATGGCTAGGTCGTGGATGATGTGGGTTGGAATGCTCGTTCGTGGGTAAACCCGGTGGCGACTCTCGATATCACCACTAATGTGAGCTCTATACAGCTTTGCTTGTGCAGATTCCCTATGGAATCATTGCGGATAGGTACGGTCGTCGCCCTGTCCTGTTTCTCGGACTATTCGGCGTTGTGCTCGCGACAATATGGGACATGATCGTCTGTATGTTGACTTTCTTACTCAATTTGCACCCTGTATTTGCATGATACACTCTAACTCTGTTCCACCAGTGCTCCGACCAGACGTATTCTCCATCTGGCATCTCCTACTTGGCTCCATTCCTACCCTCATTGGAGGTGGCGGTTCCGTCATTACCGCTATGGTCTGGACTATTTTATCAGACTCCGTACCAGCTGCAAAGCGGACCTCCTTGTTCTATCAACTTCACGCTATGATGCTCATTCTCAGTGCAGCGTTTCGCCCTGTTGCGGCATGGCTGCTGAGCATCAACCCCTGGCTTCCGATGTGGCTGGGCCTGGGCGCCCTAGTTCTCAGCATGTTCTCGAGTCTCCTCATTCCTGAGACGCTAGAGCTCTGTAACATGACTGATGATAAACGTCTTCAAGTAGATGAAGCAGATCGGCAAGCGTCAGCGGCTGAGGAGCGCTCGCAATCGAAACAAGGCGTAATGCGGATGGCATGGAACACGACAAAAAAGGACTTCTCCCGCATTCGGCGTTTCGTTTTGGGTTCAAAAAATCTCATGCTCCTGGTTGTTGCATATGGCCTATGCTATCCCATCAACATCGCCTTCGAGATGAATATGCTTCAGTATGTGACGAAGAGATTCAACTGGGACTGGTCTACGGTAAGTGCCCAGTATGTCTGATTCCTTCAGCTCGTCCTAACTGCGTCATAGGCGACATACTTCACTACTATATCTAAGGTCACCTCTGTGGTTGTCCTTCTTGTCATCTTGCCTCTAGCCTCTTTCCTCCTCACTAAGCGCTTTAGCTTGGATATCATAACCAGGGACTTGTACCTATCCCGTGGCTCGGTGCTCTTCATCACCGCTGGGAACATGTTCACGGCTGTTGCACCAAAACCTTGGCTGCTAGTAGCGTCGCTTGTCGTTCTCAGTTTTGGCAATGGATTCCAGCCTCAACTTCGTGCCCTACTCGCTGGACTCGTTGAACCAAACAATTTGGCGACCTTGAGCACGACCATTGCAACAGTCGAAACACTAATGGGCTTGGTTAGCGTCCCAGCATTGGGATGGTTATTGAGCAAGGGCATCAATCTCGGGGGAGCCTGGATGGGCTTGCCCTTCTTGATGACGTTCTCTTGCGCCGTCTTGGCGACTGCGGCGATGTTTATCTTCAAAATCCATCGGGGAATGATTGCGCAGGCTGAAGGACGTTACGGTCACTAAAGCTAAAGGTCATCAATATCAGGCAGGTTCTTGAAGTCGGGGGCACATTACCAAGTTTTTGAATGTGGGATAGAAATGGCTGGGTCATAGATTAGGAATACGAAGACCGTTGAGGGACTGGTTACAGTTTCCAGATTCCACTTGTGTCATGCGTGGTAAGCAAAAGGTCTCGTCTCGGAGAGGGAGGCGGTTGGTTTACGTCAACTTCTCCGAGTGGATCCCTTCAAAAGCCGCGGCTGCCTTGGCCCTCCGGTCGCTTTGGCCCCTCGGATCCATGACTGATGAGATCGGCAGGGATCGAAGAAGCTGAAGAAGTTTAAATATGCCGTCATTTTCAAATCGCGGGCGCTAACCAAGATGGCCGCGTTGTGTGCTTGGTCATGACTGATGCACTGACTCAGCGGACCGACACGAACTCGACGTAGCCGCTCTGAACGCCGATGCTATTCCTCTTCGGACAAGTCAGGACCAACATCATGGTCATCCTTATTACCCCGACAGTCTCAAAGACCCGGGCGTGGTTCAAGTCCGTCTTGGCTCCATTCAATCAAGACATCCAGCCCTCCCTCGAGTTCAAGACTCGCATATCAACCCCCACTCAACCGTGTCCAGCCGGACCCGCCCTTGTTGGTTGCCGACCCATCTTCCTTCCTTCGGACGGCCAAGCGCAGAGCTTTTCGCCGTCTCCATCAACTGGCTCAGCACTTGCGTAACTTGGACATTCCGAAGCATAGAAAAACCTGTGTCAACAGAATCTAATTAGATTGATTGGAGCACTCTCCGCCATGGGCTCGAAGCGGGCTTGTGATGCCTGCTACAGGAGAAAGGTCAACCAACCCTCACGCCTCCACACCCCCCAGCTCCTGCGTCCCTCAGTATCTGCAGCCTGTTCCATCCCTTGCCGTTAAGCTGCCCATCACTTTTCAGACCAACATCTTACTTACCTTGTCCTGCAAACAGATTCAATGTTTTCGGGCCGAGCCAGCTGCACCTTGTTCCTGGTGTAACCATCACGGTCTCGCCTGTACATTCGACAGAGTGTCTGGACGTCGGAAGAGGAAGAAAACTTCTCTGTAAGCCTGCTCCATTCTCTCATATCCCCCAAATGTCACATTAGATGAACCTATCTAACCTGCGTGCCCCTCCCGGCATTCACCTCCAGCGCGAAATCAGCCACCGAGCAGAGCTTATCTGAGCGACTCCAGAAAATCGAGGACACTCTAGGCCGGACCTTTGCTTACCAAAAGCCCAATACCGAATCCTCAACCTCCTCTTCCACCCCTGTTCCTACCCCCCCTCCCCCATTCTCAATTCCTCCGGCCGAGGCGGGCGAGCAGACGCCAAATCTTGCCAGTCCAGGAGAAAAGTCCGCCATCCACGACTCGATACCAATCCCCGACAGTCCGTTTAGTAACACTGCCTCGTCTGGTCAGATTCACTATGGCGGATGTCACTTGGGACAAATCAGCCCCCATAATGGTATGCTAGTTCTCTCCGACCATGGTCAGCAGTGGATCTCCAAAAGGACTGGCGAAGATGTCTCATTCTCTCACTTCCACTTGAACGTTCCGCCAGTCCTGCCTCTACCATTATCCGCCAAGCACTTTTATCACCCAAGTGAGCTATATCAGCTCCCAGAACAGAGTATCACACGGCAGCTTCTACACATCTTCTTCAACTCAGCATTCAGGCTCATGTTCCCTGTGCTTGATCATCTTCTCTTTGAAGAAACTCTCACTCTGGCGTATAAATCATTTCAAGGCCCGCCTTGTCTTCCGCATATCAGTGCTAAGGCGTGTGTTCTTTCTTTTCTCTCCATATCGTACCTTTTTAAAGGTCAGACGGGGAACATACCTACTATAGACAGTGATACTTGCGCAGCCAAGGCGAACCATCTACTATCAGATGTCTTCGAACATGCAGGTATTGAGAGTCTCCAGACTGTCTTCATGCTAGTAAGTCTACTTGCGAACCCTGAACAGCTGTTATTCAACAACTCAGTTCTAACTTCCGTTCAGTATATACACCAGGCATTTTCTGGTCAACTGCAATCTGCAGCTGCATTACATGCCATTGCTTGCCGTATTGTATTTACGCTCGGAGGGCATTTGTGTAACCCGACGAGCGCCTGTAGCGCACCAGTTACACGCGTGGAACGGAAAGCTCATCAGGTTCGGATGATATTTTGGTTGTGTTACATCTTTGACAAGGATATCGCTCTTCGCAGTGGTCAGCCGCCATTAATATCTGATGAGTTCTGTGACTTAACTCTTCCATACGATCCCATGGACCACTACTCTTTCCAACCATCACTCAAGAAAGGCCTTAGTATTGAGTTCAACCACCACGAGGAGCCCTCCATATGTCTTCCTGGAGATCTCTGCCTGAGTCGCCTGAAGGAGAGAACCTCTCGATCACTTTACTCCATCCAAGCGCAGCGGAAGACAGATGCCGAAATTCTTCGCAACATCCGTGAGTTAGATGATGACCTTGAGAACTGGCGACTATCTATCCCACCCAACTTTCGACCTGCGCTCTCAATATCTGATGCGACTCAAGTACTGGTCCAAAACATGGAGGTTCATTGGGGCATGCGATACGTCATTCTGCATTTGGAATATTACCACCTGATGTCAACAATTCATGGAGCAAGTGAGAGATGCTCCATCTTGCCAAATGAAAATGTTTCAAATGACAGTAACTGGAACCTCGGCATTCAATCAAGTATTGCTCTGTCTTTAGAAGCAAGCCGGTCAACAGTTACCTTTTTAAGAACTGCAGTCAGTGGACTGGCTGGGGAAGCATTTTGGTGAGTACTTCCCCTCTTGTTTGATCAATCTCTGCCACTGAGGAGTTAAAAGTAACTAAGCGGAAGAAACAAAACAGGATTCTTATTTTCTACCCTACAGCCGCCATCATAACAATCTTCCTCAATATTCTCAGGAATCCCCGAGATCTACAAGCCAAACCTGACCTATATCTCCTCCATTCGGCGGCAGATCTCGTCAAATACATGCCAGTTTGCAGGCTAACATCTCGTGAAATTAGCCACATTAACACGGTGAATAAATTTGTGGCCGAGCTGGTGCGACTTGCGCGGTGCGTTATAGCAAAGTCAGACATGGAACGTTAATAACAGGAAATGTTATTAAATTACGTGTTGGAAATAATGGTTCACTTCAACAGCAATGTACATGGTCTCTGCGGGCCAGCATCGCCTTAATTAAGTAGTGGTGCATTAAAGGGAATTAATGGGAGTGTTGAACACTCATTTGTCAGTCTCAAATTGTTGGTTACAACTGATTCGGTGGTGTGATGGGTAGGGTGATACCCTGCAGCGCATCAAGTCCACACAAGCTGGGCCAAGCTCACCCAAGAAACCTTTGCGACCTCCCGAGTCCTCGGAGCCTACCGAGTGGAAGCAGCAGAGAAATAGCACACCTATATCATCGCAGGATGCGACCGCAGCTATATCTCACGAGCGAGCCCTCCTAAGCAGTGCAATAGCTGCTAGGATGCCCATCCTCACAAGATCTGCTCGAGGAAGACCCACTGTAGGACATGCGGAAATGAAGACCACGGATCAACCCTCTGCATCAAACTACCCCAGTGTGCTAACTTCTGGGCCCCCCATGCGGCTGACGATGAATCGTGCTCAGCACGACCTAAGACACAGGGAGGAGTCCATACCAAACCAACCGACGCTAGCAAACGCAAGCTACGAAATGCCGGCGAATGTAGCTACCGGTAGCTAAACCCGACTAGGCTAGTATCGCTAGCTCCCTCAACTCCTCGCCCGACGACCCCGAGCAAGAAGATCACGATTCCTCCAACCTACCAGGATAGCAGCCCCTACAACGCCAAAGAAACGACTCCGCATCGACTCGCCAGAGGCCAGTTCCAGCTCCGACCACGCAACGCCATGGACTTTGAATGATACCACGACCGCTACATCACTCCTCAAACGCAAGAAGAAACCACTACGGATCTTTGAGGCCAATGTGGGCAAAGTCTTTGAGTGCTATGACACAGCCCTCGGCCTAGCTCACCAAGGCGGCTATGATATCATCCTCTTTTAAGACCCTGGACTTCCCTTGATGAATGGAGCCTCACTAAGACACATAGTGCATATGATGTCTACTCTCCAGGCCGAGAATGGGACCCACGAGACACGCGTCTGCGTGTCATGACCTCCGTTACCCGCGGGGGCGGCCTAACAGCCGAGAAACCACGCCCAGTATAATCAAGAGACATGCTCTAGGTACTAATCTACTACATGACTATTCTAAATATCTATTAAGAATCACACACACTGTCAGTCTTCAAGACAATAACAAGCCTCCCAATCCCGGTCCAATACTTAGTAGCAGGAGAATTCAATGCCTATCACCGCCTCTAGCAAAGCAAGAATAGCCATGACTACGGGAGTATAGTCGCAGAATAGGCAATCGCCAACAATCTCACACTCCTTCATCCCCCAAGCACACCAACCAGCCCAGCAGGTAATACGATCGATCTTGCCTTCTCTAACCTCCCCATAGAGATGCGACTATCGAAGAACATCTCGCAACAAGCTCCGACCACTACGCTCTAAGCATCCAACTACGCAACATTCGCCAGCGCCCGACCAGGGCAGTAGGGGAAGCTGCCTCCAAGCATGCCCCAGCGGTACCATGGTGGTCTGAGGACTGTTAGAGCGAAGGGGACCGGATCAAACATGCGGCAACAAGTTACAAAAAGAAGAAGAGCCACTTCCAATGTGCCAATTGAGGAAAGAGTGCACCAAAGATACTCCCGCCCGCTGCGCCAATGGGCGCCATGGCTCCGAACAAGCCCATGGCGATATGACGCATCTTGTCCGGGGGGATGTTGATGACCAGCAGCGCAACTGAGTTTGGAACCATGAAGGCTCCGCTAGCTCCAGCCATGCCTCGGACAAAGGAAAGACCGATGATATTCCGCATGAAGCCACTGATAACATGTCAGAGCACCCACCAAGCTCCTGCGCAGATGAGGGTGCGGTTATGGCCAAACATTGAGCCAATCCGCTAAGGTACCTTGACTTGCCATCAAAATCGCGTCATTGCGGGCTTTGTACCAGCGCTAACATTTGAAACCCTTGTAGGCTGTACGGACATGAAGCGGCGATCCAGGTAGCTACGTCTTGATGCAGCTTGAGATCATCGGCGATGGGGAGAGTAACCGCGATACCGGCGCCAAATAGGATTATCTAAACTATCCATCAGATCATGAATGCTTTCATCACTTATTAATATCCCAGGGCGATAAATTCTGACCTGTACGAGCTGGATCAGCCGTTTTAGTCGAACTCAATTCTCCTTGTCCCTGTCCAGGTGCATCGCCCTGAGTGGGCTCGACCACGGTGACAGGGGAAATGGTGACCAACTCGATCTTGGATTACGTTAGTACTCCGAACGGGCTTCTTACTCGTTGCTTTGTTACACCCTTTGAGAACCCGAAAATATCGAATCAACGCCATGGAAAAGGAGAACCGTGGCTTGACGCAACGGAGATCATCAGCCTCACTCCGGCGTCTTTTTCGTTTCAATTTATCTTTAGGCCGGAAGCTAGTAGAGCACCGAGAGTATATGAAGCCCCTGGTTGTTCCATCACATCAGTATTTAACTCATGAAGTGACTACGCTCTCTACAGGTATCGATTGTGTCGTCGTGGGAAGGAGCTGGTTGACCGTGCTTTGACGGTTGGTCCCCGTGGTAAGAACCGGTTATCTCTGCCATACACGTCTTGATGACTTACTTGCTACGTAAACGTTTAGGTGATCAACCCATGTTTGTTGAATAAGTATCTCGCTGACAATTGCGTATTAGGTTGTTACATAACTACGCTTCATCAGCCTAGTAAGTTACGTAACGAGTCCGAGCATGTCAACAGCGCCGATCTTCTCACGAGATATCGGATGTGTGTGCCCTTCTTAAGAGGAGCATATAAGTTGCGATCCAGCTCCTTCGTAAACTTTGTTATCACACATTCATAAATTACTTACAGAAACACCAACAACTCAGTCTACATCTACCAAACGAAATGGCTCCCCGTGTTATTGCAGTCATCGGCGGTACCGGCGCCCAAGGGATGCCCGTTGTAAGGGATCTGGTCAAGTCTGGCGATTACACCGTTCGGGCTTTGACGCGCAATCCGGACGGCCTTCGCTTCAAGGAGATCCAGTCATATGGCCCAGCTGGCGCCGTAGAGCCCATTGTCGGCACATTTGCATCTGAACAGTCCCTCAGGGAGCTCTTCCGCGGTGCCTGGGGGGCCTTCGTCAATATCGACGGATTCAACTGCGGCGAAAAGACCGAAATCTATTGGTCGATTCGTGCCTACGAGCTTGCCATCGAAGAAGGAGTCAAGTTCTACGTTTACAGCAACCTCGCCTACGCCTACAAGCTGAGTGGGTATAAGCCCGAGTTTCGTGGCGGTCACTACGACGCCAAGGGTCGAATCGGCGAATGGATCTTGTCTCAGAATCCAGATGTCACTAGGCTCCGTGGCATGCAGGCCGCGCTATTCTCGACTGGTCCGTATATGGAGATGGCTATCCACGCCTACACGCCGATGCCACCCCTCGTCGAAGATGGCGTGGTCACTTGGCGTGTGCCGCTGGGGGACGGAGCTGTGCCTGAAGTTGCTCTCGATGATTGCGGATATTACGTCAAGTGGCTGTTTGACCATCCAGAGCGGGCAAATGGGATGAATCTAGATGTGGCTATCGAACATGCCACTTATGCCCAAGTCGCAGAGGCTTTTTCGAAAGTCACAGGCAAGCCGGCACGGTATATTGACACAAGCTTCGATGACTACTTCGCCACCACGACTGTCGCCGAACTCCCCACGGCCTACAACTCTGATCCAAAGGATCCAGCAACAATGAAATACCGGGATAACTTCACGGGATGGTGGAACTTGTGGCGTCATTCGGCTGGGAACAAGGGCCTAATCCGGAAGGATTACAAGGTGCTCGATGAGATCCACCCCGGCCGTATCAGAACCGTCGAGGAGTGGTTTATACGGGAGGACAAGCGAGGCAGGGAGCTGGGACTTGGTAGCTTGTGGGAGAGAGTTCAGCCTGAGAACATCGGCCTTGTTCTCAAGCTTCATGAGGATAAGAGGCAGGGCGCTCTCTAACTTCGTAGCCAATTTGGCATACTTGTGAGAATTCAAGTCTTATTGCTCTCAATGCAAGCATCCAATTCTTTGTTTCTTCTTTTTCTTTCTTTCATAAATTCAAAATCAACCGAAAAAAGGTAAAAGAGAAGGGAAAAAATTACTTTTTTAGCAGAACGTTAAGCTGCCCTGGATTGCATTAAGTCCTTCTTTTCTTGAGTTGAATAGAGCGTATGTGTAATATCGTGTCACTTGGCATTGGGTTTATTTGAAATGTCTATTCCGTCTTGCATAACCGTGTTATTGCTACTCTGTGGAAAGACCACCGCCGCGAAATAACGGAGCGTATCTGGAACTTCAGATGTAACTGTCATGGGGCCTTGCGATTAAACGTTTCGTTATAAAGACGATTGTGAGGTTCAATACAAAATTAATATATATCTGCATTAATAACAGATCAGAAAAGTAAAGAAAATTACTGTCAGAGGAACCGTCAGATCCTCCGGTGGTTCTCTCACCTGCCTGGCTGCGTGAGTATCCTGGTACGCATGGTTTTGTTGAAGCCATTGCAGGCAACGAATGTTGACCATGTAATACTCACTCCACTGGCCACACATGGCGGATGAACTCCTCCACGTCACCCAGAAATAGCTCCGGTTGTTCCATGGCTGCAAAGTGGCCACCCTACCAAGACGATGTCAGTGTCTAGGGCCCCTGGGAAGGACGAGGATCTAGGCGTCGTTTTCAGGCTAAACTAACCTTCATATGCAGCCTATGCCATACCAGATTTCCCTCCTTCTCGAGCCATGCCACTGGCATGGGACCCAATTCGTGGGGAAATGAAGAGTATCCAAGTGGCTTCTCGCAGTAGTCCTTCGGGTCAGAGAGGGGATGATGCAGACCAGCCGTGCTGTAGGGCTGCGCAGAAAGATAATTAGCACATGGAAAACATCACTTGGCCAAGAGGAACGAGCAGGAGTGGAATCTCACCATCCTATAGGGATAGAGTCCTCGGTCAATTGACTGAGTAAACCAGTACAGCGTGACGTTGTCGAAGATTTCCTTGTAGTCGGGAGTCGTGTCGGTCCATGCAATGAACTTCTTGCCTATCCTACCATATGAATCAGCAGCCTGTCCACATCTTGGCCTGGAGAAATTGTTACCAAGACAGCAGTGCGAGCGGGTTCAAAGACAAGACATGGCCGATTGTTGCCGGTCTTGTAGTATGCTCCTGAAAATAAACATTTCCCGACGTCAAAAACTTCTGCAAGCGCTGCAAACTCTGCCGCTCAGCATCACTGACGTCACTCTGCGAAACCCCCTCAGGCTCCTGGCCGATGGCGAAGTTGACGGGCTGGGTTAGCCCTGACTAACGGCGATGATGCAACAAGGTAATATGTACCGTGGATCGCTGGGCAGATGGTTAGTGTTCAGTGGTTTCGCCCAGTGGAAACTGTCGACGTAGAAACTTACCATGACATTCCTTGTGGTTGATAGCAAGGATCCAAGAGACAAAGGCTCCGATGTCACCTCCTTGCGAAATAAGCCACCCTCAAAGCCTAGCCAAACGATGAGCTTATTCATGACGCGTCCAATATCTTAGGTGCTCCAGTCCTTAGTCAGGGGAGGACCGGACGACTGTGTATCGCCCGGCAAAGACGGGACGATAACGTGGTAGGGCAGATCTTTAGGAGCGTACTTCTAGCGCAATATCTCGATCACTTTAAGGAATTCAAGGTGGTTCCCTGATATTTTGTCAACTGTTGCGAAACGAAAGCTGCAGCGCGACGCAGCTGACCTGGCCATCCATGCAGCAGGAGATGAGGAATTTCATTCTTTTGCGGGAGAACAAAGCCGCAAAATGGATGCGAAAGCTTTCTCCGTCGTCATTCTGGATGTTTGCAATGAAGTTTGAGAATTAGCTGATATACTCTTCTCGTTGTCTCCTGAAGCGAGTAAGGTTAATTCTGAGTCACAGAAACCTAGTCATACCGGCGTTTTGATGATACCCAACACTGAGGAGCCAGCTTACAAGTCATACTTGTTCTCTCAAAACTCATTCCCTTAAGATATCCAGTCATGGGTAATCCCACACTTGCCCTCAGGTTAGAGACTCTCGTATGTTTTGGGCGCAAGCTTGGAGAGACGCAGAAGCTGTTTGAACTCATCGAGCTTCTCCTCTGAGATGCGCAGTTGGAACCTTTCCAGTTGAAATTGGGCCGCTGTCGGAATCGTGTCCGTTGCGTTTCACGATTTCATCTGGAACTAGCGATGTCAGTGGAGGGGAAATACGGACTGCACATGGGTCTGCTTGAATAATTGCTTGACCGGCCGATGACAAAAATCGACTTTTTTTACGTAACAAGGGCGAGGGCGGTTCGGGCTCCGGGGTGCTCAGTCAAACGTTTCCCAATGGCGAATCTGGTCATCGATTTTTCCAGTTCTCTGGGGAGCTGGAAGATGTGAGTAACATTCCGTGGCCATGAGCTAAGTGCTCCGACCGGCTAAATCATTCCAGCGACAGGTAAACCAAATGTCAGTCGAGTCCACGCGTTCCCATGTTTAGCCTAAACAAAATACCTTGTGTGGTGCCGTGAGGCAGTTTCAAGGCTCCCGGTGTGGCCCGACACAGTTGCGCATGTGTACTGGGTAGACGTAGGGTAGGATGGCAGACTAAGGATGTGTTTCTGAAAGCAAGGAGCCAAGGACTTGTCAGAAGTGAGGATATCTCAAGATGAACGAGCGTTGGGCGATCATTGACGACGGCGCTCTACTCCCTAATTGACCCCTTTCACAGTCAACCTGGCATGTCAAAATAATCACAAAGCGAGACCGTTCGCTACAGGCAAAATCTCGTTTTCGCTGTTAATGCTCACCAATGTTTATTGGGTAATTGTAGTCATGGTCATCTTTCCGGGGCAAATGACGGATCGCAAGTTGTCACATCATAACCCCCCGAGACAGAGCTCAGCATCTAGGAGAGCAGGGAGCCGAGCCTGGTTCAGAGAATGGGAAGCAAGGTTCACGAGTTGGTTATGAACCAGCGCTACGCAGGATATAATGCGTCTTGATGAGCGAGCCAGGGACCGTGGACAAACTGGAACGATGATGCTCGAATGTTGCATGGCATTGGGAATATTGACATGCCTGTATTCTGTGGACTACTGTATTACTTGCTACAATAGTCGGTCCTCCGAGAATCGACCAGCAGAGAGAAGGAATAGATTTGAGTAGCAGACAGCTTGACCTTTCGGGCCTGAACAAAAGAGGGAAAGGATAAGCTGCTGGAACTTGAAGAACTTTGGGACTCTCCACGTAGTCTCAAGGCCACAGCTTCACCCCCCACGAGCCAGTATCACGGATGCCTCTACTGCCCTTGCAATCTCATGTCGTGGGTACACAGGTCCCTTTTCCAGGCACTTGGCCACGTAAGCCAGATTGGATTCGAGAAGGCATGTATTGAGCCGGACTATTAAGGCTGTTGAGGGTACGGGGTTGGGAGCAAGTGCTGTTGCAAAATCACCGAATGTAGAACCTGCATTTCCGGTGCCAGCCCCAGAGGATCCGGGCCTGCTGATTCTAAGTTCTATTGTGTCTGGGCTGAGAACCTTTGCTCCAAGGCTTTGAAGTTGCTCCTGGACGCCGACCGCGGTGAGAAACTCGGGCTGTTCGAGCTGGTTGCTAGGATGGCCTGAGACGTCTGTGTCAGAGCTGTCATAGCTGCCGTCCTCTGGAGATAGTAGGAAAGAGGGACAGTATCTCTCGGGCCGTCCAACAGAAGCTGTATTCCAGTTTGTGCCCGTCGCTTGGTGCATGTCGTCCCTCCCTGGCCCAAGCAGCCACTGCATGGAAGCTAGGAGTTGTTCGCGTGTGCGGAGGCGTAGCGTTGAACCGAAAGCGCGCTCCATGTCTTCGGCCGGTACGTAAAGATCGCCTCTGAGATAAAGGCAAGCTTGAGACAGTGTCGCCTTAACTAGACGGACTGGGAAAGAGTTGGAGTCCCACGCATTTAGGTGAGTTCGGGGCCAGGCTTGTTCAACGAGAGGTGCCATGTCGGTCAAGCCGCTCCCGGTCTCGACATTGATCAAGTCCTCCACATGTACGTCAAAGGTGGGAGACGAGTCGTCGTCGACGCTCATGACGAACGAGGGGGGTTGGCACGATGATGCTTGGGGCATACTAGCATCCGCCGGCCGACAGCTCGGCCGCTCGTGGAGGTTCTTCTCTATGTTTGGCCCATCGTCTCGTCTATTATCTCGTTCGTTTTCTGGCTCACGAGGCGTGCTGGTGTCGGTCGGGGTTGAAACAGACCTCGCTAGAACTAGGGCCTGCCTCGTGCAGTGCTGGAGTCGAGCCATCAACCTCGGCTGCCTCGCAATCTCTTCCGTGTGGAGCATTTCGTCGCAGAAGCTGATGAGCACGTGGCTCATTTCTTCAATGGTGTCCTCGAGATGCTGGACTCGACGCCGTGTTGCTTCCTCGGCAGCCTGTCGTCGCTGGCGAAAGTCATGCTGGGCTTGGCGATTTCGCTCTTGACGCGTCTAGAAGCAGTGAGCAAGTGGTCGAGATAACGTCGAGATCGTTATGATTAACGTAGCATGTTCATACCGACATGAACGAAGGCGAGTCGGGGTATAGAAACCATAGCCACGTACCTTAACATCCTCATTCTTCTTCTTGGTTACTCGTGGCATCTTACGGTGTGTGTTGTGACATGAATGAAGGAGCTGGAGACTGAACTGGCCAGGATTAAAGCGCCCCGTCCGATGGATTGTTGGCCTTGGGTGTTGTCGGCATTTTCCCCTAATCATTCCATAGTGGGTCATCGGTCTGATTACTCAACAGGTTTAAAACAAGAGCCGGGTGGTTCACTAATCGATTAATGATGAAAAACGTGACGTAAAAGCTCCGACAGTGACATGATTGGGTCGAGCCATGGCGTGTCGTAGCAACCGAGTCGGTACCCTAATCAACTGGAATGTTCCTAGTGAAGACTAACTCGATAAATAGAGCGAGAACGAAGCATGTCGTGAGTCACATCCAGAAACTAGCCCACGGAATACAGATTCTACTTGACAAATCTCAACATGCCATCCAAGCGTACAGTTCTCATCACCGGGTTCGTCAATCTAACTCTTCCTTCAGCTTTAATTGACCCATTGAACTAACGGCTCTTCTCCGGCCTATAGCTGCTCAGAAGGAGGAGCTGGCCATGCTCTCGCTCTCGAGTTCGCCGCTCAAGGGTTTCGGGTCTTTGCTACAGCTCGATCTACGAAATCACTCGTTCTGCTCGAAGAGAAAGGCATTGAGACCCTGACGCTTGATGTGACGCGGCCAGAGAGCATATCCGCCCTTAAGACTGAGATTGCTAAGCGGACTGAAGGGAAGCTGGACGTCCTGTTCAATAATGCTGGCACGAGTGAGTGGCTCTACCAGGGCTCCAAAAGCTGTTTAAGTGCTAACAACTCTAGTGTACGAGGCTCCGGCGATTGAAGCCGACCCAGCCGAAGTGCGGAAAATGTTTAACGCCAACGTCTTCGGTCTCTTCGATATGATCCAAGCCTTCACGCCACTTCTGCTTGCCTCCGTCTCTAGCTTGACTTCACCGCCTACCATCATCAATACTGCATCAGTTGTAGCCCGAATTCCCTATCTGTTTACTGCCCAGTACAACGCCTCTAAGGCGGCCGTGTCCTCCTACTCTGACACCTTGCGGGTTGAGCTAGCGCCCCTGGGCATCAAAGTGGTCACGTTGTTTATGGGATTAGTTAGAACAAAGATCACGTCGCCCGACAAGGCACAGTTCGGTCCCAACAGCCTCTACATTGATGCTGAACCGGGTCTTAGGGAAAGGTCCCGGCTTCATCTGCGAGACGGCATGAAACCTGAAGAGTTCGCACGACTGGTGGTTCAGGAAGCCGTAAGCAAGAAGCCGGCTCTGGGCCAGGGAGAATACATCTGGCAAGGAACAAATGCGTATATTGTGTGGCTGCTCAACGCAGTTGGATGGAGGAAGATCTTTGACAGTACAGTTGAGGGAGCGGTTGGCTTGAGGAAGGAGATAAAGCGTGCCATCTTCGAGCGGGGCCAAAATAGTGCACTTTGAGCAATCTAGACAGCGGTTGTGGTAGTTAAATGTGAAGATAGGCAGGGTAGA
Organism: Neonectria sp. DH2; assembly: GCA_003934905.1. Taxonomy (NCBI): domain Eukaryota; kingdom Fungi; phylum Ascomycota; class Sordariomycetes; order Hypocreales; family Nectriaceae; genus Neonectria; species Neonectria sp. DH2. Next base: position 353,734 of record RQWH01000015.1, on the reverse strand, counting down.
TGGATTAATCCAGGTTTCATACCTCAGTTTGGCAGTATAGCCGATGTAGGTGTGGTGACAAACCACATCGGGAATGGCGACGCTGACGTCGAGCTCTCCAAGTAGACTGAAGTCGAGCTGAAGAATAATGTCGGATTGACTACACAAACTGGAAATATTAAAGCAAGCGTGACAACAGCTGGTCAACGCCTTAAGTAACGCAATAACTGCGGGTCCTTGTAATATGATAACGGCTCTGATCATATAGACCTTCCCCACAGAGGCTTACTACCGCAGCGCATGCTAGGCGGGCAGGTTGGGCTTCGGGTCTTGGGTTGGGGCGCGTGATGAGAACAGTCGGGTCACACATCATTGTAGGAAGTATCATATCGAAGAATCAAACCTTCTCCTTCACTGGGTGAACTCAACTCAACTGCCCCGTTGGCGGAGCTAGTAAAAAGAAGGCAAGGGTCAACTCTGTGTTACGTTATGCTGCCGAGCAAGTCACGCGTGTATCCTCACACGCGCACGGGCTGTCTTACCTAGCGGCTTAGGCTTCTCGCAGATAAAAAATGGGCACATCATCCGCCCGTGATAGCAGATTACGAATATCTCGGTTGGTCTTACGTACATAATGTAGACAACAGTTGAGGTGCGATGGGTATTAAAGTCAGCAAGCTCAAGACAGAAGGAATTAACAAAAAGGATCTCAAATACATAATAACAACCAAAAACTTGACTCAGACTCTCTACAAACTGTTTGACGTTCACCTTTCGCAATGGCGTACCAAGAGCTCACAGACACCGCGGCGGCCGAGAAAGCCATCGCATCAATCAACCCCAACAAGCCAGTATACATGCTCAACCTCTTGAAGTTCCGACCCGTTGCAGTCTATGACCCCTCGAGCCCGCCAGAGATTATTTCTCTCGCCTCTTGCAGCGGTCGCGAGGCATGGCAACAACGCTACGTGCCTGCTTTCTTTGCGCTTCCGACCATGACCGGGACTCGGGTCCCATTTTCGGGCAAAATGGTGGGAAAGGTGCTAGGCCTACAGGACGATGATTGGGATGAAGTGGTTCTTGTCAAGTACGAGAACGTCGAGGTTTTCAGAGATACCATCATGAGTGAGGAGTATGCGCGGACATCGGTGCCTCATCGACTTGCTGCACTCGCTGATGCGAGGTTGTTTGCTTTTGAGTTTTTAGGCGCTATTTAAGCACTGTTGAGCAGAGTAATTTCATATGCTGAAGACGGGCCTGCAACTGAAAGAGGGGATGACAAGTTGAGGGGCAACGTGTATAATTAGCAAGGACGATTGATTATCCCACCGGCTCTGCGAACCACTCAGTATTAAGCTATCCGAATACTAGCCCCTTACAGAGCACGTTGAACCCTTAGGAGAACCAGTTTCCCGTTCGAAAATATCTCGTTCTTGCCAGAAAACCTCGCTTACATTCTACCTGCACCTTCATGCAAGATGGAACTATGTTTGATGCGAGTATATCCTTCAGTGCGATACCCGTGGTCATCCCCGGAATGTAGCATACTTGGCAAATTCTTCGTCCTCCATCAACATCTTTAACTCTTCAGGAAACGTGCCAAATAGAAGCTCAACGCCGCCGTGCTTGTCCATAGGGAGAATAATGCACATCCGAAATGCCGAGTTGAAGCCCTCCATGAGCGGTCGCACGGCGTCAGGAGCTCCTGCATTGTCGAAGAACTCACTACCAAACAACACATCGCTCGTCGGGAACAACATCATGTTGGTGACCATGGCGTCCATCCCGCCAAGACGCATGAAGGCATACCTGAGCTGGGTGTAGTCGGGCACAGTCTGCAGCAGCGTGAAGGCGTCGTGTACAAGCGATGGCCTAATGCGCGCGGCTGCTTCGCGGATGACCAAGGCAATGCTCCCAATGGTTGTCTCGGGCGAACAGAGTGTCTCGACGGGCATGGAAGGTCGATTCACCACAATGAGGTTGCCCATGTAGGTAGACGGAAGCAAAGGAGAAAAGTACGGTCGACCGTCGATGGGCAGCTCCAAAATGGACTCATCATCGGGTCCAAAAGTTTGTCCCTGAGACTCCTTTGCCACACGGTATCGCGCCCTGATCATTGCCCTCCAGAACAAAGCCTGCACAATGTCGCTGGCTGATGTCACAACCCCTTTGGCCCCGGGATCAACAGCCACTTCTCGTTTCAGCGTTTCTAGATTCTCAGGCGAGACATAGAAAATTCTTGAATCTAAATGTCGGTCTTGCTTGGCGGGAGGAAGAGCAGGTACCGGGAAGTTCATCTTGGCTTTGTACACGCCGTCTCCAGCTTTGAGTTCTTCTGGCGCCGCAAACCCAAGATATTCCCATGTAGTAGGGTCTATCTCTTGGGCTGGTCGGGCGTATCCTTCCTGCTCCCAGAGCATGTGTGGAAGGCTCCGATTCATGCTCTCGGGGTCTAGCCAGCTACAGGTTGCTGATGTGTCGCCTTCAGCATATCTGCAGCTTTCGGCCCACGCTCTGATAGTGGTTACAACACCGGTTCCATCGAAGCACGAATGATGAAATCCTGTAGCAAGCAGGCAGCCGCCCTCGACAAAATTCGCCTGTGCGATCATGATGTCGGCTGGGAGCGTTGGAAACCAGGGGGCTTCGAGGACGAGTTCGTCCTTGAATGCTGAAGACAGAAACCCGGCTTCTCGTAGCTCTTGAAATGGCGGAAGAGTGTGCGAAAGGTCCCTGTACACTAACTGTCTTGGACTAGAAGAGGAGCGCATCGGATCGTTATCCCGAGAGGGTGATGTAGGTGCTACTGATGTGATCCGGATCTGGCCTTTCCTGTATCCGGCTTCTTGCTCCGAGCAAGCCATCACCTTCATGTCGAGGGTTGAGATGAGACTGATTGTGCGAGCAAGACCCCGCTGCAATCCCGCATATGCTTGTTCAAAACCGACGCCTTTGCGCAGAGGAATGTAGAATAGCATTTTCACGTAGAGCTTAGGCATGAGCAAGTCGAATTCGTTCATCTTGAGCGACTGCCGTGTCTTGTACTTGCTCAGAAGTTCTTTCATCTTGCTCAACTTGTCATCGAGTTCGGAGCTTGTTCCGTTCGTATTTGTCGCTCCAGCCACCAGTTGTGCAAGGGCAGCAGAGAACTTGGCAATGGTGGGGTTTGCGTATACATGTCGAGGTGCCAGTTGCTCTTGTAATCCCATTGCACCCCGGAGAGATCGTATGGCTCGGAACACAAGGAGTGAGTCAAGCCCAAGGTTAAAGAGGTCCGAGTCTAGCGAGGCGTTTCGAATTGCAGGTGACAGCGAGCCAAAGATGTGGCGGACAGCGTTGGTGATGGACTCAATTGAGGTAGTATCAACCGTCATCGACAGCTGCGTGTCCGAATCGCCCGATCGTGAACCGTAAAAACGCTCAATGTACTCAGCGTAGAGTGTCAGGGTGGCACGTCGCTTGACTGTTCCCTTGTCTGTGCGTACGAATGGCTTGTCTTCTTCTGCAAACATGATGTAGTCCCTGTGCAGCTGATCTTTATGCAAAGACGAAGCATTGGCCTTTTGTACCGTCTCCCAGATACTGTCGAAGAGCTCGTCATTTCCTGCTGAAGGGTCTTTCAGCTCGATGAGTAGGGCAGCTTGGGGCTTTGCCGTTCCAACCTGTGGGGTATCAGTACTCGAGATGACAATATTACTTATTGGAAAGTTGAGGAGCTTGGATGGGAAAACTCACCACGAGGCAACCGTTAATTGCAGGGTGTGTGGTGACAAAGGCTTCCGTGTCCAATGGGGATATTTTGTAACCGTTGGACAGGACAACAATATCATCGCTCCTCCCCTTGTAGGCCCAGTGATCAGGCTTCGTAGGATGCTTCACATACAAGTCCTTCAGATTGATTTCTTGTAGGTCGGGAAAGGTGTGGAAGATTCCCTGAAACAGAGACCAGTGCTCATTGCGACGCACCCAATGCTCGTACACTCCGGGCTCCACCTCTTTAAACTCGAAGCCGGAGTAGGGATGGAAAGCAAAGTAGAGCCAGTCTTCTCTATCAACTTCAAGATTTCCGATGAAGAGGCCCTCTGTGGTGCCCGTCAAGTTGAGAACACGGACGACTTTGTTGACTTTTGAAGCACTGATTGGACTGATCGGACCTTCATAGCGAAGCTTAGCGTTTTGCAAGGAAATAATCAGCCTTAGATGACTTACCACCAGATGCGCAGATGAATTTGGCTGACTCGAACTTGGCCAAGACGTCGGGTGTCTCGCCCAGCTCATCGACAAGTGATGGCACCATGCTCCATATGTCAATCTTTCCATGATCTACTAAAGACTCTATGAGGTCCATGTTGGGTATGACTCCCACGGGTCCCATAATGCAGTGCATGCCGTAAAGCGAAGGTATGAGCATATTCATGATAATACCCGCTCCCTTGAGTGACGATGTTGATTAGTTGACAGCTCTCTAGTACTTTGTTTAGTCATATACATACGTGACTCATCGGAAATGACGAGTATAGTCGATCCCCCTCCTTCCACATTGATGTCCAAGGAGGCATTCCGCCATCACCTTCGGTGGGTGGAAGTAGCCGCACGGCATCCATGGTACCTATGAGAACATGTGACCATGTTATGGGCTTCGGCAAGCCCGTAGAACCAGAAGTATGCAGGACGCAGAATGGGTCTTCGGCAGCTTCTTCGAACTTCTTGTTGTATTGATAGTGGTCCGTTGTTTCGGCGTCAAGAAGGTCATTGGTTTCTGGAATGTCTAGAATTTTCATAGGGCGTTGTCGGAGAAATTCCTTGACCTGGGGAAGATGCCGTTGTTCGCTGGGCTGAATCCAAATGCCACATTCTGCTGCTTCGAGGACAGCTAGAGCGCCTTCAGTGCTGTTCTTCGGCGAAAGGAACAAGGCCTGTAAAGAAGAGAATAGTATAAGTCAGGTGCCTTTGATCTTGTTTGGAACATCGCATTTCAGTACTACATACCTTGTACCCTGTTTTGATGCAGGCGTAAGTCAACAAAATATGACGAAGATCGTCTTGGTTCAGTTAGCGGACAAACTTTAATGAAATTCCCATAGCTCAGAATATATTTCCAACTCACGAGGTCCGATATAGCCCACTGTCTCGAACGTGGTGCTTTTCCCCAGCTTGTTATGCAACCACCAAGCTGTTTTGTCCACTGCCCTCGCAAAGGTGCGAGCAGATACATGGCGCAGTCCTTGTGAAATATCGGAGGAGGTCGCTACCGAGTAGATAATTCGATCTGGGTCGGTAGAGGCCAGGTCGTCCAAAATTTGAGGGATTAACCTCTTGCCGTACTTGATTGGTGCCTCCATTACAGCTGCGAATCTCAGAAGAGAAGCCGAAGAAGGTAAATGCACTTGAATACTTTTGAAGAAAGTGCCTACAGAGATATATTCAATTCAATGTATCTTCTGTAGCTAGTTGTGGGTTCGTCTGTAGTATTAATAACAACATAAAAATTGACACAGTGACTTAAAGTAGTTTCCACGTCGTGTTTGATCCTGCACTCGCAACAACACCGCATTAGCACAACCGTGGCCGCAAAACGATTACAGCTCTCTCGGCAACCTTGAAATGGTTGAATGCCGATTTGATCCACAATCCGTAGTACATCTATCCAGAAGTGGCAAAACGGCCCGAACTCTTTTCGGTGCCCCGACGGCCAAGTGTAAGCTGATCTTAGAACCCGAGAACTCATAATATGTAAGCTGACCAATCTCCCAGGCATCCCCGAACGTGTAAGATTCCAGCGTAGAGAAATCTGACATACTGCGGTCTGACAAAAAATCAGTAATCAGATGCCGAGAGGCTGAGTCTGTCTTGGAACCGCAGAGGAGGATAGTCTGGGTCTGCGTGGCTGGCGTTAGGCCTCATCGTCAACACATGCACGAGCGTAAGGCGTGCTTGTCAGTTGCAACGTTCAGTGGCGTGCGGCGATTGCCTCTTGCCACTTCTGCCGGGCCTCGCAGCGTTGTTCGTGTCAGACGTCGTCGATAATGCAAAGCTGTCGTTCACTTATACGACTTCCAGTGAACTATTTTCTATTTATCGCAGTGAAATCCCCAGCTATCTCTGGTTTTTCAACTTCCTCTTCTTATCAAGTAGCTTCCTACTCATTGTCAGTATTCTTTCAATTCATTCAACCTGCCTCAGCAGCCATGCATGTTCTTCCCATGATCCCGAGCTCCGAGAGCCTTGCCTCAAACGAGAAATTGTCGCAAGCTGCACAGGAGGCAACAGAGATATCCGTCAAGATCCTAAGCCTCATCTACGAGTATGCCTTGAACAAATTCGACGACACCGCAGACAGGCTTGCCGCTGGCATCCCCAAGTTCCTCTCGGTCATTGATCAGTTCGTCATTGCGGGGAAACAAGTGGAAATGTGTCTCCCAGCATTTCCCTTCAAGTCTGCAAACAGAGTCTACAAAGTGTTTGGTATCTTACCCGACAAGGCTGAGGAGCTGTCACTGGAGCGTTTGAATACCATGTGCGCTCGCATTGGCCAGGTGTACGAGCCAGGCGCGAAGCTCACTATCATCTCGGATGGCCTCGTCTACAATGGTACGTGTACTTACACTCTGCGTGTCGCTTCTATTCCAGCTGAGTCGCTAATGCAGTACTTCGCGTGTATAGACTTGTTGAGTATCCCGGATCGAGATGTCTGGGCTTACGGTCAGGCTTTGCGTGCAATGGCTCTTCAGAAGGGTTTCATCCACATCGACTTCTCTCGTCTTCAAGACCTGGTCAACTTTCCCCTCCCTGAGAAATTGGAGGAGATCACATATGTCGCCAATGCTACCAACTTCCGACGATACCTCCTCAACAAATATGGCAAAGATGACCTGGATATCGATCATGAGATTGCTACCAAGCCTGACACGCTTATGACTTATCGTGGCTATCGAAGGTTTCTCGAGTCGGACTTGCAACACGTCTTTCCAGCCGGCAACGGTCGATCAGTCAAAGCCTACAAGAAGAACGTGAGGTTTCTGGCCAAGGAAATGCTGATCCGAGGATACGTATGTCCATCCAATCCCCCATATTACTACACCCGCAGCCCCTATCTCCGCGTTTATGAAAATGCAAACAAACAGTTTGTTATGATGCTAAGAACCTTTTCTCGAACAGGCATTCGCAGGGGCAGTCAAATCGGCCTTTCCAGATCATTTGCGTCTCTCCATTCATAAATCCACTGGCGAGCACAAGGTTTCCATGAGCCTACTCAACACCAAAACTGGCTATACGACGCCATGGCACTGCAGCGTTGCTCTGATGGCGGACGGTGAGTGGATTAGCTCCCCGATGGGCGACTTCAAGGAGGATTCCAGACTGGAAGTCGTTTGCGAGGATGGTCGGCCTAGCTTCTTTGAAGAGAAGGTAGCACGTCGTGAGCTTGTCAATGGGAATTAGAGCAAGTACTTGGGTAGTTGATTTAGGAGAAATTTGTTTGATATCTCTTACTATCTGAACTTCATATCTGGGGGTAGAACAAGATTTCTTACTGCGACGGACTAGGTAGACAGACACCATGGTGCTCAATTCCAGTCAACCTACTCTGCATTCTCCTCTCTGCGGTGAACGATCTCCATGTGAGCGCTCACGTATGTCAAGGGAGCCGTAATCATCATATACCTGTACCTGTATAACAAGTAAAATCGTTTCACTCCACTTAATTTGTATCCCTCTTTGCCTCGATTTATTTTCTTGTTATTTAGTAGCTTCGCTCGTCTAGACAAATATTCAATCTTAGGTGGAACATGTACAGACGATTCTCTTTGTCAGTGACTTTTGCGGGTTGCTCATCAGCTGTATTCTTCTCAAAATTGCAACTGCCTCTCGAGCCAAATCCTTCTCGTTGTCATTAGTAGTATCAACACTGAAACCCAAATGTAGCCCCTCTAATAGACTTCAGAACCTGTATTCATATCTAGAAGCTGGTGCCGACTAGCTGCCATAGGCATTAGTGCCTTCAAGTACCTGACGCGCTCTTCAACCTGCAGTAGAAGGGCCAAGTGGCCCTCTCTCATTGACCGAGCTCTCAGATCTATAAGAACATTGTGAAGGTTATTTAATCTGGCCACAATCAGAGCTTCAACGACCGTACACCTGTCGATCGAGTCTGGGACAAAAAAAGCGCCTACATGCACTTTGGGCCACTGGTCGGCCATTTCCAGCTGTCCGTGACTTTCTCCAAGCCGTCCTTGTACGTATCGCTGTACCAAGCCAGTGCACACGACACTCAGGGATTTGGCAAGCAAAGCTAGGAGTAGTATGCACTCGGACCGTGATTTGCAATGTGGGCAAGCCAGGAGCGTCCTGCACTGCCGAATGGGCTCCCTGCAGGTTTCCAGAAGGCCATCGATACTTGTCTCCGACTTGGTGCCCTGCGTTTCGACCTTTTCCAAGAGACGGGCAACGAGACCAAGGCACTGGCAATAATTGCCATCACCCTGGGCTTTTGTCTCACTGCTCTCTCTCCCCGAGTACGTTCTGAATGTCTCGGAAGAGTTGCTTCTGGACAAAGAGGGACCGAATGATAACTCGGGAGTCGTGCCGACTATGGTCTCGGGCCTCTCATAGCCAAAGCGTATTTCTGCTCCAGGAAAATCCGACGACTTGACGTACGTCGGGCCACTGTCGCAATCAGACGTCCTGAGGGCCGCGGGATCTCTCCACAATTCCCTACCATCTACACGAGTTCTTCATCAGCATGAAGCCCAATATTATGCGATTGTAAACAAATCGAAATTCTTCTTTTGCGACACCTGCAGTGTAGAGGGATCGAGAACCTTGCTCAAGCACGCCCTATCACTATTGTCGATCAACAGTAAAACTATTTGACTCACGTTGAGGTAAAAGATCAGGAAGCCTGCCAGGGCTCGATGCGATGTTATTACGAGCGGTGCTACTGTCTTGCCAGGGAAGTTCAAACAGATCACCAAAATTATATTCGGTGGAGTTGGTAGGCTCGTGATTATTGCCTGGAAATGTATTTGTCAGGTGGGAATCAAGCCCATAGTTTGCCTCGAGAAACTTATGTGTCGAGGAAGGTTGATTTTCCTCATTCTCTACCGAGCCCAACAGCTTTTGCCAGTCTCTCTGGCTAAACTCATCGTCTCCGCAAATATCACTTTGGCTTGACGTGGTACTGTGCGTTGCTAGAATATTGTTGCCTCTGCTACTTGGACTTGTGCGCGAGGCTAACCCACGTTTTCGGCCGGCTCGAAACCGTCTCGGAGGATATTTGCACACAATGGAAGAGGCTTTACACCTGTCGCATCCGGATGGGTTCGCGCTGCACCGAAGCTGCAGAATGAGATGGTGATAAGTAGCTATACAGGCGAAAGCGAGGAGCGGATTGGATTGAGTGCCGCCTACCTTACGTGCCCGACAGAGCTCGCATGCCTGGTGGATTGTTGTTCCACGTCTGTTTGTATCTGCGCTAGATATAGAGCTTGGGAATGTCGTATCTGCTTCGAAGACTGGTTCTTGTCGATGACGATCGTAGCTTAGCGTTCCAAACATGGTAAGATAGCAATAGATCTCAGGCCACAGCAAGAATTTACTAGGGCCTCTTGACGGGGAAAGGGGCTAGGAGATAGGCCATGATGCACAGAGGGCTATTATATCCGCAAATACGGGAAATTTTGGAGGTGTTGCTAATGGAACACTGTAAGAGTCGCATTACTTCAAGCTGAGCCATGTAAATTTGCAATATTGCCACCAACCCGGCATCGCCGGATTTCCAACTCAGCCGCACGCCTAGATCACGCCGCAGCATGTAAGTCCCCAAAATGATTATTGATCACAGCTAGATTGAGTAAGTCATTGTCATCAGAACTAACATTACTACAACCCCGCTGACTGATCTAGCTCTAGTAACGCCGCGACTCGCTACGTGGACTTGCTCACTAGAATTGCGTGAGACCGGCTTCACGGACTCTCCTAGGGACAGACAGGTCTGGGCCCCAGCGTGACACATTTCACTGAGACACCTTTGAGGGCATTCGGATATGACTGTATGCCAACAAGAAAGCCGCAAGGCGTATTATTGGGGGGACTTCGTCTGATCTGTAAGCTGACCGCATTTCGCTGACCACATCTCATGCTGACCACACCTGGAACTGCCCGAATCGGAACGGACCGCACCTGGAGGCAATGGCATCCAGTACAAATCAGCGGCGTTTGGAAGTGGCTATGGCCAAGGAATAATAACTGCCCCCACGTTGATTCGTATTGACGGAGATATTATATAAATATTTGAAAGACGCGATTGGTTCGGATATCTGTGTGGTGGACAGTTCTCATGAACATGCAAATCGATCGGATACGTGCCGAGACACGCTAGAACCCTGTCCATAGATGGCAGACGTAAACACCAAAGTTCTCGGTTCGACGAATCGCTAAATGCTCGACGGTGGTCACGCCGCTGCAACTTGGACTAGATCACTATCGATGGACAATGCCAACGTCAGCAAGGGGTTGCACACTCCGCCAACAATACACAGTATAGCCATGCACAGCTGCCTAGATCTATTTTCTATTCCTTGGTATCCGAGGTCTATAATCGGGTTGTGTATTGCACGTGATTATGCTTGCCCGTAGTAGAGCTACCATACTCAATGCACAGGGAAAGGTTGAAGTTAAGGCGCAATACTCTTCACCGAGCAATCCTCCTCTTTGAAACTAACTGTTGATACGATTCTGAAGAAAAATCAGTTTGCCTTTAGCTATGCCTGTGACTTTATATACCCCAGACTAGGCTACGACGCTGTCCTGAGGGAAGTCTGTACTACAGGAGAGTGTTTCAAGTTTCTTCACCTCCTCCATGGACTCGAGCTTAGCCGTTACTGCACGGAAGGAGTCGCTCCCAAGTGGGACTCTCAATGCTTGGCCATACCCCTGCTTTGTCAGGTCCTTGGCCAAGCCTGTTCCATCCACAATTTCGACGATTCTTTTAGCAGCAAGAACCGGATCGCCTGGTTGTTTCCCTGCCAGGTTTTCCAAAAACGAGACTGTGGCATCCACTGATCCACCGACATATGCTTCCCCAAGTCCAGCCTTGGGCTTGCTGAAGCTATGAAGGAATCTGGTTCGGAAAATACCCAGATCAATAAGAACGACACGGATTCCCGCAGGCCCCACCTCCAACGCAAGAGCTTCCGACATACCCTCGACGGCGTATTTGGACGCTGCATAAGCAGTCGTAGCTGAGAAAGGCGTTAGGCAGACAATACTACCAATGTTGACAATGGTAGGGCATCGTTCTGTCCCAAGCGAGCGAAAGTGTGGCAAAACGCCCTTGATGCAGCGCATGGTTCCAAGAGTGTTGGTGTCCATTTGCTGCACGAATTCGTCTTCCCTGTTACAAGCTCAGTCACAGGCCAAAGGATAATGGAAGAAGTTCAATGGAAGACCAACCCAGTGTCCTCTAGGCTCCCGAGGATGCCGTAGCCGGCAGTGTTGATAAGCACATTGATTCCTCTTTCGCGGACAACCTTGTCTACCCGCTCTTTTGTGTCGGCATGCGTCACGTCCAGTTGAAACCAAGTCCCGCCCAGCTCTTGCACCTCAGGGTGGTCGTGTGCAGCTTTCTTTGGGTTGCGTGCCGTTGCAACAACGGAGTGGTTCGCTTTGAGAGCTTCGATCGCTAGCTGAAGCCCCAGCCCCGACGACGCTCCAGTAATGAGGAAAGAATATTGCGCCATGATTATGGGTAAGAGTTTTAGTGTTCAAGATCCACACCAGGACAGAAATAAGTCTGAGAAAAGTCGAGGGGGCGTTGTATTTTAAGTCACACATCGGTTTAGCCTAAACGAGTACGTAACGAGTCGTTCTTCTACATCAATGGAGAATTTGAAGAAAACACGACATGGGGACGCAGATTGAGAGGCAAACTGGATCTGTGAACGCCGAACGGGCTCCACGGAATGAGCGAGCAGCGTTTGCCACCTTGATGCCCAATCGGCTCAACTTCCTCGGGCGGCGACCATACCGGGATGACACCGAGTATGACTGTCCGCAGCCGACACTCCCAACCCTAAATTCTTCTTCTGCACGAATAAGCTGACTACCAAACTAACCCCAAGACTGGAGGCCGAAGTCTGAACCACCAAATAGCGCGAACTTTTGAATATTACCATCTTGCTTTGCCACGGATGTCACCACGTAAGCAAGCATAGCTGGCCACTCTGTCAAAGTCAGCACGCTCAGATGCATGCAAAATCATGCAAACGGATCAGGACATCCGAGATGGGGGGGAAACGCATTATAGTTGTTGTCAGCTTACATTTTTGAACCGGATTTGGTCATCATGCCCGTCGGGATTACGAATTGGTCTAACACCGACGAATACGGAGATTACAAGCTGCTGCAGAATAGTCTTTGCATGGCTATAGGGATGCATGGATCACGAAAGAAAAGTGGGATTCGGCCGAGAATAACCCTCTACTCACTTGAATGCAAATTCGTCCGTGATCATATGCTACGCCAGTCCCCGTTCCATCCACGACAAAATATCCAAAGCCAAAGAAATGCATCGACTACCAACACAGTCCAAAATGAACACTGTTAGCGACTGCAGCAGTGAGAACTTGGCCACCGTCATTCTCACAGGAAGCACGGGCTCCTTAGGTTCATACCTTCTGAACTCGCTTATGAACCAGAGGCATGTGAGGAAGATATATTGCCTTAACCGCTCTGAAGATGGCCAAGCCAGACAGAAAGCAATCAGCGGCAGCCGAGGACTAGCCACCAATTGGACTGACCAAAAGGTTGAGTTTCTTCACGTCGATCTCTCACGAATAGGCTTTGGCTTAAGCCGGCGAAGATATGGTCAATTGCTTGAAGAGGTCACCCACATCATCCGTGAGTCTTATCCACCCGTTCTGTATCTCAATAGAATTGCAACTAAGTGCTCGCCTCTCAGACAACCAATGGCCAGTCAACTTCAATTGGGATCTTGCCTCATTTGAACCACACATAAGAGGTGTCAGACACCTTTTAGATTTCTGCACTGACAGCCCGCGTGGGGTCGAATTCTTATTTGTATCGACAATTGGAACTGTCAGTTATGTCCCGACATCTGAGCCTATTGCCGAACGTCCAAATCAACAACTTTCACCTCGTCTTGGTGGTTACAGCGCATCAAAGCTCATATGCGAGCTCATCATCGAGGATCATGTTCAGTCCACTGGTCAACGGAAAGCGTCCATCTGCCGGGTTGGGCAGATTGCTGGGCCGATTCTGGAACACGGCGGTATGTGGAACAAGCAAGAATGGCTCCCGACTGTACGTCTTCGTCTCCCAAACCCGTCTTCAGTCTATTTAAGAGCTGACATGAGTTTTCTTTGCGCAGATCATTGCGAGCTCTAAGCACATCGGCTTACTTCCATCCAACCTCGGTGCTATGGATAGAATTGATTGGATCCCGGTGGATCTCCTCTCTGAAATTATTCTGGAGCTAAGTGGTGTCGTGCGATCTCCTACCTCTAGGAAAGATACGCCGTCCTGTATTCCCAAGGTTAAGAAGAAGGATGCCCATGGGGGCACCGTCGCCATATACCACGCTGTCAACCCCCATGCCATCAAGTGGGCAGAACTTGTTCCCACAGTCGCAAGTTTGGTGGGGATTGACTCAGGGCATATTGTCTCGTGGAATCAATGGGTTGAAGCCCTACGCCTCTCGGAACAAGGCAGCGACTTGAAGTCAAATCCGGGCCTCAAGTTGCTGGACTTCTTTCAGTCGCTTCAGCTTGGCGGCAATGATAAGAAACACGACAATCGAATGATGCCTTTACTGGCAACAGAGCTGTCCGTAATACGGAGCAAAACATTGGCATCTTTGAGTCCGGTAACTGCAGAATGGATGGCGTTATGGTTGAAGCAGTTGGGATTACAGAGCAATTTCCTCGCACCGGACTGCTGAATGGATGGTGGTATGGTTCAAGCAGTTAGTAGTACAGAGGGATTTCCTCGTACCGGTCCAGCGCCGATGAAGATGGGTTGTGATCACCATCTCCGACCATCTCCGTTCGAAATATGAAAATGATATATAGAGATGTAACATTTAATGCTTCAAATAACTCATCACTGAAAATAACTTAACGCCGTCGGTTACAGTGGCATCAACCGGAATCAAGCCAAGGTACGGATACTTACTCTTAGTAAGCCTGAGCCTCCACCCTAGTCATCCTAGACGCAACCGTTGTGTAAGGTAGCAAACACATTTGCTGGAGGTGGTATTTGGCGGCTTCATCACGAGGCGTAGTTGCTAGATTGGAGGTATTCCAGAAGTCCCGACCCCGTTCCTCTCGTCTCGCGTATCGTGATGCGATGCCGTTTCTGTGTGGTTCCTCTACGAGTGTCACATAGTGGGGACAAGGTCGGACACTCTACTCTACTTCGGCGGACCTTCGCTAATGTGAGACATTTTATCCGCAAATGCACCAAAGCCGATAGAGCCTATCAACTAAGCCGAGGCCAAGACGACACCACGCAGCGGCATTTTCGTCACGCGCAAGTTGCACGTAAAGCACAAGGTCGTTTGATACTACAGGACTTAGACTAAGAACGAGTCAGCTAATCTCCCTAAAGAACTGACACTTGTTAAGATCATGACCCCTAACCAACCCATCAATTTGCTGCTAGGATGGCCGACTCCAGCGCTTCATCCCGACCGCAGTCTACTCAACGCTGCCACTGTTGTTCTCGCCGACAATGAGACGGCTACGCCAGCGCTAAGATACGGGCCACAGCTCGGCCGCGAAGCTTTGCGACAGGGCGTGGCATCTTGGCTCACTGATCTCTATCATCCAACTGCCGGTGACATCACTCTCGATCGCGTTGGTATCACAGGCGGGGCGTCTGTCAATTTGACCAACATCTTGCTGCGGTTTTCAGACCCAGTCTATACGCAACGTGTGTGGATGATCGAGCCAACCTACTTCATGGCATGCCCGATGATTGAGGATGCTGGCTTGACCGGAAAGCTGCGAGGCGTTCCCGAGGATGAAGAAGGCCTGGACATTGACTATCTCAGGGATGCAATTTCCAAAGCCGACGCTGAGAGTGACTCGGGATCGAAGCCAATCAAGAACTATCCCAAGCTTTTTAAACACATCATCTATGCCGTCCCAACCTTCTCGAATCCGAGCGGCAAAATCATGAGTTTGCGCCGCAGAGAAGAGCTGCTGCAGGTTGCACGCCAACACGACGCCCTTATCATCACAGACGACGTCTACGATGCTTTGCGGTGGCCCACCAAGGAGGCTGCTGCCCTCGAAAGCATTGGTTTCTTGCCTCCTCGAATCGTCGATATCGATAGAGCTCTTCCCGGCCAATCTGAATGGGGCAACAGCGTGAGCAATGGTTCATTCTCCAAGCTCATAGCACCTGGAATGCGCGTAGGGTGGTTTGAAGCCAGTCCGAAGTTCGCTGAGCAGATGGGCAAAGTGTAAGTCTTGATCTATGCTCACAGCACGAACGAAGTATTTACGTGGCCAGTGGTGCGTCCAGCTCAGGCGGTTGTATCGGTCACTTTTCATCTTCCTTGATCTCTCAGATGATTACGACTGGCGAGTTTGCAAGCCACATCCAAAAAGTGCTCATTCCAACTTACCGGAAAAGATATAACGCCATGGTTACTGCCGTTGAAAAACACCTCGTCCCACTCGGCGTGAAAGTCGACACTGGTTTGTCTTATCAATCCAACAAAGACTCGGAGAAGGTAGCAGGGGGCTACTTTCTATACATCACTTTCCCAGACGGATTGCCTTCTGCCGATGAGCTGGCAACATGGGCCAAGACATCGCAAGCTCTCACAATTGCACCCGGCTCCATTTTCACAGTACGCGGCGATGCGGAGAGTGACCGCCGTTCTCGAGCGACTTTTGGACGCGGCGCACGGCTGTCTTGGGGATGGAACCCAGAAAACGTCATCGTTGAAGGGATACAGCGGCTTGCAGTGGTGGTACAAGATGCACTCGATGGAAAGGTGCAGCAGTATGAAAGTGGTGGGCAGGACTTTTTGTCCTCCATGTCCCGTATTGACATTGCAGACGCAGCATAAGTTGGGCTATCAACTGCGGCGTCAAAAGTTCATTAGCTAATAGCTCAAACTTCGCATCCGCCTACATTTTTTTAGATGCTATCCAAACAGGGCTTGGCAGTATCCGTGCTCAGCCCATCTTCGAAAACACCAGGATAGAACGGAGGCATCCGCTTGACGCAGCCCGTTCCCAGAGATGTTCCTGCGTCGTGCGCACTTCCCAACCCACAATATCCCTCCCAAATTGACTTGAAGGGTCCGTCAAGTAATATTCCACTTTGACTTCGTGAAGATCAGGAAACTGGCCACCCGTGATCAGCTCATACAGTTCCTGATGTCCGTGTTCATCGACGCGCTTCCCCGCATAATAATTGTCTTCAAAGTGTAGGTATAGTCTCTCCAACGATCGTGGCAAAGCGTCTTCCAAACTAAGTTTCTCAGGGTATGCCTCGGAAGTTCTTTCGTATGCAGAGCCAAGGAGGTCAAACTTGGTAACTCTGAGATGTTTCAGTGAACTCAACTCGCGAAGGGATCCAAGTCTTCCATCAGTAGAATTTGAGGCCTGGTATTCTTCAGTGTGCAGTTCCAACTCCGTCAAGTTTCTCCCGTGCTCTCTCAACAGCTGACCGAATCGATCCAAGTCTACTTCCCAGCTATTTTCAGGGCGGTCCCAGCCTTCTCTGCGGGAATCGCCAAGCTCTATTGACAAGCGGACAAGCTTTCTGCAGCGTGTCAGGATCTGTTGCAGTCCCCGATCATCAACGATGGATTCCTTTAGCTGCAGGGATTCCAAGTTGCACATCCGATCATTCCATTTCATTTGCAGTGCCTCGTGTCTGGTCCAATCAAACCCCAACAATCGAAGTGTCTCAAGATGAGGATGTAGCAGAATGGCCTCTATCCGGGACATGCCAGTAGTACCATCAGTGGCATCACCGGTTCTCAAGCGCACATGTTTGAGGCACGGCAACCAAGTCTGTTCAGATGGTGCAGTCGCAAGGTTCTTCCATTCTGTGTCCTGGCCTTCCAGTGCGTCCAGGTAGTCCGGGTCGTCTTCATCTTCGTCGGCAGCATATTCGTTTTCCAGGTTCCCACTCAATATCCACGGCAATAGCCCCGAATCGCAATGAATTGTACAATCAACAAACTGCACCTGAGGCATGAACGCGAGCATCAGAACAGCAAATCCCTCCTGAGTCCTCCGACCACTGAAGCCAAATCGCTGCAGATGCATGCCGAGTTTGGTGGGAATGCTGGGGCATTTTTTGACAGTATTCAAGATCTCTTTTTTATCGAAGCCATGGTCCGGGAACGTATCATCCAGCGACACTACGCGTGTGACGTGCCCAAGAATCGGAGCCTCAGTGAGCGTTCTCGCAAAGTGGTATTTTGTTTCCTGGCCCTCGAGGCTGTTCAGCAGAACTGTGCGGAATAAAACACTCTGGGCTATTCGATGAAAGTCTCGACAAACAAGGCAGAGAGATACAAGAGTCTTGAGGGTGGAGCAGTCGACTTCTGAGCCGTACAGCCACCAGTGGTCTGTGGGCAGTTTGCACTCCAAATGCGCGAATATGCGTGTCCATATCTCCTCTGGGAAGGACGGCATTGCTGAGGGTTGCATACTTGACAGGGAGTCAACGAATACTGCATGAGACAATCTGAGTGAGGGGAGAAATGGCGTGCGTAACCGATAGACCGCAAGGCGGTTGATGATCGAGATTTGTGTGGTCTCAGCCGAGCTTAATTAAGGGGGTGTAGTTTTAGCCGCATTGTGATTTCCCACCAATTTGGTACCCCGGAAGATCGAAAGATAGTTTTTCCGCTTGAAGCGTTACATTCGGCCTCAATTGCCGCGAGCATCCCTGTTCAGGCGCTGTGGCATTGCAACAGGCATCATCCAGAAATCGACGCAGCATACTGCCAAGATGTAGCTGCTGAAAAGGTAGCTGCCAATAGCTTCAGACTTTGTATCAGTTCTGTCAGCTCCTCCGAGTCCAACTAATCCTTTAGATTTACAACCGTCCCTTTCCAGAGTTTTTTTAAACCAACTACACTCCCGCATACAACACCTCAACCCAAGTCCTACTTAGCACGATAAAAGCTCAGTGTAGAGTTTGAGGAGCTGTAAATGTTACCCGGAGCATTTTTAATCTGCCCACGCCTGCAGCGGTTCCTTTTCCCACCAATAACACGAACGCATTATCTTTGCACTCCTCTCGAACACCTGGAGGCGGGCACAGCTGTGTGCTGATGCGTCTATTAGAAGTGTAACATTAACATATAAAGGTCATGGTGGATATGCTACCCAGAAGCGTTGTGATGTGCTGATTCTCAGTCCTAGCAATACCTCTGCCGCAAGTATGGGCCCTGTTTTCGCACCTTTGCTCCTGGTTTTATTGGCGATGGCTCAACTAGTGTCATCACTATCCACCTCTGCCAGACATGCATTCAATTGGGATGAGACTAAGCATATGTACGTCGGTCCCTTGAATACCATCTGCTCTTCTCACAAGATACTGTAGCATCGCGTTTGGCGACTCTTACACTTTTGTTCAAGGCACCCACGGCTACCCTAAGTACAGTTTCATTGGCGACTATGATAATAACTTTGCTTTCACCGCCGAGGACTTGCTATCGGACGAGATTGTCCAGAACTTTGCCGGCACATCAGCCGGGGGGCCGAACTGGATTGAATATATCAGCAACTGTGGACTTGACAGTGGTCTAACGCTTCCGTCGGCCTGCCAAATACAACTATGGGATTTTGCATTTGCTGGAGCTGATATATCGGAGAAATTCACTCCGCTTCATCACAGCTATACGATTCCCTTGGTCAACCAAACACAACAATTTCTCACATGGGCCGAGCCGGTCCTTCAAGAAGAGATCGATAAATCCAAAACTTTGGTAGCCATATGGATTGGGATTAATGACATTGCCGACACAAGTCTTTACGACGTCAATTTACCCGAACTGTATGACTCAATGATTGGGTTCATGTTCAAAAACAGTGTCAACTCACTCTATGAAGCTGGCTACCGCAATTTTCTCTTTATAAACCTCCCACCGACAAACCGCAGCCCATCGAACCTCAACAAGGTTCGACCATCTCCCAATGCTACGATGATAGAATGGTGGAACTCGCGTCTTTCGAGCCACAGTTCTCGATTTTCGAAGAAGCATAGGTCAACAACAACCATGCTCTACGACTCATTCTCATTTCTCAGCAACATTCTTGATAATCCGGAAAAGTATCAGGTCACCAACACGACAAACTTTTGCCCTGGCTACAACAACGAGACGGTACTGACAAATCCAAGTGCCTTCGGCTGTACTCCTATCGACAGCTATTTCTGGTTTAACTCCGGTCACATGTGGGTTTCTGTTCAACCAACACATCTGCTTCTACTAACTGTCTACAAGAACCAGTCACACTCACAAGCTCATGGCAAAGGACTTAGTGAGGTACCTGAGGGCAGAATCTGGGTAGCGGGAATATGGAGTAATTGATTTGGTACTCGCTGAACACGTTTTTACGTTAGCTATCCAACGTTACAATCGAAAGCTGCCCATCATACTACTGGGACGGGGGATGTTGAAGTCACGGCCGCGTCCTCATGCGAAAGCAACACCTCGTCTAATTCGCCACACGGTGGATAACTGTAACCTCGAGCACAATGAAAACAACATAGCCAACCAACATAGCCACGCCAATCCAGCGGCAGAACCTGGCTCCAAACCAGACTGTCAGGGTCAAACCCAGCGTCGACCCCCAAAGAATCATCAGTTCCGGCATCGTCACGTTGCCTCCATCCAGAGTACCCGTAGTGTCAACCATGACGATGCCAACACACAGCGACAGAAGGAAGATGTTGCTGCCAACACAATTCGCGACGAGAATGCCTGGGTGGCCGCGGTAGCTGCTCATGACAGCGATGCATTTCTCAGGCAGCGTGGTGGCGATGGCGAGGATGACAACGCCGAATAGAACGTCCGAGATGCTAAACTGATCCGTGATATTTGCCGCTGCTTGGGAGAGGATGTAGCCGGCGAGACAGATGGCGACGAATCCGAATAGCAGGTAGAGGCCATGATACTTGAGGGTGTGGCGTCTGTGGCGCTGCGACTGAAGAGGTTGAGGTGTGGCTTCTGGATGATGGTCTGGGCTAGCGGCTCTCACCTTTGGCACGCGAGGGTTGATGAGCGGATCAGTCTCTGTAGCCTCCGCTCTGCTCACGGCAATTCTTGCATTAGAACTGCTGTGGCGATCACTGCCAACGTCAACGTCACTCTCTACGTCGTTGTCGTTGTCGTTGTCGCTGTTATCATCGCTGTCGGAATCTTCGGGTGCCGTAAGGACCCCTCGACTAATGGCCAAGCCTACGAGCAGAAGATAGATTCCAAACGTGACGATGAGAACGGGACCGCACACCTCCCAAATGACATGGGTTGGAAAATAGAGAATTGGTGTGACGAAGGTGGTCAGAACGAGTAGCGCGAGCGAGTATATCCGCGCGCTTCTGTCGAATTGAGCCGCCCTCTCCGTCTCAAAGGATAGCAGGCCGAGCGAGAAGGCGCCCAAGATATTGGAGACGGCGGCGCCGATCACATTTCCCATGGCTAGGGATGAGCGGCCCCGCGCCAGGGACGCGACAACAACCACCAGCTACGTTGCATCAGCGGCAGTCGGCAACAAAGTACGCTGAACGCTTGCCTCTTCCCACTCCGCGCCAGCTGTGAGGAGCCCGACGACGGTCTCGGGAAGCCCCGTACGACGCGCAACTACAGCCGTATTGTGGATGAATTTATCGGCCCCAAACTCGAGGAGGAATAGGGCCGCCAGGAATGCGGCAACGTTGAAAGCAATCACGTCAGCTTCCGCCATGGTAGAGGATGGCGATGGGTATCAGGACAACGATGAATCAATATAGCCAAGAGGGCGGTTTGAGGTGGAGTGTGTCGATTGTCAAACTGGGAACCGCTTGTAATTGTTTCTTCGAGCAGAGCGCGAGTCTTGACCGTCGTGGATGACGTGTTGGATGAGACAGGACGCATGGAGCTGGCTAGCGGCGGCTAGCGTTTGTTAAACCGGAGGGGTTGAGATTGAGTTGCGTTTGGCAAATCGCCGGGCCGTTTTAGCAGTTGAGTTGCCGTTAACCATGTCTATCGCGGGGCATTTGTGTGGAAACAAACATGATGCACTTCAGAGACGGCTGTCTCTGTTTGCGTGCAGCAGATTCAGACTGAAGACATACACCTTCTATTAATAGATAATCGCCATGAACTCTCTCATTGGACTCTTCATTATTGAGAGAATGATGACCTGGAACAGTCTGCTTGAACTGGAATGATATCAAGACTAGGTACCCGCTTTGCCGTTCCTCACGCCCAGCAGTCTTGGGCAACTCGCCATGGTCATGGAACCTGACATTCTGGTAATCTCAAGACATTAGCAGCCAAGATATCGATGGGGGAAAACATCCCCATTACCACCTAATGCTGGAATATCCTCAACGCCCTGGCTGGTTATACGCCTTCATTCTCATTGTATTTGCCGAGATGGGTGCCGTTGCCATACACGCAGTAAAGTCGACCCTTCCCTGGTACGGGATAGTTCTTCGATTTTGCCTCATTAAGAAGTTCCAACCTTTCCTTTGCGGCGACTATGTAGTAGAACACCGTATTCGAGATGTCCTGAGCGATTAGCCGCTCTCTTGGCGGCAATGCTACCTCGGTTAGGATTGGGTTTTTGGTGTCCTGGACGATTTGCGGGTCAAACGACGGTGCGACGAGTACCACCCCTTTGTTAGCTTGACGAAGCTGTTGGGTAGTCTGAGCGCCATCGTCTCGGCACTTGACTAGTTCAAGTGATACGTTTTAGAATTAGTCAACGTAGTGAAGGGCTTGTGCAAACGCAGCTGAAAAAGAAAAAGGTCAAGTGCTCGGACGCTCTAGCACTCTTTCGGCGAGGAGGCTTATGATACACCATCTCAAACGTCAGGGGATTACGGAACAGAATGGTGTATTGGCTGGCTCATGCCTCGACGGCAATTGGTAGCTCATATGATCTATCCTCTTTGCGACTACAGTTGAATAAGGGTATTTTTAGACGCTGTGTCGTTTCAAACCTTGAAATAGCTTAAACATTACCGACAAAACCGGGACCCTTGTCAAGTAGTAATATGATTCAGGCTGGTTATAGTTGGCTAGTTGGGATTTTCGAACGGAGACATGTCCCAAGGGTTGTTATTTTTCATACATGTGGGTTTGAGTATAAAATGATGTAGTTTCTCTCGAGTTGGTACCCTCCATATCAGAATCAACTCAGGTCAATCGACATTCCTGATCTTATCAATACTCCACCATATTCTTATCCCAATGCATCCCACTTTTTTTCTCGCTGGCCTGGCTGCAGTCCTTCCTGCTGTGTTGGCGGAAGAGCTCGGTGCAGATGGTGTACCATCAGCATGCACAGCTATCTGCCAGCCCATTGTCGACCTTTCCAATACATGCGACATCGACCCCAAAGAGACCGACAACGATAATGACAAAAGAAGGATATTGCGCCTTCGCGAAAGCGACGAGTCTGATGAAGAGGCTATCGAGGCCAACTGTATTTGTACGAATACCAGCTTCGACGTTGCTATTGTGATGGCGCTCTGCGCGAGCTGCATGTTCCAAAATACCCAGTCTACAAAAGGTACGAACTCCTAAAATAACACGTCTGAGTATGGCTACAAGTAGATGGCTGACAGTCAAGTAATAGATGTCGATAAGATCATGTCGCAATGCTCTTTCACATCCACTTCGTACGTGGCCTCGGCCACGGCCGTAGTCTCAGGCATTCGGGTCGAGGCTACAAAGCCAGCCACGACTGGGGCTTCTGAATCTACTTCCACGAGTGGTGCGTCGTCGTCCACCGACTCTGCTACCGGTAGCGCTGGGAAGATGACTGTGTCCATCATAGCTGCTGCAGGGGCCGGGTTAATATTCATGTTGCAATTGTAAAGACGCTCCACTTGGGTTTTAGCAATAGTGTCTTAGTGATGAATCAAATTGAATATGTTAGGGAGCCAACAGTATCTCTCTCCTAATGGTAACAGTGTCATGGGAAGGGCCGTGCCGGTTTAAATAACATCACTAGTCACTAGCGCTCATCGACCTCTGTGTTTCACGTCTTAAATCGTGTAAGCTCTTGAGCAATAATTCTCTCCGGACTAGACATGGATTTCCCTGTGAGAAAACAGACGCCGGGGGACAAGTCAGGTACAATGAAGCCGTTGCCCAGGCTCTCGGCGACCTCCCTTCCGGCGCATCCTTGCTCATCGGGGACCTCACTTCCCCGCAAGTCTCCGCAATTTCGGGGATGCTTCAATTTTAGTTGAAGGTCGGCACAATTGTTCGGGGACGTCTATTAGTGAGAACAAACAACTTAGTAAGTCGTAACACTTTCCAGTCCTCATTAGATGGGGAAACAAAGCATCCTCCTAGTATTTAATAAGCTTGCACAGCTCTCAAAGATTCGTATTCTCTTGACCTAGGTATCTCAAGTCTTCCACCCGACAGAACACTCAGACCAAAATGACTACCGACGCCATCATCCACAGCCTCTTTGAGCCCAAGACTGGAACTTGGCAGTACGTGGTGGCTGATCCCAAAACAAGGCATGCCGCCGTTATTGACCCAGTCCTCGACTTTGATCCCGCTAAAAACACCACATCGACCGAGAGTGCCGACGCGATCCTCTATCTAATCAAAGACGAGGAATATCTAGTCGTGAAAATCCTCGAAACACACGTGCACGCGGATCACATCACTTCAGCTGGGTATCTACAGCTCAAGATGGCCCATGACCAGTGTCAGCGCCCTGATATCTGCATCGGCAAGCGCGTCGGCCAGACTCAGGAGCACTTTGGGCGTCGATACGGAATCCCCGAGAGCGAATACAAAGACGCCTTTGATCAGCTCCTGAGTGATGACGAAACATTTTCGATCGGGGAGCTTGAAGCGAAAGCTATGCACCTGCCAGGACACACACCCGACCATCTGGGCTACGTGATTGGAGGTATGCACAAAGCCATCACAGGGACGAAATCGTCCTTTACTAAAAATTACATTCGCGTCTACAGACAATGTCTTCTGCGGCGATTCTCTCTTCAATCCTGACGTCGGTTCGGCCCGGTGCGATTTCCCAGGTGGCAACGCCTCTACCTTGTATGCTTCAGCAAGAAAGATGCTGAGCTTGCCTGAAAACTTCAAAATCTGGACTGGCCATGACTACCCACCGGGAGGAGCTGATGGTCGTATTAATCCGCTGGCTGTTACTACGGTCTTGGAGCAAAATCAAAGCAACAAGCATCTCAGGGATGAGGTTCCCCACGACGAGTTCATCCAATGGCGGACTACTCGTGATGCGAGCCTGCCAGCGCCTCGACTGCTCCACCAGTCTCTCCAACTCAACATAAGGGCTGGAAAGATGCCAGCCGAGACTGCGTCAGGAGATCGACTTCTACATGTTCCAATACAGTTTGAATGGGAATAGTACGAAGCAGAGGGAGATATTGTCATTGCATGGATAGTCCCGTGCAAACACCATGGCAATGGTGTGCTGGTAATGTGGATAATAGCAGTTTATCTCCACAATCAGATTTCATGCGTTGCAATGAGCCTGACAGATCAGGTATTCTCACCTTTCATTTGAGAATGAGAGGTTTGTCAAGGTCATTGTCTCTCAGCAAGTCCTGGAAGGTCTCCTTGATCACATCACCCAAAGATCTCCCTGTCTCCTGCGGTTTCCATCCCAACTTGAGAGCTTTCTCCGCCTTTGAACTAGAGCTATTGCACTTATCAGCTTATCATAACTGACGAGATGTGAATGATAGTTCTTACCTAGACGCAAACACATTCTCCGTTAAATCCTCGTCGCCGTTGAATATCTGCTCAGCCGCCTGCCGGAGCGTAATCGAACGAGCCTTTGCATTCTTCAGCACGCCGAGCTCGAACCCAGCTGCACCAATGAGCTCGGCCGTCTCGACCCAGCTCTGAGTGCCCGTGTTGGCGAAGTAGAACCCTTGACGTCCGGCGGGAGGAGACCGCCCGTTGAGGATGCTGGCGATGAGCTGTTCAAAGAGACTAGCGACATCTGCGACATGAACGTTCCCAAAAGTGGATGTTCCATCCCCAACGTAGCCAGCATAGCCATTTTTAACTGCGTTCCGGATGAGCGTAGGGATTTGCTGCGATTGTTTGTTGAAGAAACCACTTCCCCGCCCGTAGATCAAAGGCGGCTGAACGATGTAAGTCTTCACAGCAGCCTTGACGCCAAGTTCAACAACAGCTATGTCAGTAGCTCGCTGAGGATATGTATCATGTGCTTCTCGCTTCTTCTCATACTCATACAAGTCGTCGCTCTCGTCAGAGAAAGTACGCAGCTCAGGCCAACGCTTCGTGATGTCTTGTCTGGAAATGTTTGATGTCCCAGAAAGCTGTTTTTGGCTGTTAGATTTAAACTTAATGGCATTCTGGTCGTTTAGAATACTCACGTGTAGAAAGTGAACTTCTTGGCTGACGTCTGCTCGGTTTCCCAAGCCAGAGACCAATGCCTTAGCTGAAGCTGTATGAAACCCAGTTGAAGCATTGATGACAATGTCATAGGAGCTGGCAGCGGAAGTCAAGGCTTCCACATCGTCCAAGTTACGCACTAAGAGAGTGCTGATGCCTTTATCCTTCAAGATAGCCGCATCCTCTGATCGTCTCACCACCGCAGTGATCGCATCTGGCGTGATGTTGAGCTTGCTGGAGTTGAGCAAGCGGCTTAACACGGAACCACCACTAGGGAAAGAGTGTTAACGCTGTAAAATTCGAACACGAGTCAAAACTTGATCAATGGGACTTTTTATCTTACACGTAGCCCGTAGCGCCAGTGAGCAAAATTCTTGGGGACGTCATTTCACTTGTCGTAGACTTGAAAACGCGAATGTTATGCATAATTACAAGACAGCGATGTGATGTTCATTTATATCTTTTTGTTTCTACTAACTAAGCAATAACGTTGACGGTTGTGTGATTGATGTAGAAATGACGCGATGACAATTGATGTGCAATCAATCCTCCAATATGTGACGTGATAGGTGATTATAAATCATCAATGATGAGAAACCCCAACCCTGGCCATTCAGAAATCTGTACTCGAGCTCCACTTGTCAACCCTTTGCCTTAACTCAGACCTAATAGATGCCAAGCAGCTATTAACAGTTCACATATCGCCAGTTGCCGCCGCCGAGGGTATATAGTCGCAGTGTACGTTGAGCAGTTGCAAATATCAGTCAAATGCGAGCGTTGGCTAGTAAACAAGACACAGTGTTGCATGTTAAAACAATTAACAACAACCCACTTCCCCACGCATTCTTAAATGTTCAACGAGATTCCAGAGTGCAGAACACAATGGAAAACAGCAGGAGGAATTCTCAGCCTACAAACTACGCCATGATGTGACAATACCACTGCAATACTTTCGAGCAACAGTCGGCTACATCAAGTGGATGATGATTGATCGAACCTGGCTGGGGCAGATATTAGCACCGTGACACGTCTTTCAGCCAGAACCAGTTGCGAATATATAGTAGCTAAGCCAGAGTTGAGAGAGGTCTATTTCGTAGTACCATAAGATCTAGAGTTCTAGTACATAAACCGATAGCGCCTGTCCTAATTGGTTTATGGGACCAGAACGAGTCTCGTCGCCTCAGAACCTTCCGACTCCCACACGGTTTGCACGTCAGCCAACGGCGCTGTAGAGACATCAAAGGGCTTCTTCATGGTGGTTATAGCGGCCACCAGTCCAGCCACCTCCCGTTTCATCTCATCTCGACTCACACTTCCCGCGCCGGATCCCATAATTCGAATGGGTTTGAGATTGATCAGGCGAGCCGGCAGGACGTGGTTCTCATAGCCCGCAAGGCCACCGACCTGAATATACTGCAGGTTTTCGCCGGGTCTCACCTCGGCCTTTTGTAAGAGATCGATAGCAACAGGCCCTCCAATGTAGTCGAGGACAATATCCACGGGCCCGATGCTGGGCGGTAGAACCAACGGGTCGGTCAGCACGACACGGTCGTCTAGGCCCTCAACAGTGGCGAGTGTGTCCTCATTGCGCGACAGCCCGACTACTCGAGCGGCACCCAGCGAGTGCGCCACCATGACTGCAACTCGGCCACTGGCGCTCGTGGCCCCGAGAATGACGACAGTACGGCCCTCACAGCCTCCAACAGCACGGCATTGCAAAGCCAACCAGCTGCTTGATGCAGGGTTGGCAAGAGCTGCCACAGTGACAGAGTCAGCTGCCGGGTCAAGCTTGACAAGCTGGCTCCGGTTCACGTTGGCACGTTCGGCAAGCAGCGGCGCGGCGAAGGCGGTGATGAAGTACCGATCGTTGGTGGCCTCATCCAGTCCAACACCATCGAGGCTGGGATCGAAAGGGAGTTCTGCGTTGAAGGCAGTCGGATGCTTGCGGGCAGCGCGGCCTCTCACCACTCGAGGTATTCCCACTGCCAATATCTTGAGCTGCAGGTGGGTGGGCTCAGGTGCTGGAAGGTCTGAAACGTCGACATATTCCGGCGGCGAGCCCCATGATGTAACACGAGCACCCTTCATTGCGAGAGCTGGGTAACGATGGAATGCTGCCTTTTGCTGGAATGGAAACCGAAGACTTGCGGCAGAGATCGTCGACTGACGGATGTTGCTGTAGCGAAAAGTGAGCTTGGAAAGGACTTCGCCAAGGTCAAAGCGTCTCATTTGAAATGCTGTTGGAGTGATTGACAAATGGTCCAGGCAGACTGAAGAGCTTTGACAACCACCTTTGTAGAATCGTCACAGTGTTGTCAGACCTAAACAAAGCGGGCCGGTGATTTGGTCAAGACCCCCGTAGCTGTAGTGGGCGGCAGGGACTTTTGTGTGGGCGTGTTGCGCGGTCGGGGCAACATAAACGAGTTGTCTCTTGTGTCGTCTATGGATAGGAATCTTTCCAGGTGTTGACGCGGCTCTTATTAACAATCGGGATACTATGTACCCCGAACTAAATCCCGGGAGCGGCTCTTCTGGCGAAAGTCTGGGCTCAGGAGTACATTTTAGCCCCCGACTCCGAGATCGTTGGGTCGTCTCATTTTAGCGCATCACGGGCTTGGGGGTGATGATGAGATGCCGACGCCGGCGGGCTTTACCTTGAAAGTGCGTTTTCCTTTGACGGCCGAGGTGTATGCTACTGTTAATGATGTGTTTTTGGCTTTATCATCCTGGAAGAAATAATTAGTAACGATCAGAAAAGTAAGAAACTGTACTGCATGACTTACAGGATGAACCAAAGCCCAAGAAGTATTATCTTCCTTGTTCCAAACAAAGACCAGGAGCGTGAGGTTATCACACATCCAAAACCTAACCAAATCTTTATAGGCATATATGGCTATGGGTATGGAATTATTCGTCTGAGGTGTCTGACGCGTTCGTGGGGCTCCGGGGGCTCGGTGGCAATACCTTAACATAAATATGTAGACCTACGGTTGGTTTAGATTAAAAAGATAATTAAATGCTACCGTGATTAAACTAAGCATACGCTCATCTTTAAATAAACTATAATACTGAGGAACCACCCGCGAAAAAAAGGGGTGGCACGAAAAGTAGGACACCTAACTGAAACTAGCACCTAAAACGCCTCCAATAGTAACGATAAGTTAGAACCAGAACGCCCAGCCAATGTTACATAGCATGTGAGCATATTCTTGGCACAGTGCCGAGAGGACCAAGCCCCCAGCGCACTTAGGGCCGAAGCCCACCACGAAACACTGAGCGAACATTCCAGACAACCCAGCGAGGTGTGCCGGTCTGGCCCTCCCTGTTATGGCTGAGGGATGAAGTCAAATGATGTCGCTTGGCAGGTCGTAATGACCAACCATGAGCCGCTCCTCGTCAGCACCGCCGCTAGCGTAGAGGCGAGCAGCATCAATGCTGAAGTGGTAACAGCAGGTCAAAGAAACCTGTGCGTCATGTTTACTCCCCTGATCAAAATTCCAGCACCTCAAATATGTCACCCATCTCGCTTGTTTGTCTCTCGGGTCTGCCAAACACCAAGGGTGCCAGCAAATTCATGCTGTTATTTTCTGCTTCGAAGCTCATCGTGGAGCTAGTGGATATCGATCTTGTCGAGGACGGGGATGGATTTTTGGGCGTGGATTTCGGCGGGACAGGCGCGAGGTATGCTGACAACAGAGCGTCCAAGTCAGGACCGCTGGCAAGCGACGGCAACACCGGCCGGCTTATTCTCCTGTAGTGCTTTGCAGTGGTAGACAATGCCGTCCTCGGACGCGATATTGTGACTGGAGCTGAAGACTGTCTCTTGCTCGACCGAGCAAATAATCGTGGAAGCTTGAATGTGGATCGTCGAATGGAAAGGGAGCGGACGGGCGTTGATTTCGGCTTCGGATGTTCAAACAGGTCGACGCCGTGGGAAACTGGGACGTTGCTTGCTACGGTGTTGTTGAAATCCTGTAGCAAGGAGTGTATCTGGGCGTCGTCGAGATCGTCGACCAACTCGAAGAGCTGGTCTACCGAGGAAGCCGAGCGCGGGCGCGAACGCTGAGTGAAGGCGACGGTTGCCATCCTGCTCTGCTGAACCTCAAATTGACAAAAGGTCCAAGTTCGCAGGATGACGGCAGGAGTCTAAGGAGTTATGGAGTTGTGGAGTGATGGGGAAATTAAAAGGCCTAGAGTGGAGTTGCGATTGGCGTGCCTGAAACGTTCAAGAGTAATGTCAGGTAATCTAACCGTTATAGTGCTAGTACATTTAGCGCGATACGGCAGATTTCGACCTTCAGTTCCCAGATGAGAATTGTTGCAAGGTATATTAAATGAACGAAAGCCAAAAGCGGTGGAAGAGCAAGCATCGGTGTTTGATTGACCGAGCCGGATCATGACATGGTTCCACATTCGAAGCTTACGGGTAAATACCTTTTTCTGAGTTTTTCGGGCTCTGCCGAGACCATCAATGAGACCGATGACGCTGCAATGAGAAAATGTAATGTAGTAAATGAGTCTACTTATCGTTGGTGAGCGTCCCCTTGTTAACGGTCTAAACCGCACAAAGCATCTCCCTTTTCACGTCTTCAGCGTCATCATTAATATCATAATGAGCGCCCAGCACGAGGCTACACGGGATCGATGCCTTTCCACATCAACGGGTACCGTCTCCTTGATTGCTACCGCCGTTAAGGCCAATACACCCTCTGGCATCTTCAACTACCACACTTCGTAGAAAGCTCAAGTTGGTGTCCTGAGGAGTCGAGTGCTGGGCCCGTTTTCCAGGCTGGTGCAGACTGATGTCCGACGCGAATACGTTTATTTTCAGACGAGGCTGCCCGTAATGAGGACAAGTCAAATATTGACTAGAACGACACCTGGTGAGAACGAAGCATTAATAATCGCCTTGGCCATAGGCTTTACCATCATTCATAACCATTGTTGCTGCGAACGATGGCAGCTGTCTGTTCGTACCAGGGCGACTAAACCCCCAACTCCCTTGTGGGAGGCTCAACCCTAGGACTGAGCGAAGCTGTGTGGAAAGTAGAGACTTTCATGGTTCACAATATGATGATCCCGCGCCTTGAGTGTGTTTTCTTGAATTTGCAGCGCATTGTAATGCTGGAACGTTTCGCGAAATCTGGCTTTCCTAGCGCTGTTAGTCAAGGAGTATGGTATCCTGGACAATGTGTTGCAACGACTGACACGCTGTAAAGCTTACATCAACAATAGTATCTATGCCACCAGTATCTAGTGGTCATTATGGATATGGGTGGCTCTTGTGGTTATACTGTGGCCGAGATCAATGGCGAGCCCAGTAAGGAATAGATCATCTATTGATCGTAGGTGACTTTGGTCTATGGCCTGACATTAGCTCTTGTCAGACAGGGATATCTGCCTTGGCGCCATAAAATCTCTCATCGGATTAATAAGATCTTCATTTCTTGGAAAAGCTGCCTGATGGCCAAGTAGAGCATAATATAAAAGTGTCAGACAACACAGCCACAAAACTAGATCAAACCAGCGGCGAAGCGGTCATAAAAGCAGCTATCTGTTAGCTTACGTCTCGTTTATATTTCATTCTATAATACCAATAGTATGAAGATAGCATTCGAAATCTGGCGACTATAAGTAATGAAAAGAGACATCTTAGTAGAGTTCAACACACAGAGTCTTGGAATCGGAAACCGCCCGGGGTGGCAAATTACCCCACTGGATATATATCTTAGTAGTGGGCACGAAGCCCTTTGCATCGCGCTTGGTAGAGTCCTTGACCTCGAGGACCAGCTGATTGGTAAACTGACCAAGCCCTGGCGGGAATGGTCCGCGAGAGCTCAATGTCTAAAATGGTGTCGGCGCATCACCGGGTCTCTTAAATTTCTTCGTGAAGAAGCTAAGACTTCAGAGAAAGCGTACCAGCAACCAGCCAGCTCATATGCGAGTCCCGGCGCTGACAGCTGCTCTTTGTCATTCCCGCCGCTGACCTTGCAGCCTGAGTGCGTTCCGCCATTCCATTTGGGCTGAGCAGCAGATGGGGGGTTGCTGTAGAGGATGGGGGGAAGAGAAAAACGTCGAGGGCAATATGAACCCAGGTAAGTTCCGGGGGTTGCATGGTTCTCAATATATTGCCGAACCTTGCGTAGAGGTGCCAAATCAAGCTGAAGCGAATGTCCCACCGGGCGGACTAAGATGCGCTCATAGCAGTATAGGATCCAAGGGTGCATCCCTAGGTGTTTGTAGACCAGCTACTCTTGGTGTATTGCTTCTTCGCAAATGCAGTCAATTTTCAGGAGCGAGGAGCTTTGCACTGGAGCCCGTTGCTTCCAGTCACAGAAGAATTCAACTACAGCCAAGTTCCGGGACTTTTGTCAAAGGATGAAGAATCGGAATCCTCCATCCTCAACGGAGATCCGAAGCTGACTCCCTAGTTGGGGTTGCCATGATGTTTGTGAGAGTTGAACGGGGCGACGGGAAAGACCCAGAGGTCAAGTGCCCAGGAATGACAATGGAAACGGACCATGTGTCCTCAGCTTCTTAACATACGGTTCCTGCCTAAAGTCAGTGTAGTAAAACTCTTGAGGAGCCTGCCGAGAAGCCAGTTTGTTGTAAAATAAAATAAAAGGTCTCGCCTCGAGGGGTCACCAGACAGCGGTTTTTAATCCTTTGCTTCTGCCTGTTCTGGCAACCACCTAAAGCATCTCGCAGTGAAATCCCACATCTCACCATTTGATCCGTTTGGCTACAACGACAAACAAATGGCAGTTGACACTGAGACAATCGGCAAGCTTCAGTTATCGGTTCGCATTAGAGATCATCGAGGGTATGCCATTTCTGCCAGAGGGCCTCATAAAGGGATTGCCCTCGCGTTTCCAGTACTGCCGAATTTGACGATGTTTGGTCAAGGTTTGCGTCTTGAATATCGGTGACGTAGTCTCACCATCTCCAGGTGTGGATCACGAACTTACAGTAAATGCCGAGTCTTTCCAGGTCACCCGAATTCGGAAGTGTCATCCACATCTCCGGTGGCTGACAATCGTGTATGACGACAGTCAAGAGAGTCAAAAAGAGAATCTTAATGTTAGATTTGACTTCAATTCCCCCTAAAAAGAGAACCTAGTGGTCACAACCCGACTGCTAGTCTATCTGTGGTCCTGAGCGACTTGCAAAACATTTTGTACACGAAAATTCGAGATTGGAACAAGTGAGTCTTTGGTCGGAGAAAGGCGGAGATTTCACGAGCAATTGGGCTGGAATCTGCGAAACAGAGAGTCGTCTTAGGGTGCCCATGCCTGTGATCAGCTCAATAAATCTAGTGATATTGTTGGAAGCACTACGAAAGTTGGTAGTCACTCATTCACCTCTTTCATTCAAGAACGTATTTGTAGTTGGTCAATAATCATCATTTAATCTAAAACTACACGCTATAGTGAGCCCTTGTCTAGTAATCCATTGAGGGATGTCGGCGAGTTTGGTTCCTGCAACAGTTAGCGCAACCCAATCAATGCACTTTCTCACTTACGGGTCAAACTGGTCGTAGTCTGAGTATTGCTGGTCATATAGGTGCTCGGCCTGCTTCTTTGCGTGGTGCTTGGTCTTCTCTCGGTCGAGAAAGTCCAGCCCCTTTGTCTCAGCCAGCTTGTCGACCTCAGCGGCAGCAAAGCTGGCAAGGAGTTCCTTGGCGAAGCCGTGTTTCACAGTCTCACCTATACAGGTTAGCGATGCCAAAGCAAAGTATCAGAGGACTTACCACTGTTGCGTTGGCTGTCCTCAAACTTCTTCATTGCCTCGAAGGCGGCACCGCCAGCGATGACTTCATGACTGAGGTGGCCCTCGTGACGACCCTCGTACACCTCATCGCGCTTCTCACGGGCCTCGTCTATGAATGGTGTGTGAGCTTTTATCCATCCTTGAGAACGAAGACGTTCATACCGAAACCGAACATGTTGGATGAATTGGAAAGTTGGGAGAGTGGAAATGGTTGATATAGAATTGCCGGGCTGGTTAGCATGTGGTCGAGCAGACGCTTATATAGGCAAACTACCAACCCCTCATTCCACCTGCAAGCCTGAACCAAACACGGCAACCTTGTAGTCTAAGCCAACTGGTTTCAGCCTGCATATGCAGAGCTCCAAGCCATGGACGCAGTAGAGGACATCATGCGAATACGTCATACTTCCGTCCACCGCTGACGCGTCTCTGGGACTGCTATTTTAATCAGTCCATGCTCCACCAGCAGACACCACCCAGTGATGACAAAATCCAATACGAACATGAGGGCCTAGATGACAGCTGCCTTCTGAACGTACAATCGTGTCGCCACTGGGAAGCCGGAGTCCCGGATGAGCAGCGCCGTGTCTAGCCAATGGCGATGCCGTCCCATCGCAAATTCGGAATCTCGGCACATCTCCACTCCACCATCTGATCCGTGAGACGCTAGTGTATGGAGGCTTGGGCGTGAAATGAAACAGAGCATCGAACTACGCGCTGCCGAGATTCCGACAGAGTGTTTTCGAGCTGAACTGTGCAGAAACGCAACGTCCGGGGCTGCCGTCATCATCAATAAGTGCGGCATCTCTTCCGAAGCGGTATTCTTGTTGTCATCCACGCTCAGGCCGCCTACAAGTGCCGGCATCTCGGCCATGGCGGCGCCTGCAAGTTCTTTGTCAGGTCGCCGAAGTCGCCGACGCGTGCTACGTGTTGCCAGCGATTTATTCACCTGTGTCGGTCAATCCCCTGAATCGGTCAATCCCCTGAAGCACCGCACTGCATCCAGAGTCAAACGCCCTGTGGACGGCATCAGCCATAAACGGCGAAATTATAGAGTCAAATTGACGTTTCACATCGTCGTACGGGAGTTGCATGCGCAGCTCACGAGGTCAGACCTTGAGCCTGCCGCATCCAGTCCCTACTCATGAGAGGCGTGGGGGACGAAATGGATTAGGAGGCATTTCCCCAACTATTTACTACATGAATTGTTTGTCTCACCTCTCTTTGTTGTTAATTTCTTTTTTATCTCACTGAGATCTCAAATAAGGGCCTGAATTCATTTGTTAGCCGTGTAACTTAACATACCCTACGCGCGACAAGGTGGGCCGGTTGGCGTCACGCAATCTAATGAAAGGACACACACTCAATAACGTACCGCGAGAGACAGCAAACTAGAGACACGAAATATGACTGAACCCTACTCCGGCTTATGGGTAGATGTCAGTAGCTCATCCAGAATCCTCAATCGGTCGGCAGCGTCCGGAATCTCGTCTTTCCAATACCTCAACAATTCCATAACCTTGGTAACGGAGACTACCCATTCGACAGAAAGCACATCATCGAGCTTCGATCGCGCTGCAGCGAGCAATACCAATGCGCTACGGGTACAGGATCGGAGCATGAGCCACGTTCCGTGATGGCGATGCTGGAATCCTGGCTCGTTCTCCTTGATCCGGCGGACACAGATGTCAAACCCTTTCTGAGCAAGGGTTTTGGAATTAGGGTCGTCATGTAGAATTCCATGGATAGTATCGACCATGAACGGCCAATACATCATCTCGTAGCAGTCCAGAAGGTGACCGTTTAGAATAAACCGCAACGGAGCATATTCATCACTGCCGTTGATGCTCTCATAGTGCGACCCTTCGAGTTTGAGTGAGTTAGGGAGAGAATCGAGCCTAAAGATACGGTAAGATTAGTCAGAGCATTTGATCGGAGTTACCACTTACCAGCTATAGGCTTGTTGCTCAAAGTCGATTGTTTTGGATAATCTATCAGCAATCGAGCCTTCCGATGGCTTGAACTGACATGTGTGCGTCAAGATCCTGTTCCCAAGTCGCCGCAAAGCAATCTCGGCCAAGTAGAAGTACCAAGTTCCCTCGCCCTGAGACTGAAGACTTTTTGGGGGTGCCGGGAAGAATTCGGGATATTGGAGGTTCCAAACACTATTCTCGGCGAT
Organism: Neonectria sp. DH2; assembly: GCA_003934905.1. NCBI lineage: Eukaryota > Fungi > Ascomycota > Sordariomycetes > Hypocreales > Nectriaceae > Neonectria > Neonectria sp. DH2. The sequence continues at coordinate 318,167 of RQWH01000015.1, read as the reverse complement.
GTTCAATTCCAACCGTAATTCCCTATACTCGACCATGTCAGTAACCATAACTTCGTCATATTACATGCCACGGTAAATACTCACAGTTCAGACTTGAAACATGTCCAGTATATACTGCGATACATCTGAGATCCCTCTTGCTGCGGATCACTCGATGACGGTTGCAGGGTCTGGCAGCAAGCCAAGGCTTGGATGAACATTCTCCAAGCCTCAAATGGCCTGATGGTGGTCATGAGATACACTCCGGCTAAGAAGAAGATCTGTGCTTCTATGATGCCACTATTGCACAATGCTGGACCCATTCGTCTTTGAGCAGCCAAGAAAAAAGACTCTGCACGCCGAAACTGGTCGGACTGACGAAATCCTAACGAGGTTTCCGAGTCAACATGGATATCGGGGACTGCAATGGTTCCCAGAGCGAATATGAGAAGCTGGTTGTGATTAGCCCAGTTGTCTGCGCGCTGACTTGAGGAGACTCGAAATACCGAAAGACACGACTCTGCATCCCAACCCAGCCCGTTATAAACGGTGCTTTTGACATATTCCTCGATGCGAGATATCTCCAAGACAGGATTGTAAATGTGAAAGCTCGTGAGGAAGTATTGCAGCAAAGACCCAGTGTCAGTGGCATCAAGGTCCGATGTTGACAAGAGGCGTGGACCTGAACTCGAGTTCCCCGTCTGGATAATGCTCTTCAGTCCCGGTCGTGGACCTTGATTCTCTACTTTGAGAGCCGGCCATTCCAGAGTCGTCTCGATATTGATGGAGTAGACCCCAGAGGGTAAGAACCGTTCTGGAAATGCAGATCTGACGCTTTGTGCCGTGTCTTCTGGAGATGGCTCATGTGGAATCGCATGGGACCCTATTGTCTCGGGGTGTGCAATTTTGAACAGATCTTCCAAGATGTCGAGCCGTTGCAGTATGGCAAGACTGGCAGAGTCGAAACTAAAGTCAGGTTTCGCTTAGCCCACAGCGACTCTGGAGGGGCGCTAGGATGATATATCTTCATCAAATGAACGTACCTTGACTTATCACTCTCCTGATAAACGCACTCGATGTCCAGCTTCATGCATGATGTGCATGCCGGCCGCTCGTTGTCGCACTTGGTACGTCGCCGACGGCAGGTGTGGCAGGCTTGTGCAGCACGCTTCCGAGGATACGCGGGTCGACTGATCTCAGAACTCGGGCGCGAGCGCTTCCGCGAAGAGCTGGTCGCATCTGGGGACATGTTTGTTGAAGTGGCCTGGGAAAGGAAAATGGAGTGGCGGTCCGCGGAGTGAAGGATCTCGGATCCAGAGGCCGGAAGCAGTCCGCGGAAAGCAGGAAGGTAGACTAAGGTCTTTAGGGGTTCTCTCAGCGGGGTCATAATGGACTAGAATCACAGGCTTAGCTAGATTAGGCTACTGGGAGTCCGCGGAATGTCGGGTTCAAAGCAAAACATGGCGCGATCAACAATACGAGGGGCTTGGCTTCGTTGAGGCTAAGCCAAGCCTAGCCTGAACAAGTAAGCGCAATGATCATCCCCAGTTTTGAGGCTTTGATATCATGGAGAAATGTACCGAGCAGAGGTAGAAAGAATGACGGCCGAAAGTAGAGTAGCAGTATTAAAGCCCGAGGGTTGAACGACAGGCTCGTACACCCAGCCCTTTCATCGGACTCTGACCAATTTCCGTCGTGTTGAACCCAGACGTAACCATCACCATGGGCGACCTATCAATTTCCGAGCCACTCATCTTCCCGTCACAGTCGACAGCTGAGCGGTGCTTCGATGTGGAGCAGGTCCTGAAAGAGCTCACCAACAAAGAAAAGATCGATCTGCTGTCCGGTAAGTCTCCATAACAAGACCGGGAGTTGGTCTGTCAATGTTTCTGACAGGGTTTAGGTATTGACTTCTGGCATACCAAGGCCGTCCCGCGACTCAATGTGCCCTCCATTCGACTTTCAGATGGCCCCAATGGCGTTCGCGGGACACGCTTCTTCAACGGTGTCCCGGCGGCCTGTTTCCCCTGTGGCACCGGTCTTGCAGCCACTTGGAATACTCATCTCCTGCGGAGCGCTGGCGGCTTGATGGGAGCGGAAGCCAGAGCTAAAGGCGCCCATGTACTTCTCGGCCCAACCGTCAACATGCAACGAAGCCCCCTCGGAGGCCGGGCATTCGAATCTTTCTCCGAGGACCCTGTTCTCGCTGGAAACTGTGCTGCATCCATCATCACTGGAATTGAACAAACTGGAGTAATAGCCTCGATCAAGCATTTTGTTGCAAACGATCAAGAGCACGAGAGAATGGCCGTCGACTCTTTGGTTACAGAGAGAGCACTCCGGGAGATCTACGTCCTGCCATTCCAAATCGCCGTGCGGGATGCTAATCCCGGATCTTTTATGACATCCTACAATAAGGTCAATGGTGTTCATGTCAGTGATAACCCAGACTTCATCCAGAAAATTGTCAGGGGCGAATGGGGCTGGGATGGGATGGTCACGAGCGACTGGTGAGTGGTACCATCTTGTGTAATCTTGAAGAGCTGGCCCAGTCTGACTATTTCCCCAAGGTATGGAACGTACTCAACAGTCGAGGCTATCAATGCTGGGCTTGATTTGGAGATGCCCGGCCCATCACGCTGGCGTGGAGAATTGATCAACCACGCTCTCATGGCCAGAAAGCTGGATCCAAGTGTTGTTGACCAGCGCGTGCGTGCGGTTTTGAAGTGTGTCCATCGAGCTATCAAGACCGGAATCCCCGAGAACGCTCCAGAAGAGCCGAGAGATACTCCGGAAACCGCGTCGCTGCTGAGAGATATCGCTGGCCAGTCCATCGTGCTTCTGAAGAACATCGACAAAGTGCTTCCGTTTAAGAAAGAGAAAAGCGTGGGTGATCGGATATTTACACATACTCCTCGGAATTGATCTAATGCGGGTTTTAGGTGGCTGTCATCGGGGCCAACGCGAAAGCAGCTGTTTATTGCGGCGGTGGATCGGCTACTCTGAGGCCCTATTACGCCGTGTCTCCTTTTGAGGGAATCTTGAAAAAAAGCCACGACGTGCGATACTCGCTCGGATGCCATGCCCACAAAATGCTGCCCATGCTTGGATCGCAAATGCAAACCTTGGACGGCCGAAGTGGTGTCACTTTTAAGGCCTTCACTTTGCCTGATTCCGACCAAAAGCGACAGCCGGTTGACACCTTACATCTTGAAGATACTGATATGTACTTTGCAGACTACTACCACCCCGAACTCAAGGATGATCTTTGGTGGGGCGAGATTGAAGCTCTCTTTGAGGCAGAGGAGACGTGCGAGTTCGAGTTTGGGTTGTGCGTTTTCGGCACTGCGAGACTTTACGTCGACGGCGAGCTGTTGGTCGACAACGAGACCGTGCAACGCAGCGGTGGCAGTTTCTTCAATGTTGGCACTGTGGAAGAGACGGGCATCAAAAAGGTGACAAAGGGCCAGACATATAACATCAAGGTTGTCTTTGCGAGCGGCGCCGCCTCCAAACTCAAGGACACCGACGGCGTCGTGTGTTTCGGAGGTGGCGGTGTTCGAATTGGTGGCGCAAAGGTCATCGATCCCGATGAGGAAATCCTGAAAGCAGTCGAGTTGGCCAAGACTGTCGACCAGGTGGTTCTTTGCGTAGGGTTGAACTCCGACTTTGAGCAGGAAGGCCACGACCGCTCGCACATGGACTTGCCTGGGCGAACCGACGAGTTAATCTCGGCTGTCGCAGCCGCGAACCCTCGTACGGTGGTTGTTGTCCAATCTGGATCACCAGTCACCATGCCGTGGGCAGACTCCGTCTCCGGGGTCGTACAAGCATGGTACGGTGGCAATGAGACGGGAAACGCCATCGCGGATGTGCTCTTTGGAGACGTCAACCCCTCGGGAAAGCTGCCCCTGTCCTTCCCAGTGCGTGTTGAAGATAACCCAGCGTTTTTGAATTACCGATCAGAGCATGGCCGCGTGCTCTATGGTGAAGACATTTACATCGGCTATCGATTTTACGAGGCTGTCAAGAGACAAGCCCAATGGTCATTTGGATGGGGACTATCATACACGTCTTTCACTTTGTCTGATCTCGGGGTCCAGTTGACGACCAACGACAAGGGAGACCTGCTTGTGATCACCGCGACTGTACATAACACAGGGGAGGTGGATGGATCAGAAGTGGTTCAGGTGTACATATCACAACAGTCTCCTTCAATTAAACGCCCACAAAAGGAGTTGAAGGGCTTCGCCAAGGTCCATGTCAAAAAGGGAGGCTCAGCTAAGGCCGAGGTGGTCATTGAGAGGAAGTACGCCACTAGCTTTTGGGACGAGACGCGCCATAAGTGGACTGAAGAAAGCGGCTTCTACGATGTTCTGGTAGGAAGCTGCAGTGCGGAAACGCCCTTGAAGGAAACTTTCCAGGTGAAGGAAACTGTATGGTGGTCTGGTCTCTAAAAATGTACGGGATATTATGAACAGACTGCCGGCACAGGAGGAGACAGATAATTGGCTATTACCCAGGGGCCATACATAGTATAAACTGCAACCCTAACATTACCCGCTTTTTAAAAGAAACCAGAATGTGTGCTGCAATCGTCAAGTATTTGTCACAGAATTTAGTCCCCACCATGTACTAGACAAGAGACCCATTAGTCCTCACTAATCCTGCTCGTCTTGCCTTTCTTGAAGGTTTGGCTCGATTCGGGCACCGTCCCTAGATTCCGCGGGGTAAAGAAAGTGGCGTGGCGAACCACGTGGACAGTACATAACAACTAGGTTGGTTCCAGGCATATAAGTATGGGCCACTGGCGCACCCTCCCGCATATGAAGACAGCCTGGACACCAAAACTCACCTACTATGGATTCTTCACTCCTCGATACTACATGGATATGGCATCCGCAATGGGCCGACCACGCTGAAGGGTCGGCTGGAGGATTTGTCCACTTCCGCAAGTCCTTTACTGTCCAAGACATTCCCGCATCGCCCCTCAACATCCAGATCACGGCAGATACAAAGTACAAGCTCTACATCAACGGCCATTTCATCCACAGCGGACCCGTCAAGGGTGACGAGCACCTTTGGTTCTATGACGAGCTCAACATCCAGCCTCATCTCAAGTTGGGCGTCAACCACATCGGCATTCACGTCTTGCGGTTCTACCACGCTACAGCGTACGCAACCAGCTTCCCAAGGATGAAGATCCCGGGCCTATTTGTTCGAACGCCGAATTTACTTGAACGGGAACGGTTTGGAATACAGAGCGGCAATACCTGGGAGACGTCCCTCGACCTGTCTCGAAAGCTGCGCATTGACCAGAAAGAGGACGATTTCTTAAACGTATACGAAGATGTCGACCCGGGCGCCAACGATAATCTCAACTGGGTGACAGCCCAATGCTTGGACCTCCCAAGACTCATGGCATCAGTCCGCCATGGGTGCTCTCACCTCGACTTATTCCGTTCCCTCAGATCACTCCTGTGGCTCTCAAAGCCATCCACAACATCCGAAGCGTTGTGCCCCAGGATATCTGGGAGGGTATCATCATAGGCTCGAGGGATCGGTCCACCGCCACCTCGATTCGTTTACCTGCCGGGACCTCTCATCACGTAGAGCTTGAAGCCAGTCATCACTTGACAGCTCTGCTTCAATTCAGGTTTCAGCGACCCAAGACATCGGGAAGCAAGCTGCAGATAACGTATGCAGAGTGCTACGAGGATGCTCCTGAATTTGTTCCCTACGTACGGTGCAAGGGCGACCGATGCGATTCTGGGAAGACACTCCACGGGCCAGAAGACAGGTTTGTCTTTCAAGGCCACGCAGGTGTTGATTCTGCCACCACTCTGCAATACATGGCAGATGCCACCAACGAGGAAGTCTTCTCTCCTTTTCATTTTCGAACGCTCCGTTACATGGCTCTGGATATCGAAGTCAGCGAGGAAAGTGACTTGGTTTTGAACAGGATTGATTTGGACATGACGAACTACCCCCTCACGATTTTGGGGGCTTCGACATTCCCGAGACGTCAGACAACGCAATCTACCCAGCCATGTGGGAGGTTAGTAGCCGGACGCTCAAAAACTGTATGCACGATTGCTACGAGGATTGTCCGTTCTATGAGCAGCTGCAGTATGCCATGGACGTCCGAAGCTCCTGTCTGTTTACATACTACTCGTCAGGGGACGACCGTATGGCTCGCCAGGCCATCATTCAGTTGCATAACTCCTATCGCCCAGGGTTAGGACTCATTGCAAGCCGCAGCCCATGTCATCAGCTGCAGATAATCCCCAACTTTTCGCTCTTTTGGATCTGCACGGTTGTGGACCACTTTGAGCACTTTGGGGATACCTCTTTTACACGCCAGTTCTTGCCCGTGTGCGACGGCATTCTCGAATCCTTTTCGAGGCGGATTGACGACAACCTCGGCCTTGTCTCGTCTCAGAAACCAGCATTGGCTACATTCTGGGACTTTGTTGACTGGACGGAGGATTGGAAACCCATGGGGGTCCCTCTTGCAGGCGAACGATGTGACTTCCAGACGTACACGAACATGCTCTATGCGTACACCCTTCGACAAGTGGCAGCAATCATCGACGTCGTTGGCAGACCTGGGCTCAAGTATGAATACGGGGCTCGAGCGGACGCAATTGTTACGGCTGTCGAAACTCATTGTCGAGTCGGTCAGTTCTTCACCGACGGACTGGCCTCTTGCGCTGCTCCGGATGAAGTCTTCAGCCAGCACAACCAGATCTGGGCAGTCTTGTGTGGCGCGACGACGGGCAGCACAGCCAGAGACGCGCTGAGCCAATGCGTACCTGCCCTACAGGCCTCTTCTTCATCCACTACGTCCACGAGGTTTACTCAACCGTCGTTGGCCATGTCACTCTACACCCTCCGGGCTCTCTCCGTGGCCGGCGGGTCCCTTTACGACGACGCGTTCCACGCCGTCTGGGAGCCGTGGAGGTCGCAGCTGTCCCAGAACCTTACGACATGGTGCGAGGACGATGTGACACGGCGGTCGGACTGCCACGCGTGGAGTTGCGTGCCCTTGTACGAGTTCATGGCCGAAGTCGCCGGGATTCGGCCGGCCGCGCCTGGCTGGGCCGCCATCGCATTCAAGCCGCGCACGAGGTTATTTGCAGACTTCGACGGCAGGGTTCCGCTCGGTGGCAAACTGGCGCCCGGTGTGGCGCATGTTAGTTGGCGTCGTGGGGTAGGAAACACAGAAGTCTCGATGTCGTTGGAGCTGCCCAATGGCGTGGAGGAGACGGTGAGAATACAGGTCACATTCCCCGATGGGCACGTGGAGCAGCATCTCGGGCCATCGCTGTCCCTGAGTTTCTAAGTAGTGTAAATGAAACAATTACTCTAGAAAGCAATATTACATTCAGTCATCACGATACCTACTCTCTCTACCCCTCGTTGAAGCTATTGGCCTACCAGTCAGAGTTTTCCCACAGCTGAGACAGTTTGACCTTGCCTTCTTAGTATACGCGTATGCGTATCCACGCTTCACAAGGGGATCTCACCCGGCTCTCCGCTGTCCCATTTCACGCCAATGGTCATGGACGCACGCAAGTGCCGGAGCTTCATTGGTGCCCGGCTTTCCGCCGTGTCCATCCTTGGCTCCTTCGGCAGAACTGGCCAACCTCAGCTAAGCCAAACTCATACAAGCGTGACAGGGCCGGTGGTTGAGATGGCTTCGCAGGTTCCGGCTTTCCGCGGCCTGCGCTAAACTGCCATCACACTACTCCGTACACAGACACTAAGACCCATTTCTCACACCAATACCCGTCAACCTGACTCTGTGCCATCACCGTAAACTTTTTAAAGCTTCTCCGCATGATGCTGGCCTAACCGTTTGGACCTTGCCGCTGCGAAATCCCCAGATCCCCAGATCCGCGGAGCCCCAGACCCCTAGCAACACGACCCCGGATCCCCAGATCCCCAGACATGAAGAATCGGGTCATCGTCTGATGCATCTCACCATTCAGTCTCGGCTGCTAGAGTGGCCTTGGTCTAGGTGCTCCGCCCCCCCTCCTACTCGTGCGAATGACTACCGAGTGATTCAGCTCTCCAGGAAACTCTTCACTTTCCATGAACTTGACGTTGTGTATAAGATAGCTGAACCCTCTCTGAAACCCTCTTCTCAACTCATCGACTCACTGCAGCCATTCTCAACTGGGCACCCAATACCAAAAGTACAACGGGAGGCCAAGGAACTCGCAACGACTACAACGTCCATCGCGGGCTCAACGATATCCCCAAAGCTATCCTGCCCTTACCGCAAATATGGCTCCCACAGCCGAACCCTTCGCACACGCGATGCCGGAAAGCAGCGTTGACACTTCACGCTGGTGGAAGGCCCGGAATCTGCGCACCCTGAACCTTCTCTTGATCGTCCCAATGCTGTCCATCTTCACACAGGGGTAATTCGGTTCCCAGTTCCTTCAGAACGCCGTCGCTGACCTCTGCTACTAGTTTCGACGGTTCCATGATGAACGGCCTCCAGTCGGTCGAGTCCTGGCGCGACTACTTTGGCGAGCCCAAGGGCGCGACTCTTGGCTTGTTCAACGCCGCGTATCCCATCGGCGGTCTCTGTGCCATTCCCTGCGTGTCTTTCGTCAGCGATACCTTCGGTCGCCGCATCGGTCTCGCCACTGGAGCCATGCTATGCTGTCTCGGTGCTACGCTCCAGTCCTGCGCCCAGAACTTGCCCATGTTCGTTGTTGCACGCGGAATTCTCGGCTGTGGTACCGTCTTCCTCGGATCGTCGGGTGCGCCTCTCATCACCGAGCTGGCTCACCCGGCGCACAGAGCTACGGCCACGGCGCTCTTCAACACGTCCTACGCCCTTGGCTCTATTGTCGCGGCTTGGATTACCTTCGGCACATTTCGTATTGAAAACTCCGCTGCCTGGCGTATCCCCTCTGCTATCCAAGGCCTGCCCTCGGTTATCCAGCTGATCGGCCTCTACTTCGTCCCCGAAAGCCCCCGTTGGCTGATATCGAAAGACAAGAACGAGGAGGCTCTCGGGTTTCTGGCCAAGTACCACGCTGAAGGCAACGATCAGGATGCTCTTGTTCAATTCGAGTACAACGAAATCAGGGACGCTCTGGCCCATGAGCGAAGCGCCGATCGCGGTAGCTGGCTCCAAAACTACCTCGAATTGGTACGCACTCCGGGGAACAGGAAGCGACTTTTCATCTTGTTCTGGTGCGCATGCATCAGTCAGATGTCAGGAAATGCTTTCATTTCATACTACCTGGCCCCGGTGCTGTCATCCGTCGGTCTCACCAGCAGCCTGGAGCAAACTCTCATCAATGCCACACAGCAAACACTCTCGTGGTTCTCGGCCCTCTATTTCGCGACCCTTCCACAAAAGCTCGGCCGTCGCGTTCTTTTCCTTGCTTCTGGATGCGCCATCTTCATTTGCCTCGTCAGTATCACAACTGGAAGTGCTATTTTCGCAAACGATCCTACGAACAAGGCCGCCGGCGGGGCTGTTGTTGCATTCCTCTATCTGTTCTCCCCGGCGTACAACTTGGGTCTCAACGGAAATCTTGGTCTTTATATTACCGAGATCCTCCCTTTTAGCATCCGTATGAGGGGTCAAGCCTGCTTCCAGCTTTTCGCGACGTCCTTTTCACTTCTTTCGACATACGCGGTCCCAGTTGGCCTCCAAGACATGAACTGGAAGTTTTACATCATCTTCATCCCCTGGGTTGTTATCGAGTTCACCGTCCTGTACTTTGTCTACCCGGAAACGAAAGGCCCATCTCTTGAGGAGATTGCCTTTATCTTCGATGGGCCTAATGCCCACATTTCGCCCATTGAGAAGCTGGAGCAGGGTGGTCACATCGAGATGGACGAGAAAGTCTAGCGTGAGTTGCCGCGATACGCTTGAGAATCAACATTTCCAAGTCGGCAATTCCAAAGGCCCTTCCAAAGCATTTTATGGCAACGGTAACCCTTAGTACTCAGCATTATTCACTGTAAAGCTTGCTAGAACAGTCAGTTGTACACAAATATACCTCTAGCCATACCGAACATCGCCGTCACTCTCCTTAAACCAGTCGTCTGCTACCAAATTTTCCTCATTTGGCGCATAGTTGATGATTGTACTCTTCACCATTGTATAGGCATTGTAAGCATCCAGCCCATTCTCACTACCGACACCACTGGGGCCTGTAGTGCCGCCCCATGGACTGCTTGGGTCATTTCGATGATGCGTATTGACCCAAACGATGCCGGAGTTAACCTCCTCGGCCACTCGAAAGGCCTGGCTGAGGTCTTTCGTCCATATCGCCGCTCCCAAGCCAAATTCACTATCATTAGCAAGGTCAATTGCCTCTTGCTCGGTATCGAATCCAACCAGCACGATAACCGGCCCAAATGCTTCTTCACGCCATATTCGGGTACGCGAATGGCTGCCCCCCGAGGTGAATTCCAGAATAGTAGGTGGATAAAAGTAGCCCTTTGAAAAGTCTGAACCATCAAATGACGAAGTGCTAGTGAGACGTTGACCTCCACAAACGACCCTGGCGTTGCCACTGTCTGTTGCTTCGCCCACGAGAGTCTCAACATTCGCCAGTTGGCGTGCCGATACCAATGGGCCCATTGTTGCTTTTGGATTTGTTGGCGAGCCCATGCGTCGCTCAATGGATTGGGCCTTCGTACGAAGTTTGGACAGCAGCTTCGCAAAGATGGTGTTCTGAACAATGATCCTGGTTGCAGCGACGCAAGTTTGTCCACTTGCGACAAAGGCACCAAAAGCAATTCCATTGACGGCAGCATCAACATCTGCTTCTTCAAAGACAACCAAAGGCGCCTTGCCGCCGAGTTCAGCCGTGTACCGCGCAAGGTTGCCGCCCACGATGGACCCAATGGCTCTTCCAGCAACTGTCCCACCGGTGACATCAACCTTTCGAACAAGAGGATGGCTGACGAGTGCCTTGCCTGTGGAAGCGCCAAACCCAGGGAGGACGTTGAATACCCCATCGGGAAGTCCCGCGTCCTTCAAGATCGGACCCAGCAAGAGACTGGTCAACGGTGTGAGCTCACTGGGCTTCAGTATGACGCAGTTCCCCGCCGCCAAAGCCGGGGCAAGCTTTTTGACGGCAATCAACAAAGGATGATTAAAGGGCGTGATTTGCACCACTACGCCCAGAGGTTTCCGGTCAAGCCAGTTGTGCAGCTTTCCAGACGTGGGAAACACCGGCCTTTCCTCTGTGCGCAATACGGAGGCGTAGTACTTGAACCAGCGCACCAGTGATGGAACTTGGGCTTGCATCTCACGAATGGCTCGTCCTGTCTGCCGGACCTCGAGCACAATCAGGTCGGGGAGATTGTTTGTGAGGAGCTCGGCGGCCTTGTCCAGTACAGCGGCTCGGTCATGGCGCGATCTCTTTGCCCAAACGCCTGATTGAAACACCTCTTGTGCCAACTCGATGGCCTGCGAAGCATCATCCTCGGAGGCAGCATGGCATCTATCCCCGTCAGGGTTGGTACTGAGAGTGGCATTGATGTGGGATTCAGCTTACTGAGCAAATATCTCTCCAGTTGCGGGATCTTCAACCGGAATACTAACTTGTAAAATGAGATTAGATGTTCACCAACATGAGGCTGTCGTCGTATATTCTTACACTTCTCCCCTCCCATTCGCTTCCTTTCCTCCAATCCACAGCGGGTAAGTCTTCATCCTGTCCTGTGCTTCTTGCTGCGGGGTTGGGCTAGTGGAGACCGACTAGAGGCTTGATCGCGTCAGGATGTCAAGCCTGTTCAAAGGAGCTTGAGACACAGTTCACAGTCGCAACTCGTTGGGAATATGAGACTTGCTTGACGATGAAGGATGGAAAATGATCAAAGATGAGGGGTAGATGAAGACATCATGTTTCATTGAGATAAGAGATGCATCGTCAAGAGATAAGAAATGCTTTCGGGCCCATCCGGCTGCATCTTATGCACGTGTCATGTGACAGTACCAAGTTCGCTGACTCATCCAATCCATTCCTACCCTAAAGCCAGAGATACGCCAAGGGTTCAATACTTCATTCGTAATCCACGCCTCAAGTTTCTTGAGAGTCAAATGGACTATGTATGTTAATCTTACTGAATATTTGCATTGATTTTTGGGCACGTATTGTCGCGTGAATTTCGTTGCGTTACGCGCGATAATAAGCTGACGTTGATCAGAGCTTAAAGCAAAAGAACCCATTAAAACGGATACCGGGATAAAGAAATCGTAACGATGCACCAGGATAGTAAGCCTTGTTGCTGTCTCGGTCACCTTTCGCCGCGGAGAAATACCAGTCCTGTTGCACCATGACGGCGGGCGCCTGCATGCAGATGGCGAATCACTGTCCATCTCATCATGTTTGGTTGGGTAACTGAATAACATATTGCCAACATCCTTGGCCTGACTCGTGGGTTACTGCGCCTGGACCGTGTTCTAGCCTTGGCCATGACATTGCCCGATTACAAACTGTGTAGTAACCGATAAGCTGGATGACCCTGCGCCCGCAAAGTGTGAAGACGTTCCGCCTTGTTCTCGTCTTCGTGACTAGCTAGTAGTAGGACAGACTAGCTCGAACCCCATGGGTCAAATAGAGCGCACAAGGGGAGGCGTACGAGGATGCTTGTGACCGCCTTGACGCCTTCGTGCTGACATCGCGGTGTAATGCAGGCGATACACATTCTCAAACAAGCCGGTAGATCCCGCTGGTGGTATGGGCGCGATCGTCGAGAGAAACCAATTAGACACAGGGGGTTGAACACACATCATGAAGTCTGAGGCCTAGGCAATGGAAGGCTGCATCGTACTAGGAACCAACTGGGACATGGCTCCGAGATATTATCGACGAGCACGGCTGACGTTGATACTACGCTGGCCCATATGACGGAGACAGGATGCAACTGTCGCCCAGTAGAAGCAGCTACCCCAAGCAGAATGCATCTAGATCATCTGTGTCTTCCACAGCGAACACTACCCGGAGCGGGGAAGCTGCTTGGCAGATTAAGCTTGACTTAAAGTTGGCGCTACTTGGCACCGTTCCTTCAATGTAACCCGGGGCCATGACATCGAGACGGTCTGTTTCGCCGTCTCGGGGCGCCAACATGCGGGATAGGCGCCCAAGATGGAGAAACGGCCGCTCATTCCCTGTTCCAGACGACTTCCCCGCATCCCCAAGACAGTGCACGGGCTATAGACGTGGAGTTTCCCCGCGTCGTCGTCAGCGACCTTCCTTTTCGGCTTCTAGACTGGTCTAGACGAGTCATGGGCCTTGGAGCAGCAGCGGCTAGGGATATTGCTCCAACGCCAAGCCCATCGTCAGGGTTCGCTCTGCATTCCCTCCAGTGCCCCCGGATCCCAGTAATAAGGCCCGTCAAGGTACACATCTCGGTAATGGCCTCCACACCCACTGTGACACAGCCGCCTCAGGTGTCTCGGCGACCCCGTTCACCGAGAATAGCGTCAACAAGGGACTCTGCTACACGGTTGAGTTATTTTCCTTATGCTGCCAGCTTTTGGGAGTCGGGTCTTGTCGGGCTTGGCGAGACAACAGTTGTCTCCCGTCTCCTGGACGCGACACTAGTTGGTGTTCAGCTTGAGAAGATGACGACATGCATAGACAAGGCGGAGGAGCCTGATGATGGGGAATGCCCCATGGGGAACGCCTCGCAGCGAATATTTAATCTTCTTGGGCCCTCATCCAGATCTCTTTTCTTGTGTGGTTCTTCAGGTTAGTGCCGCTAGCTCCACTACATAGCCGCATTGAATCGTTTCCATCCCTTCCTCTTCATCTTCAACTTCAACTTTTTTCCAGCCCGTTGGTTTCAACATGGCTGCCATCGACAAACAGCAGAACGAGGCACAGATCTTCGAGGATGAGAATCCTGAGAAGCCTGTGCCAAAGTTCGAGTCGACCGACTACTCTGGTGCCCACGAGAAGACGGACCCGAAAGAAATCGCACTTGTGAAGAAGCTGGACAGATGGATCATGGTGAGTCCCATCTAGAGGCATTTCTCCCCGTTTCCATACTGACGTGGCTCATCAGCCAATGCTTTGGAGCATGTACTGGCTCAACTATCTCGATCGAAATGCGATTGCTCTTGCACGTCTCAACGACCTTGAGGAGGACCTCAACCTCACCAGCACCCGTATGTTTGAGACAGAATCCAAATCGCCACCACAAACCTGCCACTAACGATCCTCTCCGAACAGAATATCAGACTTGCGTTTCCATCCTCTTCGTCGGCTATATCCTCGGACAGATTCCATCGAACATGTTCCTCACCCGAACTCGCCCGAGTCGCTACATGGTACAGAGCCCTCCAACTTGATTAAAATTAGGAATATGCTGACCGACGTAGGGAGTTATGATGATGCTCTGGGCTGTAGTGAGCACCCTCACGGCCGTCTCCAAAGACTTTACCGGCCTGCTCTTGACTCGTTTCTTCCTTGGTGTTACCGAAGCACCCTACTATCCAGGCGCTGTCTATCTCCTCTCAATCTTCTACACCCGCAAAGAAGTCGCCACCCGCATCGCTATCCTGTACACCGGAAACATTCTCGCCACCGCCTTCGCTGGCCTCATTGCAGCTGGCGTCTTCCATGGTATGGACGGCCTCGGCGGCCTCGCAGGCTGGAAGTGGCTCTTCATCCTTCAGGGTGCGGTGACCTTCCTTGTCGCCATCGCTGGATACTTCCTATTGCCCGATTTCCCTCTCACGACTTGGTGGCTCACCCCCGAGGAACGCGATCTTGCGCACAACCGAATGGAGCTTGACACTGTCGGCAACCAGGGCGAAACAAGTACGTTGAATGGCCTCAAGCAGGCTGCCAGGGACCCAATGGTCTGGATCTTTTGCATCATGGCTCACATGCATCTTGCCGCCAACGGCTTCAAAAATTTCGTAAGCTTTGCCAGATACGGTGACTCAGATTTTTCTCACATTAACCTCCTGCTCCATAGTTCCCAACTGTTGTCAAGACTCTCGGCTTCAGCACTACAATCACACTAGTGCTCACTTGCCCTCCGTACCTTCTTGCCGGTGCCATCACCATTCTGGTATCCTGGTCATCTGGCAAGTTCAATGAGCGAACCTGGCACATCACCATTTCTAAGACTGTTGCTGTCATTGGTTTCATTGCTGCGGCTTCGACTATGAGTACTGCTGGGCGCTATGTGTCGATGATTATCTTCACCATCGGCACTTACGGCGTGAACAGTCTGATTCTCGGCTGGTGCGGTAGCGTATGTGGCCAGACTAAGGAGAAGAAGGCTGTCGCTATCAGCATGGTCACGATGATAATGAACATCAGCTTCATCTGGACCCCTTATCTCTGGCCTGCGAGCGATGAGCCGCGATACATCATTGCTATGGCTAGCAGTGCTGCGTTTAGCATCGCGACGGCTGCGCTAGCATGGCTGGCCAAGATCATCATGATGAGGCGCAACAAGGAATTGCGGGCGAGCGATGATGAAACCACTGTTTTCTACGTCTATTAAGCTTTGGGACTATGTAGAATGCAGGGCATCTTTCACGTCCTGAGATGGGGTCCCTGTTGAGGGCTGGACTGGAATCTATGGAAGTTGTGATATGGGGAGCAGGTAGCACAGTCCTTACATTTAAGACCCAACTTTGGCTTTGGAGCCCTAAGCAAGTTTGATTGATGACAGCTCGTGAGAGTTATAAAAATAATGTATACAGATGTTGTGAAGTGGCTATGAAACCAATTTTCTGGCTTTCATCGGACTGTCCAACGCCCACTCCAATGCCCGTCGATATTGAGACGTCCTAAGGACATAGAATCCCAGTTCCCCGCTTCGAACGAAACCTTTTCGCTTCCAACGTAGAAGTCTTCAATGATGAGACCCAGGTTATCTGGCGAGTTGTCACCAAGGGCGATTGCTTGGTCTCCATTGTCTGAATCTGTGAACACGCGGAACGTGCTCGTACCAACTTCATGAGCCGGTGATAGCTTTTCCACCCAAATGTTAGAGAAAGTCATTTCGTCTATGTTTTGGAGAGGGTTGATGCCCAACAAGGCAGGGCATATGCCTTCACAACGCCAGTTGGTGATCATGTAGTTGGATAAACGTTTGGTGATATCGGCAACAGAAGTGGATGTCTCGCTTTCGTAGCTTGCTGCAGACGCCACGAGGGCTCTGGGCCAAGGAACTGTTTGAGAAACATAACGGGTGTGAATCACATCGACCGCATCCACTGTCACATTCTCGGTATCTCGCTGATACCAGCCGAATTGGACGATGGGGCCATTGTTTGTCTTCCAGATGATCATCTTCTCACACAAAACGTTGCTGTAGTATGTTTTGATGGCGTCATCCCCAACATGGTAGAAAATGTTCCGGACATGGGACCCTGGGTACATTTGAATGCCGTCGGTCTGTCCAAAGAAGGCTCCAACCTGCTTACAGTCGGATGCATCGACAGTGAAGGACCCGAGGTCGGCGCCGTAGAAGTCCATGCTGTTGAAAGGGGGTGCGTTCGTCGTCACTCCGTGCATTGTCCAGCGGGTGCCAACAGCGGAGTGGCCTCGCCACATTTTGAGGGAAGTGTCATCCGACTTGATGTTTTTGTAGCCTTCCGCGGTGTTGGCCTGGTACACATACTGTTCACCTGACAAAACTCCAAACCCTGTTGCTCGCAGATCCAGGGACTGGCTTTCATATTGGATGGCGCCCTTGACATATGCCCCGGGAGCTAAGTAGACCCAGTTCACCGAGTTGGATAGAATGGCGTGTGCAGATCCCGTGAGCCAGTAGACACCTGGGCCGAAATGAACCACGGACTCTGTGACCTGATCCAAGCCAGTGATCAAGCCAGAAGGGACGTTATAGGCGGTCGAAAGGTCAGGAACATACTCGGAGCTGGGAAAAGGGCTCATGAAGATCATCAGCGCATTGATTGGTTCAACCCCCACGATTGGCATAGTGTCTTCGTAAGAAGAAACATAGTTGGAGCCGTCAGGATCTTTGTTTTGCACATAGTGGGCATTGGATTCCGGTCCGGAAGTGTGGTACTCCCAGAGATTGTCCTGGAACTCAACGGAGAAACGGTATCCATCCTCACTAAATGGAACGGTAATAAGAACAGCGTCGTCATCGAGTTGCATGTCGAAGTCGAGATTGCTGGGTCGGATGACAACGTTGGATGGGTCAACGGGGCCATCATCGGATCGAGTGATTCTGACGATGGTTTTGGTGCTGGCCAGATATTGAGTCCAGGCCATGTCTGCGCCAATATCGGGCTCAATGGAGATTTGATCGTCTTCGCTGCAGTTCTGGCCATCGCAGACTGACGACAAGTCATCGGGACTGAAAATGTTTCCGTTGCCATTCCGAGGGATGCTCTCATACACAAACGAGTCGTAAAAGCTCGTAGGGGCAGATGCGGTTCCAATCTGAACCGAGTACATGTGAGACTGGCGGACATTGGCATTTTGCACCGGAGTTTGGGTGTTGATCTCGCCCGTGTTGTGCCACCAGGTTTTCAATTCCGATAGATCTGCTGTTCGGTTGCTTGCTTTGGGTGATTGTTAGTCAATTGGTAGATTAGTTGGCACCGTACGAGCAGACACAGTTATTATTCACTCACCACGTTTGAATATTTCAGCTGGATGTCCTTGGACAGGCACAGTGCCCGCCATTAGGACAAGGCCTAGTCCCTTGGTAAACGCCGCGAGATGCATGGTCGATCTTTGCAACTTTAAAGATAATGACTGTGTAGAAGGGAAGAAACGAATAAAAGGAACTATAGAACGATGGAATCGAGCAATGTTTTATTTGGACAGTACATAAGCAGGCGGAACAACAGTCGATATGGACAGTAGTTTCAATTGCAGGGAGACGCAGATTGTTAGCTCAAAACACCGAACCCCTGTTTGAGGAGAATTGACATTTTCAGGAGGGAGCTCATCCACTATTTCAAGCACTGTAATTGGCCACAGCCAACATCAGCTGTTGTATGTTGACTATTCCCACCAAGGATGCGATGCACCTTCTCGAAGGAGGATATATGTGGAAGTCTTTATGACATGATTTGATCTGTGTTTGTTCACAATTATTGCTCTTGTGTTAGATGTCTGCGTAATCCGCGTCGCTCTAGTTGAATGCCAGTTCTCACTGATGTTGTCACTCATTAACTGCAATCATACTCACACGGATCACTCTGCTTCGTTTCGCTTGTGACTAGCGCCTGAATCCTGAATCCTGAATCCTTCGTCCGATCGGAAGCTCTGTGAGGGTGCTCCTTCAATACTAAAAACATTGGAATGGATAAAATGAAACGGCCTTTAATTGTAGTATATTGGATTGGGACCATAACATTACAGAGAATCTAGCCCCCTTCTTTTAAAATCTAGCATTTATACTATTGTTTAATGTCCAATTCATTTCACTGACATCAAACATCCTCCCTCACCTTCGTGACTGGAGCGCCTGGCTTCCCTCACTGCCTCCAACAGTAGCCTCCTGCGACGTCAAAAGGTAACTGAAACCAAGCGCCTTGATTCGACCAAACCACTGAAGAATAGGTACGGGCTCGAGTCCGGTCTGGCTCCCTCTATGCTGCTTGATGTGCGCGCTCAGCTCGTCCGTATGGATGGCGAGGGGGCTTTCATAGTGGACAAACCGGGTGGTGCCAGCGGCCATGTCACCAAGAGCAGTCGCTGTGACAGACTCGCCGAGCGCCTGGGCTATCTGGTCTGCAGGAATCAAGTCAATACGGCCTCTCCAGATGCTGACGTCGGGCGTCGAGCCCGACGCATCGACAAAGGCGACAAAGGCGTCCAGCAGCTCTTGGTTTTGCGAGGACTGCCGCCGGGAAGCAGGGAGGAGCCGGTACACCCACGATGGGATGTTTAGGTCTTCGGCGGAGCGCTCGAGGATGCGCTCGCCGGCCCATTTGGACGCCACGTAGCCGTCACCGCCGTCTCTAGGGGGCACGTGGGCAGAAGCCGAGCCAGCACTAGCACCGTTGACAGCGTCATCGGGAGGCAGCACCCCGGCCGTCGAAATGTAGTGAATGGGCACCCGGCGCGGGGCCGCCAGCTTGACCAGCTCCTTGATTGGGTGGACGTTGCTTGGACGGAGTACATGGTAGTTGTCCCAGAACGAACGGAGGGCACCCATGTGCAGAACCACGTCGATCTGGCAGGCCAGTGCGCGGAATTCGTCTACGCCGAGCCCGAGCAGCGGCAACGAAAGATCGCCGAAGTGGTAGACCACCTTCGGAGAGGTAAAGGGAGTGCTTTCGCGCGGTTTGTCTCGCACGGCGATGCAGTGGATCATGTCGACATCGGGCCGGGCCGCCAGCTGCGGGAGTAGGTACTTGCCGAGGAAGCCAGTTGCGCCTGTGACCAAGACGGCCTTTGCCTTCGTGTCGCTCTTTGCGGGAACGTCTTCGAGGAAGCTGGGAATGGACGGCGGGGACGTCTCCTGCTCCCAGTCAACGAGGTCGACGCTGTCGCTGTCTTCGATGGCGCGCGCCATTTTGCCCAGCGTGTTGAAACCGAGCATCTTGAAGAGCGGGATAGCGACATGGAAAACCTGCCGGATGCGAGCCTGGAGGCGGATGGCGAGGAGGGAGTTGCCGCCGACAAGGAAGAAATTGGTCCAAGGATTCAGCTCGAAGTGAAACTTGTCCAAATTCTTGCCCAACACGTCCCGCCACACGCGTATCAGCTGCACCATGGTTTCGGTCAGCTCAGTGGCCTCCTTGGCGCCGCCCACTCGATGGGGCAGCGGCATCTCCTGCACAGCTTTCCGGTCCACCTTGGAGTGGTTACTGAGGGGGAACTTGTCGAGGGGGATGGCCACGACGGGCACCATGTACTGAGGCACAGGGAGCCGACTGAGCACGCCCTGGAGGAAGGCCTCCCTCTCCCCACCCGAGGCATTATGGTGCGGCGCAAAGACAACGTGGGCGACTAGGAAAGGGGGGTCGCCCTCGCGTAGTGTCACGACGGCCTCTCTCAGCGCACCGCCCGCGGTCGAGATGATGTTGCTCTCGATATCGCTCAGCTCGATGCGAAGCCCACGGATCTTTACTTGGGAGTCGCCAGCCATGCGGTTGTGGAAGACCATGGCACCGTCTTCGCGCAGGTGGCCAACATCACCGGTGCGGTACATGCGCGTCCAGCCCCGGGCGGCATCCTCAGGCGTTGCAAACGGGTTGGGAACGAAGTGCTTGCTGCTGAGTTCCTGGTTGTTAAGGTACCCAAGGGATACGCCAGCGCCGCCTATGCAGATTTCGCCGGGCATGCCAACGGGCACCGGCCGTAGCTGCTCGTCCACAACGTACGTGTAGTAGTTGGGCAGAGAGTAGCCGCACGGAATCCGGCCCATCTCCTGGACCGTCTTGGTCTCACGGTAAGGTATCTCCATTTTGTGCGACGAGATGGAAATCTCCGTGGGACCGTATGAGTTAAAGAATCGCAGCTGCGCCAGGCCAAGGCTAGCAAATTCCTGGGCGACCATGCTGATCAGCGGCTCGCCGCCTCCGAAAGCGAACCGCCAACTGGACGCCTGCCGGAGTATGTCTCCTCCGAATTGCATCCACAGTGAGTACTCGGACGGCGTCGCCTTAGTGTATGTGATGGAGTACTGTTGAACCATCTTGGCGATTTCGACAGGATCACCGCGCTTCTCTGCTGGAACGATGTATACAGTACCACCATTGACAAGTCCTGTATATATCTGGTCCGAAGAATGGTTGAAGGTAAAGGCACTCTGCTGCAGGACACGCTCGGCTCCTAGGCCCCACGTCTTGGTATATCCCTCGATCTCGTTGCGGAGGCCTGCATGGGTGACCATGATTCCCTTGGGCGTGCCTGTCGAGCCACTGGTGTACAAGATGGCGGCTGGCGAGTCTGGATGTGCATTGTTCGCAACGTGAGCCAAGGCCGCAAGAGGCAGATCCGACACATTGATGATGCGGCCATGTACTGCCTCAAGCTGCGGCGCATCCCCAACTGTAGCAGCATCGACAAGGATAGCGCTCGGATCACAGTCCTTTGCAACGGCAGAGAGACGAGTCATGGGATTGCGGAGATCTAATGGCACGTAGATGGCGCCAATGCGCATGATGGCGAGCATGGAACATATCCAGTCCGCTGCAGGCTGCTGGTACACGAGCACCCGTGAACTAGCACCAGCGCCGGCAGCCAACAATGCTTCACCGATCGCCTCGATACGGTTCGTCATGTCTGAGTACGTGAGGACCTTGCCAGTGCCATCCACAACGGCGATGCTATCCTGCTTCTCTTGAGCGATCTTGTCGATGCGGTGAGGAAGTGTTCCGGGCCAGTCCGAGACTAAATTGGGGCCTGCATTTACAGTTAGCGATGATTGAGTAACACTATGCATAACAAAACTCACCACGGCCGATCTGGACGGCTTGGGTGAGCTGCTTCTCGCCGAAGAGGGGGTAAGCATCTGGAGGAAGCGACGCATCGCGGGTCACAACGTCGAGGAGGTGGACATATGTCTCCAGCAGTAGGCCCGCTGCTGTCGAGTCGTAGAGGCTCTTCTGTACTCGAAACATGACCATGGTGTCGTTGGAATCCCCTTCTATAACGTCTAAAGTGACGTCGTATGCCGTCCTGCCGGGGTGGACATGTTGGAATTCAAGCTGGCAGTTACCCCACGGGTGCCGCTCCTGAATCCCCTGACGGTAATCGAGGAAAGCCTGGAAGAAGGGACTGTGCAACGAGGAGCGGGTGACGTTCAGCTCGGTCAGCAGCACGTCGAACGGCAGACGCGAGCTCCCGAGCGCGCCGTATGTCGTGTTGCGGGCCTCGACGATGGTGTCGGCAAAGGTTTGGTCTGGCTGGCGGCGAAACCGTAGGGCCAGGAGGTTCAGGAAGAAGCCGATGCTTCTGCCTACGTCGCCGTCGTTTCGGGCAGCATCTGCAATGCCGATGGTCAAGTCTTTAGTGTCATTACCAGCGAAGGAGAACAGCAAGGCTTTGAAGGCAGCTAGGTGGAGATGGAATGGCGTGCATCGCTCCGCCTTGGACACGGCTTTGACTCGAGCCACCAGGTCGGGCTCGAGGTGGCATACCACCTGATGGGAGTCGAAGCCGTTCATGGCAACCCTGGAGCTGGTGCGAGCCATGGGAAGAAGCGGCAGAACAGGGGGCTCTTCGCTGGCGGGGAACACTGCCTGCCAGTACTTGAGCTCCTCCTGCATCTCGCCCTTCTTAAGGGCCTGTCTCTGAGCCACTGAGAACTCAGGGTATTGTCGAGGCAGCGCTCCAAGGGATCGACCACTGTAAGCTTTTTCTAAGTCTGAGAGGAACACATTGAAGCTGGCGCCGTCCATAACAATGTGATGGTAGTTGATCAAGAGATAATGACATGTCGACGACAGCGTCAGGAGAACCAACTTCATCACATCGCCGGCCTCAAGGTCGAACACATGTCCCGTCAGCTGCGCGTACTCGGCGTCGACGTCTTCCGCAGATGCTATTTTCTTGCGCTCAAGCCGCAGTGGGGAGCTAGGCAATACTTTCTGGTAAGCCTCGCTGACGTCGGTCTCGTCCTCAACGAAACACGTGCGCAGTGCTTCGTGCCTGTTGGTGACGATGCGGATGGCTCTCTCAAGGTCGCCAACACGCAGATTGCCCGCGAGACGGCAGCAGAAATTCACGTTTGGAGTCGTCGGGTCTTCGAGAATGTGCCGCAAGAACCAGAATCGCGACTGGGGTAGCGAGATACGCTCGCTTTTGAGAAACTTCCTGGGAGGACCTTGGGGTGATGGTGTTGTCGACGCCGTCACCTGACCTGAACTGGATCGCGATTCCGGCATCGACGAGTTGGGGCTGTCGCCGGACGAAGAGTTGGACTCGGAACTCACAACCGGGTCCGGCGCTTGTGCCAAGGGCTGAGCCTGGGCGGCAGCAGCCTCGACATCGTCTTGCTGCTTCCTGGATCCCAGAACGAACTCCTCGGGGAGCTTCTCTAGCGCCCTCTGGCATATCTCGGCCAGGGAGGCACCGCCAACAATCTTAAGCACGGGAATATCCACCTTCAACGTTTTCAAAAACCACAACCGCACCTCTACGGCAACCAGGGAGTCAATGCCAAGCTCGAGGAGAGGAGCGCTGGGCTCAACTTCTTGATCGCCCAGCTGTAGCATGATGCGCAACTCTGCTGCGAAAGATTCTGCATGGCGTTAGCGTTCTGCCTCCAACTTCTAAACTGTGCAAACATACCTTGGAGGACGTCAAAAGCCTCTTCCTTGGTAGCTGCCATGAGAAGCCTCTGGCCAACAGGAAGTATCGCCTTCTTATCCTGTCCGTCGGACCCCGACGCGGTGTTCTTGCTCTCCTTGACAATGTGCGAGAAAAAGGGGTTGCTGAACCACGGGCCCCTGAGGGCTTCGTCGTCGCCGACGACACGGAACCCGGTAGTCACCACAGCGGAGGGGATGGCTTCGCGGTCCTGGGCCTGCTGGAAACCGGCCAGGATCGTTTCTCCAATCACCTGGCGCAAGTCTGTCTCCGAGACAGGCGGCAGCCCAAGCTTTTTCACGAGCTGCTCCAGGACGACCTGGCCTGCCGCCTCGACGTATCCAATACCCGTCACGCGGCCGAGATCGACAGCAGAGGCGGCCAGGCCACGTCTGCGTCTTTGCCTGGCCAGACCCCCTAGGAAGCCGTTGGCAGCCGCGTAGTGGGATTGACCCGGATTGCCGAAAACGCAAACTGCCGACGAGAAGAGGACGAAGAAGTCAAGGTCGTCGTTGCGGAAGACTTGGTCAAGATTCTCCGACCCCGTAACCTTGGCTCCAAGGACTTTCCGCATAGAGTCTGCCGACATACTCGCGAAGAGTTGATCGTCGAAGATGACTGCTCCGTTGGCAACGCCGACGATTGGGGGACAGGTCTCTCTGATGTCTTTCACGACGCGCTCAAGACTGCCCATGTCAAGGACGTCCAATGCCATGACCTTGACGGTGGCTCCGGTGCCGTGGAAGGAATCCAGCCATCTCTGGTCGACCTTGGGGCGACGGCTTGTCAAGCATACATACCCCGCTCCGTTCGAAACCATCCACTCGCAGAGCGATTGTCCGATCTGGCCGCTCAGACCGACGAGGAGGTAGGTCTTGTTTCTGGAAAAGAAAGGCTTACAGTCAAGGGGATGCATTGCGACTTCGACAAGGTCATCTAGGGGCCAATGGACGGCACTTGTTGCGTGCTCGACACTTAGCGTACGTAGTTGGCCAAGCGTAGTAACCAGATCCTGGACTTCTGCCCCGGGTAGTAGTCGCACACGGGAAACAGCATCATAAAGCCGACTCACAAGAGTCTCCCGGTCGCGGGGCAGGGCTGGGGACGAAGCCTCGCGCTGGAAGTGAGCGGATGGGTCGATAGAGGTGCAGCTCGGCGGCAAGGCCTGCGCAATACGGCGGCCGAGGGTGCTGAGGGGCGTTGTTCCAGCTGTCAAGTCGAGGAAAAGCGTGGGTTTCGCCAGGCGAAGCATCTTCCGGATAGTGTTGTTGGGGGCGCGAGGATCCAGCGAAATCCACGACGGGTCCCGCTGTTGGTCCTGGCTATCACACGTGAAGGCGACGTGGACTTCTTTCGCAGCCGCTCGCTGGGATAATGCCGCAGCGAGGAATCGATCTTTGCCGGAACAGTGAATCAAGATGTGGCTGTCTATTGGTAGCTGAAGCACTGACTCGGCCAGGAGCGAGCTCGCAACGGCGACCAGGAGACTGTCAACATCTGTGGCAGCGTCTGCCGGCACCGCCACAGCCGCGGCCGGAGTCACCTCACAAGAGTTGGTCTCGGACAACAGGACCTGAAGATTGCCGCCTCTGTCCTTGCCGATGGAAAGAAACAAGAAAGTATCCGCAACAATACGCAGCGCCTTCAGAGTCGAGCTTTGGATCCTGACAAGGTCGTCGCCAGACGATCCACCACGCTCTCGGCCAACCTGCTCCACCACCAGGCGCGGCGAATTGGACGAGGGTGACACAATCGCGACACTCGTCTCGGACATCGGCACCGTCTTCGTGATGACACGCCTGGATGAGTTAAGCCTGGCGTTCTGGTCGGTGTCCACCACAAGCCGGGGGATTTTGATCCTCCCGCTATCGAGGAAAACCTCGGGTTCCCTAGACCAAAGGATTTCAAAGTCCCGGTGTTGCCTATCCGCCAGTGTCGACAGCGGCGCTCCCCACAATTCGAGAGCGCTCTGCTGCAGGAGGTACTCGGCGATAGCTTTGGGCACATTGTGCTGCAGGTCGGAGACATCCATGTGGCTAAAGCTGGTGTGCCCTGCCTCTTGTCTGATGGAGCGGCCAAAGGCAATGCTGGCCGTTTGGTAAGGCTGGTCTATGTTACCACCATGCGTGACCCAAACAATGCTTTTGGCAAGCTCCAGCATTCGTTTCAAGCCGTCCATCTTCTCGTCTGTCATGTCCCTGAAGATAGGAGAGTCGATGTCAACCAGGTTTATGAACGTACTCGCTGGATTCAGACTTAGGGCCTCTTCCTCGGTGGGCAAGCCATCAAGAATCGACATCTCGCCACAGAAGCGTTCAAGATGCTCCGCCACTTCACCACTGATGCGGGCTGTTTCAAAAGTGCCGTTCCCGAGAATGACCAAACTTTCTAGGTAAACAGGAGGCGACGGCGAAGGTGAGGTGAGCGGCCGCCGCAGGAATTGCACCCGCTCGTCGACCGCTTGAGATGCCATGATAGACATCGGCCAGGCCACACGTTCGATTTCTGGAGTGTGGGCATCGACGCCTCCAAATCCCGCCTCACGCAGGGTAGCATTCCAGTCCCCGGGCGTCAACGGTGGCGAGAATTTGCGACCATCGAGCACGCCGAGCCACCCACCAGGAATGCTACCCAAAATGCTGTGGCACCATACCGGAGCTGGGCTGGTGATCTCGGCTAGGAGGAGATACCCTCCGGGCCTCAAGAGTTGCCGGACATTCCCTAGAGATGTCTGGAGCGAAGCTGTGGCCGTCAGGACGTTGGATGCGATGACAATGTCGTATGAGTGCGGCTTGAATCCCTGGTCTGCAGGCGCCTTGTCGATGTCCAAGACCGCAAACGTCATCCTGTCGCTGTATGCCTTAAGCTTTCCCATGGCACCGGTGAAGGAGTCCTCCGACCGATCGGTGTACGTGTATGAGGAGAGCTTGTCCCCGATACTTTCCAGGATCGACTTTGTAGTTCCACCAGTTCCGGCACCTTGCATCCTTGTTAGTTACAACCGGGAAAAGGGGATTGCGACTATGAAATCTTACCAATTTCCAGAATCCTGGCGTGTGGGTATCGATGGACCACCTGTTGCATCATGCTCGCAAGGAACGAGTTGGATGCGCTAAAACCGAGGCCATTACTGTACCAGTCGGCAAGCATGTCGTTTGGTAGCATATGCTCTGGATCCGTGTCTCCCCGAACGGCAGCCGGCAAGCCTTGGTCCACGGCCTCAAGGATTCTAAGGTCAATGGACTCGGGAAACCGGGCGCTCAAGGCTTGCATGTCTTGGGCAGTGTCTTTGGACCATTCCATCTTAAGGGTCGGATGCCCGCGGGAAGCGGTGGTGGCCAATGTCAAACTCATCCAGTCCAGAAGATGCACCCAGTGTGGTTGGCTATTCGCCCAATCATGATTGCCGACCTCTGACATCCATTTACGGAGATAGAAGTACGATATCCTCTCGCAGGCGATTGCTAGCTCCATTTCGTGGGCAGAGGGCTGGACCTCCTTCACTACAGCAGCACCATCGGGCATCGCAAAATCGAATTTGGTGCACGTGAACATGGTGCGATCGTCGGCCGCCGTAGCGGGGGCGAAAGACTGGAGTGCTAGGTCCTCGACCTGGAGCATGCCGTGTTCGCCATGTTCGCTGAAAAGATCAATGCTTGCCAAGAACGAGCCAGCTCCGCCATCAATCGTTGCGCAAACGGGCACCTTGGACCCGGAAGTAGGCAGCGCGGCGCACACCTCGGGGTTGACCCGAATGGTTCCGATGGCTGTAGGGACGGAGAGCGACCAGAGACGTTCATCTCCAGGGGCCGAATACGCGAGCATCGATGCCTGGAATGCAACATCGAGAAGGCTTGGGTGAACCAGGTACTCGGACACATCGGCATCAACGTAGGTGTACGAATCAACTAGGACAGAAGAGTGGTTGAGCCTGCGCTTGGCCGAAGATAAAGTTCTGAAGGGGCCGGAGTAGTCATATCCCAGCTTGGAAATGGTTGCGTAGAAAAGCTCAGGGTCGACTGCAGACATATTGTAGTCCTCGGGGGGCGTGCAAGACAACGCTGCAACGTCCGGAGTACCAAACACAACCTTTATGGTCCCGCTGGCCGTGAGCTCCATGTCGTGCTCCAAACCCATGCTGAGGACGGGGGCCGAGTAGCAAGCAAAAGCAGCGGTGGCGGTCTGGTCGGCGTGGTGCTCAATGCCCGTCAGCGTCACCAGCGTCTCAACGCCAAAGTTGTCCCCCTCCTCGAACGTAATGGCCTTCGGGATACTGAGCTGGTGCAGCTCAAACACCTCGACCGCTCTGTCGCCTGCGAGGGCCCTGGACGCTTCAAGCGCCATGGCGACGTAGCCGGCGGCGGGAAAGACGCTCTGCCCTTGCAGCTGGTGACCATCGAGCCATCGAATCTCCCTTTGCTTCAACACATTCAGCCAGCGCAGGTCGTGCGAGTTGGAATCCGTAGAGAGGAAACCGAGTATCTCGTGATGGGCGTGCTTCCGCGTACGCATCCGTCTCGATATGCGCGATTCGCTCCAGTGGGATCTCGCATGATTCCACCGGTACGACGGCAAATCAACAACCAACTTGGGCTGGCGCCATTCCTTCCCAGACACAGCCTTCTCGAAAGACGCAAAATCAACCAGATGTGGGAGATGGGTCCACACGAAGCCCAGGGCCTCGGAGAAGGCCTCAATGTCGTTCTTGCCCCGGCTGAGGGCACCGCAATACGGAAGGGGAGAGGTCCGCACCTCGGAGACGTTCTGCACGGCCGGGCCTCTGAGGGCCGGGTGAGGTCCGACCTCGATGGCCAGGTCAAGTTGCTCCGTGGCCGCAACCGCGTTTTTGACGGCGTCGGCAAACAGCACCGCATGTATCATGTTGTCCCTCCAGTAATCGCCCTCGAGGGCATCGACGGGTTCCATTCCATCGGCAGAGGCAATTACGCTGGAGAACCAGGTGCAAGATGTGTCGGCTCGCTCTCTGTTAACCCGGACGTTGCATGCTCGCAAGAGCTGGACATAGCGCTCGCCACACGGCAGCATGTGGTGGGAGTGATATGCCGTGTCCACCTTCAAAAGGCGCGCGAATTTCTTGTTCTGTTCCAAGAACTCCTTGGCCTGAACAATGGCATCGGCATCGCCCGACAAGGTCACGCTCGCAGGAGAGTTGTGGGCGGCGACAGCCAGACGGCCCTTGAAGGTTTCTGAGTTGACAAGCTCCTGCGCCTCTTCCCATGACGTGCCGGTTGCCAGCATTGCGCCTTTTTGGCCAGTACTTTGATTACCAGCAAGGGACACAGAAAACCCGCGATAGTAGGCAATGCGGATGGCGTCGTGCGCAGACACAAAGCTAGCGGCGTAGGCTGCGGCGATCTCACCCGAGGAATGGCCCACAACAGCGGCAAAGGTGACTCCAGCTGCGCGTAAGAGATCGACCAGGACGACCTGCACGGCAGTGCACAGGGGCTGCGATAGGGCGGCCTCGCCAATGCGCGAGGCGTCCTTCCCAGCCAGCATCTCCGCTTGGAGGCTCCATTGCGGACGGTCCGAGGGGGGCAGGGTGGCCAGAGACTGCTCAAGATGCCGGATCCTCTCACGCACATATTCCGATGAGCGGATCAAGTCGGCGCCCATTGCCGGCCACTGTGCGCCCTGCCCGGTGAAGACGCCCAGCAGCCGAGCAGCGCCCGCCTTGGTGTTGGAGCGGAGGCCGACTGATGCCTCTGCAAGCCTGGCGTCCATCTTAGACGTCAGCTGCTCAATAGTCAGCGCCGAGAAGGCCGCCTTGGTGGAGAGGCGGCTTCTGCGTGCGTGCAGCGTCCAAGCCAGGTCGGATGTGTCGATTTCATGATGGGTCTTGAGATGGCTGGAAAAAGCCTGCAGCTGGGCGATCAAAGAGGCCTCAGACGCCGCAGAGAAGACGAATGGCGTAAAAGTCGGAGACGGGTTTCCTGGGCGTCGAGGTTGAGCTTCGTGCTGCTCCAGAATGGCATGCGCGTTAGCACCGCCGAAGCCTGAAAGCGCCGCGTTAGTCATCACATCAAGTCACCTGCATCGGCACGTGGCACTAACACCAATGCCACTTCAACAAGACTTGGACCACAACTCACCAAAGCTGTTGACGCTCACGCGTCGAGGAACGCCCTTGGCAGCTCCGGCCATGGAGCCAGCTGCGTCGGCACACGTAGGCCCTGGTAGAACGGTTCTATGCGTGGGTTGAGGCGGTGGAAGTGGAGGTTCGCCGCGACGAAGCCCGACTGGATCATGGCCGAGGCCTTGAGAAGACCCGCGAGACCGGCGCAGCCCTCGAGGTGGCCGATGACGGTCTTGACCGAGCCCACGTACAGAGGAGTGTCGACGTGTCCACCGAAGCACTCGTGGATGGCAGCGGCCTCCTTGGGGTCGCCTGCCTGCGTGCCGGTCCCATGTGCCTCGAAGAACTGCGGCCGGTCTCGCGGCTCGTTTATCGGGTCAAGGCCAGCTCTTGCATACGTCTGGCGGATGAGCTGCGCTTGGGCATCCGCGTTAGGGACCGTCAGTCCATTGGAGAAGCCGTTGTGGTTGGCGCCCGTCTCGCGCACAAGGCACTCGATGTGGTCCCCATCCGCAAGGGCATCGCTCAGTCGTTTCAGCACGACCACTGCTATACCCTCGCCGCGGGCATAACCATCCGCGTCAGCATCCCACATGCGGGAGACGCCATTAGGCGATAGCATCTTTAGCTTGCTCTCGCCTATGTACATCTCAGGGTTCAGGAGTAGCTGCGTGCCACAGGCCAAGGCGATGCGTGACTCACCTGCTCGGAGGATGTTAATGCCCTGATGTAGGGCGATTAGACTAGACGAGCAGGCTGTATCAATGGTCATGCTTGGGCCATGCCAGTTGAAAAAGTAGGAAATACGATTCGAAATGATGGCCCGGTTTGTACCAGTAGCAAAGTAGTTGGGTATGGTGTTGTGGTCCCGGATTAGCGTGTCGTTATAGTCGGCAGTCATAGTGCCTGTGTATACAGCAGTATCGGAACCCTGTAGGCCCTCAAGCGTATGGCCTCCTGCTTCAAGGGCTTCATACACCGTCTCTAGCAGCAAGCGTTGCTGGGGATCCATCGAATCTGCCTCGTTGGGGCTGATGTTGAAGAAGGCCGCATCGAAAACGCGCACGTCCTCCTGCAACAGGTACGACCGAAGAACGTTGCTGGTGCCGTGGTGGCTGCCATCGGGATGGTAAAAGGTCTTGGCATTGAATCGATCTGGACCAATCTCCACGCCAACATCGCGGGGGTTCTCGAGCAGTTTCCATAGCGCCGAGGGTGAGTTGGCCCCCCGGGGAAGCGGCAAGCGCTTCCCACGATGGCGATGGGCTCTTGCTGTTGTTGTTGTTGTTGCTGTTTGGAACCCATTTTCTCGTGAAGTGGAAGTAAACGATGGGGAGCAATCGAAACAGAACCTTTCCCACGAGTATACAAATATTTCTTTCTATAACACCCCAAGTTGCCTACGCCCTTTAAAACTGCTTAGTAAGAGGAGGATCAGTATCCCGCCGAATATCTTCCCTGACAAAACTTCCATCGACATAAATCGAGCATCCGTCAACCCCGTCCCTCCGAGCCTTAACACGGAGGCTTCGGCGACTAATTTTTACCCGGTTCCGATGCTGGTCAGTCCACCGGTGCACTTTCTTGGCCACATCCGTATCTATTCGGGTGTTTGTTTCTTTATCCTCCGAGGTCCTGAGTTATTTTCGTGCAACACGCCTTCGCAACTGCCCTTGTCATCTGCAATCAGATCATATCTCTCAGTTCCTGCCTCGCCAGCTCATATCCTAGCACACCGTAGATGTGAGAGATTAGAATACATGGACTTGGCTTGCTTCCAAGTATCCAAGTTAGAAGTTGTTTTGACCAAGTCCGGGTAAGTCGCCCTGGTGGCCAACTTTCGTTGACGTTTACAGATGCTGGTTTGATATCAAAGCTGGCCAAAATAAAAGCAAAAGCAATGGGATATCAAGAATGCATGCGCTCCAAGGCCACTTAAGAGACACACAGTTAGAAGGCATATGTTTTGCGCCTAAGATAGAATACACTGCCATGAGACTTTTATCTCTGGTGCAGTTAACAGCTAGTAGTTGGCCAATTTTCCCTTTCACCACTGATGGATAGTGGGAAGAACTTTTCCTAGAAGGGTGTGAGTGATCTGACGAGCATTGCGGTTACACGCCATACACTCCAAGGCAGGAACCCCTTAAATCACAAATACCAATACAGCTATTCCGAGAAGAAGAACCATGCTCTATTGTTATGAATGAGATACAAAGTGCCTAACCACTCCCAGAAGGCAAATACCTAGGTAGCTACGTAGGGACCTTGACCTGATACTCACTAGTGGGCCGAATTCCCAGTCCGCTCTTCTCATAGGCCATGTCAACCATCTTCATCTGGAGGAGCGAATCTTCCCTGTCAACCCAATAGGCGGTCTCACGGCCCTTGACTCGGTTCACGAAGGCCTCGAGCTGGTACCGAAACGACATCCAGTAGGTCTCGCCGTCGAGCTCGGCAAGGTCTCCGCCGGCCTCGGCGGGCGTGTAGGCCTTCTGCCACCTGCTCTCAGTCCACTTCCTAATCACCTTGCCGGAGTCCTTGCTTCGGATCTCGAAGAACTCCTCGACGTCAACCCGGTGCCAAAAAATGGCGTGGATGAAGCCGTGGATCGTCACCATGCGCGTCACCAGCTTGACCTGCGAGGACGGGAGCGACGTGTCCGGGACCTCGACCTGCCGGTGGGTGACCTTCGCGTACGAGGGGTGCCAGATGGTGGGGCCCTGCAGCGTGCTGAAGGCCTCGCCGATGCCGCCGCCGGGGAAGCGGAATCTGGTCTTGAACTCGTAGTCGCAGTCGTGGTGGACGCCCTCGGTGAAGGCCTTGACATCGGCGCTCAGGCACTCCTCGGGTTCGGCCCCGAAGATGAGGCGCAGCGCTGCGAAGTTGTAGGTGCCCATGCCCATCATGGTGCCGCCACCGAGGTTGTAGTTAAAGTGGATGTGGTCCTTGGAGACCATCCACCACGGGATCATGGAATACGTGTCCACGTGGACCACGTTGGCGGGCTCGACCAGCGACATGAAGACGGACCAGATGGGATGGAAGCGATAATGGAAAGCCTCCAGAAGCACCGGCGCATTGGGCTGATCCAGCTCTGGCATCGTGAACAGCATCTCGGCCTCGATCGAGTTGGACACTGACGGCTTCTCTAGAAGGACGTGCTTGCCGGCACGAATGGCGCGAACGGCCCACTCGAAATGGAGTGCGTTCGGCAGCGGGACCAGAACACAGTCGATGTTGGGGTCATCGAGGATGTCTAAGAGGGAAGGGGTTGGTTAAAGAGCTCTGGGGACATATCGCAAGGCAACACTCACCCTGGTACGAGTCCTTCACCTCTGGAATTCCGTTCTTCTTTGCAAACTCCTCCGCCCGCTTACGGTCTCGAGCAGCTACAGCCTGAATGACCACTTCAGGATGCAACTTGGCGGGAATGGTCAAGGTCATGCCGCTAATAAGCATCAGTACTAGCTAACAAAAGCTCAGTCAACGGCACTCACGCCGAATTGGCGGCTCCTAGGATGCCAAACATGAGAGCATCGCTGCGCTTTTCAACTGTTGGTGGGTCAAACGCCCACCAGACGCGTTTCAGTTGTGCTAGGGACATTTTTGAGCCTCTATGGTAGCCCTTGCGTTGATATCGACCTGGGATCTATTGCGTGGAATGTGCCGGTGTCTTCGAGGATGTATGTCAAGGTTGCGAGCTCGTTCCACACGGTTGGGCGATGAAGAATGAATGCCAACTACGTCCCAGCCTCAACTTCAGTTTTGGATTTCCCCTTTCTTTTGCGTGCTGCCAGTTTGTCAAGACCAAGATGAAATCAGCTCGAGTTCGCGAGGTGATAATGAAATCGCCGCCTATCCATCCAATCAAGTGAGGGAGAAATTGCCGACAACACATCTACCTTGGATCCAATAAGATTGAAAAAAGCCTAATGGGAACTTATCCACCCAAATCAAGTAAAAACCGCCGCATCTCCACAGAATGGGCACATTTAATCCCCGACGGGCCACACTGCCCCATTCCTGAAAAAAGACAACTGATGAGTACCAAACCTCATGGATGCAATCACGCCACCACTCGGGTCTTTTATGGCAACTGGTATTGGAGATATTTCACTTCCTCCTTGCTAATGAATTAGTAGATTCTTGCAAGTGAATGGGCTCAACTGCAGTATAGGGTAGTAGTCAAATGTGAATCTGAAAGCATAACCCTATTGTCTTTATACGAGTGTTGCTATTTTGGCTATACGATATCTCTAATCGGGCTATAGATCTACTATTTGCACAAACATAATTTGCTAACCTAACTATATTACATAACCCACCTTCTTCCAGCCTACGTGACTTCCATCCTCGCAAGACTTGGTATAGGGTCCAGGCATGGTAGAAGTATCACAGTTACAGTGCTTCATCTATCACAGAAGAAGTCGTCCTGGCCACACAGCTTAGTAGGTAGATCATATGATAGAAGCGTTCCTTGCGACGTATATGTATTCTACGCCCAGGAGCATGGGAGTCTCACCATAGATACTAGTTAGTGACACCCGGAGTCCAACCTCCATAGCCAGGCACATCATCTAGACTAGAGTGCACATGGGATTGGAAGCACTAGGCACCATACTTGAGATATCTTTAGTTATATAAAGACCTATGAAACAAAAGCACCGTTCAAGCCCCAATCATACTCTAGGCCTTTATATCCAGCACGATGGTCTCGACAGGCAACGGCTTCATGCCGCTGGTGAAGTGTTGCCCAGTCTCAGCCCGCTTCTTGGCGTCCTGATACGAGCTCCTGGAAGCCCGCACGGCGGTGGAGCCCCTCTTGAGGATTTCGGCATGGTACTCGGCGACGGCAGCCTCGATGTCATGGAACTTGGCATCGGCTTCAAGTCGGCCCAGGGTCGCATTCAGCTTCATAGCGTCGACGAAAGCATGAAACGCGCCCTCGCCCCTCGACGGCGTCATGGCGTGGGCCGCATCTCCCAGTAGAACGACGCGGCTAGACGGCAGGCTATCAAGCTCCAGGTCGAGCCAGACATGCGGCTCCCTCCTAACGCCCTGGACGGGCGTCAGTTGGAAGATCTCGCGAAGCCTGGGGGCCAGTCCGGCGGTCGTGTTCCGGACATGGTCCAGCTTCTCCTGCTGGCTGCTTATCTGGAGCCAGTGGTGGGGGCGGCTGACGTCGCTGGAGTCGGGCTGCATAAACATCCAATAGAAACGACCAGACTGCCCGTCCGGAAGGGCGTGGTGCAGCCCGACGAAGGCGATGAAGCCAAGCTCAGGGTTGATGAGGTTGTAGGCGCTGTGGCCCAGTTCGAGCTGTCGCTTGAAGGCGTCTCCTGACAAGGTCACCTCGCCAACGATGGCCGTCAGGGGCACAACCTGGAGCAGCTCGCTACTGGGTCGTTGGAGCAATTGGTGTCGAACTGGTCAATGTGAGCCGCTATCCAAGAGGAAGCGAGTTGAAAACGTACTGACGCTGTGGACGCCATCCGCCCCCACGAGAATATCCCCTTTCGCGTGCGTGCCATCCGTGAAATAGACCGAGACTCCGTCGTCATCGTGCTGGATGCGCGCAGCGGCTTTTCCCCATTGGACGGGAAGGTTGGTCAACAGCCACGCTCGGAGGCGAGACCGCTCTGCGCGGATGAAGGTCATCCCGGGTGATTCCTAATCCTGGGTGAGAAATTGCGCGATGTTTTCAACTCGTCGCTCACCTCAATGCCAAAACGGTCTTCCCTGCCGCCATAGTAGTAGGCAAACTGGTGGCGAAGGGTCAGGGGGGCCAGATGATTTGTCGACTCCTTTAGGTCGGGCAGATCGTCTGGGAGACAAGACAGGAGCTCGTCCACAATGCTAAACACATTGCATGTCAGATGGGGTTTTCGCGCGGT
This sequence comes from Neonectria sp. DH2, assembly GCA_003934905.1. Classification (NCBI taxonomy): domain Eukaryota; kingdom Fungi; phylum Ascomycota; class Sordariomycetes; order Hypocreales; family Nectriaceae; genus Neonectria; species Neonectria sp. DH2. The sequence continues at coordinate 282,933 of RQWH01000015.1, read as the reverse complement.
AGGTAGACTCGCATACGTGTGCAGAGCAATGGCCCATCCCTGAAAGCGCGCATTACGATTCTCGTCGCGCTCGAAAATCTCAAACGAAATACCCTGCTTTCGTAGGGCCTGGGCGAGTGTGAGTCCGCCGAGACCAGCTCCAACAATGAGAACGTGCATCGTGAATGGGGTAGAACAGGAGTCGTGGTGCGGTAGGAAGGTGTTGGCGGGATTCCCATCTATTAGTGTGCAATATGACCTGTTAACAGAAGGAGCTACAAGTCTACAAGTCTTCTTTCCAAGCCGATGATTCGGTGCTTAATAATTATCCAAGGCATAAAGCAGAGGCACCGAAGTCCCCGAGTGGTCGCTCGGCGACTTAAGGATTCCTTTGAGTATATGTATATTCCTAGATGCTCCATCATATCTATCTCTTTAGACCAAGTCCGCTCTGCCAAACAAGCTTGTAATCCACTACACAACCCGTCTTAAACAATACTATTCACGCCAACATGTCGGTGACGCTACCTCTGATCGACCTCAGCGGCTACCTCAACCCCAAGTCTCCTGGAGACCGGGAGCGGGTCATTGCCGAGGTGCGGGATGCGTGCGCGCATTTCGGTTTCTTCCAGACCACGGGCCACGGCATCGCTCCGGGCTTGCAGAAGGGGCTGCTACAGAGCATTGACACTCTGTTCAACATGCCCAAGGAGGAGAAGCGCAAGCTCTCGTTCCTGGAGAACGTATCTCGCCGAGGATACGAAGAGTCGGGCATGTCCCTTCGGGACGGCGATGCGCTGCCCGACTCCAAGGAGGTACGACGGTGAGACTGTTTTGTAGCCGTGCTTGCTGACGAGGCAACAACATCAAGGCCTACTACATCGGGCGAGAGGACCCAATGGTCGAGCACTCGGGGTTCTACGGGCCCAACGTGTGGCCCCCGCTCCCCGAGCAGCAGTTCCGCAAGCCCGTGTGGGATTACTACCAGGCCACGCAAGGGCTCGGCCAGATCATCTGGGAGATCCTTCTCCAGGGACTTGGCCATCCGACGTCGCTGATGGAAGCGTTTGCCAAGAAGCCCATGGTGGTGATGAAGATGATTCGCTACCCGCCCCGGGCGGCGACACTCGACGGGCAGTTTGGCGTCGGGCCGCACACCGACTTCGGCGGCGTTACGGTGTTGCTGCAGGAGCCGGGTCGGCATGGGCTCGAGGTCTGGCTGGAGGAGACGGAGGCGTGGGTGCCGGTCAAGGCACTCGAGGATGTATACGTCATCAACTGCGGCGACATGATCATGAAGTGGTCCGGGGGGCAATACAAGAGCGCCAAGCACCGCGTAATCAACAAGGCCGACCATGAGAGCCGCCTCTCATGCGCCACTTTCTTCCATGGCGATCTGTTTGCCACCAACCCGCTGGACCCTGCTGACTCCAGCAAGGAAACGGTCGGCCAGCTTCTTGTCAAGCGCTTCCGCAACCAGTTCTCCTTCCACCCCGAGGCGAAGGCTGAAGTTGGCGCCCCAGCATAGATGCAGCTGAATGGAGATGGCCTGGCACTGGTAGCACCTAGATACAGAAGATGGCAGCTCTGAATAACAACGATATTCAATTCAACTAGCAATTGATTCCTGGTGGCTGATGCGCCGACTTACAAGTACTAGGGCCATGGCTGTTAAGACACTGATCTATCAACGGATATTTACTAGGTCTAGTCTATGCACCTACCGACTCCTAGACCGGCCCTAGAGATGGCCATGTGACAGTTACAATTAGTTGTCACTGGGGCAAATTCGTGTGTCAAGTCCACTGATTGTTAATTGACTGTCATATCACCGTCATAAATGTTGCTGGATTATAGTCAAGGCGCACAGTCATCAATTCAAGTAACACGGATTCATCGCGATATCAAGTCCATTACAGCTCCGTCATACGCCCATCACAGCTGTCCCAGGGACTGTCAGGTGACCGTCCCTCGCACATTACACACAGCCGCCCCTCTTCATCAATCGTGAACTCGTCCGCCCCGACGGCAAAGTGGGCATACATGAGACGATGCGGGTCGTGCTTGTGCTTGATGTTCAGCAGACGATCGTAGTTGGGGCCGTACATGGTTCCCTTCCAGTCCCCCTCGTACAGCGGATCCATCTCGTTGAGGTTGACGCCCGACCCTGGCGTGGCCGCCTCCATGGCGGGGAAGTAGTCGCTCACGAGCCTGTGTTTGGCCGCCAGCGAGCCCACCGGGTCGGCCCAGTCCCACGGCCGGTTTGGATTGCAGTAGGCGACGGCGTCGCGCCAGGCCGGGTGCACAGCGTTGGGCGGGTGTCGCGGCCGCACCGCCGAGCCGTCGGCCGCGTTGATGATGGAGCACCCCACGAACCAGGTGCCGTCGGCTGTTATAGTGCGGTACACGTCCATGAGCTTCGCGTTGGCCGTCGCGTTCAGCACCGTCGACCGCGGGATCAGCCGGCTGGAGATGATGGGGTAGTTCGGGCACAGGTTTCCGTAAGGTAGGTCGCCGTATGCTCGGACGAGCGACTCGACGTAGGTGGCCGACTGGCTTGTCGTGAGACGGTACGGGAGCTCTCGAGCTTGCAGCTCGGGCAGGAAGGAAGCCAGGAGGGTGTCGATGGCCGAGGCGTCCTGGTCTGGTAGGACAAAGGCGAAGACGATGAGTGTCGCGTTCGTCACGAGAAACTGGACGTTGTTAGGGCTTCTCTCCACAAAGGACGGTGACTGGTGGAACCAGATCCCGACAGCCTCCCAGAAGGCCGTCTCGTTGGTGTTGTCAACAACCAGGGAGCCTCCGACTACCGGGCCGTCGGGATAGGCTCGGACTGTAGCACTGAGGACAATGCCATACGTGCCGCCGCCGCCGCCGGCAAGGGCCCAGTACAAGTCTTGATGTTTCTCCGGGGTTGCTACTATGTAGTCGCCCGATGGAGTGACAAGCTCCCACTCGAGCACCTGGTCGGCAGCTAATCCGTATGCAGTGGTAAGCTGCGAGTGGCCGACCCCCTGAGTGTAGCCGCCGACAATGCCCGTGAGCCCGCACTCGGGAGCGACGATGCGATATCCTGCCGCAGAGACAGCCTCATACGCCTCTCCAGCAATCACACCTGCGCCAAGCTTAATCGCGGGCCCGGAGTAGAAGGAACTCCTGTACTCGTGCACCACGTCGATCGTCTTGAGATTGTACATCCACAGGGCGAGAGAGCCCCGGCCGGTTGACTTGCCCATGTAGCTAATAAATATAGAAGTCAGAGGCTATTCCGCAACTCGTGCTGCTTCACATACTCGATACCAGTGCTCTTGATCACCAAACGAACGTTATTTCTGCGGGCAAAACTCAATCCGGCTTGCACGTCCGTGGGCCCGCTTACGTTGATAGAATAAACGGCGAGGTCTCCGAGCTCGCAGGGGCGGGATATGGGCGTGAACGGGGAACAGGTGAGATTCTGGAAGTACGGGTTCATGACCTCTCCGGGCTGCGATTCGCTTTGCGCCAGGGTCAGCACTCTTGGCGGTTGAATCTTGATTATACCACCACCTACAGGGTCTGCGCACCCTCCGCGATAATTGCCTGGCCCAGGTGTGTGCATGCGGTCTCGTTGTATCCGGGGAAGTCCCCGCGGTCGTGACAGACGTGGGCCAGGGGAACGGTAGCAATCAACCGTCCGCCAACGGTGGTGTTGAGGCGGTACCACTCTTGGGCGCTGGGCCAACCTGCATCTCCAGGAATGTACCTGCATGCGAGCCGATCAGCAGTACCCCAGCCGGCGAGTTGAAGGAAGAAGCGCAGCAGCATCTTTAATCTGTAATAGCGATGGCTCTGGAATATGGATTCACACGGTAGCGTTTCGCAACATTCTGCTTCGTACTTCTTGTATGAAAATAATCATGACTAAAAAAAGAATGGCCCGAACGTAAGTATCTACTCCATTATGGGTGGCTGCCCTGACTATGCCGAGTTCCCAGTTTGGTGAAAGATGGACTCGGCGTGTTTCCATCCCCATGTCTTGTCGGTCGGCTTGCTCGGTGCATTTCAACGGGATGTTGATATTATCTATTAGCCAATTGTAACCTTGATAACATAAGATAGTCGCCGAGCAGAGACCGGGAGCGTGGCGCCCTGATCTACACATTGTAGACAAACCCGTTAAGTCGAGCCAGATGAGACCTCAAAAGGAACTAGGGAGTTGTTGAAAATTCTATTCTCTATCGTCCTCCAGGGCACTATGGGTTTATAATGTCTAATTCATGCAACAGCAATCATAATTTCACAGCATGCTCCTTAGTGTCTGATGTAAGTGCGTAAGCCTCTGCTGCACCTGAAGCCTCAGCTCTTTCAGGGCATCCCCGTCGGCCTTCTGGGCATTTTGCGGGGCGAGGTACTGGTCAACGGCTCGGTGCTGGCGCTCGATCAGGTACGAGCAGAGCTGGACGACCAGGACGAGGCGCATGTCGCCCAGCGCCGTCGCGTTGTTCATCGACTCGCCTAGACACGCGTCGTGCTGCAGGGTCATGACAACGGCGGCGTAGATCTCCAGGAGCAGGGCATCGCATGCCATGACTAGATGGCGAACAATGGAGACGGCGTTGTGGCCTTGTTGCCTCTCGCCTACTATTGCCTGATCAGTTGGCTCCTCGGCCATGGTGTTGACTTTTAGATATCGTAGAATTTCCAGGAGCCGGTGTGAGGCCGAGAAGACGTCGCGGAGCATGAAGTCACCCCCATTCTGGGCTTTGATCTGGGGCCCAGGACTCGCAAGAGACATTGTAATGTCGGCGGGTATATTCGCGTTTGCCGCGTATCGCTCGTAATAAGAGAGCCACACCACGACCGACTCGAACGATGCGGGATTTGTGAGCGGGATTTGCGGACCGGGCGATGATTCCGCTATTTTGGCCAGAACGTAGCTCACGGAACGCAATGAAGACAGGCTCATGCATAGCTGGGACAGCTGTGTGGTGGCCAGGCTGGCGCAGTTTTTATGTCTGGTCGGGGACTCGTCCATCTGGCCGCCATCGTGCTTCTCCTCGGCCTGGCCAACCACGTCCATAGTGGAGGCGTTGCTGTCGAGGGACGACAAAAAGGCATCGGCCTGCCTCGTGTCACTGCTTGTCCAGTCTATTTCGAGCTGTGTTTCGTCCCACGTCAAAGTCCCCACCCACGGAAACATGGACGTATCCACGAGCCCGGACATGGCCGAGGGCTCGCTCTTGTTTGGGTCGTTGGCGACATGTGCGGTTTCTACGTTCATCTTGGTGGCAGCATCGGCCTCGGAAGCTTCGCAAGTCAGTGAGTGATCCTCCTGGCCGCTGGGGATGAACAACACACTTACCCGTGGCTGGGATTTTGGCAGGCTCCGGTGCTAGGCTTGTCGGGCCGCCCTTTGGAGATGAGCATGTCACTGGTGGACTGCTGCTGACATTTGATTTCTCGGCCAGGCGATGCAAGCTCGGTCGACCCTTGGGCAGGCTGAAGCTGTACACGCACTGGACCCGTTTTACCAAACACCTGTCACAGACGCCGCTGTTGTTGGTCTCACTGCGGACGCATCGCAGCTTCTGTTTATGGCACCGATCGCACGACTGCCGCTGGGGCGGACCTGGTGCAACCGCCGTTGAGTCTGGAGATGGGGGCATGATGGGGAGATCCGGCTTGGTGTGGTGTCGGACAGTCCCTCACTCCCCAGCCTTATTCGACCAGGAAATGAATGGGGAATTCTAAAGGGGACTCCATGGTACGGCGTATTATAAATACTGCAAACTTAATCAACTCCCCCGTCGATCTGCCATTTCATCTGCATACTCACAAACTTAAAGCTGAGTATACTGTTGAGATGTACGGATAGTATATTGAGGGAGTTACCACCGCTACCGTCCACAGCTATACATAACGTTATGGCCCTTGTAACTCGGCAGGGAATCCCGACCAATAGGGTGAAAGCCGCCGTACCTTTAAGCACATCACGATTGGAAACTAGCGTTAACAAGCGCCGATGTACCCCAAGTGGAGTCGAGATTAAGTCGTGGGTGGCGCCATCTGCGCGGGCCGGCGCGGGCCTAAGATCGGTATATACCGCCTTGTTTACATATTATTGGCCCAATCCGTTCTATTATCGCGGAGGGACACTTGATAACCCCCTGAAACCACCTCCCGGCGGGAGGCTGCTTAGAGTTTTCAGGGTATGTCCCCATTTTCGTACATAATGCCCGTCCAAATGCTAAATTTCAAATGATCCCATTCGCCTCCTGCCGGGCCGACTAGCTATTGCACTTTGTAGGGACGGATGCGGACGTTGCTCCCAGTCCGCCCTGGTGACGTCTGCCGCTCTGATAACGTCTGCCACCCTTTCCGTCACTCCATACATCGGACGGGCGGATGTCAGGACATTGTCACAAGCTCTAACTCGAGCGTGTTGTCAGCCGAGAGCCTAGAGGCTGTGCTGAGGGTTGAGCGGCCGCCTGACCGGCGGCGCCCGCAACTTCAGAAATCTCAAAGCCCAGTGTTCTAGCGCCGATCTTAACTATGTTGAATGGAGCCGGATACGGATAAAGTCCTTGTCAGTCCAGGGGCCCCAGCTCGTGCGTTGCGCCACTGGGCAGACGCCCCGTTTTCTCTTCAATCTTACTGCTCACCTCATCTATCGAGCTGGCCGAAGAGGATCGACTGCAGCTTGTTAAATACCCTTTCATATTGCTTTCGCTTATCTAAGTGGCGAAACAGAAGAAGATTACGCAGTGCTATGACATTGTCTACCAGCTTTAACCGCTCGAGAATCAGCTGAATGTTCTGGGTCATTGGCCAATAGATCAGTGGAGGCCTAGGCTAGTGCTACCAATTCTGGCACTTGTAATATCTCCGAACGGTTCCGTGGCATGCTGGTTACACGCTTGGAATGCTCCCGCGTAAGCGAGGGGTCCTCGGCTCGAACCCGGCCAGAATCAATCTTCCTAAGAAGGAACCCCTCTCTTTGGGTCAATAAGGTCCAGTCCAAGCAGTTACGTAACACCGTTTTACGTAGCCGTAGAAAACCATCCGGCCTAGCAGTGGTATGCCGTTACACCGGGAAAATGTTTACTCATTGTTGATCCGCCAAATGAGTCTGAGTTGTCTGTCTGGGCCTAGACTAGTAATAGGACCAATTAGGGGCATGGGGGTTTTCATCCTTTGGATTTTCCTCGTAGTTTTATTCAATCCCCTGGGAGATGTATGAGAAGCAAGCTAAACCGAATAGGCATAGAGTTAGGTTTAACGGGCCTCCAGGTAGTGCTTAGTTATTTTAGCATACACATTATCTAGCAATTGAACTTGTTCTAAGTAATATCTCTGAACAAGGATAATTTCCACAAGCGAGTTTTACTCTTCGAAGAAGAGAATCTGCTAGAACACCTTAACAAAGCCATATAAGGAAAACCTTGTTAAAGCCTATGTAGACCAACACGCCCGCTCTAACAATACAGTGTGGTACACGGATGGGTATTACATAAAGCCGTCAGGAAGGTCGAGGAGCAGCGAAAGTTGATCGGGAGGAAAGATTGCTCTCTGAGCCTCGCCAACGTATTGAATCGATGGTCAAAGCATCATCGGCGGCCAAACAGAGCACAAGACGAGAACACTGCGCATTGGAACAGGTTCAAAAGACAAAATAGAGCACGGTCTAAATGCACCAAGTGTGGCGAGATCAGGCATACTAGAACATTGTGAACGCGCTCTCTCAGGTTCGAGGAATTACTTATGTCTTCTGCGTCACAGCCGACGTCGACTCTGTACTCAACAGAAACGGCCCAACATCAATGTTAAATGATGCAGGAGAAAGTCAACAGCTGGCACCAGAAGCTTTCCGTCCTGCTGACCACAGAACTAAACCGCAAGGCAAACAGCCACCAAGTAATACGCACTACGCACTACGCAGTTGACTTAGACTCTCTTAGGAGCCCGCTGCTCACCCTACGCTTGTAGTTTGCTAGCTCGGTTAGCCCCTACATAGTCGGTGTTTGGGGAAAATTAAGTCACTATATCGAACCAGGTCGAGCGAGGATAAACCACAGGCCGAAAGACAGAAAGGAATGCGATTGTCTTAACTAGTTGCTGCATGGACAGGTACGTATGTAGTAATAGGCAAATCCACAAAAGGCTCCTAGAAGTTTCATCCCTGACTACCTGGGTTCTCTTCCATTGACATATCCCGGATACGAGTGCCACTCCGACAAAGAATGCAGTCCAGATCAAAACTGAGCCTGCATTTCAAAGTTGTCCAACGAAGCGTCCGCCTTGACACTCTCCCAGACGGCGTCAATCCTCTTCGCAGCCCCGTGAGTCAATGGCCCCTTCTTGAGCGCCTGCATTGTCTCCCTCAGCTGCTGCTCCTTACTCGCACCAACGATGAGGGCATCGCCCAGGTTCGCATCTAACTTTGAGTGGTAAGCGACCCAGCGGTATGCCAGCTCGGCCCTCGAGACGCCCTCGTCCTTCGCAATCTGCCCCCAAACGTCGAGAGCGGCCACGAAGCTGGGTCGGTTGTACATGCCATTGTAAAGGCCCGCGAGCTTGTCGCCCTTGCCAAACCGGCCCTCCGGATCGGTTAGCGTGGCCTTCGACCTGGAAAGAAATCCACCAGCGATAGGACTGTAGGCGTAGAATACAATCCCATGCTTGCGAAGGATGGGGAAGATTTCATCATCAGCGCGGCGGGCCACGGCTGAGTAATTGCCTTGGTAAACCGACGGAACCACAAAGTTGTTCTCCTTGGCAACCTGGATGATTTCTTCCACCTCGTACCCAGGAAAGTTGGACAGGCCGAGGCGCTTGAAAGCACCTTGCTTGTAGAGCTCATTTAAGCCGCTCAGAGTGTCCTTCATTGAGACTCTACGGTCCGGAGCATGAAGGTAGTACACGTCGACCTAGATACTCCTATTAGACAAGGCCGATCATCAGGTACCATTTACTTACGGTATCAGTCCCAAGCTTCGCCAGACTCTGCTTGCCAGAACTGATGACATAGCTCCCGGTAGTAAGCTCTGGAGCTAAGGCGCCCGGGACTTTAGTGTCGATGATGAATCGCGAAGCGGCGCCAGCCTTTCCCAGCAGCTCCTCGGAAGCGCCATAGAGCTGCGCTGTGTCGATGACTTTGAGGCCGAGTTCCTCTACCAGCTCCAGCCACTTGGTCACGGAATCGACCGAGCTGTACGCGAAAAGCGCTGCGCCGAAGATGATCTTGAGTCCGTTTGTAGTCATGTTGTACCTATGAGGGAATTATGTGATGAGGATTCTCGATTCGAGGATGAAGGGAGAAGAATGGCGATGCTTTCTATATTCAATCAATCAGTTATATGTCTACCCGGCTCATGTAACTTGGAAATACAGTCATATGCCGGCGTTAATCAAGCGGGTCGCTCGCCCGTTGGATATGGATCTTTACCCACTTTCATACAGCTCGGAGGCATCGGACTTTGAACCAATCGGCCTATTTCCTTAGTCATCCTACTGTAGACAAAAGCACCGCATTTGTTTGCCAACAAAGTACACAGATAAGCACCGTTTTCCGTCTTTCTAAGCAACGTGCCACTCCCACACTGCTCGCTCTTCCAGCGGCGTAATAGGCCCGAAATACACTGGGGCAATTCTGAGCAGTACAGCGATCGAGAGCTAAAGTGTCCATTTCTAAGCGCCGACCTCCCGATGTACTTACTACTTTCTCAGTATACCTCCGACAGTATACGGTCGACAAGGCATAATCTACACATCTATATTTTCAAGCTAGTACCGGTCCGTTGACATTTATATACTATGTGAGAAAGTACCTAAGACCTCAGCACGGCGATTCCTAACATCACGGACGATTACGGTGGGCTCATCGGCGGCGCTCTACCGAGACTGTGACGTGGAGGCGGTGCTTCTTGTCAACTTGCCCATTGGCGACGTCGCGGCTGCAGTCGTCTTCATTCTTCCCCATCTTCCGCACAAGGCTAGTCTCAAGGAGAAGCTGTTGCTCAAAATTGCGCGTATTATCTCTTGGTGACCATGAAATAGGAGCCGTCACACACCTAACTTCACGTCGTTGCGGAATATTAGCCTGCTCACAACAGTGATGAGCTTTGGATTACTGAGGACCAACTGCTGAGGATCCGGCGGAAGTAACGATATTGAGATTATCTTCATATCGCATTTGACGAGCCTGGACGAGGACATTGAGGGCTCGAACCTGGGGAATCATGCTTGTTGAGTCAAGATAACTGTTGGTGTGAGAATACTTTGCCTTCGAAACTATCTACGCAACGATCCAATCTTCTTCATCTTTTCCCTCGTGAACCATAAACTGGGTCTTCACCTGCCCCAAGGCAACCCGATGGCTCATCCCTTCCACTCTGGAGGCCCAACAATTATTTGAGTCCCAGTCACACTCATGCAAATGCGAGACACCAGGTACGAGGAAATTCGAGATGTGTACCCAGTAGCGGTATTGGGCGACTCGCAAGAACGAGAGAGCCATTCGCTCGAGGGTGTTTCTCCCGAATGGCGCCTTTTCATTGTCAATACGCCTATCGCGCAGGAGCGAATCGAAGTCTTCGATATAGTCGGCAGCCCGTTGACGGGAATCGTCTGGACCTGAGGAAAGAAGACGTCGCTGGCCAAACAAAGCCAGCAGGCTTAGGGCTAGTTGCTCAGGAGGTTGCTGTTTCTTGATGACTTTCAAAATACGCCTGTAACCCATTGTCCGTTATCGGAGGCGTCCCATTTGATCAAATTCTCGTCCACCGTTCTCGAAATTGAACTCCAAGTAAGAAGTATCAGCTCGTCGTTTGCCTGGATTCCTATTGAGAAGATATTGCGGTAAAAGTCCGATCTAATTGATACCCGTCAGTATGTTGTCACGCCTGCAAGATGATACGTACCTATAGCCTTTAATAAGCTCCGTGTAGCCAAGGGTATTTGCCACCTCCAGTGGAAGTCCATAGGGCGGTCAGTCGAATCCAAGAACGTGGCCCAGAATGACTTACAAAGTCTGGTGCTGTAACTTTGAGGTGGCGTGTCGGCTGCTCCATCAGGTCCTGGACGTCCAACTTTTGACCGAGGAGAATGCATCTGACTGGGACAGAGCGTCTCGCATTTCCCTGATATCAGAGACGCTGAAGAAGGTCGATTTATAAATGTCGACGCGGTCCCACCCGAAAACGTCAACCACACGACCGAATAGCCTGATGTTCTCAGCAGGTGACCATTTGGGACCGAACCCGCTTTGCAATGGATTTCTCTTGCCTCCGGCAAGTTCGAGTATGCTGCGAAGCAATGCTGGTCCTCCCCGTTTCTATATTCCACAGCCGAGTCCCAACACTATTCTAAACACGTTGCAGTACTTCTTGCAACTCTCTGTCCATAAATTCGGCCCTGGAAAGGACGCCGTCGAGGGAGCCAAGACACAGGAACACAAGCCATCCAGCCAGTTTGACGCGGACCTGCGTTGGGCCCTCCCGGAAGTTAGTCTCGACATGTATAAACTGAACAAAACGGTTTACCGAGGCTACGTCTTCCCAAAATCATCATGTCGATCCCCGTTTGGTGTTATGTTGTCCTGAACCAATAATATCGTGCAAGTCCTCGACTGCACGAGATAGGCCCTTCACGGGCGTTTTCGAGGAACCGATCTCCGGCTTCCCACGTGACGCCTTGTGCATCTCTCACCTGGAACTCTTCATTGTCGTTGATATCTCTCTGAAAAAGCGTGAGCTAGGTACCTTAAACAAGTCAGAGAAGTGAGTATGAATTCTTACCAATTAAAAGGGTGCTTAACTAAGCCAATCGTTGGATCCTCCGATCGGTGGAGGTCTTGCCCGCTTATAATAAGTCGCCGAAGAATGAAATACCTCCGAAGCTTATCGAAGAGCCCAAATTAAGGGTCTGATTAAAGGTAGGCTTAATATGAGCCTACTAGACTTGATGTATAGAAGCGGTATAAAGTATTAAAATCACTTATTCCCCGTTTAATAATCTATCACTTATGATATATAGATAATAGTTATTAACCTAACATCAACCACATTATCCGTCCTGCTCTAGCACTCATAAACTGCAACACACTTCAAAGCACAGGTCGCTGAACCAAGACCATGGCCAACAATATAGGAGACCAGCCCAGGGTTGTCAGAAATTGCGGTCCATCGTAAGTCCATGCGGCAACGAAGAATGTGAACCGACTCAGGCTGACTGGAAAGCAGGGAACGTATGTCGACTGCCTGGCATGAGCTGAGGATTTACTTCCGAATCTCCAATACGGCCACCTTCGCGATACCGAGAGCCAAACTTGGGGGCGGTGGCAGACGTACCGCCTCCCATCTCATCCGGACGGCAGTTGCCCAGGTCATGCTCGCGCAACCCGTCATGCGTGTCGGGATCATCGGGGAGGACTCGAAACACGCACAGTTTGTTGCCTTGTCATCTGTGGACTTATCCAAGCAAGTTGAAGATGCCGAGGCGTCGTCTATGCGCGCCGTGGCCAGTAGCCTGGAGGAGACGCTGCTGCGACGCTGGCCCGATCTCGCGACACGCCCAGGCTGGCACGTCCGGATCTTCCATGAACCCAGCTCTACAAACAAGGACATCTACCGCACCCGAATTTCCCTAACGGTTCACCACGCCATTTGCGACGGAATGAGCACCTGGATGTTCCAGAAGTACTTGCTTAACGCGCTTAACGATCCCGACCCAGCTGTCGTGCTCATGATGGGAGAACTGGGCGACACCGCCATCCTCAAGTTGGCTGATGACATCGAATATCCTCCCCCGCAGGAGAATTTAATTAAGTTTACAGCGGACTTAAGTTGGACAGCGTCCAGACTTTGGAACTCTTCTGCCCCGCCAGTCCTCAAGCCTTTCGAGCTACAGACGTGGGCTGGTAAACCGCACGATCCGGTAGTCAAAGCAGTACACGTACGCTACATGACGCTGGACTCGGTAACTACTAAAACTGTAGCTCAGAGATGTCGGGAGGAGAAAACCACGGTAACTAACCTTCTCAACGCGCTCTGCGCTACCTCGCTTGCGAGGCGCGTGCCCACAAATGCTATGGCCAAGGGCGAGGGCTTCGTCGCTAGCACGCCTATCAGCCTGCGGCCGTGGATTCCCGAGGAATCGGGCTTTGACAAGGGTCGCATGTCCGTTTGCGTCACGGGGTACGACCAGGAGTTCAGGAACGACGTTCTCGCCAAGCTCCAGCAGGACGCCGGTCAGGCAGACGCCAGCGTCTGGGAGCTCGCGGCCAACCTCCGGGCGGATATGAAGCGCAAGACGGACGCGATGCCCCACAACGACATTTCTAGCCTTGCGGTCCATGTTGGCGATTGGCGAGAGGTCTTCCGATCCAGGTACGGGAAGCCGAGGCGGGAGCTGTGGTCGGTGAGCAACCTGGGGTCGATCCCCGCGGCGCGGCAGGGGCCTTGGGGCATAGAGAGCGTGATGTTTGCTCAGTTATACCCCGTTATTAATTGCGCGCTCGCGGTCGGGGTTGCGAGCGTTGAGGGAGGGGAGATGGTTGTGTCCTTTGTGTGGCAGGACGGGATTCTTGAGGAGGAGCTCGTGGCCGGGCTGAGGGATGATTTAGAGAAGTGGATGGTAAGCCTTGGGAGGGAGGGAAAGCTTGGAGTTGGGCTGTAAATAGCATTTTCTTAATTCACCATCTCTATTAGTATAAATATAATTATTCAACTTTCTACCCTTCTATTATTCATAAATATCTATACAATCTGTATTACTCTGTAATTAAATGCCAGTTCTCACTGATACTATCACTTATTAAGTGAGATCATATTTGCACTAGTTACCCTATTTCATTTTACCTATGACTAAGGCCTGAATTCTTTACCTGAAGGATCTTCTTTACACAGTCCACAGTATATAGGCTCATAGTAAAGCTGCTCGTCCTGAGTGGGTATGAACGGTGCTTAGCATTACATTTTGCCTAGCATGGCATGTTAATGCTCTTATTATTAGCGAGCCCTGTCTTTTAATATATTATCGTTATCTCTCCTATGAGTAAACGTTAACTAGACGCCTGCTAGAGTATATCTCCTCTGAATTGCAAGCGAGTACTCAGACAGCATCGCGCATATAATAGAGTACTATTGAACTATCTTAGCGATTTCAACGGGATCGCCGCACTCCTCAGCTAGAACGATATACATAGTACCGCCATTGATAAGTCCTATATACATCTAGTGGAAGCGTCTCGGCCAAAATTGTGCTTCGGGAGCTAGATGGAGTGCAGCAGTATATAAGAGCGGATGTGTGATTCTCCTCCTCTGTTGATAAACTAGCTGGCCGACAGCCCAACCCTTCCCTGCCCGTCCCGGACATGCATGACTAACGGGCTGGTATCTGCAACGTCGGGTCTCGTTGGTCTTGGCGGTTGTCTAGCTCCCGATGGGAAAGAGTCGGCCGGCAGCCACCCTGTCAAGTTGAAGAAGACGGAGAACGGAGGAGATTGTTAGCGGAATCTTTAGTTCGATCGGGCCTAACCTTGGGGACGGTATGACGGGCGAAATACTCGACTGCGCGGCCTTCCTATTGCTCCTTCGTTTCGAGAATCCGTCATCTCCAGCAAGCGCGCTATTGAGAAGTAGACTGAGGGTGGACGCGACCAGACATCGTTGCTCGTCGAGGGGCGCTCTGCTCTTGCGCTTGATTTTTGAACGCATGATATGTGGCAAACATGATAAAGAGGAGCCTGTAGGAAGAATGTGATGGGCTGTAGGCGATCAATACCGAGGCGCCGTGGCGCATCAGAGCACTGTTTGTCGGTTAAATAAGGCTGGGATTTCACTTTGCAATGCGCCAAGGAGCTGATGGACTCAGGACGACTCTGCTCTCCGCTGATCACTGTCCTTCCACGATTTCCTGCCCAATTCTCTCTAACAGCGTCGTAATTCGTTTCTCTGTCCATTACAATATGCATCATCATTCTCGTTCTACCTTTTGGCGGCTTCTTGCATTGCATTTTCGCACTCTGTTCTCTTGACCATTCAATACCGGCATCAGCCCTTGGATTCAAGCCACGGCCATTTCTGGAAGCACGCGTAGTCAAAGAGGATAGGCTGGACGGTTCAGGTCAGTGCGGACAGGTTGCTATTGCAGTTCCCAGGAGCTTCCCAGACTTCATAGGTAGGCCGCTGCCTGTCAGTTATCTCTTCGCCTGGGCCTTGTTGGTGGGGGCAACGTCTGTGTTCCACGACCCTGACCAGACCTGGTTTCCGCGAAGACTGCGCCCTTTGATCCGAGACAACCTAGGGAGGACGTGGTTCGAAATACAGAATAATCTGAGGCGAGTCATGTGGATGGACAGTATTCATGACGGCCCGGGGACAGAGATTTTCAACCATCGGCTTGTGGGAACTAGGGACGGAAGTATTAATGCTTGAAGCAACTCTCTATCTTGCGGACAACTAGAGATGGGACATAATACTCCGCCAGAACACTTCGCCAATCACATAGAGCGGGAGTATGAGATTCGTTTGGCAAAATTAGTCATTCCGAGATAGTAATAGCATGTAAATATCTATGTAACGCGCACAGCACTTCATCTGAGAATGAAACGTTCATCATATAAAGATACCGCGCCGCTGGTCCCTAACTAGCGTGGATGAGGCAGTCCGATAGTACCAAGCAATGTCTAGCTGTCTTCCGCGACGCCTCGGAGCCAGCCTCATCTGACGGGGTCCATGTGGTGGAGGATGTGGACATAGACATAGATGGGAAGCAAATGCCAATTACGTCTCGTGATCAGCTTTTCGAGGTGAAGTGCGTCAATCTGGGTCACGAGGCAAGATGTCAGCATCATCAGAAGCCGTACATGAGTTCTTGAAAGGCAGAGAGAAGATGAGCTCGTGATGTCGAGTCGGCACTTGGCATTGAACGGCATCGTCGTCGAGCTTTACGTTCTCATTTACGTGCGTCGGACGAGACGATCTACTAGTCCGAGTGCAGCTGGGAGTTCTTCGCACCCGCACAAAGTCAATGGCAGAAATCCGTCGATGGTCTAAGTCAAGTCTTGGCCCGAGTTTCGCCCGAGGGTCGGCGAAGTCTCGGGCTAAGAACATCTAGCGGGCAAGGAAAGTCCGGGGATTATGCAACGTTGCAGGTGCTTTTGTCGATGGACCAGGGGTGTCGACGGTTACATCCCGCTCCACACCTGTTTGTAAGGCTACAGGGATGGACAATCATCCCCGAAGGGACACATGTTGTGCCTTTCTCGTACTTAGATATACACGAATACAGCGATATTGCTTCCATTACGAGCTTTCCGTGCGCTATTTAAATCGTTGCGTTACCAGCCATATACCATTGGCATTCTAACACTTGGCTCAGAGAACAATCGACGCCTGATTCTGATTGACGCAGCCTTCACTTGCCACACTATGTCGACACTTCGGATCGCATCGGTGCAGTTTGAGAACGCATCCGGCGACAAGGCTGCCAATCTAGCTACGATTCGTCGTCTCGCAGGACAAGCAGCTGGTCATGGGTGCAATGTGGTGGCCTTCCATGAGTGCTCCATCACAGGATATACTTTCGCATCCAAACTATCGCGTGCCGAGTTGGTCGCCATTGCAGAACCTGTCCCGTCGGGCCCCAGTATCCAAGAGCTCTCGTCTATTGCTCGCGACGTCGGCATCGTCCTGCTAGCAGGTCTATTCGAGTTGGAAGAAAAGGACGGACAGAATCAGATCTATAACACGTATGTGTGCGTCTCGGCCGATGGAGTGCTTGCCCGTTTCCGCAAGATTCATCCCTTCATCAGCTCGCATCTCTCTGCTGGAAATGAGTTGGTTGTCTTCGATCTACTCGGGTGGCGCGCTGGAATCCTGATCTGCTACGACAACAATGTGGTTGAAAACGTGCGGGCCACGGCACTGCAAGGAGCCGAGATTCTGTTCGCGCCGCACGTCACCATGTGTACCCCATCGAGCCGCCCTGGTGCCGGCTTTGTCGACCCGGTGCTGTGGGATGCTCGGGAAACAGATCCTACTTCCCTTCGGGCTGAATTCGACGGACTCAAGGGCAGATCGTGGCTTATGAAGTGGCTTCCAGCGCGAGCGTATGACAACGGCATCTATGTTGTCTTCAGCAACCCCATCGGTATGGACGATGATCAGCTCAAGAACGGCTGCTCGATGGTGGTGGATCCTTTTGGTGATGTGCTTGCCGAGTGTCGCAGGCTAGGCGAGGACATGGCCGTTGCAGTGTGCACCCGGAACAAGTTGGAGATGGCAGGCGGGTTCAGGTACCGGAGCGCAAGGAAACCTGAGGTGTATGGGAACATCATTGCCAAGGATCACCGACCCAGTCTGAAAGTGGCCTGGATGACGGAATCATCTTAGGGCTATCACTACTGCAGTTAAATGGTAGCTAGCGACGCGTACAATACAGAATACGAACGGTGACAATTACTCGCTCGCTAGCGTAAAATAAATATCTCTCGCTTGGTTATGTTCTAGGCCAAAAACCGGGCCCGAAATAGTCAAAAGCTACGATTTCAACCTTTCGCCAACGTCTTCATGGACCGTGAATGCCACCCTGCTGACGGTCCTCGCTCCCAGGTACAGGCGAGGGTTAGGCGGGCGTGGATTGCCGAATTTCTTACCAGGCGGGGGGCTTCTCGTTAGGTTTAGGTCCCATTGGGTCACTGGTCAGCTGAGAGTGCTCTGCTAGCCACGCCCTTTGCTTGACATCTGTTTCCTGACACACACCGACGTTTTGCGAGCTCGCCCTAACTAATCGCCAACTTTTCACTGACATGTAGCCATCTGTCAAGTTTGGAAATGTCTCTGACGATCCCTCCAGCCCGTGCGAATCGGGGCTGTCCGGCCGTGGGCCCCAGTACAATCAGAGATCCGTACCGTGCCTCATGGCGTTGAGATAGTTCTGGAGATTGACGACTAGGACGTCGATTATCGGCGCCCTGTCAACCGTGGTTGGCGGTTAGCTAAGGCATAAATTACCCAGCCCAAGGGCACCCACGGGTACTTTATACCTTACGGTTGGCTGCTGACAACAACGGCCATGGGGACTGACTGACTTTCGACTGCAAGGCCCAGATGGCTACTACATAAGCGTGACCAGCCGATAAAGAAAGATTTGAGAGATTGTGCAATTGGTCCAGATATACATCTGCTCGGCGGAAGTCGAGAATGTTGAGGAAGAAGGGGCGTCATGGGCCGAAACTGAGCAAGGAGCTCATACTGACACGGGGTTCTGCATGACTTGCAAGCTGCGATATCCTGCCATTTTCTCTGTCTCTTTCATCTTTGATAACAATGACTTAAGTTATAAGCTTACTCTATACCGTATTTACCCCCTACTAATAAAGTAGAATATATTACTCATTCTTTATATTCCCTTATTAACCCCTCTTGTTACTTTTCCGGCCAGATTTCGCCCGCTGAGAAAGCATATGTTTGAACAAGATATAAAATGCTGGTAGTAAACGGTTCAGCGAAATGACATATAAGAACTCGATACTGAGTGTTAAATACCTGGAATATAAATAGCCAGTCCAAACCAGAGAAGATATTGATATAATGAGTTTCGGGCTCGCGAGGGTATAATAGCGGCGTAGACAAGGCGCGCTTCGGAAAGGATGCCAATTGGGTAAAGAATGATGAACATATTATACCTTTGGCATTGGTCAGTTGTTGTTCCCCTTCACGGCCCCAACACAGGATATCACTCAATGCCATGGATTCATCTTACCTCAGCCATAGAAGAGCATGTGGCACACGTCCGAGCCCCCTCTCAACCGTAAAATACGTGTATCTCACCGCATCAGCGGTGTTCCAAGCAACCAGCATGGTATAGTAGGCCCATTCTCGAGCAGCGATATCCGGATAATTCCGGGTGATGGCCCAAACAATGGTGTTGCGACCGGCCACCTGCAGGAAGGTCGTGGCTGGTGAAGCCCGAACCAGCCCGGTGGCGGCATGGATGACTTCTAAAGCTGTCAAAGCCTCGACCCATTGCGCGAGGGCTTGAAGTTCATCCCACAAAGCGCTGTTCTCACGGCTGAAGGACAGTTGGATCGTGCGGAGAAGAACGGCGGTTCGCAGGGAAGCCGACAGGGCATTATACAGGACCAGATAACCCGTTTTGGGTGCCGCATTCGGTGCGTCCTGCACCATTTTATCTCGTTGATTCGCCCGTTGCTGAAGAATACTGATAGGAGGAGCGATTAAGGTCAGTTGGGCATACGACTCCGACAAAAGTGGTGTGCGTGCAGTCGCTCCATTATTTATTTGGACTCTTGTGGGTTAAAGCTCCATGCAAACACATCTTATCGGCATGTGAAATTGTGTGCTGTCACGAGTCCTGACTGTCTGAGGCGTGCGTCTTATTGGATGTGTGCATGATCCCCACTCTAAGTCCCTGTACATTCTTATACTGGAACCAGCTAGAAGCAATTTCTTAGCGAAATGGCCACTTTTGCGATTCTGCCCTAAGAAGCGACCTGAATCCGCTTTGAATGACATGTTATTTAAATGTACCTTCTCATCAGCTTACAATGGGAAGCTCGGCAAGCTGCGTAGGAATTTGAAAAGCTGGGATATTTCGATATAAAACACAGTGTCCAACTGTGTGTTGATGGACACCGAAGAAAGCCGTCGCTGAATCTCATCCAGTTCAGCCTGCAGTTCCTTCATCACCTGCTGCCGAACCACATGGATCAAATGGCTCTTGTTTCTGGTAACAATCCAACCCCATATTTTGGGCGTCTCATATGAAGTCCTTGACCGTTCCATGTAGATACTGCACTTTGCAGTCTATGACTGGGTCGACGTTGTTACTATTGTCATCGGTTCCGTCATTGGTGTCGCTCTGTTGCTCGAGGGCGAGCAATGACTCGAGTTCCAGCAGTCCCTTGCATCGACTGGAAAGCTTTCTCTTCACATGCTTGCACTGTGCAACAAGTTTGAAGTGTGCAAGTGGCTACAGGAGGCTTCGCAGCACCCCATCTCGATCTTCCAGGTCGGCAAATGCCATGATCAGCAGCGCAAGGGGGACCCGAGACGCTCGATGCATTTGAAATATTTGAGACGCATCCTGCAGATACGACGGGTTCATAGTAGCCAGCATCTTTTTGAACATGTCCTCCAAGTTGGAAGGAGTGCGCTCCAGCCTCTCCCTCAACTCTCGTATTCCGTCACCGTTGGCCATGCCAACCAGCAAAAATGTGACCACAAGCCGGACCCAGAGGAAAACACCTTCGGCCTTCCGTATGATCTCGGCAAGAAGACTTTCCCCTTGCCTAGACTCCCGTTGTTCGAGGTCGAGAAAAGCCGGGCTCTCTCGGAACGTTGCCGCGATGTACCGTTCTATATCTCCTTTCGTGAGATGCTGGAGCATCAAATTCGGCTTGTTGCGGAACGCGTCCTCGGTTACGGTCCGGGGCAGCTTCTCTACGCACTGGACCAGCAGAGTCCGCAAGAGCTCCTCGACTGACATTTGCATGGCCATGCCGCTATTCAAAATAAAGGCGCTTGCGATGACATCCTCAGGAGCCCACCGACGGAGGAGATCAAATGTTCGGTCGTTGCGCATGGGATGCTTCATCAGCGTCGACTTTCAGGAGCCAGGCTTGCCAGCAATCCAGTATAATCCACTATCCTTCTGCTCTAGAAAGGCACGGAAACTGGCCCATGGTCGGATGTTTGCTGCTGGGGTTTCATAAAACCCTACACAGTGAGACGAGATTAGTGATGATGGTGATATCGTCGCAAGGGATGTATGGAATTCCGACCTGAGCGTTTCCAGGATATTCTCAATCATCTGTTGTCTGTACCTGTCGAGTTGCCTCTCCAAACTTGCGATCTTGTCCTCGCTCCAGGGAGTTTTCAATGCCTGTCGGAACGACAACCACTTCCCCGACTGACCACGGGGTTTGAGTCTCTCTCGAGCTATCCGGAGCTCGTTCACAATCTGCTGGCAATCGGCGGCCAGCCGCAACTTCTCTATTTCGGCATCAGTTCGTGTCTGGCGTTTGGCCGCGATGGATTTGCTAATATGCTGAGTATGTTATAGAGAGTGAGAACAAGGCCTGCCCATGCGACCGGGCTGAAGTGAGATCTACGGTGTCGGGCAGTCCGAGTGTGGCGAATGGAGAGGCGCAGAAGATAGTGCAAGGCAACCCGACTTCATGTGCCTGTCGTCTGATAATATGATTGGTAGCCTGATGAGGTGGTGTCCCTGGCAAACCAGCATGCAAACCACAGGCGACAGACCTGTCAAGGCCTTTCGGAACGAAGCTTACGATTATGGTCTGGAGGTCAAGAGCACTAAGAGATTTGAGTTTACACATGCATTCAACGTGTTATCGTCAGCGATGGATTGCTTATATAATTTACAAGTCTGATATCCCGCCGTGGACTCATAAAATGATTTGGAAAAGAAGTCCGAACTAGAGATTGGGAAATGATTTCCTCAGTCTACTAGCTAGCGCCGTAGCGGAGCCTATGCCGCACTCCTGGCCGCAGGTAAGATAGAAATAACGACATTGTTGCCAATAATACTGTCAAATGGAAGACAGCATCGTCTCCACGGGGCATAGGAAATATGTCGCAGTGCCGCTCGTCCAGCAGGTGAAGGGCCGCTTAGACTTGAATCTCGAGTAGGGCAATCACTGCGACATTATAGATGTTGGAGTCGAGTTCGGACATCGAAAGAGCCGTTGGGAGGGATTGGATCATGTGAAAATTTGCTAAGTAACGGCAGGATATCACGTTTGGCTCAACAGGCAAGAGATAACCTTCAGGCGAAGCAATGTTCGTGACGTTGGTTTAGCAGCCAAGCCGGTGAAAGAAAACTCGGGAATGAGCTGCACCAAATGTGGTGGTTTTGGGTATGGGCCATTCCTATGAATTCTCACACCCGCTTGGCAGCCTAATTACCAGGCCTCACATTTAATAACTAAAGAGCAAAGTCTGCAGCAATTGGCTATCCCTACGCATTGCCATCATGCTCTTTTCTCAGCTCTTGGCGGCTGTTGTTGCGAAAGGCTGCATAATAATTTAACGCTTTCAGCGAAAACTGTAATAAAGAATGGCCCTGTAGTAAATTCAATTTTTGAATAGGCTTTCGTAAGTCCACATTTGAGAAATGGATAGACTAGAAGGAGGAGGGCGTTGTGACATGGCCTTCTAAGGCGACATGTCACATCCACCGGCAGCAGATTCCAAGGACATTAGACTGTTCTCGTTCAAGCTCTGAGATCATCTCGAGACAGTCAAACTCGGCCGACACTTTGAATCTAAATATAGAAGGCCGTATGCTAATTCACTCTACTCCAGAATCCCCGTGCTGACAAAATTGCGGGGGCTTGTACGACAGTGGTGTTGTGGATTGTTGGTCGGTTGCAATGTGATGTTTCACCAAAACATGCAGCCAAGACATACTGTCCTATCATTGTGACGATTTAACCGAACTACAGGCGCCACAAAATGCAGCAAAGAGCCCCAGAATAATGTCTTCGTATATTCATTTAACCAGGAGTACGTACCTCGGTGCAACATGCAGTGATTCCACTTTGTGGCCCGTGAGAGCTTCTTCCCCTCATTCACATTTTAACTCACGCACGCAAACCTGCATTTATTTGTTGAGAAGTTGTTTGGGTCAGTGAAGGCCATGTCTTCGCCAAAGCCATCGCCGTCTCCCGATCAGCAGGGTAGATCTCCGACTCGCTCGCCCGAGGCGCCGCGAAACCAGGTAGACGGGGCCCTCGACAACCAAATTGAAGTCGTACGCTCGCTCACTTCCTCTGCTGTCAGTTTGTCTCTTCCTGTTATACTCATTGCTGTGATCTAGGACGATGATGCCGACTCAACCTATTCTGAGGCGTAGGAATTACTCGTTATCCTGTCATCTAAAATGCTGAGAACTAATACATGTGATGCAGGACGCGAGTTACGGACACTGAGTCGCTGAGATCATCAATTTTGAACTACAAATGGGAAAATGGTCGTCGATATCATGCCTATAATGATGGCGCGTACTGGTAAAAGTTTCCTGTACGTTTTCTTCTACGTTGAAATGTTCACACTTCACAAGGGCTCCAAATGACGATCGCCAGCAAGAAGCTGAAGACCTCATGTCAGTCAACATCCCATTTCGCTAAAAGCCGCCCGCTAACATGTTCCAGGCACGCAATGTACCGTATTATTTTGGAGGGTAATCTCTACGAAGCACCCATCAGTGACACGCCTCAAGTCTGTTACCTTACCTTCTTGCCTGTAAAGGTGCTTACCAAAGATGCAGGCAGTTCTCGATTTGGGCTGTGGTACAGGCATCTGGGCCATGTGAGTCTTCAAGATGATCAATTTCCAGTTGCTCGTTATTGATAGCTCTCTTAGTGAGTTTGCTGATGAACACCCATCTGCTGAAGTCATCGGCGTGGATCTCTCGCCTATCCAGCCTAGCTTTGTTCCGCCCAACTGCAAGTTTGAGGTCGATGACATCAACCAGGAATGGACCTACCCAAAAGACAACTTTGACTTTATTCACATTCGCAGCATGACAGGGTGCATCCCTGACTGGATTGAGCTGCATAAAAAGGCGTTGCGGTTAGTTGTCCACCGCACCTTGAACCACAGCATCCTGACAGCAAACTAGAACCTTGAAGCCCGGCGGCTGGGTCGAACACGTGGAGCTCTGGGGCATTTGCAAATCTGATGACGGATCTCTAAAGCCCACCTCTCCGCTTTACAAGTGGATAGACGTGTTTGAGAAGATTGGAGAACTCACCGGCAAGACATTCTTCTATGGTGACAAGGCAGCCAACGCTATGAGAGAGGCAGGTCTACGGAGTGTCTTTGAGCACAGACTCAAGCTTCCCATTGGGCCGTGGCCAAAGGACAAGAAGCTCAAGCGCTGGGGAGCCTGGAATCGCCAGTTTCTGTTGCAAGCGCTGGAAGGATTCTCCATCCGTGGCCTAACGGAAATGCTAGGGGTGAGTTCACGACACTCGACTCGCATGATTGGAATGCTGTACTGACAAATGCAGTGGCCGTATGACGACGCGCAACTGTTTCTCGCGGATATGCGGAACGAGCTTCTGAACCCGAGCGTTCATGCTTATGGAGAGGTGTAAGTCAGCATGTCGCTAACAACTCTAGAGTCGAGGCTCATTATTCGCACAGAACTATCATTTATGGCCAAAAACCCGAGAATTGAGCTTAGGGTAGCGTAGTATGGTTCTAATTGCCGAATGAAAGTGTGGTTTGGAGTGGAGACGGACTATAGCTAAGACAGGTCCAAGTCTAGAAGTGATCCTGCATTGCTTTGAAACCCATGGTTTTCGTTTTCCTAAAAATCTTTTTCAACCTCTTGTTTCAACGCTCGCTCTACTCTGTGAACCGTTCACTCCTCAAATTCGCTTGTAAAGTGGAAAGCGATGGTTTAGACTACGTTGAAGGCGAATAAAAGACTTTGGTAGAAAGCCTCTTTTAACATGCTGGAGCACCAGTTGGTACCACCAGTCAAGACCATAATTAAGCAAGAGATTTACGAGACGCAGTCTTTCCTCTGACTTAGACATTGGAGCATCTCAGGCGAATACAGCATGGCCGAGACTCGTGTCTCAAGGCTTTCATTGGTGATTGATAACTGAATAACAAGCCCCGAATGACTTACAGTTAGTATCCATGGCTCTACGTGGCGAGGCATTTCACTTCCAGCCTCAGTTCCGCGATTGTCATGGAAAACAACATTCAATCCTTTCTAGCTTTCACTACCCCAATCGGGAGACATCCTGTCTGTTCGTAGTGACATGGAATTTCACATTGTCATTTTCCCCCAAATGGAAGGTGCAAGCTGTTCCAACGCTGGGTCGACTATGCCGAGATTTGCGGGTGGATGGAAACTTGCGCTGAACAACACCACAGCCGTTGTGGAAGGCACCCGGAGACCCTTCTTCCGGCCTTCCGGTAATCAACTGCACACGCAAGGTTGTCCCTCTTCAAGATGGAGGCGAGTGAGTGGCGCTGAGCTACTACCTGGAGCGTCGAAGAATTTTGATCCTCATCTGGGCTCCTGGTCGAGCCCCATGAACACCAAGAAGAATCCGATGTGCTTATCCGTGGGGGTAAAGATCACTCGGGAGCGAAGATTCAAGTGGATGGTCCACCTGGTGTAGCCGACGACTGAAACAGGCAGTTGAAAGCATAAGCGGAAACTCCCAAAGGTTTGCTACCAATTTCGAGATAAGAGAGATGATTTAATCATGTTATTCTCTTATTTTTGGGATTTACTTTCCAGTATGTTGCTCTAAGAAAAGGCCAACAGGTCATAGGGCCACAACCCTTGCTTTATAAACCTAATGTTCTAATCTCAGATATTATCCATACTTTACCAAAGGTGTAACCATGGGTCTAGTATCCATTTGAAATTCATGGTGATCGTGGTCTACTTAAGGTTGGTCTTAGCTAATGCTCAGCAGAGGCTCTGCCAGTTCTTCTTTTGCGGACTGTATGATCTCGGGCAATGATAACTGGGATACATCACAAAGAAGGGCCTCTAACTTGGTGTCATACATGAGATATACTTGAGGCGAAGGTAGATGATAGATCAGTTTCATATTGAAAAGCTACAAAGGGAATTACGAAAGAGAGGTTCAATGGTTTCCCAAGGGAAACATGATAAGGGGATAGCCTCCGTAGGCTTACAGGTCCAGGTCAGGGTTGAACTCGAGCGCAAGCCAAACATCAACATTGGGTCCACCTCCAGCCTGCCACTTGTGGTAGGGGTAGGAAACAATCTTGTCCTTGCCACGGATGGCTTTGCCGTAGGAGTCGCGGTACCACAAGCCACCGTGCTCGTGAAGACGGGGAACAGTAACGTGCTGGAAGGACTGCTTATCCCCCTTACCCGTTGCACCATTGGCTTTTCCAGCGTTGGCAGTCTCGATGAGCTGGGACATTCCGCCGTTGCGGGTGCCGTTGGAAAGGCAGATGTGAAGCTCCTGGAAGATGTCGGTGCTGTGGTTGTGGACACCGCAGTCAACGTTGGTTCCTGAGATGCGGTCAGTTTAGCAGCTCATCTCCTTCGAGGCGTTGAAGAGACATACCGGCGGTCCAGAATTGCAAGTGTGCAATCTCCGTCTTATCATCCAGGAAGCGGAAGTGGAAACCAGTAAGGTTATAGAAATCTACTCCCTTGAAGTTGGCACCCCACCACAGACTATCGACTTTCTTGAACTCCAACGGGGGAGTTGAAGTCCGATCTTGCTTGTGTGCATCCTGGTCGTCACGGGGACGTCTTTAGCTCTGGCCCACTCGCCAGGGTTTGCGATGGGGTCCAGACGGAGCACGATGGCGCCCTTCTCTTTGTCCGCAGTCAGAGTAGTATCGCGACTGGTAACAGGGACAACAGAAGGGAAAGGAGCACCTCCGAGAGGTCGACGGACATTCTCGTGATCTCGAATGGAACCGTACAAGACCTTGATTCCATGGCCGGGCTTGACTTGAATCCGGGCATTTGGGGGGTGAACTTCGACGCTGAGGGCGTAGTTGGCAATGTCAATGAGGGCGAGTCGAGTGGGTTTCTTCACAACCTGGGGATGAGCGAGATAGACGATGCCTTCGTCTTCCCAGACCGAGGGAACGATAGAAGAAGCTGTAGCAGCTTCAGTAATCGTTGCAGTCTTGTTCAAGTGCAGGGTGGTAAGCGGCTCCGGCTCTTCATAGTAGTTCTTCACGTTGTAACCGATCGAGACAACGTCAAGCTTGTCAGTGCCACCGAAGTTGCTAAGTCTATTAGTAAGGGTCATCATTGAAGTGGGCAAGTGTAAGGACGAACCCGATAGCGATACGAGCAGACGACTCTCCGGCGATCCTCCACTTCGCGAAAATGCCCTTTTCAATGTCAATTGCCTTGTAGTAAATGATTCCCTAGGGGAAAAGGTTAGTGATATGTGCTGGTGCTCTCGGTGTACATGGTCTTGCCTTGTTGGGGTTCAGGCCAGGAGAAGCCTAGAAGTCTTCAGTCAGCGTCCGATCTAAAATGAAACTGCAACGGCATTGCGTACTTTGATGGGTTCGTTGTTCTCATCTCGATCTACGGGACCAAAGAGCGCGATAAGGAACTCATCATCGCCATCGCCTGGGAAAGAGTCAGCACCATGAGAAGCTTTGGAGCCGATGAGTCTGCAGCTTACCATCAAAGTCACCACAGACGAGGTAGTGCCCTGGTCCATCCCCATACTTGGCTCGCTGGTTGGGCGTGCCGTACACATCTAGAACGTGTCTCTTCCACGTAGACCCCTTCATACTCTTACCCGTCTTTGTGTAAACACAGGCAGAGGTGCCATGGAAGGGATCAATAGTGGCGATATACGCACACGGGTCGTCGCCAATCTTTCCAGCATCAACGCAGCCAGTCCCAAAATGGTCACCAGAGCCTGGAGTGATGGAGGTAAGTGACTGTCTGGCCTCCTGGGGCTCGCCGATGCCGACGAGGTCGCGCTTCCACTTGCCGTCCTCGTAGTGCAACCAGGTGGTGCCCTCACGAGACGCGACAAGCAGTGAATCGAGGCCTTTGGGGCCGTCAAACCTATTCCTAGGTTAGAACGAGAGCCAAAGTTGTCTGAGTGATCGTTCACTTACTTCTTCGCCACGATTTCATGAATGACGGTGAAGTTCTCATCGTCGATAATGTCATGAGGCCATTCGAGCCTAAGATGTGTCAGATAATCGAAGACGTAGTCGATAAGCTGGTACTTACGATTCAAGAACATTCTCGGGCTTTTGATACCGAATGATCGGGATGGGAGAGTTCTTTCGTCGCGTAAGCTAACTTCAAACAATGGTCAAGGAAGAGCTAGATACCTTTCCCTCTGCACCCAGGCCGTTAACAACCGATGCAGCCACAAGCTCGAGGAAGGACCTGTATGCGTCAGATTTGAGCTACTCAGACATTCAAGGACGGGAACAAACTTCTGGGTAAAGTAGCCCAACTTCATGCGGTGCATAGCGGGCCATCGTCCAATGGTGCGTCGCTTCCACTCGCCCTTTTTCAGGTTATCTCGGCCCGGGTTCTCAAGCCACGAGATCCAGCCACCTTTCTGGTCGGCCTCTAGCATGAAAGGACCATAGTCGTGAGTGACGACCAAGTCGGTCAAGCCGTTGCCTGTGAGATCCCAACCACACATGGAAACTGGGCCATCGAAGTGGGCAATGAGATATTTCTCCCAGCCTTACAAGACAAGTCAGACGGTGAACACCAGTAAAGGTAGAATACTCACGCTGGGTGACGTCGGCGGCGACCTTACTGCCCGCAAACCGAGCTGCGGCAATGGGATTCTCGATGTAGTCCACGTCGCCGGAAACAAGCCCGGATCTAAGAAAATGCAAGTGAGCGAAGAAAATGCTTTGAGCCATCAGAAAACTTACGTGATGATGCCGGGAACGGAATCATCCTTGTCAAACTTGAACGTCTCCACCCAGTAGCCATCGGCGCGCTTATCGTCAATGATCGAGTCAGAGAAGGACGGGACTGGGACGGGGGCAGCAAGGGACGAAGTGTTGTTTGGATTGATATCGCGAATGTTTCCCTGCAGGGGCAAGCCTGGCGGCTGAGGGATTGAAGTCGACGAGGCCATGATGTGATCTGGTTGTTGAAAAGGAAAGATGAGATATTCCAGGCACACATCTCCAGCAGCAGCTTGGGTTCGACTGCCTTATGAATGTTCTGAATGCCCGGGTCAGAGGCCCATCACATGTTACTGCAACGCAAGTGAGACACGGCACGTACTGCGGTTTCCCATTGGCCATGAACCTCCTGCCTTATGAATGTTATGAATTCCTACGTCAGAGACCCATCACAACCTGCCACTATCTCGTGTTACTATAATGCAAGTAAGACACGGCATGTAGTGCGGTTTCCCTTCCCATTGGCCATGAACCTCCTGCCTTATGAATGTTCTGAATTCCTACGTCAGAGGGCCATCACTACGTGCCGCTGTCTCGTGTTACTATAATGCAAGTAAGACACGGCAAGTATTGCGGTTTCCTATTGGCTATGAACATTCTGCCAGTTGCACGTACATGTTTCAGTAGAGTGGAGATGTACTACTACCTGAAGTCATTATGATAGACTATCCTATAATTTTTATTGGTGGGCTGCCTTGGGTGATTGGGCCTGGACCAGCCGCTTAGACGAGGCGGGCTGAACATGTCTTGAACCCGTGGATATTAGGGCTTTAATATACCTCTCCTCTATGTCCATGATTAACATTGAGAGCACTCCGACCACCTTACTTTTTATGCCCTATGTCTCTTTCCACACCTTCCCTCGAAAACTAACCCAGTAATACTGATATCTCTTTGGATCCTCCGTTCTAGACATTCCGGATGACTTCCGTGTATTAGTCATCAGGATGACGTTAATGAGGCTGGAAGTCTGGTTGTTAGAAGAACATGCCGGTCACCCCCGTCGTTAACAATTAGAGAGAAGTGACAGGAAAGGCAAGGCATTGGTCACTAGTTGGGTGATTTCATTGTCATCAACAAAGTTGACGTGTTCTTTCCCAGCAACTCGTAGTGTTCGAACGCATCCATCAAGGCCCCAGTCTACTTGCAGGGCTCGTTGCTAAACTGCAGGAACTCCCCAACCCAACGAAGCATATAACTCCAGATCCTATCCGCAGATGTTCCTTCCCGACTGCTTGATGTCCGATGTAAAGGATCCGACGTCAGGCTGTTGGTGCTTGATAAAAGAAATTAGACAGCAACAACAAATATGTGTGCTGGTCTGGCTTGGCTACCTCTCTCGTACTGTTGGAGAGCCAACTCTTATTTCCTTTAACTAGAGACATAGCCCATACCTCCAAGCTGGGGCTTTCGTATCGCAGCTCCCAAAACCATTCATGACGGTGTCGACACTGAAAATACTGGGCCTAATTGGACACGTGACCTTGGAGCGCTGGCAAGCCATGTACAGATTAAGCATATCAGTAAGCCTATCTATCCGTAATGTTAATTAAAATTAGCCTGAAAGTATATCGCGTAACTTCTGCAGGATTCATATCCCTGCCCAAAGCTGAAACTGGGGGCGACCTTATATAGCCTTCCATACGCCCAGGGCAAGGAAGACAATCCACCCTTTGCAAAATCCAACCCATCGCAGCCTCACCCAATGCGCTCAACACGACTTATATCTGCACTGTTTTTTCTTTCCCTTTCGAGCCACACGGGCGCCCGGCGTGGCGGGGACTCTGGTGGTGGCGGGGGCGACGGAGGCGGAAACGGAGGCGGAAATGGAGGCGGAGAAGGAGATGGCGGAGGAAGCGGGGGAAATGATGCAACTCCCTACGTAACCTGCAACCCCGCGGATTTTGATGATTTCTATAACCCTAGTATTTCCGGTTGTGGCTTGGGTACATGCGAGTGCAATCACTTGCTAGAGCGCCGATGGCTCTATGGACTTCCAGGACTGTACTACAACGGAACAATTACGGTTCGGCACCGAGTTTCCTACAACACAGCCTGGTCCATCGGATGCAACAACAACGATGAGGAGCCCAAGACATACCGCTATCCGGCTCTTCTACTGGTCGGCCCAACAGGCAACTCGTCTGACACGAACCCAATCCATTGGTCCTTGTACGGTTACGAGCCAGCCAACAAGGCTCAGGGACTCGGCAGCCTGTTTCTTGATACCCTTCAGCGATGGGTCTTTGTCCGTTCCAGCGACTTTGTTGTCATGGGCAGTGGCTGTCTGAATTACGAAAGGGGAATCTATGCCCGTACCGATGCCACAGGGGATCATCAGCTTACTCGCGTCTACTGGCAGACCAATGTCACGGAGACCGGCAGCAGCACCTTTTCAGCCAACGCAGTACTCACCAGCATGCCACCCACTCATGACGAATTGAGTGCAATCCATCTTGGCACTTATGACTACGAGCATACGTACCCAAGCCAGTACATTACTCTGAACGACGTCTGCTCATTCGACAAATCAAACAAATCCTTTACCAATACCACAACTCCCACCTTGTGGATCACGAAAGGCGCCACCGTCGATATGAAAGACATAGGCTTAGAGTCAATGACTCTGACTCTTAACAACAGTGTCAAAAATTCTGTTGGCTTCGTGAGTGACCGCGTACCGAGCTGCGAGGCCAGCACTGGTTTCGAATGGGGACCGTTTTTCTCGGAGACCGATTCAAACTCGACCAAGTGGAACATATCTGTTTCTACCACCTTGGAGTTTGAGGGCACCTTGGTGCAGGAGAACAGCACTCGGATCAACGGAAGTAAAGATGGGAACCCTGTATTTGACACCGTCTACATGCGTACGGGGAACGTGTCGGACTCCGGGGCCTCAGCGTCAAGTCCGCCCAGTTCCAGCGCTTGGGTTGTGAGCTCGGCTTTGCTCATGACGCTATTCCAGATACTATGAGGCAATTGATGATGTTCTTGCTGGAAGTGGCGAATTGTAATCTGGGTAAACGGTGGCAAAAAGCGAGTGATGATGACTGAGGCTCACAGCCTTCGCTTCTAGGATTCATGATGGTAGATGCTAGATGCTGGGGTACGATAGTTGTCTGAGCACGCAACCAAGATTTTCTTTGAAAAAGCCCTTCCCAATGTCTTATTTCAAATCTTTTACAAGTAATACCAGCTACTTCAGCACCAGACACCGAGGTTAGATGCCTCGAAGTAGTTCATTTTATCCTCCACATCACGCATAATGAACCCTCGAAGAACGACCCGCCTACCCGGTATCAAACAAAAACAGAACTTCGAGTTCCCAAGAGAGACCGGAAGAAATATAACGAATCGAGGCCTGTATTCTCTGTGCGACGGGAATTGTCCCATCTTCGCATGCGGCACCACTCCCTGCAAAGAATAAGTCCCCTTACCGTCCTAACTGACGATGAGTATGTGCACTACAACGAACTCACTTAGAATTCATTAGTTCTCATACTGTCGTAGGTCCCTGCTGTGTTTGAGGCGGTTGTAAGGCTACTTCATGACTTCAGTGATGTTACAGTACTGAGAATATATAATCATGGTATCCCTCTTCATTATCTGTCTCAGAGCGTGCGTGTAAGATAGAGGCGACTGCATAGTCGTTATTAAATAAAAGCCACAGAACTATTCACATAGCAAGCTTCGGCACTCGTGGAAGTGTACTTCATCTAAGAAGACTTCAAGTTCCATAAATTATCAGCAGTTGAGCTGGTAGATATTGTTACTCTATCTAGGTAGTCCATCATCAGGGGAATTTAACCATCCTTTGGTATGAATTTAGTAAACCAATTTAACCTGCGACGCCCATTTTATGTGAGTAATGAGCAGAATGTGTCAGTTTCATCACTTGGCTTGCGCGTGGTGGCGCACAATTAGCTAGTTGTCGTTGGTCAGATGACTCTTTTCCTGCGTGTTCATATCCCAGAAACGTATAAATTTGTATTTCAGACTCTGCTTCTCAATAGCCAGCCGGTCTTGATGAAGACGATGGAAAGGCCCCGACTAGCGGCGATGGGGCTTAGATTTTATCCGAAGACTACAGAGTGGCTGGCGCCTCTCACGTCACGGTGAATGTGTGATCCGTGAAGCTGAGAGCCAACCCCGCACGACTCATTTCTGCTTGTTTCATGCTCTTCAGATCAATTTGGCGCAACGCTTCAACATGGACAGGCTTCCCTTTGGACTCATTTCACTCATAGTCCCATATCTCTTGGAAGACGATGAAGAAAACATTGAAGGGAGACGCCGCAAGCTTTGGTTAAAGCCACCGTCTATCGCTCAGTATGCATCCATCTCCCGTTCATGGCAGGATGCCGTCGAGATGCACACCTTCTCCAAGGTGAAAGTGCGGAGCAACGACTTGTCCCACTTTGAGATGGCTTTCCGGCACGCCCACCGGCGACAAGCTGTCTCTCACATTGACTACGAAATAGTGCTGCCATCGTACAGCCAGGCGCGGTGCTGGAAGCTTGAGCGGCCGAGCGAGCATGCAGAAAACATGGACGTCTTCTCGCGGGCGGTCCACGCCATCTTCAGCAGCCTACACGCATGGCAGTCCGAGGAGGAAGGTATCAATGGCGCTACAGGGAGTGTCAGTCACCCCATACATCTGAACATGACGGCGTACTCGCGGCTCGAGGAAAGCGGCGGCCTTCCCAACGGACTAGGCCTCTACCGTATGGCCGGCCACTTTCTCGACTTCACCGGGCCGTGTTCAGCTCTCCCCGAAGTTAGGAGGGTTTTAGAGCTGAGAATCGGAGGGGTAATCAGACCACTGCATCCTAACGCGGCCTTCAGGATTCTAGCGGCGCTTCCTAGTTTGGAAGACGTATATTTACACATGCTGGAGCCACAGCCGAGGATGGAAGATATGCGAAGAGAACATCGTTGCGGTGAGTTGATTCCATCATTCTCTTCCTATCCCGTCATCGGATCCCAGCGCTAACTGTGAACGCCAGCTCTTGCACAGCAGGTCTCGTCAATGGGCGGCACGGGCTTTTCCTCGCTGAGAACGCTTTATCTCAACCTGGACTCAAGTGAGCCTTTGAATCACAGTTTCACACCAAGTGACTGCCGCGACCCTAGAAAGTCTTTGAACGACACTCTCAGTGCGGCCC
Source organism: Neonectria sp. DH2 (assembly GCA_003934905.1). Taxonomy (NCBI): domain Eukaryota; kingdom Fungi; phylum Ascomycota; class Sordariomycetes; order Hypocreales; family Nectriaceae; genus Neonectria; species Neonectria sp. DH2. The sequence continues at coordinate 249,326 of RQWH01000015.1, read as the reverse complement.
TGCATCTTATATCGCAGTCACTCCCTATCACCGAGCTCAGCCTTTATGGACCCTTCATCATCTCTCCGGAACTCTTCTGGCCCAACGATTCACCGGCTCCAAATCCCCCTCCCCATTGGCCAACGTTACAATACCTCACAGTCAACGCTAATATCGTCGCTCCTGACGGCACTTATTACTACACAGGGACTGAAGAGTCAGAGTCAGAAGACGACGATCCATGGATGTCCTACACTGATGCCGACAACAGTTCTAGGACGGGAACCAACCCCGATGCCGACGTCGATGCTGCTAGCTACGCCAGCGATGACTCCCAGGTGCGCGACCCGATTAACCGGGACGACGTGGCGCGGAGCAATGGCAGGTTGCCCCTCAACAATTGGCGTCGGGTGCTGGACCCGGAGCATTTCGACCCCCTCGTACTCGCCCTGTCGCGAGCTGCATGCTGCATGCCGGCGCTGCGTGAACTGGAGTTTTACATGGGCATGTCGGACATCCAAGGCCCCTCCGGCATTGTGCTTCACGGCGCGGCAGAGCGGGAGGTGCCGTCGGTGCCTGGGGGAGTTCGAGAGTTTGAGCATATCAAGCGAAGGCGTTGGAGGGCTTACATCGGGCCCAAAGCCAAGTGGGAGCCTCCTGAGGAAGCGCTCGAGCTTTGGCGTCGGTTCGTGGGGCCAGGAGGTGTTATCACTATAGACAAGTTGCTCAACAGCTGGGATCCAGAAGATGAGTCGGGGGGCTTTGAAGAGATCTTAGACGGACCAGAGCCGCCCGATAGCCCTTGTTCGTAGTATCAAACATACTCAGAGACAGGATCCGAGGCTTTAATCGCTGGCATGTCAGCACAATTCTCCAGGTCTTCCTTCATCTGCCCTCAGAGTCGACAATCAGGAGGTGATATGTGAATGGGTGAATTATTATAGTATGTATTGTCTCGTATGCTGTTCATACATATATCGGTGCCGGTGATAGATCAAACCCTGCCGAGTTGGTGTCAACAAGATATGCAAAATATACAAGCAAAGTAATTCCAAATCTTATTGATAGGAGTGACAGCTAGTCGCACAAAAGATCACAAACCCAACGATTCTTGCCTCCCAAGGTGAACTGAATACATATACAACGCCGAATAATAGAACGCCAGGCACTAAATAGAAACTCCTTTGCCTCTCAAGTTGAAGCAGGCTTCCACGACTTGAGCTTCTCACTACAAAATGCTCATTTTGGCCGATGGCAAAGAAGTAGCAACATCTCAAAGCCGTCACCTTGTACCGTCTCATTCGACCATAGGAACACCAGCATCCAACCAGTATCTGAGAAATCCCCAATCCTTGTAACTTCTGCCGCCTTAATTTTTGTCGCCTGTTGAAACCTCTTATCATCATCATAGGACCATGAGTTGGCTGTTCGCAAAGCATTACTCACACTCATGCCAGGTAGTCTTGAGTATCTCGTCAAAACTTATGAAGTTGTCCACCCACTGGTTGGAGGGTCTCCAGACTCGGCATGACCTGAGCTGAGGCCTGGGCTAGACGAGAGGTGGGCGAGTCTGGTTCCAACATGCCGAGCACGGTAGAGGATCCTTCTCCATCCGCACCTGGAGCAAAATAATCTTCTTGGTGGCTTTGGGAGGCCATTGACTGGATCGGAGACAATGAGTGCGATACATGGACGGCAATGTAAAAGATGGAGGGAATAAAATGGCGAGCGGCGCTACCTGGCGAGCGCTACCTGTCAATTCTCAACCACGGTTCCTCTCGCACCGTGGCGGCTCTATGAACTTGAGATCTCCGAATCCCCTTTCACAAGAGCACTATGAGAATTGACACAAGGGCGACCATGGATAAAAGTTTGAACCCTAACAATCTGAGCTCCTGGAAGTGGAACATGATTCGAATGGGCATTATATCTTTCAACTGATGCACTATCACAAGTTAAAAGCTACTGCTGTCCCTTTCTTGACCTTTTCTCTTCCCAATTAAACCCCTCCCAACGGGTACCCTTATCTTGCTGCCAATCAACCAGTTTCAAGTCCAACATATCAATCATTCTCATAACGCTTTGATCAACTAGATCTTGAATTGAGCTGGGCCTCGTGTAGAATGCCATAACGGGTGGGAAGACGACAGCATTTGCCTTCGTCACCGCCAACATGTTTTCCAGATGTATGCTGGTCAGGGGTGTTTCCCTGGCGACAAGCACTAGCCTCCGTCTCTCCTTGAGTGTCACGCTTGCCGCCCGAACAATCAAATCGCTGTCATAGCCCATCCTTATTTCTGCAAGCGTCTTCATGCTGCAGGGTACTACAATCATGCCGTCTGTATGGAAAGACCCCGATGAGATGGAAGCCGACATGTCTAGTGGTGAATATGTCGCAGAAGCAAGTGATTCCAGATACTGAGGCGAGTCATTTGGAGCATCAAGCTCGTATTTGAGTGTCGCGCTGCCCCATTTGGATAATATCAGATGCGTCTCCACGTGTAACTCGCGCAAGCGTTATAGAAGAGCTACTGCTAAGGGTGAACCTGTCGCACCTGTGACAGCAACGATGATGCGCGGCAGACGGCCGTTGGGCGGGTGCGAGGCGCGTTGGTGACTGGTTTGGAAGGATCGTTTTGAAATCAAGTGACGTTTAGTGAAGTGTCGTAGGAATGGCTGTCTTGGATGAGGAAATAAGAGTTGCATTTTGGCGGTAGAGACTTGATTCATATCAGGATGCCTAAATGATTGGAAGTATGCTTTGGTTCTCTGAGTCCTTTTAAAGTCGGGTCATTGTCATGTCGTAGGCTCACTAGAGTACTAATTTAGTGTTGGCGAGAACTGGGTCTTTGAACCAGCCGAGCCCCGTACGGACAGCTAACAATGCTCTTTGCTGACTATACCAAGCTGTGTCTCGCCTCAGTACTCTCTTCAGATCGAATGAGCTGACTGAAACTACCCTAACAGACCCTTCTCATTATGTGTGATAGTGTCTGGTATCTAACACAGAGGATTCTACACGGCTAATTTGCTCAAAAGTCGGGCATTAACTAGACAAGGTGTGACGAAGCATTACCAAGAGTTTTACAGATGATAAGTCATACACTTCGTAATTGCAATTCTCCAGTAACTTAGAGGGTTTCTTAGTGCCGTAATTGGCGCTAGTTTAAGCCTTTCGGCGAGTCGACCGACACATACGAACCTTGCGTTTCTGTACCCGGTATTGTAGACTCGGGCTAGTTTCGGCCGCTCGGCGAGTCTACTAACGCAGACGAAACGTGGTTTTTTGTGTCAACGTCGGCCTCTCGGCGAATCGACCGACGCATACGGGCCTGCGTTTCTGTACCCTGTATCGTGCAGACTCATGCCATATTCGGTCTCTCGGCGAGTCCACCTTCCGCTCGTTTCCGACGAGTGGAATTCAGCTTTGTATCTCATTTACCTTTCTGATACGCCATATTCCCTAGCTTGGTATCTACTACCTGATTTCAACGAGTCATTGTACATAATCTTCCCAAATATTGAAGGCATTTGGAACGCCTAGAGCGCCCCCAGCTGAACCAAAGACATCTTAATTCAAGAATGCCTAACAGAATTAGGTACCAAAGACAAGGAAGTGAAAATCAGCTTGTGTGTTGTTTGATAAGGTAACCATCTCTCCAAAATTATAAATCAGTGTCAATGGGGTTTAGAGGAAGAAATATGCTAAACCTTAGCCAGGAATGAATATCCCTTGCTGTACAGAGTGAATTGGCTAGGGTGATGCAGCATTACTTAACAGAACTGACCATTACCGAAGAAACCCAAGGGTCCTGGGCCGACCCCAGAGTATCCATACTCCTCGTTCGGCTGAGCAGCAGCGTGTCCGCAGATACTCTTCAGCAAATATAAGTCTAACCCAAGCCCCGAGACGAACAACTGTTTAGGTCAAAGAAGAAGAAATGCTTCGACCAACCCTCGCTTCGCGTTTTGCGCCCGGCAGACAGTCACGTCGCAATGCACTCCGCTTCTTGTCCGGACCTGCTTCTGCCCCGCCGCATCTTGACTTCCGCGTGTTTGTCGACACACTGCGCAAGGATGGAGATCTCGCCGACATAGGTGTTGAAGTCGACCCAAAACTTGAGGTGGCGGCTACCATCCGCCTCGCCTACGAGCAGCGTACAAAGGCACCACTGTTCAACAACGTGAAGGGGTCGAAGGATGGACTATTTCGTATCCTCGGTGCGCCAGCGGGTCTCTCCAGCAATCCTAAATTTCCATACCGAAGACTTGCACGTCACCTCGGCCTTCCGAGCGAAGCCGGTCCTAAGGAGATCATGGACAAGATGCTCTCAGCTAAGGGTGAAAAGCCCCTGTCTCCCATTCATGTGTCAACCGGACCTTGTAAGGAAACGATCATTATGGGCGACGACGTCGACCTCACCAAGTTGCCAGCTCCTCTCCTAAACCAGGCCGACGGAGGTAGCTACATCCAAACCATGGGAATCAACATCTTACCACATCCCACCGAGCCATGGATCAATTGGTCGATTGCACGAGCAATGGTGTATGATAAAACACGCCTAGTTGGCCTTGTCATGAAGCCACAGCACATTGCTCGCATCTTCGAAGCATGGAAGAAGACTGGGCGTGACGTACCCTACGCCATAGCCCTCGGCGCACCGCCTATTGCTACTATGGCAGCCAGTATGCCGCTCCCGGAGGGCGTTTCGGAGGCCGAGTACGTCGGCGCGCTCTGTGGCGCCCCTTTGGAGCTGGTCAAATGCGAAACAAATGATATCTACGTCCCCGCCAATAGCGAAATCGTGCTAGAGGGCTCTATTTCCATCACCGACACGGCCAAAGAAGGCCCTTTCGGCGAGATGCACGGCTACAGCTTCTTGGACGAGAACTCCATGCAACCGCTCTACACCGTCAAGGCTATTACACACCGCAAGGACCCTATTCTCCCTGTGTGCGTACCTGGGCGCGCAAACCTCGGCCCGGACGAGACACATACGATGATCGGAACACTGGCTTCTGCTGAGATCCGCCAGCTGCTACAAGACCACGGCTTCCCTGTAACTCAAGTTTTCGCCTTGTTCGAGACGCAGGTCATCTGGGCAGCCGTGCAAGTTGACCGCAAGAAGCTGGCGGAATTGGGTACGAACGCAAGTGACTTTTGCACCAAGATGGGCGACCTCGTGTTCCGCAATAAGTGTGGAATGCAGATTCACCGTCTGCTAGTGGTCGGCGATGATATCAATCCTTTTGACATGGCTGATGTGACTTGGGCATTCGCGACTCGGTGTAGGCCAGCGATGGACGAGTTCCACTTTGAAGATGTCCCAGCCTACCCCCTTGTTCCGTATATGTCGCATGGCCCTGGGACGAAGCTTACGGGTGGAAAGGTTGTGGCGAACTGTCTATTACCTGAGGAGTATGAGGGTAAGCAAGGCTGGGTCACATGCGATTTTGAGAACGGATACCCGGAGGAGATCAAGAAAAGGGTACTGAGCAGGCGACACGAGTTTGGCTTGTAAGTATTGTCTGATTTTGTGCATCTTGGGTAAAAGAGCGTACTGTGGCATGAACACATTTTCTACCTGACTTACCCGCTTTGACAGGTTGTGATAGTGATTGACATTGCCACTACCGTCCAGCTACCTAGGTCTTTATACTGATGCTTTGCCATGCTTTGTACCGGGACTTAAGTGGCAAGTCACAAAATATTGTTTCTAATCCTTACGGGCTGTAGGGTGACAACCTCGGGTGGTCTGACTTAACAGTTCAGTTCCAGGCAACCAACAGTAACTTACGACAACCCCGCACGAGTTTCATGTTAAATACAGTCACGACCAACGCCGAGACAAATCTATTCAGAGACATCATTTGCTTTCACATTTATCTCGCAATGGTTGCTTCTCAGAGGTGACAGCCCCCGTACCACACAAATGTCCACACAGTACTGACATTTTATCAAACTCAACGACAGATAACGTAACAATCAAGAAAGAAGAAACAAGACACACAACTCAACCTTAGCCTCAGTGGACCTCTCTTTCTATCAAACGCCAAAGAGGCCCTCGACACCTCCCAACATCACCATGCCCGTCACCCTATCCCTCGTTGACCACCCAGCCAAGCCCTGGACAGCCCCCAGAGTCACAACCGCCGAGGACCTCCTCGAGGAAGCGAGCCCTAAAGACTTCCGCCGTTTCGAGCGCATCATCCAAAGCTCATTTTCCGGTCGCACCCTTGAAGAACACCACACATCGCCATCTAAGAACGGCTTCGTCTGGGCCGCCTATCACGCGTACAGTGACCACCATCATCTGACAATCCGCCCTGATGACATCTGGTTCTCCATTCTGGCGCAGCTAAGCTTCTATATCAACGCCAATGCTGAGAAGCTACGCTCTTTCTTTGTCGAGCACGAAGGGCAGAAGGAACTTGAGGTCATTGCCGTCGGGTCTTTATACACCGTGGATTTTGGAGACCTTGCTGAGCGCATGACGCATATGATCGCCAAGAACGTCAAGGACGCTGAGTTGCGCACTTGGGTCATGCCCGCATTTTCCACAACCTCCGACACGGATCGCGTTGTCGCATCGGTGCTGTTCATGGGCGCCATGCAGAAGTATTTCTCCTACACGATGTGCTTGACTTGCGGTATCCCTTCCGTGACGCTGCTCGGCGAGGTTGCGGATTACGAGAACATTCTGGTGCGGTTAGACAAACTGCAGCAGTTGGGTGACGAACCCACCCAGTTTGCCGAAATGCTGAGGCCTATCCTACGCTACATGATTCTCTCCTTCAGAGAACCTGCCAACCCCGAGGTCATCAGCTTCTGGAACAAGATCGCAACTAAGCACGAGGTGTCTAGTGGCGATGACTATATGTCTGGCTGGATTACCGCATTTTGCTACTGGAGCGCTGAAGGACAGGCGAAGTACCGCGATGCCCAAGATTACGTGCTTGGCGAAGTCAACTATCCCAACGTCGATATTGGGGACGTGCCAGGAGGCTTCGCTACTGTGCCTGTCACGGTTGACGACAATGGCACCGTATTCAAGTGCACCATGCTAGCGGGCTCTGTCGGCATACAAGGTCTTCCTCAGAATACGCCAGAGGGACTATCTGATGAACAAGTGCCCAGTACGGAGAGTCAGCCAGCTCTCACTCGAGTCCAACCCCTGACTGGGTGGTTCATGTATGAGACAGAATCCGTAGCTGCCTCGGTGGCTCGACGGCAGGAGATAGAGGAATTAGAGGCGCTGAACTGGATAAAAGCACGGAGAAGATGAACAATGATGCGCCGTTTGATAGGGAACAGTTTGATCGAGACATGGTTTTACTACGGCGCATAGAAGAACTGGAGGCATTTTAATTGCTTGCGCCATGAATCGCATGAAGGGGGGAGGAGATGAACATGAGTCTTCCCAAGGTTTCGCCGATCTAAGATTATAGCCAGTTCCTATTCAAAATCAAACTTTCGGGTTGAATCACCCCAAACTACATCAACTCCTGCCTTGTAAACTGTATTCCGCCGACCATCAGAGACATCGCGTGATCCACAACAGATGATATTCTTCACATGGCTTGTGGCCAGGAATGGTGCTCATTAACTGATGCCAGCTTGAGCCAGTCATCATCAATGCAGCCATGACATCGAGATAGCGATATTCATAGGCTGATGGTGTGTCGAGATCGTCATGAGCGTCAAGCCATAGGACGCTTAAGGGCCCGCCGCCGACCCAGTGGTTGTAAAGGCCAACGTAGTAAGGGGCGATAACAACCGTAATAAAAGTCAGCGCTATACTGTTGACTCATGGGTGTAGAATGGGAGCGTGTAAAAAGATGTGAGGTTAAATGCTGTATGCTGCTAGAAGAATGAATGAATGAGTGGAATGATATTACACAGCCTATGTTAGTACTAATCTTAGCATTTAACTTCAACTAAGTAGAAAAATAATAAATAAAAACAACTCTATAGAAAGTATAAGTAAAACAGTCGGGTTTAACTTGGGAGTATGGGTAGATTCACAGGTATAACTTATATGATCAAATGAATTAGGACATTATAGTAAGCAATATAGGTTACAATAATAATGTACAATGTTAAGTTATTGTATAACTAAGTGGGATCAGGAGATGACCTCACAGTAGGTTGTTGTTAAAAGTGAGTCTATGGTTCTGCTGGTTGTGACCGCCTGGCCTCAACCTGAACCGTGACACCAGTGGTCTGATGGACCCGGGGCCTAGGGCCTGTGGTCTAACGGCCCTGACTAGGCCGGCCTATCCGGAGCTTGTTAGGGTCTCTGGCAACAGCCCGAACTCTGACTCTGGGGCTCGAATGTTGGTCTTAAAGTCATTCTATGATTTGATATACTAGGTTGCGACCCTTTAGGGCTGCGGTTCTCCCGTCAGGGGTGAGCCAAGTCCCGGAATGCATCTTTTTGGCAGTGCTAAGGCAGCCTTTTGTCCATACAGGCTTTACTAAGCAAAGACACAGTACCTTGAGACGCAGAGATCATTGCCTATCATGACGCCCATTGGAGGGGGGTCTAGCCACGGACCAAACTCCGCTCCATTACCTTGTATGTGGAGTTGCGGACTTTCAATAGCTTGACGGAGTTGCTTATGCCCACCATAGTCTAACAACTCCGCAGAAAGCTTATTTACAAAGACATCATCAGCTGTTTGTTTATGTGGCCATGATTAGCTTCGCTCATCACAGTATTCAGCTAAGATGAAAGTCCGCTCTGTACTACGCGTCTTTCTCGTACCGCTCAGAAACCATAGGCACCATCGAGAGTGACAGGAATTGGACCTCCACAATTTCCTCCGTATATAAATCCATCTGCCCCAGAACTCAAATACCTTCAGCATCCCAAATGCCACTCAGTCATACTTCGTTACCAGCCCAAGATCAAAGCCAACAGCTTCAATCAAAATGGTGTCAGATACCCCATCCCAACAGGAAGCCTTGGTTCTCTCCCACATTGGAGAACCGATGACCCTTGAGATACGACCGGTACCCAGAGCAGGGCCTGGTAGTGTTGTCATCCGCGTACTCGCAGCATCAGTCAGAGCGAATACCCCAATTGTCTATCGAAACCCAGAGAGTGGGCACCCTCTACCTCTCCCATTTGTGCCGGGCTTCATCTGTATCGGCAGGGTCGTCGACACAGGACCTGACGCAACAAAATTGAAGCCGGGTCAACTGATGTTTTTCGATCCTTACATCGTGGGCCGAGATGGTTCCGATTCGAAGTACGTTTCGGGCCTTATGGAGAGTCCCGACCAAGGTAGCCAGAAACTTTCTCGTGGCGAATGGCGGGATTCAACCTATGCCAAATACGCAAAGTTGCCACTAGAGAACTGCCATCCACTCGACGAACAGCGTCTCCTCGGAGAACCCAAAGACGGAGGTTTGGGGTACAGCTTGGACGATCTTACCCATCTTTTCAGCATGCTGATACCATTCGGCGGACTTGCCGACATTGAGATCAAGGCTGGAGAAACCATAATCATTGCCCCAGCTACGGGCCGATACGGCAGTGCTGCTGTGCACATCGCCCTAGCCATAGGGGCTCGTGTCATTGCTATGGGGCGCAATGCCGCCGTCCTCTCACAACTTGACACTATCAGCTCGCGCCTCAGTACAGTAAGAGTCACCAACGACATCGATAAGGACACTGCGGCGCTGCGCTCTGTGGCCCCAGAAGGTGTGGATGCTTTCTGGGACATGTCACCGCCAGCAGCTGGGACCTCGACCCATTTCCGCAGTTGTTTAAACGTCCTGAGGAGCGGCGCGCGAATAACTCTCATGGGCAGTGTTGTGTCCGGGGTCAGCTTCAGCTACATGGATTTATTGATGGGTAAGCTCACAATTAAAGGTACATGGATGTGCACCCGGGAACAAACGATCAGGCTCCTTCGAATGGTTGAGTCTGGAGCATTGCCAATTGGGGAAAAGGCGGCAATGGGACCTGTTAGACGCTTTCAGCTTGAACAGTGGGAGGAGGCTTTAAATGCGGCTGTTGAACATACTGAACCTGGGGAGATAGTTATTGCCCCATAGGTCAGATGTGGGAATACGAATAGGGGAAACCCTCGTGGTTTAGTGGTGTCCGCTGGGACAAACGGGAATCGAACCCGAGACCCTGACTCGTTGAAACCAGGAAAGAGGCATCTACCTCTATAAATAATGGGATCGTGTGATCAGGGAGATGTGATGATTGGGGAAGTTGCTGGGAATTCTATTCGAAGCTGGTCTTGTGCGTATGTTATTAGAGGGTTTGTCACCGCTTGAGGTTTTCCCATCGATAACTTACTGTATTCTCATGAGAAAAGAGACTGGTGTTTGAGATCTACTTAGCTAGCTATGAATTAAAATAGAATTGATAAAATAAAAGAGGAATAAAGGGGGAATGAAGACAATGAAATGAGGGGAACGACTGAAGGGGAAGAAGAGGAGAATGGTTCTTCCTAAAGAAGGTTATTATATCACTGACCATTAGCATGCTAACAGATATCCCTAAATTTCCTACTAACGTTTAGGTTGTCTCTTGTGGGGGTGTCAACCGTTGGGTATGAGTACTTCTAAGCTTGCAGAAGGTTTCAGGCTGGTCTGATAATGGTGGAAATATTGGGACCGTGATCGGCCTCTTGGGATAGTATGATGGACCTAAGGACGAGGTGGTGCTTCACGGTTGTAACATACTTCTCAGAAGCATACCCGCGATGGACTAAGTATTACACGGATGGACGAACATAACTCAAGCATCAAGGACAAGCAGCCCCGTTTTGTAACTCCCGATTACGGTACATCCAATGCTGCCCTGAACATTAGAGCCTGCCGATATCCTTGCATGTCGGCGTTCTACACCCAACCTCAGTGGAGTTCTCAACGAAGACCTGGCCAGTTGTCATGATGGCGAACCAATGCCAACAAGCCGTGTTTGCCATTTCGCTCTGAAGAAACTATCGCAAAGCTGCTCCTGTTCCGACTAATTGCCCGAAGCGGCCAACGCTTTGCCGTCAATCACATTTCTCAGTCCAACCAAGCAAAACTCTCACACGGCGTCCCGGATTGATTTGTGTGTTACAAAGAAAATGAAAAGGATGACCTGGGAATTAAGTGCTATTTCTACACAGTAATTTGGTAAAGCTTATTTATCACAGCCCCAGGGAGTTCAAGCATAGTTCTACTAGCTGTTCGAATTGTTATCACCAGTCCTTCCCTCGCCCCCGGGCAACTTGGGTTATTTGATCGACAAGGAATAGAGATATAATGCTACACTCTAAGCATTAGACAATTGAATGAATATCATAACTGTGTTTAAAAGAGAAAGAGTTGGATGACATACGAATGCGGCGCAATCCTCATGAAATATGGCCAAAAGTCGCGATAAAATCGAAGCGGGCCTTCTCTCTGGATTACTTTGGACAGGCAGTCCCACGTCCCTTTGTACGCAGGTAAGCTGTCTGTGGACCGAACCATGGACTGATTCTGCAAGCGAGTCTTGACAAAATCAAACGGCAGGCTGATGAAGGCACCGACGAACCCTGCGATTGCGGCGGCGAGCGTCGTCCGTTTCTGAGCAGACATGGATGAATACTTTTGTATTTGATGCTTTGACTCGGAAAAGAAGGCGAGTTGCCCAAAATTTGTAGACACAGCCCGGACAATGGTAGGCGTCGAGCCTTTCCACAGAGCAAAGATCCCTTCCACCCGAGCGATACGCCCCAGCGCCACAAACACGTTCCGGTACTTGGTCCGCTGCTCTGCTGGCTTCAGACCATCAGCCTGCATGCGGATCAGGGCGACTTCTGTCGGGTTCCCGGCCAACGCGGCGAGAGCACCGGCGCTTACCGCAGCGAGTGCTCGTCCACTGAACCCGAGCGTGGTTCCGGAGTCGCGAGCCCGTTGGTCTAGGGCCCGCTCGAAGCTGGAGAAGAGGCCGAGGCGCAGAGTGCCGTAGACTAACTGCCGAAGCAGGCCAGCGGAAAGGCCTTGGTAGAGGTTGGAGAAGCCGTCTTGTGTCATGGTTTTCTTTGCGATGGACCACGGTGATATGCTGATATTGGTTTTCTCCATCAACTGCATTCGCACTTTGATGGTATCGATTGGCTGAGTGCAGGTGGTGGCAATCATTCCTGAGCCACAGCCCACGATAAACGGGAAAAGGGAATGTAAACTCTGTCCTGGTCTGGCTGATTCGTCATTTAACACCGGTTTTGCCATGGCTCAAAGCGTATGGTTGAGATCAGCTTACAGTTCAGCCAACAACGAGTTTCCGAAAACGATTGTTCAGTAGCTTGTCTTACTATGAGCGGCGGTATACAGAAATCATGTTTACTTATGAGGTCGCCTCGGTGAACTTGGTAGCCTCGGCATTGGGGGCGACGGGAAGCCCCAAACAAAGAGCAAAAAGGACCGCTTGCCGTATCAGTCACTTACACTAGAGCCAATGCTAACGGCTGGTCTTGAAGGAACTGGAGCCCGAGATCTATACACTAGCTAGATTATTCCATTCGTCTCCCGCAAGAAGACAGAATCAATCATTCTGCACGTTATTGATCCAACCCTATATTTTCGACGCAACATGCAGAGACTATACTTTTCGGTGACGCGTCTCGCCAGGACTTCGCAATTTGCAAAGTGCCCACTGGGAACTCGAAGTATTCACGGCCGCGCCACGGACTACCTACCCACCAACCTCCCCGAGTGGACCGAGTCTCAGCGGTCAGTCCGCGAAGCCATCTCCAAGATATGCGCAAAATACCCAGACGAATACTGGCTGGAACAAGACGACGAGCACAAGTTCCCCTGGGAATTGTACACCGACCTCGCCTCAAACGGATGGCTCGGGATCTGCCTCCCCGAAGAGCACGGCGGCTCGGCGCTGGGCATCTCGGAAGCGGCAGTCATGCTGCAGACCATCTCCGAGTCTGGCGCCGGCATGAATGGAGCATCTTCGGTCCACATGAACATCTTCGGCTTGGAGCCTGTCGCCAAGTTCGGCTCGGCGGAGCAGAAGGACCGGTGGCTGGTGCCGCTCATCAAGGGAGAAGAGCGGGCGTGCTTTGGAGTTACGGAGCCCAACGCCGGGCTGGACACGTTGCGGCTGCAGTCTTCAGCCAAGCGAGATGGGAATGACTACTCCTTGAGTGGGTCAAAGATCTTTATCTCGACTGCGCAAGTTGCAGAAAAGATTCTGATTCTCGTTAGGACTACTCCTCTAGATCAAGTCGAGAAGCCCAGCGAAGGACTCTCGCTATTTTACACGGATCTGGATCGATCTGCCGTTCAGGTCACCGAGATCCCTAAAATGGGCCGCTCTGCAGTAGACACCAACATCCTTCGGTTTGACGGGTGGAAAGTCCCCGCTAGCGACCTCATCGGTCAAGAGGGCGACGGCTTCAAGATGATCATGCATGGAATGAACGCAGAGCGGATCCTCGTGGGCGCAGAAGCTCTAGGCTTAGGCTTCGCGGCTCTCCGACGAGCTTGCAACTATGCCGACGAGCGCATTGTCTTCGGTCGGCCTATAGGCAAAAACCAGGGCATCCAGCACCCACTGGCCGAGTGCTGGATGGAGCTGGAGAGTGCTCGGCTGATAATCTACTTGGCGGCGCGGTTGTATGACGAGGGGTACTCGGATGGAGAGTATGCCAATGCCGGCAAGTATCTGGCTTCCGAGGCTGCGTTCAAGACTGCGGAACGGGCCATCATGACACACGGCGGGATGGGATATGCAAAGGAGTATCACGTAGAGCGGTATTTGAGAGAGGCCACGTTGACGCGCATTGCGCCGGTTAGCGGGGAGATGATCAAAAACTACATTGGACAACGCGTTCTAGGACTTCCGAAGAGTTATTAAGTTGATCATTAAGCGCTTGACGAACGAGTCGCAGCTCAGTGTACTTTCATTATAACGTCAAGGAATGAGACTATGGATCCTTCTAAACACGCTCTAAATTGGCACAAGATACTAAATAAAACAAACAATCGATGTTGAATGGGCAACTCTTGGAGTGCGGCCACTGCCAGCCAGGTCTCCAGCCTATGACACAGTTGGCGGACAACTCGTTACTCAAGGGCCGAGGTTATATCATGAATCGGAGCAGATACAAAATTACAGGCAGCATGGCCTCCTAACTTGCCGAGGTCAAGTACATGGTGATCAACTGGCTCATGCGTATCCGAGGTTTGGAACTCGCTCTGTCGGACTGACTAGTGACCGACTCCAAGGAATACGAATAAAACCAGAGCTGACTCAACTGACTGGCTTTGAGGTCCCGTTTGTCACACTTCAACCGCAAGACTTTACTAGATGCTGGCCGTCATGAGGCGCTCGGTATATCGCGTCGGCCTGAAATCACGCCTGTGTGAGGGCGTATTCAGCCAGCCCGCGACGAGATACTCAACGAATGCGGCTAGTTCTCAGACCAAGGAGAATAAAGGGTCCTTGAAGGGACTGAGGATCTTGGACCTGTCTCGCGTTCTTGCAGTAGGAAATCCTGAAACAATTGAGTCATGATTGGTTTCTCGGCTAAGACCTCTTTGAGGCGTTAGGCTCCATACTGTACACAGATCCTGGCCGACTATGGTGCAGACGTCGTCAAGATCGAAGCAGTTGGTAAAGGGGTATGAGTCTACCATAACCATGCGAGGAAGCTATACTAACAGAGTTGTACGAGATAGGACGACACCAGGTACTGGATGATGAAAGGAGAGACCTCTACATGGAGAAGCGCGGAAGGACCCATGTCCAACTACTTCTCCGCCGTCAACCGCAACAAGAGATCCGTTACTCTAGACTTGAAGCACCCGAAAGGAAAAGAAATGTTGCTGCTGATGGCAAAAAGGCAGACGTCGTGGTCGAGAACTTCAAGCCCGGAACCATGGATCGTCTAGGAATTGGATACGACCGGCTCAAAGAGGTGAACCCAAGGCTGATTTACGCGAGCATTTCGGGCTACGGCACCACAGGACCGTACGCCAGCCGCGGCGGCTATGATCCCATCGCTGGAGCCGAAGCCGGCCTCTTGCACGTCACAGGCGAACGCGATGGCCCTCCGGTCCGTCCAGGCCTGGGAATCGTGGACATGGCGACAGGCCTGTACCTGCACGGGGCGATCCTGGCAGCGCTACATGCCCGCGGGCTCAGCGGGACGGGCCAACGGGTCGACGCGTCGCTGTTCGAGACGCAAATCAGCCTGTTGACCAACGTTGGCCTGTCGTGGCTGAACCTGGGCATCGAGGCGGAGCGCTGGGGGTGTCAGCACCCGAGCATCGCGCCGTACGATGCCTTCAAGACCAAGGATCTGTATCTCGTCTGCGGGGCCACCAACAACGGCCAGTTTGCGGATCTGTGCAAGATTCTTGGGCTGGACGCGCTGCCGAGCGACGAGCGGTTCTCGACGAACCCGAAGCGGGTAGAGAATAGGGAGCTCCTGGGGCCCATGTTCAACACCGTGTTCCAGACCAAGACGACGGCCGAGTGGACGCAGCTATTCGAGGCGACGGGTCTGCCCTTTGCGCCAATCAACAACATGAAGCGGACCTTTTCGCATCCCCAAGCAAAGGCGCGAGACATGGTGGCGCAGATGCCGTTGGACGCTGCCAAGAGCGGTAGCATCAGGCTTATCGGGCCTGCCGTCAAGTTTAGTGAGACGGGGGCGAGTATCCGGAGCGAGCCGCCAAGCCTCGGGCAGCATACTGATGAGGTGCTTGCCGAGCTAGGGGTGGATGAGGCGGGGATTGAGTCGTTGAGAAAGCAGGGTGTCGTCTAGTTGTAGTAATTAGCCTCGGCTTTCTCATTTTCAGTCGGTCACTTACTTGGGCAGCGGTTGTAGACTATAGCGTGATTGCCGAGGGCCGAGGGTCCCGAAAGTGCCTGTAAATTGAGCTGCAAGTCCAAAACCGTGCCAAAACAGAAAACCGGAGCGTGATGATATAGTTCTAGCTACCATATGTGATAACTACCTTGATTTAAACTGGTTCCTTCCGGCTGTATTTAGGGTGCATGGATAGTTTGGTGGCTAATGATTCATGTTCCAACCAAAGGAGAATGCAGTCAGTGCCATCCTCACTGAACCGGAGGAGAAGCACCTTGAACTATCACAACCCAGCAAGGAAGGATTGAAGACTAGCCCAAGGCGCGTTTGGGCATTTCCCCGTGGGGAAGCGGGGTTAGCTGCAACCCGCGGCCCCAATCCGTTGACAACTATCTATTAGCCACAACCTGCCTGACCTCAACTCCCTTTAATATCCATGTTCCTACATAGTCCGTCTGCTGTCTGTATCTACCATGACATCCCCAGAAAAACGCCCTGCTTCATCATGGGAAACTCCTAACGACCGCGCCAAGCGTCGCTCCCCCAAAGCCTGCCGCTCATGCCGCAGTCGAAAAGTCCGCTGCGACGTCGTCAGCCGTGGCGTCCCATGCACAAACTGCCGGCTCGACGGCGTGGACTGCGAAATAGCTGAATCCAATCGAGGGAGGAGGCCTAACGTTAATGCCGCGAGGGCCGGTGATGGCGCCGAGGCACAATCACAATCACAATCACCACCCGCGTTGCCTCCTATTCCCCAGAACCAGCTGGCGACTCCTCCACTGGGTGAAGGCACCGGCGACTATCTCGTTTCTTTGTGTTTTGAAGGGGCAGTTCCAGACCAGCAGCGAGTCTCAGAGAGAGCCTCCGCTGAGCAGACTCATCACCTTCCCTCGTATGTCAAACCACTGCCTCGGCACATTACTTCCAGCGACATGGCCTATCTAGCGGACAAAGACGCCCTGAACATCCCGGACAGCGAGTTCCGCGACGAGCTGCTAAGAACATACGTCAATATCGTGCATCCCTTCATGCCCGCGCTAGATCTCCAAGACTTTCTCGTACCCATCATTCAAGGCAGCGACAGCGACAGCGACAGCAACAGCAACCCAGTCAGCCTGCTGCTCCTCCAGGCCGTCATGTTCGCCAGCGTCACCTTCGTCGATGGCTCGCTTCTACAAGCCCGAGGCTTCCCGAACCGTAAAGCCGCACGCAAGACCTTCTTCCGTCGTGTCCGTCTGCTCTATGGCCTGGATTGCGAACCTGATCGCGTCGTGCTGATCCAGTCTTTGCTGCTGATGACGTACTGGTACGACTGTCCCGATGACGAGAAGGATACCTGGCACTGGATGGGCATCGCGCTGTCTCTGGCCCAGGTCATCGGACTGCACCGCAACCCGGAGCATCTGAACATCAGGCCCCAGGAAAAGCGACTGAGGCGCCGGATCTGGTGGTCGTGCTTCATTCGAGACAGGCTGCTGGCCCTGGGAATACGTCGTCCTGCAAGGATTCGCCATGACGAATACAACGTTCCTATGCTTTGCCTGGATGATTTCGACCTCGGCGCGCCTTCTCCTGCAGTCGGTAGCTTGCTCGGTGAGCCGGGCTTCACAGGGCAAGGTTGCGAGTTGCGCAAGGTCGTGGCCACCACGTGCATCGAGCTCACCAAGCTCTGCGTTTGCCTGGCGCATATCCTGCGCTCTCAGTACTCAGTCCTCGGCAATAATCCCATTCGCAGCGAGTACTTGATGAAGGTGGTGGTCCTGCCGGTGAGAACGGACCGCCAAGTTGAAGAGCTGGCCAAGTGTGACGAGGAGCTGAGGGATTGGTTTCAGGGCCGGGATGCAACATCTCGATACCAGGACACAGCCTCTAGACCAAGACTCGCGCACCCAGAGGCTGGTGACGGCGTCGTTCGACTGCACCAGGCTTTGCTCCACATGATCTACCTGACGTCTCTGGGCGCCTTACACAAGCCCCAGGTCTTCTGCTCCTCTTCAGAATCCAACAGTAGTGCCGCGAGCAGGGAGACGTCCAAAGTAAACATCACCGAAGCGGCCGTAGCCATGACCAAGCTAGCTTTCGACCTCCAATCCGACAACCAGCTGCGCTTTCTCTCCACCAGCAGCGTCCCGGCCTTCCTGTCCGCCACGCTCATCCATCTGCTCGACGTCCGCTCGCCCGATGAAGCGGTGCGCAACGTGAGCATTGGCCGCTTCTATCAGGGCGTACAGGCGTTGCACCAGCTGCAGGACATGTATGCCTCGGCCGACTACGCCATTCGCTTTCTGGAGACAGTGCTGAAGCGCATCGACGTCAATATTCCCATGCTGCCGTTTGGACTGCGCTCCAGTTGCGATGCTCCGGCCGAAGAAAACAGACTTGCGCCTGGTCGCGTGTTGACGGCATATGCTACTCCATCAAGCTCCACCGAGCAATGTCCAAACGCTTCCCCGAGGAACAACGGCTTTCTGACTCAACAGCCCTGCCCTGCGCTAGATGCCTTAAACGACGGGGGTTCCTGGAACGAGATGGATACCCTTGTTTCGTCCCTGATCAACTGTGATGCCGATCCTAGCCTGTTGATGATGAATAGCGACGTTACAACAGCGATAGGCTGGGGGATACCCGAGTAACTAGACTTTAAAGCTCTGTTGATTTGGCCTCGGAGCCTTGTATCCAGTATATATGTTACAGTTTCTTAGCCCGAGGGCCGATGTACCGATGGATACCCTAGCTACCACGACCAAGCCTTCGGCGAATGACGCGTACCATAGTATTACAATCATTCGCGAGGAGAGATTCATTCCCATCTTCCCGCTGTTGATAAAACTAGGGGCGCAAGTATTTAACACTTCGCCTCGGTTTTGCGTGTGGGTCGCCTCGGCTATGGCTGAGGGCTTTTGTTGTATACGAACAGGTTACCTAGCAATGAAAGCAGGAACATTCTCATTCTTGCCTTCACTTTGAAAGTGATGGGAATTCCGTCATGAGTCCCCTCATGCTCCAACCATCGCTCTCGCCGTTGGCCAACCGGGCTGTCGTCAAGGGCATCGAGAATCACTTCCGCAACATCCGCTGTGCCCCGATACTCCAGCTTCGTTGCCCATCACACCGTTCCTACTCTACATCGCTAGGATCCAATAGAAGCGTCCGAATTGTCGAGGTCGGCCCGAGAGACGGCCTGCAAAACGTCAAGCAATGCATCCCCACGGCGACCAAGATCAGCCTGATTCAGAAGCTAGCCGGCACCGGGCTTCGTAACATCGAGGCAACGTCGTTTGTCTCGCCGAAATGGGTGCCCCAGCTTGCGGACGGGGCTGAGATTATGAGCGAGGTGCTTTCTCTTGCCAGGCAGTATGATGACCGTATCGAGTTTCCGGTGCTTGCGCCTAATCTCAAGGGGCTGCGCAATGCAGACAAAGCCGGCGCCAAGACAGCAGTCGTCTTCGCCTCCGTGACGGAATCGTTTAGCAAAGCCAATCAAAATTGCAAAGTTGAAGAAGCGCTGGGCCAGGCTGAAGCAGTGGCCAAGGGAGCCTTGGAACGGGGTATCAAGATTCGAGGGTCAGTTTGCAGTTGAACAACAAAAGTATCATGTCCTAATTCTAATACCGTACTTCAGTGTCGTATCTTGCATCTTCTCGGATCCATTTTCTGGGCCCACCTCTCCCGAAGCTGTCTTACCAGTCGTACAACGACTCCTAGAAATGGGGTGCTACGAAGTAGGCTTGGGAGACACTCTCGGTGTCGGCACCCCCAAGGATGTTCAAAACCTGCTGCAGGTCTTACTCAGGAAGATTCCCGCGGACAAGCTTGCTGGCCACTTCCACGACACGTACGGCCAGGGGATAGCAAACATTGTGCGAGCCTACGATATGGGCATTCGAACATTCGACAGCAGCGTTGCCGGCTTGGGAGGATGTCCTTATGCTCCAGGTGCCAGTGGCAACGTGGCTACTGAGGATGTAGTCTATACCCTGGAGAATTCCGGCATTAATACCGGGGTGGATCTCGACAGACTGATCACTGTCGGTCAATGGATCTCCAAAGAGATTGGAATTCCGTACGGTAGCAGAGCTGGTGCAGCACTAGCCGCGAAGCAACTCCCAGCGGTACCTATTCCAAGGAGGTCCGCCAGATCATGGGAAACTATCAAGGACACGGGCGAGTACCGCGTTGCTCGGTCCGGGACTGCCTTAAGGGTAACACTTACTCGGCCAAAGAACGGCAACGCATTGACAGATGCCATGCTAGAAGGACTGACCAGTCTGTTCACGGGGCTGGTAAACGATCCGTCGGTATATCACGTTATTATAGCGTCTGAGGGCAAGTACTTCTGCACGGGGATGGATCTGAGCGGCGAAACCAACACGGCCGACATGAATTCCGAGTCGAGCTACTTTTCCAAAGTCGTCGGCCTGTACAATGCCATCGATCATGCCCCACAAACAACCATCGCCTTGGTAGGCGGGCCATGCTTCGGTGGCGGCGTAGGACTCACCTTTGTGTGCGACGTGCGCCTGGTATCGACGCTCGCCAGTTGGACTCTCAGCGAGATTAAACTTGGCATCAGTCCGGCCATCATTTCCAAATACGTGGTGCGGGAGTGGGGAGTCTCTACCGCACGGGAAGCCATGCTCTCGGGGAGGCAGGTTACCCCAGAGGAGCTTCTACGTCTTGGAGCTGTCCATGGCATCACTAAGTATCACGAATCATTGGATGAGAAGCTGGACACGTATCTCGATCAGCTGGAAAAGTGCGCCCCTCGGTCAGGGGCGGTGAACAAGGAGCTCGTCAGGCTAGCCTGGTGTGATGCAGAGGGCGAGGCACAGGGGACACTGATTGAGGAAACTTTCGGGAACATGATGGCGCCTGGATCCGAAGGTGAGCATGGGATCAAGCAGTTCCAGAAGAAGGTGAACAAAGTCAATTGGAAGGTATTCTGGGGGGACAAAAGCCCCTTCGGTGCGAATAAGTAGGCACAATGGATTAAATTTAGCGTTAACCACGACCGAGTTGCAGCAATGATCTTCAGGGCTACCCATCTTTCCAATCCGCTATTCATCTCTCATCAGCGACTAAATGAGATGTCCAGTCCGGGGTTCATGGTGTATCATTTAGTAGATAGACTAGCTTTTCACCTTTGACCTTCCCTGATTCCAAGTCTTTAAGCCCCCGCAATACTCCTTCGAGACCATCTCTACCAACTCTATGGACGTGCGGTTTCAAGAGGCCCTTTTCCAGTAGTTCCTCTGTAAGGCCAAAGAACCGTTTGCCAAACTCATAGTCCTCTTGGCTTGCGCGCATCTCTTGTTGTCCGAATTGAAAAGGTTTGCCGTAGACAGTGTACATGTTTGTCGTCACCGTATTGATCTCGGCTCTAGGGCTGGTGACTGGCAGGATGTTGCCGTAGATAAGCCCTGACTGTGACAAGGAAGAGAGAGAGTTGGCGCAAATCTGTGCCGACTGCTCAACACTCACCGTGTCCCAAGCGTATCTAAGTCTGTTTCCGGTGTACTCGCGGATCCGAGCACCGGCGTCCCTTTCGTTGTAGTCGACAACGAAATCGGCTCCTAGACCCCTGACGTAGTCGAAATTCTTGGGCGAGCAAGTCGTGATGACAGTGTAGCCAGACCTGAGAAGGCGTAAATCATCTCTTTTGGCTTTGAAGAACTAACATGAGAGGGGCGTACTTACAGCTTGGCGTACTGAATACCCAAAGCTCCAGTAGCAGTTCCGCCACCGTATATCAGCACCGGGATTCCGTTCTCCTCCATCGTTTTGCATGGCAAGCTGAGCTTTAAGGCCTGTTGGTACAACCCCTGGCCCACGGTGATTGCCCCAAGACCCAAAGTCGCGGCCTGTTCAAACGACACGCCATCAGGGACCCTCATTTGCAAATCTCCTCTCACGGCGGCAACCTCTGCGAAGACTCCATCGTCGGGCTCTACCAGGTTGGCTCCGTGGCCGCACCCAAAGATCCTATCGCCCGGCCGCCACTTCTTCGTGACGGCGGGACCTACAGCTTGAACGATGCCTGCGTAGTCGCAGCCGATAATGCAGCTGGCCTTGGCCCGACGGTGTGTGATGTGCTTCCAGTCGGTTGGGTTCAGAGCAACCGCAACGGGATTGACGAGCACGGTGTCGTCGCTGAGTTCCGGGACGCGGCGTTGGCGGTCGACGCGGGCTTCTTTGCCGTCGAAAACGACAGCTTTCATGACATGGTACTGTCTTTGGGTGATGCGGTGCAGAATTTGCGACGCAGCGGACCGGGTTGTCAGAAGGGCCATTGTCGAAGCTGGCCGGATGACTTGCAGCGTAACACGACGAAGCTACACATTCACGCTTGATCCGACTAACTTACATTTGAAGAGGTGCGGTGAGTGAATGGGCCACTTGGGCCTCGGCGACCTGGACCCAGCAAAGGGTTCAAGCCGAGGCGTCTACAGCTCAACCAGCAGCCAGCGCTATACGTCACCACGACTCGATTCACTTAGCCTCAATTGGATGAAGGTCGTCCGTTCGGGGCAAACGACATCAAAAGTTAAAAACACGATGAAACGTGTGACGAAGATTCAAGTCAACATAGAGGCGATAGGACAGGAGAAGCCAATCACAGTAAGAAATATCACAGACGGTGATGATGACCTCCATTGAAAGGACATCCCTACCCTGCACTCAAGCAAACGTATTCCCTTCGTCTCCATCGTCGAGCCCTGACCCAATTCAGAGCATGCCCTCCTAGTCATCAATATGAGAACGGGTTGCAAGATGTTCCCGGAGCTACCTACCAGTTGGAAGCCTGCGAGTCAACAACCGCAAATTAGGTGAAGCGTCTCTTACACTAGAGCGTCGTATTAGACTCGGCTGATGTCACAGGTCGCGAGGTGCGCCGGTGTCAGTTAACCTTAGCTTTCAAGATTGGTCACAGATAGACTTGCACTTGCCGTCATTTACAGACCAAATTGTCGTTTCGTTGCATGCCGGCGCCTCTCGGAGACCTTGTTGTTACTACACATAGTCCAGCTGATTTTACCGGGCCGAGTACCGTGACACACCATCTCCGGCATGCCGACCGGACTCCATTCTGGACTGTCGGCAGCAGCCGACGACGACAGGAGGCAACTTCCCCGCGCGCTAGCCCAAATTCTTTTGCACAACCCGGGGTACCTAATGGCAAAGGAGCAGTTATGTCTTTCTTTAGTTAAGCTTAGCTAAGGATGGCAGAGTGATGCCGTGAGGGGCCTGATTGTAACAAAGGACACCTCCGACGCTGGTAGATACAGACCAAGCCACATTGCAACACGATTCTGGCCCCTTTACAGTGGACTAGTAACTAAAAGTTTCTGTTTCGTTGCCTTGTGATGTGAATTTGCCCTCATAGTTTCCCCACCCCCGTGGCATGGTGCAGGCATCTTGTACGCGCCAATGAAGAGCAAATGCTCGGCACCGAAGTTTGCACCGGAGTTTCGGTGATCCCCGGACGCCCAGCTTTCCGTAATCAGCGAATGCGGTTACCAGCCGACTTTTTCAATGCAAATGTGATCGTGTATGCCACGGAAGGTGATTCTCGGTTAAACGGATTGCTTGAGGGTTGCCGTGCACCGAGTCGGTATATGCCGAAGCGAAAATGTAATTTTACGGTATAACCAGCGAGCCCCAGCAACGATGTCGTCTATAAATGTACCTTTTCGGATTTGAAACAAAAAACCCATCCACTGCCCCCAATTAAGGCTCCAGTTCAAGAAACCCAAACTTGTTATTTACATCTTTTGTATCTTTTTATGCTAGCGGACATAGCACGCACGACAGCCAAACACTTTGACAGCATGAGAAGGTTTCAGATCATGTCGCCTCGGTACTTTCAGTACGCCTGTGCTGTCAGTGGCATCCTTTGCTCCCTCACCTTCCTTCTGGGCTTCGTGGCATCTGGGTTCCTCCCGCCCGTGAAGCCATATTGGGACGCCGAGCATATTGTCAACCACTACCGCGACCACGAGAAGGGTATCCAGGCCGGTTCCGCACTTCTGGTTCTTTCCGGAATGTTCTACCTCCCCCTAACAGCAGGAATCTCGGCACAGATGCAACGAATCCCCAACCTACACTATTCTGTCAGCGCTCTTCAACTCGCCTCTGGCGCGGCCGGTGTATTTACTTTCATCATGCCCGGCATGATCCTCTCGGTAACCAACTACAGCCTTGATCGACCCATCGAGATCACCAAAGCCCTAAACGAGCTGTTCTGGATCACCGCCTTGATGCCATGGCCTACGTTCATGACCCAAAACTTTGCCTTCTCTTACGCTATCATGGCCGACACTCGCCCGAAGCCACTGTTCCCCAAGCCCATTGCCATCCTGAACGTTATAGCACCTATCCTGTTCGTCCCGGCAATTGCCATGCACACAGTCAAAACCGGCCCGCTTGCTTGGAACGGTGGCTTGACCTTTTGGATGGCTGGCGCTCTTTTCTGTAGCCAACTTGTGATAGACTCCGTCTGCCTGGCTAGGGCTATTTCTACCGAGCATGCCATGGGGGAGAATATCGATGATACACTTTCGACTGTGGAAGAAGGCATCAAGAACACCCACAGCCACACAGGCTAGTGCAGTAAAGGCTGGACTTGGAAATGGGGTCGTTAGCGGGAAAGAGCCTGCTGTGCGTCAAGCTGAAGGTGATTGACGCAATGTCACGCTTGTTTCACCCATGGAGAGCGCCCTGGGTGTCACTGACTGACAGAAGGGAACCAGCGCACTTAGCTCTACCCCTAGCTACATAGCTATAAATACCAAGTCATTACCTTCAGTATACCATTTCCAGGGATTCACAACTAAGTTAATAGCAGCAGTAGAGATGCTGCAGGTGTCGCATCTTCGTAATTCGATGTTGTATCCGTAATTACGAAGGACTTGACGTTGTCTCAACATGCACTCGACGCCACGGTTACATACAGAGTCTAATACCATAAATATAGGCCGTGTTTCACCGGTACTGCGACATTAGTACGATCCGAGGAATTCTTGTCACGAAACCCGGTTCCCGGTATGTAAACGGCTTCTAGCCGGGACGACCAACAGCACAGGACAAACATTTCGATTAGCGAGCTGCTACACTCGAGGGAGGCACACGACATTTCATCTTGAATCGAAACAAATTTTATGGTTCAATAAACTAGACACTAACATATGGGCGCTTCAAGTGCCTGCTCGAGGTATTGATAGAATTCAAACTCGTCCGAGGCAAATAAATCGCCAGCGGAGTTGGGCTTCGGGCTTTCCGTCTCTAATCCTTGTAAAACTTCGGGAAAGTCACTCTTGGAGGGAAAATGACCATGAGAGAGGAAGTAGTCCACGGTCAGTAAGATCTGGCAGTACCTGTGGGGGCTTCCAACCAGTAAATCACTCCATATGTTATGCGAGCATCCTGGCTTGCTTGACATCCCTTCTGATACCGCATGTCGGTGTGAGTTCTGCCGCGAATGGGAGGCATAGCCTCCTGTTATTTCGTCCGTTCGCTGCGGAGGCCATACTGCCTGTATATGTTGTACGATTGATTGAATGCAAAGCAATGCATCGTCGGCACTTTCGTGTTGCTCTCTGAAACCGCGCATGATGGCCGTGTATGTTTGTATGTGTTTGGGGGCCTGGTCCAAACGAAGAGGGCTACTTGTTACCTTTGTTTCCAGAATATACCAAACGAAGGGCAACGTAGAGAAGGCAACACTAGTCAAAGTCAGGGCATGTAATATAATATGCTTGCATACTTGACCACTCACAAAGTATTTGGCAGGTACTGCGCAAGTCCGCGCTGCAGGAGCTCCATGAAATCAAGCGTTGTCTTGCGCCGCGCTGTGTTAATTTCCGATTGTGCTTGAAGCAGAAGCTCTTGCGCGCCGTCTTGGCTATCTTTGTCGATGACACAGCGCACGATAATGTGATGGCAGAGCAATATTTTTGCGGTGCTAGAACAACTATTAGCTTCAGGTGGCCATACAAGACAACCAGAATCCTTACTGGTAGTATATGTATATCATTTTCGTGAAAAGAATCAGCGACTGGTGTACGCCACGAATAAGCGTCGGAACTTGGAATCTCGCCACCGCTTTCTGGTACCACAGGTCGAGCCTGTTCAGACATTCTTTGAGCTCCTCTAGACTCAGTTGATGACCATCTGCCCTCAATCCCTTCATAGGATCGACAACAGCTAAAACACTATCCAGAGGACCCGTAAGTTCGCAAAGCGCAATTATCAGCTGCACCATGACCTTTTTTGTAGGAGACCCGTATACATCTGAGTGGCGGATGTCTTCACAGAAATCACTTTCAGTGAGGCTATCCTGATCGGAATCAAAATCCGAAGGTTGAATATGGAGTGGCCGCCGCAATCCCAAGGCCATTATCCTATCGCGTAGAATGCAACACCACCACAGGCGCTTCAGCATCGACCTGTTTTCAACGTTGGTGATTGTATTGAAGTTGTGCGCTTGGACTGTTCGCGCGTAGTGAACAGCGATAACCAACCAGTACGAGCTGGTCTTGTCATTGGGCGTCGGCGTATGATAGGTCAACATCAGTGCCGCCTGTGCACTGCGAAGGTCATCTTTGAAGACGTCAATGTCAAAAAGAGCCTACAGTGCAAAGTTAGAATTGTACCATATCGTGCCGTTTCTTCCTACACACCTTGGCTCTGAAATAGAATTCCGTGCGAGCCTCCTGGGTTGTTGCGAATCCCAGACCCCGAAGTGCCGAGAGTGGAACGTACTATCGAAATGTCAGGTTCCAGACCAGAGCAAACCGCATCTGCGATAGTAGACTTACAGGACAAGATATGAACAACATGGACTGGAAAAGAAACAATGGGATTTTCCGCATGATGGTCAAGTTTTCAGACTGATTGGAGTAAGCTTCGCAGAACTCTGCTTCACTTAGAAGTGGTAGAAAAGGGTGAATGTAAAGGAAGTATGCGGTCATGAACTTATCCAGAACAGGCTTTTCTGGAAGGCGAAAGCAATTGCGTTGTTCGAGGAAGGATACCTCCTCGCTTCGAAGACGCCATATGGTATCAGCCTCGACAAACCGATAAGAAAAGAAGGGAACGACTGTATACAGAGGCTGAGAGATCTGGGTCATAAGATTTGAACTTGATGATGCAGCTGGGTCTACGAAGATATGGTAAGCATAAGCTGCAACATTTGCAGGAAAATGGAGAGACCAAACTGAAAGCAATCTCGGTGCCCATGGTGCACCCCTGCAACCTGTCGATTTGTTCTGTCGTTTCTTCACATGGCCAGTCGTCAGGCTCTGCTAAGGGTGTGCCATCTGTGGCGAGAAGCCTCTCGTACACCCTATCCTCCAAGCTAGGATTGCTCTTTGTACTTGGACCCAGTTGCGGAGAAGTCGTCGGACTGAAGCTGGTCGTAGATATTTGACGTTCCTGCTGCTGCTCCTTCCCCTGCTTCTGATGTTGCTCTTGCTGTTGCTTTTGATGCTCGGCCAAGGCCATGATAGATTGCCTATCAGTACCAAGCCTGTTACTTATTGATCACCAGCCCGGGAGTGGAGATGCTTACCACTTGCCAGCCCGCGGCTTGACGATGCATTCTTCCGCGTCAAGCTTACAATTTAGACAAGGTATGCCGTGTACCGTGACATCGCAGCGTACTTTGCGGACTCTGCAAGCTAAGCAAGCTCGCTTCGCCCGCTTCCCTCGCACCCTAGCTGTACGATCCACAGTTCGGTTACTTCGTTTCTGTTGCGACCCGGTAGCTTGTGTTTCCGAATATTCTTTAGTCGACATGTTAATGAAGATACTCATCTGTAGTTGCGTCTGAAGAGCATTGTAAAATTTTGATCAAAATGTAGGAGGATAAGCAGGAAATAAAGACGTGGGAATTATTTCAAGCCATGTCGTCGGCCCTTTCGGCCGAGGCCGGCCTGGCCGGGTCTGTTGACGGAATTCGCCGAGCTTGACAGTGACCATAGCCTTACCATTAATCCTCAGAGAGTTTTGGCCTATCTACAGAGAGCAAATGCACTATATATTGCAGGTAATTTTGTTGATAATTCGCACGGCGGGGGTACAGAATTGATATTGACTTTATCTCGCTGTCCAGGTGTTAATGCCTGCGTTTACAGATCTACAATAGATTGCGCAGTCGCCAAGACTATCTCCTGCCAGCCCTTCATGAAGTCTCCCTCCTGGTAATCATCATGCGCAAGATCTATGAAACCCTCTGGTGCCTCCTGCCGTGGAACAATCCCAAGTGCCCGACCTAGAGAAACAAATCAGCCCTCTCGCACGTTAATTACCAACAAATCATGAACCTACCGTTGACTTCCTTCCTCGATGCAATCTGGAGCATAGCCCGAGAACAGTCTTCCACGGTTGCAAATTTGACACCTTTTGATTCAAGATACTCGATGACCTTGTGAGAAAGAATCGGGGTTCTCACATACCTTGGAATCATGACTGTTAGCAATATGGCCTTGAACCTGCTGCGTGAGGCACTTACCAGGGCGCGACGAAGTTTACTCTGATTCCTTCTCTCCAGGCGGTGCGACGGAGGTTTCTGAATAAGCCACGAGCACCCCACTTGGAAATATTGTACTGAGGTGAGCCAGGCTGGTCTGCGTAGGCTGCAATGCTCCCCTTGATGATGAGACAACGATCACGAGCTGGATCGTCTGGTTGTCGCCGAAAGTAGTGCATTGCAAGTTTTGCCGTGTAGATGGTACCGATCAGATTGATCTCCACGATTCTCAGACTTGGCTTTACAGGCGGTCCAGACGGATCTGCTCGTTATGCGATGAGTTCCCACTCACTCGATCAAACACCAGGAACTTACCGTCTAGAGAAAAGACATCGTCGGACCCGACTATACCAGCGTTCGCAATGACTACATCGATGCTTTTGTCTGGGGATGCCGAGACTGCGCCTTCAAAGACGGCCACTTGGTCGTCCCAGTTGCGGACGTCACACTTCACAAACTTGACGTTCCTGCAACGAAGTCAGGGCCGCTTGAATTCTCCAGTCGAGATTATTACATACGGTGAGAACTCAGTCTCGGTGGCTTTCCCTGCAGCATCATCGTAGTCGGCGATTGTAACAAAGGCACTGGACGACGTAGAAATGAGCTTCAGCTGTCCTTCCAAGCTCGAATGGTAAGAAGAGAAGAGTGAGTAACTCACCCAGCTGTGACAAAGGCCTTGACATATGCCTTTCCTAGCCCGCTTGCCCCTAATACTGTATTGAGCGACTAGCAGTAGCATTTGCTTGTGGAAATGCGTACCTCCGGTCACGATGATGGACTTGCGTACCAGCTGCTGCGGGTCCAACTGGGCAAGAATGTCCAGCGAACCAATGTCTCGATACTCCGTGATTGACATGGCTTTTTAGTAATGCAGAAAGTCAAACTACGAAGAAAACACAGAAGCAACAGCGACAATGCCCCCTAGACGTGATTTTAAATATTGCAATGAGGAGAGCTTCGCACCGCGGATATCCAGTCTAACCTCAGTTTCGGTTGACGAACTTGTGTGGACCCTGGCAATCATAACCGGTGATGGCCGATATTGCGGGGACTAAGATGGGATGGAATGTATCTACTTCCCCGCATTCCCGGAAGCCGAAGGTGTGGCTCGGCAAGGTAGCCGTGCGAGTACGGAGATGTATCGGTCCGGCCGGTGCCGAGGCGGCTTCACGGGGAATGGGACAAGACCAGGGTTCTTCGGTGCGTGCTTATGACGGATTAGAGTGTGGACGTTTTGTTGACAGTTATGCTTCCAACAGCTTGAGCGGTTCCTTCAAAAAACCTTTGATGTCTTTTGGAATCGCGGAACACCTCTCGTCCCTTTTACAGAGCAAACTCCACTAGAGACCTAGAACCATGGCTGTAGAGGCAAGTAGACATGTTGGTGGTCGACGCTTCGCGCACTTGTCGAATCCCAATCCCTTCTGGCTGCCAGTCGCAGCGAAACAGCAGAGCCTCGACAAACTGGCCGACGAGCTTTACAGCCTGCCGATAACCGAATTTCGAAAAGTGGCATATAGACCACCACCGCTGCCCGCGAATGCACCTGTCATTGGGATAGACATAACCATTGATCACGCTGATATTGCGGTGAGGGACGGTTCAAAAGTCGGGGTGCGCATCTACCGCCCGATGGATGATGGAAACAATCACTTGCTATTCTTTAACATCCATGGAGGAGGTTGGGGCAGTTCCAGGCACATTCTAGTACCCAATGCATCACCGCTGACGAGCAAGCAGGATGGACTGTCGGGACCCCAGAGTCAGAGGAGGCTCAGAATCGCCTAGTGGCGACCAAGAATAAGGCGGTTGTTGTCAGCGTCGATTATAGAAGGTAGTACTTGAATCTAGAGTTTGCTCAACTAACTAAGACAGTTAGGGCACCAGAATACCCATTCCCGTATGCTCTCCATGATGCCCAAGACGCATTCTTATGGGTACGTGAAGGAGCCTGATTCTCTGGCTTAGCTGTAGCCCTGTTGGCTGATCGGGATCCAGTGCAAAAGAAACTGTCAGTCTCTCGGAATAGACCCCGAGAAGATCATCATTGGCGGCGGTAGCGCTGGCGCAAACATCGCAAGTCTTCCAACGTTTCAACTAGGTCCGACACTTGGCCATGGCTAACTGCAACCTAGGCCGCGGCACTCGCCCAGATAGCGCGAGACGAAGAAACAACTGGAATAATTGGGCAAATCCTGAACATTCCCGTCACTTGTCATCCAGACCACTTTCCCACATTGAAGCACGAGTACCACTCGTTCGAGCAAAATGCACACGCGCCCATCGTCAACGCATTCAGAATGAGGAAGTTCTGGGATAACTATCTCCCCACAGCTGACCCTAACCCACTGGCAAGTCCGCTTCTGGCAAAATCCTTTGCGGGTCTTCCGCCGGCACGTTCGTCACCCCATCACCGATATCCTTGAGCTGTTTGGTTCATCTGACCATTTTTAGTTGTACAAGTCGCCGGAATGGATCCTCTCAGGGACGAGGGACTGGCATACGCTCAAGAACTGGAAAAAAGCGGGTGAGATAAACCAACACGAAGCATGCTATGTAATCAGTGCTGACAAAATACGCCATCATCGCCAGAGTGGACGTGGTCCTTAAAATTTATGAGGGGCTTCCGCACGCATTCTACGTGTATCCAGACCTACCGCCATCTGTGCAGTATTTTCAGTCGATGGTCGATTGGATTGAGCAACTGATATCAAAAGCTAGCAGCGATAGTCTAGCAGGGTAACTGAGCGGCGTCTCGAAAGTCGGTACAGGTCTATTGTCCAGTCTATGTACGAAGAGCTCCATTCCTTGGTTAAGACGAATCTTCCAAATGACGGCCCGACAGTGTTCAGGTCTTTGTTGGACATTCACTTAAGCGTAAGAGTCCGAGCATCACCTTCCAATAGATCAAATCATTGAAGCATGTACATGGCTTGCGCTTTGCACCTTACACGTTAATCATGCCCATCATATGCCCGGCACTCGACTTCCAATTCTTTCACATTGTATGAAACCTACGCCATGAGGTAGTTGGCGCATAAGTCTTGATCTGGCAAATAACTACACGAAATTGACTCTTCTGGATTATTCCGTTGGGTTAAAACCTTTTAAATACGCCACGTATAGGGTGATGCATAAGAATGTGGTGAGTCAACTGACATATATACCTAAGTCACAAGTGGCCTAAGGAACCCTGTATTTTCCAAAATAAACCTTTTATACGGCTATTCTGAGTGAAATAAACGTCACGAAATTTCTATTGAACCATCGTAATAGTGGCTGCTACTTAAGCAAGTGAAATTGGGTTGCCCAGGAATTTGGCCGGCACATCAACAAACTTGCTCCGGATATACTCTGCCACGCCCTTACCTAGCATGTCAATCCTTGTGCTACTCGCGGCACCGCCTCCCAGGAAGTCCAGCAACCGAAAGTGAACAGCCCATATATTTGGAAATTCACACCTTTCCACCGTGATTGACTCGTTGTAATCCTCTCCAAGGAGGGCTTTCATGCGAGCGATGCTCATATAGGACTGCAGCCATTTGTACTCTTCCCCAGACCGAACGTACAGTCCGACGTTACAGTTGTCTCCCTTGTCTCCTGAGCGTGCGTGCGCCACAGCTCCTAGAGGGACTCTAGTCGTAAAGCCGAAGGTAGACAGCTCGACCGGATTTGCCGTGTCACTGCTCGGACGTTTTGCGGGCGCTGGGGAAGTGATGCCGTGATGTTTGACGTCAATGACACGGTCGTCGATAACGACGCGGTGGGGAAGCTTCTCGTACGAGATAATTCCGGGGAACAGCTCCATAAACATCCTCGGGGACATGGTGCGGAAGTCCAACGACATATGATAGCCTGCATATGGTTAGCATAATCTGGCATTGGCAGTGACTGGGAGTTGATGTACCCGCGTAAAATTGCATCCTGAGAGCATAGATGTGTTTCCGGAAGACACTTTCCATGATGTCCTCTTTTTTCTTTCCTTTGACGAGGACCCTCACCGAGACTGTACCTAGGGCCTGACTCGACGGGTTTGAACCCCCAGCTCCATACCTTTCGATGCTAAGCTCCGTAAAGTTTGCGTCTTTGAAAGCGTGCTCGATCTGCTGCCTCATAAAGCGCTCTTTAGCGTCCAAGTCGAGACCATTCATGTAGAATGTCGCTTCGGCGGAATACCCTCCAATAGCTACCGTCATGGCCTTGGTCGTAGAAGGCGGTGGGCTCCCCACAGCACCAGATACTCGGACCCTGTTCTTTTCATGCGTGTTTTCAATCTTGACATTTTCGATATCGGCCAACACGTCGGGGTTGATATACTGGGTGCCCTGGATCTCGTAGAGAAACTGGGCTCGCACATTGAGGGCATCCACGAAGCCTGCATGGAGCGGGTTCTTGGTTATAATGGCGGTGCCGTCGTGCGAGATCTCTGTGATGGGGAATCCGAGGTTCACCAAGCCATCTAAGAACGGCCTGACGCCAGAGAAGTTTGCGCCTGTGACATAAGGCCCGCATTCGATGAGATCTGGGCACGCACGTTAGCATTGAGCTGCGATAAACTGTTCTATTGAATGATACATACGTCCAGCAATCAAAGCCCCAGCCAGTTGGTTCCAGGCATCATGAGACCAATTGTGCCACCAGGCCGCCAGGGCAATGACAGGGCTAGCATCGGTGACTCGGCCGCAGATGACAACATCTGCTCCCTCTCGTAGGGCCTCTACAATGCCCCAGGCGCCGAAATAAGCAACACCGCACAGGGGAGTGTTGTCCCAGTTCTCGATGCTCTTTTCCGGATGATCAAGATGTACAATGCCGCCCAGCTCGTCTCGCTTGACCGGGTCAACAACAATGTCGGAAATGTCGTCTCCCTCGACGAATGCTACCTTCAAATTTCCGTAGCCATGCTCCTGACAAATTCTTTTGACTTGTTTCGTGCATTCCGGGGTGTTGAGGGCCCCGGCATTGCAAACGAGTTTGATCTTCTTCTTGGCGATGATGTCAATGGACTCTTCCAGCTGTTCCAGAAACCCGACTTCATAACCCTTGGTGGGATCGTCGTACTTGCGAATGGCATTCCACGCAATGTTCAGTTCAGACAGCCAGTCACCGACAATCGCGTCCATGTTACCATCGGATATTTGGCGCAGCCTGAAGATCAAGGGGTGGTTAGTTGCTGCTGTGCTGTGCGGCCTTGAGGTTCCACTTGGGCGAACCGTACTCACATGGCATTTGGATGGTCTTCCATGGCTCCAGCCACATTTCCAATGATGATAGGGCGTTTCATATCCGCATTTGACATGTTGAATCAGTAGTAAAGTGGATGGAAGACTTGAGAGAATAGAACCGAAGATGGATGGGTAAAGCTGCGCATGTTGGGATGAAGACCCAGGTCATTTATTGCTCTGGTGCCACCGAGTAGCCCTCAAATCTTCGGCCATTGCCGTGGACAATAGAGTCGGGGTATGGGTGGATAGTTTAAAGTAATTGCCTGATTATTTTTCTATCCACACAGCCACGAGTCCAGACGGAGCAAGCCGTCATCATCCACAAGTGAGCTGCCCGTTGATGTCTATGTAGCGGACGAGGGAATGCGCATATACTCAGCAGAGCACAGTTTAAGAGTTAATTTAGAGCAAATCCGCTGGCACAAGGGGCAAGGTGTCAACGACGGACTGGCCATGAATTGAATGCAATAGCCAATGCCCTGGAAAATGATGCTCGTTCCGTTCACTAACAGTTAATCACTTAGCGCTTGATGTCAGCGTAGCCAGACGTGTTCTGACAAGAGCAAGCATCACTCGGCGATGGCCGACGGCGTGGTGGACCCACCGCCGGAGAGGGGCCGACACTTAGTGTGTTGGTAGACGGACGAATATACCATGTCAATTAGTACGAATATCATGATGAGGGCGAGTGTTCTATGGCTTTGATGTGCAGATTAAGCATCACTCTGAGCCCGAGATAAATCAAGCCTCTTATAAATGCCATAGTGAATTGAACCCATGGAGAAGGCTATTTCGCTCTTCTACCGGTCGAGGCTATGACCTCCGCCAGCCGAGGTCATCAATTAAACACACCTCCAACCCCAGTCTGTTTGCGTGCCTGACTGTCAATCTACGCTCTAACGGCTTGCAACTCCGCTCCAACTAGTCTAATGTACCCCGCATCACCCCAGACTTTCCTCGTGAAGATCTCCCCATTCATCCCCACAAGAACTCCTCGCTGCGCCAGCAAGACAAAGACAGGTCACAAAGCGTCCCGACCGAGACAAGATGCAAGCCTGCGACCGATGCCACGCTCGCAAGACGCGGTGCGACCGCCGGTTCCCGCAATGCGGCGCATGCGAAAAGGCCGGCGTCGCCTGTGTCCACGCCGACAAGCTGCGGCAGCGCAACATCCCGCGCGGATATCTTGATAGTATGGAGGACCAGGTGCGGCAGCTGCAGGAAGAGAATAAGATGCTTCGCCAAAGCCTGGAGGCGTCTCAATCTAGGTCTCCATCTCAGTCTCCATCTCAATCTCAGTCACACTCACAACCTCAATCACAATCTCAGTCACAACCTCAATCACAATCCCAATCTCAACCTCAGTCTCAGGCCTCTACCAGCCTAAACCTCAACGCGCTCTTCTCCGACTCCTCCTGCGCCTCCCTACCCTTAGACGCCCCCGTCAGCCCGCCGCCTTCATCCACAGCCAACACCCGGAGCCAGACCCCCCCAGACGCACACAACGCCTTTGCCGTTGAGGTTGGCTACCTGTCTCTCATCGCCACGGGTGAGACGCGATACCTTGGCTCGAGCAGCGGGCTGGGGCTGGCCAACATTATCAGCACCATGGTCACTGCCCAGACCGGCATCGAGCACGACGCTCCCGAGTGTACGGCGTCCCGGGCGCTTCTCGTCCTTCCCTCGGATGCCAGCCTTCCTCCTCTTACTTCTGTCAAGCCCTTTATAGACGCCTACTTCCAGCATACCCACATTACCTTTCCCCTACTGCATCGGCCCAGCTTCCTCGCCACAGTTGAAAAGATATATGAGGAACCTGGCTACTACGAACACAACGCGTACGAAGCCTTTGTATTCGACATGGTGCTGGCCATCGGCAGTTCCAACTTTAACCGTTTCGACGAGTCAGCAGCGAATTCTTGTAGATATTTTACCATGGCGCAGTCTAAACTAGGGTCCGTCTTATCCATGGATGGCCTCGCGTGTCTCAAAGCCATCTTGCTGGTCTCGCAGCATGGCATCTTCAGTAACCTCCGCGACACAAGCGCTAGCATATGGCATCTGGTAGGCATCGGCGCTCGCATCTGCATCGAGCTCGGTCTACATCTGGAGCGGAAACAGCTGGGTTATACCTACACTGCCCAGGATCCTCAGCAGCCCATATCCGTTACCCTCGAGGAAGAGCTGCGGAAGCGATGCTTTTGGTCTCTTTACAACTTGGACAGGTGAATATGCGGCCATCTTAGCTCTGCATCCACCCATCCTTCTTTCGGTCTACTAACAGGCAACTATTCATCACAGAGTCGTCAGCTTCACCCTTGGCCGCCCGGTCGTCATCCGCGACGAGGAGATTGACGTCCCACTCCCTTCTCACTTGGACGACGACTGCTTCTCCCCAGGTTGCCCAGTCGTCATGTCTCCACTAGGGGACAGGGACCCTTCCAGCAGAGTCTCCCCATTTCTGCACCTCATCCGTATCCGACGGCTCTCGGGTCAGATCCTTAGCCAATTCTACAACTCGAGGCAGCAAACGAGCATACCCGTGGAGGAGAGAAGGAGCATCCGCCGCAAGCTTCATGCAGACATAGATGCATGGAGAGACGACACACAGCATCTTCCGGGGCTGTCCTCAAGAGACGCCGACGTTGGTTACAAGTCGAGCTTCCTCACGCTCGATTGGTATAATGCCGTGTATAGCAACGCGATACTCCTCCTCTACCGTCCATCACCCTTCCTCCCGCACCCAACCATGAGGGCCACTCCAGATGGTGGGGAACCTGAATTGATACAGCTCTTGAATGCAGCGAGATCTTCCATAGAGGCGTATAGCCATCTTCACCAAAAGCGCCGGCTCAACTACTCGTGGATAACCCTCCATGGCGTTTTCATTGCTGGACTAGCCTACATTTACGCCGTGGGGAGGCTTCTCCGGGACCCTGCGACATTCCGCCTGGTACCCGAGTTGTTCTCCATCGTCGAGGTGACGCGTTCGTGTTCCAATGTCCTCGTTGCCATCTGCGAGCGATGGAATGCCTCCCGGCGCTCGTGCGATCTGTTCAACAAGCTGAGTAACGCCGTCATCCGCGACGCACTAAACGTTTCGTCAAGACAAACCCAAGATAAGCTGTTACAAGAGGGCTCCCGGTGTCCTTCTCATTCCGAGACACTGGCCCCAAGGCAGGGACAAAGACGAGATGGTGGAGAGACAACGCAGTACGACGGCACGGCGATGGATGACGTGTTGCACAGCCAAATCCAGCTAGATGACAACTTCGTCATGGACGAGTTCAGGCAGTTCCTGGGCTCCTTCAATGCCGGGCATCCCGGCGAGGGATCCGTCCCCAGCGAGCTAGTATCGGGTTTCTTGCAGGACTGGCCCTTTGACATTCCCATCAACAGCGCAGAGACGGAAATCGGCGGCAACGACTCTGAGAGCGACAGTAATTTTCTTCACTGGGATCTCGTTGGCGGCAGCTAAACACAAACACTTTGCTGCTTAGACACAAAACATTGACGGACAAATATATGATGATGGTGATGGATCTTTCTAGGTTCAACACATCCAAGTACTTCCTTTACAATTATGTTTCGGAACTAGAAATCTTTTTAAGCCGAATTCCCAGAGGGAGTATCCCTTCATAGCTTGCTCATTGACTTTGCCACCTCACTCTCATCTCTTGGCAGTTTTTGAAATCGCTCATACAACTTCAAGGCGTCCGGGTTTGCAACTGTTCCGCTAATGGCCGTGATTCGACCGCTGACAATGTGCTTGATGTTGATCTCGCACTTTTTCCCGTTGACCGTGTATGGAATGTCGGCCACCTCCAAGATGAACTTTGGCACATGTCGAGAGGAGTACTTATCCTTGATGGCCATCTTAAGCCGCTGCTCTAAGCCCCGAGTCAAGGCCGTGTTTTGCTTCATCTTCACGAAGAGCAGTACCCTCTCGTCGGCGTCGCAGTCTCTCTTTTGGCCCACGCATATACTGTCGGCGATCTCGGCGATCGTTTCAGTAACCGCGTAAATCTCTGCAGATCCAAATCGGACTCCTGATGGGTTCAGAACACCGTCGCTATTCCTCATTAGCTATACATCCTGCGGAATGAATGAAGTCCTTGGCCAAAGAAGATTTCTGGGTACTCACGACCTGCCCAGCATCAACAGGCCGCCCGTCGCCTTCACACGCTGCACGAAATCTCCCTGGCACCAAACACCCACTCCAAACCGCGCGAAGTAGGACGACTTGTATAGCTCGCGTCCTCCGGTCCCGTGGAAGGCGATGGGCTGACTGGGGAATGGTTTCGTGCACACGAGCTCTCCGGGGCTTCCCATCTGCTCCAACGAGACATGCTCCGCCTGTGCACTGTCAAAGATGTCTACCGCCATGCCGAGAGCCTTTACCTGGATCTCTCCGCGGTAGACTGGCAGAAGTGGAGTTCCCGCCACAACTGTCTGGTAGTTAGCGCTGCCGCGTGATAATAGCCTCCATACATAAAATAGCACGCATACGTACAGCAGCCTGCTATGTCGGTTCCTCCACTCATTGAGACGAGTTGCGCATCTCGGGGAAAGGCGACGTCGTAAAACCAGTCGTAAAGCTCCGCTGACAGCACGGCTCCCGTTGAAGTCACAGTCCTCAGCTTGCTTAGATCAAATTGCTCGCCTGATGGAACATGCATTAGCCTTCACCCATCCATGCTTTCTCGCACTGAGACCCTCCGCTTACTCGGAACAATTCCACGCTTCCTAATGTCCTCAAGATATCGTGGAGATGTCCCGAAAATGGTGACTCTAGAAGAAACGGTAAGTGAATGCGAGGCTGTTGAGAGCGGTCTCCGAGATATACGTACCCAACATCTTGTGCGAGCTCCAGCAGTATCTCCGGGCGAGGATGGAATGGCGAGCCGTCGTATAGAAGCATCGACTTCCCAGTGGATAAATTGACGAGGTTCAGAACCCACATGACCCACGATGTCTTAGTATTTTGTCAGTCGCTCCAACAGCATACAAGTTGGGGTTCTGTGTAAACACATACCGTTGTGTATTGAAACACAACGTCGTTGGTTCGAATATCATGTTGCAGAACCATATCCGTCTTTACCTTCAATGCTACACCCTATACAACTTCCCGGTCAATATCAACGCAAGAGAAGTCTTACACGAGTCGACCTACGCCTGCTGAATGAATCATACACTTTGGTTTTCCAGTCTGTATTACATTCATCAACGGTCAATTCCCAGGTCAAAATATGGCGAGCGAATAACTCACGGTACCTGACGAGTATAGAATAAATGCTGGGTGAGAGAATGGCATGGAAGAGAATGCCAGCTTTCTTTCCCCACTGCCGCGGCTGAGGAAAGACTCCCATGTGCATCCACGATAAGTGTTCGATGCATTGAAAGCAATCTTGCAGTACGGAAGAACCACAACATCCCTCAGGTCTTTGCTGATCCGGCCAACTGAGCGAGACCATTCTGCAATTCGTCCCTCAAGGTTGACTTGTTTTCCAGCATAGATGTATCCGTCGTCGGCAAATACAATCTTCGGGTCGACCTGTCCGTATCGGTCAATGATAGCGTCTGAACCAAGGTCCGGCGAAGACGATGACCAGATGGCCCCCAGCGACAGAGTCGCAAGGCAAATGACGATTGCATCGACTGAGTTCGACATGACGGCTGCCACAACATCGCCGGCCTGTATATCTGAAGTCTCCAGAGCATCGCGGACTCTTCGGATCCGCTCTCGGAGCTGGCGCCAGGTTACATGCTGCATCTCGGCGACGCCCTCCCGAGCGAAGTGGATTGCGATTTCGTCGTCCTTTCCATTCCGCAGTAGAAACTCGGCGAGGTTGAGATAATCATTTGGGAAGAATTTCGGGGGCGGAAAAAGAGGTGTTGACCCGGGATTCTAACCGCGCCGGATCTTGTCAGCCTCTCTCGGCCATGACTCCTCATCTTTCATCGTTACCTGACTTTCCAACATTCTGCCAACTTTCTTCGATCCCGCCGGGGCAAGCTCAAGCCACTCGTACGCATCTCGCCAGAAATCATCGAAGCTCGTGTCGCCGACAGACCATCGGTGCAGGTCTTCGTACGAACGCAATTCCAAGTTATGCCGCTTGTTTACAAAGGAGATGAACTTGGCGGTATTTGTGTCTTCGGTACTGCGAGGCTGCCACACTGGCCTGTTGAGGTCGGTTCCGCCCATGCTGTCGGCCGGGTGTCTTGGTTGATAACTCGTCAAAGTGATATTAATTAGGATGGTGGCAATGACAAAATGGGAAAACTTTTACCTTGAAGCCGGTAGTTAGTCCGTGGCAACCAGGTAGCATTTCGGTTTCCAGAGCCCTCGGCCCCACGCCGAAGCCAAGATCGGCCCCGTCCGAAGCACCGGCGTCATTTGCCTTGTCGGGGACTTCTTGAGAGCGCCTGTTCGCCGAAGTTACCAAGGCGGTGTACGAGTTCCAGCGGATGGCTTTTATGACCCGAAATTACCTCGGTAGAGGCGAGAAGCGGAGGATCAATCATAGAGCAGCATATTAGTGGCTAGGCTTATTGCGTCAGGCTCTAGGGTAGGCATGGAATTTGCAGCTTCATTTGAGATCTTGGTACAACAAACACTCGCAAGTAGAGTCAATCATAAACCATGAAATCCAGCTTGAATAGATTTCCCATGAATCTCTCCATTCCTCCTACTCTTACCATAAATCGATGCAACCCGCGTCTGACATCTGTATGAATGGCTTAGCACCTGTCATACGAGTTGCTTGTATTGAAATGCCTTGGTGTTGGTTCTTTCTTGTTGCTCTTTAATTATCCAGTTATGCGAGCGTAGGTTTAGTAGTGCCCTACATCTATTTCGCTAGCCATGCACAGTCTTCCGATTGTTATTACATGTATCACGCCCATCGTTGGACGCGAGGGTAACATTTTCCATGAGCTTGGTTCGCTCTTGAAATTAGCTTCTGCCCATGGGGTCGGCTTTCGCCGAAGTGGAGGATGACTCGAATGGCGCAGATGGTCAAGATGACACCGAAAGTATTGGACCACCGCAAGGGTTGAGCGCAAACAGGGTCCTCTTGCCCGCTTTGACCCAATGCCCCAGATTCCCCAGATTTTCGGTACTGCAAGATGCATACATGATGCTACAAGATCGATCCTAATTAGATCGCATGTGGGTGTAGACTGTGGAGCTGAGAACCAGACGGCCGGGTTTCCAAACACCCCCCCTCCCTTACCAAGAACATTCCTTGTCGGCGCCGGTGGCAGTCCACCTCGGCCAACACCGATTCAGTGCCGTCAAGTCAATAGCAGC
Organism: Neonectria sp. DH2; assembly: GCA_003934905.1. Lineage (NCBI taxonomy): Eukaryota > Fungi > Ascomycota > Sordariomycetes > Hypocreales > Nectriaceae > Neonectria > Neonectria sp. DH2. Next base: position 208,447 of record RQWH01000015.1, on the reverse strand, counting down.
CGGCCTTGTATGTACATAATAACATCCTACCCATGCCCTCGTGGCATGTGCTGGATTCTGCTATATTCTGCAAAGTCGAGTATCCATTGTTCTTCAACCTGGAACCACTTTTACAATGAAGGAATATAGCTGGTATAATATTAGGGTAAGTCGAAGCTTCAGTTTCGTTCAACAGTACACTGATGGATTGCAGGTGGTGTTCTTCGCAGCCTTTGGGTCTCTCTTCACTGGCTACTCCCTGGCCGTCTTCGCTTTCACAATCGGTCAGCCGACTTTCTACTCCTCTCTCGGCCTTGAACATGATCCAGCGGCCCCTGGGTATAGCTATACCAACGACATCGTCGGAGCATCAAATGGCGTCTTTTTCAGCACTGGTTTCTTTGGCTGCTTCCTGGCGGGCTGGGCTGGAAACCGGTTCGGAAGAGTTAACGGTTTCCGCATCGCTGCGACAACGGGGATAATCGGAGGAGCACTGCAATGCGCATCACAGTCACCAGCAATGGTTTGTTCTTCGACCCTTAACACACTACTACTTCCTACTAACCGAGATAACACAGTTCTTGGTTTCGAGAGCTGTTGCTGGGTTGGCAGCAGGCCACGCAATGGCCGCCATGCCAACGTACTTCACCGAGGTGGCCCCCCCTCATTCTCGAGGGTTGATCACCGGCGCTCACGGAATCTTCATTAACATTGGGTATTGTATCGCGGGGTGGATAGGGTATGTGCGCGTATGATATTTGCTATGCTCTTCGCTAAATGTTATGTTTGATTAAGATTCGGATGTTACTTCACCCCCCAGTCTGAGTTTGCGTGGCGGTTCCCCTTCGCGATGGTTACCGTCTGGGGTCTTTGCCTTCTTGCAGGATCCTTCTACGGTAGGCTGTCCCCTTCACACGCACGCGATTCCAGCGGAACCTCTGACAACATACAGTACCCGAAAGCCCAAGATTTCTGGTTCAGCATGATGACCATCAGAAAGCACTCGCCATTCTCGTTCGACTCCATCATAACCCCAGCGATCCGGACAACACTTTTGCACAACAAGAACTACGGATGATTGTAGAGACGTGCCAGGCAGAGAAGGAGATCATCCGGATTGATGGCAGATGGCGACTGTTTACAAAGAAGGCTAACCGCCAGCGACTCGTGCTTGCATGGCTGGTCATGGTAGGGGGCCAAAACATCGGGCCGCTGGTCATCAACAACTACAACGTGTTGCTCTACGGTTCACTCGGGCTGGGAACGACAACCTCGCTGCTCTTATCAGCCGTCTATAACACAGTAGGGTTTATCGTAGCTTGCATTGGTGGTTTGATTGCGGACCGCCTTGGTCGAAGAAAGGCTCTGAGTAAGTCCTGGCAATCTACAAGTCTACCTACCCCCCGCTAAAGGAAGCTCGAACAGTCACTGGATATCTGTCAATAACGTGCGTTTTTTCCACTCTTACTGCGGTAATTGCCAAATACAACATCACGCCAACCAAAGGGTGGGCTGCTGGTGCCACAACGATGATCTATGTTTATGTGGTGTGGTAAGATGTCTCCGAATCACCCTGTTCAAAGCTCTGCTGACATATCTACACTCACAGCTACAACTCATTCATTGATCTAAATCAATTTACCGTTGCAACCGAGATATTCCCAACCCATGTCAGAAACCAGGCATCGGCCATAGCCATCAGTGGCCTCTTCCTGGCGGATATCCTTTGGCTAAACCTGCTACCTACCGCAACGGCGACTATCGGTTGGAAGTATTACCTAGTTTTTGTGTGCCTGGCGATTGTGCACAGCGTATACTTGATCTTCTATCTTCCCGAGGTATGCATAATTTTTCTGGAAGTCGGGCCCCTTGTGAACAGACACTAATGCTCTGTGCAGACGAGCGGTTGGCATCTGGAGGAGATGGACCGTGCGATGGCTGGTGGTGTTGCTCTCTCCGAAGATGCACAGCGGGATGAGAACAGGAAGAGTGTAGAGGACTCAAACCACGTGGAGACTCTGGCCAACGACGTTCATGCCGAAAAGACAGAGTAAATAAGAGGGTCGGAGGATTGTTTCAACAGAGACGCATGTGCTGTTATAGTGATCAACTCGTTTTCTATCTCAGCCAAGAACAATATCCATACGAATCTGAACGATGCTTGATAGAAGTGCCACAACTATACCAAGTCGGCCGCGCAGTCTTTACGACCATGAAGAATGGTATGGTTCTACCTTCACTATGTAGCACGGTTTTGTAACTTCACCAGTATGTAGAGGCATTGCTAATAGAAGAGGGTTGAGTCAGTTGTAATAACAAGGGTGCACAGCGCAGATTGAAGACGAGGAAGAAGGGCCTGGCGTAGATACATTATCATCGCAGTCGCGTGTCTAATTTATCTGCAGATGCCCAATCATTTCACAAGAACAACTCGGCCAGAAACCTTTCCCGCCTTGAGCAAGTCCATTGCTTCATTCACCGAGTCCCAGGCCATCTTCTGGACCGGCACCGGGCTTAACTTCCCCTCCTTCGCCATCCGCACAATTGTTCGCAGCTGTTCCAGGTTTCCAGTGATGTTTGAGTAGATAGTCAGGCCTTTGAAGATGTTCCCCACGAGTGACATCTCAATTGAGCCTCCCATGACGCCAACTTGCACCCACTTGGCTCCTTTGGCAACGAGACTGTTCACCAAGGCAGCGGTGCCGGAGCTGTTCACGAAGTCAATGACGGCAATGACGGGGCCGTTGGTCACGGCAAGGACATCCTTAGCTGCCGAAGGACCGGAGGTGTTAACAGTCTTTGTTGCACCGGCTGCGGCGGCTGCAGCCAGTTTCTCGTCATTTATATCGGCACTGACAATGAACTTGTGCCCATACGACTTGAGCACCGAGATGGCGGCGAGCCCTAGACCCCCTGCACCAATAAGGAGGACCGGTTCATCTGCCGGCAGGGGCATGACTTTGTTGACAGCGCTGAGGGTTGTGATTCCAGAGCAGCCAAAAGTGCAAGCCACCGCAGGATCGAGATCCCCAAGATCGACCAGGTACTTTGGATGCGGTACCACCACGTACTCAGCGAAGCCTCCATTTCGCAATGTCCCAAGACCTTTCTGCGCAGCGCACAAGTTGTCTTCTTCCTGGCCGCAGCGCGTACAAGAACCACAACCAAGCCACGGGTATACGATTTGACGAGACCCTACCGAAACAGACCCTGCATCTGGTCCAACAGCGGCTACCTCTCCGAGAATCTCATGTCCCAGTGCGACAGGCAACTGTATGCCGCGGTCCTTGACGTAGAATCGCTGCCCCTTGCCCGTGTCGTAGAAGCCTTCGGCGGTGTGGAGGTCTGAATGGCAAACGCCGGCGTGTGTGACTCTCAGTAAGACGTCTGTTCCTTTTGGTGTCGGAATAGGCTGGCGGATCTTCTCGAGAGGCCTATCCCATTCCGTCAGGGCCCAAACATCCATTTGATCTGCCATTGGTTCGAAAACGTTTGCTGTAGTCAAGGGACCAGGAAAATTCGGGAGACAGCGATCCAGTGGCATTTATCTCGTTAATTAGAGGTTCATCGGCGTTGGCCGGCTTTAGAGGCTGCAAGTGGCGATGGCCTTCGGAAATTTCCCGAAGATCCAACGCGGGGCAGTTGGGATTGGGAGGTTTACGGGCACTGCATCTCCGAGTAGCTCGGGGACGTCGTCTACTTCGCACATGATTCGGAAATGCGGGCCGAGGTGCTAAACGCCGCTCAACAATGAAGCAGCATCTGGCAAGCAGCAAGATTTAAGTGTACTGCGAGAAAAGAACTGACTGGCTTCGCATTTGAGCCAACAAGACACATTGAAGTCGCCGCCATGAGTAACGACAGCTTGGATCCGGCACGCTACAACAAGCTGTACCTGAACGGTCAATACGTCACGGCGCAGGGCAGAGAAACTTACAGCCTGAAGAACCCCAAAGACAACACGATCGTTATCGACAATGTCCCAATCGCAGGACCGGCAGATGTTGATGCAGCTGTCGCATACGCCGAGGAGGCATTCAATGGACCTTGGAGTCGATTCACAGCTATACAGCGGACCGAGTGTCTTCTCAAACTGGCTTCATTGCTTGAGGGAGAGCTCACGTCTATTCTGACACTGGACTCACTTACATCTGGAATCCCAGTATCTCTAGCTCCAGTTCGTGAGCGAAACTACATCAGAAACTGCGTACTGTACTACGCAGGGTGGACAGACAAACAGAAAGGGGATTACTTTCCCGCTGACGATGGTGAGTGAAGATGCGTAAGTGAAATAACCGGTAACTAACACTGCCGTGACAGGATTTGTAAAGCTGGTTCGCCATGAGCCACTTGGTGTTTGTGCTGCCATCAACCCCTTCAACGCACCTTTGGCAACCCTCTTCCTCAAAGTTGCACCAGCACTTGCGACCGGAAACGTTATGATAGTGAAGCCTAGCGAGAAGACACCTCTGGGTACTCTAGCCGCTGCATCTCTCTTTGAGAAAGCTGGCTTTCCTCCTGGAGTCGTTCAAGTCATCACAGGGCACGGGTCCACCGGTGCGCTGCTTGCAGAGCACATGAGGATCCGCAAGGTCAGCTTCACCGGCTCAGTGGCGACAGGAAGAAAGATCCAGGTAGCCGCTGCGCAGAGCAACTTGAAGCGAGTCACGCTTGAGCTAGGAGGAAAGAGCCCGGCAATAGTGTTCGAGGACGCCAATCTCGAGAATGCTCTCACATGGACAGTCAATGCAATTTTGACGCGAAGCGGACAGCTTTGTGTTGCGGCCTCGAGGGTCTATGTCCAGAAGAGCATCGCAGATCAGTTCATCGAAGAGTACAAGAAAAGAATGAGGGCGGCTAAAGATGACTTGGGAGATCCCCAAGACCCAGCTGTCAAGTTGGGACCCATGGTCGACGAGTCACAGCTTGAGCGGGTTAAAAAGATGGTAGAACGAGGAAGATCTGAAGCTGAGCTGGTTGTCGGAGGTGACCAGTACGGCGAGACAGGGTGTTACATGGAACCAACCGTGTTCTTGAACCCGCAGAGTGACGCCGAAATCTATCGCAACGAGATCTTCGGCCCAGTCAGCATCATCAAGACGTTCGAGACGGAGGAAGAGGTTTTGAAGTTGGCCAACGATACCGAGTTTGGCCTGATGTCTGGCGTCTTCACCCGAGACATCACACGTGCTCTACGGGTATCCTCAGCACTCGAATCAGGCGTAGTCGGTGTCAATTGTGTCAGTCTGCAGAACCTTCAAACGCCTTTTGGCGGCAAGAAGCAGAGCGGTGTTGGGCGGGAATTCGGGGAGTATGCACTGAGACTGTATACCGAGCCGAAGACGGTTCTTATCAATATGTCAGCGTAGGCAGCCACCGAGTTATGATGCACTTGAATTAAACTGTTTAGAAAATGCGTCGTTTCTTATGTGATGATGATCGATTCCTCTGAATCGTGCTGACCGCCTCTTTCAGATGGATGATATGTTTTTACAACTGATTGCAAGTCCATATGAAGAGACCAACACATTGATTTCACATAGCTGCCATGCGGTTGACCATTGAGCCTACGCTGACATCATAGAACTTAATTACATGGGAATATGTCAAGTACAAAGGCCCTGATATGTGCTGCAATTTCATCCGGCTTCTCCATTGGCGACCAATGCGCCGAGTCAATAAAAACTTCCTTCAAATTTGGTACGAGGCCTCTCTCCTTCGCCGGGATCATCATTTCCGGCATACAGACAGCGTCCCAAGTACAGATCAAGAACAGCGTTGGCATCTCAATGACCAGGTTTTCCTCGGGGATAGTTGCATCTGACTCGGACTGTATGTTGGCTGCCGTAGCCTTGTACATCTGCAGGGCTGACGCGAATCCATCGGCCTTGAACTGTTGCATGAACTTGTCTTTCCATCCTGGCTGGCATGCGTATGCCTTCAACGGCACGTTCTCGTCGCTCAGCAAAAACTCACGCATGGCGTTTGGAACGCAGAACAGCCGTTTCATCCAGTCTTCCACATCACCGTGCAACACTTGCCACATTCTTTCCAGATTCGCATCTATAATCTCGGCGGCGTCGGGGGCCGTGAAAAACTCCCAGTACGAGAACTGTGGGTAGCCATAGGTCTTCTCCGTGAGTTCGTTGACGGCAGCGAGGTCGAAGGGTTGACTTGACGGAACCATGTACGCTGTGTTGATGAGGACGACAGCGCTGAACAGCTCGCGCTTGTGGAGATAGGTGCGCTGGGCCAACGCGCTGCCCCAGTCGTGTCCGATGATGACTGTGGATTCGACCTTCTCAGTATCTAGAATGTCGGCAAGATCGTCGGCTTGGTCTTTGTAGGCGTACAAACTCGTGTCGCCTGGCTTGTCGGTGCCTGCATATCCCAAGCAGTCTGGTACAATGATCTTATTTGGCAGGTCGAGGAGTGCCGCGACCACGCCTGACCAGAGATGGGCCGAGTCGGGGAAGCCATGAATAAATAACAAGGCGGGATGATTCTGGGTAGACTGGCCGGACCGAGATACGTAGTATGTGTACTTGAGCGAACGCTGCGTAACGTGCGTTTTTTGCTGAAAGCTCTCCATTGCAAGCTCGGAATGATGATGTAAATATGAACTAGTGTTCAAGATACATTGCGCATTTAGAGCATTGAGGCTGTGAATAGAAATGAATTCATCACCCCAGGAGTCCTTGGAAAAGGCCAGGCAAGATGCTGATCTCAGTCCCCTATTTACAAATCCCAAGGCCATGCCTGAAAGCGCGATCTGAATCGGTTAGGTCGGGCCGAAACTTGAGAATGTGGCCCACGAGCCAGCTTGGCCCTAAGCTCATGAACCTATCCATGTCAAGTCTATGCATCGCATCCCGAGCTACGGTAACTGACCCGAGCCGCAACGTAGCTTAGAAGACCTCGGGCCGCATCGCCGAGGGGTTGAGGCTTTTCACCCTCGTTCTCCGTGCATACCATCGATCCGTCATGTCACGTGGCGACATATCAGCCCTTGCAATATTGTCGGATCCGGAATAGTAGAGAAGCTCCCCAACCGATGCGGGATTCACCGAGGTCACTTTCGTGGTCAGTTTCCCCAGGTTTGCAGGGGTGCAAAGCCATGTGGGGAGAGTAAGTGTACTTGATCAATTAAATAGGGCATATAAAGGCAACTTCTCCTACTTCCATTGTGCTTCAAGTTATAACCATTACTCCCGATTCATTTTCATCATCCAGATACCAACGACAACTATCAAGAAAAGATGGGTGCAAAAAGCGACTTCAAGGTCGTTATTGGAGGTGGCAGCATTGCCGGCCTCACGCTGGCCAACATGCTGCAGCTGTACGATATCGATTATGTCGTACTCGAAAGCTATCCCGAAATTGCACCCCAGGTCGGTGCAAGCATCGGAATGTTACCACATGGCAACAGAATCCTCGACCAACTCGGCCTGTTCGACAAGATTCTGGACCTGTGCCCCCCCTTGGACTCGTTCCACTTTCGTGATCAGACGGGAAGTGTGATATGTGAGTTCCGAGGCATGAATCATTCCATGCATGAGAGGTGAAGCGTCCTATGAGATGAAGACGATACGATTCTAACACCTCCTAGACACGGCTATCCTATTACGTTCTTGGATCGCCAGATGGTGCTTCAAGTGCTGTATAACAACATCCGAGACAAAACAAAGATCCTCACCAAGAAATGTGTACAGAAAGTCGACATGAACGACAATGGAGTCGTTGTCCGGACCTCCGACGGCTCTACCTACAAGGGTGACATCCTGATTGGCGCCGATGGAATTCACAGCACCGTGAGGGAGGAAATGTGGAGGATCGCAAATGAGATGTCTCCCGGGTGGATTCCATCCGACGAGCACTCCTGTGAGTTTGATAATCTCTACAACTTGTGGCTTCACGTACGCTGACGTCCTCAAGCCGTCCCATGTGACACGGGGTGCGTCTTCGGAATCTCCGAACCCTGCGAGGGCATCGAGCCCGGCGCGTCAAACTCGGTCTTCCGAAAACATCAATCGTATATCGTCAACGGCGGCCCTGAAGGTCGCGTCTACTGGTTTTACTTCTTCAAGTTGGCGCAGCGAGTCTACGGTGATGACATCCCAACTTACACCAAGGGGGACGAGAAGAAGCTACTCGCGCAGCGACAAAACGACAATATCACCCCAAATCTGAAGTTCAAGGAGATCTTGGACAAAAGGATTTCGTCAGTCCTGGTGCCTTTGCAGGAATATGTCTTTAGAAAGTGGTATTACAAGCGCATCATCACTATTGGTGACTCCGCGCACAAGGTACGTAGACTGCACAGCACCATGTTAGAACTAGATTTTACTAACCAACCGTTGGCAGTTCAACCCAATCTCTGGCCATGGCGGTAACGCTGCTATTGAGTCAGCAGCTACTCTGATCAACGCCCTTCGACAGGTGCTCGCAAAGTCGCGAGGCGCCAAGCCCACGCTCAAAGAGATCGAACACGCCTTTGCCACGACCCAAAGCATTCGACAGGCTAGAGCAACCACACTGAAGGAACATTCCCACGAACAACAGCGCACTGAACTGCTGGACACCCCTTTCCATCAATTCACAGCTTTCCATTTGTTGCCGCTCACCGACACCGAGGACGTCACCTTCAACTTCTCCCGCAACATGCCGCTCGCCGAAAAGCTGAACAGCCCAAAGCTGAGCCTCGTCCCGAGACTCGTGCCCTATAAGGACGAGCTTCTAAGCAGCCCAAAGCCTAGGGGCATAAAAAAATGGTACTTTATTGCATTCTACCTCACCGTTGCTGCACTGGTTCATTATGGCATGTGGGTTCGGTCTGCCCATTACGGCCTTGAAGATCACTTGGGGACCATCTTGGAGACCGGAACCTTTACATACGATGCGAACTTTACCCTTAAGCGCAAGTACATCGGCATAAAAGTCATTGACGACTATCTGGCGTTCCTGGCGGCAATCTTCATGACAGGCTTAAACAATTGGGACCAGAATTTCGGGATGTTGCAACTGTACTTTCTCGGAATGCTCGTTCAGCCCATCACGGTGTGGGTCGTTGAGGCATACCGGAAACGCAACATGCTGACGCCCGTATCACTGTGCGTATTGACAAAGTCTTCCTGGTGTACCTGCGTGCTGATCTGTTTCTAGCATCACTATCTGGCTCACACTAGTCCAGTCGGCCGGCATTGGAATCTACATGCCAATCTACTATGCCGTCTACACGTACATTTCCGAACCCGAGACCTACTGGTGGCCTCTCAACCGAGAGGTCAAGATCCAACACGCCGCATCGCTGATGTGGGCTGTTATGATCGGTTACACCCTTCCGACAATACTTATGTTCGTACCGTGGAAGGACCCAAACACGGTCCAGAACTTTGAGGCGCTTTGGCAAGTGTCGCCCATGCTGGTCCCGCTGATCTGCGGGATTTCCGGGTACACTTACGTTTGGAGACACAATCTCAAACCAACCTCGCCGACAGCTAAGCAAGTATTCCCGGACATTGCGCATCTCAAGAAGCTCTACGTCGTCAGCGGTGTTCTGGGCTTGGTGCTACACGTCTACTGCATTGCTAAAATCAGCTCAACACCTAATCTAAGCTTCAAAACGGTATTTTGGGCCGACTTTTCCACGCAGCCGAAGGCGTTCGGCGAAGGCCTCTCGGCTCTCTTCCTCACAGACTTCTGGGGTTTCTACGTTGCTACATATGCTTGGTTATGCATGGCTGTATGGGATTTGAAGCGCATGGGACGGACAACTGTCGATGTAGTGAAAGCCTCTGCCACTATCGCCTTGAGCAGCTTCATCATTGGCCCCGGTGCTACCATGTCGGCGGTTTGGTACTGGAGAGAAATTGCTCTGGCCAAGACCTGCTTCGCTCAAGGTCTCAACTAATCACACGCGCTGATGCTTGGGGGCTGTTATCGGGAAATTGGTCCTTGATTGTTTGTGTCTGCGTATGCTCTCTTTATGCTACACGGCTAATATAACTTGGACGCAAGTACAGTTGATGGTCTTGTGCTCTTGATATATGGTGTGGTGCACGATATTGTAGTCCCCGTTTTCTTCTTCCCACCTCAACTACCAATACGAGCGCATGCGCAGTCCCCTAGGCGAGAGCAAATACATGTTGCCCACATACCAATACAGAACAATCTCTATCAAGGTTTTAATGTTGGTTATCGCCAAATACAGAGAGTCCATGCAGTTAGCATCATTATTTCGACGCTGTGCCTTTCACTGAGTTCGGGCTTCTTTCCCCTTATGATCTTGTGTCTCCAGATCACCCCAGAAGGCTTGCGTGGATTTAGTCGACCACGACTACTATTTACGCTGAGGGATCTTGCCACTGTGGGGACTTCCATAGTACGGTTGCTGAGAATGTGCGCAGGGCTACCCATAGTCTGGTTCACTTCGTTGAAAGTCTGTTGACTAGAGATGGGTAAAGTACCAGAAATGAAGAGCAAAGGCTAATACAAACAGTGCGCCCATCCTTCCCAGGAGTTTCGCTAAATTACCGCAATAGTAGATATAACATAATACTGCTGATAGGTCGCCCATACGACAAAGAGATAAAAAGGAAGGACTAGTATCTCGGCACCTAAGAGACCGGTGGCGCCAGACTAGAGATCAAAGCTTCTGACGGAGGGAGATCAAGAACAAAGTCTTCGAACCCACCCGAAGAAAAGATGGACGGGACAACACCTGTTTCAAAGCAATCCCACGTAATATCTAGGCTGCCCCCTATCCCCAGCGAACTGGCCTGGATGACATCAAGAGACTGGTTTAGAAACGGAACCTCTTGAGCAGGAGCATTTTTCGAACCCCGACGTGCACGATGAAGCGTGTCTATGAGGGGGCCACTCCCACAGACCTGTTTCAGAGAATCCAACATGCGTCCTATGATGGGAAAATGTGGTTGTACCGATTCCATACTCTTGATCAGTTGACGGAGCCAGATGGTCTCGTTGTGCACGCTGTCAACTTTACTGAGATGTCCGATCATGACAGTAGCAGCTACCACGGCGTTGTCGAGCATGATAGAGGGTATCTTCTCCATCCCAAAGGCTTCCCGGTAGGTGACGACAAGACGAGCTACGCGGAGTGCATATTGGTAAATTAAAACATTCGAATCATCGGATGACGCTCGAACACTCCCGTCGCCGGTTGTCTGAGAGTACCGCCGCTTCCTGGGATTCAGCGGTCTGGCTAGGGCTCGTCGCAAGAGGATCTGCACCTTGCAGTACTGGGAGTGCAAGCCGTATCCAGCGAGATGCATATTTGTCAGGCGATGTTCGTTGTATGTCAACTCGGGCGGAAGGCCTTCGTACCACTCATCCACCTTCTTGGAGAGCTTTCGCAGCGTAGAAGACCTATCGGAGTCGCTGATGGACTGTTCGTTCAGCACGTGTGTTATTTCGGCCATGGGCACGCAAAGTCCTACCCAGGCATTGAGCCATGGTGTATCTGCCTTCCGGCTCTCCCTGCAGCGCGAAGCTGCAATACTCAAGACGGATGTTGGGATAGAACTTGGTCTGCCAAGATACAGGGTCCAAACGCCTTCGTAAACTACACAGGCTGACAGTAGAGCGTAGGCAAGATTTCCTTCCTTGCTTGACTCGTGGGGTTCCTCGGGAGTGTCAATGATGCTTGCAAGCTCATGTAGACCAAGATCAGACAGCATTCGGCACGCCACACCTGTATTAGTTAGTTGGAATGGTTCACTGAACGCCTTTGTGTCTTTGTATGCAGCAAACCTACCACAGTACATCCAGGCCGGGCGGTCGTTTCCCTGCGTGACTTCGTATTCACTCAAAAGCAAGAACCCTTGCATGTTCGCAGGTGTCGGCTCAGACATAGCCCCCAACACTTCACCCTTGGCCCACTCACAATATTTGGATCCCAAAGCACGTACAGACTTTGACGTGCTGAGTCGCGTGCCGCAGGCCAACATGGCATTCTCCAGAAACGTGGAGTACCACCGGGACTCGTTACCGTTTTCCTGGTGGGTCAGGAACAGTTCCTTGTCGACAACGTCAACCCAGAGCGTCTGATACTTGAAGAAGGACTGGAATAGATGGTCTCGCAAATGAGGTGAAGCTGGGTCGAGGTCAATACCGACTGCATCTACCTCGTCGAAAGAAGTGAGACGAGGCTCCTGCTCCTCGCTCGACGAAACGACATGGGGGTGACATGTTGCGCCGTAAAAGCTTGGTGAATCATCACGAGTGCCCTCTGGAGAACTTCCATTGATTGAGATAGGTGCCGGCTGGGCTTGATGGGAGCGCTGAGGGGCTATCGCCACGGCTGGCTCGATGTTGCCGTTGGTCTGAGACGGTGCTGTATTTGCGGCGTTTGTAGATCGTGCGCTGCTTGAAACGGTCAGTCTTCCATGACGAGAATCATCCAGGGAGTTTGCTATTTACGTGAAACGTACCTCAGACTGCATGGAACGATGGATGCGTATTCAGGATGTGGAGCATTGGCACCATCCTCGTTGGGTCCCCAAGCCGGCTGGTCGCCCGCCCTTTGACTCTGGGCTTCGAGCATCTCTATGCGCTGCTGGAGCTTATCCACAACCTTCCGGTTCACCGATCTGCGTCTCATTTTAGCTGAAGGCCGGCAATGTGCTCCAGTCTACCGACGACGAACCTTCTTCCATCCGAGAAAGGGTCCAGCAAGCATTCTTGCCCAGCCCGTCGACACGGGCCACATCCTTCATCTGACGAAGCAGACTGGGCATCGCACTAGAGTAAGATATTGAGCTTCAGTATTCCTCGAGGCACGACGGGGACGAGGACGGGCGGCTTGCCTTGACCTTGCGCTGCCGACAACTCCGGCAGGCGATGGCGGCACGCTGAACCGTACCTGTTGTCGACGAAGATGTTGGTTGGTCTACCATTGATGAAGCTATCGAAAGAGCTCAATACGGGTTCAGCGTTAGACCAATTCGATTTTGCAGAACGGACAGCACGATTCTATTGTCCAGGGTTGAATCACGGAACTTGATCTGGGCATGCATGACGATGCTGCAACGCTCCAACCCCGTGGGGAAGAAAGCGGGGTAGAAGCTCAAGAACGCGGGGAGCAACGGGCTAAGCCAGTCTTTCGGGCGATGGCCGAATCGATACTAGTAGTATCGGTTGATGCCGCATCGGTTTGGGGACTCATCATTGCCTACGGAATGCTAAAACTGATATGGACGACAAGCTTATGAGAAACCTCTCATGAAGAGCACGGGGAGGTTACTTGAGATAACTTGTGTGGACAGTGGGACGGGCTGGATTTATCCGTCGTAACTTCAACCCGTCATCCACCTACATGGGGTTTCCGTGGGCCCTCGTGGAGACTGAAGCGCAGGTAAAGTGAGCTAACCCATGATCCGGCACTTGTTACCGAGCCCGCCCCGAACTGAGCTACCCGTATGTCGGGCCGTGTATTTGTAATTTGTACGTTCGGGAATATCAGAACGCCCCGAGTCAGCCGCGACTCCTTGTCTCGGTTGCCTCGGTCGGCTGATGCCGAGGCGGCCAACCCACGGCAACCAACTCACGGCGAAGGCCGACGGCTTCAATCAATAGCAACAATGCATATGTCAACCAACACACTATGCAATGCCAACAGTCGGGTGCATTCTCATATATGCTTGTAACTTAAGCGTCTGATACCTCAATTGTACATCCCATTCTTTATCCTGCTGTATTACGGTTCAAGTTCTTTCACAGATTGCATTTCTCCGGATTAACATGACGTCAGACAACATTACCCATTACGATGCCATCGTTGTCGGTGCCGGCTTCGGTGGTATTCGGTCGCTGTGGGAACTCGGTCAACTCGGCCTGACCGCCAAGTGCTTCGAGGCCGGGTCAGATGTCGGCGGTGCATGGTACTGGAACCGCTATCCCGGAGCTCGAACCGATAGTGAAGCATGGGTATACACTATGAACTTTGCACCAGGCTCGAAAGAGGAGTGGGACTATAGTGAACGTTATCCTTCTCAGGCAGAGGTTCAGCGATATCTGGGTCGTGTTGTTGGTAAGTGGTCTCCCTCTCCTGGACGGCTGATATCCCTCAAAACTGGGGCCTATGGGTCTTCACTTGCCTCTGGGTCTTCACCTGCTGACCTTTGAACCATTCAGATCGATTCGACCTGCGCAAGCAGATCGACTTTCACACTCGTATCGATGCCGCGCATTACAGCGATGACGACAACATCTGGACCATTACCACTGCGAATGGGGTCTCCACGACTTGTCGCTACTTCTTAGCTGCTACTGGGCCTTTGTCAGTCGCAAAGGAGCCACCTTTTGCCGGGCTCAAATCCTTTACCGGCGAGCGGTACCAGACATCCAACTGGCCTGCGCAAAAAGTCGATTTCCAGGGAAAGCGCATCGCCATCATCGGCACCGGAGCCACGGGGGTGCAGATTATACCCAAGCTTGCTTCAGTTGCCAAAGAGCTGACGGTGTTTCAACGCACTCCAAATTTCGTGCTTCCGGGGCGCAACTACACCATAGACGAGCATGAAGCTGATAGTATCAAGAAGAATTATGACGACACTTGGAACTATGCAACCACGCACCCCTACGGTCTGGCAATGAGGCCATCAGGAAAAACAGTCAAGGATGTTGCAGATGCCTACAAGATCAGACAAATCCTGGACGCTGGCTGGGAATCCGGCGGATTCCATTTTCAGTTCGAAACTTTTGACGATCTTTTCACGAGCCAAGAATCCAATGACGTTGCCTCTGAGTATCTTCGTCAAAAGATCCACGCCATCGTCAAAGATCCGCACACAGCAGACCTCCTCAGTCCCAAATATCCTTTCCTGTCTAAGCGCCCGCCTTGTGGTCACTTCTACTACGAGGCATACAATCGACCCAACGTCAAGCTAGTTGATATGAACCGAGACAACATTGTCTTTTACGAAAACGGCATTCGCACAAGCTCCGGCGCCGAACACGAGTTCGACATGGTTATTTTCGCTCTCGGCTTTGATGCCGGCACCGGCGCGCTGAGTGAAATGGATGTGAAAGGCAGTCAAGGTAAACTGCTTGGGGAGGTCTGGGCAAAGAAACTTGAAACGTTTGCTGGAATTCTAGTCCCTGAGTTTCCTAACATGTTCGTGGTTTGCGGCCCCCACGTGCCTTTTGGGAACATGCCGGTTGTCTGTGAGATCGGTGTGACCTGGGTCGGCAAAACGATTCGGTATATGGAAGATAACAAGCTGGCCAAGATCAATGTTAGTGAAAAGGCCGTGCACGCATGGTCTTCTCACCTCGAGGAAGCGTTCAGGGCCACGTTGTTTGTGGAATCTGCCAAGGCATCTGGCGCTTGGTTCGTTGGCGCAAACATACCCGGCAAGGCATCCGCTCCCTTGTTCTACTTCGGTGGCGTCCCAACATGGACTGCTTGGCTTGATAACGAGACCAAGGCGGCTTGGTCCAGCATGGACTTTTCTCCGCGGGAAAGTATCGACGCAACGGATGTGGAGAACTCGGACAAGCTTAGCCATAAGCTAGTAGGTAGTATTACATCAGTTGCATAAGTGCGTTTCGGAGAAGACAAGTCAACATACAAGTCATTCATTTTCACAAGGTCGAACTCGAATGTGTGATTTGCGTCTTGTACATTTGTTCTTGCACCAACATTCACCCTCCGGCTACATACGCCTTTCACCATACCGAGCTCTTCCTCACTACATACCACCCTTGCCGCCAGTGACCTTCTAATGGTTATCATCTTATTTCCAAAGCTCCAATAATTTGCGCTTACCATGATAGTCTAGAGTTCCGGCTGTTAGAATGCCCTTGCTGCGCGTCTTTGCTTGACTTACCTGCCCAGTGACGTATGAGAAAAGCGGAGAGACTACAGCTAAAATTACCCTCCCAGCTTCCGTGGGAGATCCAATCCGTCTAAGTGGGATATCGCCAACCCTATCAGTGTAAGTTAGTCCTGGTAGCAATATCAGGGCATCTGAGCCTGCTTACCATTTCTCCTCTTCGTCGTAGCCGCCGTGGAATCCGACAGCATGCTTCGTGCCATCTGGCCTGACAACATATTCACCTGCAGGAGCCTGTGTAAGTCTTGTCTTGACGGCTCCGAAAGCGACAGCTGTGGAAGGAACAATCAGTTGATGCGTAGCCCAACGGCCTGTGGGCAAGATGCATACTGTTGACTCTCACGCCATACTCTGGTCCCCATTCTTGGGCCACTGTCTTGGTGAGTCCTACCAATCCTGCTTTAGCCAAAGCATAGCTAGCTTGTCCAGCGTTACCGTGGATTCCAGATGTAGATGAGATGTTGACGATTGATCTCGGTTCACCGTCTTTTACCATGAAGTATGGAGCTGCTGCCCTAATGAGCTTGAATGGTGCCGTGTTATGCAGGCCGATGATGGTGTCTGTGTGTTTGTATGTTAGAACTAGCTTAGGGCTGCTAGGATGAGGGGAAGGCTCACCCCACTGCTTGTCCTGTATCTTCTCAATGGGGTCATCCCATGCGTAGCCTGCATTGTTGACGATGATGTGAATCTTGCCGCTGCCAAACTCGACCGCCTTTTGGACAAGGTTGCTGATGGCTTCATTGTTGGTGATATCTCCAGCAACAGCAATCGCGGTACCACCATCTGAAACGATGGCCTGCGCGGTCTTCTCGGCCTTTTCTGACACTAACATGAGCATCGTCATCGTTACGTTCTTTGGATGGGCAGTACCGGCGTCTATGTCGGCGATGACAACTCCGCATCCCTCACGTGCAAGGATTGCGGCCGTCTCTGCACCTATACCCTGAGCTGCGCCCGTAATTATGGCAGTTTGCCCTGATTTAGCTGTCAGTCGGTCCACGGAGCAACTTGCATCAAAATTACCTGCCAGCATCCCTTGGGGGAAATTCAGTCGTGGATTGGCACTCATAATGGTGTTTTGAAGAACTGGGAATAATCGCAATGTGGATGAACCCTGCCAACTTGGAGAATTGATAGAAGCGTAGAGGACCAGAAATCTAAGGAGCAAGAAGGTGTAATAATAGCTTGGAGGTGCCCCGCAGAACTCTCCTTTCTCGGCGTAAGCCGCGAAGGGGCCACGGGGCTCCCTGGTCATAGGCCAGCTACATGCGAGTACTATCATACCTCTTTCAAGATCCCTCGTCTGCCTATCTCCAGCTTCAACTTGTCTAAACCATGTAACCTGCTCTCAGGAAATGCGTCTGGACACTCTTTGGATTTCTGATTATGAGTTAAGACAGCTAATCGATGATGACTCGTTCTTCAATAATCTTTAAAGGGTGAGTAGCATTATTATCGCCCCCATCAGCCTCTTAGGCATAGACTTGCCCCAATCACTGATTCATTCAATACCCGCAGATACCAGCATAGCCAATGGTTGTGAGGTGAATGCATCTCGGAATTAGCACACCGAACAACATATCAGTCGATTTGCTCCGGCATGGGCCGAATCTCCGGTCCTCTTGCATGTTGCGTATAGCCGACGAAGGTTGGTTGCGGCCACAATACCTTTCCATTCTAGTCGCCGAGGCTTTTAGGACGCTTCGGCGAGGGCCGAGTTTCCGGTCCTCGGCTGCTTTATCCGCACAGAGGTTGGAATCCGATTTTCTGCCACTAAGCCACATTTGTCTTGTTAGTTACTCTAGATTCTAGCCTACATCGTTAAATGCTGATCAATTGACCAAACGTCAATGATGATGTCCGACTTCAACCAACACTTCAAGTCACTTCACCCTTTTTCTTGATTGCTCAGCGGCATTTCACATCATTGTTTCAGCTTTGCATTCTATTATTTGCTGTAATTGCAATTTCAGAAATCCCTCGCGACATGGATCCATCAAAGCCTTTTGGGAGCGCGACCAACGGAGCCGGACTCAATGGAGTCGGAGCTAACGGATTGAGAGAGCTTGATGTTCTCATCATTGGGGCTGGCTTCGGCGGATGCTACAGTCTCTACAAGCTTCGCCAACAAGGATTCAATGCCCATGCTTTCGAGGCGGGCTCCAATCTTGGAGGAGTCTGGCATTGGAACACCTACCCTGGAGCTCGTGTCGACTCGGAAATCCCATACTATCAGTTCTCGCTGCCTGAAGTCTGGAAAAAATGGAACTGGTCTGAGAGATTCCCCAGCGGCGACGAATTGCGGGCCTACTTCAAGCACGTCGATGAGTCCCTGGGTCTGTCCAAAGACATCACCTATTCTGCCAACGTCATCGATGCAAGATTCGATGAATCTGCCGCCAAATGGACTGTGACGACGGAAAAGGGCCACAAAGCGGTTTGCAAATATTTGATTTGTGCGACCGGTAGCTCGTTCAAACCACACTACCCCGATTTCAGAAACCTCGATAAGTTCCAAGGCCAACTTATTCACTCGACTCAATGGCCTGCTGTTGCAAATACCAAGAACAGGCGCGTCGCGATCGTCGGTTCTGGTGCAACAGCGGTTCAGTGCACACAAGAGATAGCGAAGGAGGCAGACCGCTTGGTAGTTTATATTCGTACAGCCAGCATCTCGTTGCCGATGTTCCAGCGCCCAATGGGCGACTTAGAACAGCGCGTCAACAAGTCCACTTATCGAAGGATGTTTGCGCATTGCCGCAAGACGGCTTCTGGTCTTGGATACGATACTCAACCAGGCTCCGTGCTCGATCTGAACGACCAGGAACGGGAAGAATTTTGGGAGGAGCTCTGGAACCGTGGCGGATTCAACTTCAACCAAGCAAATTATCGGGATTACTTGGTGGACCAAAAAGCCAACAAACTGATGTACGAGTTCTGGGCGAAGAAGACACGCCCGAGACTCAAGAACCCTGCAAAGGCAGCATTTCTTGTTCCTGAAAAAGCGCCCTTTGCATTCGGGACAAAGCGGAGTAGTCTGGAACAAGATTACTATGAGTGTCTTGATCAAGACAATGTCGACATTGTGGACCTGAAAACGAACGCCATTCGGGAGTTCACGGAAAAGGGCATTGTCGGTCAAGATGGGCTGGAACGCGAATTCGATACGGTCGTGATGGCTACAGGCTTCGACGCAATGACGGGAAGCCTGACGAACATGAACATCCACGGCAGAGACGGGCTGACCTTTCAACAACGGTGGAAAGACGGTGTTTTCACGCATCTGGGCCTCTGCAGCAGCGGCTGCCCAAATTTGTTTTTGATATATGGACCTCAAGGTAAGTCCCTTTACTCCACGAAGACAGCCACTGACACCAAAATAGCGCCCACAGCGTTCACAAACGGGCCTGTCTTTATCGAAAGCCAAGTTGACATTGTCATTGACCTACTGAAGAAGCTCCAGCGTGAAGGTATCAAATCGATCGAGGCGCAGCGACATGCAGAAGAGCAGTGGAAACAATCAATCCAAGAAGCCAACGACAGAACATTGCTCCCTTTGACAGATTCTTGGTACATGGGAGCAAACATACCTGGCAAGAAGCGGGAGCAATTAAATTACTTGGGAGGCATTGCCAAGTATGAAACCGAGTGCCGGAAGGCTTTAGCAGGCTTGGAGGGGTTTACAGTGGATTATTATAAACATTAGTAGTCTAAACGATGTCTAGAAAAAATGTATTAGCATCTTTACCGCGACACAACGACAATAGTTTTAAGAGGAGTTGGGATAGTAAGGAATGTTAAATAACTTAGCGACGTTCGCCGTGCCACTGCGTTAATACGTTTTGGCGGTCATTTTTGATGATACAACTAGGCTTTTTGCTCTTGACCTTGATTGTTTTATCGAGTCCGCTGCACCGAGGCGGAATGCGGTCCAGGGTGGCGTCAGGTGCAGTGAAGATTTTATTAGCAGGAAAGAAGACGGCAATTACAATGAGACTCAGTCGAGGCCGAAAAGCGTGGCGAAGGTCAATTATGGCAAATATCCTTGCTACTTTCTTCCAGGATAATATGATTCGGGATCTGGCTGGGATGGCGACGGTGAAGAAAAACAACGGAAAAACTCGAGAGAGCGTATGGGAAGAGTTGAAGGGCTTCTAGGGAATTGCGGTTGATCTAACCTCTATCTTAGGCCTCTCGATACATGCCTAAACAAATGCTTAGATGAATAAACGCCAGGCTAAAAAGATCTGAAAGAAAGGCCTAATCTTATATACATACTACAGCGGTATCATTCTGAAGTGTGTTTCTGCCACGATCGAATGCCTCTGCCAGCTAGGTTAGATAGACGATCGCGGCTCAGATCGGAGACGGAGACGGAGACGGAGGTACTCGGCCGTCGCTGCGAAGCTGATCGAACCAACCACGCCGACTGCACGGGTTAATTTAGCAGGTATTCAATATTCGCTATATTTACTACAACTTAACACTGAGTCCCCCATCCGTTGACCGGCGCAGTTGGAGGTAAGGTATCTTCCGTGTTCAGTGTAACTTGGACCATCTTCCAACATCACAGCTCCAGCTATTTCCAGCGTACAATTGGGACCACCCACTTCAGGGGGCTGTCCTATCATGAGAGGACCTTCATTCCCTGGGCATTCTTTCCAGCCAACTCTGCCAGTCCAAAGTGCTGAACCATCCTCGCCGAGCCTGAACCGCTCGACACGTCGACCACAGTTACCGCTGCTTCTGTGGTTCCGTTCCCGGGTGACAAGGCGTAGATGAAGTTGCCAGCGGCCGCCAAGTCGATGAGGCCGGGGTCGCCGTTACAAGACAGGTCCAACGACGACAAAATGCTAGCGTCCTCGAGGCTCATCTCGACAAGCCGGTTGCGGCCAACATCAGTCACGAATGCGGTGTTGGTTGCGGGAGAGATGGCTACCCAACAGGTGGCCTTCTGGCCGTCAACTTCTCCAGTGGACACAGTTGTCGCTTCGCAACTGGCAGGGTCGACGCTCAAGATGGCGGCTCCGAAAGCTGCGTCCGTAGCGAACACATTGGACGTGCCCGGAATTAGCTGCGAGCCGAACAATACGGCCGTCCCTTCGGGTGAGCTGCGGATATCATTTCGGGCAAGAATCGTGATTACGGTTGTGTTCGCATCGTTATGTTTCTGGACGGCGAATGCGGACAGGAAGCCCGTCTTGTTTGTGGCCGGGTCACCCTTGACCATTGTGAACAGCAGGGACTCGTCTTCAGAGAAGAGGACTTGCGAAACCGTGTTAGTAGGCCCAACCGGTGGTGTCGTTTGTCCGAGGTCAAACGGCCGCAGCTCGTCCATGGCACCTAACCCATTCTCAGAGAAGCTGCTGCAAGAAATTCCGGCCTTGGCACCAGTCATGCCTACACACACAAGGTTGTTCTTGATCGAAGCAGCGACGGTGTTGGGGAACTCGCCGGGGACTTTGACCGGTTCGCCGACAACTGAGAGCTGGGTTGGGTTGGAACTCGAGATGGCCAGCATACTGAGTGTGTTTGAACCGGCGTTGACGGCGAAGATGTGCTACAACACAAGGGTTAGCAAAGACTGTCTGGAGTTTGAGAGAGTTTGTATCGGCTTACATTGCCTGCGACGGCGAGGGCTGACTGGCTTATCAGCGCATCGGGCGTCGCGGCCTGGCCGTCAGCGTCGACAGCCACGGAGCCTGCACCGCCTGTCATGGTTACGGCCCCCTTTGAGAGAGTGCCATCATCCCCTATAGGAAGTGCAACAACTCCATTAGCTTTATCGTTGGTGAGGAAGTATATCGCCTTCCCCACTGCAGCAGCACCACCCTTGCCGGTTGGGCAGGTTGGCATGCTGGCAGCCTCTTGTGCTAGCCATATGAATGCTGGGAGCAAATGACAAAGACGAGGAGGCAGAACCATTTTGTAGGATTGAAGAAGATAATCAAGTAAGAGAAAAGTATAGGAGAGAAATCTCGTTCCAGTCGACTGCAGACCTGCTGCAAAATTTGGGAGACGAAGAGGATGGTAAGGAGATAAGATGAATAGGCCACTGCTCAGAGATTGTATTACAGATGTTTCTTCTGTCAGATTTGACCATGCCGACCTTATATACTACCTAGGAGACTCAAGGACCAGAGTCGGTAACATTGGCGCGCCAGCCCCGAAACTTGGTTCCCAAGTTGTGGTAATCGGAATTGCCTGTTTTGGTGCGTGGACAAATGGTGCGTCGCAGCCGAGTGCCGAAAGGCCGACACCTGTTTCTTACCTGAAACTACCATAGTAGACCTGAGTCGCCCATCCGGACTCTGAGTGTGACAGGGCTGCGAGGTGCCACGCTAGATAGAAACCAAACTTCCGGATAGGGTAGGGGAAGTGGCAACGGTGCTAAACCAGGGCCCCTGTGATATGGTGCTCCATGAACAGGCGTAACAGCCAATGAAACGAGCGCCCCCTGCCTCCCCATGAGTACCACGCTCTATGTTTGATCCCCCATATATAATCAGAATTTCCATTTTGGAATCTCACGATGTCATATTGCGAGAAGCCCCTGCATAGGAGGTGTTAGGGGGGTTAAATTACTGGAAAAGTCCTATCCTCTACTATCTAGCTTAACATTAGCTTCAAGGTGCTTATGGCTTCGAGGCATCTACCCGTTAGCGGGATTCAGGGCTAGTATAATTGAACTATGTTGGACTGAAGGATTAAGTTTAGAACCCAGGGCCAGCACGCGTATTTGACAGCTCCGAAAGGAAGAGTTTTTGGCTCATATGCATAATTGACGGTCTCCTTTGCCGCCCTGCAGCTCGGAATAACGTCTTATTGTTGTCTCTCTATAGTCTTTGAAATGAACCACGTTGCCCTCGCTGGCCCGGCCTCTTGAAAGCCTTACCGCGCCCCCCGCCGCCTTTCCCCGGCCCAGAATTCCCTCCCTGGTTCGTCTGGTCACCATTCTGCTGGTTATCTGGAATGGAATCACCACCACCGTTCTGATTCGCCACAACCTCGAACTTGGTACAGTCGTCCTGTGCGCCTCGCTGGGCAACAGGCATTGCCACAGGTTGGTGATTTGCCGCAGCAATCATAGTGCACACGCGGTACACGCCTGGAGGTAGCCCCCCCTCGACAACAGCCTGGAGCAACCCTTGCCCATTGCCGTCGTCGTCGATGCCCTTGAAGAACGCGAACTTGGTTGGATCCGGCGGTGCTGTCGACTGCAGCGAACCGATATCCTGAATGGTAACGTGACAGTGCCCGATAATGTCACCCTTGTCATCGAGATCTTGCGGTGCAGTGTAGTAGTTGGTGGTGGGGTTGACAAAGGTGCCCGCGCGCAGATGTGAGGTCTGCACTTGAATGTTGAATGTGTTACCGGCTGTAAGAGCATCACCCGGCTTGGGGTTCGTGATCATAGCCGAGATCATGTTGGCAGTTGCAGGTATTCGGCCCATAGGTATGCCGTTGCACGACCCGGATTGGACTTGTGCGCCATTTGTGAGTTGCTCACCGTCGCAGAAGTTGATAAAGTTGTTCGCGTCTCTGCGGTGAACTCAAGTCAGCACCTTTTTCAGGAGAGTCGTGAAAGTTTAGTGCGGATGACTTACGTTGCCGACGCTGCTTGCCCTTCACTGATGCCCTTGGTTCCTGACTCCTGTCCTGTTAAGCTACTGGCGAACTGAATCAAGTCGCCTTTTAAGCAGCTTTGCTGGCCCTGCCTAGCATTGAGCCTCCTGGCCTGCTCCGGTGCACCGTTGAATTCGGCTAGGACGGAGCCCTCAGCCAGCCAAACTGATAAGAGAAGCGTCAAGGCGAGACGGCGGAACATTTTGAAGGGTCTAGTCGTGAGAATAATAGAAGCAAGGCAGGTAACCTGAGTTCAACTCGGGTAATGGGAGTGTAAGAATGGGAGTGTAAGAATGTAATTGCAATGTGAACTATTCCTTGGCAAAACACTGGGGAAGTTCCGGGCTTTTAGATATAAATTGAACTCTGACTGGTTTGTCAACCTTTTTCCCTCTTTGAGACTTCGCTTCGACGGAATCTCAAGTTGAGACTTGGCATTGCACCAGTCATTGTCCCTCCTCGATGTGATGGACGCCGGCTTGCCGTGCATATCCTTGACAAATAGCTTGGCGGCCACAGATGTGCTTCAAAGTGAGAGTGAACGGGGCTTGCTTCGTTGTTCTGTCGTGATTATGCCATCTGAAGCTCATCAAAGGTCCTCCATACTGCCGCATGTCACAGAATCAGGGGCAGTGCAACTCCTTTCACTAGGCGCCAAGTGAACGCTGTGCTTTGACAAGTTAAGCGCTTGCCAGATTGGGTATTTCTGATATACTCATCACATTGAAACAGGGGGTAGAGGACCCGGGATAGTCCCGAGGCTGAGACACGGTAAGCGGGGAGCTAAAGGGCTGATCTATGAAACGCCGCTCAAACACGCCTCAACTAGCGCCAGGGCCATTCCATCTCGAACCTCACCTTGAACCCGTATGTAAAGAACGACGTCAGACAGCGTGTCGGAGTCGCACTTGCCATTTCCTGTCTCCGTTTTGCTCATTTATCTTTCTTCAGACGTCCCTCCGTCCACTTCCTACAGGTCCCGATGAGCAACAACATCTTCCGCATTTTCAACCCTGGAGGTCAGTATTGATTCCCCTTTTGTTCCCTGATATTATGTCTTCTCGGAATCTACAAGTCCCTTCCACACCTTCATGTGTCCTGACCTGACCGTTTATGAGAACAGAGCCGAAGGAAAACCCTGTGGAGAAGCGGCGGGCTCAGTTGCGGCGGGCTCAACAGTAAGACCATTTTACTGTCTCCTTGGATGAATTAAATCATAACCCACCAGATGATAGGTCCTACCGCGGCCGCAAGGACAAATACACGAGATGCCTCGAACAGGAGCTTGCGAAAGCCCGGTCTTATGAAGCGGAACTGACGCGTGAATGCGAGCAACTACGTGCCACTCTCCAAAATGCCCTGCATCTGCTGGCTCAACAGAGCGTGAACCTACCCCCGGAGATCAGACATGATAACAGACACGACTTGGAGGATGACGATTGTCGGGAAATGCGCAGTGCCACTGAATCTTTCACTACATCGAGGCTCGCAGTTCTGCCAAAAAAGCCCGGTCCGATTGCTCTAGGTCATTTGAATCGTAGCAAACAGGCTGTGGATATCGTGCCATCTCCGCAGCTTATATCGCCAGAGTCGCTAGGCGACGATTACTACTTAGCTGAGGAAAAAACGGCTCCAGTACTGTTTAATAGCACAGAAGTGGGAGCTGTCTGCCGTCGCATGTGCGACCTGGACCAAATTACTGTGGGCATGGAGTTTGTGTTAAAGTACGCTGACCTTTTTCCTAACATAAATCTCTGCTAGAAGTCGTTGTAAGACATAATCGCGGAGACTCTGCTAACACGCCGAACAGGATTGAAGAGCCCTGTCTAGGCCACCTCCATGGCGACATCACGAAGCGCCACGAACCTAGCAATCATGCTCTGACGGCCTCTGCTCAACTGTTAGCCGCCTGCGATTGCCCGGCGCCTACGCTCAGGACACCTTCTCCCGTGTCCCCATCTTTTAGAAATACCCCAACGGCTCTGCTGGAGCGGCTGTTAAGCCTCGCGCCAGACATGTCGAGTGACGGTGAGATAACACCCATCCAGGCATGGAACAACATCCGGTGCCGGCCGCACTTTGGAGGGCTTGACGCGCGAAACTTGCGCACGCTTGCTGAGACATTGAAGAAGGCTGTCAAGTGCCACGGGTAAGTATATTCCTGTCTTTTTGGTAAAGGGCGTGGTTGACAAAGCGACAGGTTTGGTGCAGTCGTGCCGCAATCTGTCTTCGAGGGCTTAGTACATGAGACGCTCATGCTAGGACGAGCGTTTTAGTTTCAAATTTCAAGTCAAATGTACAGATACCTACCACTGGCTAGTATGTTGCAAGGGTTACCGCAAATGATATCACAAGGGACATCACAAGAGATATCACAGAAGATAGCAACGGGCGACATGCTGTCCTTAGCAACAACACGAAAGCTTTAGTTAAATAATATTAACTTTCATAGCTTCATTAGATAGGAAATTCAAGAGTTGTTCTATATCTATTATCTATGCGTTTGCAACAAAGGGCTCCAAGACTACCCTTAACGTACTCCAGAAGCGAATGCAACACACAAGCGAATGCACGCGACCCGTCCACATTCAGCCGCGTCTCCACCAACACCATTGGAGTCAGCCAGCAAAGAGAGTCGCTTTATTCTAGCCGTTCAGGTATCAAACAAGACCCAAATCTTAGCGCTCGGGCCGCTGTAAATATACAAGCTAGATCACAGCAGACTGGCTCGACGAAGGCGTGGTCAATCTTCACGACGCGATATTACGCCCCTAAAGCGGAATATGACGAACCTGGAGGAACTAACAATGGTCCAATGTATTCTCGACCTGGACTCCCGATAATTTCCTCCCCGGCTCTCAGGTGTGGAAGACATGGCCAACAAATTGCGTGCGCAACGCGGCGTGCCTAAAGTCGGAAAGAACTGGGCTTCGAACTTCACCAAACGACAACCACAACTCAGGACGCAGGCCTAGAATGGATTCAGCATTTTGATAGGCACACGAAACCCCGAACTGCGAGTGTATATCGCCTCCTTGTCCTGGATGGGCATGGAAGTCACTATTCGACAGACTTCGAGCTCTTCTGCAAGGAGAACAGGATCATCACGCTCTGCATGCCTCCCCATTCCTCTCACATACTCCAGCCTCTTGATGTTGGGTGCTTTAGCCTGCTCAAACAGGCGTACGGGCGAAAAATCGAGGATCTGATGCGGGCCAGTACAACCCACATCAATAAGGAGGACTTCTTCCCGGGTTTTTCGGGAGTCGGGTTGGTTGAGGTTCGCGGGAGAAGCTGAGCGCGTGCATGGCAGCATTGGCCACTTGTCCATTGCCAACCGACGCATGATTACTATTAAGCAACCGATTGGAGTCGTGGTTGCATTTGTCCTGTGGAACTTCCCTGTTGTTATGATCCTTTGCAAAGTCGGCCACCCTGACGTTCAGCAAGATGTAGCGTAGATAGATAGACAGACAGCATGTCGTTGATTCCACGATAACAAAGAAAGATTATTGTGATTATTATTTTTCCCTCTCTTTTTCTTCCTGTTGGCATCTAAACTCAAGCGCACTTGACTTTCGCCTTACGCATTTGGCACGTCTGCAAGATGCTCAGGCAGCGGGTTGTCCTATTACTGGGGGCTCATCACGGCCATTATTGACTGGGGGTCATCCAATGCGGGTCATTACAGCGACCATTCACTAACGATCATCCACTGCAGATCATTGCGGCCATCATTCACTCTGCCGGGACGTGGCGTAGTGGCTGGGTCGGCTACTCCAAACCGCGCCAACTGGATTCACCGTGGCGGGCTCCAAATAGCCGACCAAAGCAACTTACCTACCTCATAGCCGGATCACCCCCAGGACTGGCGCACCCGACACAAGACCCCAACAGGTCACCGTTGTCTTCAGGTCAATGATTATTTGACCTTCCATCGCCGGAGTAGATCAGCTTGAAGACTGACTGCTTTACTCGCACTCAAGTCCCGTGGATCGCAAGGCTGGTGACCATGCGGCCTTGCACGCAGGTGACCATGCGGCCTTGCACGCAGGTGTTTTTCTTCCACCCGGTCGCGTGCCAATTATGACGACACAATAGCCAATCTGAGGATCAACGAAAACACCAAGGTTATCTATCAAGGCAAGCTCCTCTCCCTTCGACTCGCGGAACCAGCTATCAAGATCTCGCACAGGTTTCGCGGGGAAGGCCGTAAGAACACCTGCCCAGCATCAGCTTTTTACAACTCTAATACTTGATGTTCTCTAGGCCACAGCAAATGCCAACGACACAATCGCATATGGAACACGCATCGTCGGCCCTAACTGCCCTGGAAACATTCCCCTGGAGCAATGCCGGATTTGTATCATGCCCTATAAGCAGTACTCCATGGCATTGTAGGCATTGTCTCAAAGAGTAGCACGCTGAGTTACGAAGCTGTTGGCTCAACCACAAGGGCAGGTTTGGGTCAAAGTCTTGTCGTCGGCATGGGAGGCGACCTGATGCCTGGTAGGTAGCCAATCTTTTGTCTTCTCGCTTGGCTGATACTCATACTCGTTTAGGGACAACACTACGTGACGGACTTGAAGTATTCTTTAACTATGAGGAGACCAAGGGAATCATCGTCATTGGTGAAATTGGAGGTGAGGCCGAGTTGCGCGCCGCAGAAGAAATAGAGGTGTATATCGCCAAGACGCCCAATCCAAAACCGATCGTGACGATGGTCGCTGGGCGAACAGCCCCTCAGGGCAGAACAATGGGCCACGCTGGGGCTGTCCGTCTTCAAGGAGAGGCCACGGCCGAGGACAAAGCTACCTCATTGAAGAAGGTGGGGGCTATTCTTGTGCCGCATCCAGGCGTCATGGGATCGGTGATGAAAGAGCTGTTGGGCAGGTAGATTACTGGGCGAGACTCATGCAAGGGGAGCGAGGTTGATGTCGCCATGCGACTCTACATTTAGACAAAAGATTGCGCTGAAGAGCCACTCTTGGCAGACCACACCGTGGCAGAGAGAGCACTTCGTGATTGGAGAAGACTAGAGTCGTCAGATTGTTAGGAAACAAGACTTCTTGAGCCGGCTGGTTCTGAACAGACCCGCCCGCTATGCTCTGTCTGTAACAGGGCTCTGTGTCTCGACAGTGGCACCTCTGCCCCGATACTTCTTCATGATCCGGTTATTCCACATTCAGACACAGACACAGCTACGGTTGTATAGCCGACCGAATCGTGGAACCACCATTGATTACAAACCCGAACGCCTTTCTCTCTTTTTCGGCCAGCTTCTTGACCCGTAACTTGCGATTACGAAGCCGGTATAAATACACCACCTCTCTTCACCTCGGTCCTGATGCTACGCACCTTCGCAATCGACACCTCTAGCTTTTCAAACATCCCAAGCCGCCATACATCACGCGTCGCTGCAGTCACCCAACATGTCTCAGAACGTCAAAATCATCCCCACCTCCGAGTACGCCGCCGTTGTGGCGGCCGTGCAGCACTACGTCGACAGCCTCATCGGAGCCGATCGTGCCGCCCTCGACCGCGCATTCCACAAGGAGGCCAGCATGACGGGCTGGTCCCCGGACGGGTCCTTGTCGACTGGAAACTACACCAACCTCCATGCCTACTTCGAGACTTATGGACCGGCCAACAACCTCAAGACCCATACCGACGTTCTCGGCATTACTCCCACGACGGCCGTTGTCAGGCTCGATATCGAGGGAGCTCCCGATGCCCCTTACACCGATTTCCATACTCTGTTCAAGAGGGACGGCGAATGGAAGATCATCGCTAAGGCGTTCCATGCCTACAAGTCATGAAGAGTCGGTTATTTGGATAGGGTTTAAGATCTGAGAAATCGGTCTATCATGCTTGCGAGCTTATGTCGCTATATCGTCGGCTATTAGCCAGACATAAAGATATATTATATTATATTATCTTATCTTATACCAAGTTATATTAGTTGTATTGTTTCATTTTATTAAATATTTTCCCCTCTCTCTTTATGTTAAGAACCTATAGATTTGACAAGTAATCAGGCGAGGCCACATTCTGAAATTATTAGAGAGGAGCTAGACTGCAATCTCCGTGCTCAATCCATGGCTTGTCGCCAGTGGCGCCACCGTAATGCACTTCCTGCCGCTTCTCCGGTTATATGAATCAGGGGTCCAGCCTCGGATCTTAGCCGCGATAAGGGCGGATGCTACCCGAGCAGTTTATCTTTTGCTAGTTGAGCCCCCTCATCAACAATACCGGGACCAGACGCGCCCGTTTAACTCCATCATGTCGCCTCCACGCAGACGCGCAAGGCAAGCTTGTCAAGCATGCAACACCAAGTGGATCAAGTGCGATGTAACCGAGCGGCGACCTTGTAACAACTGTTCCATAGCGACATTCGATGCGAGACACGGGAGTCTCGACGAGGCAAGCACCCACGGCCGCCTCGACAAGGACAAGCCCGCCGGTCGACCACCAGGGCCAGCACGGGGCGCAGCACGGAGCCGACCCGTGCCCCCCTGCCAATGACCGTCAAGGAGGGAAGATGGGAGCGACGACGGGTCAGGCCGAATGTCACGCCGGTGTCTACTGCGGGCGGGCGACTCGTAGTCCAGGAAGCCGACTAAGCCGACAATGTCCTCATTCAGACCGACACGGAGACAAGCCCGGCCGATCAGCCGCGAGCCATCATCAGCTTCAAAAACACGACTTTCCAACTGAGTTCATCTACTTGACGAGACTCCTTCAACCAGGCAACCTGCTTATGCCGCATATCAAACCAGCGTGATGAGCAAGTGACCACGTACACGGGCAGTCCAAACTCGTACGACCCGGCAACGCTGGGTGACTCTCTAACAGGAACCTGTCTCTGTGGCTCCATCCAAGTAACCATCACCGACGGCGAACTCTGGACAAAGCGTCGCCGCCACCTCTGCCACTGCGCCAACTGCCGCAAGGTCGCAGGGGGCAACGTCGCGAGCAACCTGAACATTGAGGAGGACAAGGTTCAAATTGTGGACCAGCGAGCAACCCTGAAGAAGTTCATCGACGTCGAAACGGGAAGCGGCACTCCATTGGAGCGGGACTTTTGCTCTAACTGAGGCTGGTAAGTCTCCAGTGGCCATGGCGTTTGGTAGTGCTCCCATGTTGACCTCGCGTAGCCCGGTCAAATCTGTCACACCCCTGCTCCCCGGACGTGTCATGTTCTCCCTCTTCAGGCATGGGCTCCAAAATACAATTCTGCGACGGATAAGGCACCTTCTTTTGCCCGTTGATTCAATGCTTGTCATGACTCCAGCATCTGTGCTCCCAATTCCTTTGCAAATGTCCAACCATGAACATCTTAAGACCCCATCTGCCCTGAGGACCGGCTGGCCTTGGTCGTCCATCCAAACATTTCCAACTGACACACCCGACATCAGCAAGGTATTGTGCTCAGCAGGGCTGGTCTTCCCACCTGAGTAGCCGGCGGCTATACGGCTGGGAGCGGGGCCGGGAATCAGCATGCTAACGAACTAGAGGATATAGCCGCATGCTAGATGTGTTTACCCCATCCGCTGGACAGGATGGCTGGCTTGTCGCGCTCTGCAACATCGGACCTGCTTCGTGCTTAATTATTGTGACTTTTACTCCCAGTTGCACGCAACCGAATCGTGGATCCTGCTTTCGCCGCCTCCCTGGGACAAGCAACCATTTCTCACCACCGTGGCTACAGTCTGTGGCTGATGTTCAAGACAGTCGTTCTTCTCGAGGAACAAGTCCGCGCACGAGACGATCCTCAGCTCGGCGCTCTTTTAGACAGAGTACGGAGACACAGCAAGGCCTTGACCTGCTCAACACGAAGCTGGTGGACCGCTCCCAAATCACCTTCAAAGATGGCTTGCGCGCAATAAGACCATTCAACCGCAACCGACGGAGCCTCGACATGGAAGCCGTGGTAGATTTGGCCCGTTTTAACAAGAGGAATATCTCTGCCTTCGTCTCCACCCACGCCTGGCGGCGTGAAACCCTGTCTCAGAACGAGATCGCCCAGACTATAGAACAAGGAGAGGATTCCAACTGCAAGGTAACTGGAAGTACTAACATCGCAAGTGAATGCGATAGCGCACATCAGAGTCGAACGAACATGTTAACTTATAAATAGCCAATTAAGACCTTGTTTCTCTTTGACGTAGTAAATCGCTACCTTGTCTAAGCAAGCATCCCAATGATGCGCTTAAACCTAAAGTGCCGTCAATCTACTCCTTTACCACGGCCTCGTCGGAATCAGCAAATTGGTCGACCCGCGTGCTCGCAAACTTGCGCGCATTGACTTCTTGCTCAAATAGCATGTCTAGCTCGCCGTACGTGCGGCCCTTGGTCTCGGGAAGGCGTAAGTACGCCCAGATCAGGATGAGGACCACGAGGCCGGCCCAGAACAGGCCCGTCTTGGCCCCCCAGTTCCAGGAGTTGACGCCCAGCATGCGGGGCATCAGAACGCTGTTGATCAACTGCTAGCGGTTAGAGATGTGCATGTCTGGCAGCTGAACATGTGACAAGGACTTACGCCTGCGATATTATTCAAGATACGGGCCAGGACAATGGTCTTGGCCTTGAGACGGGTGGACGGCAGCTCTGCCACAAGAGTGTAGCAGATGGGACCAACGGAAAGATTGTACATGAAGGCATCTGTTGAGAGAAAATCAGCACATGTCCCCGGCGTACAGGAGACGGAAAACGGGGAGGAGGCCAAATCTCACAGAAGATCAGGAGGCTACCAATCGCCCATGATGGGCCAGACATGGATGTCGGCGCAAAGCCTAGTCCACCAATAGCAACCAGGACGACCAGCAGTGAGCTCATACCAAAAAGGTAGATGGTCCTCCTGCCAAACTTGTTCAGTAGAGCCCACGAAAGCACAACTCCGACGGCTCCGATACAATACTGTATCAGGTTGAACGTGAACGAGTTGCCTGTGGACAGGCCAGCCCTCTCGTAGAATTGCACAGAGTAGCCCATCATGGCGCTGCCGCATAGGTTCTGCGCCGTGTACGAGATGGATGCGACCTCTGTTCTTCGGAGATCGGTGCGCTGGAATGCGTGCCAGTAGTTCATGCCGGCCGAGTGCTCCTCCTCAAGCTCGTTCGTGGCCTTCAGCATGGCCACCTGGTCGTCGGCGTTAAAGTCGATACCGGAATTTGATGAGACGAGGCTCAGGATAGACCGCTTGGCGTCCTCGAAGCGGCTTTGGCGGACTAGCCACCAGGGGGACTCGGGGGCGAAGAGGGTGCCGAGGATGATGAACGGCGGCCAGACCCACTGCAGCGCGAAGGGGATACGGTAGGACCACTCGCCCTTCATGGTCAACAGGCCCCTGAGGACGCCGGCGGAGATAAGCTGGCCGATGACCCAGCAGAGGTTGACGTAGGCGGTGAGGTAGGGACGGAGGACGACGGGCGCAATGTCGGAGGCGTAGGCGAGCGCCAGGGTCTGGAAGATGCCCCAGGGGATACCCAGGACGATGTTGGAAGCCAGGAGGGTCTCGAGGTTCTGGGCGAAGAAAGGTATAAAGAGTAGGGCAATCATGAGCATCTGGGAGCCGATCATGGTGCGCCTATAGCCGATGGCGTCGGAGACCCAGCCGTTGAGGTATAGGCCGATGATCTGGCCGCACTGGCCACCGACCTGGATGTATGTTTGCCAGTTGGCCGATATGACCTTGCCGCCTTGACCGTCGGATTCGTTGCCATACTTTTCCTGGAAGCTGTGAGGGAGGTCAGTAGGGCGGCGCTGAATGGGTGTGGTGCTGGCCAGAACGGGAGAGAGGACTTACGAATCGTAACCATAGAAGGCACCCATCAGAGACAGGTCGTAACCCTCCATGATGATTGCTGTGGAGAATAGTAGCGAGAAGCCAATGGCCCTAGGGTAGAGCTTGAAGGAGTCGCTCAGACTAAGGTTGTGCTCGCGGGTGGTAGCATCACGGGCATCGGCCCGCGCTTGCTCATCGTGCTGGGCGTTACCGCCATGCGGGCTATTCTCGGTTGGGGTCGAGACTTTGGGAGAGGAAGCCATGATGACTTGAATTGATGTCAAAGAGTCGGGCTTCGCCTCAATTCAAGAGAGAGATGCAAGTGCGAGTGGCGCGTATGGAGAGAGGCAATGGATTCGCGTTGGTCTGGTGTTCTGGAGATGAGAGACCACGAAATCAAACGGGGGCAACCAGCTCTCTTATAGATTACATAGGACGCATGTCTTGTACAGGTGAATTATAGGCGTGAGGGTGAGATGAGGTCGGCTGTAGAAAGTTTGAAGTAAACCATCTCGCCGGGAAGAAAAACATCGTATGGACAGGGGTTACCCTAACCGAAGGCTGCTCCACGGGGATCATGACGCAAGTTGGGCCTACCCCACACGAGCCTCTCTCCTCCACGGGGGCATGGCGCTCCAGTCAAGTCCAGTTTTTACCCCAGGCCCCTGGACGACCTGGGGCCATTTAGAACGCCGCCTTGTCTCAACGGGGAAATATGCGTCCAACCGCCTTTGCCTAGGGCTCAGTTGTGGATCAGTTGTCGGTCCGACAAGCTGTTGGTGCAGGTGTCATTCTGAGGAGAGGTTGGCTACTAGGTGAAGAAGGGAACTAGTCAGTCTGACAAAAGGCAGAAAGGGGACAGAACAGATCCATTGCTAGGACGCTAATGAAGGCCCCAAGCAAAGCGGCTGCAGATCGCAAGTCACAAGACGGCCCTGTCGTCGGCATGGTCATCCGAGGAAATACACGCTCTTCTTCATCCCAGCTTGTTCGCTGAATTAGCCATGCTCCCGGTGAGGGTGTGAAACTGGCACCATGCTTTGCACATTTGGTTGGCTCAGAGCTGGTACAACTCCCCATCAGATCTCACATCATATGTTCTTCGACCGCCGCTGGCAAGCCACACTCCCTTTTGCCTCCACTCCACATAAAGCCTCTTCATTAACTCCTTGCCTCTAAACAGCGCAAAGCACCGGAGCATCGGCATCTTTCAGTGACGTCAGCATGAGTCTCATTACCACTCGCACAACAGCGCTTACACAAACACGCCATCCGCTAAGTCCCTCACCCCTTTAGCCATGTAACTTTCTAATCCTGCACCAAATCCAACGAATGCAAAGTAGAAGATACATAGATAAAGTCAATTTTTTGTTCAATAGAGCATATTTTAATAGAAATCCTAAGTATTGTTATATATGTCTTTACTCAGATTGTTATATAAGTGTATTATAAGAGTTAGAGTAGTATTAAAGTGTAAGGGTTGGCGTACGCAGGGTGACTCAGAAGGTAGGAGTCATTGTGTATTGAGACTTCCACTTGGCGAGCTCTCTACGAGGGCTCGCCGAGCTTCCTAATGTAGGTTCTAGGCTAGGGCTAGGTCAGGTGGTCTAGCCCCACTAGGACCTTTAAGGGTCTTAGGCTCATCTCCTTACAAATATCCTAAGTGAATATATATTTTATTAGTAGAACACGCACTTCAGTGCAAGAACACTACCCAAGAAAATGATATCTCAGCACAGTTAGAATAAGAGGGCAGAAACAGAGACTGTACAAGCCCACGGGATAATGGAGGAATAATTTTGAGACCATAAGAATGATCAAAAGTAAAGGAATTCAGTAGTGGTCAAAGATAGCAGAGAACGTTTAAGTTGATCGTAGAAACAGCTAAGATTATAGCAAAAGATAAGACAGAGAAATGACAGTCTGATAAGTGATAAAATTCATGAAGAAGAAAGATATGATTCTTACCAATAAGTAGCAGTCTTAGTCCCTTAAGTAGGTGCAGCCAATTGGTGCTGCCCTTGCTAGCATTAAACCCCAAGTGCATAAATCCTTCAACACAGTATATATATAACATAGAGCAACAGTCTTTGAGAGTGCATCAGTCCTAGAGCACTGTTGCTTAAAGAGCGATATTGTTCTTGTAAGTGGTGGTCCTCCTATGATTAGGAAAGTAGAACGTGGGTATGTT
Organism: Neonectria sp. DH2; assembly: GCA_003934905.1. Taxonomy (NCBI): domain Eukaryota; kingdom Fungi; phylum Ascomycota; class Sordariomycetes; order Hypocreales; family Nectriaceae; genus Neonectria; species Neonectria sp. DH2. Next base: position 173,004 of record RQWH01000015.1, on the reverse strand, counting down.
ATAGTTCTGCTGATTGTGACCGCCTGGTCCCAACCGAGGCTATGATAATAGAGTTATAATTCAATGTCTAATAGAAAGAGTTTATCTATGAGAAACGCTTTAAAAGAGAGCTTCTAAATGCATTCTATATAGCTCTTATAATATAGATAGCACAGTATCTTGAAGAATAACCACTAAAGGAGCTTCCTGATAAATAGTAAAAACAGCCTAAAAACACCTAAGGAATAAACAGACTTAGCTCTTGGAATCTTAGCACATCATTAGCTCCTTATCTCCGAACCTCCTGATCAGTGTCCCCCGCCGTCTGAATCAGGAGACGTGAGTGTCACCAATCCCCGTGGGGAATTAAGTCGTTCATTTTTACCCCAGCTCGTGTCGGACCGACAGTGCTATTTTTATCCACAGCTCTTGTCGGACCGACATGGGGAGAACCACTTTCGTTCATCCTTCCCTATTGTGCAGCGAGGCCAACTGACTAATACCAATCGCAAAAGGTGCCACCGCTTTTGCGAGCGGGGAATAAGTCTTAGCAAGGATATCACAGTCAGGTGACCAGTCGTCAGACAATTCGGCATATAAAAAGGTACGTAAGTTTGGTTTGAACAGGAACGAGGTCAGCATCGAATTTGCAACGACACGAATCACTATGTCTACCGATGACTACGACTGGGACAAGCTCTTCCCTGGCGTACACATTCCTCAGGCAAAACCCGATCCCCCTAACGTCCCAGACCATCTGGAAGTTCGCCTTCAGAGCTACCCTGCCTTGGGCGAAGTTGCTGTCTTGAGAGACGGCGATGTTTCCTTCTTGGCAGTGCTGGAAATCCCCAAGTTTCGCGCGGATGAGCCTTGGGAAGTCAACCTCTGTTACACATCCAATGATCGAGACAGGGAATATCTGCCTCTCTCGCCGGTTCAGAGTGGCAAAGAACCCCAGGCGATTCATGCAAAACCCCACCACTTGACTCGATTCTATTTCGACACCTCTTTTGCATTTTCTACGTCCTTCCGCTTCTCATTTCTATTTCGAAGTGGTGGAAATGAGGCGTGGCGGTCCATACGAGATGAACAGGGGCTCGAAGATGGACATGTCATCATCATTGATCCAACGAGCCCATCGAACGTTGACCATTCCTTAGGTGGCATCGTTCCAGATCTCAACGCAGCGTGGGACATCGATCCACAACCAGACCAGACTTCAACCATTCAATCATGGATCCTCAGAGCTACTCTACAAGGTGCCGATGGAGACAGCACAGCTGATAGCTTTGAAATTGGGACTCCATGGGGCTCTTTCCTAAAGTAAGCAGAAAATCATCAACTCTCAGAATATTTGCTCTGACGGCACTGTTGTGAGCCCCGATCCTTCTCTTAGGCTGGCTGACTGGGGTCATAGATGGTTCGCCATCGTACGCCTCTTTCCTTACTGGATTGCTCCGCGACAAGGCAAATCGCAGTTCACACTTGACAAGGATGCAATGTTGTGCTCATTCCTGGGTCCCCATGGAAAGCACCTGGTGTTTTTAGCCTTGAATGGGGGGGATGAGGTTGTCTCTGGATTTCGGTCGACGCCTGAGGGAGCCATCACCGTCTATGTACTGATGCCACAGTCACCTCGCAAATACGGTTTGCTGATGTATTCACTAGGCACGAAACGACGGAAGCTCGGAGTCAACCGTCACCATTGCCATTGCGGCTGGAGACGATTTTGAAGCTGCAGTTGCAATCGTCATGTCGCTTGCGAAATCCTTTGTGGCCCAAGCAAACAATGACCAGGATGGTGTGGTAGCACCTGTGACAGACACGGCTCATTCCCAGGGCATGGAAGACTGGTATGATGGGTTAGGATATTGTACGGCTTGCCTCCTTCCTGTGTTACCTAACAAGAGCGATCCCGGTTAACGAGTCTTAGGCACCTGGAACGCCATGGGCCAGGATGTAACGGGCGAGAAGATACTTTCAGCCTTGTCCAAATTGGAAAACAGCAACATCAACATCACGAATCTCATAATCGACGACGGTTGGCAGTCCGTTGACAACAAAGAAAAAGGCCAGTTCGAGCGGGGAATGGTTGAATTCGAGGCCAAACGAGATGGTTTCCACGGTGGACTGAAGTCAACGGTCTCTCTCATTCGGAAGAACCACCCGAACGTCCAACATATCGCAGTATGGCATGCCCTACTTGGATACTGGGGGGCATATCTCGGAACGGAGAGATCGCGAGCAAGTATAAAACTGTCGAAGTTGCTCGTGAAGATGCTGACCCCCGCAATCTTCCTGAGGGAGGAAAGATGTTAGTGATTGCTAAGGACGACGTCCTGCGATTCTACGATGAATTTTACCAGTTTCTATCAGATGCAGGCATTGACGCCGTCAAGACGGATGCCCAAGGTATGGTCGATACCTGGGTCAGCCCCTCAGTGAGAGCCGAACTCACCCCATCATACCTTGATGCATGGTCTCAATGCAGTCGCCATCATTTTGGCATCAGGTCAATTTCTTGCATGTCGCAGACGCCTCAAGCTCTGTTCCGGTGCTACCTTCGCGAAGACCAGAGCAAGACTGTCGTGCGGAACTCTGATGACTTCTTCCCCGAAGTTCCAGCCTCTCATCCTCTCCATGTATGGACGAACGCACACAACAGCATCTTGACGCAGCACTTGAACGTGCTCCCGGACTGGGATATGTTCCAGACCGTCAACCAGTACGCAGGATTTCATGCTGCGGCGAGATGTATGAGCGGTGGCCCTGTCTATATAACAGATGTACCTGGAGAACACGACACAGCTCTCATTCGGAAAATGACTGGCACGACGCCTGATGGCAAGACAGTTATTCTCAGGCTGAGTTCGACTGGGAAGTCAATTCAACCCTATTCTAGTTATGAGGACGACTTACTTTTGAAGTTGGGAGCTTACCACGGTCAGTCCTCTCCAGCATCGAGTGAGAGACCTGATGACGCTGAAACACTTACAGGACCATTGAGATCACCGGTTCTTGCCGTCTTCAACATATCAACCCGCCCACTTACGGAGCTTCTGCCACTCTCATCCTTCCCTGGCGTCGAGTCCAGACAGAGCTATGTCGTCCGAGCTCATTCGACTGGCACGATTTCGGTGCCAACGGAAGAAGGAAGTAGCTCGTCATCGGCAGTGTTTGCCTCGTCGCTCAATGTTCGAGGCTATGACATATTTACAGCATATCCACTTCAGATGTTTACAGACGGATGCGATGGGCAGATTGGCATTTCTAACATGGGTCTTCTGGACAAAATGACAGGCTGTGCAGGAGTCATTGCAAGCTCCATCGAATTATGCCCTAACCAACGACTTCTACTCACCACTGAACTGAAAGCGCTGGGTACTCTCGGTAGGTTCTGTTCAGTCGTGAGCTTTAGACCCTGTGCTGACATTGTAAAGGGATTTACATTACGCTACTTCCGGACTTGATTGTTGGGGATACCATCTCGATCTCGGTTTTTGGACATTGTCTTGATGCCTTTTCGCGAGTCTCTACTATTGATACTCGCATACTGGAGGTCGACCTGGAAGTCGCGTGGCGGCAGATGAGCACTATCTTTCAAAAGAAGTCGTCAGTGCAGGTCTTGGTTTCCATACAGTGCCAATCCGCTTAGCTTTCATTTAGCTTCCACTCGACCGGCTCAGAGTACTGTTAGTGACCTGGAATAAAAGCGGTCTATTACTGTGTTATGAGACATTGGACATATTGATAATACTTAGTGTAACCTCCCTACTATACCAATTACCCCTTATAGTTTGCCAAATTACACACTTTCCATCCGTGCGCCCATCCCTTGCCCCTTGTAATTTGGCCAAACTATACACTTTTCGTCTGTGTATATATAGGCCTTCTAGCTACTAGTATTATTAACTCTTAATAATAGAAAGTGGAGAGTGTATAGGAAATTGGGCATATAGTTAAACTGGATTAGAAAGGTAGGTCAAGTACATGTGATTGAGCCCACGAATCCCCCGGTAGTTGTTGCTGCCGGGACCAGTGTCATGCCCTTATCCAGTTCTGTCGTGTTGCAGCGTTGAACTTAGCGACTCGGCGACGGCTGCGGGTGTAAGAGTTAGGGTGACGTTCCTAACCTTCAATAGACCAGCCAGCCGTTAGGCCAAAAGATCAACCAATTCAAGTAAGCCACGTTACTGAATCGCGCCACACAATAGGTTATAAGGAGCCGGGCCTCGCGGCGACCCTGCAGCGAGCCCGTGCAAGCCTCCAGCCAGCGTATCTCCTTACAGCGAGCTGTCTGATTGCTCGCTTAATTGATAACTGTATCATAGTTAGTATGCCGGAAGCGTATAAAGCGTAGGTTACTAGGGTGTATGTATGTAGTGGATAATTTTGTGTTTGTTGCAAAACTAGCATTATCCCTGCTAGTTAGCCGCAGAAGGGGGGGAGTCTTGATGTTTGGAGGCTAAATCAAGTTCCGATCATCCTATGAATGGACAAGGTCTTGGCGAAGTTTTATTCCTAACTCAGTCTAGTTCTCTGAGCTTCCATCACGATCTCAAGACTCCTACAAGCTTTTACTATTACAGAAGTAGCTTGCTAGCACTACCAGCGCAACAGGAAAAACTGCCAACTTGGTTGGCAAATCATAAGGCCCAGCCTTGCGGCCTAAGGTTATGCCCTATACTGAGACTACTACTCAAACACAGCTGTATTAGGCATCGCCAGCAGCCTCATCTTCAGGATGACTGTGCTATAAAACAGGCCTTTCTTCATACTTGTAATATGTCCCCTCTTACCTTCTTTTATAATCGAATTAAGTACGGTTTTATGTTCCAACCTACCTGTGCAATATAGGTATTATAAAAAGTCGCTAATTACTTAACTGACTTTAAGCTATGTCATAAAAGAAAATAAGATTATTACTCTCTATATAACGCTACCTATTTATATATTATTTATCCTTGAGCTATTTAATATTAGCTATTTTAGCCCGCTGGGAAAAAGCATAACGTTAATAAGAAGCGAGTTAGATAGCGCATTTTACACCTTAGATCCGGTATTTTACTCTTTGTAATAAAGACTTATAAATTATATTATATATTGTAAAGCTTATAACTATAGTTCACTAGTTATAAATTTCTTATACTTATATATTAGATTTATATTAGATTTTCTAAGATTTAAAACAATATAGTTGTATAACTATTATAAACTATTAAGCCGGATATAGCCAAACAATGAAGAGTCAGTTACACCGGTCCTTGTGCTTAACCCTGCTTGTTTCACAGATCAGGCTGCAATGAAGAAATTTGGGGCTGAGATGTGGTCGAACGTATCCGTGCGATGAGTTCAAACTGAAATGGAAATCTGACTCCGGCCGATGACGTACAACCGCGCGCGATCGGAGACTCAGGCCCCTGACAAAGATGACAAAGACCGCGAGCGCGGAACACGTTGTGCTGCGCCATGTTAGGATCAGCGTAAGGCCCGACTCTTCCTAGCTTCACGGGTGTTCAAGCGCGTGACAACCCCCTCTTCTAACCTCGCAACCCCCTGGCCTTCGGATATGCCGAAACTTCCACTATCATTAAGGTATTTCAAAGGACCCGCGCTAGCCATTCCACGCCTGCCTCCAAACATTATACTTTCTTAGTCCACTGAGACAATGGTTCCAATTGCATATTCATCATCTCACATTACAAAGCCTGGGTCTGTGGGTCTCCTAATTGTGATGTCTCGGCGGTTGATGGCACGTTTCTGGGGCCCGACATCCTGGCAAGAAACCCCCCATGTCAGATACAACCCTTGCCTCATTACAAATCTAGCTTTGGAAGGCGACGAAGCGTGGGCTGTAAATTTTGAAGGCAGTTTCCGGCCAGTGACCAAGCAGACTGATAATGGGCTTGAACTGGGCATATAAACCAGCCAGCAGCCAGGTTTAATCTGGGTATCTGCGAAAGCTACTACGACCGGACCTCCCTAAGATAAATATCAAAGGGTTATCAGGGAACAATGCATTGGACCTCGTGGATTACTTTGGCCGCCGTCGGTCCAGCCCTTGGTTGTTGCAACCCACGGGACGAACGCGATAGCACTACATCAAGCTCGATGACAGCGCAGTCCCTACTCACCCGAGGGATCGAAGCACTGGGAGGATCGGAAGAGATGTCCAAAATTACCTCCTTGACCTATGTGGGCGGAGAGTACGTTTTTCTCTCTCAGTGGCTATGAAATGCGGTTTGTGGCTGACAATTGATCTAGAATTTATCGGACGAAGTCGATGCTAGAGACATTCAGCCTGATCGGAGTCGATAATTCTGTCTCCACAGCGGGAGCACAGAATGTCTCCTTCTCTTACCATGGGCTCTCTATTCAACAGCGAATCGATAGGGCCCACCAACTAGACGGTATGTGCAAGAAGATGATAAGGGGGTTAACATTTCAGAAAAGACGAGCGTTCTAAGTACTTATTATTATTATAGCATATTGGACATTTGCTCGACCGACGCTTCAGCCGGTTGACTTCTCTTTAGTCGTCCATGGAGGAGATGACGGCTTTGCTGCGGTTGTCAACGGAAGTATCTCGATGTTTGCCCCTGATGCACCGCCCTCTGGCTACACGGATGGTAAGAGTCGACCCGCATCCCAAGAAACTTGGAAAAGAATATTAACTCAAGACAGGATTCTTGGCTGCTTACCTTATAAGAGAAGCACACAGGATGTCACCCTTACTGTTGCTTGAGGTATACGGCTCCTGCCACTGCTGGTACACCTTGCATTATTATTGACGAGTTTAGATGATATCGAATAATAAGTCCACTGTGCGCCAAGAAAAAGTCGATATACACGTGTCATTGCCAGCAGGTATAAAGCCCATGGCTGTTTCAGATCTCTCACCAGAAACTAATAATCAATTTGCCCAGTCCATGATGCAGTTCTCAACTTGACCGTTATTTTCGACCCTGAGACTTGGCTACCATACATCATCCGCTCCCACGAAAGCCACGGAATTTTGGGTCAATCAACGCAGGATCTAGTGGTCCTAGGATACACCTCTGTGAATGGCGTGCAGTTCCCTACAAGATTCAAGTCTATATACAACGGGCATAAGGTCTTCGCAGATTACGCGATCAGCGAAGTGCTCGTCAATGTCCCCGTCGACATGGCTTTCGAAACTCATGGCGGCCGCCAACTGGAACACGTCCCAACTCAGAGCACTAGCTATAACTTCGCAGAGATCGGCGAGTTTTACGAAAGTCATGTCTGGTCTGGGCAATACAGTGGAACTCTGCCAAATCTCACTGCGCTTAACCCCTACCCCGAGCTTCCGGGATTATGGACACTCACATTCCAGGATGCGAACCTTTACCGACAGCTGGTGTACGAGTTTGAGGACTTTGTTGTTGTTCTGGACTGTCCCCCGCACCAGAGTCATCTGGTAATTCAATGGGTAAAGGAACAGCTCAAGAAGCCTCTGAAATATGTCTGGGTAGGTACCACAGCATCGGAACGTACGGATAAGAACCATGTTGACTGTCTAGCCATCTCATCATCATCATGACCATGCTTTGGGAGTTCGTGACTACGTTGCAGCTGGAGCTAAAGTCATAACGCTTGACTTTGCCCGCGATTATTACTCCGCAGTTCCACGAGATATGTTTGTCACATATAGGTATTTGCCACTCTATAATTTCATCTCATTACGTCCTTTGCTGAGATGTAAATCATCACAGTACGAAACGACCATTCATTCTTCGCGACAACACCATGCAGGTGGCATTTGTACACATGAAGCGGTCCGTCCATGCAGCGGACTACGCATATGCATATGCATCCCCAGCCTGTCCGACAGCCAACAGCACAACGGTTATATTCGACGCTGATGATGCCTCTCCTGCTGGCCTTACACTTACCGACCATTCTGTTCTTTTGGCAGCCTTGAGCGAGTTGGCACATGACGGAGCTTCTAAGAATTCGATGTAAGCTGTACAAACTCCAATTCCACGAGCCTACTGACTTACTTTTGGCAGCTTTCATCCCGCACACAGTGATGGAGTGCCCTTCCAAGACATAATCGATGCGACTGGATACTACTACCCCAACCATACGGCCTTGGATTTTAACTACCTCCGGTCAAGGTGCTAGGAAGCCACTTGACATTTGTTGACATGGGTACAGGCTGGCTCACCCTGTGGATAAGTCCGAGCTAAGATCCGCGATCACCACCTATCGTGCCTATTCCGCGGAGGGTATATGATACACCAATATGTAGACAACCATTTATTGCTTAGAACTTAGCTATAACTCCTCAATCATTACTATAAATTAGGTATACTAAGCAACGTATGGCATATTAGCAGACGTGAATATCATGGCTCAGCATAACACCCTGATTCTAATGCTGTTTTAAAATAACTATGGCCCACATTGACCAGTTTGTCAACCGAACTGTCATCCGGCTGCGAAGCATATTTCAAGGCTTTGAAGGTAGCTCCTCTCATACATATTACCGCCATCCCATAACCTGTGCTAAGGCAGCTCTGACCTACTCTGGTTTTCCCGTCATATATGATTGAGCCAACTGTATTAGTAGGGCATGTTGACAAATTCTAGTTGGGCTGCTTGAGCACAACATATGGAATGCTTGTCAGACCCCAAACCCCCTTGGGTTCTCAGGCAGCTTTAGGGTAACTCCGGACTCAGATCTAGTCCCGGCCGGGGTAGAGTATCAATGAGCTCCTGTGGTTGGCATGATGCTTTGTAAGGTACCGAGAGCTGCCTCGGCGCACCCGGGCGCCTCTCTCGGCTCTGTAGAGAGACTGATAAAGAAGCTTGAGAATCCTGATCTTGATGTGCCGCGGCAAAAGGGGCGCCCGCGGACGTTAGCCGACGAAGAAGATGAGGTCGTCGCCTTCATTATCTGGATAGAAAGACCATGCTTTCCAGCCTCCAAAACAGAGATTGAGGATGCCGCCAGCGCGCTACGATACCGCATAGATCCCTTGACCAAACCAGTTAGCAAGATGTGGTATTCCCGGTTTCGTCAGGACCATCCTGAACTCAGAAAGACCCTCATGAAGGCCGTAGAGAAGTCTCGTGAGTCCTGGGAGATCGCCGGCGCCGAGAATCCCAAGGAATTCTTTAATGGACTTACAAAGACCATCAGGAAGTTCAGAATTGGCACCTCTGAGTTCTGGAGCGAGGATGAGAGCGGAATTCGGATGGGCTGCTTACGAGACCGCGTGGAATGCCTCATCGTACGCACAAGACGGCAGACTCGATTCCAGACTCTTGATCCAGCAACCGCGAATCATTTACCCTCGTAGGTGCAGGCAGCGCTTCTGGCGACACGATTCCGCCTTGGATTCTCTTCCAGATGTTTCCAACGCTAGATTTCGCCTATATTGAAGCTGATCCGCAGATCTGCTTTGCCCAGTCGGAGTCAGGGTTCAATGACGGCGAGATCTGCTTCGAGTGGGCGCTACTCTTCAACCGTAACTCGTGGAGGAAGTCTGCTACGGCTCACAGCCGTGGAGTCACGTGGGGGGAGTTGTTTGGCTGTGATGAGTGTCTCAGGGATTCTGTTCTAAAGCATGTTAAATACGATACGCCGCCAATCTTTCACGATGAAGATGACGGCATCTTTCGACTCCTCTGGTTAGATGGCTTTACCGGGCATGAGATCTTCAAGTTCAGAGAGTATGTTGCTAAGTATACTATCATCGTCGCTCCCTTACCGCCTCGAACAACACATATTCTCCAATCTTTACATGTAGGAGTATTCCAGCCGCTGAAAAGCGCACATCAGAAGAAGCTCCGCCAAGCGCTCCGCAAAGGCAACATTTCTTTCTCTCTCCTTGACGTTATGAATGGTTTCCAAGTGAGTGAATCAACCGTGTTTTTCTCATAAGAATACTTACTAATTAGAGGCATAAAACAGGAAGTATTTGACACTGGTTTCACGGCACATCACACCATCTCAGGATTCGAAAAGAGCGGCAATTTCCCCCCAATTCAGAGCCCCCGCTCGCCCACCTCCTCAGGAAACAGATAAAAGCTCAGAAGGCTGTGAACCCTGCTTATTCCTCGCTCTTACTCGTTTCCAACGCGCCTCTGATACCGCGAAGCACGTCACAGAGAAGTATCACGACCTCCTCAGCTCTCCAATACGCTCCGGGTTACGGCAAGTTGGGGAAGTCGTTACTGAAGCTGTTCTATTTGAGAATACGGTGACTGCCTACGTTGATGACCGGAGAATGCGTATCGAGAAGCGTTATCACAAGAAGAGAAGGGGAAAAAGAGCTAAGCTGCAAGGAGACTTCTCTCACAACGTGAGTCTCGCAGAACGTCGCCAGCAGTAGAAGGATGTCATCGGCGGAACTCGGGAGAAGGAATACAAGGCGCAAATTCGCGCTGCACGGCGGATTCTTCGTCAAAAGATGGATAAGGTTCAGGAGAAATGATGGGCGGGCCCCGCAAGGATCAGGTCTCTAATTATGTGGTGCTCGGACGCTTTAACGTCTTGGCGGGTTTTGTGACCAAAAGGGGTAAGTGAGCAACCACCGGGTGTTTATGCTTCGTTCAGATCATGGAAATGTGGGTTTTTCTTTTAGAGGCAACCGAGCGGATCATGCTGCAGATGGACTTCTCCCATGCCTGCGTCCTCCCTGCTACCTCTCCTGAGATTCCTTACAAGGACTTGCCATTGCAGCTGTGACTCCGAGGGCTAAGCCACTTCAAGGGCCTCTCTATGTTTAGAATATTTTCCATCCTTCAGAAGCTCCTCGTGCTGATCCGTGTCGCTGTAGGACTGCTTCTTTACTGGCCCTTTGTTTCTAGCAGTGTGGAATCCTTTTGAGTTATTCCCATTTTAATTTCTAAGCAGGCCAGAGAAAAACAAAACCATAGCTTTTGAGTATCATCTATTCCTCGTGTTTGGCACATCTTCGTGATTCTTTCGCTGTGGCTTTACTTGGGCTTGAGTGTGTCGTATTCAGGTGCATAAATTGACTAACCCCGTTCACGGAAGTTCAGAAGAAAGTACCAGGACCCGTACGGAGGCCCGCTCGGTTCATGATGTCACGTTTTCGGCCTGTCTTTGTAAGATAAGTTCCGAGGCCATTCGGATGATAGTCTGCTCCGGGACAACACAACCCCGAAATGCCCTCGACGCTCGTCACACGTCCTCGAAGATGACCGACACTTCCGAACAACTGCAGTACTTAAGGGTACAACAGATGCGTTAAAAGTCTACAGAGGATGAGCAAGCATATCATCATCATTCAACTCAAGATACTCTGTTCTTTTTCGTTTCTTGGAACTCGCATCTTGTCTGTGCTTGTTTTATCATAATGGCGCCTACTCACGTCGGTATTCTGGTCTATGATTACCAGGCCATTGATGTTGTCGGCCCAATTGATCTCCTTCACTCGGCCAATTCTGGGTTCCTGAAAGTGTCCAAAGTGTTTGGCCCCATCGATGATGACGCTATCTCTCGGGCTCCAGACTTTGTTTTTCACCACGTTGGCATCACGAAAGAGCCTTTCCACCTATTCACTAGCGCCATTACCCTTACCCCGACTACGACAGTGGATGAGTGTCCCGAGCTGGATATCATCTTGCTAGGAGGTCCGAATCCCGAAGGCTTCAAGTTGCACCCGAAATACGTTGACCTCATCCGTCGACATATCGATGCTGGAAAGTTGCTTTTTACCACTTGCACTGGCTCAGCCGTACTCGCGTCTACGGGTTTTCTAGATGGAAAGAACGCAACTATCAACCACGCTGAGTATAAATGGGCGAAAGAGAATTATCCTGCCGTCAACTGGACTAAGGAAAGAAAATGGGTCGTCGACGGGAATATCTGGACCGGAGCTGGTGCTGTTGCGGGAATGGATATGCTTGCGCATTGGCTCAAGGAGCAATTTGGACCGGATATTCTGACCTATGCTGCCCGGAATCTGGACTACGAGCCTCGAGGCGTCGATGGTGTGTCACCTGTGATTCCCAAGAGATATGACGAAAGCGGAAAGCAGATCAGCACCCATGAATTTTTCTATCATTAGGGTTTGTATTTTGAACAAGTAGCTTGGGTTTCACTCAATCTTATAAGTCATGTTATATAGTGAGATTCAACGAGCTTTTTACCTCTACGACCTCAGCGGCGTCCAAGCACCCTCAGTAGTAAAGGCCGTAAGTTTCTTATCGGCCGCTGTGTTATCATTCTCCCAAATCTATCTAGATAGCCCATGTATTGATAGTAAACCGCATTTTGAAAGAACTGTTAGGAAAAAAGGAGATATTTAAATATATGAGACTACCTAAGGGTGTAATAGTATTAGAGAGATGGTGCGGGAGACAATATCTGGTGACTTGGAACAAGCGACTGGGTAAGGAACCGGGAAGAGAGGTCTGAAGCCACAACTCGTAACACGACGTCCAAGTGAACACTGACAAAACTTTGACAGCCACTCTTGGACAAGGGTGACACAAGATTAGTACATTCTGGTCCTATCGTCAGACGTGCAGCGACCCGATTGAAAGCATCGTACATCGAGGCCAAACAGGTACTGTAATATGTCCAAGTTGAGGTAAAACCTTGCATTCCTTCCTAAGCACGACGAGTGATCTTAAGGCTGCATTAGCGGCCCTGCTCACTATCCATAGTGCAGGGGTCTAATATGGACTGGTCTACCACGATCGTGGTGGAGCGGTGTAGATCGTGTGACACTAAAGGCTTGGCGAAGAAAACTACCATAACGGGCTAGTGCTAGGCGGGATGACCCCTGGGGCTGACCTCTTGTTAGACTAAGTGGCCTTCTTCTCCCCCGCAATTTCCTTGACTAGTCCCTTAACTTCCTCGTCGCTCATAGCCTGGACGCCCAACAGCTCATTGTCGGTCTTTTCAAGCTTCTGAATGTAACCCGGCGTAGAGATGGAATATCGGATGATGTCACCAATGACTTGCCAGTCTACTTGACCAGCCTGCAGCTGAGACATGGCCTTGTCAAACGCATCGTTCATATCTCGCTCCTGTGTCCGCCAACCTTCCTCGCCCAAAGCCTGCTTGGCGAGGCCCGCAAGCTCTCTCTGAGACTTCTGGATATCGCAGATGTAACAAATTCGGTTCTTGGTTTCCTCCGACTTCGAAAGAGCGTTTGCGACAGCAATGCCCACAGACGAAAGAGTCGTCCAAGGAACCACCATGTTCCCGTCGTTAAGATAGTCAATCTTCTTGTTGCCAAGATCAATTCCAACAAATGACATTCGAAGACCCCAATCAAGGAACGCATGGTTGGAGATGGCCGTCCAGGTAATCTTGTTGTCCCTTGCAAGCTTCTGGATATGCTCGAAGGCCTTCGTCTTTCCTTGAAAGGGGGGAAGGGCTCGTGACTTTGAGTTCATTGGGTCGGAGCTAAACTCGGCAGGTATCATACGATAAACACCAGCTGCGACGGCGGCATCCACCATCCGGATCGACACACTGGGATCAGGAACCGAGGTCGCATCAATGAGTGCATCCTGTCCCTCGAGGGCTTCTGCCAAAGCCGAGCCAGATTCAAAGTCGACCACCTTGACAGTGACGCCAGTGGGCAAGTCGTTTAGTTCGTTTCGAGCAAGGAGAGTCACACGAAAGCAACCTTTCTGGACCAAAGCTTGCAAGATGCGAGACCCCAGGTTGCCGTTGGCCTAAGACAGATTAGCCCCCTCTATGAGCTAGGCGAGAAAAAGGATGGACAATACCCACCCCCGCAAGAGCAACGTTCTTAATCTCATGCACCATGATGCAACAAATAGAATGATGGTGTAAATGTCGAGGTAGTGATGGTGAGTATTGCGCAGGATTGCAGTGGTAGTAGTGATGATATATGTCTACAGTGTCAGGGTTCCATGGTACTTTTAACTGTAACTCTGCCCTTCCTTCAGGGCTGTTGAAGTGAAGCTGCTGTCATGCTGAGTTGGTCATGGGTAGTCTAAGCATTATTCAGCGTCATAGAAAGCATATTATGTGGGACTTGATTACGAAGTCGACGTAGTAGGCTTAATTCATTACTGTCTTCAGAGTCTAGACCTCTTGGGGCTATGCACAAGTAATGCGGTGAGACTGAAGACGCAGCTCCATATTGGAAGCCCCGACGATCCGTGTGCTAAGGTCTCGCGTTGGCATCGGGTTTGTGACAAATTCGACCGATGCGGTTGAAAAACTGTCCGAACAGCAAGTTTAGCCCCTGCATTCCGATTTATGCCCGCAGACATCTGATAATCCATGATCTGCGAGTAGAGCAACCCAAGGAGACAACTTCACGTTGGCATCGACCAGCTCTTCTCTCTGTTGGATAGATCTTTGCAGTCCCCAGATGCTCAACTTCCACGGTCATTGGGTTCTATAGACAGATCCAATTCGAAGACATCGGTCAATATCGGCAGAAATATCGTAAGAACCCAGCTTGATCTTCCTTGCGTCACCAAGAACTCACAATAGCAAATAGAAAAGCAATGGAACCGACAAGCAGTGATCAGTATTACAACCTAGGCCACTATCAACACAAAGTAGCCACCACCTCGTCTGAGGCGCAGACATGGTTCGACCGAGGCCTCCTGTGGGCTTTTTCCTTCAACCATGAAGAAGCCTTTAGGTGTTTCCAGCGGGCTATCAAGCATGATCCAGAATGTGCCATGGCGTACTGGGGAGTCGCCTACGCCATCGGTCCCAACTACAACAAGGCCTGGATACGTTACGATAAAGATGACCGGGACAACACTATTAAGAAGGCCACAAACGCTCTGGCACATGGCCAGAAAGCACGAAACATCCGCCCAGTTGAGCGAGCGCTGATTGAGGCCCTCTCCAATCGGTTTCTGTCGGCGGCAGAGGTCCCGGAGGATTTGGGGTCATTAGATCGTGCCTATGCCGCCGCGATGCGCTTGGTATACAAGGAGTTTGGCGACGACGCAGATGTCGCCATCTTATTTGTCGAAGCCTTGATGTGTATCCGCCCCCGTGGGCTTTGGGACCTTGCAACTGGCAAGCCAACCGGACCAATCACCCTTGAAGCCTTGGATATCCTCGAGACTCGCCTAGCAAAGGCTGGCCGCGATCATCCCGCCTTCTGTCACCTTTATATCCACATGGTCGAGATGGCTCCATTTCCCGAGAAAGCCGTACCTGCCGCTGACCGACTGCGCCGTCTCGTTCCTGACGGTTCCCATATGCAGCATATGGCAACGCATATTGATGTCGCTTGTGGTGACTGGCGTCGTGCGATTGACTCAAATCGCGATGCCATGATCTCGGATGACATCTACTTTGCTCGCGAGAAGAGCTCCGTTCTATATACTGTGTACAGGAGCCACAACATGCACGTGCTTGTGTATGCTGCCATGATGGCGGGCCGATTTCAGGATGCTTTGTCTGTCGCAAAACGTATGCCGGATATTCTCCCGCCAGAGTTCCTTTCAATCAAATCTCCGCCAATGGTGAACTGGGCCGAGTTTCAAGTAGGATTGATTGTCCACGTGCTTATTCGGTTCGGCCGCTGGGAGGATTTACTCGAACTTGAGATCCCGAAAGATCAGCAACTATTCAGTATCACGACGGCAATGATTCGATACGGTCGGGGCATCGCTCTGGCAGTTCTTGGGCGGATAAAAGAGGCCGATGTAGCTCGGGTTGAGTTTGAAACCGCTCGCCGTGGAGTACCAGCAGATCGCACATGGGGGATCGCTTGCGCAGCAGAACCGGTTCTCAAGGTTGCATCGCGGATGCTAGAAGGCGAACTTGAGTATCGTAAGGCTAACTACGAGAAGGCTTTTGCTCTTCTTCGCGAAGGCGTTGAGTTGGAGGATGACCTTCCCTACGCGGACCCGCCTGTTTGGATGCAACCGGTTCGTCACGCATTGGGCGCACTGTCGCTCGAGCAGGGTCAGGTCAAAGAGGCAATGCAGATTTATGAGCAAGATCTGGGGTTGAGTGACGAGCTTCCCCGTCGCAAAGCCCGTATCAATAATGTTTGGGCGTTGAGCGGGCTCTATGAGTGTTATACGCTGCTCGGCCGGCATGGCGAGGCACGAAAGATTCGCTTCCAACACGACATTGCCGTAGCTGCTGCCGATGTTGCGGTGGGAGTGTCGTGTTTCTGCCGACTCTCAGCAGTCAAAAAAACCTCGTGTTGTGGCTGAGAAGGTTGCTCAGACAAGGCTGGCTAGCTCAACTGGCTGGATTCAGGACTGGTTTCCTAAGTGTATGGATGGATAACTCGCTAGCTGACAAAGGACACGGGGCGATTCCAAGACTCTCTTGTGAGCAATATGGGCTATTCACTGTTTTTATGATCAGCCTGTAGATATTCAGGTAATTATACTAGTGATGGATTGATGCTGCGTCCTAAGAAATTGTTGACAATCATGAGATCAAAGGTGATGCTTCGTGCATGAAAACCTCCGTCACAATAGCCAAACGATATGAGACTGTTGTTGGTCTTCTAAAAGGCTAAGCTTACGAGACGACGATTCTGAGCTGAGTGCATACGGCTTAGGTGTACAAATCCGAACTTCCAAAGCAATACAAACGATTATACGCGCATGCCACGCGGATTTCATTCAATCTAACAACCTGTTTTACCAACTCATCTGCTCATTAGCGCCCCAACGCCTCGTCGCGATGAGGGTACCGTCCATGCTCCTTGATTATGTCCATGTGTTGTTTGGCGATCCCTCGCAGCATCGACTCCCAAATATCGAGCTGTTCTTGTCTTTGCAGCATTCCCTCGCGACAGCCAGCCACCGCATCTTCGTCCTCAGCCAACCCATGCATGAGTTTGTGTGCGTCAGAAAACAATTTACCATGTTCTTGGACAAGCTGCTCTTGAACCTCGAGCTTCTCTGAATGCTCAAGTGGCATGTAGAACCAAAACCTATAGGATTGTACGTATCGAACATCGGGCTGCTCCGGGATGCCGGCTTTTATGGCTCGGGTTGCGACCTCAAACGCCAGTGGATCGAAGAAGTCATATGCGACTCCTGCTTTCGGACCCCGGAAGCAATTACGAGGAATCTGATCCAAGAGTATAACGAGACTCATCCAATCAAGAGCGCTATTGGGGTTTGCGGCAGCGAGAATATCTGCCACGCTCGCGTCAACTGACTTCAATACATCAAGAATATCGCCGAAGGTGGCACTGTAGGAAGTGAGCGATCCATCCTGACGAGAATGGGCTTGTGTATCTTACACGCAGTCTTGATCATAGTCGTCATTTTGCGAAAACCAAACAAGTGCTTCCTCTTTATCTGGGACAATAATGTGGTCGCCATTGGGTATGTGCCGAAACCAGAAACTGCGAACAGCGTCTAGTGTTTTGCCATTAAGCACTTGGTGTAGTCGATCCTGCTTCAGTAACGAGTCTGTCATGCTGGGCCACTGGTTGAAGAGAGAGTTGTGTGGCGGGAGGTTTTCGATGAGATTGATAACGCCATCTCGGTGTTAAGTAGTTTCGACGGTTGTGCATGTGAAGAAGAAGGAATTAACTAGAATGTGTCTTCGGCAGTTCGACCTGAATACGGCCAGCGGAAACTGTGTACTCGCCGAATTTGTGTCGGTGCTGATCGGACTTCGGATGAGACTAGTCCGATTCACCAAGACGCGTTCACTCGGATCATCCGGCATTAATCAAAAAGAGAAGGATAGGCTTGTTAGGAACGGCACGTCAAGCACCTGCTTACACCCAACTTCCGTGACCCGCATGTGCTACACACCGTTGCTTTCCGAATCTTCATTTCCTCAGCCTCCAGACAGTCGTGGATGGTGTACGTTGATGCGGGCCGTTGTAGCTTTATGCTTGGCGGATTATAAGTCCAAATAAGCCTTAGCCTCTGCGGGGACCACATGACTGCCGCGTCTCCACGATCATGGATAAAGGCTTGTTCGAATCTTCTGGTGTCTGAAAACATGCTCAATCGTAGTCGTTCCGTCCTTAGCGTTGCCCACCCAGCGTCGCTAGCAGACTGCATCCTCACCGCTAGATTTATAATCGACCGACAACCGCCGACATGTGCTGTCGATTCGGCGACTGACGTGAAGCCAAACACCTGCCAAGTCCGAAAGACGGGTATGTCCGTGTCCCTCGGGATCACAGAGCCCGAATGGGTAGCACACTGGACACTGCCCCAGCTATTGTAGTGCAGAGTGCCTCCGGGGGTCGATATCTCCGGCTCCAAGGTATATGAAGCCTCTCGTGGCCGCTTCTCTTCCTTCTGTGGCTTTTTATTGTGTTCCCTAGTGCAAGCAGTACACCAGACTCCAAATCATCGCAACTGTCTTAGACTTTCAACCTACACAATCTACTTCAACAGCAACCATGAGCTCCTTCACCTTTTACAATGGTACGATGCCACATGCAACCGCCGCCATGAATGTCCTCCTTCATCTGTTCGATCAGATCGAGGCCCATGCTTCTCGCTCTAGTACGCCTATCGATACTCTCATCTCTGCTCGCCTCGTCGAGGATATGTTCCCATTCACCCTGCAAGTCTTCATTGCCTCCGAAATGGCTCTTCAGATGGCTGCCCGCCTACAAGGCATCGAACCCCCGACTGGGCAGCCTGGACCTAATGGCCTAAAGACCTTCGAGGATATGCGCCAGCGAGTCAATACTGTCCTTGAATTTGTTCAAAGGAGTGATCATCAGAAATTCGTTGATCCAGAGACTGAAGTCACCTTCAACATGGGCCCTGAGAAAAAGGTTACTGCCAAGGCCCATGGTTTTGCAAATGGCTTTACTCTGCCTAATTTATACTTTCATACGGTTGCAGCGTACAATATTCTCCGTAGCCATGGCATGCAGATCGGCAAGGCAGATTACCTAGATTGTTATCTTACTCCTTACTTGTCCTAGGCGAGGGTACTGGGGTGGGTAGGAAAGAAGGGAGTGGGCTGGAGCTTAGAAATAGTAAAATGGAAGTCTGGCGGGTGTACCACATGGAGCCCGGTTAGTTCACCTGAATACTCAGAACTTTGTGCGTTTGGGCTCTCAGAAACGCTGATATTAGATTCTCTGGCTGTCTACCATTTAAGGAGCACTTAGAGGCCTATCCTCTTCAGTGATCATAACAGAAAGGTATCATGCGATTACATTGAATCACCTCACGATGTTGAATAACGGTCGGTGCATAACACCTAGGGATAGCCTCCTTGCTTGGCGTAGCGCATGTAATTAAGGGGCATGCTTGAGTACACCCTCCGATGAATACGCGGCTGAAACTAGCCACCAGAGGTTAAGTTTGTCAAGTCTCCGTGCCCGTCATAGCCAAACCTACAAGGCAGTCTCAGCGCTGCAACATACATAAATATAAATGGAGTCCTGACGTGGCCTCCCCGCGTTACTAACTCTAACCTGTCTCGAAGTTCGGCAGTTATCAAGAGACTACAGTACCGAGATTGGCATCCCTTCTTTCTTTTCTTACGCACGTAATAGGAGGGTTTAGTAAGAAGTTGTTAAACTTAAATTGCGCTATGATGAATGCTAGCCATAACGAGATTATCCTTTCACGTATTCGAATAGTATAGTACGTCATATAGTAGGCTTGGTAAGCATTATTCATGTTTTGAGATCTTTATTAAGCAAGCTTAGAAATCAGTTGTTAACTATCCTACTTACAGTATTCCGGGAGCTTTTAATACATGTTATCATCTATATAACAGAAGACCTGATACTTGCTTCCATTTAGACAAGTACTTCTGATTAACTTAAAATGGTTCGGACAACTCAAATCTTTGCTGTATTTATAGCTTTGCTTAACAACATTGTCCTTGGCAATGTTGTGCCTCAGCGGGCTATTGAAAAGGATCAAGACCCAGAGATTCTACTGCAACGAGCTATCGAAGCATTAGGCGGCAGCGATGCCATTTCGAAGGTAAACACGGTCATGCTGCAAGGTCCACAGTAAGCATATTCGAGATTTCATAAAATGCATCAATTAATTGTCGGTAGGGTTTTCCGTACCAAGTCGATTCCAGAGGCTGTTTCTTTGGATCAAGTTGATACTGTGGTGGTCACATCTGGTGGGCAGAACATCACTTACAACTATTACGAATCGTTCGTAAGACAGCGACTCGATCGTAAACACACGCTGGGTCGTACGTAGCGATTGGAATGATTTACACAGAAGCTATCTGACTAACGTAATATAGCACTTTGGGTCTATGGCCGTCCGGATCTTCGACCCATGGAATACTCTTTCATGGTGGAAGACGCTAACAGGTCTTTCGCCGCTGTTGTCGAGGGGAGCTACAACATCTTTGCACCTGATGCTCCACCTTCTGGATACTTAGATGGTCTGCGAAGCCCATGTCAGAAAGAGGCTTAGGCTGATGAATTTTAGGTGAAATTGCTGGTTATTTGATCACCGATGCTTATCGGTGGGATCCTTTGTTAGTCAACAAGGTACGTAATCAGTTGTGTAACTTCACAATGTGTCACTAAGGTTGGGACATTAGATCCTCACCCACGGGAATTTTAGTTTCAACAAGGAAATCGTCGACGAGGACTATGAGTACCCAGCAGGTGTGTGACATCTCGTTACCCAGCGGATTCTAGATAACTAACTCCTCTAGTTTATGACAAAACCTTAGGGTTATCAGTACTTCTTGATCCCGACACTTTTCTGCCCTATATCATTCGATCTTACGAGGCTCATCCATTCTTTGGAAATTCGACATACGATCTTCGAGTTTATGACTACTCAGAGCACGAAGGTGTCTTGTTCCCGCAAGTTTACAAGACGATTTACAACTCTCATCTCATCATCACTGATTGGCGAGTTGACAATGTTGTGGTCAATCCTAAGTTGAACGACACCTTCTTCAGCGCTCCTATTGTCGAACGTACAGAATACGACACCCCGGTCTACAATTCATTCAACACTGCTGAAATTGGTGAGAAGTACAC
This sequence comes from Neonectria sp. DH2, assembly GCA_003934905.1. Taxonomy (NCBI): domain Eukaryota; kingdom Fungi; phylum Ascomycota; class Sordariomycetes; order Hypocreales; family Nectriaceae; genus Neonectria; species Neonectria sp. DH2. Next base: position 152,080 of record RQWH01000015.1, on the reverse strand, counting down.
TAACTATCTCTGGGATGGTCCTTTTAACAGTACTGTTGATGAACTCGTCGCTACACAATGGGATGACCTACCTGGTGTCTGGGCTCTCAAGCTTCCTGAGTTGCGTTTCTATAGGCAGCTACTTCTCGAGTTTGATGATGGTGTTGCTATAGCAGACTGTCCTCCCCAGCAGAGCCGGATTATCATTGAATGGGCCCAGAAGAACCTGAACAAGACTGTCAAGTATATCTTGGTTAGTGTTTCCGCGAGGATACTTCTGCTTGTAATCTAACCAGAACTAGCCTACACACCATCACCATGATCACGCCATGGGCCTACCAGACTACATCAAGGCAGGTGCCAAAGCTGTCGTGCCTGACATCGCTACGAACTATTACTCAAAGATTGAGGGTATTGAATTCGAAACCTACACGTATACTGAGTCTACACATTGGTTCATTGAGGATGATTTATTGACTTTATGCAGACGTAATAAGCCCCACGTCATGGAGGGCAACGGCTTCCGCGCTGTTCTTATCCACATGAAACAGGGCATTCATGCGGAAGACCACATGTATGCTGTTGTGATGCCTACCAACCTTGTCGAAAACAGCACAGTAATTGTGTTTGACGCCGACCACGTTACTCGAGGGGACGAGATCTTGGACAATAACGACCACGCTGAAATATGGGAGCTTATTTCCTCTCTTTGGGACTACAAAGTTTCCGAAAACGCTCAGTAGGTGTTTCTAGAACTCTGAGCTATCTGCAATACTAATCAATGTTAGAATTGTCCCTGTTCACGGGCAAGAGCCTGTCCTTCAGTTGTCTGTGCTTGTTAACGCTACTGGATTCAATTACCCATCTTTCTCGCCGCTTGATTTCGATATCACTGGTAATGGAAGGCAGTAACGAGTATTGTCTTTATCGGTATTATATCGTTTCATAATTTGACGATGTTTGCCAAGGAGTATGTCATCGTTCTTCTTGTGATTATCTCAGCCCAGGTTGAGACCAGGCGGTCACAACCAGCAGAGCGATGCCACCCCCACTCTTTCATTCCTAATTAATGTAAGGAGCAACATATGAAGGAATGACTGCGCTCCATGTTCTATAAATACACATTCATTTAGCACTTAGATAAGAGCCTTAAGCTCTTTAGCTATCAATACACCTGATTATATAGGACTATCTTTTATATATATTATTAAACTATAATCTATATTGCTCACTATAATATCTTGGGCATCCACTGGTTGACGATGGAGCACCACCTGGCTTGTCTCGGTGTCTTGTCGGGACTTGATTTACGGACTAACTGCTCTCGCAGTGTGATGGAAAACGACCCGCTTGTTCCCAATGCTTCCTTCGGGGGCGTAAGTGCCCAGGATACGAGGCCAATTTGATCTTCCGCCCTCCTTTGGTATCACACCTGCCCACTGCAAAGCGGGATGATCGTCGGAATTCAAGGACCAAGCGGGAGAAGCTCAAGCAACGTGCCGATCCTACCGAGCAACGCGCCCTTACCCCAGATATAGCTCCTACCCGTGCAATATGCTGGCCGCTGCGTGACATCATTTCATTTTGCGTCCAGAACTTCGCCGTCGCAAGCGAGCTACCTCTCCTCTCAGACGATTCAAAGGTATCGCAGTCTCGAATATGTGGCTCCTGGATAGAAGTGCTCCCGGAACTGGTTGGCAGAGGAGAAAGTAACCTTCTTCCTCCGGCCATCAGAGCCCTTGGGGTTTCTATCGCAGCGATAGGCCGCGACGGTTGGGCGCCGATATCTGATGCCTTGGAAGCAAAATGTTCAGCCCTTACCACTCTAAAAGACGCCCTCTGTGATCCCAGGGTCTCGTCTTCCGATGAGTTAGCCGCAGCCGTCATATCTCTTTTCTTGTCAGAGGTTGTGTCTTACCAATGCCCAAACTCCGTTCTCATTTAGGCTAACGCACTTTCCGTAGAAGTTGCTACCCACCTCCAACGCCAGCTTCGTGGACCACGCAAAGGGTATTAGTGACCTGATTCAGCTTTGTCGCCCCGATTTCTATGCGTCCGGGGTTCCTCACAAACTCTTCGTTGGATTTCGACCGGTTCTTGTACATACCCCAAGTAAATTATAGAGATGATGGAGGATCTGTCATCAGAGATGTTGCTATGTAGCCTGATTTGTGTATGCGACTCTCATCTACCACCCCAGCGGTTGATTCAACTTGAGGTTTTCATCCATAAGCGCATGCTGTATCTTCAGTCAACCAACACGGCCCCGGCTTATCACTCGTTAATGACCACTGCAACCTTTCTATTTACTCTAGAATAGTACTTAAAAATCGTTTCAGGCGTGGTTTCTCCGTCGAAAGACAGCCTACTCTGGTCCGTTTGGCTCTGACCGTGGCCCAGCCCTCTCTTGCCTTTGCCAAGCCCTAGGACTATGACACAGTTGAGTAAGTTGCATATTCAGGATTCAAAGGCAGTTCACTTAGAGCCAAAAAGGAAGAAGTCAAGTAACTTCGCTGGTACTGTATTTAATTAACGCTCCATCTATCCTAGTCTCTTTTCTTCCTCCATCTTTCTCCGGTTCAAACAACTGGCAGCACGTGCGGCTTGATCTGCCAGTGGATAGGTCCGCCAGTAGGACGTAAGGATTGGCCTTTCTATTAATACTGATTGGGAACATAATAATATAATAAGCTTATCGGTTGTGAACTGGACCATGTTTTCTATCCTTGAGCTGTACCTAATGGGTTGAAGGTGGTAGTGCTAGCAATGTCCCTGCTGCTAAAAGCAGCATGCAACACGAACTTGCCGGTGGGGATAAGCCATTGCTGCTCCACGACATCCCAGTAGCTGATATCCCGGCGCATGAGATTAAACTTCAATGTCCTTCTCTCACCGGGCGAAAGCTCAACCTTCTCAAAACCTCTCAGCTGCCGTGGTGGGGCGGAGACACTATCGGGGAACGAGATGTAAAGCTGGACAACAGTAGACCCAGTAACATCTCCAGTGTTTCGAACGGTAGCCTCAGCCTCATAAATTACTTCCCATAGTGCAGGATTACCCCCTGGAACAGTCTTGAGGCCTTGAGGCGCGGAAGAAATGTTGAGCTGGTTGCCACCGTGACGGATGTTGAGATCTGACAGTTCAAAGCTAGTGTATGATAAACCGAAGCCAAACTCATACTGGACGGAAATGTTATGGGCATCGTAGTATCGATAGTCAATCTCAAGGCCCTCTGTGTACCACGACTGCCAGTCATCAACACCAAGTGTAGTAACGTTGGTAGTGGGCGGGGTGTTGACATCGCTGGCATTCTTTGGGATTGTGTATGGCAGTCTACCCGATGGGTTGGTTTGACCATAGAGAACATCCACGATTGAGTTTCCCGATTCTTGACCAGGGTAATGGGCGAGTAAGATGGCCGTGACGTTAGGATGGTCAGCCCAGGGGATAGTGTTCAGGCCGCCCGAGTGGGTTACAACGATCGTGTTAGAACACGACTTGGCAACGCTGGCCACGACAGCGTCTCCGTTCCAATCGACGTACAGCTGACCCCGATCTAGACGCTCGCTGGCGCGTGTCTTCAAAAAGATGAGGCAGGCATCAGGCTCATGGCCAACCCAGAGACTCGTCACATTTGAATTGGCAACGAGGGTGTTGTTTGCCCAAAATTGGACAAGAGCGCCGTCCTGGGCAGCCCGTCTTTGGATAGCTTCCAGAGGAGTGACGAGGTATGTAAACCGTGCATTTCCGGAGCCGCCGCCGATTGCAAGAGTTCCAAACTCGTTAGTGCCACGGATTAGAGCACCCTGGGTATTTGGGAGAATGTCGTTACCAAACAGGCCAATGTTCTTTGGGGCCTTCAAAGGAAGAGCGTTGTTCTTGTTCTTGAGAAGAATGGTTGACTCTGCTGCTTGACGTCGGATGAGATCGCCATGATCGCTTCGGACATCTCGACTCTCAGATCCCGACAAGTTCCAGGAACCAAAGAACTCGTTCTTGCTGAAGAAGTTGTTATACAGAACCATCGCAGGATCGAGTGAAGGAAAATCCTGATCTTGGCGTAGGAAGTAGTAGGGAGTGAGAATCCTAGCAGCCATGTCGTTCAGACGAGCCTCGCTCAATGTGCCGTTCTTGATGGCTGTTGAGACGTTGTAGCCGAAATAAGACTGATAACCGTCGCCGTAAACTGGGGTTCGTGGCGCGATGAAGCCAGGCTGGTCCATGTCTGCGCCAGCCTCGATTGATGCAAGCCCGGAGTGAAGCCCTTCCCAGTCAGTCATAACGTAGCCCTGGAAGCCTAACTCGGTCTTCAAAAGACCATTGAGCAGTTTCGAGTTTTGGCACGCATAAGATCCGTTGACACGGTTGTAAGAGCACATTACAGAGGATGCGTGAGCGCGGATGGCGTTGGCAAAGGGCCACATGTAAATTTCATCTGTGGATATCCCGGCATCCCTGAGTTAGCTTTCAATTGCACGGAGAGCTGAAACTGCCACGAGAGTCAACACTTACGAACGGTTCTATCATCAGCATTTGATGAGTAGGCAGAGTGTTTCAGAGTTCCATTTGGATGGTAGACGGGGTCCCGCGCGGTCTCTTGTTCGTACAGAAGCCAATGTTTCACTGTTGCCTGGACTCCTGCATCTTGGATACCTTGCACTGCCTGTTCCATAGCGACACCTGTTAGGTAAGGATCAGGAGAGAAGCCCTCCCAGTTCCGACCGCCGTATGGGGACCGGCCCAAAGGACCAGCAACGGGACTGGTTCATAGTGATTAGCCTTTGAAGGAGGCAGGATGCTGTTATCTGCACTCACGCAAGAGCCACTTGTGCACCCTTGGCTCTATACTCTCGACCCATGGCATGGTAGCGGTGGTAGAAGAGTTCTCGATCCCATGAGGACGCGATAGTAATACCCGACGAGAACACGCTCACATAGTTGGCCATTCGAACACCGTTTGGGCCGTCTTGGAGACATAGACCGCTAAAGTTGAGACGCGGAATAGGGTTAATATTTCCAATGCATGGTCCTGGTGCGCCAGTGACAAGCCAGACTTTCTCATCTAGAGTCATCTCTGAAATGAAGTCTTGTGCTTTTTGGAAAGCGCCCTCCCAGCCGCCATGACCGGTCATGTTTGCTAAAGGAACCAATATCAGCCATTTCATATCCTCTCGCAAGTTTCTCGAGTTCCTGCGTTTCACCCACGTGAAGGATATACCGCCTGCGAATCTCCATACTGGCCAAGGATCGTGGTGTTCTCAGGTTGGATCCATTGGAAGTCATCCGGAGATCTCTGGCCGACATCGCCAACGTTGTTCTGAGCATACACCAAAGGCAGGACTGTAACACTCCATAATATGTCTCGAAGACTCCAGACAGATTTAGTTGTAAGAGTCATGGTGCGAGGAAGAGTAGTTAATTAATGAGAATGAATTTCCAGGGACGCTGGCGGGTTAATGATGAGGGGACAGAGGTTGCCAGGCTTTTATAGAAGTGCTTTACCTGAGCAACTCAACGGAGATGATTACATATTGCCAGCCACAACCAGCTACACAGGCAAAGTGCCTGATCACCGTCTCAACACTGTCGTGCGGTGGTGCGCCGAGGAATCTGGTTTGGTGTGGAGGACTCCACTATACCCCCGACATTTCCCCATGGGCGGCTTCTCTTAGCGCGGGCTGGGGAAAACGTTTTTGTAAAAGAGAAATGGGGTTAGCATGAGAGCAGTGCGTCCACTAGCACCTTCGTAGCTTCTTACCTAGCTCTTACTGGGGTTAAGCGTGGAATAGTGAATTGAAGTAGATAGCGTGGCCCCGAGATCCAGATCTAACAGAACTAATACTAATGGCACTTGCGTCGACAAAGCGGTACCGGATAGAAAACAGCTTTGTCAGCCTTCGTCATTTTATCCACTCTGAGAATACGCTTCTCCTAACCTAGGTTGCTGGGCAGTTGCATGCCCCTACGTTTTTGTTTCTCCTCGTCTTCTCTGCCAGCCAGCAGATGCTCTCAAACAAACCATCCATTTTAAATGGGGTTAATCATTGGGCTCAGGTCTCGGTTCGGTCCGATTGTGATTCCCTGAACCCCCAAGCCATTCCTTATTAGTCTATTGCTTAGCACTGCAGCTCTGCACTTGAGCACTAATGTGTACCACATTCGACAACGGCATCGCCGGCTTTATTCACCAGTCAATGTGAGGACAGAGCCGCGTGGCTTGAAAAGCGTGATGCTGGCGCTCATTACGGGGTGAAAGAAAACTTTGCTCGGTCTTGAAATACGGTCAATCCTAGCGATGACAAGTCTTGGCGGTATATACTTCTTAATTCGGTTAGTTAAGTGAAGCACTGTACCGGTTAGTGCTTCCCTCATTTCGGCCCGAAAAGATGACTTAATGTGTCATTCATTGATCAGTGCTCAGTGCTTCACAGACACGGAGCGATTCCGATCGTCATGGATTGCAATTGGCTCCCGTACAGGCATGTTCGATTTGTTCTTGCAACCCTCTCTCCGGTTAACTCGGAACTACCAAGTCCAACTTGCCCCCAATGGGCATAACAAAACATCTTACAAAGCGCTGCAAACAAGTCGGAGTGTGTATGTAAGTCGTCCGGTTCTAGCTTAGATGATTCTAGTTCTAAGCTGATAACACAAGCACGATCTTTTTCTACCTTTTTCCCCTGCTTTTCTCTATAGAAACACAGTGTGTGTTTCTAGTAGAAGTACCAACAGGAGATCTACATGAAGAACCCTATAAACTTTGGTCAAGTTACAGGAATCACTCCATTCCAGCATGGCATTGGCTCCAAGGCGCCTTGTGTTGAGCCTGTCGCCCGTCAGCGGGATATGCAGGCGAGGCTAGACTGCCGCGATATCGCTCAGTTCTTAAGAGGGGATCGAGAAAGACTCTGGGCTGCACGAGGCGTTCTTAAAGGGACAAGGTCCACTGAGGAGTGTTGCCGCACCACTCGGCTAGCCGAGCCCAGTGACTAAGAAAGGAGAACTGGAAAGAAGAGAGTCGTATGCAGTAGGCGCTACAGAGGATCTTCGGGTAGCGACGAAGACAGAGTCTCCGTGGGTAACAATGTAAAAGAATCTACGATTTTCCATTGCAAGGTTTTGGGTGGAGAAATGTGCATCTCTAGGTATACCCTCTCAAAGGGCAGATATCATTTTCCATTCGAGATGGCCTTTCCTCTGCTCTCTACCTGCCAGGAATCAGAGTCGATTGTTTAGAAGTCAAAGCCAAGAGACCAGGAAGATTCCAGCGAGCTATGGCGGCTCAGCAGGAACTCAAATTCTTACCATTTGATCCACCACTGTCTTCGATACTAGCAGGTTCAGGATTCTGCACAACCTCGGGGACGCTTCACGTCAATAATATTGTTTCTAAAAGGAGACTGGCAACAACTGCAGGGCCCTCACCTAGGCAAATCCCCATACTGCTGCTAGACGCACCGCTCTCTTCGCCCGCCGTCCTGTATTCAGAGGTGACAGTGCCATTACGTCTCTTTCTGTGGAAGTTCCCTGTTCCAACCGTAGACCTATTTCCAGTTCAGCTTTGGAGCCTAGCCATCAGGCTCCAAAGTAGGATAATAATTGCGATAGGCCTTCGACGCACTTCGTGGACATCATCCTGTGAGCTTCTGTGTCTCGCTGGGCTCAAAAGAGCGGTGGCCAATGCTCAGGCGACTGAGGAGACGTCGTATATTACTCCCCTGGTAAACATAACTGTTCCAAAGGTCACACCCAGCTTTACCGCCAGTACGGTCCGGGGAGATTACTCGCTCGAGGTGATGGCCGGATTCACATTTGGGAATAGTGCGGAAATAAGTGTAAGACATGCCGCACCCCTTGAATAGAATTTGATGCTAATTGTTGCTCCTATTCAATAGCCGATCAAGATTGTCATCAATGTGGAGATTCATTCTGGCACTGGAAAAGAGCCCGATCTCGGAATTTGTGGGAATGGCCGTCTAAACCTTGTCCCCTTAAGGGTTGGCTGCTTGGAACATCTGGCTGCTGGTAAAGGGATAGCCGAAGACCCACGCACGCGTTTGCTCTGGAAGCTCTTCGTTCCAGCGTCAACCCAAATTTGGACACCCTAGGGTCACAGAAAATGGAGATTCGGCACACTTGCCACCCTTTTATGGCAAAACTTGTCGACTTGCTGAGCTTGGTCGCGATTTAGCACAAGGGAGTCATTGTTAAATTCACCGGCGGGATCTTTGTCAACGGGTGGTACGGACAAATCAGTAGGGCATCCAGCCATGGTTGTAAGGAGGGGACGTCGTGGAGCTGACCACGGGCGGGTTACACCGCCACACAAGTCGGTATTCCGAGGACGCTGAGTGTAGCGTTTGAAGTGCTAGCAACATGGGTAGCACCTTGGCCGATGGGACAAATTGGACCGGCGAGGGCAGGCCTTTGGCTGAGCAGCTGGCAAGTTACTATGCTGGTTGCAGGGATCACAGTGTTTTGGGTCTTCGACGATAAGCCTATCATCTCGGCTAGCGGTCTCGTAGGCGGAACGATGCTCGGCCGTCTGGGACTGAGAGGCTTTGACCTTTGTGCACAGATCATCGTCCAGGAGGTGAGAACTTGGGCAAACGCTTGGCGAGTAATAAAGCACGAGACTGACAGTCCACTCAGGATGTCGAGGCCGAAAGTCGCGGCGGGTGAGAGACGACAAGACAATGATCAAGCAGGGACCTACCGGCCGTCCTTTCACCCTCATCTAAGAACCTTACTCAACCTCCCTGGAACTGGACTGGGCTAAATCTCCTTCACATAGCCCACCTCAACAACCCTCTCCATGGCCAACCTCAGGTTCGCAATCTTGGCGCGCGTATTATCCCTGAACCAAAGAAACGTCCCCAACACAATCCTTCTCGGAATACTCGTCCCCGTCCGGATCCGCATCTGCCCCTTTCCCACAATATACAGCACCTTCTGCGCATACGCGCGATCCAGCCTCGCCAGCTCCGCCGCGACCCTCTCATCCCTGAGCTCCAGCAGGCCCTCCGCATCCCCCGTGAACTCCGGCACCGTGGTGGTCGCTTGCTCGCTCGCGGCCACGGACTTGGCAGCGGCCTGGCGCACGACGAACTTGCGCACCTCCTGGTAGATCAGCACACCCAAGTCCGGGCTGACGACCTCGTCCATGAAGCCGTGGCGGACAACGAGGCGGTAGCAGCCGGGGATGCTGGCAAAGCGGGAGATGTGGTAGCGCTCTTCGTCGGGGACGGATGGAGTCTCGACGTGGTGGAGGTGGAAGAAGACGGAGACACAGGGAAGGGCGCCAAGTTTGGAGGCGAAGTGGGTGAAGACACTCGGGGTAAGAACGCCGGTCTTGTCGAAGAAGATGCCGAAACCCCTAACGGGAGAGAGTATGTCGCCGCCCCAACGAGGCGTCAGCGCCAAATTACCCTCCCCATTCTTCATGACGAGAGTGCTGGGCTGGAAACGGTCCTCGGCTTCAGCACGCCACTGGTTCTCCTTGCCAAACCTCCACAGCAAGAACATAGCCGCCATGAGTGCCGAAGCGAGCAGCGTGAACCACGCGCCGTCAGGCACCTTGTTGAGGGCCGAAGTGAGATACAAACCGTCAAGGGTAGCAAAGAACAGGGCCGGCAAGAACACGACCCATATCGGAAGTCGCCAGACGAGGATCGCAACCAGCGTGACCATGAGAGTGTCGAAGAAGGTGACAAAGATGACACATACGCCGTAAGCATGGCCCAAGCTGGTGGTGTTGTTGTACACGGCTGTGACGAGGATGGTGCCGAGCATGAGCAGCCAGTTGAGGAAGGGGACGTAGACCTGGCCATGGAACTTCTTGGAGGTGTGGACCACTTTCATCTGCGGACAATACGAAAGCTTCATGATTTGACTGGACAGCTGAGAGGTCGTCAGCATGCCATTTCAATTCGATTCGAATGCAAATGCAAATGCCAAGCTAGGCTCACCTGGAACGTTGCTGTAATGATGGCCTGCGAAGCAACAATGGCGGCCAAGACAGCAAGAATTAAGCTCGGGTAGAGCATTCCGGGAGGGACTGTGTTGAAGAAGGGGTTGGAGTACTTCTCTGGCATGACGGCAATGTGCGCAGCCTGTCCGCTATAGGCAAGTAGCAGGCACGGGTATGTCCACAAGAGCCAGCTCAATTGCACCGCGCGCATGCTGAATGCGCCCAGATCGGCGAAGAGAGCCTCAACACCAGTGAAGGCGAGCAGGACGCCGCCCAGCATCCTCCATCCCTCAGTCTTATGCTCAACGAAGAAGTGGATGGCAAACGAGGGGCTGAAGGCCTTGAGGACGGTCCAGTCGTACTTGACGAGATTATAAACGCCAAAGGCGCCGTTGAAGCCAAGCCAGAGGATAATGATGAGGGCAAAAAAAGAGGCAAGCTTAGTCGTCCCTAGGGGTTGGATGAGGAAGAGTAGAACGAGAATGCCGCAGGTGGTACCGACAATCGTTGATGTGTTGATATCGGGCTTAACGACCGCTAGACCTTGGATTGCGCCAAGTACCGACTGGGCGGGGGTGAGAACGCCGTCGGCTATGACCATGGAGACGGCCAGAACGCCAATGGTTTTCAAGAAACCACGAGTGAACATGCTGTTCTCTATAATGGTACGGATGCCGCGAGTAGTAGGGCGGACATCCTGGGTGTCGTGGCGCTCCATCCGAATCGTGGCTTCTTCACGAGGGTCTCTGTTGGTGATGTTTGCCTTCGAGATTGTTAGTTGGGAATGGTTCATACTTGGCAGGAGGACATACGTATCGGGTGAGGAGAGAGTAGCAGCTGAATGTACCACCCTCGCCCTCGTTGTCGGCGCGAAGGATGATGAAGACGTATTTGGCGGTGACCATGAGAGTTAGGGACCAAATGATGAGCGATAGGACTTGGATGGTGTCTTTCTTTGGCGGAGGGGCCGAGAATGTCGACGAGTACACGTAGAGAGGGCTAACGGATTATGAGTATGGTCTCTAGGTGTCACATAATACAGGCCAACGGTCGAGGTACGCACCTTGTTCCAATGTCGCCGTAGATGACGCCAATAGACTGATATGCTAGCCTGCAGGGCAAAAGTCAGAGAACCTAGTAGCACAGCAATGGTATCGGTACAGACCAGAGGAGCGTCTTGCCCCCAAAGACCTGCTTCTTCCTTCCATCGTCTCGACGCCAATCGTCGCCCTCCTCAACATCCGCGTTGGATTCGGGGGTGCGAGAGCGCGAGATGCTACGGCGATCGGTGACAACGCGGGACAGATTGCGGCCATAGTAGATGCCACCAGCAATGCCGGCGCTGGGGCCTATTTCAGGTCGCTTCCATGCCGATTGCTCGTCCAAAGTAGAACCGGACCTGATCTTTTCGAGGGTGTCTTCGATCTTGATCTGGGGGTTAGCCATGCCAGGCGGGTGGAGATGGGTATCAAAAGGCACCGGCACAAACCTCGCCGCGGCGAGAAGCTTCTGAGACTGACGAAAGGAAAAGGCGGAACCAGGGGGAGATCAGCAGGAGAGGGAGGTATCAGAGTGAACCTCAGGCGGGAGACGTAGCCGAGGATGGGCAGACTCCTCTGTTCCAGACTCAGACGGGTGGCGATACCGCGCCCCAATCTTCACAATGTTTTTGCCGCAAATGGATGGGAGATGAGTAGTGGCCAGTGAAAGTGAACGAGAATTAATCGGTCAAGGTAGCATGGAAGCAAGCTGTAACCTCTACCGGCCTTAGTCTAGAGCTTATCTAGGACCAGCCACTAGTAGACCTCGACAGCTGGCCCTTGTGCGGCAAGCCGGCACGTCAAAGATTCGATGACAGAAACATGACAGTGAAGGGGGCAACGTTACGGCCAGCTATTCGCGACGACGACAGCCACAGCCATCTCGTCCGTTCCATGCCGCTCCGCTCGGGGGTAAGGGTGGCTTGAGGCAGAGAGCGGCAGATGCCGTGTGAGGTGATGGATAGGTGGGAGGGCATGAGTCGAGTGGGGGGGAGGGAAGGGTGGCTGACTGAAGAGAGAAGAGAAGATTAGATAGGGCAGCGTGGATGACAGAGTTGGAAGGGTGGTTGCATCCGACGGCAGCCAATTACATCAAGACAGCCCCGCCGAGGGCGTCGGGACGTAGTAGGAAGCCAGGATGGACGCATTCCCCACGGAACTTAGCGCATCTTATTAGTGGAGGACATCCAGACGCTCGGGTGGAGGCAGCCCGCCCGTCGAATCTAATGTGTCAGCAACATTAATTCAGTTCCTTCGTCGTAAAGGAATCATGCTCTATGAGGCGCTCCAGCGGCCACTCCTTGGCCCAACGACGGCTCGAATCTGCAAGAAAGTATAAGAATGAAGGTATCGACTTTTGGCGGTGTTGGTCCCTCTCAGACGAAAGTTCAATCGCCCGAGGTGAGGTGAGGGCGAAAGACAGAAGTGGATTTTCTGCAAGCCGGTGGGTGAGAATATCCTCATTTTAACCACCTTGCTGACCAGAATAGAGAGAAAGACTATGCCCGAAGCATATAAAACGCAGAATAAAGCCGAAGAGGCAGTCATAGATGTTCTTTTCCGGCTTTCGCTATGGAAATGCACCGATCTGGTTCCCTCATATGGCGACCATGAGTCGGGGCGGGGAGGCGTTACGGGCCGCCATATAAGGGATTGTCTTATGGAGAATTTGCCCCTGATTACAGAGAGAGATACTATCTTCACTCATGATAACGGTCCTACTTTCCAGGCTCAAATTGTGCAAGATTGGCTGCGTAATAGTTGCTCAAAGGTTGCGGTAACAGTGAGGGTGGTGAGGGTGATCTTGGAATCTGTCGGAACTTTCGCAACACCACTGCAGATTGAAACCACTGAGAATTCTCCCACTTTGACTAGTCATGCGGACATCGCTGTTATTGGCTCCCTCTACTGATATCCTATGGTGGTAAATGTCCTTCATGTTCAAAAGTGCTCCTTCCAAAACTTAAATTCAACGTCGATGTTAGTCACTTGACGGCATGTGCTCTTGATCTCACGTGCTGTCAAACAGGGTCAACTCGTGTGTCAACAGGAAAGGGAGACACTTACCAGCAACGGACGGGCCACAGAAGTAAACGCCTACTTTGTTCCTGACATTTCTTTCAATTCCGGGTAGGTACGTGCCATCTGTAATGCTGTCCCGTATGGCCGTGAAGATTTTGAAGAAGTCGGGGCGACCAAAGTTCGTTCCAGCCTTCAACTGAGTCAAGGGATCGACCTCGGCTCCAACACTATTGAGAACAATATTTTGAGCTGTGTCGTTGTCGAGCTTCTCCGTCAAAAAGATATGGATCCTGAGAAACTGGTCAACCGAGCTTCCACGGACCTCATCCGGTCGATTTTCAAGAGAATCGAGGAGTGAATGGAACCATTCAAAGGAGGAGGTGTCCTTGCTGATCCAGATAAATTCGACACGTCGCAAATGCTTCAACCCCTCGCCCTTATTGCGTAAATGCCATATGTTCCTGAGAATCGAGGCCCATGGTGTCACACCTATACCAGCTCCGATCAGGATTGCAATCTCATTATCGAACACGTCCTCAGCTGGGGCACCGTATGGGCCGTCAATCCTCAGCGGCGGCATGTGCTCGCCGTTCTGTAGCGCGACTTCATAGATTGTCATTGGGTCGGAAGAGGCCTCCTCGTAAAGCTTGGCCTGAGCCGGACCGGCGCCAACGGCGTCTCCAAGCGCTATAGTGAAGTCGCCAATGAGGCGGATATGCACAGATACGTACGGGTCGAAGGGGCAGGACGTGATAGTAAAAGGGTGCCACTGATATCTCGAGATCGATGGCATTTGCAAAAACAGCCACTGCCCGGGGTTGTATTTGAAGTGAGACTTTGAAAATTGAATCTCGACGACATCTGGAATGGTTAACGTTTCGATATACAGCGAATCGAGGCCCTATTTTACTTACCCCTTGGATGCTTGACCACTCTCGTAATCTCTGTGTTCCGCTTTGCTCGGACCTCGCGATATAACCTCTCGAGGAGATACAAGCCGCCGGTTACTAGTTCCCAGCGCCATCCTTGGTATCCCAGGCAGTGCTTATTGTAGTCTTTTCCGGCGAAGGGGGAGAAAGCATCCGGTGTATCGCGTACAAAGCACCCAACCGTGTGGGTATATAGACCGAGGAAGAAGGGTATGAAGAGATGATGTGTGTACCAAAATGTTTCGAAGGATTGCTGACGAATGCGACTATGGGCAGTGGTATATATTAAGAGCATGCATAGTAGCATAATGTGACCTGTGATGCCACCGGCCTGTTTATAGTGGATTTCGACAGCTTGTAGGGGTCGAATTTGTGTGCGCTCAATGGTGAAGAAGCTAGCAATATGACATTAGCGATGTCTCTTGCTGGTCGACATTTACTCCCTCTTCATGGCAGACTGATTCACAAAAATGAGGCTTGCCTGGTTGAAGCGACTCAGTTCGGGCGCTAACTTACTTGACATAGTGACCACATGTGTGAATTACTGTGAATATGAGCATGGCATACGCAATTTGGCGATGGAACCAGAGGTTCTCGTCTAAAGGCAGCCACTTGACCTTGGGCCGAATCCACCGCACAAAAGTACGACAGACAGGCAGCAGGATGAGGGTGGCGTCCCAAGACAACACTAGGCCAGCTCCTCGGGATATCCAGATCGACCAAGCGAGGGTGGTGTTGAGAGGCTCCAAACGGGCATCTGACACTTGCTTCCACCTATAGAGAGAGATATCTCACATTAGCCTCACAGCCCTCACCTCTAACATTAACTGGATTTGCAGCGAGGTTCATACCATCCATATGCGAATGTTGCCCAATGGGCGCCCCAGAAAACGGAGTGAAAGAGAAGTTTTGAAGAAGTGAGCTGCTTTTTCAAGTGCTGCTCGTAGGTCAGATGTCCAGCAGGCGATGACATCTTGCTATGATTGCGTTGGGGAATAGATAGCAGAGAAAACAAGTGGAAAGCGAGTTGTGAGTCGGAACCAGCCGCAAACTCGTTGGAATGAGGGAGTGAACGATAAGAGAGGCCTAGCAAAAGCAAAAGAAAAAAAGTGAAAGCCGAGCCGATAATCAAAAGCCTGCTCCAATATTCTCGTCGGAGTCATAGAAATGGTGCTTGATGGTATTTTATATGGCTTTCATCTCCTGGTCTTACGTCTCAGCGTTACCTTTGCTCGCTCCCGGAACGTTCAGGCGTGGGCGCATCGCCCCTTCTTTCTCTCACTGGCACAAACTGTGTAACAGAGCAATGGGTCATTGTTGAAACTCAAAGGCTGGAGGTAGAAGCGGTAGGGAAGAACATGGGATACGGCATGGGATACGGAATGGGGTTATTTTGGTGGACACCTAGCGTCTTGGCGGTTTTTAAGACCTAAAACCAGCTAGCTTGGCTGCCAAACGTGAGCTGAAGGCTGCCGGCTCTACACCCACAAATCCCATGTGCTGTCATCAGGCCCCAGTTAGGACACTGCAGGGGTCGAGGTCATTGAAATAGGCCAAATGAAAGGCACTTGTCTTCTCACCTAATCTAGGCGGTAATAGAAGTCCCGACCATCTTTGTCGCAACATCACATTGCTCACAAGACATCTCCGCATTATCATTCTCTTGCCCAAGTTGTCCCAGACCCATCGTCTTGCCCAACTTTATGGCTGAACATACAGGAATACATCCATGCGTCTTTCATGTAGTCCTGATCGAAACTACCACCCCATGAGAACCAGCTAAGCACTTCTGCTCTATCAGGAATAACGAGGTGATTGCTGTCAGTTATGTGTTGAAACCAGAATTGAGGCACAGACTGCAACACACAAGGGCGAAGGGAATATTGTGGCTAGTCCAATAAGGACGACAGGTTTAAACGAAGCTTGACTCGATTAGCTAACACAAGAAACAGGTCACATTATTCCAACTTCTGAGGCGTGCAATGCGACAGGCTTGTATTAGTTCGCGGAACGGTAGACCGAACAGAGCAGGCGGATTCAATGTGAGACGGTGTGGCAAGAAGCTTCACGCGCTTTCACGATGTGATCTCCGTTCGGCCTGCAGTGGTGATTCGCCGATGTACCTCGTGTGGGCTAACCCTTCTGCGCTAAACTATTCTAGGAGGTATTACTCGCCAAGCTCTTGCTAGCCTTCGCCACCGACGACAAATGCCCCTGAAACCGACAAGGGTCATAGAGTCACTGAGCAAGATTGCGGGGGATAAATCATGTTTAATTCTCATTGTGCGACTGAGGCGAAATCGGGATTTTCAACATCATTGGAGATGAAGAGCCCCTCCACCCGCTGCCACTGACCTGGTTCCAGGAACGCCCCCGCCTCCAGCGTTCAATGAAGAATGCTTAGAATTGCACCGTAGAGAAGGACTTTGCGAGGTCTGTAGTAGAATACTCATCTAGAAGAAAATAGTTCCATTAAAAGCCGTGGTATGCCAAGTTCGAGTTCCCCTCATCGCTTTGGTTACTGACCCTATCCCATGCCCATCCAATTCAAGCCCCTAACTTGATCGGTGAAACCAGATATCAACACTGTACGGATCTCGGCGGCAGTTCTTGGGTATCCCCCGCCGCCTCCCGAAAGCGTGAGATCGCCGACCAGAGGCACGCCGTATCGAACCCTGCCATCCAACGGAGGAGCCAATGTGTGAGGATGTAAGAAATGGACCTAGTCCGCAAAGTGCAACGGGGAAGCTTGCAAGTTGCAGCGCGCTGCACCTGCCTTTTCGCACCGCCGGTATTGGTTTAAAGACATCTCCCCCCGTAAGCCTGCCAATCTAATATTCCTCTCCTCAACAACCTCCAAACACCACAGTTGACTCATCGCAAAGCACCAAAGCTTCTACGTCAACAGACCTTCAAAACCAACACTTTCAAGCAAACCATCATCATGTCTGGATGCGGCTGCGCTTCTTCTGGCTCTTGCAGCTGCGGCTCTAGCTGCACGTGTGCCGGCTGCCCTGTAAGTCCTTTGCATCCTTGCCGTCGAGCCTTACTAGCCTTAGTCCGGCGTGCTTCTTAGACCTGATCGAGAACTAACGATTGCAAATCTAGAACAAATAAACTATCCCATTACGACGCGATGAGAACCCTGAGGGTAAGGGTCCGCTGATGGAGACGGGCGAGATTGACATCATTGGGGGGAATCGACCGAGATGGATTCACTCGTTTATCTTTGTATTGAGCCAGCTTGACGGCAAGACATCAGACCTAAGGATGGATGAATGAATTTAATATTCGTTATGCGCAGAGTATTAATCTGTGACATGAGTGAGCTGTCCAAGTGATTAAGATGAGAATAGCTTCTACTGCCTGCCTTATCGATCGTGCCCAGACGTGAAGAATGCCAGTCCTGGACTCAAAGCTTTGTCATGCCAATAATCTTCCCTGACCGTCAACTTGACTGTTGTTTCCCGCTCGGTGTCGCTGTATTTGTTTCGGATCGATTCCACGCCCACCTCGACATCCTCAACCGACCACTCCCTCTCATACTTCCTCCTTCAGCCGTGCGCAATCAGAAGAACCTCTCGTGTTAATCGTCCACCGTATGGCATCTCAGACATGACTGACACAGCAAAACTTGCTTGAACGACGTGGCAGTACCCTTGGTTCTTGTCCCAGGTTGCGGAGCAACCAAGGACGGTTCGAGGGTGCTCAGGGTCGGATAGATCCCCCGAAGTCTAGCCTGCAAGGCTCACGGTCCATAGATAGAGTAAGAGGACGTCGTAGAGTGCGTTAGCGTATCGGGTGAGGTAACCGAGATGGGCCATGATGGCACGGGCAACGAAGATGACGAGGCCTAAGATTGCGATGGCGAGGTTGGAATCGGTCAACCTGTTTTCCTCGATGTCAGCATCCCAACAGCGAAATTATGCGATACTATGAGGACTTAACTTGGCGTCCAGAGCAGGGGAATCTCGGGCGACTCGCCATGGTTGGCGTAGTAGTAAATGCGGTGGTTAGGATTCAAGTTCCATCCCTCCTCGCCGCCTCATACTGTGATTGAGAGGCTTGGTTCTTGTCTGGGTCATGTAATTGTTGATTAGAAAGCTCCGAAAATTCATCAGATAGTGATGAACCTTTTCTTTGCGACATTTGAACAACAAGCAGGCGCTGTTGAGGCATTGAAGTTGTCTGTGGTCCGTTGGGGGTGATGGTAGCGGGGTGGAAAGAGGCCAATAGACATGCCACCCTACAGGCCTAAGTTAAATACGTCTATTACGCGGTTTTTTCTGCCGGCAATGCGGTGGTTAGGCACCTGGCTTGACAACACGCTCTCCTCCAGAGGTCACGGGGAGAAGTAGACAGCCAAAGCACAAGCCGTCGCCTACCATTTGAGACGTCTCACCAACACGAAACATGGTCCATTGCCTAGCGCTATCCGAAGAGCCGTAAGAGCATGCATCGAACCGGTCTTGCTGCATGGTGTCGAGGCACGGTGCCGAGGCGCAATTCGTCCCCGATGGACCCAACCATCGAAAGAGGGACCATCGAAAACACAACACCTCGTAAAGAGAATGAACAAGGCTGTAAACCCGTCTATGCAAGCCATTCTACCGGTATGGAGAACGATACCGCTCCCAATCCTCCATCGGAGGAGTGGTATACCACCGGTCCCTCAGCTACTCGAGGCACGCCGAATCCTCTTCGCTGCCCGGCTCAAACCAGTCGATGGGACTCATCCCCTGGCAAGACGTACAGCCCCGCCTCTTCCTACGGTGACCCATAAAGCCATCAAACGCAGGTACCAGATACCACTATACTCGGAGAAGAAACTCAAGCACACTAAAAAGCCATTTTCATTTCTGGAGCTGAGCTCCTGCTGCTCTAAGCTGAGCTGTCGCTGAGCTTGGGCTGAGGATCCTGGAGCTGGGCTGAGCTTTGGGCTGAGGTGCCTGGAGGGGCCGACTTTTGGGGTCACAGACCCCTGTGAGGCCTCGACCATGCTGCCTCTACATGTAGTGTGCGGCGTCCTGAAAGGCCAAGGGAAAGAAGATGAGGAGCTGTGGTATTGGTATCGCGAAGTATGGCGGATTTCATCCGTGACGGGATAACATTTCATGACTGAAAAGGTGTTGGGATGCTGACGAGGGTGACTTGCCAGGTTTTTTTATTGGAGGTACTTGGAATTCACAGCGAAGAATGCCGAGAAATCAATTCCCAAGGTACACAACTTCATTCAAACAGTACAATTCATGGCTTCCCTTCATATCAGCTGCGTATGTAAATCTCGCAAGTCAACCCTTTTTTTAAATTGTTACGGAAAACGACCTGGACTATGTTTATGTAACCCCCGAGATGCGTGTTCGTCAGCACCCGGTGCACATATTAATGTGGAGGAACAAGGTGAGCGCCCAAGTCGGTCATGAAAGGGATGATACACATCTCAACACGAGTGTCTCTCTTCTTCATTTGATCTGCTAGACTTTTCCAACTCGGTTCTGGGTTATTGGCATTGATCATGCACCAACTAACATGAAGGCATCTCAAAGATCTTGACAGGCTCTCCGGGATTAAGCCAAATCACTTTGTCCGAAACACCCTCCTGCTCAAACGCCTCAGCCAGACCATCCTTATGCTGCGTAAAGTGGTCCCAGGCGTCAAAGTGCATAGGGACGATCCAGTCAGCCTTGATGGCGCGGAACAGCTCAGCCGCCTCCTTGCCGCCTATGGTGATCTGGCGTGGCGGCGCGGGCGGGGCTTCTACTTGATAGTGCGCGTCTCCCGTGTTCATAATGGCGATTGCGATGTGAAACTTCTCGGCCATCTGAGGGAGATCCTTCATGTAAACCGTGTCTCCAGTGAAGTAGATGGCGTTACGACGGCCGTCCGGCGAGACCCCGAAGGAGTCCGTAGTGAGAATGAAACCGGTACACTCATTGCCGGGAACATGGTCGGCAGGCGTGGCTGTGATGTGGAACGTCTTGCCGCCCAGGGCGACGGTGGTCTCTTGCCAGGGTTGCATGCCGACGACGCCTGGCCGAGGGGCCAGCTGCTTGGCGCCGTCCATGGTTGTGAAGACATGTCGCCCGTCGAGTATCCGGCGGCCAAGCTGGTCGAGGTTGTCCCAGTGGTCCTCGTGGCTGAGCAGAACGGCGTCGATAGGAGGGAGGTCCTTCAGCTCGAGTGCGGGATCGTGGTGGACGGTCAAGCGAGCGTCACTGTCCGGCATTTCATAATATGAGCCCGCCGGTGAAAAAAACGGATCAGTCAGGAACCTGACACCGTCGATCTCGAGAATAGCGGTGGCGGTACCAATAAAGGTAATGCTGACATTGCTGTTGAAACCGGGGCAAGTCGGCATGGTTGCGGTGTGTTGTGGACTTGTTGAGAAGCGTGATCGTTCTGATGTCTGGTGTAATGGGGTTGGTGCGGTGCTGGGCTGAAGAGAAATGTCTGGCGAGAACGGAATGTTTGTAGTCTCTTATAAGCACCTTTGTTTATTGATTTGCCGGCTGGGTCTGGTAGTCTTTCAGTGCTCAGTGGGCCCGCCCAGAGGCCTTTTGGCCAAAGAAGTCTGTGAACCTCGAATGCTTTATCAGCTTTCCAAATCATCATCTAGCAGATCCAATTGCTTATTCATTTTCTATTACAAATCGAGCAGTCTGCTTAAAGAATGTTCCCAAACAAATCCATATTTTGTTACGGAATCGTCATCGCCGTCCCCCCGAATGTTCTGTCGGGATCTCCGTTGGGTCCACCATCGTGTTGCTCCACGGGTTATGTTGCCGGATTGGGCCTAGATTGATCGAAAACCACGTTAGCGCGACTTGACGAATCAAATATTACCAAACCAGCGAGCGCTTGAATGTCTAATCAAAAGCTCCCAAGTGCGTTATCGAAATTTGTTTGTTCGTCTCATACTTAGACAAACAAATCCTCTGATTATCCCTTCCCGCCGGTTCTGATATCGTAACGTACTTGGCTGAGTCGTAGCTTCTTGATTTACCTCCCGAGAGTGCAAAGCACTTCAACACCTATCTTCCATCCTTTGTCCACTCCCCCTTTTAAGTATAGTTGTTCAAGCTTCATTTGATCAACTAAAAGTCGGAATCCCCTGGCTACCCAAATCACGATGCCCGAACCGACCCTCGAAAAGGACACAATCGAGTCTGGCAGCTCAACACCGCCTCAAAATATGCCTCCGACGCCTCACGAGCTACGAAGAAAAGAAACTCAAACCGCAATTACCGATGGCAGCACAATGACAGATGCCATGGTGCCGTACCTTTCGGCATCTCCTAGCCCACCACCTAACGGCGGGTTTTGGGCATGGATGTCTGGTGAGCTGACTCAAATATCTCTCGTGTTCTCGTACCGTGCGGCAGCGTTAATGAGACGACTAGTGGTTTCGGGCTTCTTCATTATCATGAATACATGGTGAGCGCTCCTGTGGATCGATCACCTGCATACGGCATCAACTAACCAACCGAAATAGGGGCGTCTTTGTATCCTTCGGCGTCTTCCAAGCCTACTACGTCACAGCTCTCGAACGCTCTTCTTCCGACATATCGTGGATTGGCTCCTTCGAAGTCTTCCTTCTTTTCTTCGTCGGCAGCATAGGCGGTGTCTTGACCGATGCGGGCTACTTCCGGAGCACCGTGGCCACGGGCGGTATCTTGATCGTCCTCGGAACATTCACAACATCAGCTTCCACAGCATACTGGCAGGTCTTCTTGGCGCAGGGTGTATGCGCTGGTCTGGGCAGCGGACTCATCTTCACACCGGTCATGACAGTCATCTCGACCTACTTTACGACGAAGCGAGCTGTTGCGTTGGCTACCGCGGCTTGCGGAAGCACTGTTGGGGGGCTCGTCTTTCCAAGCATGGCGAGGACGCTGCTGCCCACCATTGGCTTCGGATGGACGATGCGAGCCATCGGATTCATCCAGATGGGGACGTTGGCATTGGCTCTGGCGGTTATCAAACCCAGGGTCACGCCCCAAGCCAAAGGACCCTTGGTCGACTGGAGTGCCTTCAAGATTCCCGAGTACGCTTTGTACGCCGCAGGATCTTTCCTGGTATGCTTGAGCCCACATCCATCCGCGTACCGACAACGCCCTCTCGGTCGGTTCAAAGCTGACATGGTGCCCAGGCCTTCATTGGCGTTTTCTTCCCCATCTTCTACCTGGCGTCATATGCTAGGAACGTCCTAGGGTTGACGTACACCGAGTCTCTGAACCTCCTGCTAGTCCTGAATGGCATCGGCATTATCGGTCGTCTTGCCCCCAGCTTCGCCGCCCCTTACGTCGGCGCACTTAACCTTTTTATATGCCACGTCGCATCCACGGCGTTGATCATCTATCTGTGGTCTACCGTAACCACCCTGCAAGGGCTATACGTGTGGACTGTGTTTTTCAGTCTGGCGATGGGTGGGATTCAGTCACTTGGCCCCGCAGCCCTGGGGCCGTGAAGTTTGATGTACAGAGACAAGGGGCTCTGCTTGGTATGGTATATTCTGTGACCGGCTTTGGTGTCCTCATCGGACCCCCAGTTTCGGGAGCCTTGGTGAGCGGGGGGAGTTATCTCAATGCACAGATCTTCGCGGCGACTTGCATGACGATGGGAGTGGCAGTTCTGGTAGCTGCCCGGGAGGTAAAGAGGAGACGCGATTCGATGGGTGTGTGGGCAAAGCTGTAGATGGTGAGGTCTCCGGGTCGTGGTTGTATGCATATTCGGGCGTTATTATAGACATGGGGCATTGACTTGAGGGCCGCGATGAAGTACCATACCAAGACTGTTGTATGTGTCTATGTATGTATGTTTGTATTTAACGCAATGAGGGCAGGTACCAAAGACCCTTGCCGCTGACATCCCGCGGGGTATGTGGCGTGGAGGGCAGATGTCTGACGAGCTATCTAGTAGTATCTACAGAGATCCCGTCCCAGTGTCCTCCAAGTCAAGCCTAACGGCAATATAAAAACCACCTAGCTGTAACCAGGCCCCTCAAGTCGGGTCTCTATCCAGGACTAAGTTGATATAAGAAAAAGAAATAGGAGAGTAGCCTCGATCGACGCTCTAGCCTACCCCCTGGTGAGGATAAGTCCTAGAAAGATACTTGAGGTATCCAAGAAGGCCCTAAAGCCTATAGGGTCTTTTAGAAGTCCCTCAAAGTATCGCCTTAGCTGGCTCATAGGGTCGATTGGCTCGTAGGCTCCTGGAGGGTGGAGGTCCGGCCAGCTCTGTCTAAGGACCTGCGTCCTGTAACAGTGAACGAGGTGCTGTCTTGACTTATCCTCCCCGCAGCAGCAGGTCGTCATATCATCAATATGGTTGAACGGCTGGTGTTATCGTTTGAAGTCCCCGTGGCCTGATCGAGCAGCCAGTAGGTGGTGGAGGGTGGCCCTTGGCAGGGCCAATTCTGGAGGACAAGAGAGAATTGCAGGAAGCCCTAGTTGCCTATAGCCTTCTGGCATCCCCTCTGCCTACCAGCGTTGGTACAGTTTGCTGACTCGCTGTCTGGCCAGCCGCTTAACGCCTGAAAGTGTAGCCAATCGGCCGGTAGGGAGTGGTAGAGCTGTACCGTCTTTAGCCATATCGTCGGCCTCTTCGTTGCCGTTGATCCCCTGGTGGCTTGGTGACCAGTGGAAGCGTATATCATGTATCCTTGCAGCTGATTGGAAGCGAAGAAAGGCTGCTTGCGAGGACGCCAGCGGATCTCCTTGGAGGCTGTGGATACCGGCTGTTTTGTCTAGGCAGACGTAAATCGTCCCTCCTTGTGCGGAACGAAGAGCATAGTGCAGTATAGTCCAGGCCCCTTCTGCTTCAGCATCAAATACCTCCGCGAGGCCTAGCTTGCCGCAGCACTGGGCTGCGCGACGGCCATTGCGGTATACCACATGCCCATACCCCGTGGCTCCGTTGGTTGCCTTGAAGCCGTCTGTGAAGACGATAGTATGAGTGCTTGGTACGGTTAAGAGCTAGGCCTTGAGGGCCTTTGCAGCTTTAGCTTTCGTCTGCGTAACTATTAGGTCTAGAGATCATGGCTGATACTGGAGGGGCAGAAGTAGGCCTTGGACATCTTGGCAGTAGCCCGGCCGTCCGTTGAAGCCTAGTCAATTTCCTGTCCCATTGGGTAAGACGGGCTGTAACTGGGTGTCGTTGGTCAACGTTCTGAGGACGGACGGACTGCAAATCTAAGGCGTACTCCTTCAGTAGCCACCCGTCCCGCAGTAAGCTGCTAGAGGGCGTTGTCTTCCATACAGGTAGTATAGCCCATGCTGAGGCTATGATCACCTTATGGATCTTTTGGACTAGGCCCTTCTGGCGTGTGTTGACAGGTTGTGAGGAGGCGGCATTGCCGTTGTTACTTGGCCCTGTTGCAGCCGGCTGTAACAGCCCAGCATACCAAGTCTCTGCCCCGTACGTAGCAGTCGGAAGGACGCATGTAGTACCCGCCTTCCTGAAGATTGCAGCAGGGAGCCCTCCTTTCGTATTCGTCAAATGACGTAGGTGCTGGGCTACTCTCTGGGCGACGGCCACCCTCTCATCAACGTGGTAGCGAAAAGGGAGCCTCCTTTCAAACCAGACCACTAGTCATCGGAAAGGCTTAGATGAGGGTTTTATTACAAGATCCCATGCTGCAATACTAGGTAAATGTCCTACCTTATGCTTATGCTTCTTTGTGAAGTGGATAGTTCGCATTTAGCAGGGTTAAAGGCGACCTTATTTTCGGCGCCCTAGGTCAGGACTTGCGTGACATCCTCCTGAAGGGCCGCTGGATTAACCTCCAGCGTAGGGCCTATAGCAGCGAGGGCGATATCTTCAGCATAACCGAACCGACGCTTTGGGTTGCCTAGTAGGATATCTTCTATATAGAGTAGGAAGGTAATTGGGGTTAGCGGTGATCCTTGTAAGAGTCCGCAAGACAATGGAAACCCGGCTGTCTGGATGTCCTCAAGCTTGATTGGGACTGTACAATTAGATGCAAAGGCAAGGATTAGCTTAACAGAAGGTAAGATTTCACTCCGAACAGCGCTGAGGGTGCTCTAGATGCGCTAAAGCTGCGTCGGAAGATATGTGGACGAGAGGACATAGTGATTAGTCATATACTGAACAAGAGGTGGATAAGCTAGTCACAAGACCGATATATACTGAAATTGGGAGTGACATGAAGGCAATCGCCGAAAAGATATGGAAGGAGTGTACAAAGTGTTCACCATTCCGGTTGATTGATTCAATTCCAATTGCTCTGCATGACGCTAATGACTGGGAGTAAACATCAGAGTCGTACTTCAGACCGCGATCCAGCTCGTTGGAGCGTCCCTCGCACAACGCTCATATCCATTGGAGCGCTTCTCGTTCCTTGCTTCATCCCTATTATCATATGAATGATGTATAGTTCAACTATCCCGAGAGTTATCCGTCGACTCCCGTTATTATGTATACAGAAGTTTATGCACACACCCTAACCGGGCAGGGGGGATCCAAAACGCCCGTCGAATGCCGCAATTCTGCTCGCAGTTTGATCACCCGCGCCTTGACTTGGCCTCTAAGCGACGTGCTCTCATTGTGTGTTCAAAACTTTGTCCCTATTAGCGAGTTGGGCTTCGCCATCAGAGGTGCTCGCGTCTCTCAGTCCCGAATATGCGGTGTCTGAATAGAAGAGCCGCCAGAACTTGTCGGCCGAGGAAACGACGAGCTATTTCCGTTGGCCATCAGAGCTCTCGGCACCGCAATCGTTGCGAGAGGACGAAATGGGCAGGCGCAGATATATGAAGCTGTGCAAACGCAATGTTTGGCGCTCAACGCTCTACAGCGTACTATTCATCTTTCTAGAGACTCAAGCTAGCAGCCTGCATTACGTGCTTATACCTGTCAGAGGTAAGAGACCACTTACTATTCATCTTAAGTTTGATTCTAAGATACTCTCTACAGACCTTGCTCCCTACCACTGGCTCTGGACCTGCAGTTCATGCCAGCGGAATCAGCGAATTGATTCAACTTCGACACCCTAGGTTCTATGCTTCTGGAGCACCCCATAGACTATTTGTTGGGTTTCGGCCACTTCTGGTATGTGGAATAAAATGGATCTGCTGAAATCAACGGCTAATAGACCAGATTCTTCACTCTTTGACCTCTCACACTTCCACCTTCCTAGCAGAGAGCGAATGGCAATATGAACCGTTTTGCCACACCCCTACTACACCTTTCCAGGACCTTATGAACGAAGCCGCATAATACCTTCGATCTTGGAGAAACTTGGGAACTGCAAGTCGACGACTACCATTGTAGAGCCAGTGGCCAGAAGTCTGCTTACCAGCTGTCTGACGTTCTGATCGGTTCGACGGATGGTATAAGTCAACCCAAGCGTGTTCTGGGAACACTCAATGGTGGCCAGATCACAAAGACGTTGATGATAGTTCGGTATCTTTTCTTAACATCACGGTGGCAAATTACTCCACCCACTTCTGTGCCATCTGGATCGTCTGTGTGACCTAGATCAGGCAACTGATGGAACGGTTTCCCAACCTCGCGGATCAGGAGATCTTGGTGAACGGGCAGAAAGCTTCAAGCGAATCCGTCTCTCAAAAGCTTCTCCAATTATCAACGCGAATATTGAAAAGTATCAGCTACCTGATTTAGGATGACATGAAGGTATATGGGATTGCCCCGGCTTGTTACCCTTTTCAAGTTGCTTAGGCGACAGTAGAAACGTTCGGCTGTAACAAACCGCATTTACAGCTGCTAAGACGACGAGTCCACGATTAAATTGTTCAAAAGGGGTATGAAGACTTTCTTCAAGTTGGTTCGAGAAAATAAGTCCTGCTAAAAGAGCAGTATTGCGTTCTCCCTCCGTCCGGGCCTATTATTAAGCGGGGGCATTCTGACATTAGATTACAGAACACATAACGTTAAGGATAACGTTGTTTTTCCTAGATCTGAGTCAGGAGGATGTGGTAGAAGCTCTTTTAGCTGCTTTAGGGTATATATTTCTCCAAGCCAGAGAGGTTCAACAGGGACATCAGAGTACCGCCAGTCCCATTGGATATCAAGGGTCAGAGGACCTCCGGCAACACGACACAGTCCCACCAGTGGAGGATAAACGTTATGAAATAGTAAGGAGCTAGCTGAAGCAAGGTCATTTCGCTGTCCTAGGCCGCCTTGTTAACATGACTCATCCAGGCATGTTCAGGCTCCCCTTTTCTTGACGAACGATATCGAATTGCCCGGTAAAATCCCTCCACCTTCGCTGTAATATATATAGAATGTTTGATGAGTGGTATGTTATATTTGTGCTAAAAACTGCAATTGCCTGAGATTAAGAATGGGTGTTATTGCTGCTATAAGATGATGTATGTTGGTATTACAATTGTAATAATTTAACTAGCTATCCTAAACTAGATTAGTGCCAGTTGGTGGGTTCCGGCAAACTAGAACCCAATGCCAGGCTCCAGCCTGTGACACTGTGGAACTTACGGAAAGACCAGTCATAATATAAGGACCTGTCAGGCTATAATTCAGACATCTGGAAAAGAGTAAGGCGATTGGTTTTAATTATTTTAATACTGTGTTGTGTTTTTATTGAAGTTCTAATCTTAAAGGTTAGGAAAAGTGCGTCGCTCGCTTGTCTGCGTCGCTCGCTTATCAAGCACATTATTTCCTTAGGTGATATAGATCATGCCTACCCTATAATAGAAGGGGATATAAAATATAAAGATGAGGGATTCTACACTAATTAGAAAGCATGAATGGCTATACTAATTAGAGTGAAGCTTTCAAGTTCGGGGGCAATAATATAAGACCTTTCGTTCCTTAACGCATGTATTATATTGAATCGACTTGCAATGTAGTTCTTTGAGATATTACGATCCCAGTTACAACTCTCATTTTGACTCGTAACTTATCAAGCCATCTATAGTCCCAACATGAAGGCCGCCTGTAATAGGTATATCCGCCCCAGTTGTGTGGCGAGCAGCGTCACTAAGCAAGTAGACAATAGCACCAGTCAAGTCATTGCAGGTGCTTAGGCGCTTGTTTGGTGGGGCGAGCCACACTTGATCGCCTTCCAACTGATTCTTCCGTGCTCGAACTTGACGTAGCATATCAGAATCCACAAACCCTGGCGAAATAGTATTCACGCGGATTCTATATGGGGCTAGTTCGACAGCCAAGGCTTTGGAAAGCATCAACACAGCCCCCTTTGAGGCATTATATGCGGCCATACGATGGCCGGGAATCGTAATATGGGCAGCTTGTGAGGCAAGCAAGATCATGCTGCCTCCTGTATTTTGTTTCGTCATCTGTTTGGCAGCGAGTTGGGCAACAAAGAAGGTCCCCCGAACCTGACTCAGTTTAGTATCGATTGTATATAAAGCGATAAGCGAGAGTACTCACATTGACCTCTTGAATTCGCGTAAATTCGCTCCATGTCTGGTCCAAGAATGGCTTATCGATGGCAATGCCCGCTGCTGGGACGCACCCATGGATTGAGCCTAGCTCTCGTACAGCCTTGTCAAATGCTGCTTTGATACTATCCTCCGAAGTGACATCGGTGCGGATGTAGAGTGTTTTGGTCGAGAACCTCTCACTCAGAGTCTGAAATTCATCAACGGGCTTTTCCTGAACATCCAGTACAGCAACGTTGCCACCAAGTTCACAGATTGCGCGGGTGCATGCGAATCCAATGCCTTGAGCACCACCTGTTACAATGTAGTTCCGGTTGCGAAGCTCAAACATCGGGCGGACATCTTGCAGTGGTTCTAACGCCATTTTGAATGAGCAAGTGCTGATAACAATCGTAAGGCAGAATGTAGCATGAGCGAGGACAAATTCTTACAAACAAAGGCTTAGAAACAGGGAAAGTTGATTCGCTTTTGTATTCAACGCTGCCAGCGGTAGCCTGCCATACTTCAACCGCCCCTTGTGCGGGGATCGCTTGGTGGGATTCCGACAACTTTCCGGCTATTCGGAACCGCAAAAAGCCCGTAGGCCACAGTGGTATTTGACCTTGATGTGCTGTAACCGCGAACTTGAGGACTGGGAGGCCCGAATTCCAATTTTATACGTGTCCCAGCTAAGGTTTTGCCAGTCTATCCTCCTCAAACTAGACCAGATCTACCGCAGGAGAAAACGTCGTCTCTCCTTCCAATACCATGTTTGCACAGATTCATTCTCTCAACCAGCGGGTCGAGATTCTCGACCTGACTCTCTCGGGTGGGCACGTCATAGGAAATGCTGCTTCCGCCAAGGATTGTTCCGGGCTGCGATCCGAATGCCTTTAGGAAAGTGGTCGGAAAGTGATCGGAAAGTGGGTCCAGCGGATGACCAAAAAACCTGAGTTGTGACCGTGTAGTTTCCCAACGTGGTAAGCCCGTGATTGGGTTATTTTCTCAGTAGCATCACGATGTTGTACTAAGCAAGAGGTGAAGTCACGACTGGCGATATATCAACTTCGGATTTAGCTAAGTGATGGTAATATTCGACGAGCTGTAACTAGCAATCTATGTTCTGCATACTACCATTTCTCAATTTGGGGATGACAGTCTAGGACCGAGACGTCCCTGGTGACCCTGGCCCTGCCTCGTCGCTGGCTCTACTCTGATTGGTCATAGTGTGTGAATAATGAGCAGGTGGTGGGACCTCATACTGTGTATTATAGGTAAGCTTATATAAGGTTGCGCAAAGCTGAGGCTTGTTAATATCACTGTTTGATTTGAACATAATGGAGAGAGAGCAATCTACTCTTGAGAAAGCGCTAGGTTGTCAAAATCGGGTTCTTGATTAGGCTTCTTGTCTACTTTGATAACACCTAAGTTTGCCATAACGGTTTCAGCTTACCACACTTGGCTGTTGAGAGTCCAAGTCAAGCCACTCCTGTGCCAAGCCCCTAAAGTCCGCCGGCTTATAAGGCTCAAGCAATTCCGCCAACTGGGTTGCCTTTCGGCGGCAGTTCAAGCCCAAATCGTTCAGCAGGAGATCTATGTAAGGAAGCGAATCGAAGCCAAAGTCCGGGAGGCTAGCTCCATATCCACAGGGATACCTCCACTTCTCGAACTGGGTGTGTAGTATGACCTCCTTCAAGACCTCCTCTTCAGTTTTGGGCGACCGCTTAAGCTTTCCGTCGAAGAACGCCGAGATCCACAGTCCTTGGATAGAGGCAAAAGTCGACGTGAAAGGGATGGTGGATACCATGCCTGCAAAGGCAATGTTTCTGTTAAAAACCGCTTTCGAGGGCACGATGAACCTGTAGTTTCGAAATGGCTCTTTCTCATCTGGCCTGTATCTCAGGACGGGTTGGTCTTTGAGTGCGGGGAACCGATCACGAACTTCCTTGTCGGCTTTCTCGATGAGACCATCTCTCTCCTGACCGGACAGCGTCAGACCAACGTCAAAGTTCAGATACTTGATGGATGATTCCTTTTTCCAACCAGTTGCACAAATCACTGCTTCGGTTTCAATAGTCACATCGTCTGTAAGGATGACCTTGTCTCCATCCAGTCTTTCGATGTCGGCAATATGAACTCGAACCCTTCCTGCCTTGACGAGGTCGAAGAAGTTTGTGGGGTAGTTGTGGATACTAATGCCGCTTGCGGTCCATTGGATGTTATTCCAAGGTTTAAGCTTGAAGAGCTCTGGGTCCTCATTGTAGCCATGAGCTTCGACGACATCCGAAGTCACGTAGTTCCAAAGTTGTTGACAAGTAATCGTCCAATGGCGGTACCGTGTAGGAAATTGCGAGCCATGCTGTAACCATCCTCCCCTCCCCACGGGCAGGGACTGAGCCAGGTTAGACACCTTGTGCTTGGGAGCTCCTCCATCATCCTCTTGAATGGAGTCACCCAGGCCGGAGTGATCCAGACGGGTCCCTGACCTGTTGGTCGGATAATGAGGTCCACACTAGCTTCGCCTTCCGCGGTGAAGGCGTAGGCGCAGTCGAATGCCGACTTGCCGGCGCCGACGATAGTGACTTTCTTGCATGTCTTGACCATGTCCGCGCGGGTGTGAAACTCCCGGGCATGGAAAAACAGAGGGTTGAATGTCTCCTGCCCTGGATAAGTCGGCAAGTTGGGTTGCGACGTTAAGCCGGTTGCGATGATTATTCTCTTCGTCTGAAGTGATTCCTCGCTACCGCCACCTCTGCTGGGCTTGACGAGAATTTTCCAGCTGCCATCGGGGATGGCCTCGATAGCGTCAACAGCGGTATTGAAACGCGTCCTGTCGAAGACGCCAAATTTCTTTGCGTAGTCTGTGAGATAGCGATGCAAAGTAGCCGCGGGAATATGTTCGTCAGGCTTGATTCCATAGGTGGTCTCGATCATAGGGAAGTCGGGGTACTCGTAGGAGCCACAAAGGTTGTTCGACTTCAGGCCTGGGTAGAGTCTGTCATGGGACCAAGTGCCTCCACAAGTGCTCTCAGCCTCGATAACGAGGATCTTCTCGTCGGGGTGGAGTTCGATATACGACTTGGCAGATGCAAGGCCGTACCATCCTTGATTTTAAGCTTTAGTCACATGCAACCCAGGAGCAGCGAAAACAGGATTGGATATGAGAGAGGCAAGACAAAGAACAAATGAAATGTTCCTGCATGGAGTACTTACCGGCACCAATAACAATAAGGTCATACATTTCGGTCATGATGTTCTCCTAATGCTCAAGTGATAAACGTGTGGTATTCGTAGCTGTTCTTGGAAAGCTCTGGTGGGTTCCACCTTTATAATTGGATTCCCACTGGATCCTGTCGGCTATGGCACCGTCTGGCGGTGATCCGTAACCGTAGCTAGTTGTGATGCATCAATCGGCAGGACTACAGGAATACTCGGGGGTAGGAAAGCGGGTGTCCAGCGGGCGGGGATCGCAATGTCGGAAGATGAGATAGTCACAGATGGTATCTGTGACCCGAATAGGTACCCGGTGCGAGATTCCGGCCCCCAGCGTCGGAAGTCCCGAACCTGTACCCTGCCATGAGGTGTGGGGAAAACTAGCCTTTCTGGCAACCAATAACGTTATTCAGAGTTCCGTAGGGCTGGAAGGAGCTCCACCGTCGGACAGATAACGCCATGTTCCGACATGTCCCCCGTTGAACCGCGAGGCATGCCAGAAGACACCTGCAGTTACTGTTGTTACCAAGGCGGGGACAGAGTCTCGCAGAGAAACTTCCGACAGAGCCGGAGAGAGAATGCTACTTTGTAGCGCGGTCTAGACGACGCACTGTCTCCTGATAAGAGCATGCTAGCGTTCATCAGCCCAACTTCTTTGTCAATCAATCAACGTTGACACTGACATAAACTCGACGATTCGTTTGTCACTTCGTTTGTCACTTCGTCACAGTAAAAAAGCATCAGCAAGAAGCGAGGACCAGTCAATCATCAAATCATGTACGCCGATATCACCAAGCCCCCTGCGCCGTTGCCGCAAGCTGAGCCTCAGCGTGTTGCCGACGGCATCACCCTGCTATCCCCCTTATCGCGCCGAGGTCATGGCCCAGGCCTTGTAATCCTATGTAACAACTCAACACAGCACTTAGGTGTCATTGATGGAGTGCCATCCCCTCTGGTGAAGTGGGCCGAGGAAGGATATGCGGTGGTCGAGATCCAGGAGAGGGCGTTGCAACAGGCCGAGAATGCTGCCAAAGTTCTGGATCACGCGATCAAGGCACTGAAGAGCTGTAACAAGTGTGAGCCGGGTAGCAAGACTGGACTCATTGGTAAGATCCCCTTTTGGCCGCGCGTCTTACGATCTAGTTCTGACTTGGATCATTGAAAGCATATGATCCAAAGCTATGGAACAAAGTCGCCGGAGTGCTGAATGCCGCATCGAATTTTGTGGGAGGTGTAGTTTATGCCAACACCACCGATCAGAGTAGTCTTGCGAGCGCTGCGGTTCCTATGTTGTGTCATCTAGCCGGCAGCCTAGCCTCTGCAGCTGTGGTACCCGAAGGCGCAAGGGCCTATTCATACGTCGCCGCCAAGTCATTTCGCCTGGCCACGCCATTGCATGATCATTTCGATTACTGGGCCGAATCTCTATCGCACACAAGAAACCTCATGTTCCTCAAACCACTAATCGGGGGACCCTACTTCGATCTCGAATATATTTGGGATGAACATACATACTACGAGTTTGCAGATCGCTCTGTCGAGCATACAATGAGCACCATGGTCGATCAGCCGTATGTCAACCATGTACCTACGGTTAGTTAATGGGAGACCCTTGAGGGCTACTGACCGCCCAAGCTGGAAAAAGATCGTTCGCTGATACGTGTGTGTAGCTGACCGGCGGGGTTGGGCGCGAGCCGCTCACCAACTTCTATCGGCACAATTTCATTTTCAGCAACTCGGATGATGTAGAGCTTGAGCTCATCAGCCGGACAGTTGGTATCGACCGTGTCGTTGACGAGCTGATATATAAGTTTACGCACGACGCAGTGGTAGACTGGATGTAAGTCACCTTCTACCTGCACAGACCATCCTTTCTAAGATGAGTAGCCTTCCGGGCATCCCACCGACCTTTAAGAAGGTCGAGGTTCCATTCACAGCCGTTGTGAACATCCGCGGCGATCGGCTATACCACGAGCACATAAATTGGGATCAGGGAACCGTTCTTGTTCAGTTGGGCTTGATGCCTCAATATCTCCCATTCCCTTACAATGTGCCGGGTGGGAAGGCTGGCGCGTCGTTTGAATACCGAGTTCCGGTGACGGGTATCGACACGGCGGAAAAGATGAGGGACCGTAACTCGGTGCCCTCGAACAAGATGTTTGAGTATCAAGTACGACAGAAGTAGGAAATTGCTGCTGCTGACCACTGGTCTGCAACGCTAGATGTTCTATGCACGCATTTCCAGGGGAACACGCACTGAGAACCGGGATCGCTACGATTATGGGCTCCGGCGCCTTGGGTCTACCCCAGCTCCTATGGCTTGTTGGTCTTGCGGTATGCTGTTGGAGGAACTATTAACGTACGCGGGAAGGGGCCTGGGCTTCCACTGCAACGGTGAATTAAATATATGCCGATGTTCTACGGCCCAGTCATCATATTGAGCTCGCGAGGTCGCAGTCTCCCTAGCCTCTCTGACCTACCCGATTCCCCCCCGCCTTGCTCAACCCCGTGTCTTCTCGCGCCTTTCCAAGATCCTTTAAGCGCGATTAATTAGCAAGAGGTTTTCTCACCGCACGTTGCGTATTACGATGCATGACAAACTTGGGGTGTAGCCATCATTGACTATGGTGATAGATTAGCACCTACGGCTGACCTTCAAGTACTAGTGCCTGATAAGGCAAGGGGAGATCGAAGCCACAAAGCCTGGTGAAGTCAGGCGGGAGGCTAGGTCAATTCCAGCCGGATTGTCGGTTGTAATTGAGCGACTGCAAAGCACTGGGAAGAAGAGCTGGACTGAAGAGATTGTTCACGAACCCTTAACAAGGCCAAGACGTCCGCATCATGTGCTAGCGGTTCGAATACGTGCGGCTTTAGTTGAGTTCTCAAAGGAACTGGTAAAGGGGGTCTAGACCTTCCGAGCCCAGTACTGGATCTCATCCGAGGTAGGGAACATGCGTCAGCCAGCGCTTAGCTCGGAAACAGATAAAAGCTCGCTCAAAAAATGCGATCGATGAACTGGAAAAACCGCGTTTTCAAATTTCTCTAGGGTTGGCCCCGTTGAGCCCGACGACAAAGAGATGAAGCAGCACAGGTAACTTAAAATGCGTTTCCAATGTTACATCTTAGTAGCATCTAGAATCGCCCAATCTGAGCGAGGTATTAAAACTAACTTGTCCTTTTCCTCGCTTTCTTTCCCATTCCTCTCCTCTGTCTCCCTCCTTCTGCTAGTTGTACTAATGACGGAGATTCGGAAGATGGTCAGTGGGGAGTCTCGAAAATAAATGGCTCGGCTCTGGTTACGATAGTTAATGTAGGTCCTTAAGTAATACCTTGTTCTGGAGTTTGTTCACCTTGTCATGAGTCTCAACAATCTTCTTGTAGGACGGGAAAAGACTCTTCGGATCCCATTTCTCTCGAATCTTCAAAAACTTGGCCAAGCCAGTGTCGGTCATCACTTGAGTTTATGTCTGCCTGTTAGTTGGTGGTCTTCAACAAAGGGTAGAGAGTCTCGGCAGGAGCAGCAGACTCACATTGGCGTCGTCGCAGCCTATAGTACGGTTGAAGACGATTCCACTCAACGGGATAGTTACATGTTAGCAGCCGTGCAAACAATTGAAAGTTATGCAAACTCTTGATACAGACAGTGTGGGCGCAACCAACTCATACAGCACGACATTCCCAGCGAGGACACAGGGAATAAGGGCAAAGCAATCGTAAAAGTAACTCGGCCAACATTCTTGTAGAGGATTAAACACTCGATGACTACTCCAGACTCGCCTCTGGAAGTCTAATGATACGATAGCTGGAGAGAAAAGCAATGAGGATGCCACCTATGTTCAGTTTCACTCAAGAAGAAGACGCTCTGCGATGCATGGGCTAAGTTGGGTCATGTGTTGCATGGTATAGGGCTTATTTGAGATGCCTATATTGGGCAAACATGTCTTCTTTACCATTGTGGCTAGGCTTCTTATGGAGAGACTTACTGAAGGAAAGCTCCGTTAACAAGGTTAGGTAAAAGCATCCGACTGTAGATTTATGGCAGATTAGGCACTACAGATTGTAGTTTTCCGGTACATGACTATTAATAGAAAGATATCAACGGGATCATCGACGAAGCCCATATTCAAAGAAGAAGAAAAGTGTACTAGGTGTCCAATTCTTACCCTGTCTCGGTGCAGGACGAGGGGTGGTTGATCAATGTACGCCTGTGTGAGTCATGATCAAGCGGCTCGAGGCGGGATATCCAAAGTTTAGCGCTATAGCTGCTACCCAACCCGCCAGGGTCTTAGCCGGCCTGTCTTTATCCGCCATACCTCTTAGTCGGCTTGCTAACGCATTCGGGCTTAGACGTGATAGCATCCGAAGAATGTTTATTAGTTCCGGCTGCGGTTCGGAATCTGGCAGGAAGCAATCGGAAAGTGGACCACTCCTCGCCATGGAATTATTATCATTGGTCTAGTTATCTCCAACTTTGACCGAAGGGACCACTAACCCATCGCGTATGCCGGACCCGGAGTCCTGAACTAAGTGTGAGTACGCAGTTCTTTAACAACGGTAGTCAGCCTCGCCTGATCCGGGCCCAACTGCTACTCCTGCTGGTGCCGAGTCGCCCAATTGCCACTACTTAAACCCTTAAGCTTACGACGCCGTGGATCAGTTAGGTGGCATAGTTTCGACTCCCCCGACACACGCTCACTACGAACCTAGAAACACGATGTACCGAGCAGGCTGCACTCGATGGGTCAAAGCATGGCACCATAGAGGCTACCGAAGCATCTCGACCAAAACCACAGTCCCTCTGATTATTGATGGGAAAGATGTCCAGTCTCAACAATCCTTCCCCGTCATCAGCCCGTTGACAGGAAAGAAGATCTGGTCTCTGTCATGCGCGACTCAGGAGCATGTCCAGGATGCCGTTCAAAATGCACACGATGCTTTCCCCGAGTGGTCGAAGACCAAAGCGTCCGCTCGGCGAGATATATTCCTTGCGGCCGCTGATATCATGAACAAACGACGATCAGAGCTTAGCGACTATATGCACCACGAACTAGGCGCCACCCAAGTCTATCAGGACTTTATTCTAGGGCTCTCGATCGACGGCCTGAAAGATACGGCTGGGAGAATTGCCGGTGCTGTCCAGGGGGCTGCGCCTGAGTCCAATCTCGAGGGAATGAAAGCCCTGGTACATAAGAGGCCCTACGGACTTAATCTAGGAATTGCCCCATGGTATATACACGTTCCATCAGCCCCCGAAACCGTTGGTAGCATAGCTGACATGAACTCTCTAGGAACGCACCCTATCATCTTGGTCTGCGATCTATCTCCTTCGCGCTGGCAACTGGAAATACCGCCATCCTAAAAGGAGCAGAGTTCACGCCGCGGTGCTACTGGGCTATCGCCGATGTCTTCCGAGAGGCCGGCCTGCCTAATGGCTGCCTCAACCTGATCTTCCACTCCCCTGAAGATGCATCGACGACAATTCAGAACCTTATCTCTCATCCGCATGTCAAGAAGATTAACTTTACCGGAAGCACTCGAGTTGGCAGCATCATCTCCGAACTTGCAGGCAAACATCTAAAGCCCGTGCTGATGGAGCTTGGAGGGAAAGCCAGTGCAATTGTACTCGAAGATGCCGACCTCGAGCAAGCTGCTCTCCACTGCGCGCGAGGAGCCTTCTTGAATGTGAGTGGCTTATTTCCCCGTTCGATTCAGAGAAAACACTAACGTTATCGAAAAGGCCGGTCAAATCTGTATGTCTACGGAACGCATCCTCGTGCAAGATTCGATAGCGTCTGAATTTCAGAACATACTCAGAAACACTATTCGGCAGTTATTCGGGTCTGTAAATGACACGCCGGCCATTATCACCGCCGCATCAGCCGAGCGCATCCGTGGTCTGGTGACAGACGCCGTCTCCAAGGGAGCGAAGCCGATGGCCATTTTCGACGATAGTGACGAGAATCAAATCGAGACCAGAATGAGGCCAGTCGTTCTAACCAACGTTGACAAGAGTATGGATATCTACAGAAGCGAGTCGTTTGGACCTAGTGTTTCTCTATTCACTTTCAAGACTACGGAGGACGCAGTGGACCTGGCAAACGATACAGACTACGGTTTATCAGCTGCCATTTTCACTAATGATCTCAGAGCAGGATTCCGTATTGCCGATAAGTTGGAGTCAGGCGCGGTGCACATCAACTCTATGACTGTACATGACGAATATCCACTCCCCCACGGTGGTGTCAAGAAGAGTGGCTTTGGCCGTTTCAACGGCTATCAAGGATTGGATGAGTTTCTATACTACAAGACCGTCACTTGGATGGAGTAACCTTTGTATTTCTCTAGCACTTTGTACATTTTATATTCATGTCATTTCGAATGAAGGTTGTCTAATCTCAATCCTGGCTTGTTATCGATGTTTGTTCACTTCTTTAATACTCTTATACATTGTTGGTCTGGCTTTTGTTCCCGGCTCGAACAATCTGAATCTTGTTCTCGGCCGTCCAGAGGTGCATTCGCTACCGTACGGTATCTTTTACGTGGGTAAGGAACTTGTTCCTCTGGCACAACACCATCATCCTCGACCGTGATTGTTCTCTTCTCTTCTTTATATCCTCGAAAGACAAGATGTAGACTTGAGCCAATGTCAAACACGTAAAGGTTGAACTATTCTCACTTCATTCTAAATGGGTGATATATACGTATCTAAACAGCTTCAAAACCCATCGCCGTCCAGTTGGATCTGACCTTATCTTTGACGTCCTGAGGGTAGCTCCTCTCAAAGTCGACTCCACTAAAGGACCTTTTACCCTCATACTCCACAGGAAAGAGACAATCGGAAATTGCCTTACCACCTAACTTTACATTACCCAGCCCATGAGACATATATGGAGTCATGGGAAAGCTAGGGACATCCTCGAACACATGTTCGTCCTGACCCGGGCGGCATCGAGTAACGAGCGCCCACATTATGTCCTTGAAGTTGCGGATGTCCACGTCGTGTCCAAACAGCAGGATCCGATTGATGAGCATGCAGCTTTTGTTGTTGAAAGCGATGCGACCCAGCTTGTTGCAGAAATCCTTGGAATTCGTTTGCTCCTTGGCAAGTCTTTCAGTGTCAATCTGGAGGGCACACCACGTTGCCATTGTCTCAAGGGGTGCGAACGCATCAGTAATTGGGAGGTCATTCTCCCTACAGAGTGTCAAAAGCTCCTCCGATGCGAGCGATGCGGTTGTGTGCTATATACTGAGTTAGAACGATTGATGTGCTGATTGATCGCAGGATCACTGGCCCGCTTGTTTTGGGTCTCTTACAGATTCATCCGTGATCCTCCCCGGGACAGAAACGGGCAGAATGGCATCGTCTCGGTATGTGATTGCATTGACGGTGAAAAGAGGGTGCATGTGTCGGTCGTTGTCGAAATGTAGTCCAAGGTAATCTTCGAACGGACCCTCGTAGGCTTCGTCTTTGAGTGAAAATGTACCCTCAAAGACTATCTCGCTATTGGCTGGCACAAGGAGGTCGCTCAATTCGCACTTGACCATCTCTAGTGGCTGCCCAACGAGCGCCCCAACGTATTCACCCTCTGAGACTCCTTCGGGAATAGGGGACGCGGCAGCCAGACTGGCAACAGGAGGAACACCCATAGCCAGTGCCCATGGCATCTCGGTTTTGTTCTGTTCCAACCACTTGGCCCGAATGATGGAGTTGTGCTGTCCGGATCCCACCAAGCACACAAGACGCCTGCTATCATG
Source organism: Neonectria sp. DH2 (assembly GCA_003934905.1). Taxonomy (NCBI): domain Eukaryota; kingdom Fungi; phylum Ascomycota; class Sordariomycetes; order Hypocreales; family Nectriaceae; genus Neonectria; species Neonectria sp. DH2. The sequence goes on along the minus strand of RQWH01000015.1, from coordinate 112,791 downwards.
AACCATGCCACGGAAGATAGACCAATTTGTCCACGACGCGTCTGGGGTTTGTAGCACATGCACCCCGTATGTCTGCAAGTATTTCCCCCCATCTGCCTGGTGGAGCAAAGGCACCGGGAGCTTATTGAGGTCGATGTCGTCCCCAAAGATCCGATTTTGCTTGCATGGGCCGCTCGATAGAACACGAGGTGGTAATGGGGCCTGGATTTTCCCTCCTGGGTTCTCTCCAGAATGGACTTCCAACTTGAATTGACGGGTAAACCCAGAGACCGAGCTATCCTCCCATACTTTTCTTCTTCCCGTCCCCTCAGGCTTGCACTGTTGCCGAAAATTCTCCACAGTCCGTTTTTGGCCCCCTTGACGTTGTTGAAGAGCGGTGCTTTGCCATTGACCTCGCTGACCCGTCTGACAATTGCCCCTACTTCGAGATGCGGGTCTACCTCCTGGTCGATCTCTGCGAGGTCGTTGTCTTTGCGCAGCACGTCAATGAAGGTACGAAAGTCGAGCTGTGCAGCAATATGGTCTGGCTGAGACGCATAAGCCAACTCGCTTTTGGCGCAGACTGATCCATATGTTGCCTTCATTTGAGAGATTGTCGAGCGAACATGAACTGACTGCAGCACTCTGTGACTCCTGAACCCGATGCGCCTCATAATCGAATGAAATTCTGTAAAGAGTATGGTACAATGATCCTGAGCCAAGGGCACTATGGTCCTCTGAGTGAGTTATACCAAAAGCCCTCTCTGACTGCGTACGTGACACTTTGCTACCGTTGCTTGATAATATTGAATTCATTTATTTCCGTTCCTAGGTTTCCTTGGTGGGAAATGAGGCGGACACCCGTCGTTGTGGTCCACTACGGAGATTCCGACGCTTAGGAACGGAACGTCATCAGGTATATTTCCGTTCCGCGAGTTCCATGCCTGTTTCTCCACCTTGATTGGCTAGTGGAACATACTCTAGGCAATCTGTGATGTCGAACACAGGTGACAATTAAGACCACGGGCGCTGACAAGGAGTTACTGGCATTTTCTTATATAACATGACGGACACTCGGAAATAGAGTACCTGCCTACCACATAGAAGATATAACCCTACAAGATGCACGGCGTCTACCTTCGTAGGGTCACTGCCATTGGCAGGAAATACGGCAGTGCAAGTCGACTGAGCTTTCAGGCTTCAGGTGCTTTGTCTGGATCACCCACGCACTCGAATCATTGCGATTTGCCGTCGGCCTCACTTCCAAACAGACAAAACGACAGACGATACAACACCACTGGCACACGTTGTGCCCCCATATCAACGACGAACGACAGGCCACGAAGGATTGTAATAGGGATCACCGGTGCGACGGGGGCTGGATACGCCATCCGCATCCTCTCAATCCTGCGCCAGCTAGGGATCGAAACTCACCTGGTCATCAGCAAGTGGGCTCTAGCCACGATCAAGTATGAGACATCATTGAGCGAGGCAGAGATCCGAGGAATGGCCACCTGGAACTACACTGCTAAAGACGTCTCAGCTCCTATTGCTTCGGGTTCTTTTCAACACGATGGAATGATCATTGTCCCCTGCAGTATGAAAACACTAGCGACAGTGAGCTCAGGCTTCTGTGATGATCTGATATCCCGAGCTGCCGATGTCAGTCTTAAAGAAAATCGCAAGCTCGTTCTCGCTGTTCGCGAGACTCCACTAAGCGATATACACCTCCACAATATGCTATCCTTGCGGCGTGCAGGTGCCGTCATCTTTCCACCAGTTCCAGCTTTCTATACAAAGCCAAAGAGCCTGGATGATTTAATGAATCAGACCGCTGGAAGGATGCTGGATTCTTTAGGAATCTTTACGGATGGGTTTCCACGGTGGAACGGGTTTCAAAAAGTCTCAGTCGCTTGTGGCAGGCCAGGTCAGGCGGTGGAATCCTCAAGGAAGGTGGAAGACAGAGAGGCGTAGTTCTGATTAGAGCTACGGCAAGAGAAGAACGGCAACTTAGATCCTAGAATATACTCTCTGAAAACATGTTATTCAAACCATCAACTGGCCAGTGCAGCCGCAGTGACTCCTCCCATCCCGACTCTACGTCAGTATCTGAAGGCGGAGCCCATCCACTTCCAAATCCCGTAGTGGCAGTGGAACCTCTCGTCGATGGTAGGGCGTACTCTAGCCGAGGCTGAAACCACTGAGGGGCCGATAGCGACATGCCTGTTCTGCGAGTAGCTCTCACAGGGTTGGCGGAAGAAGACTGTTGCTCCTTGCTCCTTGCGAAGTCTCCTCCGCTCCCGGAACAGGGAGTTTTCAGTATACATAGGTTCAAGACCTCTCCCATTTTCAGTAACCTCTTTGAAAGTCTCCGCGCGGCCCTTGACGTTTTTGCATAGTTAGTGGTCAAGCTTGTAGCCATCTCAATGCTGCGGCTGATAATGTCGGCCAGGTCCGCAGGTAGGTTGACCAACATGGTGGCCCTATTCTGCTGGATGGACACTATGAGTAGACAGGCAAGCGCAGATGCAGAGGCCAGCAGATGTTGATAGTAAGGGTGTTGCTTGCGATAGATCTCGGTAGTGGTGTCGAGTGTGTAGAGAACATTGACGACATTGAAAACTAGTTCAGCGGCAGGCCGGAGATACTTCTTACTTGTTTCGACATCTGAGTTAGAAAAGAAGTAGGGCCTGAGAAGAAGGCTCCGAACAGACTCGGCCCGTAGGTTCAGCAAGATTGCCCATATAGGCGGTCTGCTCGCGAGATTTGTGTGCCATGTCTCTGATTGAGCCAAAGAGTAATCTCCAACAGCCTTTTTCCGCCACTGTTCAATCTGGAAATTCATCACTTCGAATGCGTCTTCGTCACGATACTTTGCACCCTTGGCAGCTTGCGAGATGGGCTCGCTGAATTTATCGCTAATGAGTATGAAAGAGAGCATCGCCTTGAGATAAGGGCTTTCGATCTACGATAGGTCAGCCCATAGGCAGATCGAATGAAAGAACGCAAGAAGAAGGAGCATTCACTTACAGATGTTGCGGGAAAGGTATCGAAGCTAGACTCGTGGAAGTTTGTTGGCAGGCCAGTCGCAGCACTCCATTGGCGATCAAGTATAACGATACTGCCCATGAGATTGCAAAGCTCCTTGTGTTGATCTTGCGAGCTCAGCACGTGCTTCGATACCTCGCCATTATGAAATCCAAGTTCCATCAGCATGCGCCCAGCGATTCCGCACATCCGCCAGGCCGAGCGCGGCATGTCGTAGAAGAACTCACACCAGCCCTAACGTCCTCACGTAAGCAAAAGTTCTCAAAAATTCTCAAAGGTCGAGAAGACACCATACCTTGAGCAGTATGATTGTAACACGTCTGATGCTGCATGCAGGGGTAGCAAGTCTAAGGTTGACCCCATCTTGAAAACTGTCCCGAATAACGCTCTCGATGTTGGAAGTTGTGGGATTTGAATCAGCACGGAGGGCAATTGCCAAAGCAAGATTCAGGATCAGGAGGCTCTCGTCCGAAGTAACATCTGCTCGTCCAGTGAAGACATCCCAGACTGCGGAATCTGCGTCTGCATAGCAGTACTGAGCTGAGGATATGAGTTCATCGAGGTCGACGATGGGGTGCAGGTCTCCGACGACTTCCTGATACACATACAGGAGCCGCATGGCTTCCTGGAAGCCCATCAACGATTGAAACTGCAGGAGCTGCGATATGCCACCTCTGTCGCGAATTTGAAGCTGCCCGCATTGGCTGGCGTTTCGAGAGTCGGGGGCATCCTCGTAGTCCGAAGCAGTCTCATCATCGATAGTAGCGAGCTGCAATTGGTTTTGCTGCATCGGTGGGCCAGAGGCGCTGTTCTGGCGGAGTTTCAGCTGCGCTACGTTCAGGCTATAGTCTGGGCTTGTTGGTCCATAGAAATACTGGGATACAGCACCGGAAGTTTGCTTGGAGGGAGGGAGACATTCCTGATTTGCAGCCGCATCATTAACGGTGGTCGACAAGAGATCCTCAAGGTTGTTGTTGGCTATCACGGGTATTGGTGAGGGTGGACTTGACTGAGTGTAGCTAGCTGACCGAACTTGGGACGTTACGCTGTCCAACTGTTCTTGGAGAGTAGACAACAGCTCAATAATTGAGTTTTGATTGCTGCAATAATTTCCCCGGATGAGCTTGGGAAAATAGAGAGTAAATGAGAAACGGGGTAAAGGGAGCGGAATCGAACAAGGAGAGGAGCGGGGCGGCCAACACTACGGGATTACTGTGACATTCACATACCATGATGTGGGCAAGTTTGCTCGTTTGGACCCATGTCGACCATCAGTCTGGGCTATATCGACGACCGTTGATGACAGTTGCCAGCCGTCAGTTCTGAGACCGCTGTTGTAGTTGCAGCTCTGCCCACGGCTGGTGCAATATCTGCATGGCTGTTGTCCATCGCATTTCCCCTTGCGCCGTCGGCAGGTTTCGCACGCGCGCAGGGCATAGGGTGCCCGCCGCTTGGCTCTCTCTCCGTCGTCTCCGCTCTGGTTGCTTGACCTCTTCTGCCCACCGCCCTCTCCGTCTTGGGTCATTGTGTCCCTGCTCGTCAATAAGAGAGAGACAAGAGATCGGAAAATCGACGCTGCTTGCTCGGAACCAGAAACAGGAAACGGATAAACTTGGGTAGTAAACTACAGAGCGGATTGGAGAAAAGCGGCGGAGGGTGATGGAGGAATAGAGGAACGGAAGGTCGGAGGCCGGCTTAATTTTAGTAAGAGATCCTTGGCCACATGCCGATGGTGGGGGTAGCCCATAATTTACAGATAAAAGCCCCGCGGGGAAGCTAAAAAGACTGGGCAAGGCCCAATCAGTGCTACTTATCAAGGCGTTCTCAAGACAGGAAAGGCCCCCGGATGACACGGTTAAGCTTGCTGTGTGCTTCAAGTAAAGTCTGCAGGCTGGGGCACCCCACACTTTAGACATCAATTATTCAACACACCGCTACTGCTCCTTATCGTTTACCTAACCCTTGATCCCTTTAGCACGCTCAGTGCGACACTATGGTCTTTTGGAGTAGAGCAACCCTCGAGCCCTTGTGCTCGTCTACTCCTCTACCTATGTTTGGCAGAATGTGATGAGAGTTGGCCTTCCTAATCAAGTTAAGTCTATGATACCCGAACAAAACCAGTCCTTCCGTCCCGATCGGAAGTTCCGTGAGCTAAGTAGAAGGGGCGTTGCTAACCATCCTCCCCCCAGCCCCGGCACGAGCCATTACCTCAGCTTACGGAATCATGGCTAGCGGCGGGCTTGGTTGTCACATCCCGTCCAAGCGTAGCACGAGCCGACGCTTTGTCGCCATCCAACGCTCTGCGTGGCCAGTTCGACCAGCACGGCGATGTTAAAATGTCATGCAATTGAGACCAACGCATCGAACTCAAGCCTGAGAGGCAGTGCAGCATTGTGACATGAAACAGTCTGCCTCTGAGGCCTTATCGTACGTCTCACATGTATATCTAATGACGTCATCTCATAAGCAAAGATATAATGTAACGCGCCAGAGGCTAGCAAAGTAGAATACCTCTTTAATGGTAGCCCCCTCTCTTGTAAGATAAAATCTCTCTCTCGGATAGTCAGACTAATTCCCATCTTAGTTAGCATCTACGCTTTAAATTCTGGCGGAGCGTGACCGTCCAGGCATCCCTTGGGAGTTTTTCAACTTCTAGGGTCTAGGGGAGGCGGAGCTCTTCTATTAGCTACGCAATACAGATTGCTCGGCTACCCTCAAGGAAATAAAGGGTGATATTTAAAGTTTGAGGAGACATGTCGGCTGCAGACAATAATAACAACAGAACGTATTCTCAAGGAGGATACTGCCGACTGAACAAACCATGGAATGCAAAAGGCCTGTCGGCTTTTTAGTTTAGGACTGGTTGGCGTTCTTTACGTGTGTTTGCCGACACGGGAGATGAGGCTGGGGCCAGCCCGAAGGTGCGCGGGCCGTGGAATGGAACAGATAACGCTTTTCAGCCCTTTCTCACCAATCGCGTGTGCAGATGCAAAGTCATTGGATCCCAACCCGATCGATGGTTGACGCATCAACCGATTACTCCAAGGTTCAGCAGGGGTTCCTACACTAACGCCTTGGCGGCTTTTATCACCGAGAATGGAAATAAACGGGGCATTAGACCCGACCTAACGAGCCCCAATGACATCACCTTACTTCTTTCGCCACGAAGCAATGTGTTCCTAGGTTCCTCGTACCTCTCTTTAGGTAATTTGGCACACCGGACTCTTGCCATGCGTTTGGTCTCTCCTCGTTAAATCCAAAACACTTATTGGTCAATCTTGCTTTCTAGCGGTCAGCGTTGAAGAGCGGCATGACGTCGCCCAATGGATTAAACCCCCACGCACCGGAGATTGTATGTAAGTACGATCCAGGCATTCGGGCTTTTTATGTAAGTGGGATATGGCAGATGGCATTACGGCACTTGGATGCGAAAAACACGGGATGGGACAAAGTGCGTTACCCGCGACAAGTGCCCACGACACCTTGCCCGCACTTTCAGTCTCGCTGAGCAACATAAAATGTCCCAACATTCCCATCCTTGATGAGAGTTTCTGCTGAAGTTCGCACTTTTACTTTGTTTTAAGGGGGAAATAAATCATCTTAGTTTTCAAGACCGTTCTAGGTTAATTATCAACACAATGGACACCAAGGCTTCAGACATCACCCTTTACTTCTTGAATGGGAGTCGAGCAATCCGGGTTGCTTGGCTGTTGGAAGAACTCGGCCTCTCCTACAAGTTGGTCACCTCGCCGAGAGGAGCCAATGGTCACGCTCCGCTAGAATTCAAGGCCCAGATCCCGACTCGGTTAGGGAACAGTCCTACCATTCGAGATGGGGATCTTGTAATACAGGAGAGCATTGCTATCGTGGGGTAAGTAGTTCCTATTGTCGGTCTCTAGGATACAACGATTCTCGGCTCATATACTCATCCTCTTAGATACCTTTGTGAGACATATGGCACTTCATTACACCTATTTCCTAGCGAGCCACTTGCAAGGGCAAAGGTTAGGGAGTGGATGGCAGCGGCTGAGGGCACTTTCATGCTGCATGCCCTTACAGTCAGTAATCCCTTATCGTAGTTTTATTATACGTTACTTCCCTCAGTGGCCCTTGGCTGACTCGTGCTAACGGTTGCTGGCAATAGATTTTGTACACGCGTATGCAGATGCCACTAGAAGCAGCGCAATACATACCCGTGTTGGAGGACAGGTTTTCACCTAATGTGCGCAATGCATTGGAATGGTTGGAAGCTGAACTCAAGGGTAGTCCTAGCAAGGGGCAGTTCCTGGTTGGAACCGATCTTACTGCAGCAGATATCATGATGGGATTCGGCATTGAAGTCATTTTTACGAGGAAATTGGGGACAGAGAGAGGCAACTGGCCTATGATAGATAAGTGGTTAACGGGTCTGACAGGGAGACCGGCTTACAAGAAGGCGGTTAAAAGTACAGGATATTCGCTATAGGGCCTGAAGCAAGAGCAGCATGAAATGGGCATTATTTATTGCCGCTGGCTGAAAATGGAGGAAACCGCTGGGAGTGGAGGTATGAGACCTGTACAAACCGTCTTGGAATTGCAGGGGAGCAGCAGCAGGGCATTCCCATTTGAACATCCAACTTCGATAGTCCAGTCGCGCGAGAGTTGGTTGGATTACTCACCGCGTTCCCTTCAGGCTGATATGTGGATGAAGTCCTGCGCTTCTGTCACTGTCAGGATGAATCTCATTTGCCGATCCGCGCCCCTCAAGGCCACCCGTGCTTGGCCTCGACTAGGATGCTGGAGGGGCGAAGCTCACGTTGTGGCAAGTAGAGTATGAAAAAGGAGAGCATTGATGAATTGATATTAAGGACTGAGGATATCACAGAGAGATGAGGAAGGAAGACTGGAGGGACCCGGCTCAAGGGTTCGGGAGTTATGTGGTACGCAGTATCAACTGTCACCAATCGTCATGTCAAGTGATCCTAGCTTTGCCATAATCAGCACACCCGAGATAAGTGATCCGACAACAGCTTTTGCGCCCTTCCTTGCCTTCGCCCTCCTTGTAGGCGCGCTCTGTGGCACTTTCTAGAGCATAGTAGCCTCCATCGTGGCCGAGCTTGTGAGTACTAAAAAGCTAGCTAGCACTTTTGGTATGGTTGTCTTTCGTCAGTGCTACTGATAACGTTTGGGGAGGCGATGACTATGAAAATGGTCAAAGAGGACGATGGAAATACGTTTTTAGATGCTCAGATCTTTGTTGGTTCTATGCTTCTACTCTAGTACCGCCTTCTATATTTTCAAGCAGTTGCGATCTAATGTATCACAACTGCTCGCTTTGAACTAGAAGCCCGCCGATATTTCATCGGCCGCGTGGGTAGACCCGGCAATCTCGCCATAGAGGCTAACTTCATCCATAACCTCAGTCAGAATTTGTAAGCCCTTATCCAGCTCCACATCCTCAATCGTGAGGGCTACACTACACCGGAGACGGGGGTTCTGAGGATAGATGAGAACTCCCTTCTGGTATGCCAGCCTGGCAATACGACGGGGCGTTACGTTGCCAACGCCGTCCTTGATGACGATGCCTAGATCAGCACCCCGAGCAGTACAGTACTCGATAAACGGGTGGTTCCACTTTGAAGTCACGGCATTCCACCTCTTTTGTATGACTGTAGCTCGTGCCAGTAGATTCTCATCCCCATAGACGCTCAAAGCCGCGAGGACTGCAGCGTTACCTGCGGGAGACATAGCGTAAGTACTGGCAACCTGATTAGGCTGAATAAGGGTCATAGTATCGTTGAATCCCAAGACGTAGGATGCAGGGTAGACTCCGCCGGTAATAGACTTGCCCAGCGTAATCATATCCGGCTTATTCTCAGCACCGAGCCAGTCGGAACAAAGAAATTTGCCGGTCTTCCCGGAGCCCATGCGTATTTCATCTGAGATGAAGAGAACGTTGAATTTCTTGCAGAGCTGACGGACACCAATTGCAAAGTTGATCTCTTCCTCAAATGTCCTGTTTAGATGTCAGTGGATCGATCAGCTTCAGTTTGACCCGCCGTCTTGAACAACCGTGCTCGATATCGAGCCTCAACATGATAAAACCGTGGGATTGTTAAGAGATAGAACCACTTACCGCAGCGTTCCATGGATGGGTTCCATCATAACGCCGGCTATACGGCCATGCATCTCCCCTAGGGCGGCCTCATAGTCTTCTACATGTCCGTAACGAAGCTGTGTCCCTGTTTTGGGACTACGGTTTGTGACGTTCTTGCTGCTGACACCATACCCTGTGCTGAGTTAACTAGTGCGCTTCTCGCATTGTTAGGCGAAGATCATTTACCTTCTTGGCCGCTGCCCGGATTCATAATAGGCCAGATACCCGAAGTCAGGCCGTGATAGTTGTCTGAACAACCAAGGACAAGAACATCATCGGGCGCAATTCCCTTTCGTACAATGCCCCATTTCCGAGCAATCTTGACAGCAGAGTCGGCTGCCTCAGCACCTGTAACCATTGCAGCGACCTTATCATAACCAAGTTTCTGGCAGAGCGCTTTGGCAACCGATGGCCACCCATCGCTGTGAGTGGCAATGTTGGTCTGGGCAACTATGACAAGTCAACATGAGATTGCCATCACAACTGGTTTAGCGGAGAACTTGCCCTTCTGAATTGACTCTACGACAGCACTGGTAACCTTAGGGTGGCAGTGGCCTAGATTGACCGTACTCATAGTAGCGGCAAAGTCGAGGATCTCCTTGCCATCTACATCCTATCGTCTATGTGAGTAAAGAATGACAAACGAGACGATGTTGAGGTCTTACCACCATGGTTGATCCCTTTCCAGAAACAATGAATCCAGGGGTTGGAGCGAAGCCACCAGCGGAATAGGCTTCTTCTGTATCCAACAAGTCCTGCGTCGCTGCTGACAAGGGCTCACCCGACTTTTGCGCCATGTCGGCTACTTCAAAACAACGGCGACCAGAAAACAAGATGGAATTTTGTGAAATGCTGAAGACTGTAATGAATCGGGTCTGAGTGCAGATAGTAGAATGAACAAGGCGCTCAGATCAGTGCTTATATACGCGGGACCACCGTAACGTCCCAGTGAATTAATTACCCACACCCTCTTGGCTTCACCGCTTATCTCTGAATCACGAACCTATACTTAGGCCTCTCAGGAGAAATACAAGACTTTGGCGGGAGTATTTGCTCTAAGGGAAGTCCCTCTACAATGACAATTGGTACAGCCCTATGACGGCACCGTTATCGTCGTCCCGTGGCTCCGAACTTCTCGGAGCCCGTGCTTGTTCCGGGTTTCCGATGGCTACGATTCTGCCTCTGGTTTTCGGCGAGGCCGGATCCCAAATCGCTACGGAACCTTGACGGAACCTTGACGCAAGCGCTTCTCTGGTTACAGGTAAGCGGGGTTGGATCTTGCGCAGTGAGTGCGACTTCCGATCGGAAGTTCCGATGGTTGGGTGTCTGTTGGCAGTGTCCCAAACTTGCCGAGATAAAATGCTAAATTGGGTCTTGATTTACGAATTTGTCATCACTATGTCGTATTCATAGGGGCTTATCTATGAGCTGAGCCAGCCGTTGCTAATTTAGCTCTCTCAGCCTGGCTCGTGGGTGGCCGATGTATCATCTATAAGATGCCATTGTTTTGCAGCCATCATGGCCCAGCTTGTAATTAATTAACATCCGTTCCCAGCACCATCCCAAATTCACCTCGTCTGACCTCCATCGACAATCATCATGTCTGACGTCCGAATCTCAACTAGCGCCGACAACTCGGTTGCTTACATCAACGGTCGTGTTTATACCGTCAATAAAGCGAGACCTTGGGCGGAAGCATTTATTGTTAACCCTGACGGAAAGTTTGACATCGTCGGAAGCACTGCTGAGGTCCTCGATAAAGCCAAAGCGGCGGGCATGGTGGTGCAGGATTTGAAAGCCGGCTTTATCATGCCTGGCATCCACGACGCGCATGTACACAGTCTTCAATCCGGCGCGCGGATCCTGAACTGGGCAGAGCTCCCTGAGGGAACAACACTCGAACAGACCCCTCAGCGTTTGGCGGAATGTGCGTGTGCTTGCCAATTTCAGCAGGCATATCAAGATTGGATTGTCGGAGCGACCCTGCACGCGGATGACTACGATCGTAGTGTCCTAGACCAAGACTTTCCAGACCGTCCAGTCTTGCTCTGGGGACATGGCTCCCATCATCGGTATCTCAACACCACCGCCCTTGAACGCGCCGGGTATGATATCCAAAACGAACCAGTGCCGCCATACGGAGAGATAATCCGCAGGGAAGATGGAAGCTTGACCGGGGAATTGAGAGGACAGGCAGGGGATCGTGCATCCGCTGCCGTTCCTGTACCTCCCATGGCTCACATCAAGCGCATCATGCAGCGGGCGGTCGTCGAGTTGCACAAGAACGGGGTAACTTCGTGCCAAGATGCGGCAGCTAGCAAAACTATGCTTGAAGCCCTCCGTGAGCTAGACTCAGAGGGGAAGCTAAAGATGCAATTCGCCACCCATATCTTGTACAAGAATGCGTGGCTAACGGGAGAAGTCATGTCTCCGCCGGACAAACTGATCTTGGATTCTGAGAAATACAGAACTACCCACGTTGACACTCGATTCGTAAAGTTGATGATGGATGGCGTGCCTGCTCCCCCGGTTTTCTCACATTCTGAGCTTGACGCGAATGGTAAACCAGATATGTCGAAAATTCTGTTGCCGGATATTGATGAGGTTGTTGAAAAGTTTGATGCGATGGGCTTGACTTGTAAAGTCCATGCTATGGGGCACGGGGGTTCCACCATGACGCTGGACGCCTTCGAGAGAGTTCGACGCAATAACCCCAACGGGCCTCGACACGAGATAGCGCACTGCAGCTGTATTCTGCCAGGTATGAGGTCCCCATTGGAACTAATTCACTGATCTTGTTAACATGCTTTGTGTAGACGATTTTGCACGGTTCAAGAAACTCAACGTTGGGGCTGAGATGTCTCCTGCGGGCTTTTTCGACTACGAAAGTTCTGGCTTGGACCTTCCGCTGATTGACTGGGATTTCGAGCGAATGGTCGCGGCGGGTAATCACGTCACCATCGGAAGCGATTGGTCTTACGGCATGCCACTACCCATACTCCCTGCTGTAGCCATAGTTGCTAGAAAGGTCGGCACAGAGAAGACATTAGAGATGATAACTTTGGCGGGTGCAAGGGCAACAAACCGAGAAAAGGTACAATCATCCCGTCTTTACATGAAAAGATGTGAATTAATCGAAATACAGGAAGCGGGTTCTATCGAAACTGGAAAAGTAGCCAATTTCGTCAATGTGGATAGGGATCTTAGCAAAGGGGGATTTAAAGATGCCAAGGTGCTAAGGACTTGGTTTGAGGGCGAGTTGGTTTTCGACGTGCTCGAAAATGTTTGCGGGTAGAGCCAGCGAAACTTGACGTGAGCCTGCCCTCGCGCTTCTAGTGTTTACATGAGATCGTCAATACAGCTTACTTTCTCGTGCGCATGATGAAAGCCCAACTAGGATCACCAGGCACAACCGTGGATCATTCAGAACTAATGAGGCCTGCACTGGCGACCAATCTTAACACCTAATACGTCCATGTTGATAGAAGGTTATTAATGGTGAAGTCTAGCAGATGCCCTTGTGGCTGTAGACTTACGTCAGTAGCGAATCTTGGCGATTTATTTTACCACAGTCGGTATAGCTTCGGACTCCACTGGTAGCATCTTCTGAATGATACATGCTTCCACAAAGAGAAAGCCGTCGTCGCTATCGAAGCTCATCAAGAATGCCATCGTCCCACTTCCCAGATACCATTTACGTAAAAGCCCGAATCCGCGTGAATCCTCGCTCGGGGCGCTTATGTCGAACCTCCGGCGGCCGTGAAAGGTGCGCCGAGTTCTGGGCCAAGCTGTTGCATCCATGTCGCGTCGACCGATAGCCATGCTGAGTGACTGAAGCACAGATATTCATCTTCCCATCCCGAGATGACAAATCCTAGAGATGAGTAATGTCTGACCATCTCGTTTGTAATAGGGTTCATGCATACTGCAGAGCCGAACATGAGATCTGTTCCTCCACTTCCATACTTGCTCTTCGCTGTTTCTGTATACCCGTATATCCGTATTCCTGCGTAGTCTCGTCGACAACGAGGGATGTCATATCTAGGACAAATCCCTCTGACAAGCGGTAACCAAAAACACCGTACAACTAACTCCCCAGTAACGCTATCATCAACATCGCCCTTGACAATTGGCCTTGGCTCCCTTAAAGTCGTTGGGTGCAATTCCCGACGCGACGGCCTCAATAGTGCGGGAACGAGTATATTAAATCTGGTATAAACGTGCGTCCTGGTCCCATCCGAACAGAGCCTTCACGCCGTTGTATTAGACAGCTCAAGCTATAGGTTAGATTATAGACACCCATAGTTAATTACTTCTTTCGGTACTGGGGGGGCCTTCAAGTCGGCCGTTCCCGCCATTCGTACCTCATGGACGGGGGGTCCGATGACCTGCAAAAACAACCTTCAGATGCAAAAAGAATGTAGTTTGTTGGTGGAACGCACACTTCAGAGTTAAGACATCACCCAGGAAATGCTGTCTTGGTACGGTCGGGTTGAGCAAGGAAGAAAGGGCGATTGTGCAAACCCAAGGAACGCTAGGAGGATGATTTCAAGACTCAAGGAATGATCAAAAGAAGGATAATTCAGTAGTAGTCAAAGATGGTCAGAAACATTAAAATTGACTGTGGTAGCAGCCGATGTCACAGTATCAAATAAGACAAAGTAAGGATAGCCTAAACAAGTGATAAAATTCGTGAAGAAGGAAGAGATAAAGAAGCCAGTAAGTGGCTGTTTCGGTCCTTTAAGTACGCGCAGCAAATTGGAGCCGCCTTTGCTAGCATTAAACACCAGATGCGTAAATTCGCTAACACAATGGCCGTTAAGAATAAGAAGCCGCTTCTCATTAGATCGCTCTATCTTTAAGCCGGGGATAAATATCTCTCACAGCCACTCAAGACTAATATCATTCATTAGTGTGACGGTCGGGTCTAACCTAGGGGTCTAGGGTAGGCCTAAGGTGTATGGTTTGATGATCGGGTGGATTAGGACGTTATAGTAATCTAATGGTCCTTCCTGATTGGTGGTTACTCCCTTGGATTACTGGGATTATAGTGTAATCCAGTGATCTAACTAGGATTGGAAGCCAGGCATAGCATTAGGAGCTGAGCACATAGTGTATAGATAAAAGAAGGTATATCATGGTTCTGCCGGCTGTGACCGTCTGGTCCCAACCTGGGCCGTAACAGCAAACCGCTCGCTCACTGTGCGTATGCTAGCCTCGGCTTCTGCAACTGCAGTTAGCACTGTTCGGAAAGCTCCTGTAACGGCCTATGCTCCGATTATTTGTATTTTGTTCATTAAGGCCATGCCCTTACACCCGCAAGCATGCATCCAGACATTTGAAGCGTAATCCACTACTGGCGCTACCGTCGCCCCAAACAATTGTTTTCCAGTCGAGGGAGAAATTAGCCGTAGTCGTTTTAATGCCATGACGGCAAGAAGGCCCTTGGTCGTTGCTTTTCCAATGTGCTGCACATACCTGAGTTCTAAGTCCATGAGAACTCCCAAGATCTTGGCGGTTTCCTTTGGTGCAATTGCTTCCCCTTTGATAATGAACGGTCTGCTGCTGACTCGGTCTAGTCGCTTGGTGAAGTGAATTATTACTGTCTTGTCACCTTCGAATGTGGCTCCGCTCCGCCTCTCCCATTCCTTTGCTCTGTCGATAATGGCTAGAATCCTCACTCTGTTCGCTTCTGCTGATGGCCCTGTTACCAACGCGTTATAGTCATCCATAAATGCCATTGATTCCCCATTTGCATTCAATTTGTGTTGTACCAAGTCGACATTGACGAAGAAGAATAGTATTGGTGAAAGTGGTGACCCCTGTGGCAAGCCTGCTTGTGGCAGTCGCTGTTGTTAAGAGGTGTGGTCATCGACTAGTAAGGTTGCCGTGTGTTCTGAGCAAAAGGCATCAATCCACTGTACTAAAGCCGGCGGGATGCCTCTTGCTGCGAGTCTCTGCAACAGTCTGTTTTTGGAAACCCCGTTATACACACCTTTTCCGTCGAAGTTGACCAAGCTAAGGACCTTTTTTATATATTTTTTATCTCCAGGCGTTTTAGATGTGTTCCTACAGCAGCAGGAGTGTTTGTTCAGCAGATCGGTTCGTTCTGGTCCCGCCCGGCGTAATTCGTGGGGAGCAGGTCAAAGGTCTCTACTGTATGCGATATTCTCTCAGCAACCACAGAATCCAGTACCTTTCCAAGTGTGGAGAGCAGCGAGATCGGCCTCTATGACTTTGCGACCATGTAATCATCTTTGTTTAGCTTCTTCAGTGGTATGATCTTGGCATTTCTCCATTGTGTAGGGGGTTCCCCTTCATCTAACGATGCCTAGAAGAGGAGCAACACTCTGGTTTTCACCACTGGTCATACTTGCTTCCATACCATGGCTAGTAACCTAGCATCTCCTAGCGCCTTCCATGAATTCGCCGCAAAGGTCCTCCGTTCTACTTCTTCCATCATTAGGCGAGGCATCGATACTGCGGTACGTTGTAGCCGTAGTCCTTCATCTTCTATCCTCGCTAGTAGTGGCGGAAAGAGCACCGACAACAGCTCCTCCGCTTGTTCCGTTTTGTCTTTCGTGATGGATCCGTCTCTTCCTGCTAACGGTGGTATCTTGTCAAATGTTGAGCTACCATAGGGATCTAAGTATATGTAGCTCTACTCCCATTGCAATATCCCAGAGCCGCACCCTCCAGTCTGACCCAGATATGATTTGCTTACCGTCTGTCGAGAAGGCCACTGAGGTAACCCAACCTGAGCGGCCTTTAAGCGTCTGTAGCGCTGCTCCTGTCACGATGCCCCAGAGCCGCACTGTCCGATCGTTCGACCCGGACACAACTTACTTTACTTGAATGGCCTATGAGGGTTTGTGACGCCGCTCCTGTCGCGGTGTCCCGGAGCCGAAGTGACCTGGACTAGAATAAGTTGTTCTTAATCTCGAGGTCATCATATTGTATTGCACATATGCAGCCATTTGAATCAGTATACCTTCCCAATTATTACTTGCCTGCATTAGTGATGGGTTAGGGTGGTGGTAATGAAGCTGATTGCAAACATATGTTTATACCCTATTCGCTTAGACTGAGCCCGATTCGATGATCTGCATCGCCGCCCGCCCTTCTCGCCGCAGCCCCTGAAGGTTGGCTCCGGCCGTTGAAATTAGTCCATCCTACATTCGGAGCTCTAAGTTTAGTAAAATTCTGCTTGAAATCCAGTTTCACGGGACCAGTGGCAAAATGCAAGACTTAGCTCAATGATGTCTTTGGGAAGTCTTGTCTGGTCCGGGGCTGGAAAGGCCTGTCAAGTATTGATACACAATCATAGCTTAGGGAAGTATGTATAACACAAGGAGCTATCGCCATCTCTATTCTAGTCTTCACCATGTGCCCCGAAACCCCTGAAGCCAAGATCAATCTGCTACAGCGCCAGCCACTGGGACTCCCACTTGCTCGGCATCTCGACAATTCCAATATCCCATATCCTTCTTACAATCATACTCCACTCAGCGCAATATAATCCTCATCCAAACCCTCCTGCTTCGCAGCCCCACTACTTCCAAATACATCCCCAGCATGCACAAAATGAAACAGAGCCTGCACAACCATCATCGGCGCACCATCAAACACATACATAGCCCACTCATGCGTCATCAAATATCCGTCATGGCCCCCTCTAACTTCAATCATTCTGTAGACACATCGCACAATAATAATAACTGCTGCCACCAACAAGAACGTCAACAATTTCCTCCAGCCATGTTTGCCATGTCGTGGGACTGAGTAGAGCTTAGCACTATTGACCATTCGTCGATCGAAGATTATGGCAATGACAAGGAAGAACCCGAAGAAGAGAAGCTGGGCAAAGAGACCGACAAGAAGAATCTTCTTGCCAAGATCGGCGTTTTCGGCTTTCCCCATTAATCCGCCTCCTGCTCCCTGGACTTGGAAAGCAAGGATGTCGCCCGCGACAAAGATTTTGGTTACCCTGGTTGGTCGGATGACGGATGCTTCTGGTGCATTGACGTAATGGACGATGCGGCCGTAGATCATGTATATTGTTGCCGCGTAAAGGGAGGGAGGTAGAAGGATGAGGATACTTTGAGCGATGTAGAGTCCGATTTGATCGGGACTTTTGGCGGATAAGAAACGACTGACGTAGCCTCCTGTCATCACTGTGATTTTCTGTTAGTTATTGGGGGGACCAAGACTCCCAGAAGTGTAATCATGTAGAACGACTTACTGAAAGATCCGACGACAAGTGCCATGTAGAACCACGTCCTTTTCCTAATCATCACGACAAGATGAACGATAGCACTGACTCCGAAAAGTCCAGCCGCAAGCAAAGTTAAGGTTTCACTTGGAGTGTAAGGAAAAAGATTCTCTTTATCTGGTTCCGCCATAACTGTGTTAAGGAGTCTTCGGACGAGAAATGTTGTGTGAAATAGACTCGAGTGTGATAAATCCTCAGAAGGACAAGAGATAATGAAAGTTTGGTTATGAATTGAAGTCAAAAGAAAGACGAGTGCACTGGTGTAGGAACTCCAAGATAGAAGGCAGTGAGTGATATTTATACTCAGAAGGTACTACAAAACGAGCTGGGAGGCATTCTTCTGCTCTTACTTCTGGGGTCTTCCAGAGAATCGATTGGTGCCGTATTCTTGATAGTGAGACCGTACTTTCGTTTGAATCACGGAGCAACCCCCCAATTCAGGAATTCCGCCCGTTGCCGGGGTCGGTATTGAGTGAAATCCGATTCCCGTTGCAGCGTTCATCAGAAACATCAGGGCTGCGCCCCGTAGAACACGTCAACGTAGGAGAAAGGGGGAACACCAAAATAGTCTAGAAATGGCGACCCACGCGTCTAACTTAACCACACACACCCCAAGAATAGTAGATAAGCTTCTGGGAGTGCTTTGTGCCTGACTAGGCTGAACCCGAGAGCTAGGGAGAAGGCCGTCGGTACGAAGTTTCAGAAATACGCGCCAGCGAGAAAGGGAAAGTGTACGGGTACGCAGGTACCATACAAGGATGCACCACGCGAATTAAGAGGTTGCAACGCAGCAGGGGCTGTGTTCCTGGGTCTCCAGCTCGAATCGGATTGTGCTAGGCCGCCTGCTTACAGAACTCTATTAGGGATCCACCTTTCATCAACACTGAGAGATCCGCCTGAAAAGAGCCGAGGACGAAATGCGAGAGACGAGGGCGACGACTGACTTCTGGGAGCTGTCCATCTTTGGTCACGCACAGCGGCTCTCGAACGAGAGCCGACTGCTCATGCGGAGGATGTTACAAGCACTTGATATTTGGACCGGTACGCCCGTGATTTGGTTTACCATCAGCCCTAACGACATCAACAACCCGGTAAAGATGAGGCTCGCCATCCACAGGCTCCGCTATTACGACACCGCACGGAGCCTGTTAGCCGATCTTCGTGGGAGGTACGACAGAATCGCCCTCAGCACTATAGATCCGATCAGCTCCGCCATCTTCTTCCACCGAGAAGTTTCTCTGTTCTTCGAAATATATGCTAGAATAGGCCAAGAATCAGCTTTTGGCAAGATTAGCTATTACTATGTAACGGTAGAAACGAATGATCGAGGCAGCCTGCACTTGCATAGGCTCACCTGGTTGTATAACAACATGCAGTTGCCATCCCTGATTGACAACCTGGCCGACCCTATAGAAGAAGAATACCGTGCCCAAGTGACTCATTATGTGGATTCAGTCTCTCATAAGTGCTTAAACAAGAATGCTGGAAAGGTTGTCCGACAGAAGAGGAAGCCAATCCACCCGATTGAGCAGATAATGAATAGCACCCAGGCTCTTACTGCGGCCTTCGACGATGAGTCCAACTTCATTGCGTACTATTGCCAGGTTCATTCCCACACCTTCACCTGTCTCAAGTATTCTCTGAAGAGACTCGCCGACCAGGGTGCAGACAAATACAGGCAGACAGCTTGTCAGTTCAAAGCGCCTTAGAAGATCGTCGAAACAACAGGGTTTTCGGAAGAGGGCCTCCTCAAAGTCCGCCAAAACCACCCACTGGTTAACCGGTATAATAAAGCGATGGCAGTCGGCCTCCGCCAGAACCACGACATCTCGATGATATTGGAGAGGACTAATGGCCTAGCTATGGTCTTTACATCACGAACTACGCCACCAAACTGGATACGCCAATGTGGAAACGCATCGTCCTCGCCGCCGAAGTCCTTCGATAGCTTCGTGAATCTGACGTACCGAGTCATCAGGTGTCGGATTCTGCCGAGCGTGACACCCAGCGGCCGGCCAGGCTGAACAAGTGCCGTCAGTTTCTGATCAGGGCTGCGAACCGAATCTTTTCCAGGAGACAGCTCTCGTCCGTGGAGGTCTGCTACCACCTGCTCGGTTATCAGACGGACTTGACCAACGTGCCGCACTATTACTTCTTGAACCTAACCGCACTGTATTGGGCCATCTTCCGCCGATGGGCGCACCTTCGCCCTCAGGCCGGCGTAGAAACAGACGCGGAGGAGCCGTAAGCTTCGTTCCGAAAGGCGTTGGCGGGCCCTTGGGGCCGGTCACTTGTCCAATATGTATCAACTTATCTGCGCCGTAACTGCGCCCTAATATAATAAGCCAGACAGCTAACGGCTGTTGATGGCGTAACGGTTTCGGGTGGGCCCGGTACAGTTCCCGATAAAGGTTCATTTTTATTACTGGCCTCTTCTTCGCCATCTTTCCATGGTGCCAGCATCGCCGCTTCTCGCCCACAGAACTTAACTGAACCCCCATATCTGATTTACATCTTTAGAAAAAGTTGATACCAAGGACCTCTCGCTTTGGCCACTTCATTAATTCTGTCAGTTGTTGGTGATGAGCCAGGTGAAGGTCAATGTCCGCCAGGACCTGCTTCGCCCAACCCCTGAGGTACCACAGGCGGCTTTCCAGGGTTCCCCAGAAGACGCAAAAGTAAGCCAGTAGAAGGAGTGCGAATGGGGCCCGCAGTTTTATATCCTGCAAAACCCGCTCCGGGATGATGTACAGCCACAACATAACCATACCGCTGTCAAGGTACATGCCGCCTCGAGCGAGCTGTGTCGCGCAGTCCTCGAGTGCCGCGATAGCCTCAAAGTAATCGCTGTGGATTTCTGGTTGCTGGTCGTCGAAGATAGCCTTGAGGCCTCGGAGGGCTGGGAATGTGTCCTTTGGGAGGCACGCTTGATCAAGCGATGGGTCGACGCTGCTTTATCGATTAGATGTGAGATGTCCGCGAGGGATGTTAGTGTTGGTTTGACATACCCTTCACCATGCGCGAACTGGCCATGTGGCTGGGTCCAAATGCCGTGATGTAACGGAGCGAAACTGGTGTTGACCAAGTTTTTGAAGAACGGACTGAGGAAGGATTGCATGCCCCGGATGACGGTGAAGAGCTCTAGGATCGACGGGATTGGCTCCGTAAGAGTGAGGTGCTCGCATCTCGCCGGCAGCAGGCAAACGTAGAGGATCGTTAGTGCCGCAAATGAGAAGACTGGCTTCCAGTTGTCTTCGTTAACTTGGCGCAGCCGGAGCGTGAAGCCCTCCAAGCCTATCACGTGGTGGTGCGCCGAAACTGTCAAGTACTCCTGGCGCATGCTCGGGTTGAGGAGGGATTTGTGCAGGGCGCTGACTGCTAGAATACCGTGCATTACGAAGGCATGGTTGTAGCCTTCCTGGGGTATGACGTCCCTCCAGACCTGGCGCACATCGTCGCGGAGGGCCAAGCTGTTACATGTGCTGACGAAGTAATGATGCATCAGCTCCAGCTCCCGACCGCTAAGACTACCGAACTCGCTGCTGCCAGTGGTGCACAGCAACGGACTCGGGAGGATTCTCATACCATCAGTCGCATTGAGGAGGAGGAAGTCTTTCTTGGCACTGCCAGTGACATCCGCGCTATTGGCTGCCTCAGCCTTACCATCCTGAGATTCCGAGAGTAGCTCTAGTGCACTCGGAGACGCCGGGCTACTGCGGCTGTCCGAGTTCAATTTGCCGTTATGGTCGGCATAACTGCAATGGGAGCTGTGGCGTGTGCAGTTGAAGCAGGCTGGGCGCTGTTCGTTACACTATATGCTACTAATTAGCGAACTGACGGGGCGACACATGAACTTCAGGGAGTTCATCCGACCAAGGAGGACGAGGTTGGAGTACCTACTTTGACTTTCCTGCGTTTGCATTCTTTGCAACCTTTCCGCGACTTGGTATGGGACAATCGTGGAGGCATGGCAGCTAATACGCACGAGGGGCTGGATGCCCGATGGAGCACGAAGTACGAAAGATGCCACAGAGCACAGAGCAACGACGCTGCGGTCAGAAACGGACACGCAAGATGAAGACCAGGAAGACAACCCGAACACGCGGCTTTGGGTATAGTTGATGCTGAGAGGTGCCCGGTATTGTGGTCCAGTGCGAGATTAGAGAAGCATTTAATATGTCTGCAGTACCCAAGTCTCTTGAAAGAAAGGAGCGAAGTTGCGAACACGCGTTACGGTGGCTCAACTGGAAGGCTCAGCGGCACTTTCTGAAGCAGATCTGGGTCCAGTGTCTCAGTTTTGGTAGCTGAGCGACGTCTAGGGCCACCTGGGCTATGCTAGCTTGCGCGGAAAGGCCGGTACGAGGAACGAATCCGAATACTCGCACTCGGAAATTGCAAGTGGCCCAATAGCATAATTCAACACCAACAAGCGTCAGGCCTTGCCTTGCCCTCATCGAGGAGGCACAATGAATGCACGTATTCCTGGGATAATAATAGAGGTTTGTTCAATAGCAAACTTGACAGATGCGAGCATTTCAATCTTATTCTGCGTTGTTCGTATAATAGGTTCACGAACTCGTAGACGCCCATTCGCCCCGGCGATGGTCTTATTAATATTTAAAGAGAAACGAGGTATGCGCATTTCCCCGGGTTGGCTTAGGGCGGAATTCGGGCTGCTTTGGATGCTGCAACTTTTTCTTTTTTGTGGAGGACGAAGTTGTGTTATCGATGTGGGGAGTGACTGAGTGGAAGTGGAAAGTTTTGCTGTAATGGGTTGCATGTTCTTTGAAGATATTGAGAAAAGAATACCTGCCTATTCATTAATCTCCTTTACGAAGATCTGACTCTGAATCCGTGATTATCCGTCCAATTACCACCATTTATTTGAGCTTTCCTCCAACACCTACACCGCAAGAATCCGCAACACGTCGAAAGGTTTAAGCAAACCCACTCTCCGAATTATCAGACGCAACACGTTCATGATATCCCACAATCTTCTGCATCTTCCAACCCCTCTTCGCGACCTTTCCTCCTCTTACTAACGCGACCACCTCGCTTGGGTGTAACATATTGAAAAGCGCCATAACGGTCAACATCAATACCGCATCAAAAATATACAGGTATATTTCGTGCGACAGCAGGTACCCCGAAAATCCCTGCAGGTATTCTATGACACGAAAAAGAGATCGGAGCATGATGAGCGCGCTGGCGATGAATAGAGCCATCAGGTGTTTCCGCCAGGGAGTATCGCTTTGCGCGCGAGAGGTTGGCACTTTTTTCATGGCGAGGTAGAAGTGGGTGGCGACGGCGATAAAGCAGCCAAAGAAGAGGACCTGCACGAAGAGTCCGACGACGATAATGTACTTTCCCGCATTGAGAGAACTTTCGGTTCCTGAAGATTGGACGCCGCCGCCTAGAATGCCGCCGTGAGCCAGTTATTCTAATCAAGGATGGATTGGATGGAGGTGGCGTAACTTACCTCCCCTTGGACAAAGAAAGAAATGACGTCTCCGACTACAAATATCTTCGTGAGCCACTTCTTCTTGATCAGAGCGTGGCTTTCGCCATCTGCCAAGATGATAATCCGGCTCAACTCCATGTAGATGCTTGCTGCAAAGAGGGCGGGTGCCACGAGGAGGAGAAGCGTTTGTATAAGGTAGGGTACTAATGTCCAGTTTGGAGTCTGAGTATGGGAAATTGCGCGGCCAATATAGCCTATCCATTCAACTGAAAGTGTTTCGTTAGTTTCTGACATGCAGGAAGCCCATGGGGGGACGCACAGAATCCTCCCACAATGAAGGGAATCATAAACCAAGTGCGAGTCCGCAGAAGCTGGTAGGAATGAAGAGTTGTTGTTGCTATGAAGGCGATAACGAAGATGATGGCTCCCACCATGGAGGGGTCATAGTGGTAGTATTTGAACTCGGATTCGGCCATTTTTGTTGTTGAAAGCGGCACTTGAAGATGGAGCTGTGAGTCTCGAGGTATGATATCCAAAACCAGAATCTCAGGCGCGAGATAGAATTAGAGAGACAGTTTAATGACAGAAATGGACTGAAAGACAGTTTGATATAATTGCTGAGATTGAAACTGTTCGATTTCGAGATCTCGGTACTACTTGTATTTTATATGAGTGGAACTGGGATAAAGAGGTGACGGTTGTCATCCCGTACTCTATGCCTATTACAGCAAGAGTCAAGCATGGTTGTGACAGGGCTGCAGATCAGCATCGTACACTATTCCCAATTGAGCATAATCCGACATTAGCTGTGCAGACGGAAGATGCTGGTGATTCTGCCGCGAAGGCGGTGAGCTATAATTTCGTACCGGTGCATCCGGACGCAGCGTACTGGGTAGTTGTCGCATGAACCTTTGACTGTCGTAAGATAATACCTACGTGCCCTGCCCGCTGTCAAAAGTGCAATATAGCTTTATGTAGAGCCGAAAATCGTTGGGACTTCTATCACCATACAAAATAGGTGGGGCTGAATGTACCTTTGATTTGCTTTACTCTGGTTGGCTGGACCCCCTGCTCGTAACCCAAGTTTCGCCTTACGACAATATGGCTAAGCTCGTTCCCATCAGAACGCATCCGAGCGCACACGTAATCATGCAGGCGGTGCAACGTTGCTACAACATATTTGTTTCGACGTCCTCCATAGCCGTACGAAGTAGAGGCTCTTGCACACTTCCTCATCCAGCGGACCGCCGTACCGATCACGTACCGGCACTAGCAGGCCTTACTCCGTAGCCGGGCTCTCGGGATTCCAGCCTGACAATGCCGTCCAGACGCCCTCATTTCAAGTCGCGGCATGGCTGCAAACAGTGCAAAACAGCTCACAACAGGGTGCGAAACCAACTCCTTCTACCCTCTATTCTTCCCCTAACTAATGACACGCAGTGTGATCTTAGCCGTCCAAAGTGCGGGAGATGTGTGAAAACGAAAAAGAGCTGCGAATTTTCATCTTCAATCACTCCGTCCACAGTGGATAATAAGAAAAGCCCAGGAATCTTAGCACATCCGGAGGGAACAATACTTGCTTCAAAAGTTCCCTTCTCGGAAGTAGAGACCCTGTTATGGGAAGATCTGGAACTCTTGCACCATTTCTCGACCGTTACTTACACCACACTGGCCTGTCGAGAAGATCTCCACCAAATGTGGCGAATCAAAATCCCGAAGATGGCCATGAAGCAAAAGTTTCTTATGCATATCCTCTTTAGCGTTACATCTTTGCACATGGCTTTCTCACATCCAGAAAACGCGTCTTCATACATCGACAGGGCAATCCGACACAACAACATTGCCCTCCGAGAGTATAGCTCTAAACTCCACAGCATCACACCAGAAAACAGCCCTTCATTATTCGCTTGTTCGGTTCTGCTGATTATTGTCGCTCTCAGTCTCCCCGCGTTAGGCCCGCATCAAGAGCCAATGAGGGCCATCGAAGAGATCGCTGGCATCTTCGTTCTTACACGAGGCGTGCGGTTGGTCTTAGCAGAAATGTGGGATTGGGTCCGAGAAAGTGAGATTGCGCCTCTCTTTGTCGGTAGAGAGCTGGACGACAACATTATACTGCCAGCGGATGTCGCAGATGCGGTAAAATTGCTCGAGGAATGTAATCAGCAGTCGGCGGACCCAGGTTCAGATAAGGAAGCATACACCCTTGCCATTCAGGGGTTGAAGGCGTGTTTTATGCATCTACGGTCGAAGGAAAGGGACAATGGGCTAGTACTCAGTTGGCCCGTTGACGTCAGTGAAGATTATACCAAGTTGCTGAGCTTGCGGCGGCCGATGGCTCTGGTGATTCTGGCGTACTTCGCAGTCACTCTCGAGGAAGTCAGAGAATCTTGGTGGGCGGAGGGGTGGGGGACCCAGTTAATTCAAGAAGTGTCGCAAGTGTTGAGTGATGAATGGAAAGGCCTGATGGCGTGGCCCATGGATAAGATTAGTGCAGGAAATTCCCATAAGTAATATTTGGAATGAGTTCATCTCTAGCTTTAACAGCCCGTATTTTAAGTTGACCCACCTCATATCATGATGGCTCAAGAAGTCAAGGGATCTCAGGTCTGCTTCATTGAGTCCACTTCGTAGGCCCATGTCAAGTCAATAGAGAACACTTCAGTGCATGAGTGGCGTATCCTGATCTTCGACGTCCGAGTTTTGCAGTGAAGGACCTCGAAGTAGTTGATTATACAAAAAGTTTGAAAGAATGGCTGAATTAACTCACCAATGAGAAGATCTCAAGCAATCCATGTTTGTCAATTATTATCAGCATATGGAGTGCAGTTAACTCCAAGCTGGCAGTGCCCGTACCGCCGTTCCTGTGATATCAGCCGTACCCGTGTGGCATGGCCTGAGGTGTAGAGCGTACTTGATGAAGCAACGAATCCCGTATGGCCTTTCCTTCCCAAACGTCATCCACTGCAGTGCGACGACGCTGAACCATCTGGCTCGCTCACCGTGAAAATTTCAGCAACAATGACGTACGTCAGCGCAATAAGACCTCCCGCACCGGTGCCGTGAATGCAGCGCGCCACCATCATCAAGACGAAATCGCGTGCCATGAGGCCCAAGATACTCCCTAGCTTGAAGAGGGCGAGAGCGAGCAGAAAGGTAGTGTAAGCTAGGGATATGCCTTGCTGCGCAGACCAGAGCGGTTGGAACACAGCAGCGGCAAGGAGGAGCGAGGTGGCAGTCCAGAAGGCATCCACGGCTGACCCACCAAGCTTGGTGGATATATATTATATTGCTACTTCCACTTGGCTCATGCATGTGTTGCATTACAATCATATTATGAAGCACCCTTTCTTAGAAACAGCCTTGCCAAGGCAGCAATCTTTTCCAGCTGGATAATGCGTGCCCCCTCGCTTTGCTTGAGCTCCTCCGCAACTGAGCTAAACGTGTTCCATACCTCGATATACTTGTTTTCCGTATTCCGACTAGTTCCAATGCTCGTCAGTGCAGTTTCCATCTGCTTGCGCTCCTGGATCTTAATCAGATCATCTCGGCGGATGGCAACCGTCGGGTCGACCTGCTGTGTCTCGTTTGTACACAACACGCCCAGCCGCACACATTCGATGACGAGGGCGGCGAGACCAGCGGCGAGGGCTGTGGCCACGGAACTTCCAGAATGTGCATCGAATGTTCGAAACTCCTTGTCGTAGACATCGTCGTAGACACGGTCAATGACGACCTCATGGCCAGGGAAGATGAAGCTGAGCTCGTGCGCGTCACCAACCGTGTCGAGCATGCTACCCGTGGCCTTTGCCGCACCAATGCGGAAGCTGTTGGGGTTGCTCCCGTGAGGGTACGTCAGGTCGGCCGATTTTCCCTGGTCGCTGGCGGCGCAGAACATGAGAATGCCCTTGGTGTTGAGAGCCATGTGGATGGCGTCGTCAAAGGCCTTCTTCTTGGCTGGCTCGGAGGGGGGTTTGATGGTCCACGACATGGAAATGATTTTCACACCCTGTTCCGATGCGTATTCAATGGCCTTATGTTTCTGTCAATATGGAGATCACACGCGGTTCAAGACATGACTCACTCGTATCGCGCTATCGGGGTTGATTTGAAGCTTTGCAGAGCCCTCGGCCACAAACGTCTGCAGCTTGATGACGTGTATCACGGCACTCGGGCAGATGCGATGAATCAGCCTGGCCATCAGCGTGCCGTGGCTCGACGAAGAGTCCCAGTACGGAGACACACGCCACGTCGAGCCCTCTCGATAGTGGTGGAAGCTCTTGCCGGGAAACTTCATGCCTTTGAGGTCTGGGTGCGTGATGTCGGTGCCGTCGTCGATGAGGGCCACTTCCACAGGTGCCAGTGACGGATCAGTCGTCTTGTCTCTGAGGGCACGGATCTGGCGAAAGTACGAGGCAAACTCCTCCATGCACTGCATCCACTTGTGAGGATCTACCGAGCGCTCTTGACGCCGGTCGGACTGCATGTTGGCTGCCTCGGCACGAGCGCGAAGGCGGCCGCCCGTGGCTGCTGGGCGGTTGACCTTGGGCTTGGGTCTGTCTTCGGGCCACGACTCGTGAAGACGATTCTCGAATTGGTCGAGGTTCTCGCGGATCCTCTCGCTAGACTCCAGCCCCTCAACCTGGGTCAAATGGATCACCTCCAACGTGGGAATCATGGCCAAGCCCTCCTTCTCGGACCATGCTCGAAGCACCGTATTCCTGCCACTCCACTGCAGGTGAACTTCTCGAAGACACTTGCCGATTTGCGCGAGAGACACGGGGTCAAGGTCGAGCCTCCGCCAGTCGAGTATTTCAACGTCCTGAAAAGTTAGCCTCATCATCACCCGCACAACTAGAACTCTGGCCAAAACGTACAAAAGGCATCAGCGCCTTCTCTATCGCTTGATCGCTGTGTGAGGGGGCTTTGAGATCATCTACAATAACCTGTTTCCTAGTTAGCTTTTTAACATGGACCCCCACGACTCTGCGTGTCTCGTCTCACTTTGATAATTCGTTCAACACCCTTCTCCCTGAGCCAGTCGAAGAAGAAGCACATTTCCTACAACAGTAAGCCGCGATTCAGCCATAGTAACGCTTGAATTACCTCTCGACCCTGGTGCCGTAAATCTGGCACCTCAAGATCCTCGTCAAGCTCGATTCGAGGGAACGCAACGTACTGTATCGCGCTGTCGAATTGTAAATGGCCAAAGTGTTTTTTGAAATCGACCTTTGTGAGCTTTTTGGGGGGCCCAAAGTCGAACCACAGCTCCTTGTCTGGCACCTGTCAGTGATCAATACGGTTGTGGATGTACGGATACGAACCTCTTTCGTCTTGAACGTGGAGGCAGTGGGATGCGCGATCTGGCCTTTGTGTGCGCAGATAGAGGAGCTTGAGCTGCTCACCAATGAGCTTGGCCGCTTGTGTTCTTTCCTTCTCCTTTTCAAGCAAAATATCAATCGGGTTTTGCTCTGAAGTTCGCGGTGATCCTCCAGCTCTGGAAGAACCAAGTTGGCGTGTTTCAAGAGCCAGTTTCTGAGCCTCGCCATCTCTAGGCGTAGCCCCGACTTGCATTGAATTCCTTCTCTCAAGTCCAAGTCCCTTAGGCTCCCCTTTGTCTCTGGGTAGCGGCGGCGGAGGTCCCATATTGCCCTTTGCAGCCTTGGGAACTGTCTTCTTGATGTCGGCTTTTGGGTCGTAGAGTGCTGGTTTGCTGCTTCTCTCTTCCTTTGTAACTCCTAGAGCAAAATGTTTGTCTTGGCTTCTAGAGATCTTCCTCTTGCTCTCGGCCTGTCGCCTGGAGTACTTGTGATACTGGTAGACAGACATTGTCCTATGGGAATGTGTCGATATTTCAACATCCAACGCCTGAGGCCCTTGGCGGAGCAGCACCTCAACGGTGCCCACCCGACTCTTGCAGCACCGTTCGTAGTCGACAGCCAGATGCAAAGGTGTGCGGCCTCTGGAATCCGTCACGGTAAACATCTCTTTTGGCACGAAGCTGCAGATGATCTTGATCCTTTCCTCCCTGAGATCCTCCCTGCTGAAGGGGCAGACCAAAGCCGTGTGCAAGCAGGTGATTTCACGATCGTTGTCGTGGTCTTCGCACTCGCTCTTTAACGCGGAGCCAATGAGCTGGAGCGTGTCGGGCCTTTGGTTCTTGCATGCGGCGTGGGTGAACATCTCGTTGCCGACCGACAAGGCAATCGTTAGAGGGGTGCGCTTCGACTTGTCCAGTTCGCCCATGAGGCGAGGCAGCCAGTGAATGGCCCGCATCATGAGCCACTGCAAGCTGAGGAAGGGCTTGCGGTAGTAGTCGTAGTAGGCCAGGTAATGCAGGAAGTTGCGGCGTTCCCAGGTGGTCTCTGCCCATTTGACCTTGCGCTCGACGACGAAGGCCATGAGTTGCTTCTTCTTGTTGTTTTCGGTGTCAAACTTCTTTTGAGAAAGGTGGCGGGCGTCTTCAATATCCTGTTCGAACTGAATCTTGACCAGGTCTTCCTCGTAACCAGGCGTGTTGGCCGCCGACGGCAGGAACTCGTCCTCGTTGTCGAGGCCAAAGTCATATTCGTCGTCCATGGACCTCGTGGGCGCGCGATGCAGGCCGCCGCCCGGAGCGTGAAGACTGGGATTTCCAGCCATTGAGAGTCGAGACGGTTATATGAGGGTATACGGTATGCTGAGAAGCCGTCGCCCGTGCAACCGTAGAGAGAATCGAGATCAAAACGCAGAGACAACGAGATGTTCGCCAGCCCTATCGAGCCAACGACAGAGCCTTGCCGTGAATCGGACCCAACTTCGGCGGCGACTTCTTGAGTTGCGAGTCGTCACATGGTCGCAGCCTGCAGACCCTGGGACCATGGTGAGACTCTCATGCAAGTGGAATCAGCCCCAGGGGTCCATTCAAGTCCTATTGGCCTGTGCCCTTGCTGGATCCTCCAGGAGACGGAGCCTTACTAGGATCGGGCCGGACCGGGAGGTGCACTGACGACTCAAACATCAGCCCAAGGCCCCAGTAATGCCACCAGTATTGTATCTCGAAGGTCTTGGTACATCCACTGCGCCTTGAAGCTGAGGACGTAGGATCACCGACGGCGGAGTCGGCGAGTGGCCCGTTTAAATCCATGTCCCCCGGCGTGACACTGGAGAAACAATCAACTCAGAGAGGTACTTGATTCAGTGGTCAGTGTTGCGAATAACCTCAAAATGGCCGACTTGGATGATGAACCCCTCTTCGCGTTAGAGGTCCCCCTTGGTGATGCCATTGTCGGTGAGGACGACACGTTCCGCACCGAAAATGCCTCTGTCGACGATTGGGAGCGGCGCAACGTTATTGAACGCACGCGGGGCAACATTCACTCGCGCGTCGACTTGATGGACGTTGTCCACGGCACCTACGACGACGACGGTGATGAAGCGACCCTCATGGTTTTCCGCTTCCGCTTCGATCCCCAAAAGAACTCACGACGGGTCCTGAGAGCCCGTGTCAATGTCGAGTTCTTCACTGCCAGCAAGCACGGCACCGCTCCCACTGTCGATGCCATCGCCCCGGAGGAGCGCTGGACTGTGGTGCCGACTGTGGATCAGGAGTCGAGCAAGACGGGCGGACAACTCAACCTCGGCGCCTCGGGCGTGCCCTTTCTCGAGGCCGGAGGATCGGCGACGTTTGAAACGACGGTAAGCAGAGATATCAGCGATGCCACGACCGTCACCGGCAGCATCAACCTCGGCACGGGCAGGAACTCGGGCGAGTCGACGGCGGCAGCGTGGAACTTTCAGGAAAACAAGCGTCGCCAAACGGGAGTGCCAGATTCGGTCAAGGTGGCCGTTCTTCTCCGGCGCGACGACAGTGAGTCCTTTAACGCCAAAGTCACGCTCGAGGCCGACGTCGATTTCGTGTCGGGTATGGAGCAGAAGTTATCCAGGGTTCCGTTGGATGATCCGGTCCTGTTCAACCCAAAGATGAAGGGCAAGAAGCCTAAGAAGGGACGGAGCTATGGCGCCGAGAACTTAAGTGACGTGGATTTGTCCTCGTTGTGTGAGGTGAGGATGGCCGTGGAGGCTTGTTTTGGGAACAAATAGGGCACGGTGCTAGAAGAGACTCAAGGAAGGCTCTGGGTCTACCTAAGTCCATAAGTTACATGACGGATTCATGGGTGTCACCTCCAGTTAATCATCTACGCTCAGAATGAGATCAAGACCTCCTCAGGACCGTTGGAAAATGTGAAGCGCTTGCGCTGAACAACCTAACTACGAGTTGCTACTGTATGGAACTTCTCTGCCTCTCTAGTAGACTGCAGCCGACTGTGAAGACAGGGCTGCGGGCCTTCTCGGTGGAGGGGATCAGAGGACTTCCATCTTTCTCGCCCATCGACCCCCAGCGTGCTGCAGGGCGCTTCACTCGGCTGAAGGATGAAGTACCGGGTACAAATCAATACCTACCCAGGATCTCTCCACTGTCTCCACTGTCTCCACTGCCTTATCCACAAGTAAGGGCTTGCGAATGGGGGTGAGTTGACCGTGACAGCACTCGCAGTGCGTCGAACGACCAACGACCAACACGGCACAATGCTGAGCCTGACACCTCCAGCAGAAGCTCCTGTGGCTCGGTCTTCGCCGTCTCTGGAACATCTTCTGGGAGATTCTGCATCGGCTCATCACGCCTGGCGCCCATGGCTGAAGCAACGCCCATGACCCTCGACGACGCCGTCCTTGATAGTGAGAGTGACATCCCGAGCAATGACGCGGATGGTCAAGTCAACACCGAGGCTGTAGATGACGCGGAAGACGATGGGGATGATACAAATGGTTCTGGCTGGAGACCTTTCTTCAGCAGTTCATTTCCGCGAAGAAAAAAAGCCCACAAGTCGCGTGTAGAGGTGGATGAACCGGCTGGAGGAGGCGACGACGAGATCGGCTTCGAGTGAGTACTGTCAACTCGTCATGATTATCGGGAACCGGCTTCTCTGACCATGCATCAAACCTCAGCGTCGTTGGGATCCACGGAATACACTGCAAACGGAGAGGGACATGGCTGGAGTCGCCTCCCAGCTCGCGACATCAGACATGGCTCGCAAACGCATTCTCCAAAGCAACTTCCAAACCGGGGAGGGTGATCTTATATGGCTACGACTCGGGCGAAGAGTCGGCGAATTGCTACACAACACGAGGAGTATTCCGAGAGGCAGAGACCCTTCTTGACGAACTGGTTAAGCTCCGAACTGAACAAGCCAAGGTGTGCACGAAATATAAGCTCATCAAGGTCCGGATACTGACAATGGTATTGCGCAGACATCCCAGCGCCCCATCTTCTTTGTCTCTCATGATGTCGGTGGTCTCATAGTCAAAGCCGTATGTTCCCACCCAAAAGGTTTCAACGTCAACTCACAGCCACCATCTTAGGCCATGGTGCTCGCTACCCGCCGCGAGGCTGAGTATGCTGATATTTGCCACTCAACCCGTGCCTTTGTACGTACGTCCGCTACCCTCCAGGAACACCCCTCTAATAGTTGAAGATATTTTTCGGGTACCCCCATAGACCCCTCAGCAGCGGTGACCTAGAAGACCAAGTTCTCAGGCTTCTTTCGCTCCGACCCCAACGCTACAGGTCCGGCAATCTCGCAAGACTCACCAGAAGCCTCGCTGGGACGATATCCGAGGTCAATGGCGCCTTTGTCCACACCAATATGATGACCCAAGCCATGATTGCCAGCGTGTATTCCACCCACCGCGATACGTCGAAACAGGTCCGTGGTGTGACACTTCAACACTTGAGTGCCGCTGACAAGTTCGCAGGTGTTTGGAACCTTCACCGCGAAACTCGGCCACTCAACCGAGTATGGTCTCGCCAACCGGAAACCACATCTTAAACTCACACGAGGAAACAAATGGATCTCAGAGATTCTGAAAGACGCCATAGACGATGACTGGCTTGGTATGTTGCTCAGTCCGTCTAGTTCTTTCTCGTCCTGACAACTCAACAGCAGGGGACTTTCCTAAGAACCTCACGGATTCTTTGCACAAGGTATTGAACCAAGCACCGCCAATTTACCCATCGTTGGAAAACATGTTGTTCAAGGGCTATGTGGAGCTCGCAAGCCTTGCTCGTGAAGCCTCGGACCGGATCATACACATCCAGTGCCATTCGGGAGCGGATATAGTCACCGACAGAGTGAGAAACTACCTCGATATGACAAGGGGCCGTGAGCAAATGCTGCTCCACTTCCCCTTCAAAGCCCACGATGTTCGATTCAATTCGATTGATGCGATGCTCAGGTCTTTTTTCGCACAGGTCACGTTTAATCGCCTGCAAAATCTCAACGAGATTATCACAACCTGTATTAAAGACATCACTACCCGGCAAACTTTTACCGCGGAGGCTCTGTTCCATTGCTGGCGTATGTTCCGGCTAGAAAACAACAGTGAGTATTCCCCCTCGCAGACGTTCGCTCAATGTGCTCATACTCTTAGATATTGCCCAGAGCATCTACGTGCTGGGCTCTATGGACGAATGCGACGACTCGGCACTCTGGTTCCTTTCTCGCATTCAAACTTATTCGTCTGGAGTAGAATCCAAGTTGAAACTTGTCATAGTCACAACCAAAGGAACTGCAGGAGACCAGGCCATCGTCCGCAAGCTCTCCTCGTTTCCCTCGGATGCTGTGGCTCGCATTAACCACATCGACGGTCTTAATGTTCGCAGCCTCGCGCCTGTCCAGGTCGGACTTGAGGCGTCGATAATTTCCCAGGAGAATGCCCAATTTACCGGCAGTGGCCTAAAAGAGGATGTGGCAACATTGATGTCCACGTTTCAAAAGGACATTCACATGTGTCGGTTGCTGACTGATTGGCTCAAGTCCAGCCAAGACGCTGAGGCTTCTGTCTCACAACTCTTCAGTCAATCTAAGACACTAGCAAAGGAAGTCGTTTTCGACGCCATTCTTCAGGAGATGCCCCAGGAGCATCGATTATGGGCTCTGAAGCTTCTTTCATGGGTTCTTTCAGCTGTCAGGCCGCTAAGAGCGTTCGAATTTGGGACCATCTTTGATCTTCATCGTGACCAAGGACACAAACCCAGCAAATGCTTGTCCAAAGATGAGACCCGCGCGCGGCGATACATCACCGATGCTCTAGGACTTTTTAAAGGGATTCTTACTGTGAGCAACGACGAAGTGGAATTCAGTCATCCCGCTTTACGCGGTTGGTTGCATGCCGACGTTGGTGGCGAATCGACCGAGACCGCGTGGTATAGACGAAATACCGAGCACGACCGACAGCTAGACATTTTGCAAACCTGCTTGGCATATCTCCGAGACGAATCAGAAAACGTGGGGACTTCAAGATCTAGCCCGGTTTCTCAACTCCCTTACGCCACGCAGTTTTGGACGCACCACATCAGAGAGGGCGGTCCTCTTGACAGCGTCTTGGAGACTGTTTTTGAGCATGAACAGACGCTTCAGCACTGGATCAACGCGTACATGGGCTTGCCGACTCCATTCATCAAGCCCTTCGAGTCAAGCCTCAGTGCACTTCCTATCGCAGCTCACTTCGGTCTGGATGACATTGTAGTGTCTCTTCTAAAGAAGCACGACTATGCCTCTGAGATACGAGGCAAGGCACTGGTGGAGGCTGCCAGAGGAGCTCAAGCGACTACACTGCGTCTGATTATCGAATCCTTTCAAGGCAGTATGGACTTTGACGACCCGTATCTGCATCAAGCAACGCAAGAGGCGGCCCGCTGCGAGGACAACGAGGTGTATCGAGAGATGGTGAATCATATACCAGAACCCCCTCACGTCAAGCCGCCACGCAGATTCAAAGAGATCGCACGGGAGGACATGGCATGCGAAGTCCCTTTGGCACAGGAAGACGGGGCTACCGCTAAAAGCCCTGGAGTTGAAGCCAGCAGTGTTTCTGATGGGGAGACACCCGAGGATATGGATCTGACGATCCATTCCTTTGGCTTACAGAATTGCTTCCCGTTGCAGCGCGGCTGGACATGGACGATACCGTCGCCAAACTGATATATCTCGGCGCTGACCCGGACCCCCCGATGGACTCGATCACTAACTTAACGTCGCCCCTTACTAATGCTTCGGCTAGAGGAAACCTGAGCGTCGTCAAAAGGCTCGTAGCAGCGGGTGCAGATATTAACGCCGTTGGCAATGCCAATGGGCGGACGTCCATGCACCTGGCAGTCATGTTTGGCGCTCATGAGGTGGTAAAGTTCCTGGTAGAAAGCGGCGCGTCTGTCGATATCAAGAACCATTCTGGCTGGGTGCCGCTGCACAACGCGTGCGACTTCGGTTGCTTCAAGGCGGCCCAAGTCTTGATGCGGCACAGAGACCCCGGAGAATACCTGCCAGCCAAGAGCCATCTCGTAAACCTCGCCGCAGAGCAAGGCAACTGGCAAACGCTCGAAATGTTGCTCCACCATGGTCTCGATCCCAACTTCGCCGACCAAGACGGCTGTACGGCCTTGTGGCTGTCTATTAAACACAACAATATTGAGGCATCTCGGGTGCTGCTTCAGTTCAAAGCGAATCCAGACCTGCAAACGGGCAAGACCACGCCACCATTGATTCAGGCGGTGATGGAGGAGAAGTTTGACACAGTGAAGCTTCTCGTTGAGAACAAGGCCAACGTTGATATAAGAGAAGCGCCCGGCTGCGGATGGGGGCGCACACCATGTTTGAAAAATCATTCGTGCTGAATGACTCTTACTGACTGCTTGTAGTGCTCATGTCAATCGCCATGGAGAACACCCACATTGCCCATTATCTGGTCCAACAGAATGCCGACACCAGTCTACGTGACGAAGACGACTGGGCACCCCTGTGGGATGCGGCTCGTCATGGCTTCACTGACATCGTAAGCAGACTCCTTGACGCTGGTGACGATGTCAATATGACGTGCACTGCCGAGTCCCTCACTCCCTTGCATATTGCGTGTTTCTATCCAAACACAATCCTTCGTCTTCTCAAGCGCGGTGCAGAGATCAACAAGCTCTCGGAAGTGCCTAGCACGCCATTGGGCTGCGCCATGGAGCAGGACTGTGCTGAGACTCTTAAACTGATGCTAGGGCATTCCAAGGATGAGCCGGACTGGACAAAGTGGGCGACTCAGAAGGCTCTTCGGAATGCAGTCCGCAGGGGCCTTACCGAAGTAGTTATCGTGGCCCTCGAGGCCGGCATGGACGTCAATCTCGTCGAGTCGAGCAACCGGTCTCTCATCAGCCTCGCCCTCCCGGGTACCAGTCAAGACACTGTCCGCGCTATCCTCGAGTATAATCCGGACTTGGACATCAAAGACACGGACGAGAACACGCCACTGCACCATATTGAAAAAGAAACCCCCCTTGCCTCAGTCCGGCGGCTCGTCAACGCCGGCGCTAGGCTTGACACTGTCAACAAATACAAGAGGACACCGCTCGCAGTGGCCCTCGCAGTCGGCAACGACGATGTTGTCAAGTACCTACTGACGAAGAAAGTCGTCGTCGCCACACTGAACCTGGCGTCCTTTGAGGGCGCGGCTTCGCCTCTGCACATTGCTTGTATGGAAAGCACGACAGAAGTGGTTCAGTTACTGATTGAAAAGGGCTCTAATATTGACTATGCCTGTACGAACATGAGCCACACACCCTTGATGGCAGCTACCCTTAGCAACAAAACTGATGGTGATGACGACGACGACGAAAGGGAGAAGATAATCAAATTGCTTCTTGACAAGGGAGCCGATCCCAACCTCTCAACAGGGCCGCTAGGATACCCCATCATCTCGGCCAGCTTCTCTTGTACGACCGAGATTGTCCAGTGGCTCCTTGACCGCAAGGTGTCCACCGATGTCAGAGATCCCATGGGGAGGACAGTTACTCATCTCGCCTGTTATAATTCTCGCGAGATGCTCGACTTCCTTGACGTCCGCGACTCTGACTTTGCCGTTCAAGATCTTGTCGGCCGAGTGCCTCTACACTATGCGGTTCTCAGCGGGCAACCTGACCTCGTCAACGCCGTCTTGGAGCGTTCGCGACGAGTCGGTGTTGATATCAACTTCCAAGACAACGACGGCTGGACGCCTTTGCTCTGGGCTGTGCGGGCTTCGCCGGCATATACGTGGGCGGAGAGGAGGGCTTCAAACCACGAGGAAATCGTCTCTTTGCTGCTCGATCAAGGGGCGAGCACAAACATATCCGGACGTGGACTTTACAAGGATTGGACAGCCCTAGAAGTCGCTCAGTACCACAACGCTGAAGGGTATGTTACTCAGAGTCCATATTGCTCTTTTGGTCCCTGCGCCCAGTAATCTTGATGGACGAGTCACTAACACTGCATCCTTAGTATCGCCGACCTCCTCGTAGCACACAATCCTGTCCACAGGAACTCATCGCAGCCCAAGAAGAGGGGCGAGAGGGTCAATGACTATTACTGCGACTGCTGTCTGCTGGAAATATCGGGCGTCTACTTTAAGTGCACCCAGTGTCTCGAACTCGGCCTGTGCTTCAAGTGTTACCGGTCATGCGCCACGGTCCATCCGCAGCACGACTTCGACGACGCGGGGTACGACTGGGACGAGGACGCGACAGCGCACAAGGAACAGTCTGAGCGGCCCAATTCGGTGGATGATGAGATGGCCACGGATGAAGAGCTAGTTCAGGAAGGACAGTTTGACGATGAGATTGTGGGCGATGATGACATGACCTTGGACTCGATACCGATATGTGATTCATGATTCCTTTAGGATATTGAGAGGTAGTTGGAGTACGAGTGGATCTCAGCCGCATAGAAATCTTGATAAAGTCTCCTTTGTCTCCTACCAGCCCGCTAGTTCCAGTCCCCTCAGGAATGCCCAAATGGTTCGCACGTTTGCCTCACAACAATGCAACCAGGTGAATATTATCCCTCTCTCTCGAAGGAAAGGGCAATGACTAGATGTGTGAAGGTGGCTTGTGACGGAGGGCTGGCAGGCCGAGGATGGCTGTGGGCAGGTGCAGCCTAAGCACTGAACTGAGTACCGGATGCCGCTGGAACTGCTGAACCAAGCGGTTTAAATGATTATCCACAAGGGGCTTTAGGGCTTCCATCGACGTCATTTAATGGGCAAAGCATGCGCCAACGTCTACGACTTTCAGTGGATCTCGTATTCGCTTTCTAACCCTGCAAGATAGTCCAGCTTTTCAAACTCAAGATGTTGTCGCCTCGGACTTAAGGGCACTATCTCCTGGCCTCGTATTGTCCTTAAATACAACCGGCAAACATCTTTTAAAACTGCATCATCATAACCCCTATTCACTAAAGTCTCTCAACGACACTCCTTGTTTCTGCTGCTGTAACAGACAACATAGTCATGCCACTACCCTTCCTCTCATTGCTGGGATTAGTGACATTGTCTTTGCTTCCCTCGACTCCGTCAGCTCCTACGAGCCACTGCAATTGCCAGAACGAAACTCGCGTCACGAACTTTCAAGTCGTTCCTGGCACACGGTCCCTAGAAAATATCGCAATTCGACACAATGGCGACATTCTCGTCACGTCCGTCACCTCGCCGATATTGTTCGCGCTATCGACCCGGAGCAACCACCCACCACTCCCACTCCACGAGATTCCCGGTGTCACTGGCCTCCTCGGAATATCTGAACTAGAGAGTGATGTCTTTTACGTCATTGGTTCAAACCTAACGTCGACCGAGGACTCCAACGGGGTGTGGAAAGTCGATCTTCGCAACTCCAAAACTACCAAGAACGAAACTGTCATTCAACCGCCCGAAGTCTCTCTGGTAACACTAGTTCCGTCTGCTCTACAACTCAACGGCATGTCGCGTCTGGCAGAGAACGATACAAAGCTTTTGCTCATCTCCGATTCTTCGCGAGGAACCGTCATACGACTGAACGTGAAGACGAGGGTTTTCGAAACAGTCATCCAAGAGCCAGAGATGGCTCCCTTGAGCGCAGGGCTGAACATCGGCGTAAACGGCATCCGAATTCGCGGCAACTACCTCTACTTCGTCAGCTTGGATCAGGATCTCTTTGCAAGGGTGCCGATCTCTCTAGTCACTGGAAGAACAAAGGGGCAGGTGGAAACTCTTGCCTCCGGTATTCCTTTTGGCGATGATTTTGCTCTTTCGGAGGACGGTAAATGGGCCTATGTCGCGACGAATGGCCCTGACAAGATCGTTGGGGTGGATGTTACCAACGGGGGCAAGGCTGTCGTTGCCCATTCGCCCAGGCTTAGATCTGCATCCTCAGTAGCTCTCGATCCTCGTCATTCATGCAAGGCTTTCTATGTAACTGGTGCCATTGCCTCTGGTAATAGCACTGTCGGCCATGTCTCCATAGTTCGCTTGGGCGTTTAGTAGTACTGGAGGGTAGTTCTAGGGCAAGGTCGTTAGGATCTGTTATAAGATGCCTAAGATTCTTTATGTTAATAGCAGGCTGGATAAAGATTTGTTTATCTTTAGAGGCTGTAAGCTCTTCTCACTTATATTTATAATTAAGAACCTTTCTCTTTTAGGTTTCTATCTTACTTACTATTAAGAGTAAATAGATACTTTTAGCTCTTTTATTATTACTTAGCTTAATGAATATGAGGCTTTTTATTATAAATACTGGTATATTAATTCTTATGATTTAAATATAATAGTTCTTAGTAATATATACTTAGAGAAAAGACTAAAGATTAAATAGTATAAAAGAATATAGAAAAAGGAATAATATAATATAATAAGAGTAATAGGCTAAACAAGTGAATAGATTATTAATAAGAGTATAATTAAGTATAAAGAAGAATAGTTATAAGAAAGGTTAAAAAGAAAAATTAGAATCTGTTTATAAGTAATTAGAAAAATAAAAGCTTTATATAATAAAAGATAAAAGATAAGTTTATTAAGCTTAATATAAGAGTTAATATATATAGAGTAAATTAGAAGATAGAAATTAATATATATTAAGTTTTATATTTAATAAGTATTCTTTAAAAGCTTATTAAATAGTCCTAATATGTTTAGTAAGAGTAACTCTATAGTAGCTAATAAAGCTATAGACTTCTAACTGGCTTTACTATAGTTATAGTAGAAGAAGAGATATAATCTATCCTTTAGCTTTCTAGTAAGTAGGAGAAAAGTCAGTCAACTTGATTGCAATTATAATACTATTAAGATTACTATAATAAGAGTCTTAAGATTAATAGAATCATTTAAATCTAGCTAAAAATTGGACAATTATAACTCTTAAATTCATTGCTTATACTAATATTCTTACTTACTTTCCTAATAGACTTTATTAGTCTCTATTTCCCTTTTAATCCTAGCTAATTTAGACTAATTATTAAAAGAGATTACTAGCTAGTAAAAGTACTATAATACTTATACTTTATTTAGACTTTAATATCTATTAGCCCTAATATACTAATATATTAAACACTTATATCTAAGAGTACTTTTTATATTTAGTTTATATACTTTTTATATATAAGAGAAGCTTTTATTAAAAGACTTAATACTTTTTCAATTTATATATTAGTACTAAAGAACTAATTACTATAAGTACTAGTCTTATTAACTTATATTTCTACTAATTACTATCTGAGAATAATACTTACTTATATACTATTAAATATATAAAATAGCTATCTATTAATTCTTTCTAGGTTTTAACTATTAAGTACTAAAGTAATAAGCTAATAAAGTCTAAGAATTATACTATATTATAAACTATCTCCCTAAGCTAATTAAACTATTAGTCTATTAGTCCTATTAATACTACTTAAAGTAGACTATACTATTACTACTTATTATTAAAAAAAGCCTAAAGTTATAATAAATTGCTAATATTAATACTTTTACTCTTAATCTCCTTAAATAAAACTATCTATATTATTATTTAGATATAATAGTCCTTAGTAGTATATACTTAGAGAAAGGGCTAAAGGTTAAATAGTATAAAAGAAAATAGAAAAAATAATAGTATAATAGGCTTAATACTTAAGCCTAAGGTAATAATAACTTAAGATAATAAAAGTTTCTATTATAAAGTTAAAGTATAAGTTTTACTACTTTAATCAGCTGGAAAAGCTAGATCTTAGAAAAGGCTAAAATCCCTTAGGATAAAAGCCTAACCTTTACACTTTCTAAGCTTTTCATATTCTATTCAACCTTTTATATAATATAATAACTATACTACTAATTACATAAGATAACTACTTCTATCTAAATTGTATTATAGTCTAATAAGCCCTTACTAAGCTATATATAGACTTTTATATAATCTATATAGTGAATTAAAAAAACATTTAAGTCTTATTTCTATACTATAAATTATAGCTTAAAAGTCTAGTCTAAGGTATATAAAATAGCCTATAATTAATTGCTTTAAACCTAAGAAATTAGTTCAATTAATAGTCTTTAGCTATAATATTCTACTATAAGATAGAATCTAGCTTAATATAGTAATAGCTTAGTGGATTATAATAGAATAGTTCTTTCTAGAGAGGCTAGCTCTAAAGCTAGAAAGGAATAGTAATATTATTACTATAGAGAAGGAGTTCCTTAAGAAACTATATAATCCTATCTATGCCTTATGGATTATATAGTTAATAGATAATATCATTCTAACTAACCTATAGCTAAAGGAGTAATACATTAGAAACTGAGGGAATCTAGTCATCTCTAACATTGGCTATGAAGTATAAAGGGATTTGATAGAGAGAGTTCTATAGAGGGAGCAAAAGTCAATAATTAGGTTTAAAATCCAAAGATCTATCCCCCTATTAAGCTTAAGCAAAGGAAACA
This sequence comes from Neonectria sp. DH2, assembly GCA_003934905.1. Lineage (NCBI taxonomy): Eukaryota > Fungi > Ascomycota > Sordariomycetes > Hypocreales > Nectriaceae > Neonectria > Neonectria sp. DH2. The sequence goes on along the minus strand of RQWH01000015.1, from coordinate 71,118 downwards.
TATAACTGTTTAGTGCAATTGCAGATAGGTAGAAACAGTAGTTCAAACAGTAGTTTCAACAGTGATCTATATTATTATAAAACTTTCCTACTTTTAATCTAGTGTGGCAGGGGCGAAGGACTAAGTGGGCCAGCTGGTTGCTGGCAGGGATATAATTGGGTGTGGAAAAGAGGGTTGCTATAAGGGAGAATAAGAAGGGAAGGGAAAGAGGAGTTTTTTTTTTCAGGAATCATCATCTTCAGAGACAAGAGACTTAAGAGATTCTTACTATAGAGAGATAAGAGATATAAGCTCATTGAGCTCAAAGCTCTAGACTTTGCCTTTGTTTTCTAGGAGTTTATTCTATATTTTACATTCAAAATCACTACTCAATTCTAGGTCGAACCTCTATCTTCTATAACGCTAATTGCCAAGCCGACTGTAGGCCTTTTCGATGCCTTACTAACATTCTTTCCTGCTTTCAACTTAACAATCTACCTTATGAGATACTTTCCTATTAGAAGGTACTAAACACTAGACTGTCTGACCACATATGTACTGTCTAGTGCAGCTTCAGGCTGACCAACTGAAACGCCTGTGCAACGCATTTCTATGTACCTCTCTAAGGGACTGTCATCCATTTGGGGTATTGTTTCTTATCCCTTTCCACTGCCAAAGTACTATATGAATTTCCTTGTATTAATAAGAGATTTCTAATGAACAAGAGTAAGTTTTGAATACTATATACTCTCTTTTAGATACTTCTTTAACTGATCTAATCCAAGCAGCTCACTTTACCTACCTTGATTGCTTTAAACCAAATAATACTAGAAATAAAGTTCAGCTGTATTAGGGCCTAAATGCCCTAGCTTATCTTAATTATTAGACTGAGGAAGTAGAATACTTTATCTTAGGGTTACATTGTCTTATTCAAGAACTATATTCTAGCCTAAGACATCCTAATGCTAAAGAAGGTAATAGCTTTATTATTACTATAGTTAATAATATAAAGTTCAATTAGAATAAAGTTATAAGTTTTTATCTACCCTTTTATACTAGAGTATTATCTTATGAAAACTTTACTCTTATAGATTATTCAAAATACATAGGACTTTTAATCTATTACTGTTAGAATCATTTTTCCATTCTATAAGTACTACCTATCTATAAACTACATTTTCTCCTAGTAGTAATCTAACCTAGGTCTTCAGTCCACTGTTTATAGTAATTAGATTAATGCTAAAAGAATTCCTAATATAGAGTCTATTATAATTCAGGGACTATCTAACATCTATCCTCATGTCCCAACTGTAAAGCTATAAGATAGGATCAGTTAACTCAGGGATCTATCAATTTGATAATATCCTCTAGAACACTTATCTGAATAACTAAATAGTTGAATTTGCACTCTAGTCTAAACAAATGTCTATCCTCAATTTCTGCCAAAAGCAAAAAAAGCGGCTATCTAATTGGAGAACTTGAATTGAATACCCAATTCAATTCAAGTTATCCAATTAATTGCTTTTGCGTTGATTGAATTGAATTGATAACAGCGCTGGCTCAGATTCAAGGACGGGTTGTGTCGTGGTGGATTTGACGGGATACAATGAAACTTGAGTAGGGACATGTTCAAAATTTCAAGTTGGGAGCCGTAATGGGCTTCTTTGCGTGGTAGGTGGTTGCGAAGATGGTTCGCGTCACCTGAACTCCATGGGCTAGATGGGGACAGTCCAACTGATACCCGATCAAGGTGCCTCATCCTCCCACCGTTCTTCACTCCGGCCACTCTGTTCGTGTATCCGAGCAGCGAGGTGGTCACGGCCAAAGAACAGGTACCTTACCTGGCTATCGCGAATAGCATAGCCGGGAACGAATTTGCCTACTCGCCGCCCATGAACAGCAGCACCACCAAGTTCAAAGACGATACCAACAGGATCTTCACAGGGCCGAGGACAATCCTCACGCTACTCTCCAGCGCGACGGCTTCCCGGGGCGAAGCCCTACCCATCGCCGCGCCGTCCAACCATTCGGCCTACTCCATCGACTTCTACGGCCCCATTGTGAAATGCCAAGACGCAAACGCGACGACCATTCCCCTCATTAACTGGCTCTTTCAGAAACATATGGCCGTACCCAAAGGCACAGCCCGCCAAGCCGACAGCGCCTACTTCGGCTTCGTCCCATCAATCAACAACACCGGCGACCTGGTCGCTCTCCCTGAGCCGTGGAGGTAGTCTTTAGGCGATGTCTATATTCCTATACTCAGGCGCCCACTGAAGCAACGATAGCACATCACACATCCCGGGCTTCCACCTGAGCACGACGTTCGAAAATTCCACTTCCTTCTAGGTTTCAGTACTCCATGGTTGAGTTCGCCAGCGCTCCAACAAGTCAAGCCAAGTCAAGCCAGAGCTCTAGCTTGTCTTGGTGTCGCAAGTCAGGCATGATCTCAACGAGCCTCAGGAAACAACGGCACTTAGTAATCAAACTGTGTGCTTCAAGTAAAATCTGTAGGGTGGAGTACCCCGCACTTTAGACATCAATGAATACACTGCTGCTGCTCATTATCGATTACCTGATCTTTGATCCTTTTAGCACGCTCAGTGCGACACCTACTTGCTATAGGGTAGTTCAGCCCCATGTCTGCCATGCTCGTGAGCACTCTTCACCTCGACTTGGGAATGTGGAAAGATCACCTAGTGAGGTGAGGCTGTGGCTATATGGTGAATTTGGTATCGTTATATCGATATGGACTGACCTCAGGTCGGAAATTGGTGGTCGTAGGCTACGCTTTGTCTCTGCAGGGTATTTGCACTTTGTATCTCTATTTTAGGGTACACACAGAGTAGACTGGTTGGGCTCGTTATTTCATGTTACCTAGTACTATTTATTGCCTTTCATTATCTATCTCTGCTTGTCTATTGTTTGGTATCGTTGCAGTCTTATGTGTCGATGTCTAGGTTGGACGATTGCTAGAAACCTTGGGTATCAGACTCCCTATCATACATAGATTGGTCGCCTCGCAGCAGTAAAAGCTCATTTGCCCATCTTGACGATCTGCTTTCCGTACCAAGCCTAGGGGGAGGGTTAGCTTCAAGTTGGATGTTCAGCGGCGATTGATCGACTTTTACCGTCTCCACGCCGGCTCCAATGACGACGTTGCCAATCTTCTTCAGCAACCACGGCGGCTCAATCAGCCTTGCGTACGCTTTCGCGTCCTTTTCCTCGACGGATTTGTTGAGAATGGTGTTTGTCGGAACAGATGGGTTCAGGATGGCCGGTCTGGCCATGCCGACGAGGTCGAGCGCGCCCTCCGTGAGTGCAGACTCGATGACCTTTCGGGAGCGGAATCCGCCCGTGACCACCAACGGAAGGCCTGGAAACTCGTCCCGGATAGTCCTTGCGAACTCTAGGAAGAAGGCTTCTCGGGTTCTATCTTTAACCGACACGAATTTGGTATTGGTGTTCAGGCCGGCAACAAGCTATCGAGAATGTTAGCGCTTCTTAAATCTCGGGCTGGAGTCCAGCTCCAGATCATCGCTCACCTGAGGGTCCTCATATGTGCCGCCGCTAATCTCCAAGAAGTCGATGCCGGCGCCAGCGATAAGCTTCAGCTGGGTGATGCTATCTGCCAGCGCCTTTGGTGATTGGTGATCGACCGAGTTGTACTTGATGCCGACTGTGAAGCCCTTCGGGACGACTGCGTGGATGGCTTCAATGATTTCGACCACGATCTTGGTTCGAGCAGCGGCAGAGCCACCGTACTCATCCGTCCGTTTGTTAGTTTTCTCCGACAGGAACTGCGCGAGCAGATATCCGTGGGCACCGTGTAGCTCGACACCTGCGAAGCCCGCGTCGGCTGCTAGCCGGGCCGTCTTGGCAAACTGTTCCGTGGTCTCCTTGATCTCCGCGAGGGTCATCTGCCTCGGGGTGCCGAAAATGAGCATGGACATTACTCTGGGGAAGAACTCCTTTCCGAGGCTTAGCGGGACGGGCTCGGGGCGATGCTCTTGACGAAAAAGCCCCTGGTGCCGGCCCCGGCAGGGGATTGCCTTCCAGGATGATTGATCTGTACAACGGCGTGGGAGGTGCTGTTTTTGTAGGGTTCGGCCCACTTCTTCCAACTCTCAAGCATCTCTTTGTACTCGAGGGCCTCATTGTAAGCCACGTCGTTCGGTTGGCCAAGGTAGCGGGCGTCAACCTGCACGTTGCCTGTCCAGAATCGGTTAGCAAGGGGTTGTCCTCAGTTTCTGACTTCGTAAATTGGGGTATCAATCGCGCGTACCTGTCAATACCATTCCCCAGCCGCCGTCTGCCCACGCTTCATATGCTCCAATCAGAGCTTCGGTCGGGAGGTATTTTTTGTCAGCTAGACCTTCGGCCGTGGAGGCCTTGACAAGCCGATTCGGCAAGACCAGGCCACTTTTCAGTGTGAGGGGCTCTGATATAGGTGAGCTTGTCATGATGATGGTGTTGGGGCTTGTTGGACTCTGAGTGTGAAGTGGTTCAAAGTTCAGCAGTATCCAGGCTTGCGCCTGGGTGATATATGTGAAGAGGTTAGGACATGCATTGGCATTCGTTCTCCATTGATCAATTAGAGTTTATCTCAAGTCCGCATATGCAGAAAATGTGGAGATGACTAACGAAGGAAAATTTGTCATCCAGAAGATAGGGGTTTTCAGGTCCGGGTACAGACAAGACATCTGGTATTTAGATTGTAAAGATTGGAAAAACATTTCAAGTAAGCAGATTTACAGGGCCAACGGTCTAACTATTTGTCCGGCGGAGCAACAAGGGGGATGGATGGAGCACGCTAAGCTCTTAAGGCTGTTCGCGGGTCGGGTCAATTACGTATCTTGCCGACCCACGAACTCTACTATGGAGTCTCAACTAATAATGCGCCCGAGTCCACGCCATTATAGCGGACTTTCGGAGTGGCGGACTCAGATAAACTCAAAAGTGGTGTTATAATAAGAAAGGTAGGAACCTGACAGTCTCTTTCACGGCTGGTGGTCAAACAACTCGTCACGCAATTCATCACGCAATCCATCAATCATGTCGAAGCGATCAATTCTCATCACTGGGTTTGTCTCACCAGAGCCCAAATTTGTGCTACTCGTCTAACTCTCTATAGATGCTCCCAAGGCAGCGCCGGCAATGCTCTGGCGCTGGAGTTCGCCTCCAAGGGCTACCGCGTGTTTGCGACGGCCCGCTCTCTGAAGAGTCTGGGGAACCTGCAAGAAAAGGGCATCGAAATCCTTACCTTGGATGTCACCGACCCCGAAAGTATTAGTGCTCTAAAGACTGAGTTGATAAGCCGCACGGGAGGCTCGTTAGACATACTCTTCAACAATGCTGGCGCTCGTAAGTCCCACGTCCTAGTTCACTGCGCGCTCTCCCTGCCGATGATCCCTCCGGAGTACTGACGCGCGCACAGTTTACGAAGCCCCGGCCATCGAGGCAGACCCTGCCCGCGTTCGAAGCCTTTTTAATACGAACGTCTTTGGCCTCATGGAAATGGTCACCGCATTCACCCCTCTTCTTCTCGCTGCCGTGTCCAAGACCAACGCGCCGACCATCGTCAACGTTGCATCCGTTCTCGCACGCCTCCCGAATCCATTCGCTTCCTCTTACAACGCCACCAAGGCAGCCGTCGCGTCCTACTCAGACACCCTTCGTCTCGAGGTGCGGCCTCTCGGCATAAAGGTCATAACCTTGTACATGGGAGAGGTGTCGACCCCACTCATGGCGACTGATAACATCAACTTTGGTCCCAACAGCATCTACCGCGAAGTGGAGGACTCAGTGAAGGCGAGGACAACCAAACATCTCGCAGGGACAATGTCTCCCGCCCAATTCGCCCGCGAAGTTGTCGACGAGGTCATCGGTGGAAAGCACCCCTACCTTTGGAAAGGAACAAATGCGTTTATAACATGGTTTCTGAACGCATTCGGTCCGCGGACTGTCTTTGATGGTACCTTGGTCAAGGGGGCTGGGCTACATACGGCGGAGGCAAAAGCGAGCGTTTTTAAATTGGGTCAGGATTCGGTCAAGAAAACCGCATAAAGAATTATGGGTGGAATCTAGCACGACGAGGTGGTTTGGAAGAGAACGCCCATGGGCCTACATAGCAAGCAGCTACTTTCCTAGATGCATAGTGTAATTTTAATGTTAATTTAGAAAGTTCTCGTAGCTTTATTATACTTTCGCGAGCTCGAGATCGCGGATCGAGATCAAAGTTATACCTTTGCAGAACCCTAGAGCACCCCAACCCTGAATTACTTAGTCGAGGGTACAGTAAGACGGTCGATTAGTGGACATTCGGCGTGCGTCTCCGCGAAACAATGACTGGCTGACCGCTGTTCTGTGACGAGGCTACTGATGAGATGTACTCCAAGATACTGTTCGAACCCTTGCACTTCTCTGAGTTGGTTCTTCAGCTATGGGCCAACTTGGGCCCTCTGAAGGCCTACCAGCAGCTTAGAACTCTCCCTCCTCGGGCCATGATACAGGAGTCTAGGAGTCGTTAGTTTTAGTCCTACATGCTGCGCTACTAGGGAGAACCTAGGCGCTTTGGTCTAAGATAGAGTAACAGGCTGCACTGGGAAAGCTTATACGGAGTTCTGGGGGGAGGGGATGGGGAAGGAATCCCATTGCCATACTGCATAGAGTGCAGGATACAGAGCCAACATCCCCAGTCCTCTAGAGACTCATACAATGAGTGTGGCCATTGGATTGTTAGTATAATACTACTGTAAAGCTATACTATTCATAGTTAGGATTCTTAGCGCTTTAGTAACTAGCTTATAGTCTATAGTAATAGTATCTATGAATTACTATTAGCTTTATAGCAAATCACTAATAACTGTATCTAAGACTCCTCTACTAGGCATTATAATTATCTATTAGGCTTATATATAATGTAGAGTCGTTTAAACATAAGTTTCTTCTTCTTCTTTATCTGCCCTCTTTAGCAGCTGCTGAGTGGATGCAAAGAGCTATACACACTGCTGGTCCTAGTTGTAAAGAGAGCATAGAGTAGAGACAACTTCTACAACTGGCTAAGCTAGTTCTAACATGCTTCTGCCCTTATCTCATCACTAGGGAGAGTATTACATTATGAATAGGCACTCTAATCTTAACAGTAGACAAAGGGCTGCTCAGTGAGCCTACTGGTCTATACCCTATTGCACTCATTGCCCAAAGAACTTGTTCTACACACTACATTTGTATTAGATTTAGAATGCTATCTGTAGTACTTTCTGATGAGCTCCATTCCATAGTCATTGCTATTCAGTGTTCTAACCAAGGTGTGAATGTAAAAAGGCAAAGGAGCCTTGTTGCTGAGGAATACCCCTGTATAATGATCAAACTCAACCATAACTACAGGCGAGTGTATCTTATCCCTTTGACTGTCATAAGACGACACCTATGTATTGTGCCCCATATGACCTCTACTGAGGCTAAGGTATATAGAGTGACTTTAAGCATCAGCGAAATCAACCCTGCCCAATTCATCATACAATTCATTCTATACACTCTTATAGATTCCCAATAGCCCTCCAGCCAAGCAGTTAATACATATGATAATAATAGCTTTATTCATATTAATAATAGTTGCCGCAAGCAGCCAGCTGATAACACCTGCCGGCTGATATATGATCCGGTCTAGGATCGCAGTTATAACTTTGAGCCAATGGACCTTCTAAGCTAGATCTTTAAGATAATAGCCCTACTCTTAGAGCTACTATTGCTTTTCTAGCAATTCCTACCTATTTCCTTAGTAGAAAGCTAGGTCTACTATACTAATAGCTAGATCAATCACTAGCTTAAGTAGTATAAAGCTAATAGCTATAGATTAAAGCTACAGTCTTAGCTATTAGCTTAGAAGTTAATCTCTATTGTAGAAATCTATATATAGCTTATAATCTTAATGTATATAAGAATACATAGGGAGCTATAGATTAAGGATTATTAAAAGGTTTCTAGATCTAAGGACTAATGCCCTATTCATCTAATAGTCAAATGAATACCTTATAACTACTTCTAGCTATTATCTTAGCATCTTTACATTTATAACTTTACAACTATTAATTAGGACCCTAATATAAGCTTCTATAACTATACCTTTATCTAGGTTAAAGTATAGTCTAACTATATATAGTATATATCTACTATTTTCTATATACTAAGTACATCTATTACTATAGATAAGTATATAGTCTACTTTCTAAGAAGGTTCCTAAAGATAATAACTATCCCTTTAAAGCTAATTCCCATAGGATTTAAAGTCTAAGCTATAGCTCAATAAGGCTATTTCCTATAGTAGATTTAGCACTAGCTAGACTAGAAGTTCAAGCCTATAGGGGTCTAGCTGGCCTACTAGCGCCTACTGTTATAGCTATAGTAGATACAATAGAGCTAATAGCTATAAGAAAGGAATATAATCTATCTAAACCTAACCTAAGCTATAGTTATTACCCTAGTAAATCTACTGCTAGAGTCCACATACTACATATTTCTCAATAACTTATTCTCTTCCTATAACCTCTTCTACTAGCTCTAACAGTATAACTATAGAGCCACTAGCACAGCCCATAGGAACTATAGCATCTATAAGCCCCTTATTAAGCTTAAAGATATAGATAATACAGCTATTAGCAGCCTTAAATTCAATGTTATTAAAGCTATCCCTATAGCTAATAATAAGGTCAATTAGATTACTTAGAAAGATAATACTCTTATGTTATTCCTATTAACTGTATTTAAGGGCAATAAAAGACTAGACTGTAAAAGGAAAAGATTAACAATAGACAAAATATAAGTACAGCTAATATAGTGTTTCTTTAATAATAAGCCTATTAAGCTGATTTCTATCCTATCTATTACTATTATCTATAATAATAAGATAAATACTATAGATTGAGGCAACCAAATGTAAGCGTATTAAGGCCTTGACTACTGTATATACAGAGGCAGCTGGAAGGCCCTAGCTTAGGACTTTCTACTAGAAATAGCCCTTATTAATAGCTTCATTTTATAGCAGTGAGAGCAGCTGCAGTAGAAGCTAGAGGCATTATAAGGCAGTTAGCAGTAATGCCTTATCAATGACCTTATTGCAATGTATACAGTAGAAAGTCAGTTATATCAAAGGTTTCAGACTAGAGATAAATTTACACCTATCTTATAGTACAATTGGGTCTAGAATAAGAATTACTCAACTTGTCAGGCTTGCAAAGGAATATGGCTTGGAGAGGGGCAGCGGCAGCAGCTGTTACAAGCAGTCAGTAGCAATAGAAGCTGGAGACTAACACAGTTATAATATCGCTATTAGCAGTGTAATATAGCTCTATGTAGAGCGGGAGATTGTTGGGACTTCTATTACCATATAAAATAGGTGGGGTTGAAAGTACCTTTGATTTGCTTTACTCTGGTTGGCTAGACCCCCCTGCTCGTGACCTAAGTGTCGTCTTACGATAGTCAAAGGGATAGTAAAAGGCTTCGCCGGGCGTGTTTTGGAGGTACTTGCAAACTAAGAGCTGTAGTTACCGCGAAATGACTTGTCGCAAGTCGGTCGCATTCGGCCGAAACTACTCTAGACTAACGTGCATAATAAGCGAGCTGGACAGACAAGTGAGCTGAATACCTTCAAATCCCATATAAAACAGCAATTTTGACCCCCTTGCAAAACCTACCAATTCTTTATTGAATCCAGTGAAACTTTGCAGGCATGTTTAAAATACAGCAGTAATACCATTATGAGTTTTGGAACATTTGTCTATTTTTCTTAAGGCAGTTATTATCATTTTAGTGCTGACAAGCTATTTTGCACTGTGCGTTTCCAGTAACTATATAGCGCAAGTATATACGAAGATGTTCGAACACTAGAATGATATCAGTGCTTTATAATGGGTCCATCTTTTCAGTTTTAGAGAATTTGATGAAGAATTGGGGAGTTTTGCAAGGGGGTCAAAATTGCTGTTTTATATGGGATTTGAAGGTGTAGTTACATTACACACTTGATCAGCAGGCGGCGAGCAGGCTTTCTAACCATACGTCATACGCAATACGGACCTATATGGTTTATAGTGTATGGTTTATTCTCGTATAGCGAACTAAACCATATATTGCCAATACAGCAAATGACGTCAAGGGCTCATATCTTCTATCACATCTATGAGCTGTTGAAACCGCTATTAGGACGTATATGCTTTTTCCTGCGTTTCATACAGAACTCAAATGCTTGCTGATACCGGTCTTCTAGGACTCGGTCTCAAAGACCCGGATCCCTAGCAATCCGGTCTCAATGGCCTGGATCCCTTGGATCCGGTCTGAGGACCGTCACTTCCTCTGTCTCAAGGACCTCATCGCAGCCCCTGGATACCAAGGGCATCTTTGTATATAGGTGCTGCTATGAGCCCTCAGTTAGATAGAAAAGCAAGAGCTTCCACACACACATCTCAATGCACCCTTCCTATCAGATGCAACATCTTCCTCTAGAGCGCTGGTGCTTCCCTCCTCTGCTATGTACTCGTATTGTTCCGACCTCCTCTACTTGTAGCCCTGCTGTTATACTGCTGTAAATCCAGCTCTTTAAGCACTCCCCCTTTTCAATCGTTAATGCTCTAAGGAGCATTCAATCCCATGAAATTGTACGCTGTACTCTAGAGAATGTATGCTTAAGGTCAGTAGACATGATAGGTATTAAGAGAATGTCTATTGCTATCTTTGATAATTGAGAAAAGCGCTCATTCTGCTTATCGCAGAGCTATTAGGCAAGGAGGGAGCAGTTGATTGGAATGGGTGACTAGGAGGTCTAGGTTTCGTATTCGTCTTCCTATAACTTCTTTACTCCTATAAAGGTCTTCTTATACTATAACTTTAGCTAATTTTTCTATATATAAGCCTTTCTTTAGGATGGATAGAGAATAAGTACTGCACTATATGCTAGGCTCTCATTGGAGAGCTGGTAGTATTTGTCAAAGACATTCTAGCTTGTTAGCATTAGACTGAGTAGCTGTTGGTTCATCTTGTGTTTATTGAAGGCTTGCTGGTAGTGCTTGTGGAGGATGTCCATCGTAAATAACGTACGATCAAGCGTTGAACGATAGCCCTTAGTAAGGAGAGTTATCTTCCAAAACGGCTGTAGGAAGTTCTGTGTCTCGCGGAGGTTTTGCCAATCCTGTGGTGCTAAGTAGTTGTCCATAAGAGCGTCGTAGTACTTATCCTAATGCCACTTAATATGCTCCTCCTTATCAAGAGCGGTAAGCAACAGGAGAAACTATGAGTTCCTATGTATATCATTGTTGAGCCTGAGGACTTTGCTGGTACGCCTTCGAAAGAGGTTATACCTATAATCATTCGCTCTAATATAGATAGCAGTATTATGCAACTTGCTGAGTGGACTGAGTTGACTCTAGCAATACTCCTTTTACTTCTTTTAACCCTGCATTATGTCCATATTGAATGAAGCTTGGTCTATATCTTTAATCTACCTATAGGCCTTAAGTATAGCCTTTTTACTATCTATAAAAAGAAATGCTTAGATATAAAGGTTGATAATGTTATTATAGTAATGAATCTGTTAGTGTTTTACATTCTAGGTAATGCTTTATCCCTTAAGGAAGTAGCTCAATAGATAATAAAGCGCATTATTGGAATTATAATTATCTTCTATAATATAGCTTAGCTAATATAAGATGTTATACTCCTTAATGATTAGCTAAAGGAGCTTTTACTATTTAGCTCTACTATAGCTTTTAGGGCTATTTATACTAGAAAGTTTAGGTAAGGCTAATAGTACTTAATAGGGATTTTTTATTCCTTTCTATATAAATTGTATATATATTCTAAGGAAAGCTTTATAGTTTAGTATACTTTATACATTAATAGAAAGGTAAAGCTTAATAAGTAATAATTATAGCTTTTTTTAAAGAATATCTTTATAGATTATATATAAGTTTAAGTAGTTTAGCAGTAGAAAGAGACAAGAAATAATACCCTAAATAGATAACAGTCCCTTAGAGAGGTACATAGAAATGCATTATATAGGTATCTCAGTTAGTTAGCCTAAAGCTACACTAGATAGTGCATATATAGTTAAACAGTCTAGTATTTAGTACCTTCTAATAGAAAAGTATCTCATAAGGTAGATTATTAAGTTAAAAGTAGGAAAGAATATTAGTAAAGCATTAAAAAGGCCTATAGTTGGCTTAGCAATTAGTATTATAGAAGATAGAGGTTCAACCTAGAATTAAGTAATAGATTCAAATGTAAAATATAGAATAAACTCTTAGGAAATAAAGGTAAAGTCTAGAGCTTTAAGCTTAATAAGCTTATATCTCTTATCTCTCTATAGTATAAATCTCTTAAGTCTCTTGTCTTTAAAGATAATAATTCCTAAAAAAAACACTACTCTCTCCCTTCCCTTCTTATCCTCCCTTATAGCAACCCCCTTTTCCATACCCAATTATATCCCTACTAGCAACCAGCTGGCCTACTTAGTCCTTTACCCTTACTATAATAGAGTTTTTAGATATAGCTATAAAAGGTATTAATAAGCTCTTCTACTATATAGTTTGCTACTATAAGTAGAGTATATAACTTTAGCTATATATTATAATTGTATAAAAGATTATAAATAGTAACTAGTTGGACTAAGGCTTTTATTTTAGCCTTTGGATTAAGTATATCCTAAAGTACTTACTTTTCTCTTTCTTAAAGTTTAGTAATCTTAATCTTACTAGCTTTATTAAAAGCCTCTTTAATAAGGCTAATATATGCTTTCTTAGTTGAATTTAGCTTTAAGCTAGTAGCTTTAACTAAGTATACCTTAAGTAAGTAGTTATAAAATGTATAAATATGTATATAGAGTATAATAGGTTATTATTGTTATAGCCCAGGTTGGGACTAGGCAGTTATAACTAGTAGAACCATCCTAATACCTACTTTTTCCTTCCTATTATAGTGTATAATACCTATACATTGAATGAGCTTTGTTTAATATAGTTTAATACTATGAGTATATATACATTGAATAAGCACTATTTAATACAACTTAATACTATTTAACTATACTAGTCTTATATATATATACATTCATTTAGTATATTAGATAAGAGCCTTAAGCTTCTTAGCTATTAATACTTTAATTCAATTATACTTAGTTATATAATAACTTACTATTATATATTATCATTATAACCTATATTACTTACTATAATATCCTAATCTACTTAATTATTAAACTATATACCTTAGACCTACCTTAGACCCTTAGGTTAAGCCTAACTATTATATATTAATAGCTCTTATTTAGTGTATTACTATATTAACCTAAGTAATACTAAACTGTTAAGATAGCTACTTAAGTAACCCTAATGAACATTAATAATAGTACTACTCCTATTACTACTAATATCTCTTCTTACTTTAATACTAATATGTTAGAGGAAGAAGAAGAGGATAATAATAATAAGGAAGTTAAAGTACTTTATAGACAGATTATAAGCTTTATAACTAAGCTCAATAATCTTTATACTCTAGTTAATTACACTATACAAATCCAAATAGAATAGACTAAGCAATACTACAATAAGGTTTAGAACATTACTACCCTTATAACTATTACTATAAGTAGTAAGAATACTAGAGAAGTTCTTAAATTAAACCTATTAGAACCCTTTAATAGAATACTAGCCAAATTATAGGTATATTTAATGTAGATATGAGCCTATTTTACCTATTTTCCTATGCAGTTTAGTAGGGAAAGCAGTAAGGTCTAGTATGCTTTAGGGAGGCTTAAGGGAATCATAGGATAGTAGTTTGAACCTATTATAAGGGAATACTATATAGTCCTTATAATTAAGCTCTCTGAATAAACTACTATTATCTATAAAAATTATAAAAACTTTAAATAAGCCTTATATTAATCATTTAGAACTATTAATAAAAAAGGATATATAGAATAATATATTAAAATACTTAAATAAACTAAGTTAGCTTTAGAATATACTATTAAGTTTTAGTAGATAGTATTTAAGCTTATATAGGATTAAGATATACTTATATCTTTCTTCTTTAATAGACTTAAAGAAATAGTCTAAGATAAACTCTTTAAAGATAATAGACTGTTAATACTAGTTAAATACATTAATAAAGCAGTCTAAATTAATAATTAATAGTTTACTTAATAAAGAATAAAGAACTTAACCTATAGATAGAATTATAGTAATAAACCCTATTTTAATGCTAATATTAGTAAGAGATATAATATACCTATATTCTATGGAATAGGTTTAGGCCCTATAGAACTAGGAGCTATATAGAAAGATTACTCCTAAGTTAAATGTTAGAACTATAGAGGAATAAGATATTTTAAGAGCAAATGTTAAAAACCTAAATTAGGATAAAAGTATAAACCTATGCCTAAAGGTAAGTACATTCAATTTACTAACTACTAGAATAATAAAACCATTAGTATAACTAAAGGGTTATATAATATAATAGATACTAACTAATTTAATATAATACAATTTCTACTTAGTATTAAGCAATATAAGATAAAAGAAGAAAGTATCTATACTAATAATACTAAATATAGGTTATAGGTAGTAATATAGAAGGATAAAGGGCTACTATAAGGAATAATCATTCCTTAGACTCTTATCCCTAAAGGAGTACTAAGGAAGATAATAACTAGTAAAACTATTATTATAGTCTAAAAGGTAAAAAACAATAACTACCCTTTATGCCTATCCTAGAAGATATAGAGTTATATTAATAACTATCTATTAAGATTAATATTCCTAATAGATAGCTAGAAGTTAGGTAAATCATTATAGATTATAGCTATCTAGGAAGCAGAATAATACAAACATTCCCAATGTCTTAAATATAGTACAATAGTATATTAATTGAACTATTTATAATTATAAACATTAAAGAACTTAGTATTAACTTATCTCTAATGTAGAAAGATAATAATTGTATTCATTAGTAGTTCTATATTCAATAGGATAGAATCCTATGCTTTAATGTAAGATAAGAAGTAAGATATATAAGATAGCTTAGCTTACCTATCTAAGATAATAACATCTAAGCTCCTACTAAGGAATACTTAAGTGATAATTATACTAGCTATAAAACAGCCTCTAGTATTAATAATACCTTATTAGAAGAATTAGATAATAATTAAGAAAGATAATAGTCTAAAGCTATTATACTCTTAATTGAACCCCTAGAGTAAGTAATAGTTAGTATACTATTAGAAGCTTTAATCCTAAGACTATAGTAGATAATAGCTATCTATAATAGGATAATCAACTAAAGGTAGAAAATGTTAAAGCAAATGTATATACAATTCATTAGAGAAAGGCTAAATACTAGAGAAAGGGATAATATCTACATTTAGGCCTAGTACTAATAAATCATCTATATATAATAATATATACTATTATATATAGATAAAGAAGATGATCCTTAACTGCCTAAGGATACTATAGGATATAAAGAACTTTTATGAATGTCTTATTTCTATAATATATGCCTAATATACCTAATGGATAAAGTAGAGAATGATTACTATCTAACTAGGGTTATTAACTACCCTATTATAAATCTATACCTTAAACAAGAGACATAAGGCTATATTAGAATATAATAGTTATAATCTAAATATATTATAGTTATTTAGCTATAAGATTAATACTTTTATAAATAATATATAAAAGGATTATTAGACCTAAAGGACTACCTATACTTAGAATATAAAGTCTATATATATACTAAGATCTAAGAATAGTATAATGCATAAGAAAATAATTACCCTTAATGTACTAAGAAGTATATAATAAACTATAAAACTTATGACTATAAAGAATATATAGAAGAAGTATAAAGAACCTATAAATAGATCCTTATAATATATAAAGATAGATTTAACTTTACTATATAAATCAATAGAATACTAATAAATTATATATAGTATAAAGAACTCTATAAACATATAAAAAATAATAAATACTATCTATAGAAAAGCAATAGGTAAGCAATCAAAAGGAGAATAAACTACCTTTAATAAAAGCTCTATATACAATAGAATTAATAAAGAAATAAACTATACTTAAGCTAAAAGTATAAGTTAGGGATAAATAGCTTATAATACTAGTTAATAGTAGAGCCTAGGTATTATATATTGACTCTAGTATAGTCAATAAAATAAAGCTACCTTATAAAACAAAAAGGATTTATACTTAGTATAGAATCTTAAAGATAACCTATTCTTATATAATAAAGAATAGATAACCTAATAGGTTAATTACTTAAAGATTCTTATTAATGGATAAAATTAAGGTATTACTTTTAATATTATACCTATAATACATTATAATATTATTTTAGAATATTTATAGTTAAAGAAATTCAATCTTTATATTAACTAAAGAACTAGCTAGGTATATATTAATCATAATAATATTCTCCCTAGTAATGATAAAAATAACTTAATAAACAAAGAGAAATCTCTAATCCTAACTCTCAAAGAAATAGAAAGCAAGAATAAGCATAAGGATATAATAAACACCTTAGCACCCCTAAAGGGAATATAATATAAACATAAGAATAGTAAATAAAAATAACTCTAAAGGATAATTAAATACATTAGATAATAGTTCATATAGCTAAATAAAAACCTTAAGGAATAGAAAAAACTCCCTAAAGAGGAATAACTTAAGAATATACTATTAGAGTATTATATTTATAAGAAACTCTTTAAGGAAGAACTTAAGATAGAACTATTAGAATTCAATGAATAGAGTTATAAAATTATATTAAAAGATAGAATATTATCTATATTCTATAAGATCTTTAATCTTAATAAAATATAACTATATATACTTAAGGAATACTTTAATGAAATATTAAGGAAAGGATATATTAGGAAATCTAAGTCCTTTATAGATTATCTAGTTATATTTATTCCTAAGAAAACAGAAAGCTCTAACTTATTATAGATTATTAATAGTTAAATATAATTATTCTTAAAGATTAAACCTTATTATCTTTTATTACTAAGCTTAAAGATAGACTTTATAGGATAAAGGTCTTTATAATATTAGATCTTAAAGGAGTATATAACCTTATCTATATCTAGTTAGGATATAAATAGAAAACTACCTTTAGAATAAAGTATAGACTTTTTGAATATCTTATTATACCCTTTAGACTTATGAATGCATTAGTCTTATTTTAATAAATAATTAACTATATACTTTAAGAATACCTAGATATATTTATAGTATACTACCTAGATAATATCCTAATCTTCTCTAAGAATAAAGAAGAATATATAGAATATATCTATAAGGTACTATAAGTATTATAGGATAATAAATTATTAATTGAACTAGAGAAAAGTTATTTCTATATTAGGAAAGTAGAATTTCTTAGATATATAATCTTATATAATTAGATTAGAATAGATCTAAAGAAACTTACTATAGTTAGTAAATAGAAATAACTAAAGAATATTAAAGAAGTATAATCTTTCCTTAGGTTTATAAACTACTACTAAAGATTCATTTAAAACTTTAGTAGTCTTATTATACCTTTTACTAGATTTATAAAGAAAGGAGAAGAATTTCAATAGGATATAGTTACTAAGAAAGCATTTAATAACATTAAGAAAAGTATTCTAAGTAAACTAATACTAGTAACCTTTAACCCTAAATAAGAAATCAAACTTAAGATAGATTCATTGGACTATATATAAGGTTCTTAGATTGAACAATAAGATAATAATAGTATACTTTACCTTATTGCCTTTTTCTCTTATAAAATGTATAGAACTAAATTCAATTACCTTATCTACAATAAAGAATTCCTTATAATTATTAACTTATTCAAAGAATTCTAATACTATCTCCTAGGAAGTAAATACTAAGTTAAGATCTATATAGACCATAAGAATATTACTTACTTTATAACTACCTAATAACTTACTAGATAATAACTTTATTATACTAAATACTTTTTAGAATTTAACTATACTATTATCCATAGAAAAGGATCTGAAAATGAATAAGCTAATACTATAAGCTATTACTATAACTTTAACAATAGAAAGATTAAGATTAATAAATAACTTTTATACTTTATACCTAAAGGATATCTTAAATAGAAATATATTATAATAATATAGAAGTTACTATCTAGACTAAAGTATATTATACTACTAAAATAATACTATATATACTAGAATGTATAAATAAGGTCTAATAGTAATAAATACATTAAATACCTTTTAAATAGAAAGATTTAACTGAATTACTTTAAGACTGAGTTTCTTATGGAAGCAATCTATACCTAGGAAGGAATATATAACAATGAACTAAATAGAATTATTATTACTCTTACTGAATACTATAAAGGTATTAAGCTAAAAGAAAATATAAAAAGTACATTTATATAATATAAGATATACTACTAAAAAAGGAAAACATTAGGAAGAATTTATATTATTATAAATTATAATAACTTCTATGCTTAAATTCAATATTATAATAAAAAGCTATCCTAAGATAAAAAAACCAATAAGTAATAAGTTCCTAGAGAACTTTAATACTAACTTATATAAGAAATATATAAGTATTTACTTTATAGATATTAGAGAGTTAATAAAACCATTAATAGAGTTAGATTAATATACTAATTTCCTAGGATAAAACTAATAGTAAAAACTATTACTAATAAATATAATAAATATTATAAAACTAAGGCTTAATGCTATAAATTATACAGTGAATTATAGCCTCTACTAGTTACTAAGTAACCTTAGGACTCTATTACTATAGACTTTATTATAAAACTACTTCTATTAGAGGACCCTATAACTAGAATCCCCTATAATAGCATTCTTATTATTATAGATAGACTTATAAAATTTTCCTATTTTATACCTTACTAAGAATTAAT
This sequence comes from Neonectria sp. DH2, assembly GCA_003934905.1. NCBI lineage: Eukaryota > Fungi > Ascomycota > Sordariomycetes > Hypocreales > Nectriaceae > Neonectria > Neonectria sp. DH2. The sequence goes on along the minus strand of RQWH01000015.1, from coordinate 52,167 downwards.
AGATATAGAATAGTTTGCTTATATCTTCTTATAAAATATTATTAGTATTTATAGGCTTCCTATAGAGATTCTCTTTAATTAAGGACTCTTATTCACTTTAAAGTTTTAGTAATTACTAATAGACTATTTAGGATTAAACTACTAACTTACTATAGCTTTTTGACCTTAGACTAATAGTTAAATAGAATAAATAAATTAAATACTAGAATAATATCTTTAATACTATATCAATTATGAACAAAATAACTAAGTTAAGAAGCTACTAACTATACAGTTAAGCTATAATATAACTATAAACAAAAGCATAAAGCTTACTCTAGTATATGCTAATTTTGGATTCAACCTTAATGCCTATAGAATAAGCTAAGATAGATTAATTATCCCTAAAGCCATTCTTACATTAGAAAAATTGAAAAATCTATATAAAGAACTTAAGACTAAGCTTGAATTCATTAGAAATTAGATAAAGAAATACTATAATCTAAAAAGAATAAAGGAACTATCTTTCTAAGAAGGAAATATAATCTATCTTATAATAAAAAACATTAAAACAAAATAATAAAATAAAAAACTGGACTATAAGTTTATTGGATCCTATAAAATCATTAAGAAAATCTTAGAAAATAACTATTAGTTAGACTTACTATTAAAAGTTAGACTTTACTTAGTTTTCTATATCTTACTTCTTAAGACTACAAAAGATACAATTTATACTAAGTTTAGTAATAAATATAAAACTAAGGTTAAAGGATCAGAAGAATATATAATAAAAGTAATTTTAGATATATAAAAAGTAAACAATTAAACTAAGTATCTTATTAAATAGAAAGACTACCTTAAGAGTAATAATTAATAGGAACCTACTAAAAACCTTACCTATATATAATACCTCCTAAAGAACTTTTACTAATAACACTAGAGTTAAGTAAAGTAAAATAAGTACTTAAATTAATAGCACTCTAATCAATTACCCTATAATCCTCTAATAATTAAACCTTAGAAAGAGCCTTAGAATAAGTAATAGTATCCTACTGCTCTACTACTTCTAGCTCATTTAGATCCTTATAACCCTAATGAACTATCTTAGCTACCTTCTTATAAAGATACTTCTCCTAGTAATATAAGTATTATAGTTATATAAAAGCCTTAAAGAGATTAGCCTTAGCCTACTCCTTTTACTCCTCTAAATAATCTTTCTCCTAAGAAATATAAATAACTATAATAAATTAGTATTATAAACACTATAAGTATAAGAAACCTATAAGCTTATAAAGATATACTACTAAAATTACAATTTGTATACTTCTTTTCTATATAGAAATTATATTATAACTTTTCTTTTATAATAATATAGGAATAGTAATTTACTCTAAAATAAGTAGAATAATAAGGCATCTTAAAGCTAAACTTTTTGATAATATTAGTAATATTACTATAATAAGCGGATGAAACTTTAGGGTACAATAAGTTTTGGAGATACAATCTAACATTATGGTTAGTTAGAAGGATAGGAATGATTATAGGACTAAAAACAATGGATATCTACCTCTTGGAAAAAAGGTCTACTTAATGAGCCTTAAGGATAAGACCAATAGAGGGGAGACATTGTATTATGGCCTAGGTTAGGACTAGGCAGTTACAACTAGTAGAATCATCCTAGTACCTACTTTTTCCTTCCTATTATAGTGTATAATACCTATATGTTAAATAAGTTCTATTTAATACGGTTTAATACTATGAGTATATATACATTGAATAAGTACTGTTCAATATAACTTAATATCATTTGACTATATTAGTCTTATGTATATATATATATTCATTTAGTACATTAGATAAGAGCCTTAAGCTCCTTAGCTATTAATACTTTAATTTAATTATACTTGGTTATATAATAACTTACTATTGTATATTACTATTATAACCTATATTGCTTACTATAATGTCCTAATCTGCTCAATCATTAAACCATATGCCTTAGACCTACCCTAGACCCCTAGGTTAAGCCTAACTATTATAATTATAGTATTTATAGTAGAATACTAAGTCTTAGTTTAGCTTAGTATACTTAGGCTTAAATCCTTAAGGTTTTTAAGTATATTATTATATAGTATTAGCTATAGTAATATATTTATACTTTAGAGTTGCTAAGATAGAAGATTTAATAAAGGGTAAGTTATACTTATTAAGTATCTTAGAAGCTATCTTAACTATTATAGCTATAAAGAGCTTATAATCATTAGGTATATAAATGAGAAAGGAGTTTATTATAAGCAATTAATAGTATAATAGTATAGATTGAGATAGGTAGTTGGTAAACAGTAGGGCAGAAGGTCCCTTAGTGAATTAGATAATGAATAACTCTTGATTTCTATCTAAAGGAGTGGAATTATATGGGACTATATGCTCTAGAATACTACTACTGCTTGTAAGGCAGTAGCTATTGCCTATTAGGTAGGATTATACTATATATTTACTATAAGTAAGTAACTAGATCTTAATATAAAGTCTAATAATATAACTCTAAGTAATCTTAATAGTTGCTTAAGGTTAAAGTAATAGAGATATTATATAGTAGTCTAAGTTGCTTAGACCTAACTTAAGCAATTGACTTACTATTTAAGTATCCTCTCTACCTTATAGATCTATTAGGAAGAGAGGCCTTTTAGGGCTAGGAGGATAGTTAAGTGTTATAATACTATTGATTTCCTTATATAATCATTTTTAACCTTAGAGTAACTTTATTCTACATATGATTATATATGGTTATATGCCTTAGGCTATATAGTATAGGTATATAGGTAATATATAGGTAATATATGGTTTAACTAAATCATATGTATATAATTAGAAAGCCTGCTCATTACGTATATACTATAAGTATACTATGGTAATGTGGTAATGTCTAAAGATCAGATGAGATATGGACCTTTGAAACAGCGCTCTATAGCTTAGCCTTCAACTGCGACTGATATAAGCTAAAGTTTGCAGTAATATGACACATTGCTTTATGTTATAATATTATAATAAGGTCCTTAATAGCGGGATTACAGGCTAGTATAATGTCCTACATCTCATCCCATGTAACTGATGAAAAGGGTAGTCGACGATGTATGAGAAGGGCAACCATGCTCTCAGTATAGCGCTGGGGATTGAACACTCTGCAGAAGGCTGATTCTAATGGGTTTGCTGTATAATAATCGCCGAGTCTAGCTTGCTTTAATAGAGGACCGATGTCTAATGATCGTTCGAGTATCATATTATCCAAAGAGTTAATGATATCGCTGTGTTTGCGCTTCGCATAGTATATAGCGTTGTCTCGTTTCGGATTTGACCAGGTCTGATCAAAGGAACAGAGGAGACATTCATAGACTACTGCTCCCTTCATTCTGCGCTTCCCTGATGGTCCTAACTGGCCCTTATGCGGATATGTCGCGCGGAATATGCAATCGAAGTTCAGGACCTCAGATGGTGCTTATTCTGCATCAATAGCAGGATCAATACTCATCTGGGGCTGTGAGGTGCAATCCGCAGGTTGCTGTAATGAAGAGGCCATAATTAAGGATAGTAGAGGCTCTAAATAAGAGAACATGTTCTATCTACGCACTTGAGTCAGGCGGTAAAGTTTGAGAGATTTAAAGACTGCAAACACAGAAAGATCGGATCTTATCAGCCGGTAATATGAAATCTGGTCAATCAGAGCCGGCAGTTTATCCTGATATCTATCCTGATATTAGGATAAGGGAGCCTAGCTTTATCCGATATCCGATATATATCATATCGGATATAGCAGGATAGCAGAGATGATATCAGGATAGCATATCAGGATAGGCAAGTCTGCCCGGAGCTTATCTTAGGGCCTCTACGTTAAGCTGCAAGGGATAAAGAAGAGCCGTCCTTTCCACAGCAGCTACGAAAGGACGCTATTACGCCTCGAAAGGCAAAGAAAAACCTGGATTCAATACGGGACAAATTACATATCCTAAGCAGCCCAACGCGAGCTATTATCTCACATGCTGAAGCTGCATTAGATTGTTCTATTATTACGCAGTCATCTCATATAAAAATTGTCTAGCTTCAAAGGGAACGGATCAGACTGGAAGCCCGGCGTACACACACACAGCGTCGAATTCGAATTACTGATGGGGCCTATACTATTGAACAGTTACGTCAGAAAGTCAACGATCGCATTTAAAAGGCATGGAAATTCGTTCTCCTTGTTACATCAGAAACTTCAATTCGATAGCCTTCTGCATGGCTTATCCGTGCTTCCCACCTCAATCCACTACCACTCGGACGCGGCCCAAGTTAGGCACAAGAGCCGAGCTTGTATCTGTGTTACTTTCTCGCCGAGACGTGTCCCGGACCCCAGGAATGTAGATGCCCGACGCATTAAACGTGTGCACGAGTTCCAGGTCGACAAGGGGACGGACAGAGCCAAAGTCTTTTTCACATACTTGCTATAGTTTTCTTTATCACAAGCTAGACAGAGATAGCAAATCTCTGTTTACGAAGGACTCCCGCCTTTGTCGACGGGGTTTGTAAGCTTCGGGATTATTAAATTATCGTCCCCGCCCTGAGCCGGGATACATTAAGTAAACTGCCCGATAGAGCTCGGAGCCATCCGGTCATCCATCCATGTTCGGAGGAGTGTGCGTCTGATATTCTGCCTTGCGACATCGCTCGTTCAGCCACCATTTAAAGCTTCTACCATCAGTAATGGAAAGGTCAGCGTGGCATTGTATCATAATATCGGAATGTGTTGTTACTGACATGCAACGCGCGGTAAACAACGGCGCTGACAAACCTAATGTAAAGTGTCTGCTAGACTTAGCTTTAATTCGTAAACCAACCAGTCCGATGCGGCGCACGAATGTTCCAGACTCGCCACCTTAGTAACACATCTTTGTGGCTTGTCGTGAGGGGGAAGCTGCTTGGTCCTATATAAGCCTGAGGTTACCACTTCCAGCTTGTTCATCATCGAGTTTTACACATCTCGTCCATCATTGCATTCCAAATATCTCGTCTCGGACAACACATCTACAATGTCCAACCACGCCATCGTCATCCAATCTCCCGGCGACGCCCAGCTTGTGGAAGCGTCCATTCCCAATCTTCGAGACAACTACATTACCGTCAAGGTTAAAGCCGTCGCTGTCAACCCTACGGATATTCTCCACATCGACTATTTCGCATCGCCCGGCGCCCGCGTCGGTTGTGACTATGCCGGCGTGGTAGAGGAAGTTGGTTCCCGCGTCACCAAGACACTCAAAAAGGGTGATCGGGTCGCTGGCTTCGCTCATGGCTCCAACGCTGTGCATCACGAGGATGGCACTTTTGCCGAGTATATCACTGCGAAAGGGGACCTGCTGTTCCTCATCCCAGACAATGTCACCTTCGAGGAGGCTGCCACTCTGGGTGTCGGTGTCACTACCGTTGGACAGGCCTTGTATCAAAGTCTCGGCCTCCCAACCCCTGATGCACCCGCCAAGAACAAGTTTCCCGTCTTGATCTATGGCGGCAGCACCGCGACTGGCGCCCTAGCCATTCAATTCGCCAAGCTTTCTGGTCTCGAAGTCATCACCACTGTGTCCCCCAAACATTTCGACTATGTCAAGGCCCTCGGTGCCGACGCTGCCTTCGATTACAATTCTGAGACAGTCGTGCAGGATATTAAGCATGCTACTGGGAGTCAGCTTAAATACGCCTTCGACTGCATTTCCAAGGAGCCCACCGCGAAGATCTCCGTCGGCGCATTCGGTGATGATGGTGGCGTCTACACTACCCTTCTGCCCATCCCTGCCGAACTTGTCTCTTCTATCAATGACAAGGTTACCCCCAAGTTCACGCTAGCTTACTCTTCCATTGGTGAAGCTTTCGAGTTTGGTCAATCCATCCCTGCAAACCCGGACGACTTAACGTTTGCCAAGACTTTCTGGGTTCTTGCTGAGAAGCTTCTTGGCGAGGGGAAGATTAAGGTTCATAAACCCAGCGTTAATGATGGCGGCCGGGGCTTGACTGGTGTGCTTCAGGGTCTTTCGTTGATACGAGAAGGCAAGGTTAGCGGGAAGAAACTCGTGTACACAATTGAATGAGTTAAAGAATAAAAATATACTCTGTTCTCTTAATGCGTAAAGAGGCTCATTAAGCCTTAAAGCCTGTGTCAGCCTAAGGCACCTGCCTCATGTGACGGTCGGGTCTATCCGAGCGGCGTAGGGTAGGCGCGGGCGTGGGGTGTATGATTGAGTGGATCAGGACGTTGTAGTGAGCAACGTAGGTCATGGTGGTAATGGTAAAGGAGTAGTCTTAATGTAACCAAATGGGATTGTTGATAGCTAAGGAGCTTAAGGCTCTTGTCTAAGTGCTAAATGGTTATATATATATACCAGGGTGTGGTGTAGTCGAACGGTGTCGAGTCGTGTCGAACAGAGGCTGTTTGATGTGCATATGGTTGAGTTGTGTTGAGTTGCGTTGAGTTGTGTTGAGTTGCGTTGAGTTGTGTTGAATGGAGCCCGTTCGACATGCATATGTGAGCACTGGTGATTGGGAAGGAAAAAGTGGACACCTCAAGCCTAGGGTCATATAGGCAGGAGCTCTTAAGGCTCCCGCCCTAGACTACTAGCCTAGCTAATTAACCTTCTTTCCTTCAACCCAAGCATGTATAACAGAAACAGGTCCCGTTTCTACTTCTAGACTAATCACAGCCTTTAGATTTCTACTCTCATTTTACGCCTAGAACAGGACCCGTTTCTAGAATCAGCACGTGTCACAGGCTGAAGCCTGGTAGGAGGTTCCGGCAAAGCCGGAACCAACCAACCAATGATCTTCTAGTGACTTTCCCCTTTCGGCAACCTAAGACCGAGATTTAGCCTACTCACCGCATTAAGGGGTATTTTCTTATTCCTTCTCTTCTTCCTTCCTTCTCCTTAGCTTCAGATAGACAATCCTACGGCAACAGCCTGTTGAACAAACTCCTGTCCAGCCCCTCACATTTATGAAGAATATAATCATAACGTATAGCAAGTTGCTTCTTAGCAAAATTAGATGGCTTTTTAATTTTATCCAAGCCATGGCGGCGTTGCCTGTGCTGGCAAGATGTCGAGTGACACTTTGAGGCGATATTCCTGTCTTTGGTCACCACCATGCCAACCAGAGAGGCGTGGAAGCTGCAGACACGACCGATGTTGTTCTCGCCAGCCCAGGTCTCGACCAGGCTTCAAACAGCAGCCCTGGAGTACATGCCATGGGTGATGGTGCCAGGCAGATTGGCGTAGGAAGAGAAGACGTGAGACACGTGAATGGGGTTGAAATCGCTAGAGACGTGAGTGTAGTTCTCATTAGTAGTAGGGGCACGGAGCTGCAGAGGAGTCTTGCCGCTGAGAGGGATAGGGTTCTTGAAGTTGATGGGCTGGTCGATGGGAGAACCATTATGCTCTAGGTAGTCAATGGCAGGGTTGCCATGAGACTCACCAGCCTCATAGTCAATGCTGGCCACTTGGATGACCTCCTTGGTGGGGGGCTCGAGTAGGATCTGTCCTTGAGTCACCATTGAAAACATCCTTGTTCTTAAAGCGCACCAGACTCTAGAGGCGGAAGGTCAGGGTCTGACCCAGGAGCTCGATGTCTCTATGGAACTCGTCAACTGAGAACCACTGCCTCAAGCGTATGACAGCAACATCCTTGATGGTAGTAAGGTGCACCTGCATGGGAGTCTTGACCTTGCGCTAGAAGGTGTTCTTATAGTTAGTGTAGCTGCTGCAGTAGAGGAACTGAGAAGTGACCTCTATCACGGGCCCCCCATCGCGGACAAGTGTTCTATAGACCTCTACTATCTTGCCTGCCTCCTGGTTGATGATAGCATTGACCTGGGCAGTGGTTGAGACCTCGTTGCCCTTCTCCAAAGGCTCTACACTAGGGATTATATGGAACTGGTTGAGCAGGTGGATGAGCTTCAGCAGATCACTATCAATGGTATGAGGGAAGATAGGCTTTGTAATAGCCTTCCATCTGATGATAATGGTGAAGTCCATAGGGGTATAAACGGTCTTGCCTGGTCGGTCGATGAATGCCTTGCTGATGTTGCTAATAGTGTAGACAAAGTTGTTAATGGCCTTGCTGATAATAATCGACTTACTATAGTCAAACTCGCTTGTAATATTAGTATCTAAAGCAATAGGCTTGTCTCTGAACTATGCCTTCCAGTAGAACTCCTTAATATGATTATTGCAGTCCTCTATGACCTTATGGATAGGGGAGTAGCCAGCCTTAGGGTGGTAGGTAAATTTGAGAGCGAGAGCGATAGGCTTGCCAAGGGCAGTAGTATCCTTGATCATGTTGATAACAATCCCATTCTTGCTGACCAGCTTGACTTCGATGGCATCGACGTACTGGTTAGGGTAGGGCTGCTTATGGACCACAATAAGAGCCTTAGTGGGGTCATTGGGATACTGAACCTTGACAAAAAGACCCCAAGTTAGAGCAAAGATGCAATGGATAGGGTTGGTTTGGAACCTCTGGCCCTAAACAACAATATCAGACATGAGGAGAGTGTAATGCTAGTTCCTGTTGGTGCTAGCAATCAGGGATAGCCATGAGCCAAGCTTAGGCATAGTTACTACAGTAGATGAAGAGAGGTAGTAGGTGTTCTTGTGGGTATCATAACTCACAGTGAGGCCCTTAACGTCCAGGGGCGTCTCTAGGTCAATGAGCTTGCCGCCGAAGTACTTAGTGATAGGAATGGAGGCCTTATTGTTATTGTATAGGTCCTTCGTTAGCTGAGCGATATGGCCCTTATGGATGTTATTATGAATCTCCTGAATGGGCTGATCGATGATAGCAGAGAACTTGGCAGCAGTTGGGCCTTGGAGAATGCAAGTATGGCTGATATCCTGGCCAACTATGGCATTAAGATCCTTAGACTGCTAGAGTGAGTCCTTCTTGAAGTAAAACTTGAAGTTGTTATTAAGGATGGGAATGAAGGTGATAGGATTCATGGTGGGGTGCATAGTCATGATCAAGAAGTGCTGGACATCCTGAGCATTGAGGATCTGGGTCTCAGCCTTGGGGTAGGCAGCCAGAATACGCTCAACCACGCTGAAAGGCTCATCCAGGTCGGAGTAGCTCTGAAGCAGTGAAGGTTTGCCGGGAGTAGATGTGAAACGCTCCTCCAGACGGTGGTGAAGACAACATACGGCCGGTCGATCCAGCGAGACTGGTGCTTGACATAGAGCAACTCGATGCAGCGTCGCAGGACCTTGCCGTAGGTCATCTCGTCAAGGTCAACAGCCTTGCCAGCCTTGTTACGACCGAACCAGACCTTCTGGCAGTCATCGTTGAGCTTCTCCCAAGGAGAAGAGGGCAAAGCTATCAAAGATGACCCGAGACACACGGTCATTGTGTTGAGCTGCAAGGTGCCCACATTACACGCTTAGTACCCCTTAACAAGAGTTCCGGCCCGGCTAACTAGGTGCACATATAGTCTACGGGTTCAGAGGATCTCGGTGTGCTGATTGTCGAGGTGGACTATGAAAGCGATGACAACCTGACAGAGATCCTAGAGAAGCACAAGATTAACACATTAATCTCGACGCTCGCTCTCCACATTCATGGCGTGGGAGAAGCTTAGGTCAACTTGATCAGAGCAGCCGACAAGTCATCGGTGACAAAGCGTTTCGTGACTAGCTTGTGGGCTGTTCGTGCCGCTAAATAGTGAGTAGCATTGACTCATAAGTAGCGATATAAGTGCTGACACCGACGCTAAGCTACGTCAAAATGCTGCCCTACGGATACCAGCATGTAGCTGCCTACGTAGAACTAGAGAAGACGAGCCTAGAGTAGACAGCCTTTAACCTCAGATGCCTCTTAGAGTACTACAGCATGCCGTACATTAAGACGTACATCTAGTAAACTACTTTTATATTTAATATAGTCAATAAGATAGCCTGAATTCCGGGGACTAGCAAGGATATGATGGCGTTCACGTACTCACTTGATGTTGCCAAGTTTGTCGTCGAGGCGCTCTACCTACCTAAATGGGACCAGGATACCATTATTATTAGAGACAAGATGACCTGGGAGGACTTTGTTAAGCTGGCCGAAGAGGCTCGGGGTATGTTCGCCGCAATGGCTTCCCTTAGCTCCCGACTATGCTCAATTGCGAAAATGAGGAGAGACGCTCACTGATATCACGACGCAAACACAGGCGAAAAGTTCACTGTCACATACGACAACGTGGAGAAATTGCAGAATGGCGAAAGCACGGAACTGCCAGGCCAGGTCGCTGCTTACTCATATTTTCCGAAGGTGTGGGTGCAGCAGTTGTTCTCGGTATTTGGATACTGGGTCACAGAGGGCATCTTCGATTTTCCTGACGAGAAGGCCTTGAACAAGCAGTTCCCGCAGATCAAAGTGACAACTGTGAAGGACATGTTGAACCAGGCTTGGAAGGGAAAGTAGGGTAGACGCTTCAAACAACGCTCGGTCCTGTGGATAATTTAATTGTATCTTCCCGAGAAACAGCGTCGATCCTGAACTTTGGTGGTGCAGAGAGGAGAGGATATTGTACGTAGCACGTTTTTAAATGCTTGGGCTTGGCTAGGAATTACCGCTTTAGGCATTCTGTGCCAGACTCAGAATCAGCAAGACCTTTATCCGTAACGCTGGAGCATCCCTACGACTAGGCTGATAGCTGGGGATCTGGATTAATTAGAAGCTGACTACGGACTATCCGTACGTAGGATGACCAACCAAACTTGATAAACACCGTTGCATTGCATGGATCCCAGAGGCAAAGGAGAATTCTTTTTTACAGTACTAATTATGTAGATTACAACTTGACCACCAACTTGGTTCCAGATACCTTCCCTGCTCGCAGCTGATCCAACCCTTCCAGAATGGCATCAAACCCGCTATGCAGCTCCGTAATTGGGGGTGGTTTGATGGTCTTAGTAAGTTCTGGTAGGATAACGCAAAAGTGGGCGAGGGTTTTGCGGTCAGATGGACTAGCCTCAAACTTGGGCCCGATAGGCGGCAGCCATTGAAAAGCATGCCCAAATAGGGTATATGACATGATCAACTCATATTCGACGCCTGGGGTTTTGGATTTGCCTGTGTCAAGAAGCGTCACGACCTTGCCGCCTTTGTTCTTGATGACTTTGGCGCATATCTCCGTCGACTTTCCTTCTGAGAAGCAGTCCACAGCCATGGAGATGTTGGGGAACTCCTTGACGATGTCTTCAGCGACATTCGGCGACCGGTAGTTGAAGACGCTGTCTGCGCCGTAGCTCTTGACAAGATTAAAGGAATGCGGCGAGGCGGTGGTGACGACGGTTAACCCAGCCGCCTTGGCTAGCTGAATGTGGAAGAGACCAGCGGAGGTAGAGCCTGCGTAAATAAAGATTTGCCGGCTGTCTTTGGAGGCTGGCTGCTCCAACTTCTGGCTCTCGTTGGGCCAGGGGAGGCCGAGTCGGTTGTTCAGGGCCAGTGCAGCAGTGACAGCCGAGACACCGTACGTCGCTGCCTTGATGTCGTCGACCTCAGGTGGGATCTTCCAGGCGAGATCGGCGTCGGTCTTGAGATATTCGGCAAAGGCACCTCGGTCGGGGAAAAGGCCTCCATGCACGGCGCCGGCCACGCGATCGCCGACTTGCCAGATCTTGGCCGCGCGACTCCCGACAGCGGTGACCTCGCCAGCATAGTCGCAACCGACGATGGAGTGTGCTGGGCCGATGAAGTCGATGTGCTTGAAGTCGGTCGGGTTCAGCGCCACGGCGCGGACTTTGACAAGGATCTCGTCGTCAGAGATAGTCGGCACGGGAATATCCTTAAACTCGGCACCGCGTCCACCAAGAGATTTTTGAGACTCAGGTTCGCAACTCTCCAAATGAGCGAGCGGTTGGTTAAGAGGGCTTTCATGGTGGAAAATCGGATATGGGATCGATGGGAGCCTGTGTTTGAGCAGTGGAAAAGCTGTTGATGCAAGCAGGGACAAGGCTACCACTGCAGTATTGAACAAATCTACCTATCACGCCCTCATAGTGACGTAGACGCTGCTCAATAAGCCAAACCATCCCAGGCGGAACAGGAATAGTCATGACATTGCGACGAAATATTTGGTAATCAGAGGCTGGGTCGGAGCTCTTACATACTAGCGGCTGGGCTTTTCAGTTTCGGGACAATTGGAAAGCCGAGTGGCGCTGAAGTCTCATATTTGCCCCATCCGCTACGGGAGAGCGACTAACAACCCCGATAAATAGTTACTAATAATATTAAAATGGTTGAAGTACAAAGGGGAGCTGTTATTATTACAAACTTGTGGTATCTACCGTACATTGCCAATTTGTCATGCAAATACCCTGTGGCACACTATACATATACACATCCGAAGCAGCTCAGACAAAAACCTGGTCTTTGCTTGTTGACTATTCCCAACTGGGGTGAATGGGAAGGTGCAAAAACCGATCGCCCGATACACTCTTTGAAGGCATCTTATCAGCCCTGATGTTGAGTTGGGGAGATTGGTGAAGCAGTCGAGGCGCGGCGAGTTTGGCGTCGCGCTCAGTTCGCCATCAGGGCCAGAAAGCCATACGCGTGAGCGCGCCAGATGGTTAACCCAAAACAAAGAACAAGTCATAGATTCCTTTGTCTCTGCTAATTAATTGTAAAGGTTGAGATCAAAAGTAGTGATTCTTAAGATGGCAGACAGTATTGCTTCTCCTCGCCAACCTTGACAAAGGTTCGTAGACCCAAATACTTATGGGCCGCACCGAATGACGCATTGGCCGATACTGATACGTTGTGGTTTGCAAACACCGGTCAAGAATCCCTGAGAATAGTCGATAGAAGACCCGCCGAGACTTTCGAGTGGAGAGGGCTCGTATCTGGAATATGAAGTCCTTACAAGATTAACCTAGGAGAGTTGTCTAAAGATAGATGCCACTTTTCCAAAAAGTCTCCTCAAGTTGGCAGGCCTCATAGTGGCATGACCAGGAATAATAGCGTGTCTTCCATCCAACTCACTCCAAAGCACCTCTATTTGTCTCACCGACAATAAACCCACTTTACTACCCTTAGGCACTGAATCAATGCCTAAAGCCCGTTCTATTCTCTCTAGTAGATGTACAATGACTTTGGAAAAGAGTATACCCTATGTATATAGTTTCTCTGGGGGTAAATCCCTAAAGGTAAGACCTAGAATAGGGGCAATGGGATTAGTAGCAATTCGCTTAATACAAGTGATTATGTATTCAAGAATCAGCTTTTAGAGCAAAACCAGCTAGGTAAAGATACTTATAATAGTAAGCATAAGTAGTGTAGACAATGGCTCTAAGGTAGCAATAAGGTAGGATAAAGAGAAGATAGAGGTCAGATTATAGTAGTTGTTTTAATAGGATTGTAATAGTAGTAATAGTAGCTTTAGAAATAGTGTTTCTACTGTTTATAAAGCATATAATAGGCCATAAGATAGCCAGCTGCTAAGAAGCCTTATGAGGATCAGTAGGAAGTCTTAAGATATCTTAAGTATGAACTCAGCTAGGGTAAAGTTATTAATGTACAATAGGCTTTCCTAATAGATTGTACTATTGAAGTCTAGAGTAGCTCTGTTCATCTCAGCAGCTGCTACACAGATGTACAAGTTGAGGTTAATCTTAGAAAGCTTGAGTATAGCATCCAAGGTGTTGATGCCATCTGCGGTCTCCGGCCCTAGTATGGCCATAGTATCGATCAGAGCGAAGTAGGTACTATTGGAGGCTGATACGGTTTTCGGGGGAGTCTTGAGCAAGTACAGAGTTGGGATTGTAATGCTGAAGCCTGAGTCAGGGTTAAACAAGGAGTTGGTCTGGTCAAGGTCAAAGCTAGTATCCCATGGAGGTGAGTATTGATTGAAAGTCACCAAAATTTCTGCCGGGCGGACTTGTTTTGGTTACCACGGTGTGCCCAGGCAGGTTGCACTCGACACATCCTTCATCGGAAACATTTTGTAATTGTCCCTTCATTCAGATGCATTCCGGGACCTGTCTCTCACCGCATTACATCAACAACCCGCACCTAGGCCGACTTTGCTCGGACCTCTCACAATAGCCCGGCTATCCGATTCAATGCCTGTTCAACAGGACACAAAACAGTGAATGGTTCGGTGTTGACACCTTTTTTTCCGCGCCCTTGCGGCTGGAGTCGGACGGACACGCTGTAGCGCCCAATCCCGAGCTCTCGTCTCCTGGCACCCCACCCAGCCGCCAGGCCACTGTGCTGCAAGCCGGCAGCAGGGCCCAAGACCCGCCGTCATGGTTGGCCACCCAAACCGCCTTCATCGAGCCCCCAAGTACATGTACAGGGAACTCGGAATGTCAACTCGGGGCTACAACGAAGCTGCACCGAACCCACGAGGGTGCTGTAGGTACCGGCAGCAGCCCTACATGGTCCATCCAACTGCGTTATAATTGCCGTCCTCACATACGGCGCAGTACTGTCTGCAGTGTAGGTCGACTTGGGCCTGGAGCCAAAGCGCCCCGTAGCCCGTACGCCGTAGGGAGGTAAATGCAACCGGGGTGTGTTGCCTAGAGCTCCCCCAATTCTTTTTTGCTCGTCGCCTTTTGGTGGGCCACATCGTTCAACAATCGGCTTCTCCCTCGCCGACGGCTCCGTTCTCTTCCCCAAATCCTCTCCATTGCTTCTCGCTGGCAGGTAGAACGCACTCAGTCTTCACTTACACCCTCCTCGCGTTGCGGACCTCATCGGATAGGCTTGGCCGCTGCGCTTTGATGATACATTAATTTTTATATAATGCACTAAGTTAGTTATTCGTAATTAACATTTAACAAGCTATTGACAGCTTCGGGAGGGGTAAAAGCAGCTCCATTTGCCAAGCGGTCCAAGGGTAGTTTATGTGATAGAGCCGCTGGCATTTTTATTAGCCTGAGGTTGAACTACTTGCCAGCATTATGTATAATTGACCATCAATTTTACTGCCAGTTCAACTAATAGCCTACCATCTTCTCCACCAGTAACTAAAATTTACAGAGACACTTAGTAAGATTTAAAATCAAAGAGCTATTAGCTTAGGTAATAGTTCATAATTCTAATATCAGTACTATCTCTTTCTACCCAGGGAGTTAAGATTACTAGACTACAGCTAGAGCTAAGCCTCTTTAATAATATTTATCATTTTATCTAGTAATTAGATACATAAGGTTAATATAACTTTATACTTAGTTACTAAAGCATTATATAGGCTCAGTATAAGTTAACTATTTTATTAATAGTAGATAGATAATTGACCCTTCTTGGCTAGTTTAAGTTCCTTTATTAACTGTTTAATAATCTAGCAAATATTATCATTAGACTTATTTACAATAAGGAGAGTACTATTAAAAAAGGTAGCTATTAAGCTAGAATAGAATAGTATTTATATCCTATAGGCAGATATAACTAACTATAAAGTATTAAAAGTCTATGGGTCCTATTGTAACTCTAGACTGCATTAACAAGGTTGGCCAGAAAGCGGTTGATAATGTTTCTGAGATAATCAGCAGAAGCCTTGACTTTGTTATTGCGAACGTAGCACTCATTTCTACGTAATCCACCTACGACGGTATCAGCACTTTGTAAGCTTCTTTCATCGTCCCATGTGTACCTAACACGCAACGGCCGCCTCCATGGGTAAGTACTTCGTACCCGGGTTACGATCGCCGGAGCGATTACTCTGTGAATGGAAGATTAGCGGAGGTAACCACGATCTCTGTGTCAGGGTAACACTGGCTAGGGTAATCTCGGCAACTCTACGCAAAGGGTGTCACACAAAGTCAGATTTTAGATAGACAAGCTTGATGCAGGTTCGAGGAGCTTATTCCGACTCCAGTCTTCGATGTAATTAGGCCAAGAAATCAAGCCGGAAATCAATGACTTAAAAATCCTTCCTCGAGTTTGCAATGAAGATGCGTATCTGAGATGCGTCGCTGCAAGATATCGCGGATGCCGCGGAGACTAGACTTGCAAGATATCGCGGATGCCGAGGAGACTAGACTTGCAGACCGGAGGCTCCCCGAGCCCACTTACCGAGGCATCAGGAGAGTCGACCCACCTGGCGATAACGCTTTTTTGGCCGGTGCCACCAGCTATTGCACTTTGTCGGATGTGCTGTGCCACACAACCCTTGCCTGTTCCCCTCACTGAATCTCAGCGAGATTTTGTACCGAATCTTCCGATGGACTAATGTATCGTAGTGAGTAGGGGTGATTGTGCAATTGTTGCTAGAGACTGAGAACCTCGGTTATCCCTGGACAACTCGCGAGCTTGATACAGATGGCTTCGACAGCTATCCCGCACTTCGTACCTACGGGCCCAACTGATGACGAAGTCCAGCACGTGGAGGACGAATCAAAGCGGAGATGACAGGCTGAAAAGACCTTCAACTTCAGCAGGTTAGCAAATACAAATCTCGAAGGCACCCATTGGGTTATTGACTCAACCCATGAACCGCGGTTTGTGGAGCTCCCCGCTGTACTTGTCTGCTACAGATAGAACTGAATGCGGAGAATGTGGGGCATCTCCAGGCGCTATTCTGGGGTTTCCCCAGCATTTGGGGTCCGATTTTTGTTGGGGGGAGAGGGATTGAATTGGGAACAGCGCGGCGGCAAAGCAGAGGGAAGAAGGGTCGAACTAGATAACAAGGCAGGCTTGCTTGTCCCATAATTGATCCGCCGGCCGAGGCTTGCGGGTTGGTGCTCTTCTGTTCCTTTTATCAGGTTGCTCGCCGCCTCCTCCGCTCTCCAATCCTAATTTCTAGCTTTCCTTTCCTAGCTTTATCCCTGCATCGTCTCTCTCCTCTCCTCTCTCTCAACTCAAGACATCTCCAACTCCACCGCTTATTCCCCCGTCTCTACAGCCTCTCAAAAAGATCATCACGAGTTCACCATGGTCTTCACCACGCCTGAATGGGTCCCCAGGCTCCCCTTCGGTAAGCCTCCCTCGTCGGACTGTCATCCCCAATGCCTAACCCAACATCCCAGATCCTCCCGACTCCATCACCATTGCCGAATTTGTCAACAACGAAAACTATGGCCGCTACCCCGTCGCCAAGGCCAGGAATCCCTTCACCTGCGGCTTCACCGGCAAGACCTACTCTATGGCCGAGGTCCTCCAGCGCGAGGAGTTCATGGCCCGCGCTATCGCCAAGCGACTCGGCTATGATTTACGTGAGGGCACCGAATGGGACCGCGTCGTCGGCTTGTTCTCGCTGAATACGGTCAGTTTCCTTGCGATTCACCATATTCTAGCGCCGCTTGACTCATCAACTTTTCTAGATTGACTACATTCCCTTCACCCACGCCGTCCACCGCCTCTCTTCCATCGTAACCCCCGCCAGCGCCGCGTATTCAGCGCCCGAGCTCGAGCATCAGCTTCGATCGTCCGGCGCCCATGCGCTCTTCACCTGCGTCCCTCTACTTGAGACAGCCTTGGCCGCTGCAAAGGCTGCCGGGATCCCAGAAGAGCGCATCTTCATCTTGCCTATGCCTGGTAACAAACAGGTCCCCTTCAAGACGATTGATGATTTAGTCGAGGAGGGCAAGACTCTGCCAGAGCTCCCACCCCTGGTTTTCGCTCCTGGCCAGGGAGCGAGACAGGTCGCTTACCTGTGCTACTCCAGTGGAACCTCTGGCTTGCCTGTAAGTGCCTTTATCCTTCCATACTCGTCATCGAGTTGCAGCTCACAACGTGAAGAAAGCAACCATGATCTCCCATCGCAATGTGATATCCAACATCATGATGGTAAGACTCTACGACCAAGCTGGACGTAAGACGGCAAAAATAGAGACGCAAGTCACGCTCGGCCTCTTGCCATTTTCCCACATCTACGGCCTCGTCGTTTGTGGCCTGTACGCCTTGATAGCCGGCGATGAGCTAGTCGTGCTCCCTCGCTTCGAGCTCAAGACCTTTCTCGAGGCCATCCAGAAGTTCCGTGTTGAGCAGATGGCCATCGTGCCCCCGATCCTGATTCAAATGTTGAGCAATCGGGATTTGTGCAGTGAATACGACCTGAGCTCGGTGCGATTTGCATTTAGCGGCGCTGCTCCTCTGGGGGTGGAGACGATGCAGGATATCCTGAAAGTGTACCCCAACTGGCATCTTTGTCAGGGATATGGTTTGTGACGAGTTCCCTTGGGGGTTTGTTGAGCTAACGTGACCAGGCCTGACTGAAACCTCGCCAGTCGTGACATCTACCAGCGAGTTGGACATCCTCCCCGGCTCATCCGGCTCGCTTCTACCTGGACTCAGAGCAAAGATCATCGACGCCTCCGGCAAGGAGGTCACCGAGCACGAAACCCCAGGCGAGCTGCTCGTGCAAGGCCCAACAGTTGTCCTTGGTTACTTGAACAACATGAACTCTACAGCTTCAACCTTCATCCACGACGAAGACGGCCGGTGGATGAAGACAGGCGACGAGGTGCTTGTCCGGAAATCCCCCAAGGGAAATGAGCATTTCGTCGTCACGGACAGGATCAAGGAGCTCATCAAAGTCAAGGTAAGCCCGCCCCCCCCCATGAACCCACGCGGTCCACGGTTCAGAGCCACGTCCCTAACGCATCCACAGGGCCACCAAGTTGCCCCCGCGGAACTCGAGGCCCACCTCCTCTCTCACCCGCTTGTGTCCGACTGCGCCGTGATCCAGGTTCCCGATGCCAAGGCTGGCGAGGTGCCCAAGGCCTTCGTGGTCAAGGCGGCTGAGGCAGGAGGGAAGTCCGACGGCGACGTGACTGCGAGCATCCACAAGCATGTTGAGGACCACAAGGCCCGGCACAAGTGGCTGAAGGGAGGAATCGAGTTCATTGACGCGATACCAAAGAGCCCTAGCGGGAAGATCTTGAGAAGGCTTTTGAGAGACCAGGAGAAGCAGGCAAGGAAAGCCAAGGGGCTAAGCTGTAGACGCTTGTATCATGTTTTGTAGAGGGTGTACCCAGAACCTCATTAGTTTTACTACTCTAAGACTCTAGACCTTGCCTAAATTTATCTCCCAACTATGATCCTAGTACTGAATGAGTATTAGAAGTGCAATCACATGGGAAATGACATCACATCGGCTGTAGCAAATCATTTGGCTGGCCAAGGAGCTCAGACGACCCGGCCAACATGAAAGAGGATGGATGTGTTCTTTGTCTTCAGTACAAACCCTCAACTAAGCGCCAGCTCAAACCCGACCGTAAACTAAGGCCTACGACAACCTATGACCGCGACCTGACCGTCCCTAAACTTCCCTCTTAATCTCAGCTCTTACATAGGGGTCGATCATGGCGAGCCTACAAAATCAAAAGCGACAGCATGCCGATGAGCTTTCACACGACAATCCTCCAGCAAAGAAGGCGAAGTCGACAGGTAAACGCAACTTCTCACCAGCATTCTATGATAACCTGTTCAAGGTTTACCTCACGCCGCGCGCCTTGAGAGAAGTCGGCCTCGCAACAACCTACGTCCTCCCCTAGGGAAGTGCTGTCTTACACGTTACTATGTTAACTTCTAGACTTGGCTGCATTACATATAGCGGCCGGAGGATTTAGGAGCTCCTCAGTGAATAAGACATAATAAAAATAACTTCAACATCAATTCAATACCCAAGCTAACACAACATTCTGACACTGTACTTCATTCATCTGCCCTGCCATCAAGTCTTATACTAATCGTTCCTCGACTCTTGCCTTGTGCAAAGCCAAGTCAATATACCTTCAGCGTCTTGGCTCTCTCCCCGCTCAACTGCTAGACAGCTCGGTCTTTGGGGACTGACGGGAATGAGTGTTTGGGTTCTTGTCATCCGACCTAAGCTTGTTGCTGTTGGGCTTCACGCGGTCTGACACGCGTTCAACTGGCGGGCGGTTAACAGGCTCGGCCTTGTCCTTGTTCTTGGACTCGGCCTTGGGGTTGGACTTATCCTGACGCTCTTCTAGTCCTTGTGCTCGTTTTTATCGTCATCGGGAGTGTGAGACTCTTTACCACCAGGCTTACCATCAATTACGGTAACACGCCACCATCAGTTTGTCAACACAGCCCTTCGTTTCTTATAGCAACCCTGTAGATAGCTGCGGGAGGCTTAAACGTCCTTAATAAGACCTATATTGCATCAGCGACGCCCAACAGGCTGTAATGATAGTGATAGAGACTGGCACAATTAATAGGCATATTGAACCTTCTTCCCTCTATAAGCGCGATGATAAAGCTAATGTAATAAATGCTATAGCTCAAGACATCTTTTTGTCTATGGCATAGCTACTCAAGGCAAGTTAGAGTCAGTAGTCCTTAACCAAGCAGAAAGGCTTACATGAGAGTCGTGTTAATGCACCTAGTTCACAAAATTCATGCTGCTGGTATTACACGCGAAAAGGTGCTCGTGCTACACTTCCATCCAGGCTCAGAGATGAGATTATCTCTCCTCAGAAGCTCCATTAAGTGTTGTCAAATCGTACATATTACCCTAATTGTTAGCACGATCGAAATAGATCACAATTCAGTAGCAGCCTGACACTAAAAGGGTAAAGACGATAGTATTTATAGAAGACCTCATTAGCAAAGCTAGAAATCATTAGTAACTACAGCTAGGTAACCCAGGGCTGGCCAGTACTAGCCCTTAAAGAGCTTGTACATCTTCAGGCATGCTCTAATAGTTAATGATGTTATATAGCTCTTCCTGAGCATGGTGGTAGCAGGCTTCGGTTCGCGCGGTCGCTTATAGACAGTCTTCATGTTTGCTTCTCGTGGCCCTACATTGTTGTGGGAGGGTCGTGGGGAGATGAAATGATGGGCTGAAGGGGAAACTTCATGGCGGCTTCTTTATTGAAGGGTAAGGGGCTAGGGGAGTTCTGCAATTCTAACTTGCACGTCGCTTGTTGGTGTAGATGTCTCGCGATGATGTGTGAATCATTCTAGTCATTGAAAGAACCCTCCTTATTAGCCCCTTTGCACTTAGTAGTGTACTAAAACTTTTACTAGCTCTGTCCTGTTTGATTAAGTATCTTTCAAAGTCAATAGTAGAGGGTCACTCTTGAATGGTTTCTTGGTTGTTATTTAGTAAGACCTATCGTTATCTTAATCAGAGCCGTCGTCCTTACTAGGTGCGTCATCGTCTTGATTAAGTGGCTTGCCATTGGATTCATCAATATAAAGCTTAGAAGACGAGAACTTGGGTTATTGAACTCTTGGTTGGATTGATCTTTGGTATTTACACTGGAGGAGGGGATAGACGAGTCAGGATTGCTGGCTGGCACTTCATCCTACCCACCACTGAACTTCCACTTCTAGGAGTAATTATTAGCATTAAATTGCTAGAACTCGTTTTCCTTAATACTATTAATAAAGATCCTAACCTCTTACTTAATTACACTAACAACTACCTCTATTAGTATAAAATTCCCCTTCAAGTAGTAGGTAGCCCTAATATTGTACATCTTAAAGCTATCCCATTGCTAAACTACACTTAGAGGTAAGTTATATATAAGTTACTATTATTAATAGATTTATAATGTTAGAGAAGTAGATAATAGTGCTATAGTTAGTATATTCTATATTTTATAGGGAGCCCCCGATGATACAGCGAACCGCGACCGAATATCACATGGTGGAAGCTGGTTATGGTAGTGGACGGAGTGCATGCGACCGCACCGGTGTGGCGGTCGCACAGCGTCTCCGATCTGCAAGACATGGTTGGTAGCGTCTCGGAGACGATTCACGGTAACGGGAAGCTGGACCCGGGGTCACGCCCGGGGTGCCAGTGGGCCGTATGTTTATACCACGATCAGATCTATTAACTACTGTACTTTTTAAGACTACTATATAGTATAATAGTATGAAGAGGGAAAGCCCTTATACCTTAAGGCTTATCTCACCAAGACCGGCTGTTTAAGTCTCCGTAGCGATCGCCAACCTCAAGCCTCCTATGGACTGCTCAAAAAGAGTTCGAGATGCTGTGCGTAGAGCTCCGGTACTTGGAAGAGGTGCCCGTGCGCCGAATCGGGATAGATAATAAGTTGCGCGTTCTCGATTCTTTGTTGCAGAATAAAACTGTTCGGAGTGGGCGACATGATGTCGTTGTGGCCGTTCGTAACCAATGTTGGGGCCTTGATATCTTTGAGACGGTCAAAGTTGCCAAGGTCGACAGTGAAGGCGAAAATGGCTGTCAGCTGTGATCGTGCTCCCTGTCCAACAAGATATTCCCTCCGCTCTTCTCCTTCCACTTGTCGTTCATGAATCCTTTTCCACCATGCTTGCCCAAGCGCCAAGCTTGACCCAGACGGGTAGAAGAACAAGCGAAACATATCCTCCATGGTTGGAGGTTCATCATTATTCGCACCGGCGCTCTCAAGCACCTCCCGCGGGGGTAAAACCACCCCGTCCCCAATGGCGGATTGTGTACCGGCCAGAATCAGCTTGTGGACTAGCTGGGGGTAGTCCCAGGCCAGGCCCTGCGCAACACCGCCACCCATTGAGAAGCCCATAACGTCTGCCTGGGCGACTCCGATGGCCGCCAGGAATTTGGCAGCAATAGAGGCCATAACCAAAGTAGACTCAGGTACAGTGCCTTCGCTGTGGCCGATACCGAAACTGTCATATATAATGACCTCCCGGTTTCTGGCAATGGTATTGAAGAGAAGAGGGTCGAGGGTATCCATCGAGCCCCGTAGATGGTTGATGTACAACAACGGAAAGATACTCTGCTTTCCAAATCGCCGGTACGCAATCTTCAGGCCGTCGACAGAAGTGAAAAGGGTCTGAACCGTCTGGAGGGTCGCCATTGCAATGTTCTTTGCCTTGATGACTTGTTTTTTGAGGACTTGTTTGCTGAAGACTTGTTGTCTAAGGATTGTGAAGAGTGATTGAAAGAGTGCTCTGAGAGGTTTTGGTGTCTAGTAGAGATGAACGGGATATCTAATGATTTACTTCTGGAGGCTCTTTAATATTTCTATCAGTAAAGCCTTTTTCATAATGCGGAAACATAACGTCATCAATTATTAAAAGATGCCGGCGGACAAATTCATTTCGCCTTCTTCGCCTTTGGTGGCGCACGCGATTGCGGATGGTCTGGGGACGAGTGGTTAATCACCCCACTGCATGTTCCCTAGCTCAAACGTTATCCCCTCACTCCCCGCACTCGGGGAAACACCGAATCTGAAACTTCCCCTCTTTCCGCTTCGAGACGAAAGAGGCCTGTTCTAACCAGTAATCATCTCGTTACATAAGCGGCACAATAGTTTCCAAACATTCCGTGAGCCGGGGCGATGACAGGCGTTCAATTTGTCAGCCCCTGAACCTCTCCCGGGCCACACCACGAGCTTCGACTATCCAGAGTCAACACGGAACCTTTACCTAAGACTTCCGGCAAATCTGGTGCTTAAGGGCGGGGCTGATGCTCTCGCCAAATTAATCTCATAATGACATTCCTTTTCACAGTTGAGCCATTTCCAACAGTGAGGTACATTTATAGCTAATAGCCGTTACCGATTTCACATTCTGTCAAGCTTCACAGCAAAGAAACCCAAGCCTGCCTACCATTTACGACACAGATGCCTTCGACCATGAAAGCATATCAGTTTACGAATCCTTCGAGAGGACTAGAGTACAAGGAGGTTCCGGTCCCCGTCCCCGACAAAAACCAAGTCCTCGTCGAGGTCAGGGCGACCGGCCTCTGCCACACCGACTGCAACATAACATCTGGAAAGGATGATACTTTCTTCTGGAAACGGCCAATTATCTTGGGTCACGAACTTGCTGGTGTAGTTGTCGGGATCGGTTCAGATGTTACCAAGTTCAAAGTTGGAGACCTGGTCGTTTCCATAATCGGCATTGAGCACCCCATGACATTCGGAGATGTGACCACCACCGCCGGCATTGGCTACGATGGTGGATTTGCACAGTACGCAGCACTGTTCGAGTCAAAGACATTACATATTCCCGAGGGGGTCACATTTGCTCAAGCGGCCGTGGCTACCGACGCTGTTGCCACAGCATACCATGCTGTCGTTGTCGAAGGACAGATTTCTGCGTCCTCGAAAATC
The DNA here is from genome assembly GCA_003934905.1 of Neonectria sp. DH2. Taxonomy (NCBI): domain Eukaryota; kingdom Fungi; phylum Ascomycota; class Sordariomycetes; order Hypocreales; family Nectriaceae; genus Neonectria; species Neonectria sp. DH2. The sequence continues at coordinate 28,135 of RQWH01000015.1, read as the reverse complement.
GCCATAATCGGACTGGGAGGTCTAGGTCTATCAGCTGTTCAGATTGCGTCTCGTTTTGGGTCGAAAGTGTACGGAATCGAACGCGACACCCGCAAGTATGTGGCTGCTGCTCAGGCAGGAGTCTATGCATGCGCCAAAAGCTTCGACGGCTTTCCCGGAGTACGCTTCGATGTGGTCATAGATTTTGTAGGCGCAGGTTCTACGACGGCAGCTGCCGCCAAGGCGGTGGAACCTGGTGGCAAGGTCGTCCTTGTCGGTCTTGGGAAAAAGGAAGCTACACTGGATACATATGAGTTTATCGCGTTCGGTGTCACACTCAAAGGGTCAGCTGGTTCATCCATCGGCGAGGTCGAGAAATCGTTGCAGATGATCGCGAACAAGGAGATTGAGCCGCTTCTCGAAGAGATCCCTTTCAGCGAAATTAGAGAAGGACTCGATAGGCTCTCACAGGGCAATGTCATCGGGCGTCTATATGCCGACCCGACAAAAGCTTGAGCTCGGCAATATTAGGTTCTTTATTTTGAATATGTCCACTTGCTATAGCCTATAGGACGCCTCGCTTCAAGTGAAATAGACAATGTCTGCTTCCACCATGCATCTATGCATTACGTAGGGCCCGATCTCCATGTCCTTTACCGTCTGACACATTAGGATCCCCTCTCGCGACGGCTGAGCTTCGTATAGTAATGTACCTGCAGACACTAGACAGACCTCTTATAGGAAGCTTATACTGAAACGCTGATGAATCTGACTCGATTTCGCCATGCTTTCTGACAGTGTAACCTGTACATGGCTATTAGAGCTCCAACTTCTCACCGGAGAGGAGAGTTCAAAGTCCAGGACTTACCCGCCCAGCCGATGCTGCTCGGCTGATGTGAAGTCACAGCGGCAGCGAGACTGCTGATTGACGTAAGTGTTGCGGAGGATCGCGAGTCATCGAAATCGCGACCGGATTAAGCCATATTACAACATGCGTCATAACTTGCTTCATCATGCGGTTCTTGTCTTTGCTCGTTCGGAAGAGGTCATGGATGATGCTGAACCGTGTAGAGAAACTTGGATCTGCCCGATTGCTCTTTTCCATTGCAACGCCTGGCAGGATCTGGGCTGGGTTCCGGAGGGCCTCCTCTGCTCATTCCCCTCATCACGCCCGTCTCCCAATCTGTTTCGGCTTGGCTTGCCTTAGCTCAAGAATCCTCGATTCCTCGACAGTAGGTCTGCTGGGTTCGGGCCGAACTGCCTCGGTCCGCTCGGAGCTTTGGAGGCTCCGAGCGCCGTGAGCTGTCCCCGGGTTTCCTAGCCTAGTCTTCTTGAAGGAAGGTCATTGCCCACGTATGTCTGGTGCCTAAGGTAAGGTAAGATAAGGTAGGCAGGCAGTCATCGTAAACGAATCGGACTGAGGCGTTAATAAACCTTCGGAATCCAACGAATGTCCGCCAGCCCGATCTCAGCCATGGCCAGGCCTACCTCAGATATCCCGCACATTCCCTCACGTACCATACCAAGTGCACATTTTTTTGCTTCAAAGTCATCATTAACTGATCCTTACTTGCAAACGTGTGGCTCTTGCCCAAGGCTCTACATAGGGCCTGAATTTCGTCTCTCAGAGAATTCTCGTTTTCTCCACAATCGCTGACGAGTTCGCTTCTCCAATGGCATCTCGAGCCCGAGCAACTCTCGCCTCAGATGTCCCTGCTGGATCACAGGCTACATCCAAGGCGGCTAGGGAACCGCTGAAGACGTCACAAACTTCCAGAGTCGAGTCTCATGTGTCAAAAAGATCCCGAGCTGCCAGCGCTTGTGTACACTGCCGGGCGCGTAAGGTGCGCTGCAATGCTGAGGAGGGGACTCCCTGCGCCAGCTGCTGCTGGGATGAAGTCGATGTAAGATGGTCAATTGTTCCTCATCGTGTTTAAGGACGGTTGCATCTAACCATTCCCATAGTGCATCCTGCCAAAACCGCAACTGAGAAAGTGAATGACTCCAGGAACTACAGCATCTGATGAACCATTTCTCTGACAGAAGTTGCAGGAATTCAGCTCAAAGATCGAAGCTAATGTCGACAGCTTTGGGCCAACACGTTGAAAATAATTCCCACCCCCGGCCGAGCGCCGAAGTACAATCGATTCCGAATTGCGATTCGTCGCTCCTTCATTTTGGTTTCATAAACGACGCAGCTCCATCCAAAGACTCGCAGGCTGGTCCCCTCGTCGACGTTCCCGAGATGGGTCGCAGTCCTCCTCGACTCCCTGCCTTTCTCAGGCCACTGCTACCTAGTATCACTCCCGAAGATGCCGACTACCTCCGCGTTAAAGGAGCATTGACCATTCCCAGCGTTGCAGCTCAGAACGCACTGCTCAACGCCTTCGTCAATTACGTCTATCCATTTATGCCACTCATAAACCTGCATGAATTTCTCGGCATAGCATGCCGTCGCGATGGCGCAAATGGGCAGGTGAGCTTGCTCTTGTTCCAGGCCGTGATGTTTTCGGCCGTGGCGTTTGTCGAAATGAAGGATCTACGCGAAGCCGGGTTCCGTACTCGCCGAGATGCAAGGAGAGCCTTCTTCTTAAGATCGAGGGTAGTGCTAGCTCCATCTCAACCGTTCTTTTCTCCATAAACTGACATGCTTCTAGTTATTGTACGACTTTGACTACGAATCGGACCCGCTTACGCTTATTCAGGCGTTGCTTCTGATGACCTATTGGCACGAAAGCTCCGATAATCAGAAGGATGCCTCGCATTGGATCGGCGTGGCTATTTCGTTGGCCTACACGATTAGCTCACATCCAGCTCCCGAGAACACCCCAAAAGCAAGGCCGTCTGGATGTGAGAGTATCCAAAGTCCAAATCTATGGAAGCGGATCTGGTGGTCGTGTTTCATGCGAGATCGCCTTGTCGCTCTCGGGCTTAGACGGCCGATGAAAATCGGGGAGGCCTTCGACCTACCCATGCTAGAGGTGAGCGACTTCGAGATTCAAGTTCTATCAAGAACGGACACAACACAACCGGCGGAGTTTCCACTCCTGCATAGTGTCGACATGCAACGAGAGCTTGCGCTCCTATGTATCTACAAGGTGAAGCTCTGTATCTGTCTCGGTCATACGTTGACAGTACAGTATTCAGTCCTATCTCGAGAAAATGTATCCCCAATGATACTACCAACAGCACCATGTTTCTGTCTCCCAACAATAACTCAAATATTCAGACTGTTGAGGCAGTAGATATGGAGCTTATTGCTTGGGAAGCGTCATTGCCTAAGTGTTGCGAATACCAACCCCTGAACGCACGAGACGCTATAGAAGGCAAATCAACTATCGCCCTGCATCGAACACTACTACACATGCTACATTGTACGACCATTTCAGCGCTTCATCGCCCAAGGATTCTGCCAGCATTTCTATGCAGGCCCTCTACGCCACGTTCAAGGGTTTGGAATGCGACTACTCGTATTACTGAGATGGTGATGGGCTTGAACCACCTAAAGCTGGAAAGCTCCTTGCCACCGGGTGCTATCATGGCTATCTTGCCTGCCATGATTGTACACATAATCGAAATGAAGAACCCGGAGCGACGAGCTCGTGAGCGTGCTGCTCAAGGCTTCCGCGAATGCATGCTTATGATGGAGCAACTCCGAGAGATCTATGAAGTGGCAGATTTTGCGACTGAGGTTTTGGATGCCGGGATGAAGAAGACTGGTCTCGATGTCAAGATGGACAGGGATCAACCGAGGCTGACGACACTGGAACATGTGTCGCACGAGCCCTATTCCGGATCACTTATGCCAGAGGAGGCCCCTGGCGTAGCCCACTCGGGGTGCCATTCTAGCGAAGATTCTTCACAGCCTGGATGGTTGATGACATTGCGAGACTCGACAGATGCGCCTGTGTTGCAAGGTGCAGTCACTTCTCTATCGCCTTTCCGCCTAGACAACTATGGAGACAGTGAAGAGGAGAGGGAAAAGTCAGAAGGCGGGTACTTACATATGGATATGGGGTATCGGGAATTAGACCCTGTGGTGGAATATGATAACAAAGGCTGGAGCAGCTCAATAGTAGAAATATATAAAGACTTAGAGCATTGGGTTTAATAGGCTTAAGTTATAGTAAGTTAAGTATAACTACAACACCTAAAATCAATTAAAATCAATTACCATCCTCTCTTTAGGTATATATATAACATTTTTATAAGTATATACTGTGTTCGGGATTTCTGACTTCCGGGGTTTAATGACACTGGATATGATAGCTCTCGGCGTCACCTACTTAAAGCAACTAACCAGCCCAGTTAGTGGGCAGGGCATGCTTTTCCTTTTCAATGAATTTTACTAACGTGCATGACAAGTGAGTTGGTCAGACAAGTGAGTTGGTCAAAAATCTTAACCTTCAATTAAAAAGATTAAATAAAAACACAACCAAGCATCTAATCAATTAAAGCTAATCGCTATCCTCATCATTAGATATCTCAATAACAATCTGACAGGTTCTTGCATTATGACCGGGCTTTCCACAGGTTCCACAGCGCCTTTCCTTCGGTCGCGCTGCCTCCCCTTGCCTGCTGCTTCTCGATAATTCAGTTATTATCTGCGTATTAACATTCATCTGATCAATTGCATCCCTTCCCTCATCTACAGTCATCTTCCCTTTATTCTGCAGGCGGGTTCGTTTTGCTCTACGCCGCTTGCTGAGAGCTTCATTCGCCTGTCGAAGGTTCTGGTTCTCAGACCTCAATAATGCCATTTGATGCATTATTGCTGTTGTTCCCTTAGAAAATGACTTAAGCGCCTCTAGAATAGAGGCAGGAGAGCTGCTTTGATGCCTTCTGGTTCGTCTTTCAAGATATTCAGACTGAGAGCTAGCCTCAAGGGCAGTCTTTGGAGTCTTTGAAACCCAAGGGTTAGGGAGGCTAGCCTCCTCTTCAACAGGTGTTGGAGTCTGTAGCTATACATCAAGCTTTAATATGATACATTCTGGGTCTAGAGGAACTAGGCCAGCCCCTCTAAACTCCCCTTGATATTTCTTTCTGTCATAGCAGCTTGGTGGGCAGCATAAAAGGCCGGGAAGAACTCAGTCTTTGAAACGTGGGTTATAGAGCATCTAATTAAATGCTCAATTTGCTGACCATAGGTCTTTTTAAGCGGCCCAAAGCACCCAACGTCAAGAGGCTGGAGTAGATGAGACGAATGAGGCGGCATACAAAGTGTGACGATGTTGTTTTCCTCGCAATAGGTCTCAAAGTCGGCTGAGTGGTGGCTTTCATGCCCATTGAGGATTAGAAGACAATAGTAACCATTTGATCGGGTCTTTGTGTGTTGATTGAAATGCTTGATCCACTCAAGGCCCGTGTCATTGTTGGTCCAGCCATTTTGGGTCATGGCAATAGCCCAATCGCCCAGGAGGTTGCTTTCTTGATACTAGCTAGTGAGGTGATATTGGCCCGCAACCACAATGAACGGCTGGATTGCCCAGCCTTCCGCATTAATAGCTTGGATGACTGTGACCCATTCCCGGTTTCCAGGCTGGATTGATTTCGGGTTTCTATGTCTTTCTGCGCCTGTAACAACCATTCCGCTTGCGATCAGGCCTATCATAAAGCCAGTCTCATCAAAGTTATAGATATTAGCAAGAGTGATACCATATTTCGCAATTGTGTTCTCTACAAGTATAAACCAATTGCGAATAATAGTCGGATCTTTACATTTAGCCCTCTGATAGTCATATCGGCGAAAAAAACGCATCTTGAGCTCTGGATGCCGCTTGATGAAGTTGGAAGCCCAGCGCTTGCCGACAGGTGATGCATCGCGATCAGCAAGCAGTCGGTTGGCCATTTCTTCAACACCAAGGAGTCGTGGGGGAAACCCTCGCGAATCTAGGTCAAGGATGAATTGAACAATGATCTGTTCCTCTAGATCAGATAGTCTGTTCAAGGCTGGGACCTTCCTGCCCTTTATCCAGCCTGCATTCATTCTCGACCTTTATCCGCGCCTCCTCAGTCCTGAAGATGGCGAGGTCTCGGGGCTTCCTTTGCTACTCTCCATGTTCAACGCCGGGGCAAGAACAGCGACTTTGGAGGAGGACTGGGAGGGGAAGTGGTTCACCATAGTCGCCCGACTTTTTCCAAACAAACTTACCTTCCATAGCGTAAGTTTAGACGGATGGGAGACAGAAGAAACTGAATCTGTGCAGATTGCGCTAGCGCTGCCGCGTAATGGCGGCTTAACTCCGTACATCCTCTCACGTCATATTCATACAGGCACTAGTCATCAATGCTTATAATCCCATAGTATTATCCCTCGACTCCTCAGTAGTAGCGATGAAAGTGCCCCCTGGCTAAGCTCTTCAGCACATATATCCCTTGCTGGTCCTATCGATCTAGACACCTTCCATATCAAGGAGGATGTCTGGCCAGAGCCGCTGAGCAAGACTTCGGTGTTCATAAAGCTAGGTTCTTACTTGGTGCCAGAGAACGACCGCCCTCCTCACAAAGGCGTACACGTATGCCACGTCCTCCTCGTCTTCCCCGTAGAGCAACAACCATGGCGTTCTCTACTCGGGTGGATGCGACAAGCTGTGAACCCCTTTCCTAAAGGGTCGTGGATTGTATGCAGCGGTCGCGTCTTGGGAGTCCTTAACCGCGAGCTTATCCAAGGCCCTTAAGTCGTTGATTTCACCGTCCGGATCCTAGTAATTCTTCCCGACGATTGGGAATTCGTTCGGCAGAGTGCCTTGTCTACACATAACACATCCATGCCTACATCGTCAGCCAATTAGAAGCAAGAGAACCACAGCAGGAAAAAAGAGGGCACAATTATACGACTAGATTCCCGGCATTGACCGAAAAGACAAACGTCAATAATAACCCACGAGACCAGATTAAAAAGTCTTATATTTGTCGTGGTTTCCTAACATCAAGTTGTGAGGACTTCCTCCTTACCAAGCTCGTATTGTATCCCATTATTAATCTCAAAGACCCCAGAAGAAGACCATTCTATAACTGTCCTGGTATCGTCGCTTGGCTCCTCCTTAAATCCTTGCCTATCCTGGCTGTTTATCAGCCTAGGTCGATCTACCCTACGAATGTTGCTCAGCCTTCCGGTGCCGATCGCCTTCCATCTCTGTGGCCCCAGTGAGGTGCTGCGCTGAGAGATAAGTCTGCGAAGCTGATGCCGGAGCGTCCAGTTGATCTCGTAGGTCGATAAAGGAACGCGCCAGATCGGGATGCTCGCGTTCGAGAGCGGAAAGATCGGATTGCTCGAGAAGAGTTCCCGCAATGACACCACGACCAGTCTCGAGCAGTTCCATAGCAGCAACAGGGTCTCTGTTGGCGTAGAGGGCAATGGCTGCCGCGTCCGACGATAGTCCAACAGCCGCGGAGAGGAGGTGCCGCTTATCTGTGTTTTGTAATGAGCGAGGCGTTAATAAAGGAATCAAGTTGATGGTAGCTTTGGCAATGGCATATGCTTGTCTATCTTCAAGTATGGCTGGGGATGATAGAAGACGACGGCCGGCTGCGACACGCACACTCTCAGCGGAGACAGACTGATGTAAGGCAGCAATGAAGCATTCATTGGCTTCCTCGGAGCCTGCCATAGCTCCAGTCTGTGAGTATCTGTTGCCGAGACGATCTCCGAGGTTGTTCAAGAGCACAGCCCGGTCGGGATGATCTAGCGGAGTAGCATCAATGGCTTCTCGTCCTACTCGGATGGCTTCCTCAAGGTCTGCCATCGCTCCAGTCTGTGAGTATCTGCCACCTAGACGAACTCCGAGGTTGTTCAGACGTACAGCCCGGTCGGGATGATCTAGCGGAGTATCATCAATGGCTTCTCGTGCTACTCGGATGGCTTCCTCGAGGTCTGCTATCGCTCCAGTCTGTGAGTATCTGTTGACAAGACGAATTCCGAGATTATTTAAGAACATAGCCCGGTGCGGATGGTCTAGCGGAGTATCACCAATGGCTTCTCGTCCTATTCGGATGGCTTCATCGAGGTCTGCAGTCGCTCCAATCCGTAAGTATCTGTCGCCTAGATGAAGTCCCAGACTGCCAGCGATGAAGGCTTTCCGCCAAGTGAGCTGCGATCAGCAAGAGATGCGTTTGTTGAAGAGGAGGATGAGGAATTCGGGCCTGCGCCATGGGTTGCTTGTGTACATTATCGAGGTAGGTTGTAATTTTCACCTTTGCTGATTTGACAGGGAAATAGTATAGCTAGCTACATGTTATATTTGATGTGTCTTAACCGCGAGGCCGCCGCCAGCGTGCACATACTGCCGTTTCCGTCCCCTTCTTTCCCGTCGACCGCCGTCGACGCCATCTGGACGTACGAAAAAAGTCACCAACCGCCGGCTGCATCGGGTGGCTGCCCTAACCGACCGTGCAACCTCAACCCCAACCTTGACTCTCAGGCCGCAACGGCAATCAACTACATCCAACTGAATCAGATCATTGGGCAATTGAAGGTCGAACCCTAACCAGGCAAAGCTGAGCACTGGGGAAGACTGCATGTGCAAAGTCCCAAAGTCGGGGAACATATCAAGAACGAAGTTACATTGAGAGATAAGCTCAAGGATTGGAAGTATATATTGGCCCTAGGCCTCGCCAGGATATCAAGCACATCGAGGAGAGATTCTGGCCGTTGATCACAAGGAAAGGGACGAGGGATTGGGCAATCTGGATCGATCACGTTGAGGAGGTCTGGAAGAAACATATTTCCTATCAAGCTACGTCAATTGCTGAGTGGAAAGCTAGGAAGGAGTTCATAAGTGCAATACAATGTGATTATACTTCGCCAAGTCCTATACTAAACATTCTGATCAACAAATCAATTATCTGCCACGCAAATCACGACTTTTCCAGCGCATGAACCTTCCTTCAGACGTTTGAAAGCATCCAGGCCTTCTTCAAGCTTAAACTTGGAATCAACAACCGTTTCCAAGTCCCCTTTGCCCATCCAATCTGCAATCTGGGAAAGCTGCTCGTGGTTGTTTTTCGTCACAACAAATACAAATTTTCGATTGCCTCCTCCTAGGAATCGAGGCAATAAGGCGCCCTTGAAAATGTTTGATGCGCTTCCCGCAATTAGGGTATATGTCCCCTCAGGGCGCAGGAATTCGCCGGATGAAGTGTATAAATCAGCTGGATTGTCGCCAACATTGTCGACCACAAGGCTCAGGACTGGGCCTTTCTCTCTGAGTTTCTGTAGGACATCATCTTTCTTGTAATCAATGATCTCATCAGCCCCCAACCTCTGGCAGAGATCAATCTTGCCCGTTGAACAGCTGGTGATGACGCGACAGCCTAGGACCTTGGCAATCTGAATGCCAAATGTGCCCGTACCACCAGAGCCACCATTAATAAAGACCTGGTCACCAGCCTTGACGTATGGGGCGATGCATTGATATGCTGTCAAGGCGACTGTTGGAGCACCTGCCGCCTTATCAAGGGCACACCCAGCGGGTAGCTTCGCATAGCCGTCGCGAGGCACAACCACATACTCGGAAATAGAGCCTTCCCGTCGAAAGGGATCAACCCGTGCAAAGACGGCGTCTCCTACACCGATATCGCTGACGTCTGCTGCCGCGCTATGGACATGACCACTTAGGTCCATGCCAGCCGTCTTTGGGAACGACAGCATAGCTCTGGCGAACAATCGCATCTCGGGAACTTTGTAGTCTGCTGGATTGATTGAGGCCCAGGCCACCTTGATCAAGATTTCGCCGCTGTTCAAGTTCGTTGCTGGGGTGGGGATGTCCTCAAGAAGCTTGAAGGACTTCTCGAGCGGTCCAGGCGCGGTGAATCGCCATGCCCGCATGTGCTGAGGCAGGCTGGAACCTGTGTCTTGTTCAGTGGCCATTGTTTCAATGGGAGGTGATTGGTAGTGGGCTAAGTTGGCGATGGCCGTGTAATGCTCTGGTAGCTGTGTCAAAGGGAAAAATGAAATGGGGCGGATGTTTTAGTCGAGGCGAAATCTAAGACAAGGTTTGGGAATTACGTGATCAATTCTAATCTATGGGATAAGAACATCAACATCACCATCGACTGGGTCCACTATCCGTGCTACAGATACTATAACCTCAGAACTCTACTCCATACTAGAGTTCATTTTCCTACCCCACTTTCCCAGGGGTAGAGTTCATTTTCTAGCACCCTAGTAGTATTCATTTATGCTCAGCCAATTAAAACGGAGTACTTGGCCACATTTCCACCAGCCACTTCTATATCAGCCACAACACTAGACAATTAACTGCCACTCTACTCTATATGTTCCTTTGGTTCCTACACCATATATCTATAGGTTAAGAACAGGCAGTTCTAAGGAACTACAGTAAACAACACTTAATCATAAAAATGAACTGCAATTCCTAACCATTACCTTTCCTTACTATAATCCCATTTAAGATAGAATAGAGAGCATAAAAAAGAAGAGGTAAGTAAAAAGGAGAAAGAATAAAGATAAATTGGAAAAAGCAAATCAAAGGATTATATAAGGAATACAACATAGGTTAATATCACAAACAAAGTCACATCTCTTGCATTATATAAACCTCTCTAGTAAACAGCCATCCTTAGGAATAATATCCCTCCTTTCCCACTAAGAATAGAGCCATTCATCTATCTTTTATAGTATCAGATTGTAGTATGCAAGATATACAGCTTTACATACGTATCAGACAAAGTTACTACACATCTACAGGTTAGACACCACGATCTACTGCCTACAGAGCAGCACAAGGTAGCCAAGGAGATTAGAAAAATACCCAGCATCATTCAAGATCAGCAAGAGCTTTCTAGGTTCCACTTTCCACCCCCAGCAGTAGAGCCCATCCCCCATCTCAGTCCTCTAGAATCCAATAAGCTTAAGTATCAAAAGTGCCCATACATTGCTCACTAGCAGCAGAGGATCTAAGTACATTGTTACAAGGAGCACAACTAGCATAACCCAAATAGTCAAGGGAGACCAAGTAAGGACCCCACACAACCAGAAGCAGAACTCCTACCATAACAGTCAGAGGTCCAATGCCAACATTTCTTCCCATCAAGAGCAGCAAGTAGCTAGTTCAAGATTAGCCACAAGATGAGCACACCTAAGCCGCCAAAGCATCCATCTGCACCAACGCCTTCCTCTCTAGCCGCCTCTACATCAAAGCCTATTACATTGGCGCCAGAGATGCGTACACATCTAACGCAGGTGCTAGAGCGAGAGCAGAGATACTTGGATGCATAGGACCAGCCGCGGGTGCGGAGCAAGGCCCTCGGGGACGCTTCCTTCGCAGCCACAAGTCCTTGGCTTGAGCGTACTCGATGGCATATCGTCTACCAGAATGTTCGGCGGGACATCTTGCGGGCGATGACGCAGCTGCCCAGCAACGGGGTTTGCCCAGCCTCCGCAGCGGACTATAACCTCGGCCAAGGGTTATGCCAGGGAGATCCGGACATTACCATTTCCTGGCAAGATGAACAGAAGATCTCATGCATCACGAGCGCCGTCGATATCATCTTCGACAAGTGTGAGGAGACAGCACGGCATACAAGTCGAAGTCTGCTCTGTTGGCTCCGGAGCCCGCAGCTTCAGTCTTGCCAGCCGAAGCCATTTAAGCTCGTCGTTCAGAATAGCAGTCGACAGAGATACCGACGCTTGTGGAAATGGCTCTTGACCTTCATCTTTCGAGGATACCGCATGCCGGCGGCGATCCGAGACAAGGGGCTCAAACTTCGGCTTGACTCTGCTATTACGCAGCAATTAGACGCGATATGGCACCATGAAACATGGGCCGCTTTCGATACAGCACGGCGAAAGCTACCATGCCCAAGCCACTATAGGCAGAAGGACGTGCAGCAACATGGTGGAATGCCTCTGAGTGAGGGCAGGTACGGAAATGAGCCCGGTAGACCGGTTACGAGCCAGACCACAGGCATGCCGCCAGCTGATAGTATGGTAGAGGAGCAATCGGACAGTGACTCTGGCCTCAGCGAGGATGATGAGGAAGAGGAGTGGGAAGACGAGGAGGATGAGGAGGGGGGGAGTGAGCCCGGCTCTGAGCCCACAACAGCTAATGCTGTCATAGGCGAGCTTGTGGAGCTTCTCTTCCACCTTAGCCTCTCGATAAGCATGGAAAGCTTCTTGGATGAGCAGCCCGAGTCTACACTGCTGGTGTATTTCAGCGGTATCCTTGGATTCTCGCCTGATTGCCAGGGGTTTCTTCTCGCTCGACAGTACTGTTCAAACCTGTCTGGACTTATCTATCATCAGCGGCTTCTCTTCCTACAGCACGCTATACCCCGTTCTATGCACCAAGCCGCAGATAATACATGGCATCCACACACAGGACAGCTTCAACGACTCAACAAGGTTCGGGAAAGGTATATGATCGAGGGCTCGCAATCGCCGCTCGCGGAGCTGTATAACCTCCGCAACTTTGGCTGTTATCACGCGCAAACCGAGCCGCCTCTATTCCTACTCCACTGGAGCGATGATGGCAACACTGTTTCTTATGGAGATGATTTCCAGCTCACCATGCAAGAGTTCCGTGCACTTCCAGAATACCTCATTACGCAGGCAGAGGGACTCTGCGAAAGGCTGATGTCTGGATTAGAGCCTAACCTGGATCTATCTCAGATCAAGGACAGTATGACAAACCGGGAACCAGGATATTCATTCCTGAAGCATCCTGACAATGGTCTCGCTACTGCATATCAAGAGCTCTTCCTTCGAGCATGTACTCGGGGGCTATCCAGGCACGGCCAGTGGAGCTGGAACGCGCTCACATCCTATATCCAGGACACGAAGACAGTCGAAGAGCTCCTTCTGGGCAGCCTATTTACCGCATGTGGCCAATCACCTCGACTGCGAGATCTACTGAGTCTTCAAAGTGAAAACAGCACTTTAGCAGCCCGCGGGATCTTCATATGGAACAACTTTGTCGTCTACGTTCTGCCGCACCACAAGGCCAAGAATTCAACAGACAGAGAGTTCTATATTGTTCGCTTCCTGCCTATTCGATTAGGAATGATTATGCTGAAGTATCTTGTTTATATTCGTCCAGTAGCAGCCCTACTGCAGAGAGAACGGTTCGGGAACCCTGACCCGGATTGCCCGACAATACCGCGATCTCTACTCTTCCAGTCCGATGGTAAAGCATGGGCGCCCTACAGATACTATAACCTTAGAACTCTACTAGAGTTCATTTTCCTGCCCCACTTTCCCGGGGGTAGAGTTCATTTTCTGACACCCTAGTAGTGTTCATTTATGCTCAGCCAATTAAAACGGGGTACTTAGCCACATTTCCACCAGCCACTTCTCTATCAGCCACAACACTAGACGATTAGCTGCTAGTGTATGAACCACTCAACGTTATTCAACCGCATTGACTAGGTTAACAGCTAATGTTAATTCAAACTCAATCAATATCAGAGAGTTAATAGGATAGATGGATTTTATTTTTCCTAGAGGGAAGTTATTAATCCTATTAGCTCCCTAATATTAATTAAGTTTGTATAAATATTAATTGAATAACATTAAATAACATTTAGTAGTTTATATTCTTAGGAATAATAAGAGGAGAAAAGGAAGCTAGGCTCTCCTAAGTAGTAGTAGTAATATTATAATAAAAGAAAAAGTAGCTAAGGATTAATTACTAATAAAATAACCTAACTAATATATAGTAAAAAAGAATGTAATTTAATGAAGTTTCAACTAATAAGGAAGGTTATATGAATAAAAAGTATATATTCTAGTAAATTATAAGTAATACTTAGTATAATAGTTATAAGAATGCATTTAGATGCATTATAATATGTAATTGAATAATTAAGTAAAAGACTAAGATGGATTATCTTAGATAATATAATAAGAATAAAAGCTTATAAAAGTATAATAGAATAAGTAACAATTAGAAGTATATAATAATTAAGAATAGAAGAATAAGAAGAAATATATATAGTTTATCTTTAGGAACCTAATAGATATATTACTTATATTATAGACTTTCTAAATTTATAATATTAAACTTTTACATTTTTACTTTTATTAGGCTAATAAACCTACTTTAATAAGTAGAATGCATTCTATATTAGCTATTCTAATAGTAACTATTAAGATCTTCTATATTTTAATATTAAGAGTAGAAAGTAATATTTAAAAAGCTCTATTAATTTATATATACTTAGATATAAATAATTAAGACTTAGTTATAGTTACCTTATGTACTTATTCTTTCCTCTTTACTCTTTTCCTTTTAAGTTATTATATAAGTAAGCTAAACAAATAATAATAGTACTAATATTAATAGAAAGACTATAGAGATAATCTTACTAAGTACTAAGATTATTAGAATTTATAATTAAATAGGTAAAAAGGTAATATATAATAAAGTATATCTTATTTAGAGTAAATATATCTATTTATTAGATAAACTATAAGAAAGTTAATCTTAGCTTTCTATCTTTATTATATAGAAAACTTAATAAGTTAATAATAAAAAGACTTATTAGGAATAAAAGAAGTATTTATATTCATTTAAGGATTTATATTAGTATTATTCTTATTTTTATTTAGATATAATAGTCCTTGGTAGCACACACCTAGAGAAGAGGCTAAAGGTTAAACAGTATAAAAGAAAACAGAAAAAACAACAGTATAATAGGCTTAATACCCAAGCCCAAGGCAACAATGACTCAAGGAGATAAAAGTTTCTGCTATAAAGTTAAGGTATAAGTTTTGCTGCCCCAATCAGCTGGAAAAGCTAGATCTTGGAAAAGCTAGATCTTAGAAAAGCTAGACCTTGGAAAAGGCTAAAACCCCTTGGGATAAAAGCCCAGCTAACCTCTGCGCTTTCCAGGTTACCTCTTCGCATTCCATCCGACCTTCCAAACAACACAACAACCACACCACCGATCGCACAAGATGACCGTCCGAATCGCACTACAGCCCGGCGAGCCCTTGCCAAGCTATACACATGGGCTCTCATATGACCTATATCGAATTGAAAGAACATCCAAGCCTCATTTCTACGCTGCAAATTGCAGCTCAAAAGTCTGGCCTAGGGCATATAAAACAGCCTATGATCAATTGCTTTAGACCTGAGAAATTGGTCCAATTGGCAGTCTTTGGCTGCAACATCCTGCTGCAAGACGGAATCCAGCTTGATACAGCAACAGCCCAGTGGATTGCAATAGAACAGCTCTTTCTAGAGAGGCTAGCTCTAAAGCTAGAAAGGAACAGCAATATCACTGCTGCAGAGAAGGAGTTCCTCAAGAAGCTGCACGACCCTATCTGTGCCTCATGGATCATGCAGTTGACAGGTGACGTCGTTCTGACCAACCTGCAGCTGAAGAAGTGATGCATTGGAAACCGAGGGAATCTGGTCATCTCTAACATCGGCCACGAAGCATGGAGGGATTTGGCGGAGGGAGTTGGAAGCCTGATGGTCGTTCCTAGCGTCAGCGGATGGAGGGGGCAAAAGTCAATAATTAGGTTCAAAATCCAAAGATCTATCCCCCCTGTTAAGCTCAAGCAAAGGAAACACGTGATTCAGCGCAATCGCGGATAAGCAGAAACAGTAGTCTAAACAGTAGTTTCAACAGTGATTCTTATTTTTATATATTTCTAAAAGCTATAATAATTCTAAAAGGCATCTAAAAACTTACAAAAATAACTATTATAATAATAAATAGAAGGATTATAAGATTTATTACTTATATAGTTTTAACTTCCTTAAGTAATACTTAAGCTTGTATAGCTTATATAATATTACTTAACTAAGATAAAAAGATATAATTAGTAAGTATAATAAAAGAATAGAAAGATTTTATTCCTAAAGTTTAAGATTTAGACTAGTATAACTTATACCCTAAAGTATTATTAATATATCTTTATCTATTTACTTAACTTATTTAATTATTAACTTAAGGCTACTATTATAGATAAAACTCTCTCTTAAGCTTTTTCTAGAGTCTTTATTATTAATTTAAATCCAAAGAAGCTTAAATAGCTAAAATATTTCTATAAAATCTTAAATAACTTTTAACTATATTTTAAAGACTTACTAAAGTAAATAAAACTTATTATAAATATTCTTAACTAACTAAGTAAATTCTACAGCATTCTAAATTATCTTATTAACTAGTTTAAAACTCTAATTACTCTTTATAAATTACTAAAAGAATTTTACTTTCTAGTTTATTTATATTTATTTAGATATAATAGTCCTTAGTAGCACACACCTAGAGAAAGGGCTAAAGGTTAAACAGTATAAAAGAAAACAGAAAAAACAATAGTATAATAGGCTTAATACCTAAGCCTAAGGCAATAATGACTCAAGATAATAAAAGTTTCTACTGTAAAGTTAAGGTGTAAGTTTTGCTGCCCCAATCAGCTGGAAAAGCTAGATCTTGGAAAAGCTAGATCTTAGAAAAGCTAGATCCTAGAAAAGCTAGATCTTGGAAAAGGCTAAAATCCCTTGGGATAAAAGCCCGGCTCTGCGCTTTCCAGACTCTTCGCATTCCATCCGACCTTCCATACAACACAACAACCATACCACCAATCACACAAGATGACTGCTTCCGAATCGCGCTACAGCCCGGCGAGCCCTCGCCAAGCTACACCCACGGGCTCTTATACGACCTATATAGCCTATTTCAAGCACATCTAAGCCTCATTTCTAAGCTGCAAATTGCAGCTCAAAAGTCTAGCCTACAAGATATAACAGAGGTCAAAACCGATCAATGCCCTAAGGCTAAGGAATTAGTCCAGTTAGCAGTCTTTAATTATCATATCTTGCTGCAAGATGAAATCCGGCCTAATAGAGCAATAGCCCAGTGGATTGCAATAGAACAGGTCTTTCTAGAGGGGCTAGCTTCAAAGCTAGAAAGGAACAGCAATACCACTAATGCAGAGAAGAGGTTCATCAATAGTCTGGAGCACGATGACTGTATCTCATGAGTCATGCAGCTGATGAGCGACGCTGTGCTGACCAACCTGCAACCGAAGGAGTGACTGACCGCCGCATTGGAAAGCAAGAGAATCCTACTGTGGTTATCTCTAACATCGGCCATGAAGCGTGGAGGGATTTGGCGGAGGGAGTTCTGGGAAGCTGGAGGGGGCAAAAGTTAATAATTAGGTTCAAAATCCAAAGATCTATCCCCCCGTTAAGCTCAAGCAAAGGAAACACATGATTCAGTGCAATCGTGGATAAGCAGAAACAGTAGTCCAAACAGTAGTTTCAACAGTGCTAGTTTATTTATATAAATCTTATTATTAGTTATTTAGATATAATAGTCCTTAGTAGCATATACCTAGAGAAGGAGCTAAAAGTTAAATAATATAAAAGAAAATAGAAAGAATAATAGTATAATAAGCTTAATACTTAAGCCTAAGGCAATAATAACTTAAGAAGATAAGAGTTTCTATTATAAAGTTAAGATATAAGTTTTGCTACTATATATAGTAGGAGTGACTTTGTAATAGCTGGCAAGACTGAGGACACTCAGCTGGCCTTACTGCAGCTGCAATAGGGGGAGAGATATAGTCTGTCTCTTTAGCTTCTTAGTAAGCAGAGTAAAAGTTAATTAGATTAACTGCAATTATAAAACTATAACAACCATTAAAATAAGAGTCTTAAGATTAATAGAAACATTCAATTATAGCCAGAAATTGAACAATTATAGCTTTCAAATTTATTACTTATACTAATGCTCTTACTTACTTTCTTAATAGACTTTATTAGTCTTTATCTCTCTTTTAATCTTAGCTAATTTAAACCAATTGTTAAAAGAGGTTATTAGCTAATAAAAAACACTATAATACTTATACTTTATCTAGGCTTTAATGTCTATTAGCCCTAATATACTACTCTAATTAGCTAGAAAAGCTAGCCCTTAAAAAAGCTAGATCTTAGAAAAGGCTAAAATCCCTTAGGATAAAAGCCTAGCCTATAAGGCTTTATACTTTCTAGGCTCTTTACATTCTATTTAACCTTCTATATAATATAATAATTATACTATTAATTATATAAGATAACTACTTCTATCTAAATTATACTATAGCTTAGTAAGCTCTTACTAAGCTATATATATAGACTTTTATATAACTTATATAATAAATTTAGAATATATCTAAGCTTTATTTTTATACTATAAATTATAGCTTAAAAGTCTAATCTAAAGTATATAAAATAGCTTATAATTAACTACTTTAAACTTAAGAAATTAGTATAATTAATAATCTTTAGCTATAATATCCTACTATAAGATAAAATCTAGCTTAATATAATAATAGCCTAGTAGATTATAATAGAATAGCTCTTTCTAGAAAGGCTAGCTCTAAAGCTAGAAAGAAATAATAATACTATTACTATAAAGAAGGAGTTTCTTAAGAAGCTATATAACCCTATCTATATCTTATAGATTATACAGTTAATAGATAATACTATTCTAACTAACCTATAGCTAAAGGAGTAATATATTAGAAACTGAGGGAATCCTATGATTATATCTAACATTAGCTATAAAGCTGTATAAAGGGATTCAGCAGAGGGAGTTTAGAGAGGGCAAAAGTTAATAATTAGGTTTAAAATCTAAAGATCTATCTTCCTATTAAGCTTAAGCAAAGGAAATATATAATTCAGTAGGATTATAGATAAGTAGAAACAGTAGTCCAAATAGTAGTTTTAATAATAATAGTATATATATATATTTACTTAGTATATTAAATAGAGTTTTAAGCTCTTTAGCTATTAATAATCTAATCTATTATAGTTATATAAGAACTTACTATTATATATTATTATAATAATCTATATTACTTACTATAATATCTTAATTTACTTAATTATTAAACTATATACCTTTAACTTACTATAGACTCTTAGGCTAAATATAACTATTATAATTCTAAAGCTCTTAATTTATTCTATTTAATAAGCTATTAACTTATTTAAAAAGTTTTAAAATACTTTCTTAATCTAACATATTACCCTTAGATATACTTACTTATTTAAGTAATTTATCTAAAGGCTTATAACTTTCCTATTTAGGAAGCCTTATAATATTTAATAATATTAAAAGTTAATTTAAGCTAAAGCATCTATTAATAAAAGATACTACTAATATACTTAATAAGCAAGTGTAATAAACAAGTAAGTGTAATACTTTTCTCAACCTTTAAAATTAAAACTTTAATAAAAATACAATAAATCATTCAATCAATTAAAACTAATTACTATACTCTTCTCTAGAGGTCTTAATTACAGTCTAACAAGTCCTTACATTATAGCCAGTCTTTCTACACACTCTATAGTGCCTTTCCTTCAGTTATACTAACCCTCTTTGCCCACCACTTTTCAACGATTTAGCCTATACCTATGTATTAATATCTATTTGATTAATTGCTTCTCTTCCTTTCTCTATAGTTATCTTCTCTCTATTCTATAGGTAGGTTCCTTTTGTTTTATACTACTTACTAAAAGTCTCATTTGCTTATTAAAGGATTTAGTTCTTAGACTTTAATAATACTATTTAATGCATTATTGCTTTTATTCTCTTAGAAAATAGCTTAAGTACCTTAAGGATAAATACTAAAGAGCTGCTTTAATGCCTTCTTACTTGTGTTTTAAGGTATTTAGACTATAAATTAACCTTAAGTACTATCTTTAGGGTTTTTAAGACCTAAGAGTTAAAAAGGCTAACCTCTTCTACAGTTAGTATTAGAGTTTATAGCTATACATTAAGCTTTAATATAACATTCTCTAGGTTTAAAGGAATAAGTCTAGCCCCTTAAAAACCTCCTTTAATATTACTCCTTATTATAATAACTATATAAATAGTATAAAAGGCTAGGAAGAACTCAGTCTTTATAATGTAAGTTATAAAGTACCTAATTAATTACTTAATTTATTAATCATAGGCTGTTTTAAGTAGCCTAAAGTACCTAATATTAAGAGGCTAGAATAAGTAAGATAAATAAGATAGTATATAAAGTATAATAATATTATTCTTTTTATAATATTTCTTAAAGTTAATAGAATAGTAACTTTTATGCTTATTAAGGATTAGAAGATAATAGTAATTAGTTAATTAATTCTTTATATACTAGTTAAAGTGCTTAAGCTATTTAAGACCTATTTTATTATTAGTCTAGCTATTTTAAGTTATTATAATAGCCTAATTACCTAAAAGGTTACTTTCCTAGTATTAACTAGTAAGGTAATATTAGCCTATAACTATAGTAAACAGCTAGATTACTTAGCCTTTTATATTAATCACTTAAATAACTATAACCTATTTCTAGTTTCTAGGTTAAACTGATTTTAGGTTTCTATATCTATTTATACTTATAACAACTATTCTACTTATAATTATATCTATTATAAAGTTAGTCTTATTAAAGTTATAAATATTAGCTAAATTAATACTATATTTTATAATTATATTCTCTATAAGCTAGAACTAATTATAAATAATAGTTAGATTTTTACATTTAGCCTTCTAATAGTTATATTTATAAAAAAAAAGTCTTAAGCTCTAGTTATTATCTAATAAAGTTAGAAGCCTAGCACTTATCAATAGATAATATATTACAGTTAGTAAGCAGTTAGTTAGCTATTTATTTAACATTATATAGTTATAGGAGAAATCCTTATAAATCTAGATTAAGAATAAACTAAACAATAATCTATTCCTCTAGATTAGATAGTCTATATAATTTAGGGATAGTATTATATTAACAAAGAATGCCCTTCTATTAGTAATATAAGGTCCAAAAATGGACCTAGTAGATGCTTATAGTACATTAGGGACTTAATTTTCGGTTATTTTAAAGGGCTTAAAGAGCAAGAAGTATAAAAGTCTTATTATTAAATTAAAACGTATTTAGTAGTTAAGAATCAATTGATCAAATGGAAGAAAGAGAGATTAAGGGACTTTTATTGTACTCGCTTGTTTGTTGCACTCGCTTATCAAGTACGTTAACTATTAGAAATTATTATCTATAGTAAGCTTCTATTAAGTTTAATGTTTATCTAGCTTAATAGTAAGTATATAAGATAAGTAAGATATAAGGTTATAAGTAAGACTAATAATAATAAGAAGAGAATAAAGAGGAATAATAAGATAAGATATTAAGGATTAATATAAGTTAATATAGGCTTATAATATATATCTAATAAACTAAAAACTATCTACTCTTATAGTATATAAGAGAACACTCCCTCCTTTCTCTTACTGCTATAAGTTAAGTACTACTATCCTTAGTATCCATCGACACTAAACACTGAACCATCACTATTACCACTATAAGTATAGCCACAGTTACCATTACCAAGAGTGTATCCAGCTCCAGTATCTGAGCCCTTCTTAGACAAGAAGTAGTTGGGGTGGTTCGATTGCGAGGTGCACGTTGCGCCGTCGTGGAAGAGCAGGAAGCAGTTGCGGTTTCGAGCTCTAAAGATCCAGGTCTCGCATGTACCAAACTGCTGGCAGGCATTGCAGCACTCAACCGCGGAGCTGGCGCCATCGGCAACCGTCTTATAATCGGAACTGACACCAGGACCGTTGTTGACAACGTTGACAGCGTAGTACGCGGTGCCGCTATTGGTGAAGTCGGCACCAAAGATGTTGTCAGAGCTGCAGGCGTCGTAGACGGTGGGTCCGGGGATGACACTTGTGGTGGTGGTGGAAGTGTAGACAGTGCTAGTATCGAAAACGGTCGTAAAGGTGGTCACGCTTGAGGTTGAGGTTGAGGTCTCAGTGACGGAGACGTCTGTGGGAACAAGAGTCGTGGTGGTGGAGAGGGTCTTGGTCTTGGTGGTTGTCTGCCAGTAAGGAATGGTTGTGGTGACTGGGGCCGCAGTCTTTTTGACGGTCTTGGTGTTGGTGTTGGGAACGGGCTTGATACCTGCATAAAGAAGTCAGTGGGCGGCGATCTTCCATTGCGTCTCGGAAGGGGAAACGTACAATGCACCTTGACGGGATAAGTGTAGGCCTTGACACCCATCTTCGCCGGAGCGCGAGGACCGTGAGGGTTAACGACGTCTCGGCGCTGTTGCGTGCCGGAGTTCAAAGTGTCTGAGTTGATAGTGTCCTTAATGGGTTGGAAGCCCTGAGTGGTTGCAACTTCAGTGGTGGAGGTGGACGAGGTGGTGCTGGTGTCTGTCTGCGTGCTCGTTACAGTGGCCGTAACGGTGTCAGTCTCCACAGCGTACTCGGTAGTTGTCGTGCTAAAGGTGTCGGTAACGGTAGTGTCCGTGACGGTTATGGTCTTCGTGGTGAAGCCCGTGACCGTGTACCAGACACCGGTCCATTTCGTCACAACCGGAACAATGGTCTTAGTGACAGTTGGCCGATAAGGGTCGGTACGGGTTACAGTGTCCGTCAGCACATGCTTGACCGGCTTTCTGCCCAACTCGGTTCGGCAAACAACTGAGGGTTTGGCAGTGACTCCAGAAGCCGCGAAAAGGGGCAGAAGCGCTGCGGTGAGAAGAGTTGTCTTCATGATGAATGAATCGGGAGTGACCCTGTGATGGAGAATGAGAAGGAAGAGGGCGCTGTGTTGCGAATAAACTCACGAAGAACAGGTGGTTAGGCAGAGGTCGATTTATACAACTCGTTCTCTGAAGCCCAGGACCAATATTGGTCTCCGGTAGATCCTAGCACCCGGCGTCGCGGCATTTCCCCTGGGGCCAGAATGTCCAGGCTGTTGGTCGTAGCGTAGGTCCACCAAGGGTGAGGGGGGACACGGTAGGCCGACTGTAGTTACGGAGGAGCATGGGCATTGGGCTATAGTGCCGGTGTATTCCGCGTATTCCGCCGCCAACACTGTATCAGCTCAAGTTGTGCTAATTCACTGCCCGTTGTAGACAGCGACTGTCAATAGTGCCAAGAAAAATCAATAGATCGATCACCGCTGTGGGGTCCACTCAATGAAGCAGACCTCCTTGGACCCAACAAAGTGGATTCAGGGTCCAACCCGTTTTTGCTGGCTCGGCTCCACGTTTGTGCTGGCTCGGCTCCACGTTTGTGCTGGCTCGGCTCCACGTTTGTGCTGGCTCGGCTCCACGTCTGATGTTGGCCCGACTCTCTGGTAGACCTGGAACTTGCAACGGGCAGTCAGCAGGGTAGAGAATCAAGCTTAGATTGTAGTATCTGAGCGATTGTAACACGTACTAGGAAACCAACTTGCCTCGAATTGACTGTGAAGAATTCTTGTGCAATTGGTGAATATCCATATTAGCCTTGGAGAGAAAATGTATTACTTCTATTCTGTTCTTCTGACCAATTTGTTTGAGTCATGCAGAAAAAGATGAACAGACAGAGGTCAACTAGTTTCTAGGTCCAGTTATCAGGTTCCTTAAATGGCTTAGCTTGGGCGTTTCTGCGCTAGGGGTAGCTCGCTCCATTCGAGGATCGGCACGTCGCCTTCAATCGGCCCCTGCTTTCAGCTCCACGCAATGTCGGCGGAAATCCGAGTTTAACCTAGCCTGAATACTAGAAGAGGAAGCCATTATCAGGAAACGCGCGGCTGTATCCGTAGAAGAACCAACAAAGACCGAGTTCCACACTCGTGCAGATTCGTCAAGTTCTAGACTCGGCGGCATAATTTACAGAGGCCTTCAGCTCATGTCGTGTGAGCTATTGAGTCTAAGCGCAGGACGCTGTGGCTTGTGCTATTGAAAATAATCGATCAAGGGTCCAGTAGTCATGAGTCGAGGCATTCGAGACGTGTCTGCACGACTGTCTCGCTCTTGACGCGTCCTGATATATTCTTCAGAGATCTCACAGCGCTCTCGCACTCTCTCACAACGAGACAAAAGCGGCCGACCTTCCTTTGCTGTCGGATTTCCGTTTCGTTCCGGCCATCTGCCGTGCTTCGTTACATAGCACTCGGTTCATACCGGCTCCTATTCTTTTCTGAGTTTTATCACTGGCTTCTTCACAAGCCTTGGAAACTCATCGCCCGGCATGTTGTTCACCAAAGATGTTGCATCGTTTGCCCTCGCCGCTCTCCTGCTCGGCAGCTCCTCTTCTGCCGCGCCGAGCCCTAACCTGGCTCTTCTCGATCGTCGCGATGACGCCGAGTCCAGCGCAGATTCCACGAGCTTGAATGCCACCAGCACTAGCCTTGAGCCTGTCGTTCCTCCCGCTGTTGACCCGGACGACCTCTCTACCCTCGCCCTCGACACCTCAGTGACACTGGCATGGGCCGGCTCGACCAGCGACTCCAGCTCCCAGAGGAAACTGAAGCGTGATCAAGGTATCTTCTCTCAAGCAAACTTTACGTTTGCGTACCCAACAATTCCACTTGATCATTCTACCTACGTCTCCGATATCTCCTGCTCGCATGGTAGTCTCACTGCCACTCTCACCAATGCCGCATTCAACTACGCCAAGAAGCAGTGGAAGGGAGTCAGCGAGATCGTCTTCGTGACGTCTGTGGACGGGTGCGGAGCGGACGCTGCCAATGATTTCTTCCTTGCCACGTCCGTCGCCTTCTCGGATAGCGACAAGACCTTTACCGCCCAGGGATCCTCAGCTGGGTACAGGAACGTCACAGAACATTTTAACCTCAAATGGGGCGATGTTGGGACCTTGAACTTGAAGCGTGCTATTGATAAGAGAGATGTAAGCCTACCTCCTTTGTACCCTTGTTTCTGTAACTATCAGGATGCCTCGACTAATCCTTTCTCACATTCAACAGATGTTCGAACCCCATTCCCTCTATAGCCGTGCCAGCGCATCTTTTTCTGTCAACTGGAGTGCCTACCTCAGTGATCTCATCGGTACCGACGAGGATGCACCATGGGACGACGCCGCGCTGCTCTACAAGTGGGGCTCGGAAGACGGTGAGGAAGACGACTCCTACTCGAAGGGTGAGGTCGCAACCGCCAGTGGCCACCACAAGCGCTGGAACGAGTCTGCCCTTGCAGAGCGCGGCGTTGAGTATGGTCTTGCCCTCTACTGTGTTGAGTGTGGCTTTGCGGGCTCGGCGACAATCTGGGGCGAAATCGACGTGAGCGTTTCCATCTTCCCTCCCTCAATCGACATCGACACTGTCCAGGCTGGGTTCGATGCCACCTTCAAAGCGGGACTCAACCTCGGAATGCAAGCTTTTGTCAAGTATGAGAAGGAATGGGAAAAAGAACTGGACAGGATCCCACTCGGCGGGTTTGACATTCCCCTTCTCGTTGATATCGGGCCATTCGTCAGCGTGTCGGTGGAGGCCAAGGCAGGTATCGAAGCATCTGGCTCGCTGCTCATCGGTGCCGCAGTTGAGTGGGACAACATTGAAGTTGTCATCGACTTGCTTGACTCTTCGAAGAGCACTGCCAATGGCTTGGTTCCTTCCTTCTCACACAAAGCTGAGGCCTCGGGCGAGCTGAAGATCGAGGCTTCTTTGGGCTTGCCGATCAGGTTGGGCGTCGGTATCGATATTCTTGATGGCGCGTGGAAGGCTGATGCCGCCATCAAGGACACGCCCTCCGTCGTCCTCGAAGGCGTCTTCGAGGTGTCCGCCGAAATCACTGATGATGGCACCATCGAGTACGATGTCAATGGTGGCTGCTATGGCATCGCTTGGGATATCCACTTTGAGAATACGCTACAGGGAGTTCTCGAAGTAGATGGTCTTGGCTCTCTGGAATGGGATCTCATTGACCCTCAGGAGAGCGATCCGATCGCGGAAGGCTGCATTGGGTATGTCGACGATGGCACGGATGATGACGACTCTTCCGAAGGCAGTGGAAGTGGCACTGGCACAACAGGTAACGGCATGAACAATGGAGGAGACGGCCTTTCCGGCTCCAACGGAAATTCCGACAAGGGTTCCGACACCACCACGACCTCCACAACCTCCACGACCTCCACTAGCACCAGCAGCAGCACTACCACCACCAGCACCACTACCAGCAAACCAACCAGCACAACCAAGAGCAGCACCACCAGCACCACTACCAGCAAACCAACCAGCACCACCAAGAGCACTAGCACCACCAAGAGCACTAGTACCACCAAGAGCACTAGTACCACCAAGAGCACTAGTACCACCAAGAGCACTAGTACCACCAAGAGCACTAGTACCACCAAGAGCACTAGTACCACCAAGAGCACCAGCACCACCAAGAGCACCAAGAGCACCAGCACCACCAAGACCACTAGCACCACTACGAAATCTTCTACTACCTGCACACCGTCACAAGTCATTGTCAACCCCAAGGTTTCCTCGAGCCTGACCTGCAAGAAGGCTGTCACTCAAGCCAGCGTGTCGTCTAAGTTTGACGTCGGTAAACCCACCACGGTTAGCAAAGTCAGTGCCTGCGCCGCCAACTGCCTTAAGAACACGAAGTGTGTGAGCTTCACCTACGACAGTAAGAAATCGTGCCAGCTATATAACAAGGCTGTTAAGAGTCTGGGTGTAACAACTAAGAAGGGTCAACCAACATTGACGTTTTACGACAAGCAGTGCTATATGTATAGCACGTGCTCAAAGTAGTCGAGGTTGTAGAGCAAGATGTAGTGAGCGAGTTAACAATTACATATATTTATAATAGATAGCAGTGAGAGTTACAATGTCGCTTAGTGTCTCGGCCCACGTTGAGACCAGGCGATTACAACTGATAGAACTAATCCTGTACCTACTTCATTTCAAGCTCTATTGACTTTTCCAACGTGTAGCGAACCTATCAAAGCCTAGCGCGTAGTGTATAGCTTGTTTATTAGGTAGATAAGGCTTCTATAAGTGTTATTAGCTAAGATACAGGTAAGATCCAGTAGTAGAGATCAATAGAATAGCTAATATAGATAGCTTAGCCTAATAGATATTAGATGTATTATATCTTATAACTAAAGGGTAAGAAAGAAAGCTATAAAATATATTAAGTAAATTATTATTACTCTTTAGATACTTACTATTTAATAAGTTATTAGTTTAAATCTAGCCAAAGGCCTAATTTTACTATTGGATAATTTTTCTCGTTTAATAACCTAGTAAAAGAGACTATGATAAGGAATTAAACCTAAGACCTTAACTTATTAAAATAGGAAAAGAGGCTTAATCCTCTTCTCTTAAATAATTAGATACTACGAACTGTGCTTGCGTTCCTGAAGACATGTTGCCTATTTGCCTCCGGGAGTACTTTCAACTCCTTGGGTACTCACTCAATGCTCCAGTCGCCATTGGTCTTCAAGTCTTCAGAATACCCACCACGTCTCTCTTTGGCTAACTCTTCCTCGAGAGTCCATGGTTTCCACACATATCCCGGCGGCAGATTGGTATTCTCGAATTGAGTGCCATTCTTCAGAGATGAGCGAGCCTGATGGAAGTTCTCGGTTGCATATTGTTCGGCGTTATGGGTCCAAATCCACTTTCCCTAACAGAAGACATTGTGTGACATGCTGTTATGGGCCTCTCTCCGAATGTTGATGCCAGTGAGCTGGATAATGGAAACACACTGGAGTCTGTTTGGAGAAATTGACTCGTTAGTTGCTGAGGTCTTGGGGTTATAGAAGGGCAAATCAGGTGCGGTGCTTACCTCAGAAGCTCGTGAACTCGTGTAGCGGTCGAGATGTCATTTTTCGACCCGAGCCGTAGACATTCTGGAAGCGAGAGCGAATCTTCGATAGCCATAGTTTCCCCATTCCCAGATGTCGGGAGAAAGCTGTGCGCACTGTCGCCGACCTGGACGATGCGTCCGCCGGAAGACGTCCACTTCGGCTGAGGGTTGCGCATCGCTAGTAGCCAACAGATGATATTGTTGTCGGGAGCATTACGAATGATTTCGGCAATGATAGGATGAGACTTCTCCAATCCAGGATACCTTGTGAGAATCTGCTCGCTCGGCACAGTTGCGGACCAAGACTCGGTCGCGCTGCCATCATCTTAGAACCCTGAATCAGCTTATGGGAACCCAAGTATGGGGCCTTGAAAAGCCTCTCATAGCTGCGGCACGGAGTTGACATCCCCTCCATTTGAAACCCCACCTAAAACCAAACTACGCTAATGATCGCAGGGGGTTAACTCTATTGTAAGAGCCAAACTGGTCTTTGGAGTTGTGGTTAGGGCTAAGAATTAGAGCTGCCTACCGACATAAATTTTGCCCCTGGGGGTGAAACCCTGAGTACACTCCGAATTGCCTACTCAGTTTCGCCCCTGGGG